>CM065640.1:31856393-33298893 GCA_033220585.1 Dipteronia sinensis | reverse complement strand
CTTTCTATCTATTTAGGTTGTAAATCTGTAATCCTCATGAGAACGATAACCCATACTTGTGCACCCAATATGAGTTGAACGACTCGTGCACTTGTGAAGGGTGAAACACTAGCACGCCCCCTTATTTAAGTTGTTGTAGTGTAATTTAGAGTAACATCCGTGGTAGTGATCTGTTTAGTTAGAACTGGTAAGGGGATGTTAGTGGGCATGCTAGAACAGAACCTCAATGAGCTAAAAAAAAAATTGGACCTAGCAAGAGTGAGGAACGCAACCTATCAGCAAAGATTGGCTAGATATTATAACTCACACGTCCAGATATGAAGATTTCAGCTCGGGGACCTGATCCTAAGAAGGGTATCTCCAAATATGAAAGTAAAAATAGCTAGCCCCTTGGCGAAAAAGTGGGAAGGACCCTACCAGGTCGTCAGGCTAGCCGGTCATGGAGCATATCGCTTTACCCGACTAGAAAGGGGAGAGTTACCACGACTGTGCAACACTCAGTATTTGAAGATGTTTTACCTATGAAGGACTTTTCTAATTGTTGATTTGTGTCAAAATAATTAAGCATTAGATTAGCATGCGTTTTGATTATATATTTCTAATCAATTTTTATTTTTCACATTTTAGATTGAAGTTATCAATAAATGTCCCCTCGAGGGAGAAATTTCAAGAAAAGTGTTCTAAAACTAATTTGTCTTCGTTTAAAAAGACAAGCTTGTAGCGCCTGAGATTGCCAAGGCCAAGTGAGCACTTGAGGGGGGGGGGGGGGGGGGGGGGGGGGGGGGGGGGTGGGGGGCAAAAGCAGAAGTCATAAAGACAATGCATACTCACCACAACTAACATGGTGCATAAAAGAACTGTTAGAGTGTCTTCAGGTGGTAGACACCTGATGGGATGCGTGAAAGTTTAATGGAGTAATGAAATACTCAAACTTGAATGCCGGTTTATAAGATGCTTGGCTAAGATAAGTTAAGTTAATGAGATATAGAACATCCTCGTTGCAACAAATCTTAAGTAACAGACTACTGGGAGATGTTCTAGTGACTTAGTTGCCAGATAAAAGACAAAAGTCTATAAATTAGATACCATGTAAATGTAGGGAAAAAAATATATTTTTGATAAAATTGCAGCTGATAGGGTTTCAAAAATTTTCCTTTAGAAAATATATTTTCAGAACCGGATTTTGTATATACACGTATATAAAAAAAAACTTGAACTATACCTGATTGTTCTCTTAAAGCTTTGATTTCGAGTTCACCACCAAGACTTCTGAGGTATGACCCACGATCTGATAACTTTTCTTTGAGTATGTCACAGACACAGACAGGACTAGACAGAGGTCACCAAAGAAAAAAAAAAGACAATCCCTTGCCTTCTCCTTTTGTGTTCGGGCGGCTCATGCAAGAAGAACAAAAGAAACTTCTTTTTTCTTTTTGCTTTGGTCACACACCTCTCTCTGTATTAGGTTTTTTGGTTATTTTTATTTCCTGATATCATATCTATATATTATCAGGATACTAGGGTTTTAGTGACCCAGTTAAGATAGGATTCTAAATCCTATATTAATATATATTGTCACTAAGACTTGAACCCTTGGCCTCTTTAAATGAAATATAAATAATCTATATTATTTCATTCCTTTGCTCTTGTCAAGGTTCGAACTTACAACATCCAATTAACAATTAATAATTATTAATTATTAATTCTTCAATTAAATAATCATATTATTTAATTATATTTAATTAATCAATTAAATAGCTTATTAATTAAATAATCATATTATTTAATTAATTCCCCGAATAAATCCAAGTCACTTTCGTAACATAATTAATTGGACCATCTAATTAACCGTGAACCTTGTTACTAAATATCGTAAAAGGCTAGCAAAGGGACCTAATGGACTCAAAGTTTTGAGCTCCAATAATAATTAAAAAATTAATTAAACTCTTTAATTAATATTTCATGCTTCTTAACCTTAGAGTTATTCCACTAAAAACCCGAGGTTGCACTCTCGTAACTGCAGATGTTTTACACAAACCAAAATATTAGTATCCATCGATATAGCTATTACACATGGTATGATCCTACACAAGTAGTTCAAAATTAGAGCTAGGTCATGAAATCTGTTATACCTCTCTAATTATATATTTTCCTTTAAGTACCAATGATTCTCTAATGAACAATTATATCCTTCATTCATTTATGGAAGAAGGAGAGCGCTCTTATTGTTCAAGTCTCGAATCAACCCTTAAGGGAACTACTTCTCTACTTCTCGCAAGAATGAATGGATTCCTCTATTGTGTACAGACCTTCCCAGTTACAAGCCAAACCGTGATTCCAAGATACAGAGTTATTGATCGGGAATGCTACTTCGAACTCACTCATGGTATGTCAAAAACAACGATCTAACTTGAAGGAGCTACTAAGACACTCAAGATTAAGATAACCCATATACAGTCATCATTTGTCAATATATATTTATCTCTTCATGTAACGGATCTTGTTGAGAGATTCATATAGATCGTGGCCCATTCCAATATGATCATATCATATAAGGTGTCTTCATTCTCATTTCACCATATGAACAATCTAGGATAAGACCACCGTACATTATGAAATGGACCGGAGCTGTAGATTAACCACAAATAAAGTATCCAGCTTTATTTGTTCTCTACGAATTCTTTAGATTGCACGTCTCATACCGAATACCTCTGTATATGACACTCATTTTCTCAATTTGAGATTACATATAGCAATCTTGGATGTTTCGCACATATGATATAAACATATTTGTCTTATTTATTGAATGAAATAACTACTTCTTTTATTTAAGTTATTCATGCATTTACAAATTACAAGCTTTAAGGCATATATCCCAACAATCTCCCACTTGCACTAAAGCAAGTGAGACATATCTCGTAATCCCAGACCCTTCAGGTGACCTTCAAACACTTTAGCCATTAAGGTCTTCGTAAATGGATCAGCAAGATTGTCCTGCGACACGATCTTGGTCACGGTCACATCTCATCTCTACACTATCTCCCTGATGAGATGAAACCATTTCATATCCTCAACTTCTTGACATGTCTTAGGACACTGTTCCTTAGACAAGTGAACTTTATCCCTAAAAGGTAAATTACCTTTCTTGGAGTTCTCCATTGAAAATCGCACAAGTATCTTGTCGATATACGATGCCTGAGATAGTGCTAACATTTTGTTCTTGCGATCCCTTATTAGTTGGATCCATATAACATAACTTGCCTTTCCCAAATCTTTCATTTGGAATTGGTAAGCGAGCCAGCCTTTTACTTCTGATAATATTCCTTCGTCATTCTTAGTGAGTAGGATATCATTAACGTAAAGGACCAGGAAAACTACTTTCTTGTCAACGATCCGCTTGTAGACACAAGGTTCATCAACGTTTTGCTCGAAACCATAGGTTTTGATAGCAGTATCAAACCTAATATTCCAATATTTAGATGCTCTCATCAATATTGCCATTCAAGAATGTAGTCTTGACGTCCATTTACCAAATTTTGTAGTCGAAATAGGCTGCAATGGATAAAAGTGTCCTAATAGACTTAAACATAGCCACTGGCGAGAATGTCTCTTTATAATCGACCCCCTCCTTTTGGGTGTAACCCTTTGCCACTAGCCTAGCTTTGAAGGTCTCTACCTTCCTATCTACTCATATTTTTCTCTTGTAGATCCACTTACATCCTATGGATTTTATCCCATCAGGTAAATCTACAAGTTCCCAGACTAAGTTGGAGTACATAGACTCCACCTCGAGATTCATGGCTTTAAGCCATTCTTCTTTGTCAGAATCTTCCATTGCATGTTAAATGACAATGGATCATCCACACTATTATCAAAGATGACACCATGTGCCTCTCTAATACCTAAATAATGACCAGGTTGTCGTACAACTCTCCCACTATGTCTAAGCGGTAGTGTGTTCTAACTAGGAATTGTCTGACTATCAGAAATTGATGGAACAACAACTTTGTCAACAACTTATGTTGACTGATCACTGGTCAAACTAGGTTCTAATTCAATTAATACAATCTTACTTATAGGCTTATGATCACTCATATAATTTTCCTCAAGAAACCTTGCGTTTGTCGATACAAACACTTTGTTATCTTGAGAACTATAGAAGTATCCTCTTCTAGTCTCTTTGGAATAACCTACAAACAGACATACTTGTGAACCAGGTTGCAACTTTCCACTTATGTTCCTCAGCACATGTACTTGATACCCCATATGCGAAAATGTCACAAACTAGCTGTATGACCATTCCACAACTCTAGAAGAGTCTTAGGAATAGATTTGGAAGGAACTACATTCAATATGTAGATCGCCATCTGTAGTGCATAACCCCAAAAAGAGTTTGGTAATGATGAGAAACTAATCATAAATCTCACCATTTCCATCAGGGTCCTGTTTCTTCTCTTCGCAACACCATTCTTCTATGGTATTCTAGGAGCTGTGAGTCAGGATACAATCTCATGCTCGACCAAGTAGTCCTCAAAATCTTGGTCAAGATACACCTCAGTGATCTGATCGTAGAGCCTTGATTGTTTTTCCTAATTAGTTCTCAACTTCACCTCAGAATTCTTTGAACTTTTCAAAATTTTCCAACTCACGTTGCATTATGTAAACATATTCGTATCTAAAGTAATCGTCAATGAAGGTGACATAATACTCATAACTACCTATAGCTCTAATATTCATAGGTCCACAGACGTCTGAATGTATAAGCTCTAGTGGTTGTGTAGCTCTAAGCCCTTTTCCAGTAAAATGTCTCTTGGTCACTTTACCTTCTAAACAAGACTCACAAATAGGTAAAGTGCTGATCTTTAACTGACTTAAAGGTCCACCTTTTATTAGTCTGTCAATCCTGTCAAAGTCTCAGATGCCATAGATACGTTTCATTATCAGAGAAACCTTTTGTCGCTTTGTTTTAGGTTTTTCAACTTTAAACAATTCAGTGTTAAGCAGTGATGTATGAATTGATGATCTTAAAACATACAAGTTGTTTTCAATCAAACCAGAACAAATATCCAAACCGTTTCTAGAAACAATAACTAATTTATTATTGAAATAAACTAAATATAAACGTTCCAATAATCTGGATACAGAAATCAAATTTCTTGAAAATCCATGCATGTAATTAACATTATTTAAAGAAAGAAAACAACTACTAAATTGAAGTCTGACTTCTCCCATTGCTCGTGCTGAAATGACATTCCTTATTCCAACGCGCATTGAGAAGGTACCCTCCTCTAGCACTATCCAAGAATCAGTCCACTGTAAAAAAGAACAAACATGGTTAGTGGCCCCTGAATCTACTATCCAAGGTAAAGTATCATCTTCCACTAAACAAGATTCAATGACAAGTAAATCTGATTTACCTTTCAAGTTCTTCTTATTGGAGAGCTCATCGAGGTACTGTGGACAGTTCCTCTTCCAATGACCAACCGTGTCGCAATGGAAACATTTTCCCTTTGATTAGTCAGTTGTGGTGCTCTTCTTCTTCTTTTGAACTTGCTTCTTCTTGGGCTTAGCCTTTGCTTTGCTAGTAGACCTCTTCCTCTTCTCCGAATTGGAAGAGGATGGCTCAGCAACATTTGCCTCGCCTGTCTTACCTTTGTTGTCCTTAAGCATGGACTCAAATGTTGTGAGCTTATTAAGCAACTAGGTTAAACTGAACTTCAACTTGTTCATCCCATAGTTGTTTTTGACTGATCAAAACTCTTTGGAAGAGTTGTCAATATGATGCTCACCTGGCTAGGCTCATCTATGGCCCCACGATTGACTTCAGTTGTATTGAAATGGGACATCATGCCCAGGACATGTTCCCAAACTGATGCTCCCTCTTTCATGCAAGCAAGCATTATGGAACTAACAGTTTCGTGTCACTTTTGCTTAGAAGGTTGCCCAAATATGGCCTGCAATGACTCCATCGTCTTAAATGTTGTAGTCATTGTTTCGTGCTTCGAAAAAAAATACTTTGGTCATGCTAGCTAGCAAATAAATGCGAGCATTTTCATTAGTTGAAACCCATTTCTCATATACCTCACGAACAACTCGTGCTGCGTTGGCTACAGGCTGTGGAGGACATTCCTCCGTAAGCACAAATTTTAGGTCTTTGGTGACCAAGATTGCATTAATGTTATTCTTCCATTTCGTAAAGTTTTCCCAGGTCAATTTATCATTAGCAAGTATTTGAAGTAGTGCAAACGACATTGCTGAAATAAACATAAATAAAATAAAATTCATCATTCCATACGTTCATATCATGTGTTAAGATTTGGCATAATATTAAACATGATGCATGAACATGTTTAATGAACAAAAATAACTCCTAAAAAAATGTTTCTACGCCACAACAATCCAACATTCCATAAGCAAGTGCCGTCTTCGAGTCGATCAAGTACTTGCATGTTGGATCGAGACGTTCTCAATAGAATGATACAACAGAATAACTCTTTATTCCTATATCATTCAACCATCGCTTATTTTAGCCAGGATTTTAATTAATCATTTAACTAAATTCTTGTGAGTGTAACCCATTATTTCAGATCTCATGAACTTAACTTGAGAGTTGCTGCCTTAAGGTCAGTCAATCCCAAAATACATCCAGAAATCCTATCCGTTAGGAAGTCAACCTTAGTATTGACTCTCGTTGAAACCGTCCTTAGGGAGGACGAAAACAAAGTCGTCTCGAGGCCCACTTGAATCTCATAGCGTTAAACTAACGATGGAGACTGCGGGATGTATTGTCATATATCCCTCTCACACTCACTATTTTAAGGTTAGGGTTTCTTTAATTACTACGAGTATTGAAACTATGTATCCCTATATTAACTTAGATATAACGGCTAAGAAGAATCTAAGTTTCTAGGTTATGCTACTAGAATCTTATCCTATTAACATTAAATAATAAACCCGATTTTTAACTATTAAAAATCTAATTTATTATTGGAATTCTAATCTATGTAAACTATTTAAATAGACTGCAATTAAATATGTATTTTACCAAGTTTTAACTATTAAAACTAAAAACACATTATTTGGTCCAATTATTATTAGGGCCTTAATCGAATTAATCCTAATAATGTATTGGGCCTAACTAATCT
Organism: Dipteronia sinensis; assembly: GCA_033220585.1. Lineage (NCBI taxonomy): Eukaryota > Viridiplantae > Streptophyta > Magnoliopsida > Sapindales > Sapindaceae > Dipteronia > Dipteronia sinensis. The sequence continues at coordinate 33,291,748 of CM065640.1, read as the reverse complement.
AACTAATTAAACTCTTTAATTTAAAAGATTAGTTATTAATAATAATTACCAAGATTTTACTCCTAAAAAACCAATCTCATTATTAATAGCCAATTATGTGAAATTTCTATTCTATTCTCATTAAAAATAAAACACATAAATCATGGCAATTATGTATGTATGATATGTTATAATGCAACTGTAGGCACACCTAATCTATATGGCATTCTTATGTATAACAATGATTTGGTTTGAATTATTTTGGAAACTCTTTTGATGTTTGCTTTTCCAAATACCATTGCTTGAACTTTAATGTTATATGTCTTCCATGCAAAGCAACAATGTTCAAACATTTTCTTTTAAAATAAAACTCCTTGAATCTCTCTCAATTAACTAAGTTTCATAAAGTTTATGTATATGACTATGAAATCATCTTTTGTGCGAATATCTCTCCTTGCAAAAGCAACCCGATAAGGGGAGCCCCTTTGCCTATCTTATGACAAAAAGGGGGGAGAAGTTTTGAGAAATATAGGGGGTATTGTTCATGCTTTGGCTGAGAAGGTTTGAGAGAGGGAGTAACCATTTAGGGGGAGCATTGCACTTACATTAACTTGTTGCATTTCTTTGAATTGCTTTTCTATTTAAGTGCAAATACTTTTATGTTTGATCACCTCACATGCACTTGTTCTTGGAAAGTGCTTTCTTGCTATTATGTGTAGGCATGATGATCTACGAAGAGATTGAAGACCTTGAAGACTTAAAATCTTAGGTTTTTCTTATTATAACGTAGAATATACTTTTGTTGACCAATAGTTTTGTTTCTTTCTTTGTGAGGATTATTTTGTGAGTGGTTGTTTTGTCATGAAATAGCCAAAGGCGGAGATTGTAAGGACCTCAAAAATTCCCTTAACCACCCATAGTGTAAAATATAACTAGAGAGGGGGTGAATAGGTGTATACCCAAATTCTCGCACTTCTTTTTCACACAACCAATTTATACACACTTAGAGAATTTAACAGGTGAATTGCTTTAACAAGTTAATATGAATTCAATCAAGCAAGTGTTAAAATAATACAAGTTAATGTAAGTAAAGAAACTAAAATGCGAAAATCAACACAAGAGATTTTTAAGTGGTAAAACCTCAAAAGAGGAAACATCCACGGGTTGAATCCACAACCACCGGAAAACCACAAACTATGATAAATAAGAGATACACACTCAAAAATCAATCAATACACGATACACTCTCCAATCTATCAACTCTTATTCTACCCTCGGGCCTAGTGAACCACTTTGCCTACATTCTACCCAAGATGTGACTATCACACCTCTAGGAAGCAACTTCCTATCAAAGACGTTCACTTCTCTAGAAAGATTCCTTGCTTGTCTATCCGGATCTTCCTGATCCTGGTCAAGGCTTCTTGCTTAGTTATCCGGATCACCCCAGTCCTAACTAAGACTTCTTGCTTGGCTATCCGGAACACTTTCCTAGCCAAGTCTTCTTGCTCAAGTCAAGGCTTCACTCACTTCAACAAGAGACTTCCACCTTATGCAAGGAAATGATCTAAGTGAAGTACAAACAAGTAATATGATGCAATCTCAATCAAATAGAGCAAGTAGATCAAACAAACTGTATGAAGAATTAGATTAGCACAAATCAAGCTTACAAGCAAATGGAACTAATTCTTATGAACATGTGATTAGAGATCTAAATTAGGCATTCATAATCGTTCACAAAAATTATCTAGAAATCAAAACATGTCAAACAAAGATATAATACCAAGTTTGCAACAAAGAGCACAAATCTGACTTTGAAATCAAGTGATCAAGTTAACACTTGAAATCAACAACATATTCAACAAAGCAAGAACTAGATTTAGATGATAGAGATCTCAATCAAATATCGTATTTCTAAAACATGTGACTAAAACCTAGAAATCAACAATCAAGATCAAATCACAAAGTTATTCTAGATTCAAGTTCATGTTCTTCAAAATTAGCTAAAAGATGTTCAATCAAAAATCACAAAAGCTAATTTCAAAAATCACTCAAACAAGTCTAAAAGTTATCAAAATCATTCTAAACATTTTTCTTTGATCAAATAGGAAGAATCAACAAATTGATCACAAAAGAAATGTAGAGCAGATGATTCACTTACAAATGATGAACACACGAACTGAGAACAGATCACCATGAAACACCTAGATATCATTTGAATCTAAAAATGCTTGGTACTTGTTTCTCTCTTCAAGACCAACAATATCAGCTTTCAAAAATCTAAAATCAGAGTTGATTTGTGAGAGATATGATAAAAACAAAAAATGAATCCTCAATCAAATTTCTACATAAATTTTGAATATATATGAGGGAAATGACTTGGAGAGACGCCAATCTCGTGTGGCAACCAGCTCCTCTCCACATCAACACCTTGAGAAGGGGCATGGCCTTCTTGAGGGGTAGGAGGGGTTCTAACTCACCCCCCCCCCCCCCCCGAAATGGCCCGAGATGCCCCGAGATGGCCTCATGCCTCCTCTAGAAAGGGTGGCAAATAGCCTTTGCCCATTTCCTTCTTCCCTCGCGCTTCTCCCGCGTTCTCTGGCCTCCAAACTTTAAATTCAAATCCGTTTACGGATTACGAATAATGACTCTCTTAAGAACATGGATGGCTATGAAACTTTGACCAGAAAATAAGAATTCGACTCGATACAGGAAGACAAAGACAATACATGGTAAGAGAACATAAAGTTTCGTAACTTCTTACTCGGAACTCGAAAACTAATGAATGAGTAACCAAAATGACCAAAACTCAATAAGGAATAATATAAGAATATATTCAAGTCCAAATTTCATAAAGCATAAACAAACAAACACATGAACACACAAGAATGCCATTTCCTAGATATAGTCATAGAACATACAATTTACAAAATTTATCAATTTAAGTCTAATGCATGAGTATACAATATCAAGTGTGTGAATGTGTTATACCAATTAAGCACAACGATGAAGAGACACATATGGATGCAATGTGTGTGTGCCTCTATGCCTTGCAAGAGGAGAAAGAATCTCGATACCTTAGCATCCAAATAAGCATCTTTCCTCTTGAAGACGAACTTTGCATGCGAACTTGCTTTCCTTCTTTGAAGCTCTATCCAATCACAAACTACCTAAACAACTAAGCAATGCAAACAAATAGCGTTTTGTTATGGAATCAAGCCAGTACAAATCTAAAACCTAACAACTTTTATTTTATGATTGGCTTATTTTATGACAAACCATATTAGGATTATTTGTAATGGGTAGCATATGTCTCCAATTGTGATTCTCCTTCAACAAGCTTCCAAGTTCCTAAAGAGTTTCAAGAGAGGAAGTTCAATTTCTTTGACTTTTGAAGAGAATAGTTGCACTCACACACTTACATGCATCTCTATTACTCTTGCATTTGTGTTTCCATGATCATGCATTGCATTTCATCATGTGATATATTATTGTGTTCATGTTATTTAATTGTGTTAGATTTTGTTTGGTTATTTGGAGCAATGTGTCTAGTTTCAAAAGATTGGTTTTCAATGATTTATATGTTTTTCAAAACTAACCTTTGTATGGTCTTGTGATCATAACGTTTTATACAAAGATGCAATTTGAGTTTTCAAAACTTTCTAGACAAATTAGACACCCATAACTTTCCAGCGATATACTATTCGTAATATTTCATGATCATTTGGATTGGTTTTGAAATCTCCAAAGAGGCCACCAAAACAGGGCAACTCTGTTGTTGTCTGAATCTGACCTTTGGTCACTCAAATTACCATAAATATTTTTACAGACATCAAAACCCCATTCTATAAAAAGGAGTAGAAATTATACATACATACCTTTTCAAAGATATATTATACGATAATTTCCGATGTCATTTGGTCATATTTTGGGTCGCTCGAATCTCTAACTGTTGCGCTGTCATGTGTTGTCGAAGTGTACAACAGATTTGAACAGCATATTTCACCAAAGGATTTCTGCTATATGTCCATCAAAGTGTACATCAGATTTCACCAGAGGATTTCCGCTATACGTCCAGCGGAACCGTACCGCGGAACAGTTCACGCATGTTTCGTAATTTGGCCATATCTCACTCATTTGGGGTTCGATTTGGCTCTTTTTTGAAGGGAAAATCACGAAATTTATAGGGATATCATCTAAACACTATAAATACATCTCTTTCTCATCATTTATCTTCATGAACTCAAACTAAAAAACCCTAGAGAGAGAGATTAAGAGTTCCCTAGAGAGAGAAAGCTTCATTGAGCATCTTTAAGGCATGGGTCTTCATCATTGACATGGTAATTTGAACAAACACTGCATCTTTGTTAATTGTTCAAACTTCCCAAGATTGTGTTTTTATTGCATTTATTAGTTGATTAAATGTTAGGACTCTATTCATTGCATATATTCGTGAGTTCTATTATATGATTGAGTTTTGTTTATGATAGCTTGCATTTAGAACATTATTTCCCTCTAGCTAAGTCTTCATACATTGCATCTAAACATTGATAATTAGGATTCATTAATTGCATTTCTTGATTGCATATTTACTGTCTTCGCTATAATTTGTGACAACTTATGTTGATTGGGATGTGTTTGATGACTAGGTTTTAGACTTGCATATCTTTATTTAGTTAGCTCTTTATGAATCTTCATATAGACATATTGATATCTAGGATTGTTTGATTGCCATCGTTAATCTCTTGATAAGAATTTGGTGTTACCTAGCATTAATTTCATTTAGAATATTTTCATATTCACTTAGGTGCATTATCTCTTCTTTTAGTCTTAGGATCTCCTTATTCATTTTAATCCTTGAGCTTTGGAAATGTTAGGCCTTCTAGTCTTAGGATTGTTTTTAATTGCCATCATTAAATCTCTAGATAAGTATTCAGTGTAGCCTAACATTATTTGCAAGTTAGAATATTCTTACATATTCACATATGTTGTTTTATCTCTTCATTATGTGTTAAGCCTCGTGACTAAGTGAATTAGTGCACAAGCAATTGGTCTAAGATCGCTATAAAAGGCATGTGGGTAGTAGTGGTGTGTTATGTTCCAAGAATGGTATGACTTGAGGTTAACCTAGGTTGGAAACATCATTCCATATTATGGATTTGAAGACCGTGTGTAGCTAGAAGAATAGTACATGAGTTTTGCCCAGTTGGAGGGTTTCTCACGTAAAACAAATTGACATGTTATTTATTGTTTTCCACATTGTTTTTCATTGTTTGATTGCTTATCATAATGGGGTAAAATTGAATTAAGTCAAAAATTTGTAATTAATCTATTAAAACTTATTCACACACACCCCCCTTCTCCTTTAGGTTAGTTAGACACATATATTATTTATTTTCAATTGGTATCTGAGTGGGTTCCTAGACATACTTAGGTGATCCTTTCTTTTATTTGTGTGTCTTACATCCTTGTTTTTTATTTTGTTGCATTCATTTGCATACACTGACCAAACCACTGTGAGTGATTTCGGGATAAGTAAAGATGGAGTGTCGAGCATGAGACCACCATTGCTCAAAGGTGAAAACTACTCCTCATAGAAGGGGAAAGTGGAGTCCTATCAATCAGAAATTGATGATAGGGTCTGGATGTGATTGAGGATGGATACATACCACCCACCATGACCACTGAATATGGAAGAATTGTGCCCAAGCCCAAGGCTTAATGGAGTGCCCAAAAGTTTGAAGCTTCAAAGTGGAACAACAAGGCAATGCATGCTTTGTTTTGTACAATGGATGAGAACCAATATAAACTCATCCAAATCATCAAGAATGCACATGAAGCTTGGGAGATCTTAGAGACAGCACATGATGGAACTGAAGTGGTGAAAGACTCTAAGCTCCAAGTTCCCCAAACACAATTTGAGACAATTAAGATAGAGGAGAATGAATGTTTCAATGATTTTCAAGTGAAGTTGATGGACATAGTGAATCAAAGCCATCAACTAGGTGACCCATATTCTAATAGGAGAATCAAACAAAAGATCATGAGGTCACTTCCTGATAGATTCGAATCCAAATTGATGGCACTTGAAGAAAATAATGACTACAAGAAAATGAAGCCAAGTGAATTGATTAGAAGGCTTCTTGCATATGAGCCAAGAAAGGTCCCTAACTCTACACCTCCCAATAAGCAAAAAGGAGTAGCTTTGAAGACCTCAAAGATTGATAAGGAGAATGATGATCCAGATGAAGACATGGCGCTAATGGTGAAGATGTTCAAGAAGTTTATGAAGCTACAATGGCAGATGTACTGAATGAATAATCAGCTGTGAAGTTAATCGGTAGATATTTGATTAATTGTACTTTTAAAACTACTGTGTATAAATCAAAAGCAGTATACATATATTCTGTAATTTAATTGTAAAAGTGCTAAGATTAATTACAATGATTAAAATAGACATGATTTAAGAACTTTACTTAATATACATATTGAATCAATATTTAAATAGAATATTTAATTTTATAATGAAATAAGATATATAAATGATTTTGACTTGATTTCATAAGGATAATAAGATATTCTAAAAAAAAATCATTAAATGCTGAAATAAATTATTCTATAATCACTCTTAAAAAGTAACTCATTACCTACTTCTCAAAATCAATGTCAAAACTTATCATATTATCGATTAATCACTTTTGGAAGTTTTATCAAACATTATTTTATATCAAAATTATAAAAGAAACTGATCTTAACTTTTCAAAAGCAATATCAAACTGACCCTAAGTTATTTTATTTTGTTTTTTGATAAAATCACTTAAACAACTCTTTAAAATCATTTATTTATAAAAGATAAACTTTTTCAATTTTCACTAAAAACCAAGGAAATTTATATCATTTTTTTACTTCCAAAATTATCCTTACAAATCTAATTTATTTCAAGTTTTGTCTTCTCTCACAACCCCACTAATATTAATATTTTTTTTCTTATCATCTTTAGAAAAAACTTTAGCAATCATAAACTTATTGCTTCAGAACTCAAACAACTCCATTGGAATTCAGTTTTTGATTTCCAACCATAATCCAGTAAGGACTTTTCTTTAATAATTTGATCAGTTTTATTAATTTTATTTTAGAGTTTGACATCTCTTTTACTTATTCTTCAAACTACATTATTTGTGGCGTCTGACTCTAATCTATTGTTATTTCTTAAACTAAACTTCAATTAATCACCGGAAATAAAAAAAATACAATTAATAGAATCAATAGCTTGAATCTACTACTTGAATGAACATAGAAATACAAAGCCATTAAAAACATTCTTTGTCACATACATCTCTATGTTACAATGTCAGGTAATATTCATATAAGCGGTCTTTCAAAACATATATTCATATAAGCCAATACATAAAAGTAAATTACTTGATGTAGTTGTCTTTAATATATTAAAATATAAAATATATATGACAAATAATAGTCGAAAGGACATAGATGTAAAAGTATATATTTTTCAGACATTTGTAACTTAAAAACAAATAGTTTATCACTTATATTCAGTGGAAAAAAAAATGTTAAAAATACAACTCAAGCGTGTGTCTAAACAACCTAGAAAGGGGGGGGGGGTTAATCGATCATTACTAATTTTTCGATTAGTCAATATTAATAATATAACCCAACATAAACAAACATGCAAAATCAAGTAGAAGGGTGGAATATAAATAACACTTGATTTTTACGTGGAAACCCTTCAACAAGGGAAAAACCACGTGCTATTCTTCTGGCCACACACGATCCTCAAATCCACTATTGTAATGATGTTTACAAGCTAGGTTGACCTCTAGTCACACCATTCTCGGTCACTAACCCACCAATACTACCCAACGGGCCTTTATAGTGAATCCTTGATCACTTTGCTTGCCAACCACACCTTGGTTGCAAGACTTCACTTGCTTGTGCACTACACCTTGTAGTCACAAGACTTAACTCTCAAGAAGAGATTAAGAACCTAAGTGAATATATGAATATTCAAAATGCAAATAATGCTAGGCAACATTAAATGCTTATCTAGGGATTTAAGATGATACTAAGTACAAATCCTAGATATCAATGTCTATATGAATGCTTATAAAGACCTAACTAGATATAGATATGCAAGTCTAAAATCTAGTCATCAACACAAAGCCATATCAACACATGTTGTCACATAAAATGGCAAAGACAATAAATGCAATTAACAAATGCAATCAATGAGTCCTAATTAGCTAGAGGGCAAATAAGTCCTAAATATTAGCTATCACAATACAACAACCCAAACATCAACAAATATCTCAACTTGTAATTAAAATCTAAATCTAGATGCAAACAAGTTATAAGAGAGATTTCTTGTTAAGTAAGAACACAAGAATGTATTGACAGGACGTTTTTTCTAGTGTCGTTTTAAAATATCAACCCGTCAACAATATTTGTTAAAACCTCACGAAGCCTAAATTAGTTTGAAAACACAAATATGGTGGCAAGTGGGGTGTCGTCCACAGGGAGCGGAGCTAGCTAAAATTAGTTATTGCTAAAGTATACATATATAATAACGAAACATAAAATGGTAAAGATGTAGATGGTGAATTACACTATGATAACACTAAATTAATTATGCACACTAGTTGGGGGAAAATGGGATGAAGGATATATATAGATGATGGAAACTAAGGAGTTAATGGATACGAAAGTAAATACTGGGCAATGCAACAGACTTGTCAATAGCACGGCTATTCAAGGTAACTGACCTAGGATGTATAGAGTCGGTTATTTATCCTTAGACGGTGGCCAACCTAGGATGTATAGTGCGGACCACCTATTAGGGATTAATCTGTCGTAAACTACCAACCTAAGATGTATAGTGTTGGTTGTTTATCGGATTCTGGAAATGAAGCTCGTCTACCTAACAATGACTCAACCGATTAAACGCAGTCACCCTAGGATGTATAGTGATGACTTCTAACTCTATCACGGGCTCCGACCTAGGATGTATAGTGCCGGAAATTCGATCAAGGTTAGATTAAGATTGCGGTTTAAGAGTCGGAATTCATGACGTTCCGTCTATTCTTAAGAGCATTAAACAACTAAATAGGATGTATATCTAGATGCAATACTCATACATAAAACAAAGACATCTTGCAAAGAGGATGTATCTATACAAGAAATCAATGGTAAACATTCACAACAAGAATAGATCAATGAAAGATAGACATGAATATCAATATAATATCAAGTTTATGTACAAGCCCAATATTCAACTAACTACTCCATCAACCCATTAGAGGGGATTTAGCTACTCATTACAACTAGGAAAATAAGAGAAAGGAAAGAGAAAGAGCCCTTGGAGAACATCTCCTTCCTTGAAGTGGCTTCAATCTCCTAACTTCCTTGAAGTTGAGTAGAGAATGTAAGGATGAGAGAGAGAGAGAGAGATTCTAGATCTAAGTGTGTAAAACCTCTGAAAAACGGAGTCAAAGGGTCCTCAAAACATTTCTATCATTTTCTATTTATACAACCAACAAAAATAGGTCACTTAAACTTCAAAAAATCAATCTGGCGCGCGTGGAGTGCGGGTGGAGTGGGGGTGAATTACCTGCACTGTACCTGCACTGTATGGGTTATCTTCATCTTCAGTTCTCGAATCTGGGCAATAGTGCGGGTGGAGTGCGGTTGAATTACCCACACTTGACCCGCACTTGGAATCTCACTTTGATCGCACTTGAATCGCACTTCACTGTCAGGTGTAATATCTACCTTTTGTCTTGAGCAACAGTGCGGGTAGAGTGCGGTTGGATGACCCGTACAGTACCCACACTCTAATGTCAGGTGTAATTCTGCTCTTCTGGTCTTGGTAATAGTACGGGTGGAGTGCGGTTTGGTGACCCGCACCGTACCCGCACTCTAATGTCAGGTGCATCTTCAACTTCTCTGGTTTGGCATTAGTGCGGGTAGAGTGCGGTTGGATGACCCACACAGTACCCGCACTTTAACGTCAGGTGCAACTTCAGCTTCTCTGGTTTGGCAACAGTGCGGGTGGTGTGTGGTTGGATGACCCGCACTGTACCCGCACTTTATCTCTTCACTTGCATCCTGCCCCGGCTATAAGCATGAGTGCGGCTGGAGTGCGGCTGAAGTGCGGTTACGACCCGCACTTGACCTGCACTTGACCCGCACTGTAGAGCTGCTTATGCTCCTTTGTCTTTCCTTTCGCCATTTTTCTGCCGGAATCACCGCAACATGCTTCCAAACCCATCTTTGCACCATTTCCTACAATTACGCATAAAACAACCTATCAGAGATACAAAAATGCACGAAAACAGAACACAAGGTAAGGATTTGAAGGCTTAAATATACTACATATTTGGCCCGATCATGTACGAGATTGGTGTTCTACTTACCAAGTCAAATATGTTGATGAAGACCCATGCTTAGAAACATCCTAGATGATGCTTGAATCATGAATGGATGATGGGTGTTTGGGTTTTAAGAGTCAAAGACAACTCTTGGAGCTTCTCTCACTAAAGAACCACTTCCTCTCTCTAAAAATCAATTTCTGAAGCTCTAGGGTTGAATGGTGGAGAAGATGACATATATATAGGAGAAAAAGCAAGCAGTCATGAAAAGACGAAAATGTCCTTGTTTTGGTGCTAGGTGACATCTAAGGCGACATGCACAAGTCGCCTTGAATGTCGCTTTTTGTTCTGGACAAAAATCGAGTAGCTTGAGGCGACATGTGAGGCGACATGCACAAGTCGCCTGGTATGTCTCCTGGTATGTCGCCTTACACACTGGAGAAAAATAAAATTGCTCGAGGCGACATGTAAGGCGACATGTACAAGTCGCCTGGGATGTCGCCTTACACACTGGAGAAAAATAACAAGACTAAGGCGACATGCACAAGTGGCCTTGCATGTCGCCTAACACATTGTGGGAAAAACTCAAGTCTAAGGCGACATGTACAAGTGGCCTTGCATGTTGCCTAACCCACTGTGCAGCCCATCAACTCCAAAATGCAAGAAGTGTGTGTGTGTGTGTGTGTGTGTGTGTGTGTGTGTGTGTGTGTGTGTGTGTGTGTGTGTGTGTGTGTGTGTGTGTGTGTGTGTGTGTGTGTGTGTGTGTGTGTGTGTGTGTGTGTGTGTGTTTGTGTGTGTGTGTGTTACTATACATGCATGTCAATACAAAAGCATAGAATGTGAGTGTGTGCAACTAAATCTCTTCAAGAGTTAAGGACAAGTGAACTACCTCTCTTGAAGCTCTTTGGGATGATCGGAAGCATGTCTTCGAGAACCTATGCTACCCGTTACATAAACATCCCCAATGTGATTTGTCATGAAACAAGCCAATCACAAAAGTGAGATTCTTACAAATGTTATTCAATTTTCAATTTTCAGTCACTATTCAGTCTTTAGTAAAATTCAGTATTGTTCAGTTTTCAAACAAAAATTCAAACGCAACCTAAGCTTTCAGATACTTAGATGGACTTTTTTTAAAATTATTTTTTTCTCCACCAAAGACACATCCTTCGCATGTTGCTTTTAACCAATGACGGTTGGAAGTTAACAGTATGGATGTTTGTGCTACATTCTTAAAAATCGGGTGATGTTTGTGTTAATATGTACAAAACTGTCATTAGGGGATGTTTGTGCAATTGCCATTCTTATTTTTACAAAGAGCAAATTATAGCAAACTCCCCTATGAGTTTACTCTTTTACACCAAAAAACAACTTTATCGAAAATTGACACTCACCTCCTCTTCCGTTAGTCAACTGCCATAAAAAATAATCGGTGACCATCACATCATCGAAAAGACAAAACTATCCATGATTCATATATTAAATAAGTAAAACATTTAAAAAAATTAAAATGGAATAAAATTTTAACAATTGAAACTAAAAATCCAAAAAAAAAATGAAAACAGTAAAAAAAAAACAAAAAACTTTTTGAAAAATAAAAATGGATCTTCATCGTCCATCTCAGAATTAGATCTCCACCTTTTTGCTTCTTCTTTTTTTAGATTTTTGTTTTTATTTTTATTTAAATCTCCTTCATCCATCTCATAGATGGATAGAGGATTTTTATAAATTTTTAATTTTTAGTTTGATCACAACCATCCATTTTGGTCAAAGATGGATGGTGAAGATCTTTTTTTTTTCTTTTATGATTTTATGATTTTATTAAATGAAGGGTAAAATGATGATAGTATCTTGAAAGTATAAACTTAACGGTCAACCATAGTCAAATAATAATAACAATGAAGGTAAATATCAATTTTGAATAAAGTTATTTCTTGGTGTAAAAGTAAAACCTCCGGAAAGTTTGTTGTAATTTGCTCTTTTACAAATCAACTTTGGCGGTAAACAATAATTTTAAATGGGCGACTATTCTTTATTTTTTACAAATTAAGTTTGTCCATTTTCTTGAATTCCCACTTACATTTAGATTTTGTTTCGATGGAAACTGATAATTGATGTGGTTACAATTTGACACGTTGAAGCTCATATATATGGCGCAATAACTGATAACTTATCCTCGCCCCAAACCCACAAAACCTTATCTGCTCTTCTTCTTCTACTACTACTCACCGTTGATGGCTTTTTCTACTTTGCCTGCATTTCGATCTCACTACCACAACTGCTTCATTTTCCCAAAAATCAGAGCTTCTTCTATTTCATCATCTTCTTCTTCTGCTGCTGCTGCACCTGGTGTTGATCTCAAGACCCTTCAATCTGCCATTGCTAAGGTCCTCTTAATCATAATCTTCTTCTTATTATTTGTTTGTCCACTCCTATTAACCCAGTTGATATTTTTATGTTTTATGCTACTTTCAGATATCAGTTTTGCTTACTTTGTTATCATATATGCTTTATTTGCCAAATTAATTAATTTTATTGTGTTTATATAAATTGGAGCTTCGTTGGATTTTGTATGTATATATATGTAGATGGGGTGGATGGTTTTGTTGGTAATGGTTCATAGTACAGTAGATATGAATCAAGATTTGTATGATTTGAAACATTTTTTCCTAGATGTGTTAAATCATCACTTGAACAAAAACAAATTCAACTTCTTTTTTGTACTTTTGAAGTTAAAAGATGGTTATTTCTTAACATGTACTGGTCCCCATTAGGGGGAAATGGGGATAGGGTGTTTGAGGGGAGGTATCCCCACCCCCACCCATTTCCCTGGTCCCCAATCTCCAGTGAAGTTAAAGTTAATTTAAAATAATTGCATTATAAAATATTTTAATAACTTAAAAAATATAAGATAAGGTTGTTCCATAGGTATATCCTTCATATGTACATACACTACGAGTTTGTAATTTTAAGTCCTCCCTCGCCCTAAACTTTGAATTTATGTAACAGATTAAAAATAACATTTTGGGGAGGGAAATGGGATCCCCATCCCAGTTTATATTAGAGGGTGAAATTCACCCTATCCTCATTTTTGGAGGTCATTTTACCCCTAGATGAGGATGTTCCCCGTGGGGATTTTGAGCAACTCTAGTAGACGTGCTTGTGAGTGAAAAATGCTTGCATGTAACCTCATAAATTGAAGCAAATATGAAAGGTTGAGCACGCTTATATTAAGTTCAAAGTGGACAATATCTATTTAGTGGGGTTGGAGTACCGATTTACAAGGAGCAATAATTTAGACTTTTGTTTTTTACTATGTTTATTTATTTATTTATTTATTTATTTTTGACATCTATGTGTATGACAATTTTGGTGCAGAAAGATAGTAATGCAGTTAAAGAGGCACTTGATCAGCTGAGTGAAGTCGGTTGGGCCAAGAAATGGAGTTCTCAGCCTTATGTCTCACGTCGTACGGTCAGTCTCCATTAAAAGTATGATGTTCTGGGAAAGTACTGCTCACTCAATCATTAGCAACTTCTACAATCCTATGCATACATGTACATGAATAATGTATATTTGTTCAATGCTTTGTATGTCTTAGTATATATGTTGACATTCAAAATTACTTAGTTTTGACTCTCAAATTTTATGAACCAGACATCTCTTCGGGAGCTGACGACTCTTGGAATGAAGAATGCAGAGAACCTTGCCATCCCAAGCGTCAGAAATGATGTAACTATTTTCCATGTACTTTGCGTTTTACTAATTTCAAATTCTGAGCATAAAAATGCTCAGAGAACTGTTTAATATTTATGATGTTATACACCGACTGTAATTTTGCTACACCTTTGTGTTTATATTGGATTTGAATCTCTTTTTTGTTGTAAATACGACATAGTTTTCGAAGTACTTTTCATATGTTTGATTCCTTTCAGTAATACAGGCGGCTTTTCTTTTCACAGTGGTGGGATCAACAGGGTTTTTGGCTGTTCTTGCTGGCCAGCTACCTGGGGTAATTTTAATTACTCTCTTTTGTATTATATTAAGGCAGTCTCCTTTTATGTATTTTAAAAGGAATGCAACAATAACTAAAATTCTGCATACCTTCCTCCAATAAAGATGACATTGCAAATATTCGTAGCCCAAATAACTTCATGTAATAAACTTCCTGATGTTGGTTTTAAATCTTCATCGGTCCCAAACCACGCTCATTTTCTGTTTGGGGTACTACTGTCCCAAAAGAATTTGTTAGACATATTTTGTATAAGGAATATTTGACATAATCACTAATTATGGATACTCTACGTATTGCAAGCTCTTCTTTCAAAAATCTCATAAGATAACACTACAACTGAAGATTCATATAGATTGGAAACGAAACTTGGGTTCTCATATTAATAGCTTATAGAAATACGTAGCACATCAAATTTGTTACTATGCCTGGAATACACATTTGAAACGAGACATATAAATGCTTCGACCCTCATTCCTAGGCTGAAAACAAAGGCTCCATATTGATATCTGGGTTCCTTGCATACTAGTCTCTGGATTTTTCAGTTACCTGTTCACTGCTGAGACCTATAACCAGGCTAATAACGCCAATTATACCATGGCTTTAATTTATTCGAATGAATCTTTAGATAAAGCTTATTATTTGCCTAGCATCATCTTGGGTGCATTTAATATTATATACTAGAACCAACTTAGTTCAAACTCATTATGATTATAAGGATGATATCTTTCTGATTTTTGCATTCTCGAAAAGATTGATAATAGGTTATTGTTACAACTTTTTTGGCAGATGTGAGATTAATTGTTGCGGTTACTTGGATTAAAGTAATGTATGTTAAATTTTTTGGAGAAATTCTGACCTTTATTTGTTGTACAATTCATATAGGACTGGGGTTTCTTTCTGTCATACTTAATTGGTAGCATTTCTTTAGTAGTCTTGGCCGTGGGGAGCGTTTCACCTGGGTAAGATCCATGTGAATTATATTTTCTAGTGTTATCTAATATCTAAATCTTACGTATTGAAGCTAGCTACGGACATTTTAATTTTTCGCCTTATATTCAGTACTAAAAGAATATTGGTGTGAGATTGCATTGACTGCTCTCAATTTGCTGTCTTAGGCTTCTTCAAGCTGCTATTCAAGGCTTTTCGGCATTTTTTCCTGATTATCAAGAGAGGATTGCTAGACATGAAGCAGCTCATTTTTTAAGTACTCTCCACTAGCTTATATACAATAACATATCCAAACACGATAACGTGCCTAATTTGATTGCTTTCTAACAAGATAATGTTGTTCTCTTTCAATTGTAGTTGCCTACTTGCTTGGCCTTCCTATTCTGGGGTACTCGTTGGATATCGGGAAAGAGAATGTCAATCTCATCGATGATAGGCTGGAAAAGTTGATATATAGCGGACAGCTTGATTCTAAGGAATTAGACAGGTAACAACTTCTGAGATTTAACAGCTTTTTCTCCTTAAACTTTCATAATAAGTTGTCTAATGAGTAATATGTTCCAGCTGAGAAATGGCGACTTTCGCTTCCAAAGGAAACGTTAACATGTTAAGATTAGTGACAGTCTTTGCTTTAGCACTACTTAAAAATATGTGTGTTTGTATTAACATAACGTTGAGAACCTCGCTGGTGTGCTATTAAATTGTAAAGTTTCTCAGGTTGGCAGTCGTAGCAATGGCCGGACTTGCTGCAGAGGGTCTGACATATGACAAAGTAGTCGGTCAATCTGCCGACCTTTTCACTCTTCAGGTTTCTTTATAACCCTTCACCTAAAATCACATTACTCACATATTTACTCTTAACAAACTCTTTTTTTTTTTCCACAGAGATTCATAAATAGAAGCAAACCACAACTTAGCAAAGACCAGCAACAAAATCTTACTAGATGGGCTGTAAGTTTCTTCATATCTACAACTAACCAACCAGCATGGCTGATTCTTTTAGTTTTTACTATATAAATCACAAACTAGAACTAGATGATGACCATGACACAGAAATATTGTATGCCAATGCAGGTTTTGTTTTCCGGGTCGCTCTTAAAGAACAACAAGGTGATTCATGAAGCTCTAATGGCATCAATGTCAAACAAGGCATCTGTTGTAGAGTGCATTGAAGCTATTGAAAATGCTGAATAGTTCCACATTCAGAAACTTCAGGGATTATTATACTATTTCTCATGTCTTGATGACCGTGAAGAATCAAATTCATTCGATATCCAGGAGGGTTATTGTAAACTGAGTTGTGAAAATGAAATATTAATGGGTTATATATTATTGGGTCCGACTATATCAACTTAACCTTCAAATTTAGTTCAATAATGTTTAGTACAATCCAATATTAATCCATCCGACTTTATATGGTACGGCATAGCAAATGGAGCCCTACCTATATAATAAAATTGAATTTTGTTGTCTTAAAAAATACGATTTAATAGAATTATTCAATTTAAGTTAGATGTCAATTTACTTTTTTTTTTTAATTTTTTTTTTTAAATCTAACATGGAACAGGTCATAAGTATGTCAGAACTTGTTGAAATCAAATATTATATGTACGATTTAAATATCTACTTTCACAATGTTGGAGAGGAAACCCCACTACATGCACAACCTCGAAACACTAAATGTGCATTATATTATCATGTTTTGGGAGTTGGTAGATCGGGTCGTGCATGTAATGCGGTAATCACCAAGATGTTTTGAGAGTTGGAAGGGAAAGTGCAAATCATTAAAGCTAAAACAAGATGTGCCAATTTAATTAATTAATATATTTTACAAGTTGTTATAATTGTCATGTTTATCACCACTTGAGCTAGTTTATCTAAGGAATTATAGAGGAAGATGGAATGAATTAACATTTTTAATCAACTTTTGTTTGATTATGGTAAATGTAGTTTGCTTTGTGGTAACAAGAGTGTTACTGTGTTAGTGTTCTCCGAATATGAAGCTTAAGATAGCAGTGTGACTAGTGTCTCATGTTTTCCAAGAGTGCGTAGTAACTTGTCTTATATTGTATGAAAGGGTAATGTCATCTTACTACCAAGCCAAATGGGTTACATTTACAAAAATTTCAAATTTAATTTAGACTTCAACTTGGTTTTTACAAATGGGTTACTTTTTAATAAAACACTTCAAAAAAAAAAGTATCGTACTTGTTTAACAACCTTTTGTATTTCATATTTTAAAATTAGATAAATATATTCACTATGTATCATCACATAACATTTTTAAGAGAAATAGGATCCTTCTCCAGCCGCACATTATTTATAAGATACATATCTCTCCATTCTCCAATTGATCAATCTGTTGAGACTCCTTGCACAATAGATACCCGATGAAGTGCGATAGCTTTTGAATGGAGCTCCTTAGCTATGTGGTGTAAAGAAATGCATGGCCTTTCGAATTCGGAAAGACTATGAGAGTTCAAGACTGATTTTCAAAGATTCTTACGGTCTATAGACGCCTTCAACACACTGCTAAATAAGACACCAAAGAATCTTCCAGAAAATATGAAAATTTTGACTCAATAGAATCATAATCCTACTGAGTTTTTACGATCTGTACTGACTGAGACCAGTTGATAAACATAATAAGAAAGAACGACAAAAGTCGATTAATTTATCTTTGAGATTTAAGATTTGATAATAATCTTATACTTTCGTTAACAAGGCGAGACTTCTTTGTCCCCGACTATAAAATAAAAACTAAATACAATAGATGGAAAACTTATTTGAAATATTCACATATTTTTATTAATGATGCTTTGATTACAAATGGAAGAGAAAATTACAACTTAGGTAGATAGTATGAGAATTTTTTGCTTTGCTCTGTTTTTTTGCGTTCTTTCTCTTTGTGTTTCTCTAATGATGGAATACTACTCTTTCTATATAAAAGTTTTCTCTGATATTCTACAAACATAATTATCATTCTTTGAATGGAAAACTTGTTTTCTTTTCTACAAAAACCAAAGAACCAACTATGGTTCTTGAAAATACAAACTTTGTATTCTTTGCCGCTTCAAGTGCCTGCTGTCCTTTTGTCCTTTTATCCTTTTTTTTAACTAAGCTGTTACATGCTTTGGCTTGTTTAGGTGTCAATATTGTGATACGCTACGTTATCATTCTTTCTCATGGAGTTCTGATTCTGTTGAATCAAGATTTTCATATTTTCTGAAAGATTATTCGTTGTCTTATTTAGCTGTGTTCAGGGGCGAATCCGGAACTTAATCTTAGGGTGGGCTAAATTAAATATAATTTTTTAAAACGGTTCTCCATAATTTAATTTTTTTTATTAATTTAAAAGTATACACTTAAATATAGAAAACATAACAAGTTTAATCTAAAAAAATTAAAATAAGGACCAAATATGATTTATTGTAATAGTTTTTAATTGTTTTGATAAAATAGATTTTTAATTGTTAATAATTTTTTTTTTGGAAAAATATTAGTCTGGGCTTGAACCCAGACTAAGTTGCATGTAGCTCTGCCCCTGGCTGTGTTGAAGGAAGGCATCCATGCACTGTAAGAATATTTAAAAATCAATCATGAACTCTCGGATTCTTTCCGAATTCGAAATGTTATTTCTTTACACCACATAGCTGAGGAGCTTTTGATGTTTGCGGAAAGATAATTGGTACTAGAGCCTTTTTTATCTTTTTGAATTTTTAATAATTTTATATGAATATTTACGATGGCAGACTTCATTTACAAGGTTTAATCATTCTTATTCATTCCTTATTTCATGAATACAAATGAGAATTATATTGCATCTGAAGACTTTTTTATAAGATCTGATAATGAAAATCCATGTTTCCTAAAAGTACTTAGAAAAAGGTATCTTTTCCATTATTATTTAATTTTAGGAAAACTAGAATATTATTATAAACAATTAGATAAAGCTTATAAAGAAATTAGAGAAGCTTGGCCTCAACTAGAAGATCACTTATCATATTTAGAAAGAGAATGAGATTTTATTGAAAATAGAATTAATAAAGTACATCAAGTATTAGAAGAACTACAATATTTTACAAAAATATTAGAAAATCAAGCTACTAGTAGTAATACCGATATTTGTAATAGTTAATTGTTAGTTTTGGTAGTTATAATTCATGAGTTATTTTCATAAGTGTTATCTTAATATTTTTTATTCTGATATTATCGGAGAATTTTAAGGGTATCTCTAGGGGTGGGCACTGTTCGGTTCATCCAAAATTAAACCAGTTTAAACCGAATAAGAAATGGGAACCGAACTGAACTGAACTGATTTTAATCGGTTCGGTTCGGTTCGGTTCAATTTGGTTTTGGACCTAATGGGCCAGATAGCATAATGAGTCTTTTTTATTTGTTTTAAAATTAATGAATGGTTTAATGAGCCTAATTTTGGCCATTTGAATAGCCCAAAGCCAAAACAACATATTAAATAATATAAAAAACATATTAATACATTCCAAAACATATTAATACATAATAATAAGTTAATAACAAATCCATTCCACTATATAAAAACATATTAATACATTCCAAAATCTGAACTCGTGAATAAAAGTTCAAAATTTGTTAATAATAGTACACTACATAATAATACCTCCCCAAAAATAAATACAACTGAGATGTTGCTTGGTTGTGTAAGAGAAAGAACACTATAAATGTTAGGGTTTTTTTTTAATAGTTTAATAGGGGGTTTAATCGGTTCAAACCGGTTTTCAAAAAAGCAAACCGGTTTGAACCGAAAACTTTTTCGGTTTTCAATTTTTAAACCGAATTAATTATACGAACTGAACCGAACACCCTTTTTTCGGTTCGGTTCGGTTCGATTCGGTTCGGTTCCGAACTTAGTGCCCACCCCTAGGTATCTCTAGTATCTAAATCAAATTGATGTAGAAACCATTAATTGTATTTTAACCCTTGAGAATCAAAAGACACTCTACCCACAACCCATAAAAATAGAAAAATTAAAATTAGTTAAGATAAGATTATTAGAACCTGAGAGAGAATCTAAAAGATTAGAATATTTAATTTTAAAAATAAATTAAGATATAGACATTAGCAAAATAGACCTTAAAAGGGAAAAACATTAGAAGAATTTTACCATATATATGAATTTCAAGAAACTTTAATATTTAGATTTAAACATTGCAGATTTTAGAAAGGTAAAATTAAAGCTACAAGATAAATTTAAACTTCTGTTTAATATAGAACATTTAGAAAATCAATATAAGCTTATAAAACTTATACTATGAATAGGCAACACAATTTTATAATAGATTTACTTATAAATTTAGGACAACGCCTATAAAAATATAGATAAAATTAATAAAAATATTTCTAATTTAGTAAGTTTCTTTGAGCAAACTAAAGTAAATACTTTAAAAAGAAATTTATATTATATAAAATAATTACTTTCGGACTTTAATAGCCAAGTCAAGAAATTTCCAAACAAGACGTAAATAATAAAATTAATAAACTTAGTAGATACAAAAATACCTAAACCAGTAGAATTAGAGATTAAAAAATTAATAAAAGATCTACATGTAGAAGTAGAAAATATAAAACAAACTTGATGAGTAAAATCGTGTTATAATATACTCACTCGTAAGTGCACGAATCGTGAAGATTAGCACAGTAACAAGTAAGGATCGTTCCCACGAGGAAAAAAGATTTATTAATTAAAACTAATTCTAATTAAAGTTAAATTAAAGTAACCAAAGATTTGTTGATGATTTAATTAAACTAAAACTAAATTAAATTAATCTAAAGAAAACAATTTAAGAGAATATGGTTGTGATCAATGGAAAGAAAACACTAAGTCATCAATGATCCCCAATTATGAACACTCAATGTATGGAATTAATTTGTAAACAAGATTCAATCAATTCTAGGGTTCATTCTTTGTCTTTACTGTGACTATTACCGTATGGTCATGGGATGAGTCACGTGCTCCCAACCACTATTCACCCTTGGTCTATGGTGTGAACAGTGATCGAAAACCCTTTAAGCGCAAGAATTAAGAACCAAATTCTATACTTTACTTGGCCTATGCTAAAGATAAAATTCATTCATTCAAAGGAGCATTAATCAAGATTAGGTTTGGTCTATACTCTAACCCTAATTCTCAGATAGTCTTAACCCTAAAATCATGCCAAATAATTATCCACCCTTGGTCTATGGTGTGAATAAATATTAAAACTAATGAGGATTAAGCAATTAAGCATAATGAATAAATCAAGAATTAAGTTGATAAATTAATAATTAATCCAAACATGAGCATTCACAAAAGGTTCACATTGATTCCCTAGTTATGGGATTAGTTACACATCATAGAAAAAGAAAAGAAAAGAGATTGAGTAGAGAAAACCCGATTCTTCTTCGTCTTCTTCTACAATGGATGGATGGGTCTTGAGGTGATGTGTGGTGATGGAGTGATGGGGGACGGCCCCCTTGGTGCCTTGGGACCTCCTTGGCTTCTCTCGAAATTAGGGTTCACAGGGGTTTAAATAGGCTTTAGATGATAAGCCAAGTCCTTAAACAACAAGGAAATTGGTTCCCTTTTGGAACTCTACCTTTTTGGGATTTAATTCTTTCCTAATCCACTCAAATTGATTACTTATTGAAGGATGATAAGGATTAGGTGTCAACTTGCTTTCCAAGACTCACACTCATGTCCAAGAAGGTAATATTTCCCGTTCCACAACTTGCAAAATAAATCCCGTCACTATTTGCGGAATTATGACTGATCTGACCATCGGATACTAAAACGGGAATAACTTCTTCTAGGAATATCGGAATTGCGATCCGTAAAGTTCACCAGAAACTAGACGTCTGGGGCTTTCCATCCATAGGTGGTAGGACACACAATTCAATTGGAGATGAAAGATATGGCCCCTGCAATCTGAATGTTCTGCACTGGCTGAATCAGCCTTTCCCGGAATGATGTGCGGCATAGACCGCGGTTGAGGTTGATGCCTGGGAAGCGGTATGGACCGCGGAAAAGAACAGAAAGCCTACTGAAATGTACCGCTAGATGTGCCGCGGTGGAGGTCATGCATGAAGAGCGACCTACACAGCGGTGGATGACAGCTTTGCTCTTTTTCTTCACATTTAAGCTCTTTTCCTTGAAAATACCTTCAAACACTTCATCTAAGGAATGAGACCTATACATGCTCAACAAACACATAAAATACCTAATTTCATCCAAAAACAAAGCACAAATAATAGGAAATGGGGACCTAAAATATTTATAGAAATAGACCGATCAAAACTCAAAAAGATTTACAGCATCAATTAGAAACAGTAAAAATGATAGTTAGTGAATGAATAATACTTTAGCAATAACTTTAGAAGAATTTTCTAACGAAACACCTAGTACCATTCCAATAGGAATAAATGATAAACAATTTAATAAAGAAAGTAATAATATTAGTCAAAGACTAAACAATACTATTATAAAACTCCTTTTAAACTTATTGAAAAAATTAATACACTTGAAACGAAAATTAATAATAGATTTAAACAGAATATAGATAAATTAGATAAATTAACAGAAAGAGTTGGCAATTTAGAGCACAAAACATTAACATATATACCAAATAAATCAAGAGTTGATACTAAAGACATTTTAGGACCTAAATTAATATTTAAACATGGAATTGGCAAGAAAATCTAGTGTAGAACAATCAACAATAGATAAAACTGAAGATTTAATAGATGAAAAAGATGCAGAGAATTATTAGAAGTAGGATTTGAACAAGTTAAAAAGAGAAAATTATATAGTGAAGGAATATTAAATACTTTTAAAAGTAGTTTATATGTTTATAGAGATGAATTTAAATTAGCATTAGTTAATAATCGAGAAGAAATTCCTTTAATAAGCCCTAAAAGGGCTAAATTACTTAAAAAGCAAAAAAATTTCGATATACATTTAGTAGTAGTAGTTATTGGAATTATGAGTCAAATCAAAGAAGGAGTAGATACTATAGCACATCTATTTTTATATGATGGTAGATTTAAAGACCATGAATAAGCACAGATAACTAGTGCAGAGGTAGACCTAAGAAATAAATAGCAGTAATATGATGCTTACCACATATAGTAAAAGAATTTTGTGAGAAGATAAAAATTAGGGATCATTTGTTTTTTGTTTGAATTTTTCAGAAGACTGAATATAGACTAAAATCTGAACCTAAATGATATGTTTGCTTTTTTTTATTTTTCATATATGAATGTACTGTCAACATGTTTGTTTTTTAAAAATAAAATTGTTTGAAAGTAAGTAATTTTGCATTTGTACTCATACTAATTAAAAGAAGTAATTTAATATGCATCTCTCTTTATAAGATTTTGTATGTTGTTCTGCAAAAAAGTTCAATTTAACAAAACAAAAAAAATTCATCAAAAGCATGTTCTGTAAACAAAGTTCAAGTTCAATTTTGCACGTTTCCGATGTATATAATTCAGGAAACCATCGATTTTTTGGTTTCCTAGATCACATGCATCGGAAACCAAATCAAAAAAAGGTTTTTGATTTTTTTTTGTTTTAAAATAGGTTCTTGAATTATATGCACCAGTTTCTATGCAAATATATATATATATATATATATATATATATATATATATATATATATATAAAAACAATTATTTTATAACATCTTCAAGCCACAAAATAGTTAAATAAAAAAAATAAAGAATTCTTTTCAGGATTTGGCAGGAGAGAAATTCAATTGTTCAATCCCATGAAGATTTCAGTATGAGAGTTTTATTTTTCTTTCTAAAGTGATCAGTTTTTTTTTTAAGTTCTAAAAGTAGTTTAAAATAATAAATATATTAAACGAAAGAATTCTACACCATATCAAATTAGATAAATTTTGAAATATATCGTCTTTGAGAGGATAGATTTGGAAGGAAATATTTTAATTGTAATCCAGTGATTTGGAATTAAGTTAAAAGTCAGGATTCTTAGGGGTTGTTTGTTTTTTCCACTTAAAACTTAATGGGTCTGAATCATAATTATTAAATTGTTTTGTTTGTTTTTATAAGTCGTCAAACAACTTAAAAATAGCAAAAAACAACTTAAAATAAAAAGTAAGAAATCTTGACTTTTCACTTAATTGCAAATCACTAAATTGCATTAAATGCAATCTAAAATCTTTTCTTCCGATACTATCCCCATATATAATATATTTCCAATTTCATTATAATTATATATTGTACATAAATCTTTATTTTAATATATTGCTTAATTTAAATGCCTTTAAAAATAAAAAGAACCATAATCACTTTTCATATTGTTGTTTAATATCAATACTTAATTATAATATTAGGGTAATGTATTTATATATAATTTTTTTAGAGTGTTTTATATGAGTTTTCCTGCTTCCCCTATTATTTTTTGTAAAAAAAAAAACATTTCTTTTCTTAGTAAAAATGAAGTTTATTTGTAATCGAAGAATAATATCATAATCATTTGTGTACATATATAATTATTATGTTTGGATTGTTTTTATTCCATATTATATGTATAATTCTTTAACATGGGTATAAATGTAAAATTACTTAGTTTCAGACAATTTTACTTTTAAAAAACAAACGAGTTGATAATACATTCAGATGTGAGGAAAAAACAAACAAACATGTTATTCAAGTTCAGACTTTAGTCACTATTCAGTCTTCAGAAAAATTCAGAATTGTTCAGTCTTCAGATAAAAAAACAAACGACCCCTTACTTTTTTTTTAAGTTGTTTTTTGATAATTTTAAGTTGTTTGACCACTTAAAAAATAAATAAAACAACTTAATGGGTTCAATTGAGACCCATTAAGTTTTAAGAGGATATACAAACAAAAGACTTTAGAATGAATGCCGAATAGAAAAATTCAGACTAAAATTTTTTGTTTTAGGAAGGAGTTATAAGAAATTTAGATTTATAAATAAAAACATAGTTTAATATTTTTCAAGCAAATATGTTAAAATGCAAGTGCCATAATAATTAAACATTAGTCAACTAAAAGGATTCGAATGGAAGTTACCTAATTTAGAAGAAAATAAAACTTCAGACGTTCCAGAAAGCAGTAAACTTTATATAGACAGAAATAATAAGCTAGACAAAACTACAGATGTTCCGAAAAGCAGTAAAAGTTTATACAGATAAATAATAAAGCTACACAAAAATTTAGCAATTATAAAAACCAAGATCCTTTAGGGATAAATTACGAAGAATAACAAAAATATGAAATAAATATGGTTTATTATGGTAATATTGATAAAAGAAAAACTTTACAAGAAAATGAAGATAATATAATAAATATAATATTTGAAAATCCTGAAACCTATTTAGAAGAATTTTTTTTTTTGAAAACCTTTGGAATAATGTTTTTTTTTTGGCAATTACCAATTAGGTCCTGGACTTTTTTTTTAATTCCAAGTTGTTTGCGACTTTACAAAAGTGACCAAATCGGTCCTTACATTTTTTCCAAATTCAAATTAGTCCCTCAAACTAAGTTTCGTCAGTCAACTTTAACTGTATAAGGGTAAAATTGTACTTTACTCTTAAACAATATAATAATGACAAATGCACAGTTTTTTTTAACACTGGTATATTTTTGTTTATTTTATTTGTGAACTTTGATTTTTGAATAATTTTAACATCAGTGCTTGTATAATATTTATTAAAAAAAAACCAATTATATAAAAATGTTAAAAGACTAAACTGGAATGAATTGTAACTTTGTTTATAAAATAAGGGTATAATTAATATTGTCTTATTAAAATATTTTTAGATTTTTTAAAAATTTTAATTAAAAAAGGTACAAATGGTGTTTATTTAATAATATGTTTGAATTTTGTTGCAATTATAATGGTGAATTTAATACACAAAAGACAAAACAATTTTGCTTTAATATGACAAATAAATTGTATTTATATATGTTAACTAAAATTGTTAAAGTAACAGTTATATTTAACACCATTAAACCAATAAGGGGTATTGCTGGCAAAATGGGCCGGGCTTCCATGGGCCGCCCGGACCAACCCGTTTTTTTCGTGGGCCTGGGCCGGCTCGGCTGGCTAGCGAAACGGGCCAGGCCCAATCCCGCTTCGCTAGTGGTCCGGTAAGGTCCGCAAAACCCGTTAGAAAAAAAAATTTTCAAATTTTAAAATTTTGAATTTTTTTTTTATAATTTGAATTGAGGGGTGACTTTTGTAATTAACCAGGTGACCGTTAGGGGAGAAAAAATATTCAAAACTTTTAAAAATTACATTTTTTAAATCTTTTACAATTTTTTCCAATTATACCCTTACCTAACTTTTTCCTATAAATACCCCATCACCCTCACCTCATTCTCTACATTTTCTCTACTTCCCTACTCTTATTATCTCTATTCTCTACAATCTCCAACATCTCTCACTCATTCTTTCAACTATTTTGAAATTTATTTTATTTATTTAATATATTATTTATATACTATATACTATTATACTAATATATTATACACCATACATTATATGTTTTATATTTACATACCTCTCACTCTCTAGTCTCTACATATTCTAAGGCTATTACTCTAAGATTCAGACGACAACATCAACCGGGTACCGGAGAACTCATGGATGACTTCTCCAACATGACCATCGAAGAGAGTTCCGGTAGCAACCAGCCGACAAGCTGATGTAATTGTAAATACTTAATTTTTTTTTTCCAATTGCACTCGTTTTCCCTTACCCAGGTTTTATCCCATTGGGTTTTTCTTGGTAAGGTTTTTAGCGAGGCAATTATGATTTGTAATTTATACATTTCAGTATCTCACCACAAATTTAATACGAAATTACAAAAATATTATTCATCGAAAACTAATTAAGTGTTGTATGAAATGAATAATATTATATTTCATATTAAAATTATTACATTAATTACTCAAAATTATTACAATGTATAAAAAATAATATTGTATTAAAAAATATATTTTGAAGCCCAACGGGCCTTAACGGGCCGGCCCGCTACAGACCCGGCCCAAACTCGGCCCGGCCTGTCCCTACACGGGCCTTGGACCCAGGCCTTGCCCCCTTTTTTGTCTAACAGGTCGGCCCGGCCCGGCCCGTTTAACAGACGGGCCTAATGGGCCGGGCTGGCCCAAATTGCCACCACTAGTAAGGGGCCAATTTGGTCAATTCAAAAATAGAGGGACTAATTTAGCATTTAGAAAAAATGTAAGGACAAATTTGATCAATTTTGTAAAAAGAGCAAACAACTTGAAATTTAAACAAAAAACAGATAAAGCCCGGGATCTAATTGGTAACCCCTTTTTTTATCTATCTTATATAAATGATAAAAGAAAAAAGATAAGAAAAACATACACCAAAAAAGCACAAAAAACCATAGGGAAAACAGCCTCAAACAAAAAGTGGCACGCAGGCCACAAAAAAAAATATAAAGTATATAATAAAACGAAAAGACTCCCGACTCATACAATCATCACCAACTAAAGAAGAACAAAACGTCGATGTGGAGAACCACCAAAAGTCCACCTCCAGCTCCAAAACATGCTTATAAAGAGCGTCCGCAACTCGATTCCCCTCCCTGAAAATATGGAACACTTGAAAATCCATCTGCGAAATCAGAAAGATGCAGTGATGCCACGCCTGACGAACCATCCAAAGAACATGAACCGAACGAGAAGAGAACCACATATGAAGAATCACTCTCAAACCAGATCCGACGCCACCAGACCCACCCATATTAAAAGATGTAGATGAAATATTAATAAATAATTTAAATTTCAATGAATTTAAACAAAATATTATCTATATCTGATGTATAAAGATTCTTACATTCATAAACAAATAAAAGACGTAGCCCGTTCATTCGCCCTTTAAATTTTAATAAAAGTAAATTACAAGTCGATTGTACATTACACATATTACTCTTGAAAATACAAACTTATTTAGTGATGGCTTTTCACCAAAGCATAAACAATTTGAACTAAAACGAACCAAAGATCCTTCTCATGCACCCGGAAGCGTAAACTTGCGGTGAGTGACTTCACATCCGACCGTCCCGGGAGTAGTGAATATAAGCACAAACAGGTGACATACAGTTCTTAATAAGATTACACAGGAGCAACAAGTTAAATTATACCGACAGATATATGCAAACTGCATCTTTTATCGGTATGATACATTACTGTGCCAAACTCCCGTTACTGTGAATGAAAGCACATATAATGCGCAACGTTCCACTATTAAAACAAGGAACGTATAATACCCAAATCATGACAGAAAAAATTGAAGCACCCGAATTGGAGCTTTATCAATATCAAAATTCGGCAGTAGCCATGCTACCCTCTTCCTTTAAATATCCCTCAATCCCTTCGAGTGCCTGGAAGTATGCAGATTCCAGTTAGATCAACTATATATTAACTAACTAGACAATATCGGCAAATTAATGATTAAAGCAACTATATTTGTGTGTGTGTGTGTGAGAGAGAGAGAGAGAGAGACCTGAAGTGCTATAGTTGCTGGTGTGAGACTGGATACATCTCTATGACCTAGTTTAGCTGCAATATCTTAAAAAAGAAAATATGCATATTCAGAATTTTCTATAGCAAATGTATTGCGGGAATGAACTCAAGAATAAACAAGAGTGTGCGACTAGGTTAACAACACAACGGTTAAATCACATAATTAAACAAGAAAGTTGAAGCATGCATACTTTCCAAGGAAACCCTAGCATTGGCATTTGCATATGCTTCACCTCTCTTTTCCAGAATAGTAGACAATCGTCTCAAAGCCTACAGGGAAAGCAACAGGGTTGTGATCTTATGAGGAATTGTGACTAAGATTAAAATTCATAGCTCTTAATACCAAATTCAAACGTGGAAAGTGAAAGAAATCGCCGGTTCGCAAGACCTACCTTTGTGTATGTATCACCAGATTCATGATGCAAAAGGGGGCGAGAACCAGTTCCTACAGCAGCAATTCTTTCTGCTAAGGCTTCTAAAGGTACATCTAACCAGACACTAATTCCCTTGTGCATATATTCCCTGATGAACAATATAAAAACACAATTTAGCTTCACATAAAAGACAACAAATTCAATTTCACAATGTGAAGATTGAAGAATGTTCACTCATACCAGTTGATAGGCTGTGTAACAACACCTCCACCAGTAGAGACAACAAGTCGATGCATTAAAGACAGCTTCTGCAGTACCTCAGTCTATAGCAGGAAGAAGAATAATCATAAAAGACTTTAGTCAAGAGCAAATGCAAAATATAACTTAAATTAACTAGCAATAATAGATAACAATAAATGTGTAGAAAATTCAAGAGATAGAATTGGTTGTGTTTTTGCTTAATGTTTACGATCATTATTAGGTCTTCTAAGTAATTTTTTACATTTTGCTATGTAGCTGTATCACAACTCCCTTTCAATCATTAATACCCACACAATCATGTCCACAATTGGTCCAATAGCCAGTGGCAGTAAAAATATATAAATGAATAATGGTAACGCACTGATGTTTTTAATTAAGCACTGTAAGTAATTATTATGTTGTTTTCAATGCATTATCAATTTATCACAAATTTCACTAAGCTTTGTAAAAATGAGAACTAGCTACAAATTCAGTAATTTAAGTGGTACAGAACTATATTGATTTTGATTGATCAAAAATGGTGTTGGAGAGCAGAACAGGATTAAAGAAATGCAACCAAATAAATAAAAAGGAATTTCTGCATAAACTGCATCTGCCCGTCCACTGATCAGCCAAATCTACTAGAAAAATCAATGGAACGCTAAATCACATTCATCATTTTGTGAATTATAGCTATTTTCCAGAAATATATAACACAATTTTTAAATGAGAAAAGCTCCATGCTTATCCAGACTGCCAATACCAGAACATGAGGCTACCCTCAAGCAGCCACTTAATGCAACCATTTCTTAAGGTCAAGGCAGAAATGTTGCAAGTATCCAGTCCTTAATCGTTGTCACTGTGGATGATCTTGTTGGATAAATTTTAACCTCATATGATCTAGTCAGAATCCGAAAATAATTGTGCTTATTGATACTACATCAAAAGAAAGGAACAAGAGCTGCTAGCGCCTTGATGATGGAAGTTCAGGGGACCAATGGTTTACCATTTCCAATTTTAAGCAAACAAAAAATATGCAAAACTAACCCAAATAGTGATAAAATAAGACTATACGATGACAAACCTGGAACAACTTAAACATAAGTAAAAAGATAAATAAATATATATTATCAAAGAGGGAGAGCTTCATCTTCCTAACGTACCTCCTTATTTCTGAAGTAACCTTCCCCATAAAGCTTGAAGATTTCAGCCACAGTAGTTCCATCCGTATCCTGCTCCACCAAGGTGTCACTGAAGCAACCATAAAATTTGTAAAATGCAGTTACTATTTGGCCATAAACAACTGAGCCTATCAAGTCAACCATTAGCAAGTAAAGAGACAGACATACAAGATGCAGTGACCATATCAATGGTCAACATTCCAAATTTCCAGCATAGTCCTATATCCTAAATTAGGTCAGATTCCTTCAGATGGTGAAACCCCATAGAAATAATTACAGTTTTACAATTATTATTTGGTGCTTCTCTGAGATTGCTCCAAATGACTGAGATATTGTATTCCCCTTGCTAAATATTATAGGTGAAACTTTGAAAATAAGGAATTCAACCATACAAAGCAAAGTAATTTTTTTCTTCTAAAACATGTTCTTTAGTGCTTTCATCATTCAATCCAGATATGTTTAGGGGCAATACTATTTTGGCTAGAAAACCAACAACCGATAAGCAATCATAAAACAAACCTGTCAACAAATGAATAACCCAGTACTCCTGATAAAACCTTGCCTACTGTTGTTTTTCCAGAGCCCATCATTCCTGCATGTCAGATTAATATATTTTAACTACTTCAGTAATCAATCATTTACGATCTAAATTCAAAGGACTTGAACAAAGAAACTGACCAACAAGATATATACAGCGTCCGCTTAAATAAGGCTCAATCTCTTGCGACTTATTCTGCAAATTTTATTAAACATGTAAGTTACTTGCACAAAGCTGTCTTAGATAAGCAACCTTTTGCACTCAATTTTTTAGTCCTCAACTTAACTCCCATAGCTATTTGACAAAAAAAAAAAGTACATCAAATAGCTAAATTTTTTTAGCACAAATTCAATGAAACAAAAGAACATTGTTCCATACCTTCAACATTACAGCTTCATCAAAAGGAGCGTAAAAACTTTCAGATTCCATTATTGAAGCTACAAAAGTGAAAACACGTAAAAGTTACTACCATACTGGATCACACACAAAAACATACAATAACTGCGAGAGACAGAGAGAGAACAAATGCTACTCTAAGCTCAAGATGCAATGCAACTGATACAACCTTGTCAATTTATATCATAAAAGCGAGCTGTTACTCATCAAGGCTTGGTTTATGCAATTAGTTCATAGTAAGAATACATATGATTCTGAAAAATATGTGGATGCAATCAAAGTAGTATCAAGCTACTTATACACATCTGACCTAATATGCTACAAAGTACAGACCCAATAATAAGAGTTTGTCAACTGGGGTCATAAGGTCCATTCTTGCACCTTCTTAGCAAATATAATTATTTACGTGCAAACTTACTGTCTGCGGACACATGTTCAATGCGTTTATATGCAAGAGGTAGAATCAAAAGTAGCACGTGACATCCACCAGCTAAGAGATCCCAAAACCCAAGTAAGTCTATCTGTATTAGGATAAAATACACCAGCTTTAACACTTCTTCATTTACAATGATCAATAAACTTTTCACAAGAATCTTTTGTAGTACCCGTAAATATCCAAGATAAGCTACAACAAAGTACAAATTGTACACTAGAAAAAAAAATATCTTTCAAAATCTAAGCCGAAAAAAAGAAAGAAAGAAAGTAAGAAACTAAAATCTAACATCACTAACTAACTACCTGGAAAGTTCTTGTAAGAGCAAGTAACCTCCACCGAAACGGAATTACGCCGATTAGAAGCTTTATTCAGTTGAAAATGAGCTGAAATCATCACTTGGAGCCTCTGTTCTTCCTTCATTCTCCGAGAATACCGTACTGAGCCGGAACCAGAACCGGTACCAGTCCGTTTCCTCGCGAAATTGTCCGAGTCAATCCATGTTGGATGTTGCAGCTGCTGCAAGACTCTCGCCTCCATTATTCGCCTGAAAACACCTCTTCACCGATAATTCAATCAATCTTCGAATTGTTTTCACTGCACAGGAAAAAAAAAGCATCGAATATTCAAATTAACAGAAATTAAAAAAAAAAACTTCAAAAAGGAATTCCAGATCCGATTAAAACTAACTCACACAACAATATGGAAAACATTTAATCAAATTAAAACGGAATTTGCTCCGTTTGGATGCTGAGAAATGCAGGAAAAAGAAAAGAAATTACACTGCTCCGTTTTCTCGCCAGCCAAACAAGAAATATTTGAATCCTCTTCGTAAGATTTAAATTATTAAAACAGAGATTTTTTTTTGAAAAATAAAAATGCATTAGAGATTGAATTTAACGGAATCAAAAACATGAAAGTTTGGTCTGTTTGGATGCTGATAAAATGCATTAAAAAAAGGTCCGTTTTCTCGGCAGCCAAACAGGAAATATTCGAATGTTGCTGGTAAGTTTTATATATTTTATTAGAAGTGAGTTTGGTAGGAGAGAGATGATTAATTGGAAAGAAACGACATCGTTCTGGTGGGAGCAAGACACGTACCTTGAAAAGCAGAGCGAACTCAATTCTCAGAGGAGTTGAGAGAGAGAGAGAGAGAGAGAGAGAGACAGAGAGACGTGACTAAATTTATAATTTATTACAAAGTTTAACAGAGCAGGTGATTGGAGAAAAAATAAACGTATAAAAATACTGTACGTTTTAACTACCTCTGGTTGGTGAGTTGAATGGCGACTGGTGACTGGGGACTAGTGACGGTGGGTTGGTGCGCGCATCGGTGTGTTGTGTGGTGTTTGGTAGGAGGAAATATTTAGAGCAACCTTTAAAGCCACTCCTATTTTCACTATTTAAATATCAATTTGTTTATCTATGTAGCAATTTAAAAAATGAAAAACAGAAGAACCATTTAAAAAGATTCTTTAAATAAAAATAGTTTTATATTATTTTAATGATAATATAAAATTTAAAATTTAAAATTAAACAAAGTTATTAAATTTTAAATCAGATAAAGTTGTTAAGACATGGTTGGTATAGTAATAATTGTTATAAAAAATAATTAAATAAAATCTGAAGAATGAGAAATCACTCGACAACTTTGAAGAATTAAATAATACTATTTAATGAGTTTGTTAGAGCCACTGATGTGGCTCATATAACTTTTCTAACAACCTTAATTAACGAGTCTGTTGGAGTTATTCTTAGTTGAATTTTTCAGATTTTCGCTAGGAAGTATGGATACTCCATTTGGTGGAGGAAACTCGTATCCAACTCGTATCTGGTTCAGATACTCCCCAGATACTTTAGGATAAGTATCCGAGACACCAAATGATGTATTTATTGATTTTTTTCATAAGTTTGACTGGAGGATACTTGGAGATACTTGGGGGATAGGTATTAGTTGACTTTTCACACGTTTGACTTTTTCACAAGTTTCATAAGAGAAGAGAAAGAAGAAGAACCAACTTAAAGACCGAAAAAACTTTGATTGGTATCACTTATCAGGCATTTATCATACTTTTTCCATAATTTTTTTTTCTGAAGAACCAACTTAAAGGCTGAAAAAGCTTCAAAGAGGAAGAAGATAACACCACAAAGAGCTGAAAATTTGGTATATATGCATAATAATCTTCACATTTTATCAGTGAGAAACCCAACTTACAATAAAGGTTCGTTTCAATTGTGGGATGTTGGAGGAGATGGTTTTGATTCCTTGACATGGAGAATGTCGGAATACTTGAGATTGCAAACCTACCTCTTGATGAACCAGAGTTAGAGACCAGATTATTTAGATCCCTTAACAATGTGAATGATGATAATGAAGTTAATTAGAAATTTAGAATATTTTTTATGAGTTTTTTTATATATATTATTTGGATTTTGTAATATGTTGTGGCTTATATGACATATGTTTTGTTTAAATTTTATAATATGTTACGACTTATGTGACATGTTTTATATGGGTCTTGTAACATGTTACATTGTTATAACATATGTAGTTATGAAACATAGATAAATATTGTAAAAATATATATAGTTGTGTGATATATTTTATTTGGATTCTGAATATGTTTTGATTTTGAATGAATTATCAAATATGTTTTCATATATTATTATTTTTAAAAACATAAATATATATTATTTTAATTGACGTATCATGCTGTATCCGTATCCTAATTTTTGGAGATTTACTGTATCCTTTTATCAAACAATTTTCACACCTCGTTTGTAATTTATTGTATTACATTCTTGTGTTCGGTGATATAGTATTAATTGTATTATGTTGACACAAAAATCAGTGTGTAATTATATTTTATTTAATTAATTAATTTCAAAATCATATTATATATAATTTTTAATTTGTAATATTATACTTAATTTTTAATAATATATATAATTAATTTTTTAATATTAATTCTATTAATATTTTTAATATTCTATATAATTATATTAACATTTATATAACTTGATTGGAAAAAAAAAACTCACGTGTTAATACAATGTAAACCTAACCCATTTTCCATTGTATTAAATAGTGTTATGCTTGTTGTATTTTTAAAGTATTACAACTATTATAATTGGGTTGTCGAACTTGGCAATATCAAATAATACATTGTGGTCTGGATAACTACTTCCACAAACCGAAAGAACACTCCTTACACATACTTGTAAAATGAAATACCATAATTTTCTAATGCAATATAATGCTACACAACAAACATAGCCCTCACTCACTACTTTAATTTGTGGGTAAACTTTGGTCTCTCTATTTAGAGTTTGAGAGGTGGGCAGTAGAGAAAACTAAAATAATAGTTTGTGTGTTTTGAAATTTTTGACTTACTCTTTTATATGAAGTTTCAAATAATAATAGTAACAAAATATTGAATTTGTCTCCCTTTTTTTTTAACAATTATGTTTAATTTAAAATTTTGAGAGGGGAAGTAACTCAAGGTACAAGTGTGTGGTATACCACATAATCAACATTTTAGATATCAATTTTTGAGTGAATTATTGATTTTTTTTTTTTAGTAAAGAGGATACAACAGACGGAAAGAAGGAAAGAGAACAAAGGAAAGACAGCTAAAGAAAAGAAAAGATAAACAAGAGAAAAAAGAAACTCCTAACCAGGCATATCAGCCTCAATACCCTTTCTGATGTAACCTGGAAAATCTTCCATCCAGTAGACATCTTCATCAATCCCCAAAGCATACTTTGCAAGCTCATGAGCTGCTTTGTTGTGCCTTTTCTGAACATGACAGAAAGTCATACCCTTGTGCGTTGAATTTAAGTTTGAAATATCATAAAGGATAGTGCCACCATCAGAATTCCATTTGTCCTTCTGAGTGACTTAACAACTACATAGAAACAACATCATAATGTTTTTATTTTTAATTTTTAAAACCTTTTACTTTTTTTTTGTACCTTTCAAGCTTAGATTTTCACACAATTTCAAACAATTTATCCTAGTAGATTTTCAAACCATAAATTAATAAAAGAGCTGGTGTTTGATTAGCATAAATATGACCACTATCCAATGTAGCTAGGTTGTAACAATATCTCAAATCTTTGGTATGGCATTAATGAAAGGGATATTATTAAAAATGCCCCTCTAGTTTGAAGTATTCCCCATTTTGGTCTATTTAGTTTGAGAATTGTCTCTTTTTGTCCTTACCATTAGGTTTCCATTAAAAATACACTTTCTGAAATGAATAGAGGGCAAAATAACCCTGATGCCCATGAATTTGGCTGACATTGGAGAAGGTTTGTTTTGCCCTCTAATGAGACCGTTGAGTTTGCAACGACTCTTTCTCTTACTTATAAAAGAAGCCATGCATGCCCATTTCTTCTCTCATACACATAACACTATCACATTTCATATTACATACACAAAATTCTCTAATTTCTTCTCCCATACATAAAACACTAACACATTTCGTATTCAACATATATAAAATTCTCTCATTTCTTCTCTGATACACAAAACACTATCACATTTCGTATTCAACATACACAAAATTCTCTCATTTCTCCCCTCTTACAGTGAACCCTATACATCTTCACCAAAATACACAGCAATATCAAGCAATTTCTATATCAAGCAAACAAAAATAGTTGGTGTATATTTTTTTTCACAAGTGTTGCAAAACTGAAAAATCAACAACCAACATCAAGCACCATCATGGAGGCTACATCAAGCTCAGAAATCATCATCAACGGAAGGTTAATAAAATTCAATGTTGCAAAAGTCTCCGACTAGCATCGACTAGTCGGCGACTAGGCATTCGACGGTGGCATGCAACAACAATTCGATCAAAATCGCCATAAATAGGTGGTTTCCATCCTAGTCGGGTCTAGTCGGGTCAAGTCGGGCATGGTGGTCAAACACGTGCCCGCCTAGACCCGACTAGGATGGAAACATGGGGGTGGGTTGATCGATGAAACAACTTCATTGACCAAAACACCTTCATCGACCAAAACTTCTTTAAACATCATTCTCGGATTTCTCGCAATCTTGCGCCTTCTCTCGTCATTAACTCGTCGATTGGCTGCTAGTCGTTGTTGTCGCCGTTGGCCATCAATTACTTCTTCACTTCTTCTTCTTCAATCTGTGAGTTATTCTAATTTAAGGTTTCAAATTTACTAAATTTAAGGTTTATTACTTTTAAAGTTTAATTGACTAATGGGTTTTTTTTTGTTGGGAGATTTATGAATATTTGAATGTTTGATTAGGTTGAATGTTAGAAATGTTTAAGCTAATTATATGAAAGGTTGTGGTTTAAAGTTTAATGTTTATTAGAAAATAGAATTTTTGAAAGGCATTGTTAAAACCCAAGTACAACAAAAATATATAATAAAAAAACTATAAAAAAATGATGACATATGACTTCCGGCTAGCCGTCTAGTCCTTGGATAGGCGGGCTAGACGCTACGTGCGAGGTCGCGCCTAGCGACTTTTACAACACTGATAAAATTCAAAAACCAAAAATGCTCAAGTGGGAATAAGATATCTGAATCTCAAAACAACCCAAATAAATCGTTTTTCTTCTGTGAAAGAGGAAAATGCAAATTCTTTAATTTTTGGGAACTTGATAATGTGAAATTCAACCGAACATAATACAATGAAAGCATATCACAACGGTATGATGGTTGAGATAATTTCCTGGTTGAACAATAAATGGCAATTATAAATGCAACGTTGCAAAAGTTGGAAATGGGATGGGAAATGATGCAGCACCTAGAAAGCTTCTAATCAAGAATGCATAATCTGGAAACAAACATTCATGGGAGAATGCATCACCTAAAGTTTATACAAGGAGGGTCAAAGCTGATGGTTGTAGTTAACCTGGTTTTGTTTGGTGTAATCATAGTAGTTCTTCTACTTAGTGTTACAAGCAATCAATGAATGTGATAATTAGTTAAACTTCTTCATAAATAAAACGTAATTAGTTAAGGAATCATTTAGCATTTTCAGAAATACATAACCAACATTCACAACAAATAAGTACCAATATTCAGCATGTTCTTTGTGATAACACTGTCAAAAACATAATAAGCATATGTAATGATTGGTTTATCACCACATATAAAACTTTCTAGCAACAAGAATATACAATGAAACAAAAAGTGTTGTGACAAAAAGTACTTAATCAAACCAGAAAGAAGCTTGTTGCCAACCTCAGTCTTTCATCAGTCCAAGTGTTGTTCAGTAATTGAGGTTGAGTCTGGGTTGGTGGCTGTGAAGATGAGGCTCCAGCTGTTGAATGAGGCTGGGTTGGTGGCTGTGAATATGAAGCTCCAACTGTTGAATATGTATTATGTTAAAAGAAAATGCAAATGAATTATATTAACAAGTTACAAAACATAATATTATAAAATAATTTAGTAATGGAATACCTTGTTTTCTTCCTTGAAGAATTCCTACTTTTGCAAGTCTTTTTGTTGTGCCCAGGCTTGGAACAACATTTTCATACAACAGTGCTTGACATTCCTCCTTTAGCTTTCTCATCTAGTTCCCTTATTCTCTGAAATTTAGATCTTTCTAGTTAGGTATGAAGAGGTGGCAGAAGCAGCTGCTTCGTTTCTACTTCTGGCCACATTTTCTGGTCAGAAATTGGATGGATCATACCTCAGTAAGTCTGCAAGTATGAACTTTTGGGCAGACTTTGGTGGACAAAGTCAGCCACCATATCCTTCATAGTATCTCTATCACAGCTTTGGCTTATGGTAGCCATTGCATGACTGTATGGAATGCCAATTATCTGCCAACTACCACACCCACAGGTATACTGTCTAAGTTTAACATCATACCCCCTATCTAGACCCAATATCTTGTATTTCAAGTCTCCAACTGCTATTATTGTCAACAACCTACTCCCTCTATTGTTCTTCAGTACTTTTGCATTAACCCTTGGTGGTATGACAAAATTCCATGCACCACACTCCTCATTTCTCTCATTGAACTTCCTTATAACCATCTTTCTAATAAAATCAAGCAATTCTAAGTAAGTTGCAAATCTATGTGTACCTAGCATGTTATTAAATGCCTCAGTCATATTGTTGGTGACATGGTCACACATGATGATGTGGTCATACGCAAACCTAAACCAGTGACGGAAGCTCCATACGTTTGAAAGCTCCATACGTTTGACTATTCTAAGATAAGTAACATATGGAAGCTCGTGATCCGTGAATGTAAACTTTGTACTAAATTTCAAATTTCTTCTTTTTTCTTATTTATACCTTACTTTCTCTTCCATTTTTTTTCTTGTTTATGTGAGGAGCCGTGAAAATAGAGGAAGATCAAGTGATGGAAACCGAAGCTCGGATGGTGGAAGCTGATGGTTAGGTCGAAGTCGGTCAGGTCCAAGCTGTAGTCGACGAAGAAGATGAAGCTGAATAGGATTCTGCTGTCCATAATGCTCAAGTCCAAGCTCTGGTTTGCGAAAAAAATGAAGCTGAACAGGATCCGACGGTCCAAAATGCTTTTTTCCTTGCATTTCTGTGTAAAAGTTACAAACACAACTTCCTTAATGCTAAACATATTGCCTCTGACTATCGTGGTCTGCATCCCAAATTCGATAAACATTGCGGACATTGTTATCTTCGATTCTGGAGCCGAAATGACCTCTGAATCCATGTTGGCTAGGATCATTGAAGGTAATGTTTGAGGTTAATCTTATACTATTTTTTCTTTGGTTGTGAGACTTGAGTAACTTGTTTGACATCTGAATTACAAATTGTTATCTCAAGTATACATACATAGATTATTTTTCATTCAGTTTTAATTTACTTTGAATTTAGTTTTAATTCTTTGGTGCATGTATGCACAATCCGACAATGTTTGCTACAAAGTAAATTGGCCTTGGATTATGTTTATCTTCTGTTGCTGGTTATGATGAATTATCATTGATTGGTTATAGACTCTTTGCATAGATTTGTTCCTTATCTTAGAATAGGTTTGCGTATTGGATCTTTCATTGACTGGAGCTTGGACCTAAGCATTCTGGACCGCCGGATTCTATTCAACTTCATCATTTTCGTCAACCAGAGCTTGGACCTGGGAATTTTGGACCTCCGGATCTTGTTCAGCTTTATCTTCTTCGTCGACCAAAGCTTGGACTTGAGCATTCTGGACCATCGGATCTTGTTTAGCTTCATCTTCTTCGTCAACGAGAGCTTGGACCTGACCGGCTTCGACCTGACCATCAGCTTCCACCTTCTAAGCTTCAGTTTCCGTCACTTGATCTTCCTCTGTTTTCACAGTTCTTCACATAAACAAGAAAAAAAAAATGGAAACGAAAGTAGGATATAAATAAGATAAACAAAGAAATTTAAAATTTAGTTCAAAGTTTACACTCACTTATCAAGAGCTTCAATTTGTTCCTTTTCTTAGATAAGGGCTTCCATACGTTTGACAGCTGAAAATACACTCTAAGCGTGTGTCTAACAACCTAGAGGGGGGTGAATGGGTTGTTAATCGATTATTACCAATTTTTCGATTAGTCAATATTAATAATATAACCCAACATAAACAAACATACAAAATCAAGTAAAAGTGCGGAATATAAATAACACTTGATTTTTACGTGGAAACCCTTCAACAAGGGAAAAACCACAGGCTATCCTTCTAGCCACACACGATCCTCAAATCCACTATTGTAATGATGTTTACAACCTAGGTTGACCTCTAGTCACACCATTCTCGGTCACTAACCCACCACTACTACCCAACGGGCCTTTATAGTGAATCCTTGATCACTTTGCTTGCCAACCACACCTTGGTTTTAAGACTTCACTTGCTTGTGCACTACACCTTGTAGTCACAAGACTTAACTCTCAAGAAGAGATTAACAACCTAAGTGAATATATGAATACTCAAAATACAAATAATGCTAGGCAACACTAAATGCTTATCTAGGGATTTAAGATGACACTAAGTACAAATCCTAGATATCAATGTCTATATGAATGCTCATAAAGACCTAACTAGATATAGATGTGCAAGTCTAAACTCTAGTCATCAAACAAAGCCATATCAACATATGTTGTCATTAATCATGGCAAGGACAATAAATGCAATTAACAAATGCAATCAATGAGTCCTAATTAGCTAGAGGGCAAATATGTCATAAATGCAAGCTATCACAATACAAACCCAATCATACAAAGGAACTCATAAATATATGCATTAAATAGAGTCCTAGCATTTAATCAACTAATAAATGCAATAAAAACACAATCTTGGAAAGTATGAACAAATGATAAATATGGAGTTTTTGTTCAACTTACCAAGTCAACTAATGATGAAGACCCATGCCTTAAAGATGCTTAGAAATGCATGAAGGTGATGGGTTTTGGGTTTGGAGAGTCAAGGAACAAAGCTTGAAGCTTTCTCTCTCTAAGGGTTGTTCTCTCTCATAAAAATGGGTTCATGAAGCTCTCAAACGAGTTGGGGAAGAAGAGAACATATATATAGAAACCCTAGACAAAACTGCGTCGTTTTGGGTTTGAGAAACAAAAATCCGGTCAATACCGCTTGCTGGACCGCGGCTCGGGTAAGTGTCCAAACCGCGGTACATACAGCAGTGCACCGTCTGGACAACACCGCGGTTGGGACCGCTGTGCGTGCAAGTGCACAGGTCGCGGTCCAGGCAGCATGGGCCTACTGAAGTCTACCGCTTCAGGGACCGCTGGGCGTACATGTGTGCAGGACGCGGTCAAGGCAGCATGTGCCAACTGATGTATACCGCT
Source organism: Dipteronia sinensis (assembly GCA_033220585.1). Taxonomy (NCBI): domain Eukaryota; kingdom Viridiplantae; phylum Streptophyta; class Magnoliopsida; order Sapindales; family Sapindaceae; genus Dipteronia; species Dipteronia sinensis. The sequence continues at coordinate 33,249,898 of CM065640.1, read as the reverse complement.
CTATATGCCGCGGTGCAAGCAGCGCCTGCCAAGCTGTCTAGGCCGCGGTAAGAGAAGAAACTCTCTTTTCCAGGCAGACTCAACACACTAATTAATGTGCAATATGTGCAAGTGTGGAGTGTGAAAGAATGCACACATGAGCAATTATGAACCAAATGCATAACAATACAAATGCACGTAAGTGTGTGAGTGTGCAACAATCAATGCATGTCAATACAAATGCATGAGAAGTGAGTGTGTGCAACTAAATCTCTTCAAGAGTTAAGAACAAGTGAACTACCTCTCTTGAAGATCTTTAGGATGACCGGAAGCATGTCTTCGAGAACACCGCACATGGAGAGCCTATGCTACCCATTACAAATATCCCCAATGTGATTTGTCATAAAATAAGCCAATCATAAAACTGAGGTTCTTACAATCTCCCCCTTTACAATCATGAACCAAATCACAATCTCCCCAATGTGATTTACAATCATGAACCAAATGCATAACAATACAAATGCACGTAAGTGTGTGAGTGTGCAACAATCAATGCATGTCAATACAAATGCATGAGAAATGAGTGTGTGCAACTAAATCTCTTCAAGAGTTAAGAACAAGTGAACTACCTCTCTTGAAGATCTTTAGGATGACCGGAAGCATGTCTTCGAGAACACCGCACATGGAGAACCTATGCTACCCATTACAAACATCCCCAATGTGATTTGTCATGAAATAAGCCAATCATAAAACTGAGGTTCTTACAACAGCCACATTGGAAACCCTAACAAAAATGGTCAGTAGGGACTAAAACAACGAATAACAGTAACAGTTTGGATCAAAAGAGCCAATAGTCAAACTAAAGGGACCAAAATGGAGAATACCTCAAACTAAACGTGTATACAATAATATTGTTAAGATTTTGTAGGTGTTTGGATAGGTAGGGTCGGGTCTTATCCAAAACCAAAAGAGAGAACTTAAAATATGGACTGAAATGATTAGACCGACTTTTGACAAGCTGTGGGGCAATGACTGTTTGTGATATGGCATGTCTTTACCAACCCCCAAAAGCCAATAGGCAATAGGCAATAGGCAATGGTTTGGTTGGTAGCGACTTAACAAGAAAATTTCATGGTGTGGGATTATGGTCATATAATAATTGGCTGGTATTCAAGTGAATATGTTTGTCGGAAGTGCGTTCATCTTTGCATGACTTAATATTGTTTTTGATAGTGAGGTTTTTCAATATTTCTTCTACTCTTAACGAGTAAGTTCGATAAATTGAAATCACGATGTTCATGGTAGCCGCTGGCCCGTTGCCTAAAAACAATATTAAAAATTACATTTTTACTGTTAAATTTTCTAAATTGATCCCTAAATAAAAAATTCTAACTTCTACTATGAGCGTGGGCAGGAAGGTTTAGCTGAATGTACAGTAACATTAAGCATAACTCGTAGTTACACGGGAGTCAATTTCTCTTTTCATCATTTTGTTGTTATCATTTTTAAAACTTCTTATTTGTTTAAATTGTTCGATTGTAATTTAATGGATATCGATAACCACGTTATGTTACAAATCTTGTACAGTAATATTGACATAAACCTTTAATGTGGTTCTAATGAATATCTTTTTACACCTGATGAAATCATACGGTTAAAGGTGGAGATGTTATATTTAAAATATAAATTTTTCAAGAGAATATTTTTGATAAGTACTTATTTTTTTAATATAAAAAAACACTAAATACATTGTTAATTTTGAAATGGAGAAACAAACAAATTGTTGACAATGATTTTTGGATTACGTAAAACTAACCACGTGTCTAACAAATTAATACGAATCAGTAATCAAACTATGAAAAAAGAAAAGAAGTTTAACATGCAAAACACAAAGTTTTACGCGGAAAACCCAGGAAGGGAAAAAACCACGGTTGCCGGAGATGGCGAGGGAAAAACTTCACTATGAATACTTTTGATTACAAATTCAACCTTTCTTGCACCCTCATATACTTATTTTTGTTTTGTTTTCACTAACTCCCATGATTACATTGTTAAGGTCTATTTATACATGTATAAAACCCTAATTCGTGGTATACAAGTAAGGAGAGCTGCTGTGATTTAATGAAACTTTGACTTGTTGGAGTCGTTTTAATCTTCTTTCCTGTTCTGCGTTGCTTGTGTTTTGAACGCATTAGATCTTTTGCCTAATCTAGACTATGATATCTTTAAGGAAGTTTGTTTCCTTATCAGAGTGTGCTTCGTGATACTTTATTTAAATAAGATTCTTCTTTTGCGTATTTGAGTCGTGATTGCATCGAACTCTACGTTGTCCATGTGTCGTTCAACCGACCATCTTTTAGACCCGACCATATTTCTTGGTCCCGACCAAAGGCCTAGACCCGACCATCTTACTTGATCCTGACCGAGTTATATTTACATGGTCAATCTAATAACCCTAGTTGGGTTATCTTTACCCGATCGTTTAGGTAATCCCGAAGGGGTGTTGTGAGACCATATTTGATCAACTTAGGTTGGTTTGGTCAAGTTAACCTTTTATGACATGGCATCCTTTATGACATGGCATCCTTGACCCTTGTACGCTCGAGTAATCATGCTGACTCATTATTCTTCCAAATTTTACCAATAACAATACCCCCTTAAACATTTGAACCGAGCATCTCGTTCAACAAAGAGAACTCACTCGGTGAGGTATGTTTAACTCGGGTGTTTATTTGTCTTGTAGCTCATTATAATGCTTATTAATGCTTAATAGCTAAGCTTTTAATTTTAGCCACAATCGTTTAATTTGCCCAAGTGATATGGCGTGAGTGACGAAATCATCAACGGTTTATTTGATTTTTAAATGGCGCGTGATCTTCGGGATTCGCGCACCAACCCCCACTCCCACATGCATATTTTTAGTTTGGGGATGACGTCACTCTCACCGATATATATTTTGAAAACTTATCGTTTTCCCTCTCACATGATCTTTCTTTGCAATTTTATTCTTCCAAATTGTAACCCTAATTTTCTTCGAAACTTTTTATTGCTTAAGCTTTCTCGAAACTCTCCACCTTCATCGAACCTTGAGTTCTACCGTCGTCAGCGTTCGCATTTCGTCCACCCTAATTATTCAGGTATGGATCCTATTACCCGTCACCGCTTTGTTGAACTTTTGATGCTTGCTGTTGAGATTGGCGACAAAGAGAATGCTGATAGGATTGAGTTCATTTTAAGTGGACGTTCTCAGGATTACACCCCTTCAACTCAACCCACAACTCTCAACCGTGATTATTCAGTTGCTCATCTTGAATTTCAACTTTCTTACTCTAACCCGAATGTTACTTCTACTAATACTTGCCCAGATATGTCAAGGAAAGCAGGAACCGGTCGGGGGAGCAGAACGATAGCTATGGATTCTCCTTTGATCGAATTAAAGATCCTTTCCTAGCTGTTGAAGTTGGAAGACGTCCCTAAGAGGCGTCGGGCACGTCTGTTGACGTTCTCTACTGACCTCTCAAGTGCCTTTGACTCCGAAGTAAATGCAGTGACTTGATAGGAGATATCGAAGTATATCGAGTGGTTTGACATCCCTCAGTCGGTGGAACTCGTCGTGCCATTTGGAACCCCCTAAGGGTGCCATGGCTATTTACGGGGCCATGCTTACATCTGGGGTAATGCTGCCCATACAGCCTTTTATTGCCTGATTCCTAGTCGGGGTTGGGATCGTTCCTGCACAACTAACCCCAAACTCTTACCGGGTCCTTATCAGTTTGTGGCATTTCTGGAAGCAGATCGGCGCTAAGCACCCCCGACCCTCCAAGAGATTCACAATTTATATACCCTGGGCTGATCAGATACCAGGGGCACTTTCCATCTTCAGTCCAGTTTGCCTAGCCACTGGATTCCTCTTGAGTACAACGAGAAGCCCACCTCCACATCTAGCAAGGATCACAAGGGCTTCATTTGGGGCTGTAAGGACCTCGATTTTATGATTGGCTTATTTCATGACAAACCATACCACATTGGGGATGATTGTGTAATGGGTAGCTTAGGTCCATGTTGGCAAGCTTCCAAGCATCTCCATGACTTCAAGAGCAAAAGGTATATTCACTTGGCTTTGTCTCTTGAAGAGTTTAGGTGCACACACACTCTTCATGCATGCTTTGTTCATCTTGCATTTGTGTTCTTTATTGTTTATATGTGTGCATCCATTATACAACTCACACGAGCACGTCTTTCTTTGTCTTTACGTGTGGTTGTTTCGTTTTACGTTTTCCGTGTGTGTTCGGAAACGTCCTCACTCGCACGATGGTGTGCTTGTGTTGTGTCCGCGCTTGCACATTGGTGTGCTTGAGTCTTAGCGCGATTTGTGACCATAGAGAGGTTCCATTGTTCCTCTCTTGGATTGTTTTTTGGTTACATGGTTTTATACCATGGTTGTGGGAATTTTTGTTATTGACCAATTCTGACCTTTGGTCACTCTTTTGACCATATATCTTTCTACGTTTATCCAAATCTTGTTTTGTTAATTGGAGTAGAAATTAGACTTCCATACCTTTCTAACGGTATATTATTCGTAATATTTTATGACCATTTGGTTTAGTTTTGAAGTCTCCAAAGAGACCACTGAAACAGAGCATCTCTGTTGTTATCCGGTTTTGACCTTTGGTCACTTAAATGACCATAACTCTTTCTACAGACATGAACACCTCATTCTGTAAATTGGATTAGAAAGTAGACCTTGATACCTTTCCAACGGTATATCATACGAAAGGTTTCGATGTCGTTTGGTCATGTTTTGGGTCGCTTGTTTCTGGAGCTGGAGTGCTGTCCAGTGTGTTAGGCGACATGCATGGCCACTTGAGCATGTCGCCTCCAATGTCGCCTCAGACATATTTTTCTTCTCCAGAACATTAGGTGACATGTTAGGCGACTTCCATGTAGCCTCTTAGGTGACTTCCATATAGCCTCTTAGGTGACTTCCATATAGCCTCTTAGGCGACTTCCATGTAGCCTCTCATGTCGCCTGACACCAAAACGGGGCATTTTGGTCTTTTCCAATCAGCCCGTTTTTCCCACCTTTAAAAACCCCTCTTTCTCTTCTTCTTCCCCAACTCTCCTAAATTTACAGAAACCCTAGAGAGAGAAAGAGAGAGTCTTGAGAGAGAAAGCTTCCTTTAAGCTTCCTTTAAGCTTCATTAACTCTCCAAACCCAAAACCATCTCATTCTTGCATCATTCCACATCATTTGAGCATGGGTCTTCATTTTTTCATGACTAGGTAAGCAAGAACTTCCTTGAATATCATTTATTGTTCTTCTTACTCTAGATTAGGTATTTATTGCTTGATTAAATACCTTGACTCACTTTATTGCATATATTTATGAGTCTAAATTGCATGATTGGGATTGTTTGTGATAGCTTACATGATTAGGTTGATTTTCCCTAAATAGCTAACCCTAGAACATTCTTGTGATATTGGTTGATGATTAGGTTGATAGATTAATGTTTATTTATCTAGTCAAGCTTTATTGAATGTTCATGTGGATTTAATTGACAATTAGGTTGTTGGAAAATCTCTACACAACTAATTGAGTTTCTTATTGATAGTTAGAATTTGGGACCACATTGCCCTTCTAGCTAAGTCTTTATGTTTTGCATTTAGACATTGTTGTTTATGCCTCATTGATTGCATTTCTTGATTGCACATTTATTGCCCTTGTTATTTATTGTGACAACTTGTGTTGGGTGGACTTTTTTGACAATTAGGTTGCTAGAATCCCTTTGCATCTAATTGAGTCCTTATGTATGGGCATGTAGGCATTATTTGATAACTAGGATGTTGTATTGCATTATCTACATCTAGTTAAGCATTGTATGTTTGGTCTAACATATTTTGTGTTAAGCATTCATTGATTGTTCACTTAGACCTTATACTCTTCTTGAGTCAAAGTCTTGTGGCTTCGGGGTGAAGTTGCACAAGCATTGAAGTCTTGCAACCAAGGTGTGGTTGGCAAGCATTGGTCAAGTGCCACTATAAAAGGCCCGTGGGGTAGAATAGGAGGTGCTCACGCCAAGGGTAGTGTATCAGAGGATATCACTAGGGTTTGAACCAAAAGTGGTGAGTGGTAGTGTCCATAGCCTGAGGTTATCTAGAGTGAGAGTCCGAGTATCACTTGAGGGTGTAATCTTTTATTCATATAGTGGATTTCTGTGATCGTGTGTGGCTAGAAGAATAGCCCGTGGTTTTTCCCTATTTGAAGGGTTTCCACGTAAAAATCAAGTGTTATTTATTATTCCGCACTTTACACTTGATTTTGTATGTTTGTTTATGTTGGGTTATATTATTAATATTGACTAATCGAAAAATTGGTAATAATCGATTAACAACCCATTCACCCCCCCCTCTAGGTTGTAGACACACGCTTAGAGCCGTATTTTCAGGGGCTTTCCGTCGTCCAACAAATATTGGAAAAATAACTGGTTTTTCTTCAACGGTGACTGGGGCGAGACAATCGTTGCTGACCCTCGCCAGAACCTAGTCAGAAATAATGTCCATAGGCACTTTTACAGCCCTGAACTATGGAACAGATCTCCCGCAGTGCTGACTGAGGAGCAAGCTAGGTTGGTGATCAAGGTTGTTCAGACATCTTGGGAAACTAGAGATCGCCGTGTTTCTTGTTGAGAGAGATCTAATCAAGCTGGGATTGTTCCCTGCTATCTCTAAGTTCAATCCCCTGCCAATTTCTGTTTGTACTAACCATATTTTCCTTTTCTGATATTTCTTGGGTTAATTACTCAGTGTACGAGATAGATATCGTTGCTGGCGAGCAAGCTGAAAAGGCTAAGAACCTTGATAGGGCTAGTCGAGCAGAAACTGCTGCCCAACTGGCTCAGGGAATCGCTCCCCCGAAACAAGACTTGGTAGAGCATACTTATGAGCCTGACCCCAACACATCTTCGGGCCCTACCAATCAGGAGCAAGAGAAGAAAACATCTGATCGGGAGAACGAAAAGAGAAACTCTCCCAGGAACTTAAAAATGAGGTTCACCAAAGAGACGACTGCAAGAAAGGTGACCAAAACTACAAAAAGGGTCCTCCACCCTCGAGGTTGTTCGTAAACAGAAAAAGACTTAGCTAGTAGTGGGTTCGGAGGCTCATCGCATAGAGGTCAGGTTTGTAGACGCTGAAGAAGAAGATGATGATCATAAGCTGTTGACTGATCTGATCTTAAGGAAGCAACGATTGAAGAAGAGAGCTGATCGTATATCTGCAACATGTATCTCTCTTCCATCTAAACAACCCAGAGTGGATGATCGGGCCCCTGCTGGGACTGGCGAGCAGGCTATTTCTCAATAGACATAACGTTTACCTCAATCTGGATCATCTCATGCCCAAACCGATCACCCTATAAATCAATCCCAACTAAGCCTCCTGGACAGCGTGCTGGTAAGGCGCTGCTGCAATTTGCAGTCAAAGGTTAGATAGTTTTTACCGACTCTGACTTTGATGGTGGTGAGACTGACCTTGTTGATCCTGAGCCTGCTGAGGATGTTGACGATGACAATGTGTCTGACCATTTTTCTAGATCATGTTGACAAAATATCGATGCGATCTGACCGACCATCTAGGTCTTATCAAATATTGAAGTGACTCTTCTTACAGATGATATCGAAGCGGGTCCATCCGGTAACACAGATCGCGAGTAATCTAGTGTTACGCCCTCGGGGTCAACTCCTGAAGTTTCCCCGACCACCTTTAGTGAGTTTTCGGTCAGTGCCCAACCTTAGGGACATGAGGAGATGAATCCTCCTACTATTTGCGGCCTTATTGCCAGCCCTTATAGTTCCTGAGAGGTGCTGATTGACCCCCTTGACATCGTTGTGTGCCATGTATGCTGGAAAGGGCTTTGCTGGGGATGGACGTTGGAAGGATCTCCAAGGTGCCAACAGTTTGGAACGGATCTACACAATCTGTAACAATGGCGTATACGTAAGTATCCCACATTCCTTAAATAATCTATTCGGCATAGGTTTATTATCATAATTTCCCTTTCTTTTCTCTCAGGCCATAGAGGAGATGACTCGGGCCCTGATTGCATAAGAGAAGCAAGCTGCTGAGCTTTCCATGTTGAAGAGGGAGCTTACGGGGAAGAAGGAAGTGCTCGAATCAGCCTCGATTGGAGGGTCAAAAATGAAGGAGGCGTTAAAAGAAAAGCTGAAGCGGGGTGATGTGAATGAAGCTGCTATGAGGAGATCTTTGGCCAATGCTGAGACCCGAGCTAATACGGCCACTAAAAATTTAAGTGAACTTGTAAAGAAGAGTACTCAATTTGAGGTAAACCAGTCCAAATCTGAACAGCGGTGCGCCGAATTGGAGCAAATGGTCATTCTGGCCGAACAAGCAGCTGCTAACCATGAAGCGAAGGCTCGCACTGCTAAAGAAACTTTGGCCACTTCCTAACAGTCGATGCTTGAGGCTCAACAGGAATCCGATGAGGCTACGCTTCGTTATGAAAGGTTGGCTGAAGACCTAAAACAGCTAAAGGTCAGTGTGGAAGTGTTTTCCCGGGAGGCTAGACTGACCCTCAAAGCCCAGAACGTCGACCGGTACAAGAGGTCTCATGCTTTCGTGGTTGTTATGCTGAGGGAGTTCGAGCGAGGGCTTGTTACCACTCAAAGGTTCTTTGGTGTCAAAGAGAGGTCTTCGGGGGAGGCTTACCAGAAATGAGATCGGACGATCCAGAAACATAAAGATGAGTCTCTAAATGCTATAAAGAACCAAATGATAAGATGGAGGGCATACTACAGATCGATCAGGAATGACCCCCTTATCATGCATCTTGAGCTCCCCTCCAAATCCTCCTTGGTGAACTTCCACACAGATATGGTGAGTGGTGTTTCTGTGAAGAGGACTGCTGCCGGGCCCTTACCTAATGCCGACTATTCTGCCTTCATGACTGATGACCCAGACGATGACATCTGCTGGCCAGACTTTGGGGACCTGACCAAGGGTTATGAAAATGAAAGTAACCCCCCTGGCAGTTCTGGGCCTAACAGTCCCTCGAGCACATCTGGAGCCTGATCTTGCCGCATTATTTTATCACTTTTTCCTTATCATTGCACATCTTGTAAATTTCTATAATATTGTATGAAAGATTCCTTATTTCTTAATAATACAGATCTCCATTTGCTCGTGTTGGTTTCTACGCTTTGATCGATAATCTTTGTTGATCATCATTTTTGGTTTGATCAGTTATCTTACTAAATGATATTTATTGACTTGATCAATTATCTTATTAACTGATCGTTATTAACCCGATTAGTTATCTCATTAACTGACCGAACTTGGTTTTGCTAGTTTCATTATTGACTGACCATCTTTGTTTTGTTGTGTGAACAATCTCCGACCTTGTTTGCTTGGGCTGTTCACGGTCGCTTTTGATATTTGCCACGTAGTGTTCTTTTTGTGAATCATTTGCATGGTATCTAATTTATAGACGTTTGTCTTTTATCTGTCAACTAAGTCACTGGATGTCTCCCAGTAGTCTGTTGCTCAAGATTCGCTGCAATAGGGATGACCTTCATCTCATTAACTTAACTTACCTAACCAAGTATCTGGCTAACTGGTGTTCAAGTATGAGAATTTGACTGCTCCATCCAACTTTCTGCGCATCCCATCAGGTATCTACGACCTGAAGGCGCTTTAACAGTATTTATATACACCTAGTTAGTTTCGGTGAGTGTGCATTGCCTATGCGACATATGCTTTTGGCCCTATCACTAGGCCATCAAGCACCCATTTGGTGTTAACAATCTCATGTGCTACGAGATTGCCTTTATAAATGAAGACAATATTAGAGCACTTTTCCTGATTTATTCTTCCCTCGAGGGGCTTTTATTGATAACTTCAATCAAAATGCTAGGAAAAAGCAACAATTGATTAGGAACAAATAAGGCTTGCACTAATTCTAAAACTTAAGAAAGCAATAAAATAATCAGAAAGAAACCCCCTTAGGGATAGAATATCTTCAAATACTGAGCATTGCAAGGTCGGGGCAATTCTCCCCCTTCTGGTAGGGTAAGACGATATGCTTCATGCCCAGCTAATCTGATCACCTGATAAAGTCCTTCCCACTTATCTGCCAAGGATCCAGCCACTTTTACTTTTATGTTCGGGGATACTCTTCCGAGGTCCAAATCTCCTAGCTGGAATTTTCTTACCCGGACGTGTGAATTGTAATATCTAGCGACCATTTGCTGATAGACAGCGTTTCTTACTCTCGCCAGGTCTTTTTTCTCCTCCATCTTATCCAGATTCTGTTCTAGTATACTTACATTTGCATCGTGCTAGTACAGCTGGACTCTGGGGGAGGTGTGGATTATTTCGACTGGGATAACTGCCTCAGTCCCGAACGCTAAAGAATAGGGAGTTTCTCCTATTGATGTTCTTTCATTCGTCCGGTATGCCCAGAGTACCTTGTGCAACTTGTCAGCCCAATTCCCTTTTTTTATCATCAAGTTTGGCCTTTAAAATGTACTTGATGATCTTGTTCACAACTTCAGTTTGCCCATTGGCCTGAGGATGGGTTGGCGTGGCATAGTAGTTCTTAATATGGTACTTCTGGCACATCTCCATGAAGTTATCACTATCGAACTAGGTCCCATTATCAGTGATGATTGTATCTAGGGTCCCAAATTGGTAGATGATATTCTTCTTCATGAAGCTGGCGGTGTTAGCGTTGGTTACGTGTACCAGTGCCTCTGCTTCTGCCCACTTTGTGAAATAATCTACTGCTACTATGGCCTGCTTTACACCTTCTTTGGTCGTCTTTGGCATTAGGCCGATTAGATCTAATCCCCACATTTTGAATGGCTAGGGTGAAGTCAGATTCTTCAAGTGCTCGGGTGGCTGCTTGATGTCATTCACAATCTTTTGACAAGTATTACACTTCTCAGCAACCGATTGTGCATCCTGGAACATGGTTGGCTAATAGAAACCTTGTCTGAGGGTTTTATGAGCCAAACATTTTCCCTAGTATGGTTTCCACATACCTCTCTATGTATACTTGCCAGAATCTTATCTCCCTCAACCTGACTAACACATCTCAGTATGGCCTTTGAAAACCCTCTTTTGTAGAGCTCTCCCCATACTATCGAATACCGAGCAACCCTGTACCTGATACATTTTGCTTTAACAGTATCTTAAGGAAGCGTGCCATCTTATAGGTACTCTCTAATCGGGGTCATCCAAGTGACCTACCTTTCTTCGATTACTTCAACTATTGGCTTTTCTTATTCTTTGATGCTGGGTTTCTTGAGATGGGCCACTGGGATTGTTTTAGACCAAATACCAGTGGTCGCCAATGCCAGTCTTGATAGAGCATCGGCCTTCTCATTCTTCTCTCTTAGGATCTGAGCGATTCTGTAAGTTTTGAATCTCCCGAGTAGAGCCTTAGCTATTTCCAAATAGGCCGTCATATTGTTGTCCTTTGCCTGGTACTCATCTAAGACCTAGTTGACCATGACATGCGAATCACTGAATATTTCTAACTCATCCACTCCCAATGCCGTGCAAACCCTGAGTCCTGCCAACAAATCCTCATATTCGGCCATGTTGTTGGTAGCTTTAAAGTCAAATCATAAGGCACATTCTACCTGATCGCCTTCTGGGGTGGATACTTGTCACGACCCAACCCATAAATGGACTTAAGTCGGACTAAAATAATATGTTACAAAAATAATTTTAGTGATAATAAAAGTGTATTACAATATGTCATTAAACAAAGTCTCATACACTTCATAATCAAGTATAGTCTCCACTTGATACAAAATACATCCATATCATAAACATAGTCTACAATCTATGTTCAACATTGGTGGGAAAATACAAAAAGCATAACATAAGTCCTAATGGCAAAATGTGTATTCTTTCTAACATGACACGTAACAATGTATCTTCATGAAAGTTCGAGCACAACACTACTATCTCCTTGACCTTGTGTACCTGTGGAGTGAAGGGTGAGCTGTTGGAGCCTCGTTCACTGGTAACGCAATGGAAAGAGGTTTTAGGAACTTTATACATATCGTTTACGATCTGTAACCAGTGAACTTGGGATTGTAATTATTTTTCCGGAACTAATACATACAATATGTAAATACAGGAAATTGTAATCAATATATTTCAAAAAAAAATTAGAACCTTACCAACGTTTGGAGGCTCCTTCACTTTATGCAATATGCTCCTGGTCTGTACACCAATCTTCCTAGCTATTCCCAGAACTGGTAACTGCGTGTGGGCGTGTCACGTACTCAGGAACTTAGGAGGATGTAGAGAAAAATGAAGAAGAAACTATTTCTTCCAAGAGAAAAATTCCTAGAACTACTCTTGTTCTTCAAAAGAAAAAAAATATAATAAATATTTTTTTTCTTTTGTTTTAATAGTGCATCAAAGCATCGATTGTTTTTCTCTCTTTTTCTTTCATGCACACTCACTTGTTTGTATTCTATACAAACACTTATATATTTGCTTTTCGTGCTTCTCTTATCTATTGATTCACGCATCACAACTTGTATCCCATACAAATTGAAAGTCTGATGGCATGTGTTCTTCTTGTTTTTGTTATCTACATATATATATTATTAGAACTAAAAACTTTTTAATTGATATCTTTTTGATTTTAAAACTAAATCTTTTAAAATGATATCTCATATCTTTTATTTTAAAAGATAATTAAATGTTTATTTTGAATTTTAAATTCAATTTTAAATATTTAATTTAACAAAATAAAATAATCATATTATCTCATTCTATTTGAAATCAAATATCAACTATCACCCTCCATTTAGTGATTAATAACATAATTAAATAATCTTATTATTCAATTTATTTAATCACCATTATTCATTAATTAAATAATTTCATTATTCAATTAATTCTCGAATAAATACGTGTCACTTTCGTAACACAATTAATTGGACAATCCAATCAATTAACCGTGACCCTTGTTACTTAAATCAATCGGGCTAGCAAGGGGACCTAATAGACCCACACTATTTTGAGCTCCTATAATCCTTGGAATCATTAATTAAACTCTTTAATTAATATTCCTTGATTATTAACACCGGTGTTATTCAACTAAAAACCCGAAGCTCCACTCTCTCAACTGCAGACGCTTTTACACAGACTGATACAACTCGGTGTCCATCGATATAGCTATTACACATGGTGTGATCCTCCATAGTAGTTCATAATTAGAGCTGGGTCATAATGTCCGTTATACCCCTCTAATTACATATATCCTTTAAGTACCGTTGATTCTCTAATGAACCATAAATCCTATTTCCTCACGGAATTAGGAGAACGCTCATATTGTCCAAACCCCGAATCAACCCTTAAGGGTCCGTTTGGCGTATAGGATTGGACTGGGATTGGACTATTATAGTCCAAAGCCCACGTTTGGCTCAACAACAGGACTGGGATACCTTCTCCGAACAGTGTTAATTAATCCCACAAACTCCGGACTAAATAAACCCACCCCTTCTCATGGTTTTAGTTGTCCCAGGACTATTGCAATTTTTTTTTTGCTTCTGTTTTTCTTCTTCTCTATTTTGTTCTTCTCTTTCTTTTCTTCTGATTCTTCATCGATCAAATTTTCTCTTCTCTCTCTTCAACCAAAATTTATTTTATTTTGATAAAAAAAATTAACCACTTTATTTTATGAAATTAAAATTAACTATTTCTGGTGAAGAAGAGATAGAGCGATGGAGTTGACTCCATCTCAGATCTGCTCCTTAAATCTTCTTCAGATTTTTAAAAAATATTTGTGGATCTGCTGCTCCATCAAGTTTGAGATGGTAGAAGATTGATTTGTGTTTCACAAAAATGGATTTTTGTTTGAAGTTAAGAAAAATTGATTTACAAAATAAAAAATATGGATTTGTTTTGTTTGTTTGTTTTTTTTATTAGTTTGAGATTGTAGTATATGGATTTTTGCTTAAGATTGTAGAAGTTTGATTTGTTTGATATTGTAGAAGATTGATTTGTGTTTAGGATTGAAAAAGATGGATTTGCGTTTGATGATGAAAAAATCAAAAGAAAAAAATGGTGATTTTTTTTTTGGTACAAAGGAGGCAAAAGCCCAGAAAATAAAAACTAAAAGGGATGAGAACAGGGGTTAGCACATCGCTTTTGTGATGATGGTGGATCGAGAGAGATGATAATGGTGATTTGGTGCATTGTGAGATTGAACTTCTGGAAGAAGATTTGGAATAAAAAAGCTTAACCGCTTTTTTTTTTAAATAAAAAATTATAGTTGACAATAAAGATCTAGGTTCTGAACCCAGATCTGCCCAATTTATTTTTTTCTTGATTAATATCTGTTTTTTACAAATTAAAATATTATCAAAAATTCTTTTTTCTTGATTATTTTCCAAATTAAAATTCGTTTTTCATGATAATTTAGTATTCAATTTTAAAATATTATCAAATTAAAAAATATATTATATTTAATCCAATCCTGTGTTTTAACAAACAAAATGTGGTATTAATTTAGTCCAATCTAATGTTTCTCCAAACACAGTATAGTATTAATTTAGTCCAGTCCCATCTAATCTCAGTTCCATCTTAATCCAATCTAATCCAATCCAATCCAATCTAATCCAAACCCATGAAATAGTCCAATCCAATCCCGCATACCAAACGGGGCCTAAGGGAACTTCCATCTACTTCTCATAAGAAGAAGTGGATTCCACTATCGTGTACATACCTTCCCAGCCACAAGCCAAACTGCAATCCCAACATACGGAGCATATTGATCAGGAACTGCATCTGACCTCACCCATGGTATATTAAAGACCACGATCTAACTTGAAAAGTCGATAAGACACTCAGGATTAAGATCACCCATATATAGCCATAATTAGTTGATATATATGAATCTCATCAGTAAACAGATCTTGGCGAGATATTCATATAGATCATGGCCCGGTCCTATATGATCACATCATACAAGGTTCCTCAGTTCCCATATCTCATATGAATGATTCAGGATAGAATCACCGTACATTACAGAAGGGCCGCAGCTATAGATCAACCACAAATAAAGTACCCAGCTTTATTTGTTATCTATGGACTTTTTAGATTTCCACGTCTCTTACTGTATCCATCCTTATATGACACTCATATACACAGTTTGAGATTACATCCGGCAATCTAGGATGTTAATAAATACATAAGTTATAAAATAAAGAACACAACAAGAATGAATTGAACTTTTCTTTTTATTTATTGCATAAATTCATTTACAAATTACATCTTTAGGGCATAAACCCCAACAATCTCCCACTTGCACTAAAGCATGTGATGCATGTTTCGTAACCCTAGACCATCTAAGTGACCCGAAAACACTTTAGCCTGTAAGGTCTTCATAAATGGATCAACATGATTGGCTTGTGAGGCTATCATAGTGACGATCACATCTCGTTTTTGCACTATCTCTCTAATGAGATGATACTTTCTCTCTATATGATTCCCTCTTTTGTGGCTTCTTGTTTCTTTAGAATGAGCCACAACACCACTGTTATCACAATAAAGTGTGATAGGCTTATCCAAATCAGAAACAACTTCTAGATCACTCAAGAACTTACAGAGCCAAACAACCTTTTTAGTAGCTTCACAAGCGGTTACATATTCAGCTTCCATGGTGGAGTCAGTAATACAAGATTTCTTAATACTTCTCCACACAATGGCTCCACCACCAAGGGTAAAAACTGATCCAGACGTGGATTTCCTAGAATCCTTGTCTGACTGAAAATTAGAATCCGTGTATCCAAACGAAATCAAATCTTGTCTGGAATACACTAGCATATAGTTTCTCGTTCTCCGAAGATACTTGAGAATGGTTTTGACAGCAACCCAATGATCCAATCTTGGGTTACACTGGTATCTACTGACTACTCCCACTGCATAGCAGATGTCCAGTCTAGTGCATAACATAGCATACATGAGGCTACCTACTGCTGATGCATAGGGTACACGTCTCATATCTTCAACTTGTTAAGGTGTCGTAGGACACTGTTCTTTAGACAAGTGAACTCCATGCCTAGAAGGTAAATTACCTTTCTTGGAGTTCTGCATCGAAAATCGCACAAGAATCTCGTAGATATATGATGCCTGAGATAGTGCTATGAGTTTGTTCTTACGATCCCTTATAAGTTGGATACCTAGAACATAACTCGCCTCTCCCAAATCTTTCATTTGGAATTGGCTAGCCAACCAGCCCTTTACATCAGATAACACTCCCACATCATTCCCAATGAGTAGGATTTCGTCCATGTATAGGACCAAGAAAACTACCTTTTTATCAATGATGCGCTTATAGACACAAGACTTATCGACGTTCTGCTCAAAGCCATATGTTTTGATCACATCATCAAACATGATGTTCCAAGATCTAGATGTTTGCTTAAGTCTGTAGATGGACCTTTGCAACTTGCAAACCTTTTACTCTTGATCTGGAGACACGAATCCCTCTAGTTGCATCATATAGATGCTCTCGTCAAGATTGCCATTTAAGAATGTAGTCTTGACGTCCATTTGCCAAATTTCATAATCGAAATATGTAGCAATGGATAAGAGAATCCTCATAGACTTAAACATGGCTACTGGCGAGAAGGTCTCTTCATAATCGATCCCCTCTTTTTGGGTATAACCCTTAGCCACAAGCCTTTCTTTGACGGTCTTTACCTTCCCGTCTACTCCTCTCTTTCTCCTTGTACATCCACTTACACCCTATAAGTCTTACTTCATCTGGTACTTCTACAAGATCCCAGACTGAGTTGGAGTGCATAGACTCCATCTCGAGATTCATGGCATTAAGCCATTCATCTTTATCAGGATCTTCCATTGCATTCTTAAACGTCAATGAGTCATCCACACTATCAACAGAGACAACACTTTGTCCCTCACCTATACCTAAATAGCGTTCAGGTTATCTTACAAGCCTCCCACTACGTCTAGGTGATAGTGTATCCTGATCAGGAACCATCTGACTCTCAGATGTTTGTGGATCAACAACTCTTGTTGATGAAGCACTAGTCTCACCAGGCTCCAACTCATTCAATACAATCTTAGAACAAGGTTTATGGTCACTAATATAATTGTCCTCAAGAAACGTTGCATTTGTCGAAACAAATACTTTGTTATCTTCGGGACTATAGAAGTGTCCACCTTTGGTCTCTTTGGAATATCCCATAAACAGGCAGGCCACAGACTTGGAGTGTAGCTTTCCACTTCTGTTCTTCAGCACGTATGTTGGATACGCCCATATGCGGAAATGTTACAAACTAGCTTTACGACCATTCCACAATTCTATGGGAGTCTTAGGAACAGATTTGGATGGCACTACGTTCAAAATGTATCCCGTTGTTTGTAACTCATATCCCCATAAGGAATTTGGTAATGATGAGAAACTAATCATAGATCTCACCATTTCCATCAGGGTTCTATTTCTCCTCTCCGCTACACCATTTTGCTGAGGTGTACCGGGAGCTGTGAGTTGGAAAACTATCCTATGCTCGACCATGAAGTCTTCAAACTCTTGGTCAAGGTACTCACCTCCACGATTAGATCATAGTGACTTGATAGTCCTACCTAATTGATTCTCAACTTGAGCTCGAAATTCTCTGAACTTTTCAAATGTTTCCAACTTTCGTTGCATCAGGTAGACATATATGTATCTTGAGTAGTCATCTATAAAGGTAACATAATACTCATAGCCGCCCCTAGCTCTAATATTCATCGGTCTACAGATGTCTGTATGTATGAGTTCTAGTGGCTCTATAGCTCTAAGCCCGTTTCTAGTAAAAGTTCTCTTAGTCATCTTACATTCTAATCAGGATTCGCAGACAGGTAAGGTGCCAACCTTTAACTCACTTAAAGGTCCGCTTTTTACTAGTCTGTCTATCCGGTCAATGTTAATATGTCTAAGCCTTAGATGCCAGAGATACGTGTCATTATCCGGAGAAATCTTATGTCATTTAGTTTTTGGTTTTTCAACCTTAAACATTTCGGTGTTAAGCAGTGTAGTTTGTATTAACGGTCTTAACACATACAAATTGTTTTCATTAATTCCTGAACAAATATTCAGACAATTTTTTCCAATAATAACAGATTTAGTATTAAAAGAAACAGAATACGATTGTTCTAACAACTTAGAAACGGAAATCAAATTCCGTGTAAATCCAGGAATATAAAAAACATTGTTCAATAATAAAAAAACTATTATTATTACAAAATTGTAATCTTATTACTCCCACTGCTTTGGCCTACACGACATCCCCCGACCCCACATGCATTGAGAAGTCTCCCTCCTCTAGCTGTGTCCAAGAATCAGTCCACTGCAAAGAAGAACAAACATGGTTAATGGCTCCCGAATCAACTATCCAG
The DNA here is from genome assembly GCA_033220585.1 of Dipteronia sinensis. Classification (NCBI taxonomy): domain Eukaryota; kingdom Viridiplantae; phylum Streptophyta; class Magnoliopsida; order Sapindales; family Sapindaceae; genus Dipteronia; species Dipteronia sinensis. Next base: position 33,231,469 of record CM065640.1, on the reverse strand, counting down.
GGTGAAGAATCATCTTCCACTAAACAAGATTCAAGAACAAGTAAATCATATTTACCTTTCGTCTTCTTCTTCTTGGCTACCTCCTCCAAGTACTGAGGACAATTCCTTTTCTAGTGCCTGATCTTGTTACAATGGAAACATTTTCCTTTGTGTTGGTCGGTGGAGGTGCCTTTTTTTGCTTTGGGCCTTCTTGGGCTTGGGCTTACCTTTGGCCTTCCCAGCAGACCTCTTCCTCTTTTTATTAATATTAGAGAAGGAAGATGGCTCGACAACATTTACCTCATCAGTATTACCCTTGTTGTCTTTAGTCAAGGACTCAAAAGTAGCGAGCTCATTAAGCAACTGTGTGAGACTGAACCTTAACTTGTTCATCTCGTAGTTGCTCTTAAACTGATCGAAACTCTTCGGAAGAGTCGTCAGTATGATGCTCACTCGGCTGAGTTGGTCAATGGCCACACCATTGACTTTTACAGTGTTGAAGTAGAACATCATGCTCAGGACATGTTCCCGAACTGATGTACCTTCCTTCATACGAGCTAGAATAGCGGAACGAACGCTTCGTGTCACTTTTGCTCGGAGGGTTGCCCGAACATAGCTTGCAATGACTCCATAATTTCAAATGCTGTAGTCATTGCTTTGTGCTTTGTGACAAGCACATCTGTTATAGAAGCCAACATATATGTTAGGGCCTTCTCATCAGATGAGACCTATCGCTGGTATGCCTCACAAACAGTTCGTGTGGCATTGACAGTAGGCACCGGAAGACATTCCTCCGTAAGCACAAACTTGAGGTCTTTGGTGACCAATATTGCATTAATATTAAGTTTCCACTTAATGTAGTTATCACCAGTTAATTTGTCGTTTACGAGAATTTGAAGTAATGCAGAAGACATAATTGCTGAAATAAATAAAACATTCATTCAGTCATTTATTAAAAAAAAACAAGTGCGAGTGTTTTGGCATAAATTTAAACATGATGCATGAACATGTTTAACGAACTAGAAATACCCAAAAACAGTTACTACCACTACAATCAAACATACCACAAAGAAGTGCCGCCTTAGGGTCGGTCAAGTCTTTGCATATTGGACCGAGACATTCTCAATCAAATTGTATTCTACAATAACTCTTATTCCATATCATTCAACCATTGTTTATTCAGTCAGGTTTTTAATTAACAAAACTTAATCAAAACCTTTATGAGTGTAACCGACCATTTCAAATCTCAAGAGCTTAACTCGAGAATTGCTACCTTAGGGTCGGTCAATCACGAAATACCCTCAGAAATCCTATCCGTTAGGAAGTCAACATTGGTCTTGATCTTTGTGGAAACCCTCCTTAGGGAGGACGAAAGCAAAGCCGTCATGAGGCCCCACTCGAATCTCACAGTGTTGAACTAATGATGGAGACTGCGGTATATATATGTCATATATCCCTCTCCCACTCACTATTTTAAAATTTAGGGTTTTCTATTATCCATTAATGCACCTAGACTCTACAGGATCAAATGGCTAATTTCAATCAAGTTATCTAGCGCATTAACAAATTCATTATTAGAAATAAATTCTAATTAACCAATAAATTATTAATGATTTTTAACTATTAAAAATCTAATCTATTAGTGAATAATCTAAGCTTTTGTAAACTATTTACTAAGCTTAGATTATTATGATAGTGTTTACTAAGTTTTAACTATTGAAACTCTAACACTTGATTCGGTTCATTTATTATTAGGTCATTAATCATATTAATCATAATTACAATAAATGACCCTATTAGTCTAACTTATTAAACAGTTTAATAACTAGATTAATATTAATGAGAATTAACAAGTTTTCTAACTATTAAAAAACTAATCTCATTTTCATTGCCAATAATGTATTAACCTATTTTAATCATATTAAAAAAAATACATAAAATATTAGGTTATGATGCATGTATGACATATCAAATATATTTGTATAGGCACATCTAATCTAAATGACATACATATGCATAGTAATGCTTTTATTATCGCATAATATAAAACATACATGAATAGACCGAGTACTTTGGATTATTTAACCTAAAAAAATGGAATCTAAAATTATAAAAATACCCCCAAGGTATTCCTTGGTCTTCTTGTAATTTCCGAATCTTCAAGTCTCTTCAGGTCACTCCGATTCATCTCATAAATCCGAAATAGAAAATCCTCAAGAAACGCACTAGGAAACACTTGCCAACGGAACCATGCAAGATGATGTGAACAGTCCGTGCAAACAGTACCGCATAAACAGTCCGCGTGAACAATACCGCATGAACAGTCAGTGAACAGTGTCGTGAATAGTTCCATGAACATACCACATGAACAGTGTTCGTGAATAGTACCCCCATCGTGAGTATTTCTGATTTCGCCCTTCCGTCAATCATCTTGTTCATCGAATTATCGACAATATTTTACATTAAAAATACAGCAGAAATTACAATGAAAAAATTACAGCAGAATTTATTAATAAAATTAATTACAACCCATGAATCCTAAATCTACTATACCATATAATTAATGATCAATCATGTTTTTGTAAATTAAAAATTTTAATATATATACAAAAACAACAAATAGTCAATTTAAACAGCGCCTACACAATCATACATTCAGGAACATCGAAAACAATTTTCTGTTCCTGAAAAATTGGCTCTGATACCAATTGTTGGAACCCCGTTCACTGGTAATGTAGTGGAAATAGGTTTAAAAATTTTATACAGATCATAAATGATCTGTAACCAGTGAACTTATGATGGTAATTATTTTTCCGAAACTAATACATACAATATGTAATTACAGGAAATTGTAATCAATATATTTTAAAAAAACTTTAGAACCTTACCAACGTTTGAAGGCTCCTTCACTTTATGCAATATGCTCCTGGTATGTACCACCGATCTTCCTAACTATTCTCGGAACTGGTAACTGTGTGTGGGCGCGTCACATACTCAGGAACTTATGAGGATGTAGAGAAAAATGAAGAAGAAACTATTTCTTCCAAGAGAAAAATTCCTAGAACAACTCTTGTTCTTCAAAAGAAAAAAATATAATTTTTTTTTTCTTTTGTTTAAATGGTGCATCACAGATTCACGGCACCAATTGTTTTTCTCTCTTTTTCTTTCACGCACACTCACTTGTTTGTATTCTATACAAACACTTATATAATTGCTTTGTGTGCTTCTCTTATCTATTGATTCACGCATCACAACTTGTATCCCATGCATATTGAAAGTCTAATGGCGTGTGTTCTTCTTGTTTTTGTTATCTAAATATATATCATATATATATATATATTATTATTATTATTATTATTATTATTATTATAATTAAAAGCTTTTTAATTGATATCTTTTTGATTTTAAAGCTAAATCTTTTAAAATGATATCTCATATTTTTTATTTTAAAAGATAATTAAATATTTATTTTGAATTTAAACATTTTAAATTCAATTTCAAATATTTAATTTAATAAAATAAAATAATTATATTATCTCATTCTATTTAAAATCAAATATCAACTATCACCCTCCATTTAGTAATTAATAAAATAATTGAATAATCTTATTATTTAATTTATTTAATCACCATTATTCATTAATTAAATAATCTCATTATTCAATTAATTCCCGAATAAATACGTGTCACTTTCATGACATAATTAATTGGATAATCCAATCAATTAACCGTGACCCTTGTTACTTAAATCGATCGGACTAGCAAGGGGACCTAATAGACCCACAGTATTTTGAGCTCCAATAATCCTAAGAACCATTAATTAAACTCTTTAATTAATATTCCTTGATTATTAACTCCGGTGTTATTCCACTAAAAACCCGAGGCTGCACTCTTTCAACTGCAAACGCTTTTACACATACCGATAGATCTTGGTGTCTATCGATATAGCTATTACACATGGTCTGATCCTCCATAGTAGTTCATAATTAGAGCTGGGTCATAATATCCGTTATACCCCTCTAATTACATATATCATTTAAGTACCGTTGATTCTCTAATGAACAATAAATCCTATTTCCTCACGGAATTAGGAGAGCACTCATATTGTCCAAGCCTCGAATCAACCCTTAAGGGAACTTCCATCTACTTCTCACAAGAAGGAGTGGATTCCACTATTGTGTACATACCTTCCTTGCCACAAGCCAAACCGCAATCCCAACATACGGAGCATATTGATCAGGAACTGCATCCGACCTCGCCCATGGTATATCAAAGACCATGATCTAACCTTAAGGGGTCGATAAGACACTCAGGATTAAGATCACCCATATATAGCTATCATTAGTTGATATATATGAATCTCATCAGTAAACGGATCTTGGTGAGATATTCATATAGATCATGGCCAGGTCCTATATGATCACATCATACAAGATTCCTCCATTCCCATATCTCATATGAATGATTCAGGATAGAGTCACCGTACATTACGGAATGGGCCGCAGCTATAGATTAACCACAAATAAAGTACCCAGCTTTATTTGCTATTTATGGACTTTTTATAGTGCACGTCTCTTACTGTATCCATCCATATATGACACTCATATACACAGTTCGAGATTACATCCGGCAATCTAGGATGTTAATAAATGCACAAGTTATAAAATAAAGAACATAACAAGAATGAATTGAACTTTTCTTTTTATTTATTTCATAAATCCATTTACAAATTACATCTATAGGGCATAAACCTCAACATGAGCTACACAGCCTAGTAGGAATTTAAAATCTCAAAACATAACAAAACATGATTCACGAAGTTTTAAACACTTTCACATACATCACATATGAGCAAAGAACATCAAATACAAGAATGGATATGTGAATCTCTGCACACTAACAATTTCGAATTTCTTATCTATAAGTCTCCTCCCTTCACCATCACTGAAAGTATTCGTACATGAATGGGCAATGTTTGGTTTCATGAAAAATAACGTACAACCGCCAAACATTCAACCCGCGTACCTCCGGGTGCAATGTTCATGAACTGCCAAACATTTAATCCGTAAATTGCCGGATGTAATGTTCGCATACCGCCAAACATTTAATCCACGAAATACCGGATATAAATGTTTGCGAGAAGCCATTAGGCATAAAGCTCACAATACCGCCAAGCACAAGGCCCGCGTATTAGTCAAACCCATGACAATTCCTTTCATTCCATACTTTTACAACTAGTCCTCATTTCGACTAAAATCACCGAGTATTGCACCAAACTTCAATTCGAGGGGGACAAATTTTAGAAGAATGATGATTAAGTTTACATTTAAGAAAATACAAGGAATTCATGAAATACGGCCATGTGATGTATATATTTTAAATGGGGACAATCTTATAACATAAACATTGGAAATCCTAACAGGTTGTAATCAATTTTGACAATTTATAAAAAAACACTCACAAAACCATTCGAGGTAAAACAACTTGGGAATGAAAGCTTAATGTGTCTAGATTGTAATACAAAAGTATAATTTTCAAAATCAGCTACTAATTCGATTCGAAGATGTCAAAGATTGTCATTGATACAAAAGAGATTCCAGCAGATTTTTCCCAACCTAAAAAATTCATTAAAAATCTTATGTAACATTTATTATGGTGAAACCAAGTGGAAATGAAAGCTTTATGGGTTTAGATTACAATACAAGAATAAGAAGTTCAAAATAGACCACTAGTTTATACAGATTTTCGAAAATGTCCAAAGCTGTCTCAAATAGGATAAGATTTCCAGCAACTTTTGTTCAACTTTGAAAATTCTCCAAAACTAGAATATAAAACCAATTTAGGTGAAACAATTCGTGAATGAAAGCTCTATAAGTCTAGAATCCAACCTGAAAAGAATCAATTTGAAATTCTCACCCAAACAATGCAGTTTTTCAAAAATATCCAAGGCTGACACGAATCTGATAAGATTTCTAGCAACTTTTGTTCAACTTTGAAAATTCTCGAAAAATAGAATATAAAACCAATTTAGTTGAAAAAAGTCATGAATGAAAGCTCAATAAGTCTATAATCTAACACAAAAAGAATTATTTCAAAATTCTCGCCCAAACATTACAGATTTGCAAAACAAGCCATAGTCATCACACTTCCTCTAACATTTTGGCAATACTCACTCTTACTTCACAACCCATCATCACAACAACAACAACAACAGCAACAACAACAACAACAACAGTTATAAAGAGGGACATAAAATTACAGTTATCATCAATTTCATTCAAGATCCTTTACAATACTACAATACACAATCATTCAACAAAAAGAACAAAACAAGAAGATTAGAAAACCCCTACCCCTAAAGAAGTCAACGCCGTCTATTTCACCTTCTTTCTCCGTCTCTCTCCCTCTCCACTTTCTCTTCTTTCTCCTCTTTCTTTTCTTTTCTCGACACCATCCACCTTCCCTAATTCGTTTCTCTATCATATTCCCAAATGATGGGCTACAAAATGAGCCTATTCTATTTTACTTTCACAAAATTGGGTCTTAGGTCCAATATGAGTTACTTAGGGATTAACTTGAATGTAATTGGTGTCAAATAATTCCTAATGACCAACATACATCAACCAAATAATTCTCATGCAAGGTAGGGTCAAAATTAAATTAAATGACATACTTATGAGAATATGTTTATTTGTGCATCATATAATTAGTAGCATAGTTAAGCACATTTAATTATATATATACTAACAAAACAAAGCACATAATATAATTATAAGTAGGACTCTACAATACCACTATGCCTGCCCCGCTGCCATGCGTATTTGACGACCCATCGACATGCAACTTCTAGTGAAAAACCTTCCTTTCTTTGTCTTCAAGCGTTCTGATCACCTTTCTATTTGGTTCAGTGAACTTGGTGATCAAATATGCCACTGTCTGACCTTTTATTGTGGCCCATGGTAAGTAAACGATATCAAATTAACTCAGATCAACTGCCCATTTTGCCAATCTTTCTGACACTTCTAGTTTGGACAAGATTTGTTTTAGCGGGCAGTCTGTGTACACCTCTATCTTGTGCGTCTGAAAGTAAGGTCTTAGTTTTCTTGCTGCCGTCACCAAAGCTAATGACATTTGCTCGGCAGCCGAGTACCTTATTTCTGCAGGCAGCAAAGCCTAGCTGGTATAAAACACTGGTTTTTGTATTCCTTCATCTAGCCTGACCAGCACCAACCCCTGGCCACTGCTATAACTGATAGGTACAAGTATAACACTTCTCTGTCCAACAGCTTTGACAGGATTGGGGCCTTGCCTAGATATTCCTTAATTTTCTGGAAGGCTTGTTTACACTCTTCGTTCCGTTCCACTCATTTGCCTCTCTTTATGGCCTTGAAGAAAGGCAAACACTTGTCAGTTAATTTGTTGATGAATCGATTTAACAAGACCAAGCAGCCTGTCAATCTTCGAGTATCTTTTAGGGTAACCGGGGACCTCATTTTCTCCAAGGCACTTATCTTCTCAGGGATTACCTCGATCCCCCTTTGGTGAACTTGGAAACCGAGGAATTTTCCAGATGGTACCCCAAAGACACATTTGTTCGGGTTGAGCTTCATTCCATACTTTCTCAGCACCCCAAATGTTTCTTCTAGATCGGTTGCATGCCTCGTTGCCGTGTCGCTTTTTTTCAGCATATAATCTACATACACCTCCATGTTTCTGTCATTTTGTCGGGCAAACATCTTGTTTACCAACCTTTGGTAAGTTGCCCCGACATTCTTGAGGTCAAAGGGCATCACTTTGTAGCATTAAAGCCCCTGGTCGGTTGTGAAGGCAGTATTTTCTTCATCCGGTCCAAACATTCTGATCTAGTTATAACCCGAATAGGCGTCCATGAAACTCAACAATTCATGCCCCACTGTTGCATCGACTAGCTGGTCTATTAGAGGCAAGGGGAAGTTGTCTTTCGGGCATGCATTGTTTAGGTCTGTGAAATCCACACACATCCTCCATTGCCCCTTCTTCGTTTTTACAAGTACGACATTGGTGACCTATTCGGGGTACTGTACTTCCCTGATTGACCCTGCTGTCAATAGCTTATTGACTTCTTCTTTGATCGCTTGACTTCTCTCAAAGCTAAACCGTCGTCTCTTCTAGATAACTAGTTTTCGCTCGAGGTCAACTACCAAGTAATGGGAAATTATTTTGGTGTCAATCCCTAGCATGTCTTCATGCTTCCATGTGAACATGTCCTTGTATTCTTTTAACAGGCTGACCAGCTTATTTTGTACTTGTTCCGTCAGCCGAGCCCTAACTTTATTGTCTGCTCGGGGTTATTGTCATCTATTATAACTTCATTAGTCGGTTCCTCTTTCTGGTTTTTCCCATCTTCAGGAGATGTCTCCTTTGGGTCTGTGTCAAACCGGGTTGGTGTCTCTGCTTTTTCCTCCTCTTCATCCACATTTAGACATTTTTTCCCTTTGGGGAGGTCTATTTTCATTACATCCGCTCTGCTTTTTCCCTAAATATTGCAAGATTTGTTTTCCTTGCCCATTCCTGGGAACCTTTCATGACACCGACCCCTGCTTCAGTTGGGAATTTGACTGTTAGGGCATAGGTTGTAGAGACTGCCTTTGACTTGTTTAGGAAAGGTCTTCCCAACAAGGCATTGTAAGGCCAATTCTTATTGTCAACAACCACAAAGTCGAGTAGTACTGTCTTCTGACACGGGTAACTCCATATCTCCAAAGGCAACTTAACTGTCCCTGATGATCTCACTTTCGGTCCGTCAGACGCTTTGAGCGGGATCATCAGTGGTTGTAGATCTTTTCTTTGTAGCCCCTACTAATCAAATACTCTGGCGCTTAAGATGTCAGCCGAGCTCCCATTATTGATCATCACTTTTCTTACTTCCCTGTGACCAATACGAACTGACACCATAATCACATCATTTGGTCTAACCTCAGGTCCGTGTGCAACGGCTTCAAAAAAAAAGATTTGGTCCCAGCCTTGCTTGAGTTTTTTTTTTTGTCGGGACCGACTAAGTTTACCTCCAAGTTTCTCTGGCGGTCTATTACCTCATGGACTTCAGTCATTCTCTCCCGGCTACTTCTTCCTGTGCATGGTCCGCCAAAAATGGTGTTCATAACTCCCCCATCTGAATTTCCTCTAGGATTGCCTTTCCTATCTTGGTCTTTATAGGGTCATTCTACCGGTCATCGCCACCTTTCAAAACCAATCTTTCAGGTGCCCTTCTCTGATCAATTTCTGGATATAATCCCTTAGTTATTAGCATTTGAAAGTCTCGTGATCATTTTCACAGTGAAATCGGCGGTACTTAGAGGTGTCCATTCTCGCAAAATTGGATTGCTTTGGGGGTTTTTTATACAGGTTCTTATCTTTTATCACAATCAGAATTTCTTCATGCTTCTAGGCCAGTGGGGTGTAGTTGGTGTATTGCCTCTTGAAGGTTTTATTGGCTTTTTAATCATCATCCTTACGACCTTCCTTGCCTTTCCCCGAATTGTTATTTTGGTTTCCTTTATTATTTCCTTCGAACTATTATCTTTGGGTTTTTGGCCTTCCCTAGGTCGTCCGCCATGTATGAGCTCTCCTCCATGGGCTATCTGCTCTTCTTCTACCATTGCATATCCTTCCACATCATCTACCAAATTTACATAAGTGGTCAGCCCCCTCTGCCTTAAACTGAGTGACAACTGGCTGTGCTGTAAACTGTTGACAAATGCATACACTATCGCCTTATCGTTGGGATCATGCACTTCTGATACTTCTTACGAGAATCTGGTGAGGTAGTCTTTCAGTTTTTCATCCTTTCTTTGCTTCAAGGTTGAAAGGACGGATATTGATTTTCTCTATTCCCCATGAATTGCCTGGTGAAGGCTTGTATTAACTCTTCAAAGTTCCTGATTGATCCGCCAGTGAGGCCACCAAACCATCTAGACCCTTAGTTCCATAATGTTTGAGGGAACATCTTACATATGAGCGCATTGTCATAGTCATATTGTGCCATCGCACTCTGGTATCTTCTGAAGTGCTCTTTGGGGGTCTATGTTGGTCTTGAATTGCTCCACATATGGCATTCTGAACTTTTCTGAAAAGCGGGCTTGTCTTGAGGAGGCGGCGAATGGACTACCAGAGTTACCAATTAGTAAGTTCCCATGACATTGCTTATGCTCCAGTGCTTCTATTCTTCTTAATAGAACTTCATATCCGCCTTACCGTTGGCCATGCTCGTCGAATGTTTGGCGAATGGTGAGACCATGAGGGTCCCTTGAAACTCGCCCTGTGACCTGGGCATCACGGAAGTTGTACTTAGGTGCGGGGTTGTCTCCCTACGCCTTATGGGCGGAGCTTCCTAGTCAGTTGAAGCTGATTGGGATCTCCTCCTATGACCGTCATACTTATTTTCCCGATTGTAACTCATTCCCTTTTCGTTGTATCTTCATGCATCCTCCTGCAAACTAGACTCCATGTGTTCTCTTGTTTCTTGGTTTTCCCTGCCCCCACGCTTCTTGTGGTCATGGTTATCTTGGCGATCATCTCTCTTTTGGGTGTGTTCCCTTTTTTCGCGACAATCCACCCTATCTCTACCAGATTTTTGTGGCACTCATGGGGTCGTGGCCACTATTTTAGAACGTATCCTGGGGTCCCGAACTACCATCGTGTAGATAGATGATACAGTGAGGTCAAGTTGGTGGTAGCAGTTATGTTGAATCCTTGACTAGCGGCGTCTTCAATGACTCTCCGCAGGGATTGTTGGACTTGCCGAAACGCATCCGGGGAAATACCGGGAATGACATATGTAGAGGTTACCATATCGTGTCTAGTGGAAGTCGGGGTCTTAGAGGGTAAATCTCCTCCGCCAGCGCTGATGCTTGTTAAACCAGGGTTATTGACACTACGCGGGGTGACAGCTTCATGTGGAGATTGGATTCCGTCTCTACTGTTCGCCATGTTACTATCACACAAATTCCCTTAGGTTTTGTATTCAACCCCCCTTCTTCTAGCGCTAGTTGTTGACAGTGATTTTTGGATTACGTAAAACTAACCAAGTGTCTAACAAGTTAATACAAATCAGTAATCAAACTATGAAAAAAGAAAAGAAGTTTAGCATGCAAAACACAAAGTTTTACGTGGAAAACCCATGAAGGGAAAAAATCCATGGTTGCCGGAGACGGCGAGGGAAAAACTTCACTATGAATACTTTTGATTACAAACTCAACCTTTCTTGCACTCTCGTATACTTATTTTTGTTTTGTTTTCTCTAACTTCCGTGATTACATTGTTAGGGTCTATTTATACATATATAAAACCCTAATTCATGGTATGCAAGTAAGGAGAGCTGTTGTGATTTAATGAAACTCTGACTTGTTGGAGTTGTTTTAATCTTCTTTCATGTTCTGCATTGCTTGTGTTTTGAACGCATTAGATCTTTTGCCTAATCTAGGCTCTGATATCTCTAAGGAAGTTTGTTTCCTTATCAGAGTGTGCTTCGTGACACTTTATTGAAATAAGATTCTTCTTTTACGTATTTGAGTCGTGATTGCATCGTACTCTACGTTGTCCACGTGTCATTCATCTAACCATCTTTCAGACCCGACCAAAGGCCTAGACCTGACCATCTTACTTGATCCTGATCGGGTCATCTTTACTTGGTCAATCTAATCACCCTAGTTTAGGTAATCCCGACCGGGTGTTACGAGACCATCTTTGATCAACTCAGGTTGGTTTGGTCAAGTTGACCTTTTATGACATGGCATCCTTGACCCTTGTACGCTCGGGTAATCATGCTGACTCATTATTCTTCAAGATTTTACCAATAACAAATATTATTTTTATTATTATTATTATTATTATTATTATTATTATTAGTATTTGTTAACGGAAAAATCTGTTCGGGGAGCAAAATTTCGATTAATACCCTCGTCCCCTACCTGTAGGTGGTAGTAGGATAGGTACCTTCGGTACCGGGGTTCCTTCCTATGCTAAAAATTGATACGGACAAGTATGAAGGAACCAAAGAGATATAAGAAAATACTGTTTTATTGAATAAAAACTTGCATAATGGTTACAACACTCATTATTTACTCTCTTTGACACAAATATAGAGATAGGGAATGTCGTTTATGTCGATAAGTGGCTATTATCCTCCCAGTGATTGTTTATAAACTCTCACTGGCTTCAGAAAAACCTAGAGAAGTCTCTCCGAATGTGAAGATCTCTCTTTAGTGATTCAAAAAGAAATCCCCCCTCTCTTTGTCCTTCAAAGCCATATATATAGGCCTCTAATATACCTCAGAATCCAGTAGCTTTGATGAGGATTTTTTAGAGTCCTATTTTAGGCGTTGAAAGGAGTTGATTGAGGCTAAAGGCACGTGATTCGATCCCGTTAATCACTGTCGTATTTAAACTTTGATTCGGTTGACCGTTTGGTCTCATTTATTGTTGTAAGTTCCTCAATTTTTGGTTGGTTTATTTCGTTGTCAAAACCACATTGGGATTATTATGTAACATGTAGCTTAGGTGATCGTGATTGGCAAGCTTCCGGACTTCCCAAAGTGCTTTAAGAAGGTATATCACTTGAATTGACTTCTTGAATAGATTAGTTGCACACACACACACACACACACACACACACACACACACACACACACACACACACACACAAACACACTTTCATATGCATTTCCATATCTCTTGCATGTGTGTTTATTTGATTATGTGTATTTGTGTTTATCACACACTTCATGTATGTTAATTATTATTGCACTTCTATGATTGCATTTGTGTTTCTTGTTGTGTGCATTATGTTAGAATTGGTTTGGTTATTTGGAGTAATGTGTCTAGTTTCAAAAGATTGGTTTTCAATGATTTAAATGTTTTTCAAAACTGACCTTTGTATGGTCTTATGACCATAACATTTTATACAAAGATCCAAAATGAGTTTTGGAACTTTTTGGACAAACTAGACACCCATACAGTTCAAACAGTATATTATTCGTAATATTTCATGACCGTTTGAATTAGTTTTGAAATCTCCAAAGTGACCACTAAAACAGGGCAACTCTGTTTTTATCCGAATCTGACATTTGGTCACTCAAATGGCTATAACATTTTATATAGACGTCAAAACCTCATTATGTAAATTGGGTTGGAAATTATACTTCCATACCTTTCCAACGGTATATTATACGATGTTTTTCAATGTCGTTTGGTCATGTTTTGAAGCGCTTGAATATCAAGCTGCAGTGCTGTGATTGGTTTCCGCGGGTCAGCTCGGTTTTTTCATCAAGGGCAGTTTTGTCTTTTCTCTTCAGCTCATTTTTTTCCCAGTATAAATATACCATCTTCTTCACCATTTCAGACCAGTAACCTAGAAATTGAACCCTAGAGAGAGAGAGAGAGAGAGAGAGAGAGAGAGCTCATTTTAGAGAGAGAAAGCTTCAATCCATTGATTTCTAACTCTTCAATCAACTCCAATCTTTCATCATCTTCATCATTCATCATCATATTGACATGGGTCTTCAAGTTCTTGACTAGGTAACATTATTTTCATCTCTATTTCATGTATTGATGCTCTTGACCTAGGTTTAGCATTTATTACATGATTAAATGCTTGATTATTATCTTTTGATGAATGTATTGTTGAATGTATGTTGATTATATGATAAATATATTGTTGGGTATTTTTATTGAATATATGTTGAATATTTGTGAAGGCATTACTCGGGTCTCTCTTTGATTGAGTTTATTTATGATTGCTAGCATCCTAAGTTTATAAAACATCTAGCAAAATCATTTTATCAATTGATTGGGTTTGTTTGTGATAGATTGACTCTAGGGTTGCATTTATTATATGACTAAATGTTTGTCTCTACAAAATGATATATGTTGAATATATGTTGAATTATTTGTGAGACTTTATATTGATTAATTTGGGTTTATTGTGATTGATTTTGATAGCTAGCATTCTAAGTGTTTTATGACATCTAGCTAAGTTTATATCATTGATTAATTGAGATTGTTTATGATAGACATTGTTCTATGATTTGCATTTATTGGATGATTAAATGCATTGTCTCTACCACGTGAATATATGTTGAATATATTGTGAGTGATTATATTGATTGAATGTGGTAGTTTATAATAGCTAGAAATTACATGTCATTTATGCCATCTAGCTAAGTCTTTATGAGTATTCATTTAGACATTGATAATTGGAGTTTATTGACTTGTCATTAAATCTCTAGTTAAGCATATAGTGTTGTCTAGCATTGTATTGCATTTTGAATATCATTACATATTCACTTAGACTTTTATTGATCTCTTCATTGAGTTAAGTCTTGTGACGACAAGGTGTAGTGCACAAGCAAGTGAAGTCTTGCAACCAAGAGGTTGGTTGGCAAGCATTGGTATAAGATCACTATTAAAGGCCCGCGAGGTAGAATAGACTGGGTTACGAACCTTGAAGTGTGACTAGGTGGTCAACTTAGGTTGTAAACAATTATTCAAATAGTAGATTTAAGGACCGGATGGCTAAGTGGTTAGCCCGTGAGTTTTGCCCAGTTGGAGGGTTTCTCACGTAAATCAACCAAACGTGTTTTTATTGTTTTCCACATTTATTATTGTTGTTGTATGTTTGGTTGATTTGGTTATGCTTTGTAGATTAATATTGACTAATCGAAAAATTGGTAATAATCGATTAACAACCCATTCACCCCCCCTCTAAGTTGTATTAGACACATTTTGTGTAATTTCAGCGCTTTAAATAGCGAGGGAGTTAACTCATCCTGCTAGCATTACTTGGAGGAGAATACTGATCTCACAGCGAGGTATACTGGCATGCTTGTTTGAATTGTTGTCGTGACATTTATTTTATTCGAAATGACGACCTTGTAGTGATGTCGGTTCTGCTGGGCAGGTATGATGCCTGTTTTAATTGGATTCTGGGTTGATGCCGAAGTGCCCTGGGATATCGGGTGCACGTCGTGGTACAGGGTTACCAAGCGAGAAGTATCGGTTATCTGTGAGGTAGTGGATGTGTGATATCGTGATACCCCTCCCATCATATGTCAATATTGATGTTCAGCAAGGCATTTGCTCTTCCTGGTTGAATATCTCTGACGCTTCATCTGGGTAGGTAGATAGTCGAGGTCCTGATCTTACCAGGTTTTGCTTCTTATTAGGATCATGGTACCAGCCCTGCTAGGTACCTGGGGACTGGTATTGGTCCCTACCAACGTAGGTATTTGGTGGAAAATTCTCCTTTGGGCCCTTGCTAGAAAACTCTGTTAACAGAAGTCCCCCCTGACTTGAACACCGGCTCCTAGTTGGGGTTGGAGTCAGGATTTAGTACACATGGGAATTTTCAGTAAATGTCTCGTGGAATGGAATCTTCCTTTTGCACACTGACTTAAAGGGGCCTTCCACGTGGCCGGTCGGGGTAGGCCGAATTCAAATTAGGATTTATCCCGGAGGCGTGTGTTTCTCGAAACCGTTTTCCCTAAGTCACCGATTATCCCGCGATATTGATGACCTTCTTTGCCTGTTACAAGTAACCGCTTCCATTCCTATTTAAACCATGCTTCTCCACGGCGTACTCATTCGTTTTTTTGAGCAATTTCTCAAACCAGTGCTAACCCTAGTCTTCTTTCTCTTCATCCCACATTCCCAATTTCTTTTACTTCAAAAAAGTTCTTGCTTTGGTTCGGATATAATGTCTTCTCCTGATAATGACAGTATCGAACAATTCTTCACCGACGATGTGTCTACTAGCGGGAACCTCGCCCATAGGAAGAGGACCCGTGTCGATGATGACAGTGGTGACGATGTCCTTCTTAAACAACGCCGCCAGTCAAATAGGAACGTTGCAATCGGGATGGGTTTCACAAACGACCCTAGCGCTCCAGTTGATGTAGACCGGGAATCAAGTGGAGAATCGGGAGCTATCAGGGCCAGTGGAGATCGTACCGGTGAAGTCACATATACTGTAGGGAGGGTGCTCGCCCTTCATTATGAATATCAGTGTATCCCCGATTCTGCTAGCACCAACGACACTATCAGGTGACTACGGAGAGACTTTAGGATCCCTGAGGATATTACGATCTCCATACCCCTACATGGGTATGATATGTATACCCCAAATATTGGTGAGCTTCTGATTCATATGGCAGCTTTCGATAGTGGAGTCAAGCTACCTCTCCACCCTACCTTTTTTAGGGCGTTGCATGCCTTACAGCTCGCTCCCCTTCAGCTAACACCAGGGTTTTGAAGGCATCTGGTAGGGTTTTTGGTACTGTGGAGAGAACATCGATTGTGAACCGGGGCCAGATGAGCTCAGATACATGTTCTAGATTGCTGCCAATTCTCCCGGCCCAAAGGGGCAATTTTATGCTCGAGCCAAGAACAATTTGAAATTCGTGGTACCAGGGGCCACAAAGAAGGACACTTCCTTGAAGGAGGAATGGGTCGTCATCAGAGGCGAATGGGGCAGCTCGGTTCATATAGGAGGAACTGAGTTCAAGGTTCCTACTTGTTTTAGCAAGAAGCCCGTGTTGGAGAAGAGTAAACTCTCTGCTGAGTCGGAGAAAATCCTGAAGGCAATTATGGCCCGAAACTATATCAATCTGAGGTATCCTACCTTATACGCTTTTGATGCAGGGAGGGTAGAATTCTACCTCCGAGTCTCCAGTGCACTTCCAGGTAAACACTCTCTGACTTAGTTTCCACTATATAGCTTTATTAATTTTGTAGACATTAACTCTCCGCTATTTCGGTAGTTTCTGCAGTGCCTCTATTTGTGCCAGAGGTGGAGCTCCAACCCGCTGGTGGTATAAATGATTCGCTATCGACTTCCCCTGTTAGGCTTTCTATTCTGGCTGGTTTTGACCTCGGTGAAGAGGTAGGTGCTCCTGCTGGACCTAGTAGGACCTCGGTCGAGGTACCTGGGGCTTCCGCTTCTCTCTTAGGTAGATCGTTGGAAGCTTTTACTGCCAGAGTGCGGCGGTACCGTGGTATTCCTAGTCTAGTACAAGATGTGCCACCCATCAGTCTAGTTACTGTTGCTGATGATGCTGATCCACCGGCTCCCTCTGCCTTTCCTACTGTGGCAATTGATCGATCTACCCGGGTCAAGAGAGGTTTTGATCCTGTTGCTACTAACCAGGTTGTGCTTCGTGGTAAGTCACGGTCGAGGTCGAAAGATAATAGCCAGGATGAAGTCTTGGCTAAGTTTGTAGCTTCCTGCCCAGGTGGGGGTTTGGAGGCTATGACTTCCATGCATGTCGATTACCTAATCTCCAAAGGATCTGCTCTTTTGGCTGAGGTGAGCTATCTTGTTTAGTCTTCTATCTCGATCTCATAATTGGCAACCTTCTCACTCATGTTTTGTGCTTGGCAGGCCTTCAAATTCAATGTAACTATGAATCATCAGGTTAGCTCCCTCTGGAACCAGGTTAAGGAGGCCAATGTCGAGCTGTAAAATGACAAGAAGGAGCTTGCTAAGGCTGCTAGGGGTGTGGTAGTTTTGAACCAATCTATAGACAATGCCAAGGAAGAAGCAGATAAAGCAAAGGTTGATAGGGAACGGATGCAACAAGCTTTGGATACCGAGATGCTCAGATCCCTCCGCAGTAGGGAGGAGAGGGAGATCGCGAAGGAAAGAGTTGTGGAGCTAGAGAAAGAAATTCGATCCCTTCGTGATAGTATGGCTAGCCTGGGTGCTCAAGTAAACACTGCCTTTGGGGATGGCTACTTCTTTGCGGGCTATCTGGTGGCTTTGACTTTTCCTTCTCCGTTTGACCTTAGGGTCATCCAGGGATGGAGCAGGGAGAAGATCATGGATAAAGCCACCGAGCTAGCCGGGGCTGTTCTCTTCGATATAACTGGGACTTCTCGGGTTACCGGGGTAAGTGGAGTAGCGGGTGTTAAAGACCAGAGTCCTACCCTGCTTCCTCCACCGAGAAATATTGGATCAGCTCCTACACAGACGGCTTCCTTATCTGGAGTGGCTCAAGTTGAAGGTGGGGTTCTTGATCCACTCGTCTCTTCGGCCAAACCTATCAAGGAAGTAGGGGACAACCCTACTGCTAAGAATGGTGGGTCTGATGTACCAATCTCCTTACCAGGCCTCGACAAGAAGGTGGAGGATCAAGCTACCTCAACTAAGGAAGTGGGGGAATCATCTGGTATAGTAATGGAGGAGCTCTAGGCTGGACTTGCCCAAGTGAAGGTCCCAGTAATAGTAGGAGTCCAAGTAGCAAGCGAAACTCCAGTCGATGTGGTGGTGCAATTAACTGGCGAGTTCCCAGATGGACCTGGAGATGAGGCCCAAGCCGTATGAGCTAGAGAGAAGGAGGCCCACCAGGAGCAGAAGGATGTATAACCAAGCTTGACCTTTTACCCAGTCAGCTTCATTTTTCTTTAGTTTTGTAGCCCGTGATCGGGGGATGGGCTCCCCAGTTTTAGTAATGAAAATATTTCTTTTCTTTCTTCAACTCTAAGTGTGTGTAGTTTACTGATTTCTTGGTTGAATCCTGCCTCGACTTAGAGAACAGTCCCTAATGTGAATTTGATTTTACAAATCCCTGGTAATTGAAGGGGCTTTAAAACTTGTCGATATCAAATTTTGCAGTATAGTTTGATGCGGGTGAGTGGGTCTCCTAGGACTTCGCAGTTGATCTCACTTGTGTGGGGGGGGGGGGATTGGGTATCAAGCATTCTCGCTCTGAGTGTCTTGATACTTAGGCAAAATTGAAGTTGGAAAAATCTAGGTACCACGGATACTCGTCTTCGGAGGAATCTGGGCACCTGGATGTAGGCTTGGTGACCTATCTTCCATTGAACCCCGGTAAAATGCAGCCGTTGATGTGATTGGTCCTGGAATGGCACCAGGACATCAGCCAAACCGGGATCGTGGTACCTGACCATCGAGGTAGTCATGGTATACATCCTGTTCGGGGTTATTCTAGTGGAACTTCCTTTCTAGAATTCTCGTATGGAAAACTCTGGTTCAGACACTATATTTAATTGTTCTTCCACGTGTCATCACAGGACAAGCTTGTTTGTTTCAGGCATTAACTTCGGAGGTGTATGCTTTGCGAAGCTGTCCTTTCCCACATTCCGGGTGTTGTGCCTTATTAATGGTCTTATCCTTCCATTCCCGAGACTTACTTTTTCCTCCTATAAATATCCCGACTTGCTTGGCAATTCCTTCACATTATTCCTTCGTTATGCTACGAAGTAACTAATCACAGCTAATCGATCGATGGTCACCGTGATGGTTAACACTGTTGAGGAGGAGATGTGATTTCTGTGATTGGCACGATGCTTGGTATTGTGGAAAGAGTGGCGCGAGATGGACTTAGTTACTAGGGAACCATAACTGGTTGTGATTCCTTGGATCAGGAGGAATGGTGTCTCATGGTGCTGCACCCTTGCCAATGGTGTAGACATTACCTAGGCAAGCTGCAACTTCGTATCCTGTCGCATATTGAATGTGGAAGGTTCCAAGGTACCCCTCATGTATTCGATGACTCCAACACGGCCTCTGTTCCTATCTGCGGGGGTCGTGGTAGTATTGTCGAGATCAGTTTTGGTTGAGATCGATGTTGCCAGGCGAGCAGGTCAGGAAGGTAGGCAGGAAATCGAAGAAGAAGCTGGCATGTTTGAGCTACTAATTTATTTTCCTGTTATTTTTCTTTCTTGTTTCTTATATGTAGCCTGAAATAAGGGTTGGGCTCCTTAATTTGATCAATGAAAAAAAATCCCCCCATTTTTTTATTTCTGCTGATTTAATACCTTTGCCTACTTCTAACCGTAGTGCAAACTCGAGTAATAGTCCCAGCATAGATGTGACTTAGCTGATATCTGGTAACAGAGAAATCTTGTCTGGGGAAAACTGGGGTACCAGGCATTCTTGCTTTGCGAATCCTGGTGCGTAGTTGACAATGCTGGTGACTTATGGTACCCAACCTTCCACCCTTCAAGGATTGGGGTACATAGGCGAATGTGGGTACCCTGAATTCCTGTTTTAGGAATCTTGGTACTTAGGTGAACATATTGGCAAAACCTTTGTTGAAACTGAGTACCTCGCGTTCCTGTTCTAGGAATCTTCGTACTTTGGCGAATAATCTAGTGAATCGTGGCACCTTGCTTTCCTTTTCAAGGAATCTTGGTACCATGGCGCATAATCTGACGAATCTCGGCACCTCGCATTCCTATTTTAGGAATCTTGGTACTTTGGCGAAAACAATTGTGAACATATTGGCAATGAGACCCATGGTAGGCAGCTAAGGCCACTTTAGCACCATGTCTTTCTTGACGAGAGGTGGTACCCGGCCAAAGCTTTGATCTAGGTACCTCGTATTCATATTCTAAGAACCTCAGAACCTTGGCGAAAAGAGGCGAAAACATTGTCAAATCTGAGTACCTCGCACTTCTGTTCTAGGAATCTTGGTACTTTGGAGAATACCGTGGTACCTAGCCTTCCTATTTTTAGGAATCTAGGTATGTTGGCGAAAATAAGGCCATCATACTGGCAACAAGATCATGGTAGGCAACTAAGGCCACTTTAGTACCAAGTCTTTCTTAACGGGGGTTGGTGCCCGGCCAAGGTCTTGATCTTGCAGGCAACTATGCTCTTACTATACAGACCCTTCTCAGCGGGGGATGGTGCCCGGCTGAGGTTTGATCCGTCGGGCAACTATGCTCTTATGTACCGGATCCTTCCTAGCGGGGGGTGGTGCCCGGCTAGGGCATCAGGAATGCCATGTGGCTTATCCTGGTCTCTAGGCGATCTTCCTGGAGGGATCAATCCAGTCCAGGGCATCAGGGTGGGGGGGGGGGGCTATGTAGCCATCCCGGTCTTCAGGCGATCCTCCTAGAGGGATCAATCCGATCCAGGGTATCAGGAGAGCTAAGTAGCTATCCTGGTCTTAGAGTGAACATGGTGGACTATGGCGATATATCGTAGATAGATGTAGACAAATGTAGATGGGGAAAAATCTTCTTTATTGATGAATCAAAAAGCAATACAAACATTCATGAATATTGGCATCTATCCATATCTATCCGGGATGATACCAGTTGGTCCTCATTGTAGGATTTACAGATAGAATATCTTCAGGTGATCTGCATTCCAGGTGTGGTCTATTGGACGCCCGTTCACGTCCTCTAGCTTGTAGGCCCCGGTTCGGATTACCATTCTCACCAGATAGGGACCTTCCCAATTGGGTAATAATACCCCGTCAGACCTTTTACGGGTTGATAACATTGTAAAATACACCATTTTAAGGTCCCCATTTCCTATCGTTTGCTTTCTTTTTCGAGCGTATTTTGTATATAATGTGTTTTGTGAGCCTTGTGTAGGTTATATCCCTTAAAATAAGGTGTTGAGCTTAATTGAAGAGTTTTGGAGTTAGAAGGGCTGAAATTGGAATTGCTCATGCAATACAGTCAATTTTCGGTGGCCATATCTCCCTCCTCAGATCGAACTACGTTTCCTTTTACCTATTTTCGAAAAGCCCCGGATGTCTACTTTTCAAAGGTTTTTACAGTCGCGATTTCGAGGCTTGTGGAGGAAGTTATGGCCGTTTATGTAAAGATACGCGCAGTTGAAAACTGACCCGTGAAATTTAGGGCAGAATGTGTCGTTTTTGCACTGTCGCGGGTGAGCTGAACAACGCCACCCGCGACAACGCTGTTTTCTGCCATTTTTTCCAATCTTTGAAGGGCAATCTTGTCCTTTCACCCTATTTTCGTGACGTAACCTCCAAACTCTATAAATACCCCAATTTTCTCTCATCTCTTCAGTTTTCCACAGACCTCTTCCCCTCTCTCACGCCACTTCTCTTCTCTCTTCCATTTTGTTCTCTTTTCTTCATTTTCTACACCAAATAAGGAGAGAAATAGCTCCTATGGAAGTTTTTTCTGCTTGGGAGCTCACCATACACAACCACCACCTCATTTCAGACATCAACCACCATCTTAGAGTAGATTACAAGGAGAAATGAGTGGTCTTAGGACCAAATTAGAGCTAGGAAGCAAGGAGCGTCTTTGGAGGAGTTTTTCTTAAATGGGTTGTATTTTTTTTTTACTCTTTCCTTGTATATCTTGTTTTCTTTGATGTAATCACCAATTTGGGAATTTTGCAAACTTTCACTTGTGCAATATATGTATGTTTGTTATTAATTCGGTTGGGTTTTGTTTTACTCTTTGCTTTATGTATGAATTAAACTCGTATTGTGAAATCCATGTGTGTGGAGGGTCAAAATTGATGTGTATGCATGCTTGGGATTAGGAGTAGAGTAATTTAGCTTCCCATGAGTGTTTGTATGTTAATGAATGGCCAAAATACCATGTATTGAATAATTTGAGTGTTAGGGATTTTATCCCCAAAGTGTAGAAAATGTTTCAGTTCAGGCATTTAGTTGCTAAATTGTCCTTGGTTTATATCCTTGTGCTTAATGGGTCTTATTAAAACACGATTATCCATCATTGGCCGGATTGGGTGATGAATTGATTTGGGATAATTCCTAAGTCAAGAGGATAAACCCCTAACTTAATTTGAATGGTCTTAATGTTAATCAACCAACTTATTGCACATTGGTGTTAGGTGAACTTGTTTTCCATGTCTAGCCATCTTAGGGAGTTCACTAAACAGAATCCGTATCTAGAGTAAAGACCACCGAATTTCTCTTGTGCTTGTGTTGCTATATGGATATTTAGTTTGGTTAATGGTTTCACTTGGTTAACCACTTTGTGAATGATATTTAGGCATTGTGTTATATATCGCATGGTTCATATTAACATGCTTAGCGTGGTATCCTCTACATTTGACCAGAAAGTTGAGAGATTACTAGGCTGACTTGTAGAGCTCGTGTGTGTGTCTCATAGAACTTAATAGATTCATGTGTATTTTGTATGTGTGGATGCAATCTCTATGCGCTCGAGAGAGGGTAGAGATTAACTAAGGGGACACGAGTATATAACATACGTGTTGTATGGGTATCTCGTATTCTTAATGCTTTCACTTGGTTGCCATCCCATATTTGGTTAGCTGAGTGGATGAATTATTGGCTGTAGTATGGCCCACGTGGTTGCGCAATACATGCCCAACTAAATGTCTTATGTATATGACCAGAAAGTGGGAGTATCACTAGGCTGGTGTACATGGCTCTTTTTTGTGTTCCATGACACTTAATGAATCCATGTTTTGTGTGGATGTGATCTCTAAGACATTGAGAGAGATTAGAGATCAATTAAGGGGACACGAGCCTATAATATACTTGCACATTTGAGGGACTAGGTGAGTCTAGTGCTTTATTAGGAGGATTGTCACGGTTGAATCATTTCCTTAGCGTATTCATACATTTCATGCATCTCTCTATTCCATCCTATCCACGTATATATTATTTATGTAATTTATTTTGTTATATTATTATTTACTTTTCTGCAACACACGAGTCTACTCAGCATGTTGTATAGCTAGAACTAGAGACTGTCGATGAATCCCACCTACCTGTGGAACGATACCCTCGCTTGCCGCTTTACTAGTTATTATAACTATAGAGCACATTGAGTAAAACTTATTACAAATATCTTTTTGGGATCCGTAATTCCCTAAAGACAGAATAGCGGGTATCACGAGTGTTCTGAGTTACCTTCTGGAGGACTAAGTCCCCTTCCTTGAAACTTCGATTCTTGACTTTCTTGTTGAAATATCGAGCAATCCAACTTTGGTAGACTACTATCATTTCTGCAATCCTTTCCTGCTTCTCTTCTAGATGTGTCCATGTTGGCTTTCAACTTGTCTTCGTTTCCTTCTGGATCAAAGTGTTGAACCCAGAAAGAGGTGAGTTTATGCTTGACAGGAAGGACGGCTTCTACCCCGAAAACTAGTGAATATGGGGTTTCTCCAGTAGCAGTCCTTCTAGTGGTGCGGTAGGCCCATAGCACATCTGGGAGTTCATTTACCCATCTACCCTTTCTCTGTTGGAGCTTCTTCTTTAAGAGTCTATTGATAGTCTTGTTTGTGGCTTCTACCAAGCCATTCGTTTGGGGATGTGCCACAGATGCAAAATGAATTTCAATTCCTAGGTTCTCGCAGAAATCCTGAAATCTAGCATTGTCCAACTGTTTGCCTAAATCTGTAATGATGACCATCGGGGTACCGAACCGGCAGACCACATTCTTCTTGATGAATTCTATTATGTTTGCCTCTGTGATCTTGGAAAGGGGCTCCGCTTCCACCCACATGGTAAAATAGTCAATAGCCACAATTGCGTGCTTCTGTTGACCATGCTAGGTCGGGAGAGATCCAATTAAGTCTACTTCCCAGTAGGCAAATGGGTATGGAGAGCTAATAGAAGACAGTCGTTCTGGAGGTAAATGGTGCAAACTGGCCGTTTTTTGGCATGGTTCGCATGATTGCATGAATTTCCTCGCGTCGTGGTGCAAGGTTGGCCAATAATATCCCATGCGCAACACCTGGTAAGCTAGCGTCTCTCCTCTGGTATGATTCCCGCAGTCCCCTGGGTGTACTTCTCTGAGTGCCCAGTTTGCATCATTGGGATATAGACATCTGAGCAGGGGAGGGATCTTCCTCTTCGATAAATGTGTCCCTCCACCAGGCAGTACCAGACTGAGATTCTCTTGATCTTGCGAGCTTGATTAAGATCTTTAGCGAGCTTCTCTTCTTGAAGGTAATCTACGATGGCATCCATCCAGCATGGAATTCGATCTACAGGGTTGACTTCTCTTCCTTCTATTATGCTAGGTATGGAGATTATCTGGAGGGGTACCCCTTTTGGCAGTGCATGTCCTCCGTTTGCAGCTATCTTGGCTAGGACATCGGCCTGATGATTCTGTTGCTTGGGTATCTGCTCGATCTTGAACCCCTTGAAGTGGGATACAAGTTCTTGGACTTTGTTAACATAAATTTTGGTCGGGGCAATAAATCTCATTTAGCACCCTCAAGATCATTACCACGTAGGTGATGACCAAGGTAGAATGTATATGTACATGACAGTGCCTAATGAAATGACAAGGAGACAATGATATTGTTAGCTACTCGAAAGAAATAAAAGTCTTCCTTTATTGATAACATATGGTATACATCTCTCTCTCTTTCAAATTGCTCTCACTTTTCTCTGGGGGATAGTTGGGTACTTGTTGTGTACCTGTCGAATAGTAGTCTCCTCTTTTCAGAAGGAGGAAGTCCCTCCTTTATACAATGTCTTCATAGGTTTAATCTCATTGATTCTCCCTTGATTTTCACATCCCTCCTTATCGGACGAGATTTTTACCTTTAAATGTCATTGACTTTTAGTTAATTGCTCAGTTGAGGATATCTTGGTGGAAATCAATTTGTTTCCTACTCAGACTATTTTACTTGTTCTGTACGTATGTAACGTCTTTAGATGTGATCCTGTGTATCTTCGGGTCTAGCATGATTCTATAGGCGTTGAATGTATCACGGTGTGGTACATCAGTTAGTGAGGTCGATCAGTGTCCTGGCCCCGATATTAAGAAGTTTCGTCCAGCTAGGAGCTAGGTCTGGCCTCCCTTGACCTTTAGAAGCTAGGTGCGGCGTCCTATGGGCATCCCCCTGTATCAGCGAGGTATAGGCGAGCTTCTGGAGAAATTACGAGGTAACCTCGACTTCGGGGGGATTTCCTGTTTTCAGGTTCGGTGACGCGGGCTTGATCTGACCATTCTGGGCTCTATTCCGGATGTTTCTAGAGCCTGCCCTTGTTCCTGCGGGGCAGTATCGTAGCTCGGCTTTGGGTAACATAGTCTCCTGGTGGAAAATCTTGGGCATGGAGCCAGGTCTGAAGGGTGGAAAATTTCCCTTTGGTCCTTAGCCAATTTCGGCTATTAACAGAAGTCCCCTCTAACTTGAACACCAGACGTCGAGCTTGGGGTTGGGGTCAGATTTTTTTTATTTTATTTGGAAAATCTTTCCTTTTTTACCGTTAACAGAATATTGGGGAAATCTTCTCATTAACTACGTAAGTGACGTGGCGTGAACTGACTAATTTATTTCTGAATTAATCCGGTTCCGTTACGCCAGTCCCCGAGATTCTTTACCGTTACTAGAATCTTGGGGAGATCTCCTCATTAACTGCGCAAGTGACGTGGTGTGAGCTGACTAGCTTGTTTCTGAGTTAATTCGGTTACGTTACGGCAGTCCCCGAGATTCTTTGCGATCTCAACCGAAGATCTCGACAGCTCGTGTTGCTGCCCTCTTGCCTATATATATCTATTTATCTCAACGTCTTCCTCACATCTTTCAAACTCAAATTTTTCCCAAGATATACTTTCTCTCATAACCTTTCTCTCAAGCTTATCTTTTTCTTCATTCTTCATTCTTCATCCTTACTGACTTCACCATGTCGAAAACCAGTCATGATTCAGTTGACTCCATAGTTGATGGCTGGGAGGTCTTTAGCCTTGCCCCAGGGAAACGGGCAAGGAGGAGCTTAGACAGCGACGGTTCCCCGCCCAACTCGCAACGTCGGCGGTCAAACAGGAATGTGTCCATTAGGACCGGGTTTTCCAACCACCTTGACCATCCTTTGGATATTACTGATGAAGACTCAGACGAAGAAGTGGGCGGCGATGCCGCGAGAGAACATCGTGTAGGAAAAAATCGATATAAAACGCAGCGGAAGAAACGAAAAATAGATTTCGTATGGTTTTAAAATTTTTCTCAAAGTTGAACCTTAACTTTTTAATTAATTAAACTCAAATATATACGGTTAGAGTTAAATACCTCTTGACGCGTGATCCGATTGACTTACGTCGATTGGTAATCCGTAAAATCATTTCCGATGCCCTGAACAGTACCCGCGTGAACAGTGATTGTGAACAGTACCCGCGTGACCAGCGATCGTGAACAGTACCCCGCGTTAACAGTGATCGTGAACAGTACCCCCCCCCCCCCCCCCGCGAACAGTGATCGTGAACAGTACCTCGAGATCTTCCAATCCGAACATGTACGTGAATCACCTAGGAGCGTGGTCTCCCTTTTTCTTTGAATTGCAAACCTGAGAATGGATGAACAAAGTTTTCTTTTTCTTTTGTTTGTCACAAAACAATCAAAAGAAGACAAAAATTATTCCGGTCACTTTTGAGTTCTCAATCTAATGATCGAAACTCACGTGAACCTAATTCGATGTTGTACACACAAGCTTATTGATGAACAAGCAATCAGTGTACTATCAAAGAATAATCTCTTCTCTCTTTTAAGTTTAGTAGAATAAAAATTATCCTTTTCTATGAATTGAGAAGAAGAAGAAAAATTGAATCATTCAATCAACTATATTGGCCGAATTCTATATGTGGTATTATATAGGTGGCCGAAATTTTGCTTCCTCTTCTATTTAGGATTGCCGAAATCTTCCTCTAAATGGACTAGGGTTGCCGCAAATCACATACCAAAAAGAGTTTGTGTTGCACCCTAATTTCCATCAACCTTTAGACTTCAAAACTTAATCTAACTCATAGATATTTTTATTCTTTTATTGACTAAATAAAAAGACTTCTTATTTGATTAAATAAATAAAATTAATTATTTATTTTATTATCAAACAAGTCTTTTACTTTTAATATACTACTACCAATAGTATAACTTTAGGAAATATATTTCCTAATCAGAAAAAGATTTGTTTCTTAATTAAATAATTAATTAATAAATTAACTAATTCTTATTTAATTAAAACAATGAAACAAAATAATATATTAGGTTAATATATACACCTTGCCGCCCCACTTATATAAATGGGCCATATATTATTTTCTTATTTCATTTAATCCATTGGACTTTAAATATAAGCCCACATGTGAACCAGACCCATTCTTACTAAAAGAAACAAGCCCACATGTCTCCTTTTAATATATTAATATAATAGTGCATCCTATTAATTAAATAATAGACATATTATATTCTTGATATATTAAAAACAATTCTAGATGGACCCTTAAATCGGCCCGGTAGAATATATCAAGTGATCCATGCAAATACGTGTGGATTGGGGATCTTGGCGGGCTATCTAAATTTAAGCTTCAATAGACACAACCTAATCACAATCAACAAATGATTCACTTAGGTCCAATCTATTAATTTTAACTCATTCCACTAAAGAGCTAAAATTGAACTCTTAAATAAAGATAGAATAAGGAGATGTTTCTCATTCATACCCTAGACAATCTTATAGGAGATGGTGTATCCTCGTGAATAATATCAGTAATCGCCAAGAGCTCATAGACCGCTTATAGTTCTCCAAGTTACCATATTTCCTCATATGACCACATTTCGAACTTGGATACTTTGACTTGTCCAGAAGCCATGTTTTCAATAATCATTATTGAAAACTCAACGTTGAGATTTAATATCCAATACCTCAAAACATCCATATGATGATATTATACTCTCATTTAATAAATGGAGCCACGATGTCCATATCTATAAATGAAGTCTTCTATCGATTAACAAATGTATACCACCAAACTATCGAGGATAGACTATGCTATATAATCGTACTCATTGATAGCTCTAATGATAACACTTGCAACCATAAGTCCATCATTTATCTCAGGATTAAGATAGACTCTCCGATTGTCCTTTTTAATGAAAAGACTTATATCTAGTGACGGTTCTAGATAAAGTATTTCATTGTGATCCAGTTCAATGCACCTAGTGCACTAGATTCTTTTACTCGAAAACCTTTCGATGATTTTAGACTCATCATATTCATTTGATCCCACTCAAATGCTAGTAAAAGAATTCTACAACTTTAACAAGATAGAGGTGCCCAACCTTTAACTTAAGTTGTGAACGTTATTCAAGACTAACTAAAGAATTGTGTCTACCTCATACATATCCGGATGTATGAACAATTCTTCATGTCTCATAGTCTTTTGACCTTATGATTATTTACCTTGACAAATATAATAATAAATGCTATAAGTAATTGTAAGAATCAGAATTCACTTTATTAATATGAGAAGATTGTCAATTACAACATAACACTCTTGCCATTGAGCATAATCCTAACAATCTCTCACTTGCTCTATAGCAAGTGTGTCATATCTCTCATTCCCATGTTCTCTAGATGTCCATCAAAGCTCTTCTGAGGCAGAGCCTTTGTGAAGGGATCCGCTAGATTTTCTGCTGACGCAATTTTGGTGATCGTCACGTCTCCCTTATGAACAATTTCCCTCAAAAGGTGATACTCCCTTTCAATGTGTTTACCTCTCTTATGACTTCTTGATTCTTTCGAATTAGCCACTGCACCACTGTTGTCATAGTGTATAGTGATCTGCTTATTCGCACTAGGAACCACTTCTAAGTCAATCAAGAATTGGCGGAGCCAAACAGCCTTTTTGGCAGCTTCACATGCAGCAACATACTCAGCTTCCATGGTGGAATCAGCAATACAAGATTGCTTGATACTCCTCCATACGACTGCTCTTCCTCCAATGGTAAACACAGATCCTGATGTGGATTTTCTGGAGTCAGAATCCGACTGGAAATCAGAATCTGTATACCCAACGGGAATTAAATCCCCTCCGGAGTATACAAGCATATAATCTCTAGTTCTCTTGAGATACTTGAAAATATGCTTGACTGCCGTCCAATGATCAGGACCAGGTTTCGATTGAAATCTGCTAACTATGCCAACAGCAAAACAAATATCTGGTCTAGTACAGAGCATTGCATACATGAGACTTCCAACTGCCGAGGCATATGGAACTCTACTCATGAATTGCTCTTCATGCACATTCTTAGGTGCTTGACCCTTAGAAAGTTTGATTCCATGTCTAAAAGGTAACATACCTTTCTTGGAATCTTGCATGGTGAATCTAGACAAGATTTTATCAATGTATGAAGCTTGGGATAATGCAATCGTTCTATTCTTTCTATCCCTTATTACTTGGATACCAAGAATATAACTTGCTTCTCCTAAGTCCTTCATATCAAATTGTTTTGCTAACCATTCTTTCACTGATGTCAATACACCTACATCGTTTCCAATGAGTAGTATATCATCAACATAAAGAATGAGGAAAACCAACTTGTCGCCTTTGATCCTCTTGTATACACAAGGTTCGTCAGGGTTTTGAATAAATCCAAAACTCTTTACAGCTTGATCGAACCTTATGTTCCAGGATCTGGATGCTTGCTTTAGTCCATATATGGACTTTTGCAACTTGCATACTCTTTCTTCTTGGCCTTTTTCAATGAATCCCTCTGGTTGCATCATGTAGATGCTCTTGTCAAGACTTCCATTAAGGAAAGCTGTCTTGACGTCCATTTGCCAAATCTCTAGGTCTAGAGATGCTGCAATGGATAAGAGTATCCTAATGGATTTAAGCATGGCCACAAGTGAGAAGGTTTCCTCGTAATCGATACCTTCTTTTTGTGTATAACCTTTAGCTACTAGTCTAGCTTTAAAGGTTTCCACCTTACCATCCATACCTCTGTTCCTCTTGTATACCCACTTGCACCCAATGGGTTTTTTCCCTTTAGGCAAGTCTACAAGGGACCAGACTTTGTTATTGAACATCGATTCAATCTCGGATTGCATTGCCTTTTGCCAATGACGACAATCAACATCCTCCATAGCTTCCTTGTACGTGTAGGGATCATCGTCGTCCGGGAGATTCTCAATAGATTCTCCTAGACCGATATATCTTTCGGGTTGTGTTCTAACCCTCCCACTACGACGAGGAATGGTAGGTTGTTGATCTTGTGTTGGAGTGGAACTTACAATTGGGTTGGGTTGTGAAACCTCTTGTGGAATTGTATCTCCTGACATCTCATTCAAGACAATTCTACTTTTGGGCACAAAATTATTCATATAGTCCTTTTCTAGAAATGAAGCATTTGTTGAAACAAATACTTTTAGATCAGAAGGACTATAGAAATAATATCCTTTAGTTCCTTTTGGATACCCCACAAATATACATGTTTCCGAACGAGACTCCATCTTTTCTATCTTTCCTTTCAACACATGTGCAGGACAACCAAATATCCTCATGTGTTTTAAACTAGGCTTTTGCCCAGTCCACAATTCATGTGGGGTTTTAGGGACAGATTTAGATGGTACATCGTTTAGAATATATATTGCTATTATTAGAGCATATCCCCAAAAATAAATAGGAAGTGTTGAATAACTCAACATTGATCTAACCATCTCTAAAAGAGTCATATTTCTCCTTTCTGCTACCCCATTTTGTTGAGGTGTACCTGGTGCAGAAAGCTGAGAAACTATCCCATTATCAATAAGATATTGCTGAAACTCTCCAGATAGATATTCTCCACCACGATCAGATCTCAAGATTTTTATATGTTTCTCAAGCTAATTTTCTACTTCAGCTTTGAATGCTTTGAACATATCAAATGCATCCGACTTATGTCTCATGAGATACACATAACCAAATCTTGAGTAATCATCTGTGAAGGTGATGAAGTACTCATATCCACCTCTAGCTTGAATGCTCATAGGACCACATACATCAGTGTGTACTAGTCCTAAACATTCAGTGGCTCTTGCACTTTTGGTATTGAACGTCCTTTTGGTCATTTTACCTTCCAAACAAGATTCACAAGTTGGTAGATCATCAACCTTTAAGTCACTTAAAGGTCCGTCACATACCAATCTTTTAATCCTATCAAGGTTAATGTGACCTAGGCGTAAATGCCAAAGATAGGTTTCATCTTTTGATAATTTTACTCTTTTATGATTAGGTTCCGTTATTTCTGTGTCTAACGAGTGAGAGATATTTCTATGCAAAAAGAATAAACCGTTTTCCAATGTACCTTTGCAAACAACTTTGTCATTCTTACTAATAATAAAAGTTTTATTAAAAGTAACCGAATATCCAAACTTATTTAAACAAGAAACTGAAATTAAATTCCTCTTGAATTGAGGTACATAATAAACGTCTATTAAATCTAAATGCCTACTAGAATCTAAAATAACTCTAATATCTCCCACTGCACTTGCAGACACTAACGTTCCGTTGCCCAAGCGCAAATTGACTTCATCTTCATTCAACCTTCTCTTTTCCTGAAACCCCTGCAAGGAATAACAAACAT
This sequence comes from Dipteronia sinensis, assembly GCA_033220585.1. Classification (NCBI taxonomy): domain Eukaryota; kingdom Viridiplantae; phylum Streptophyta; class Magnoliopsida; order Sapindales; family Sapindaceae; genus Dipteronia; species Dipteronia sinensis. The sequence continues at coordinate 33,199,371 of CM065640.1, read as the reverse complement.
GATTAGTGGCTCCAGAGTCAATGATCCAAGAATCAGTAGAATCTGCCAGAAAACATGTTTCTAGATAATTAACATTACCTTCTTCCTTCTTTTTCTGGGACTTTGGACAATCTCTTTTCCAATGTCCCTTTTCACCACAAAGGAACCATTTCCCTTTGATCTTGGTTACTTTCTTGGTTTCCTTTTTGGTAGGCCCAAGTTGCTTTTTCTTCTGTTGTTTCTTGACCTTCTTACGGGTCTTAACAGTAGCAACTTTACCAACCAAATGAATCTCTTGACCTTTGTTTTTCACAAGGATCTTTTCAGCGCTTTGAACATCTTGCATCAGGCCCTACAAGGTGTATTCCTTTTTGTTCAAGGTGTAGTCCAACTTGAACTGATCAAAGGAATCTGACAGTGAGTTAACTACCATATCAATTTTGGTCTCACCATCAATCTCAGCACCATTTAGTTCAGCAATATTGAGATGTGCTATGACTTTCATCATGTGATCTTTCATAGATTGTCCAGGTTTCATCCTAAGATTCATAAAAGCAGCCACTGCCTCTCTCTTAGTCTTCCTAGACCTCATAGCAAACATTTCCTCTACAGACATCATTATATCAGCAGCGGACTCCATTCCTTCATGTTGTTGTTGCAACACGTCGGAGATAGTGGCCATAATGTAACATTTTGCCATATCATCAGAAGTCTTCCACTGCTCATACACATCTCTTTGCATCACATTAGATTCATTATTAGGAAGGGGTGGTTTATGAGTGGTCAGAACAAACTTATGTTTTTCACTTTGCAGCAACAACCCAATTTTCCTTTTCCATGTTACGTAGTTATCTCCAGTTAAGGTGTTATCTTTCAGGATGTTCATAAGTGATGGGGTCATGATTTCTGATTAAAACAAAAACATATATAAGTAAATAATCATGATAATAGCACTTTTAAAAATTTATCATGAATTAAAATAAATAATTCAATCATAAAAATTCAACTGTGATCCAACACCCATAAATATTACGCCTCCTTTGGGAGTTCGCACTATTTACTAGTTAGACTAGGTCCCACCTAATTGTTAACATAACAACCAGCGTTTTTCATTTTAGCCTTGTAATTTTTATTAAGAAGAACTCTTGGGAGGATATTAATAAAATTACATTGAGTGTGTTACCAAGATATCGACCCTCAATTTTCTCTCACGAAAATCTCTCATTGGGGAGTAGATTTCGTTTAAGTCAATTGTCTAGTCTATCCTTGTAAGGAAGTATATTATTAAATTCCATTTATGGATGCCCCTTGGGGGGATTACCAAAAATAATAAAACTCAACTAATCTTGGAGGCCATAGGCGTTCTTGCACACCTTCTCCCACTCAATTATTTAAGGCGTGTGATTAAATCCCAAAGAATGATTTTTACCAAGTTATCTAGATGCCAATTAGATACCTAAATCATTCAATGCATGTTCATACCAAAAGAGATATATGAGTGGCACTCCTATTCTAAAATGTCATGTTATCATACAACAACAAATATTGTAATATTTAAGCAAAAATTAAATAGCAACAATTTTGGCCCATCCTAGAAAAGCAAGTAAATTACAATTGTTAGGAATACAAGATCTTCAGGTGGCCATCAACCATACGCTCATCCCTCGGCCTCCTCCGATGGACGTGCACAGCCCACAACTCCACAAAGGGGCTGCCTTGCGCAGCCCATAAGGCCACACAAGGCTGCCGTGCGCAGCCCACCAAGGATTGGGCTTGCCATGCGCAGCCCAATCCAGTCCTAGGGTGCGCACGGTGCTCGTTCTCAGTTCCGGTTGCTTCGTTTTTCTTCCTGTTTTCGAATTTTCAATACCCGAATACATTACATCATATTACGAATAAATTACTGCAGCAATTTTTTTTTTATTTTTTTATTTTACTGCAGTAAGATTTACAAAAAAAATACTGCACCTGATTACAAAAAAAAAATACTGCACTTATTTTACATACAAAAAAATAAAATAAAACCCTAGCAACTACCAAGAAGGAATTATGGCCATAATAGACCACCCTTCTTGTTACAAATCCGAAACAAAAATTACATTGAAATTCTAGGACCGAAATCGAGCAATAACAATTCACTTTATAAAACATATATAAATCCATACATTCAACATGTAATTATATATGCGAATACCTAGAGTGCCATCTCTTTCTAAAACATGTATAATCACAATAAAAAAGAAATAGATTCACGTATATATACGTTAATTAATTAAAAGGTACAACCAAGGTTATGATACCAATTGTAGGAAAAAATCGATATAAAACGCAGCGGAAGAAACGAAAAATAGATTTCGTATGGTTTTAAAAATTTTCTCAAAGTTGAACCTTAACCTTTTAATTAATTAAACTCAAATATATACGGTTAGAGTTAAATACCTCTTGACGCGTGATCCGATTGACTTACGTCGATTGGTAATCCGCAAAATCATTTCCGATGCCCGTGAACAGTACCTGCGTGAACATTGATCGTGAACAGTACCCGCGTGAACAGTGATCGTGAACAGTACCCCGCCGTGAACAGTGATCGTGAACAGTACCTGCGTGAACAGTACCTGCGTGAACATTGATCGTGAACAGTACCCGCGTGAACAGTGATCGTGAACAGTACCCCCGCCGTGAACAGTGATCGTGAACAGTACCGCAAGATCTTCCAATCCGAACATGTACGTGAATCACCTAGGAGCGTGGTCTCCCTTTTTCTTTGAATTGCAAACCTGAGAATGGATGAACAAAGTTTTCTTTTTCTTTTGTTAGTTACAAAACAATCAAAAGAAGACAAAAATTATTCCGGTCACTTTTGAGTTCTCAATCTAATGATCGAAACTCACGTGAACCTAATTCGATGTTGTACACACAAGCTTATTGATGAACAAGCAATCAGTGTACTATCAAAGAATAATCTCTTCTCTCTTTTATGTTTAGTAGAATAAAAATTATCCTTTTCTATGAATTGAGAAGAAGAAGAAAAATTGAATCATTCAATCAACTATATTGGCCGAATTCTATATGTGGTATTATATAGGTGGCCGAAATTTTGCTTCCTCTTCTATTTAGGATTGCCGAAATTTTCCTCTAAATGGACTAGGGTTGCCGCAAATCACATACCAAAAAGAGTTTGTGTTGCACCCTAATTTCCATCAACCTTTAGACTTCAAAACTTAATCCAACTCATAGATATTTTTATTCTTTTATTGACTAAATAAAAAGACTTCTTATTTGATTAAATAAATAAAATTAATTATTTATTTTCTTATCAAACAAGTCTTTTACTTTTAATATACTACTACCAATAGTATAACTTTAGGAAATATATTTCCTGATCAGAAAAAGATTTGTTTCTTAATTAAACAATTAATTAATAAATTAACTAATTCTTATTTAATTAAAACAATGAAACAAAATAATATATTAGGTTAATATATACACCTTGCCGCCCCACTTATATAAATGGGCCATATATTATTTTCTTATTTCATTTAATCCATTGGACTTTAAATAAAAGCCCACATGTGAACCAGACCCATTCTTACTAAAAGAAACAAGCCCACATGTCTCCTTTTAATATATTAATATAATAGTGCAGCCCATTAATTAAATAATAGACATATTATATTCTTGATATATTAAAAACAATTCTAGATGGACCCTTAAATCGGCCCGGTAGAATATATCAAGTGATCCATGCAAATACGTGTGGATTGGGGATCTTGGCAGGCTATCTAAATTTAAGCTTCAATAGACACAACCTAATCACAATCAACAAATGATTCACTTAGGTCCAATCTATTAATTTTAACTCATTCCACTAAAGAGCTAAAATTGAACTCTTAAATAAAGATAGAATAAGGAGATGTTTCTCATTCATACCCTAGACAATCTTATAGGAGATGGTGTATCCTCGTGAATAATATCAGTAATCGCCAAGAGCTCATAGACCGCCGATAGCTCTCCAAGTTACCATATTTCCTCATATGACCACATTTCGAACTTGGATACTTTGACTTGTCCAGAAGCCATGTTTTCAATAATCATTATTGAAAACTCAACGTTGAGATTTAATATCCAATACCTCAAAACATCCATATGATGATATTATACTCTCATTTAATAAATGGAGCCATAATGTCCATATCTATAAATGAAGTCCTCTATCGATTAACAAATGTATACCACCAAACTATCGAGGATAGACTATGCTATATAATCGTACTCATTGATAGCTCTAATGATAACACTTGCAACCATAAGTCCATCATTTATCTTAGGATTAGGATAGACTCTCCGATTGTCCTCTTTAATGAAAAGACTTATATCTAGTGACGGTTCTAGATAAAGTATTTCATTGTGATCCAGTTCAATGCACCTAGTGCACTAGATTCTTTTACTCGAAAACCTTTCGATGATTTTAGACTCATCATATTCATTTGATCCCACTCAAATGCTAGTAAAAGAATTCTACAACTTTAACAAGATAGAGGTGCCCAACCTTTAACTTAAGTTGTGAACGTTATTCAAGTCTAACTAAAGAATTGTGTCTACCTCATACATATCCGGATGTATGAACAATTCTTCATGTCTCATAGTCTTTTGACCTTATGATTATTTACCTTGACAATTATAATAATAAATGCTATAAGTAATTGTAAGAATCAGAATTCACTTTATTAATATGAGAAGATTGTCAATTACAATATTACACTCTTGCCATTGAGCATAATTCTAACACATCGAGTCTCGGCTTTTGGCCCCCTTTTAGAGAGGCTCTCTCCTTATGACTTCAGGGTTGTCCTTGATTCCATTGTCGATCCAGTCGCGATTGACCGTTTGAGGTCAAAGTATGGCAACCCCGACATCGTTTCCATCTCGGTGCCCCCCAAGGGTTATGAGTTCTTCAACCCCCCTAAAGGCATGCTTCCAATTCATGTGGCGGCTCTCGAGAATGTGGTTAGGCTTCCCCTTCATCCGAATATTCGGCGGGCTCTTAACGCCATCCAGCTTGCTCCCCTCCAGTTGACTCCTGGCTTCTAGAGGCATCTGATTGGCTTCCTCGTGCTATGGAGGGAACAATGTCAGTTGAGTAGGGTGACGAGAGAGCCGGGAGCAGAGGAGCTGGCCTATCTTTTCCAGATTGGGAGCCTGTCTGGCGCTCCTCGAGGCTAGTTTTATGCTAAGGCCAAGAACAAGCTCAACTTTGTTATTCCTGGCGCTTCGAAGAAGGACCCCGCCTGGAAGGAAGAATGGATCCTTACGGGGGATGATTGGGGGAGCTCAATTTTCATTGGAGGGTATGAGTTTGAGGTTCCCACAGCTTTCAGTGACAAACCCTCGTGGGACCGAGACTCCCTGCCCTCTCAATCTGAAGCCATTTTGAAGGCTATTTTAGCTAGGAATTACTTGAACCTGAAGTTCCCCACTGCTGAAGCCTTCGATCCTTGTAGGGTGAACCAATACCTGCGGCTCTCAGATTCTACTCCTCGTAAGTGTCATTGAATTACCTTGCCTTGCCTTGTTGATCAGCTTGGTTCTGACATTTTCCTTTTTAATTTGTTTATTCACAGTTTTTGTCGTTGAACCAGCTTCCCGCAACGTCTCACACTCTCCTCAAGCTAGAATTTTTCTTCCCTTTGTTGGGGTAAACTAGCTCTTGCTCCATCTACCTTCTCAGCTGGGTCCAAGATGGCCAACCTTGCGTCGTGGGCTTTCCGGGCTTTGGGTAAAGCTCCCCCGGTTGTTGGTCCGACTGCTTCTTCCCCTTCTGCTGTTGTCGCTAAAGTTGCTACCCCCTCGATTCGCTTGCCTGATTCCGCTGCGCTTCCAACCCCCTAAGCTTCAGAGGATTCTAGAAGGGGTGTCGCGAGGATTCCTTCCAGCCGTTCCCGGCCTCAGTCGAGCTCGACGGGGCAGGATGAAGTCCTGGAACAATTCATCGCGACTTGTCCGATCGGTTCTCCCTGATCATTCAGGTTAGTTGGCTGGACCGTGATGCCTTCAGTGAGCAGACGGATGCAGACGGTTTCAACGAAGGCTGCCGCTTGTTGGTCGAGCGCGGCCTGGCTCACTATAGGGTGGCCAGAAGCCCGAGCATTAGTTGTTTGGACCGGAGCTTGACTGCCATGTCCTGAATTTCTCCCATTTCTTTGGGCTTTTCACGTAGGCCTCGCCGGGGGTTGCTACGAAACTCCATGTTGGCCTTGGGAAGAGCGGAGCCTCATAGTTCCTGTAAAATAGTGAAAATGTAAATGCAAATATTAGATCTGATTAAATGGGTGTAGGCCTTGGTTCCTACAGACCGCACTAGAAAGTGTTAACAGAAATTTTGCTCGGGGCAATAAGTCTCAGTTAGCACCCTCAAGATCATTACCACGTAGGTGATGACCAAGGTAGAATGTATATGTACATGACAGTGCTTAATGAAATGACAAGGAGACAATGATATTGTTAGCTACTCGAAAGAAATAAAAGTCTTCCTTTATTGATAACATATGGTATACATCTCTCTCTTTTTCAAATTGCTCTCACTTTTCTCTAGGGATAGTTGGGTACTTGTTGTGTGCCTGTCGAATAGTAGTCTCCTCTTTTCAGAAAGAGGAAGTCCCTCCTTTATACAATGTCTTCATAGGTTTAATCTCATTGATTCCCCCTTGATTTTCTCATCCCTCCTTATCGAACGAGATTTTTACCTTTAAATGTCATTGACTTTTAGTTAATTGCTCAGTTGAGGATATCTTGGTGGTAATCAATTTGTTTCCTACTTAAACTCTTTTACTTGTTCTGTACGTATGTAACGTCTTTAGATGTGATCCTGTGTATCTTCGGGTCTAGCATGATTCCATAGGGGTCGTTGAATGTATCACGGTGTGGTACATTAGTTAGTGAGGTCGATTAGTGTCCTGGCCCTAATATTGAGAAGTTTCGTCCAGCTAGAAGCTAGGTCTGGCCTCCCTTGACCTTTCGAAGCTAGGTGCGGCCTCCTATGGACATCCCCCTATATCAGCGAGGTATAGGCAAACTTCTGGAGAAATTACGAGGTAACCTTGACTTCGGGGGGATTTCCTGTTTTCAGGTTCGGTGACGCGGGCTTGATCTGACCATTCCGGGCTCTATTCAGGATGTTTCTGGAGCCTGCCCTTGTTCCTGCGGGGTGGTATCGTAGCTCGGATTTGGGTAACATGGTCTCCTGGTGGAAAATCTCAGGCATGGAGCCAGGTCTAGAGTGTGGAAAATTTTCCTTTGGTCCTTAGCCAATTTCGGCTATTAACATACTTTTTTAAGGTAAGCTGCCATGTTATCTCCTTTGGCCTGGTATACACCTGTTAGTTGGTTGACTACCAGCTGTGAATCACTTTTGACATGGAGGTAACCAGCTCCCAATTCTGCTGCTGTTCTCATTCCTGCTAACAAAGCTTCGTACTCAGCCTCGTTGTTGGTGGTTAAATTTGAATCTGAAATAGTGTCAGCATTCGGCTTTTTTCGGATCGGTTAGAATGATTCCACCTCCGCTTTTTGCTTGACTGGATGCCCCATCAGTGTATAAGATCCAGGTTTCTCGATTGGTGGGCCAATCTACAGGCCCTTGCTCTTTCTGAGGAGCTTGATCCGAGCTCGGGGTAGCATCACGATCAGGCATTGCATTGAATTACGCCATGAAGTCTACCAAAGCTTGGGCCTAGATGGTAGTTCTGGCTTTATACTTGATATTGAACTGGGTGAGCTCAAGGGCCCACAAACAAGTCTTCCTGATAAGTCCGGCCTTTGGAGAAATTGATGCAGAGGTTGATCAGTAACCACTACAATGGTGTGAGCTTGGAAATAAGAACGGAGTTTCCTGGCAGCAATTACTAATGCGAATGCGAGCTTCTCTAGGAGAGTGTAATTCTTTTCTTACTTGAGCAGAGCGCGGCTTACATAGTAGATAGGCCGCTGAATTCCGTCTCCACATTCTTTTATCAAGGTTCCGCTAACGGCTGTCTCGGATACCGCCAGGTATAGCTGTAGCTCATCTCCTGGTATTGGGTTAGCTTGCAATTGTGGGCTAGCAAGATACCTCTTCAATGATTGGAAAGCTAGCTCACTGTTTTGGTCCCACTTCATATTCTTCCCTTGCTTGATGGTTTTGAAGAAGGCAATGCAGTTATCAGTCGATCGTGATATGAAACGGTTCTAGGCTTCTATTCGTCCGGTCAGGCCCTATACCTGCTTGAGCGAGGTAGGCGATTCGAGGTCCAGGATGGCTTTGATCTTCTCCGGGTTTGCTTCCATCCCTCTTTCATGGACCATAAACCTGAGGAATTTCTCAGTTGCAACCTTGAAGGCACACTTAGCAGGGTTTAACCGCATATGATTTTCTCTGACAATCTGAAAAGTCTGACGGAGGTGATCCTGGTGCTGCTTGGCTACCTGGGACTTCGTGATCATGTCATCGATGTATACCTCTATTGACTTTCAAACCAGATCTTTGAACAAACGGTTGACCAGACGCTGATAGGTAGCCCCTGCGTTCTTGAGTTCGAAGGGCATGACCTTGTAACAATATAGGCCGTGTCCGGTTATGAAACTGGTTTTGTCCTGATCAGCGGGGTGCATCATAATTTGGTTGTACCCCGAGAAGACGTCCATAAAGCTTAGGAGCTTGTTACCCGCGGTCGAATCTACCAGCTGGTCGATTTTCGGTATCGAGAAACTGTCATTCAGGCAGGCACGGTTGAGATCAGTGTAATCAACGCATATGCGCCATTTCCCATTTGCTTTGGTCACCATGACTATGTTGGCAATCCATTCGGGGTACCGAGACTCCTTGATGAACTTTGCCTTCAGTAATTTGTTTACCTCTTCTTATACCGCATCATTCTTTTGTTGGTTGAAATGCCTCTTCTTCTGTTTAACCGGTTTGAAGGTAGGATCTATAGCCAATCAGTGAGCTACCTGGGTAACTGGTATCCCCAGCATCTCTTCATGACTCCATCAAAGATATCGCCGTATACTTGTAAGAGTTTTACTAGACCCCATTTCACTCATGTGTCCAGCTTCGAACCTATCCTGACTATCTTAGAGGGGTCATTCTTCATGATAGGAATTTCTTCCAACCCATCTATAGGATGGCCACTGTCCCATCCTCTATCTTCTTCTTTCTCGACTTCCGTACCTGGGAACTCTGCCTCAGGTTCCTTTTCTATTGCATTCACTTTACCCTCCAAGTCTTCTACAAATAACTTTTGATCCTGGTCCATGGTTATCTGCGCACATTGCTTTGCCAGTTCCGCTGGGTTGGTGGACACTGCATAACACTTGCACGCTGCCTGCTGGCTCCCTGCACCTCACCTACCTTGTCCCCTACTGGGAATTTCAAGACGTTGTGGTAGATTGATAGAATACTCTTAATGGCAGACAAGTAAGGTCTCTCGAGGATGGCGTTGTAGGCGGATGAGGCGTCTACCACAACGAAATCTGAAATGAAATCTGCTGGAGCAGGGCTGTCCCTAATATCACTGGCAGGATCATGGATCCGGTGGGAACTATTGAGTCCCTAGTAAATCCATACAGCGGGGTAGTGCAACTGTTGTAGGAAGGATTCTTTAAATTGAATTGCTCCAAAGCACCCTTGAAGAGGATGTCCACGCTGCTACCAGTGTCAATTAGGACACGATGGACCAAATTGTTGGATATTTGCACAGTGATGACCATCGGGTCATCATGGGGTTGCACAATGTTGTACACATCCTTTTCTGTAAAGATGATATGTGCTGAATGAGGAGTTTTTAGGAGATTCTCTGGTAACCTTGAAGACATCTTGGCCCGCATCTATCCTGGGCACTTTCTTAGCGTGGTTCTTTCCCGAATTGTTGAAGGTTCTCGCCAGGGTGGGACCTCCACTGATAGTGTTGACTATATGGATTTGCTCCATCAAATCCTTTCCTTTTGCTTTCCTCCCCTTCTCTGTTGCTTTAATTTCTGCTTGCACCTCCTTCCTAATACGAATGTTATCGCGCACCTGTTGGAGGAATTCTACCAGGCATCCTCCTCTTACTGATGCCTCAATCTGGTTACGCAAACTATAGCATTCTGAGGTATTATGATCCACATTCTCATGGAAATCGCAATACTTATAGCGATTCCGCTGATCGACTGGTGCCTTTATAGAGCCGGGCTTCCTGAGTAGTCCCTTGTCAGGATGGCGAGATAGATAGTTTCACGGGATGCGTTCAGGGGGGGGGGTGTAATGAGTGTACCCCCTTTCTTCCCTATCTATCTGCTCTACTTCTCTGGGAGGAGGCATAACTCTAAGAGGGGTTCGTCTAACTGGGTACCAGTTCCGCGGAGGCTGGTAAGGTGGCGAATGATACGTGGACTTGTTGGGAGGTTTGTTATGATTCTTCTGAACTAGTGGGGCTTATGCGCCTTCTTCTTTTGGCGCTTAGCGGATCTCATATCGTCATGCTCCATCTTGACTCTAAGCTGCTCGTCTATCTTATTTGTTCTTGGGCTTTGTCATAAGCCTCATGGTATGATTTTGAAGGATGCTTGGCGAATGATCTGAAGAACCTGCCTGCCTATAGATTCCTTTTGAAATTTGCCAAGGTCTCTTTTTCTGTGAATACCCCTATCTGGATCACTTCCTTGTGGAATCTCTCCACATAGGCTCTAAGCGACTCGCCCCACTCCTTGATCATGTATTAAAGATGGATGGGATCCTTGGGGAGAGGTTTGACACCCTGGAACTGAGCACAGAAGTCGATAGTCAACTTGGTGAATGAGTCGACGCTCCCAACTGCTAGCTTTCTGAACCATGTCTTGGCTTAGTCTGTTAGTGTGGTAGGGAACATCCTTCACATGGCGGCCCTTGTAGCATTTTGGACCTCTATCTGATGAACAAAACTCTCTAAGTGGATCGGTATTAGAGGTGGTGGTCCCAATCTCTGAAAGGGGGGGTATACAGGTACCTTGGCAACTTGCGTCTCCCCTGGTGTCTGGTACAGCAGGCTGATCGACTCCACCTTCCGTAACCATTCGGAGGTGGATGCTTTCTATAACGGCCGCGACTTGTTGGTCTAGACTAGCTGGGTTAACTGTTGGGGTGGTAGGTACCTGGGGGACAACCTGCGCTGTAGCTGATGGCTTCGAGGCAGGTTTACGACCCTTTCCCCCTTTCTTTGGCTTATGACCCTTTCGGGTTGAAGTGTTGGATTGATGCCCCGATAGGTCAGGGTGATCCTGAGAGGATCGGAGTTTCATTCTGATAGTGCAGTAAGAAAACGAGACACACATGCTTTCTTCTAGGGGTGTGGAATACTTCGCACAGACGGCGCCAAAAAGTGTTAACCGAAAAATTTGTTTGGGGAGTAAAATTTCGATTAACACCCTCGTCCCCTACCGGTAGGTGGTAGCAGGATAGGTACCTTCGATACCGGGTTCCTTCCTATGCTGAAAATTGATACAGACAAGTATGAAGGAATCAAAGAGATATAAGAAAATACTGTTTTATTGAATAAAAATTTGGATAATGGTTACAACACTCATTCTCTACTCTCTCTAACACAAAAATGGAGATGGGGAATGTCATTTATGTCGATAAGTGGCTATTATCCTCCCAGTGATTGTTTATAAACTATCACTGGCTTCAGAAAAACCTAGAGAAGTCTCTCTGAATGTGAAGATCTCTCTTTAGTGTTTCAAAAAGAAATCCCCCATCTCTTTGTCTTTCAAAGCCATATATATAGGCCTCTAATATCCCTCAGAATCCGGTAGCTTTGATGAGGATTTTTTAGAGTCCTATTTTAGGCGTTGAAAGGAGTTGAGTGAGGCTAAAGGCGAGGGATTTGATCCCGTTAATCACTGTCATATTTAAACTTTGATTTGGTTGACCGTTTGGTCTCATTTATGGCGCTTTAAATGGTAAGGGAGTCAACTCTTCCTGCTGGCGATACTTGGAGGAGAATACTGATCTCACGACGAGGTATACTGGCATGCTGGTGTGAATTGTTGTCGTGGCGCTTATTTTATTCGAAATGGCGACCTTGTAGTGATGTCGGTTCTGCTGGGCAGGTAGGATGCCTGTTTTAATTTTATTCTGGGTTGATGCCGAAGTGCCCTGGGATATCGGGTGCACGTCGTGGTACTCGAGTACTAGGCAGGAAGTATCGGGTATCTGCGAGGTAGTGGATGTGTGATATCGTGATACCCCTCTCGTCAGATGTCAACATGGATGTTCAGCGAGGCATCTGCTCTTCCTGGTTGAATATCTCTGACGCTTCGTCTCGGTAGGTAGATAGTCGAGGTCCTGATCTTACCAGGTGTTGCTTCTTATTAGGATCATGGTACCAGCCCTGCTAGGTACATATGGATTGGTATTGGTCCCTACCAGCATATGTATTTGGTGGAAAATTCTCCTTTGGACCCTTACTAGAAAACTCTATGTTTATAGCCAAATTTGGCTAAGGACCAAAGGGAAATTTTTCACCCTCTAAACCTGGCTCCATGCCCGAGGTCATCACCAGGAGACCATGTTTCCCGAAGCTGAGCTACGATATCACCCCATAGGAATAAGGACGGGCTCCAGAAACACCCAGAGTAGAGGTCAGCTCAATCAGATAGAGCCCGCGTCCCCGAACCTGAAACCAGGAAATCCCCCGAAGTCGGAATTACCTCACAATTTCTCCAGAAGCTCGCATATACCACGCTGGCATAGTGGGGTATCCTAGGAGGCCGCACCTAGCTTCAAAAGGTCAAGGGAGGCTAGACCTAGCTTCTGGCTAGATGAAACACCTTAATATCGGGGATAGGACACTGATCGACCTCACTATCTGATATAACTCACCATAATAAATACCATATTCAACGACCCCTATGGAAGAACATGCTAGACCTGAAGACACACATGATCACATCTTAAGACGTTATACACGTACAAAACAAGTAATAGAGTCCAAGTAGGAAACAAATTGATCTCCACCAAGATATCCTCGACTCAGCAATTAACTCAAATTCAATGACATTTAAATGTAAAATCCCGTCCGATAAGGAGGGAAGGGATGGAGAAAATCAAGGGGGGAATCAATTAGTTTGACCTATGAAGACAATGTATAAAAGAAGGACTTGAGTCTTCTAAAAGAGGAGACTGCTTTTTGACAGGCATACGACAAGTACCCGACTACACCCTAGAGAAAATTGAGAGCAATTTGAGAGAGATTTGTATATCATACATTATCAATAAAGAGAGTATTTTTCTTTTAATTCTTTTGGGTGGTTAATGTTAGGATTATGCTCAATAGCAAGAGTGTAATATTGTAATTGACAATCTTTTCATATAAATAAAGTGATTTCTGATTCTGCAAAATCTTGTAGCATTTATAATTATAATTGTCAAGGTAAATAATCATAAGGTCAAAACACTATGAGATATGAATAATTGTTTGTACATCCGGATATGTATGAGGTAGACACAATTCTTTAGTTAGTCTTGAATAACGTTCACAACTCAAGTTAAAGGTTGGGCACCTCTATCTTGATAAAGTTGTAGAATTCTTTTACTAGCATTTGAGTGGGATCAAATGAGTTATGATGAGTCTAAAATCATTGAAAGGTTTTCGAGTAAAAGAATCTAGTGCACTGGGTGCATTGAACTGGATCACAATGAAATACTTTATCTAGAACCGTCACTAGATATAAGTCTTTTCATTATCAGGACAATCGGAGAGTCTATCTAAATCCTGAGATAAATGATGGACTTATGGTTGCAAGTGTTATCATTTGAGCTATCAATGAGTACGATTATATAGCACAGTCTATCCTCGATAGTTTGGTGGTATTCATTTGTTAATCGATAGAGGACTTCATTTATAGATATGGACATCGTGGCTCCATTTATTAAATGAGAGTATAATATTATCATATGAATGTTTTGAGGTATTGGATATTAAATCTCAACGTTGAGTTTTCAATAATGATTATTGAAGACATGGCTTCTGGACAAGTCAAAATATCCAAGTTCAAAATGTGGTCATATGAGGAAATATGGTAACTTAGAGAGCTATAGGCGGTCTATGAGCTCTTGGGGATTACTGATATTATTCACGAGGATACACCATCTCCTATAAGATTGTCTAGGGTATGAATGAGAAACATCTCATTATTCTATCTTTATTTAAGAGTTCAATTTTAGCCATTTAGTGGAATGAGTTAAAATTAATAGATCGGACCTAAGTGAATCATTTGTTGATTGTGATTAGGTTATGTCTATTGAAGCTTAAATTTAGATAGCCCGCCAAGATCCACAATCCACACATACTTGCATAGATCACTTGATATATTCTACCGGACCAATTTATGGGTCCATATAGAATTGCATTTAATATATTAAGAATATAATATGTCTATTATTTATTTAATGGGCTGCACTATTATATTAATATATTAAAAGGATACATGTAGGCTTGTTTCTTTTAGTAAGAATAAGTCTGGTTCACATGTGGGCTTTTATTTAAAGTCTAATGGATTAAATAAAATAAGAAAAATAATATTGGGCCCATATATATATGGTGTGGGCGGCAAGGCTAAATAAAATAGCCCAAGATATTATTTTATTTTATTGTTTTGATTAAATGAGAATTAATTAATTTTTTAATTAATTAATAGTTTAAATCAAAATCTTTTCCTGATCAGTAAATTAAATACTATGTGTTGGATTAGGGTTGGAATTATTTTAAGTGATATGAGTCCTAATGTGGTAAGGATTATGTCCACATACACTCCTTATTATACAAAGAATTCAGCCACCACTAGTCCTACAAGGGTTAGGATTCTTGAATTGATAGGAATTAGGCAAAAGGACAATTCCTTTTCAAGTAAGGAAATTAACCAACCCTAGATTTCCTATTCAATGAATTCGGCCAACCCTACTTGGTGAAGAAGAAAATTCGGCCAACCTATAAATATAAGGTTATGAATTTTCGGCCACCAAGAATCAAAATAGAGAGAGATTTTTGTTTGTTTTGAAAATAAAAATCCTACTCTATACACATAGATTTTCGGCCAAGAAAGAAAAAGAAAATAAGTTCTCATTCGATAGTGTACTTACAAGCCTTTAACATCAAAGGTTTTGTGCACACTTTCGATTTAGGGTTACGCGAGTTTCAATCATATTGATTGTGAATTCAAAAGTGACCGGAACTATTTTTTTAGGCTCTTGGTGTTTTACTATTGAAGCTCAAGATCAGAAATTCCATACATCCATTCTAAGGTAAGCAATTCAAAGAAAAAAGGAGACCACGCTCCTAGGTGATTCACGTACGTGCTAGGATTGAAGATCTTGCGGATTACCATCGACGTAAGTCAATCGGATCACGCGACAAGAGGTATTTAACTCTAACCGTATATTTGAGTTTAATTAATTAAAGGGTTAAGGTTCAAATCTTTAGAAAAATTTTTAAACTATACGAAAATTATTTTTTCGCCTTCCGCTGCGGTTTTAAGCAATTTTTCCCTACAATTGGTATCAGAGCCTTGGTTGTACCCTTTAATTAATTAACGTATATATACGTGAATCTATTTCTTTTTATTGTGATTATGCATGTTTTAGAAAGAGATGGCACTCTAGGTATTCGCATAAATAATTACATGTCGAATGTATGGATTTATATATGTTGTTATAAAGTGAATTGTTATTGCTCAATTTTGGTCCTAGATTTTCCATGTAATTTTTGTTTCGGAATTGTAACAAGAAGGGTGGCCTATTATCGTCACAAGTTCCTTCTTGATAGTTGCTTAATTTTTTTTTGTTATATAAAATAGTGCAGTTTTTTTTAATGTATTAAAAATACTGCAGTTTTTTTTAGTGCAGTTTTTTATTTGTAAATAAAACAATATATATATTTCTGCTGTATTTTACTGTATAAAATAAGTTGTAATATATTCAAGATTCGAAGACTCGAAGATTTGAAGAAATTGGAGCATCCGGAACCGAGCTTGGCATCCGCGCGCACCGAGACAACAAGCGCGCACGCAACCAAGCGTGCAGCTGCGCTTGTTGCGGTGCAGCAGCGCGTGCGACCCATGCATGGGCTGGCCATGCGGCAGCTCATGCCCTTGCATGGGCTAGGCGTGCGCATGGGCTGCTTGGTGATCTTCGGGCGCGCGAGTTACGTGCGCGAGATGGTCGCTTGAAGTCTTGTTCGCCAAGAAAGGAGTTTTTTGTATTCCGTACAATTGTAATTTACATGCTTTTCTAGGATGGACCAAAATTGTGGCTATTTATTTTTATGTATAAATATTACAATATTTGTTATTGTATGATAACATGTCATATAGAATAGGAGTGCCACTCATATATCTCTTTTGGTATGAACATGCATTGAATGATTTAGGTATCTAATTGGCATCTAGATAACTTGGTAAAATCATTCTTTGGAATTTAATCACACGCCTTAAATAATGGAGTGGGAGAAGGTGTGTTAGAGCACCTATGGCCTCCAAGGTTAGTTGAGCTTTATTATTTATTGGTAATCCCCCCGAGGGGCGTCCATAAATGGAATTTAGCAAAATACTTCCTTACAAGGATAGACTAGACAATTGACTCAAACGAGATCTACTCCCAGAGGAGGGATTTTCGTGAGAGAAAATTGAGGGTCGATATCTTGGTAACACACTCAATGTAATTTTATTAACATCCTCCCGAGAGTTCTTGTTAATAAAATTGCAAGGCTAAAATTGAAAACGCTGGTTGTTATGTTAACAATTAGGTGGGACCTAGTCCAACTAGTAAATGGTGCGAACTCCCGAAGGAGGCGTAACATTTATGGGTGTTGGATCACCGTTGAATTTTTCACGATTGAGTTATTTAATTAATTCAAGATAAATATTCGAAAGTGCTTTATCATGATTATTTACTTATATATGCTTTTTGTTTTATTCAGAAATCATGACCCCATCACTTATGAACATCCTGAAAGATAACACTTTAACTGGAGATAATTATGTCACATGGAAAAGGAAAATTGGGTTGTTGCTGCAAAGTGAAAAACATAAGTTTGTTCTAACTACTCCTAAACCACCTGCTCCTAATAATGAATCAAGTATTTTGCAAAGAGATGAGTATGAGCAGTGGAAGACCTCAGATGATATGGCCAAATGTTACATTATGGCTACTATCTCCGACGTGTTGCAACAGCAGCATGAAGGAATGGGGTCTGCTGCTGATATTATGATGTCTCTGGAAGAGATGTTTGCTATGAGGTCTAGGACGACTAAGAGAGAGGCAGTGACTGCTTTTATGAATCTTAGGATGAAACCTGGACAGGCTGTGAAAGATCACATGATGAAATTCATAGCACATCTAAATATTGCAGAATTAAATGGCGCTGAGATAGATGATGAGACCAAATTTGACATGGTTGTCAACTCACTATCAGATTCCTTTGATCAGTTCAAGTTGGACTACACCTTGAACAAAAAGGAATACACCTTGCAGGGCCTGATGCAAGATGTTTAAAGCGTTGAAAAGATCCTTGTGAAAAGCAAAGGTCAAGAGATTCATATGGTTGGTAAAGTTGCTACTGTTAAGACCCGTCAGAAGGTCAAGAAACAACAGAAGAAAAAGCAACTTGGGCCTACCAAGAAGGAGACCAAGAAAGTAACCAAGATCAAAGGGAAATGATTCCTTTGTGGTGAAAAGGGACATTGGAAAAGAAATTGCCCAAAGTCTCAGAACAAGAAGGAAGAAGGTAATATTAATTATCTTGAAACATGTTTTCTGGCAGATTCTACAGATTCTTGGATCATAGACTCTGGAGCCACTAATCATGTTTGTTATTCCTTACAGGGGTTCCAAAAAAGGAGAAGGCTGAATAAGAACGAAATCAATTTGCGCTTGGGCAACGGATCGTTAGTGTCTGCAAGTGCAGTGGGAGATATTATAGTTATTATAGATTCTAGTAGGCATTTAGATTTAATAGACGTTTATTATGTACCTCAATTCAAGAGGAATTTAATTTCAGTTTCTTGTTTAAATAAATTTGGATATTCGGTTACTTTTAATAAAGCTTTTATTATTAGTAAGAATGACAAAATTGTTTGCAAAGGTACATTGGAAAAAGGTCTATTCTTTTTGCATAGAAATATCTCTCACTCGTTAGACATAGAAATAACGGAACCTAATCATAAAAGAGTAAAATTATCAAAAGATGAAACCTACCTTTGGCATTTACGCCTATGTCACATTAACCTTAATAGGATTAAAAGATTGGTATGTGACGGACCTTTAAGTGACTTAAAGGTTGATGATCTACCAACTTGTGAATCTTGTTTGGAAGGTAAAATGACCAAAAGGCCATTCAATACCAAAGGTGCAAGAGCCACTGAATGTTTAGGACTAATACACACTGATGTATGTGGTCCTATGAGCATTCAAGCTAAAGGTGGATATGAGTACTTCATCACCTTCACAGATGATTACTCAAGATTTGGTTATATGTATCTCATGAGACATAAGTCGGATGCTTTTGACATGTTCAAAGCATTCAAAGCTGAAGTAGAAAATCAGCTTGAGAAACGCATAAAAATCTTGAGATCTGATCGTGGTGGAGAATATCTATCTGGTGAGTTTCAGCAATATCTTATTGATAATGTGATAGTTTCTTAGTTTTCTGCACCAGGTACACCTCAACAAAATGGGGTAGCAGAAAGGAGAAATAGAACACTTTTGAACATGGTTAGGTCTATGTTGAGTTATTCAACACTTCCTATTTCTTTTTAGGGATATGCTCTACAAACTGCCATATATATTCTAAACGTGGTACCATCGAAGTCGATTCCTGGAACACAATATGAGTTGTGGACTGGGTGAAATCCTAGTTTACAACACATAAGGATATTTGGTTGTCCTGCACATGTGTTAAAAGGAAAGACAGAAAAGATGGAGTCCCGTTCGGAAACATGCATATTTGTGGGGTATCCAAAAGGAACTAAAGGATATTATTTCTATAGTCCTTCAGATCTAAAAGTGTTTGTTTCAACAAATGCTACATTTCTGGAAAAGGACTATATGAATGATTTTGTTCCCAAAAGTAGAATTGTCCTGAATGATATGTCAGGAGATACAATTCCACAAGAGGTTTCACAACCTAACCCAATTGTAATTTCCACTCCAACACAAAATCAACAACCTACCATTCCTCGTCGTAGTGGGAGGGTTAGAACCCAACCTGAAAGATACATCGGTCTAGGAGAATCTTTTGAGAATCTCCCTGATGACGATAATCCCTACACGTACAAGGAAGCGATGGAGGATGTTGATTGTCACCATTGGCAAAAGGCAATGCAATCTGAGATTGAATCCATGTTCGATAACAAAGTCTGGTTCCTTGTAGACTTGCCTAAAGGGATAAAACCCATTGGGTGCAAGTGGGTATACAAGAGGAAAAGAGGTATGGATGGAAAGGTGGAAACTTTTAAAGCTAGATTGGTAGCTAAAGGTTACACACAGAAAGAAGGTATCGATTACGAGGAAACCTTCTCTCCTGTGGCCATGATTAAATCCATTAGGATACTCTTATCCATTGCAGCATCTTTAGATTTAGAGATTTGGCAAATGGACGTCAAGACAACTTTCCTTAATGGAAGTCTTGACGAAAGCATCTATATGATGCAACCAGAAGGATTCATTGAAAAGGGCCAAATGGAAAAGGTATGCAAGTTGCAGAAATCAATTTATGGATTAAAGCAAGCATCCAGATCCTGGAACATAAGGTTCGACCAAGCCGTAAAAGGTTTTGGATTTTTACAGAACCTTGAAGAACCTTGTGTATACAAAAGGATCAAAGGTGACAAGTTTGTTTTCCTTATTCTTTACGTAGATGATATATTACTCATTGGAAACGATGTGGGAGTATTGACATAAGTAAAAGAATGGTTAGCAAAACAATTTGATATGAAGGACTTAGGAGAAGCAAGTTTTATTCTAGGTATCCAAGTAATAAGGGATAGAAAGAATAAAACGATTGCACTATCCCAAGCTTCATACATAGACAAAATCTTGTCTAGGTTTTCCATGCAAGATTCCGAGAAAGGTATGTTACCTTTTAGGCATGGAATCAAACTTTCTAAGGAACAAGTTCCTAAGAATGAGCATGAAGAGCAATTCATGAGTAGAATTCCATATGCCTCGGCAGTTGGAAGTCTCATGTATGCAATGCTATGTACTAGACCAGATATTTATTTTGTTGTTGGCATAGTTAGCAGGTTTCAATCGAAACCTGGTCCTGATCACTGGACGACAGTCAAGCATATTTTCAAGTATCTTAAGAGAACAAAAGATAATATGCTTGTATACTCTGGAGGGGATTTAATCCCCGTTGGGTATACAGATTCTGATTTCCAATCGGATTCTGACTCTAGAAAATCCACATCAGGATCTGTGTTCACTCTTGGAGGAGGAGCAGTCACTTGGAGGAGTATCAAGCAATCTTGTATTGCTGACTCCACCATGGAAGCAGAGTATGTAGCTGCATGCGAAGCTGCCAAGGAGGCTGTTTGGCTTCACCAATTCTTGATTGACTTAGAAGTAGTTCCTAGTGCGAATAAGCAGATCACTATCTACTGTGACAACAGTGGAGCAGTGGCTAATTCGAAACAACCAAGAAGTCATAAGAGAGGAAAACACATTGAAAGAAAGTATCATCTTTTAAGGGAGATTGTTCATAGGGGAGACGTGACGATTACCAAAATCGCGTCGGTAGAAAATCTAGCAGATCCCTTCACAAAGGCTCTACCTCAGAAGAGTTTTGATGGGCACCTAGAGAACATGGGAATGAGAGATATGACATATTTGCTATAGCGCAAGTGGGAGATTGTTAGGATTATGCTCAATAGCAAGAGTGTAATATTGTAATTGACAATCTTTTCATATAAATAAAGTGATTTCTGATTATGCAAAATCTTATAGCATTTATAATTATAATTGTCAAGGTAAATAATCATAAGGTCAAAAGACTATGAGATATGAAGAATTGTTTGTACATCCGGATATGTATGAGGTAGACACAATTCTTTAGTTAGTCTTGAATAACGTTCACAACTTAAGATAAAGGTTGGGCACCTCTATCTTGATAAAGTTGTAGAATTCTTTTACTAGCATTTGAGTGGGATCAAATGAGTTATGATGAGTCTAAAATCATTGAAAGGTTTTCGAGTAAAAGAATCTAGTGCACTGGGTGCATTGAACTGGATCACAATGAAATACTTTATCTAGAACCGTCACTAGATATAAGTCTTTTCATTATCAGGACAATCGGAGAGTCTATCTAAATCCTGAGATAAATGATGGACTTATGGTTGCAAGTGTTATCATTTGAGCTATCAATGAGTACGATTATATAGCACAGTCTATCCTCGATAGTTTGGTGGTATTCATTTGTTAATCGATAGAGGACTTCATTTATAGATATGGACATCGTGGCTCCATTTATTAAATGAGAGTATAATATTATCATATGAATGTTTTGAGGTATTGGATATTAAATCTCAACATTGAGTTTTCAATAATGATTATTGAAGACATGGCTTCTGGACAAGTCAAAATATCCAAGTTCAAAATGTGGTCATATGAGGAAATATGGTAACTTGGAGAGCTATAGGCGGTCTATGAGCTCTTGGCGATTACTGATATTATTCACGAGGATACACCATCTCCTATAAGATTGTCTAGGGTATGAATGAGAAACATCTCCTTATTCTATCTTTATTTAAGAGTTCAATTTTAGCCCTTTAGTGGAATGAGTTAAAATTAATAAATCGGACCTAAGTGAATCATTTGTTGATTGTGATTAGGTTATGTCTATTGAAGCTTAAATTTAGATAGCCCGCCAAGATCCACAATCCACACATACTTGCATGGATCACTTGATATATTCTACCGGACCAATTTATGGGTCAATCTAGAATTGCATTTAATATATTAAGAATATAATATGTCTATTATTTATTTAATGGGCTGCACTATTATATTAATATATTAAAAAGGAGACATGTAGGCTTGTTTCTTTTAGTAAGAATAAGTCTGGTTCATATGTGGGCTTTTATTTAAAGTCTAATGGATTAAATAAAATAAGAAAAATAATATTGGGCCCATATATATATGGTGTGGGCGGTAAGGCTAAATGAAATAGCCTAAGATATTATTTTATTTTATTGTTTTGATTAAATGGGAATTAATTAATTATTTAATTAATTAATAGTTTAAATCAAAATCTTTTCCTGATCAGTAAATTAAATACTATGTGTTGGATTATGGTTGGAATTCTTTTAAGTGATAGGAGTCCTAATGTTGTAAGGATTAAGTCCACATACACTCCTTATTATACAAAGAATTCGGCCACCACTAGTCCTACAAGGGTTAGGATTCTTGAATTGATAGGAATTAGGGAAAAGGACAATTCCTTTTCAAGTAAGGAAATTAAACAACCCTAGATTTCCTATTCAATGAATTCGGCCAACCCTACTTGGTGAAGGAGAAAATTCGGCCAACCTATAAATATAAGGTTATGAATTTTCGGCCACCAAGAATCAAAATAGAGAGAGATTTTTGTTTGTTTTGAAAATAAAAATCCTACTCTATACACATAGATTTTCGGCCAAGAAAGAAAAAGAAAATAAGTTCTCATTCGATAGTGTACTTACAAGCCTTTAACATCAAAAGGTTTTGTGCACACTTTCGATTTAGGGTTACGCGAGTTTCAATCATATTGATTGTGAATTCAAAAGTGACCGGAACTATTTTTTTAGGCTCTTGGTGTTTTACTATTGAAGATCAAGATCAGAAATTCCATACATCCATTCACTATACGAAAATTATTTTTTCGCCTTCCGCTGCGGTTTTACGCAAATTTTTCCTACAGTTAATAGTGTCATTGTTCCTTGTCATTTTATTTGGCACTGTTACACATACGTTCAACCTTGGCCACCACCTAAGTGGTAGTGGTCTCGAGGGTGCTAACTGAGATTTCTCGTCTTGAGCAAAATTTCCGTTAACACTTTCTGGCGCTGTCTGTGGGGAGAGACACTACACCCAGTTAATCAAGTCAACTATTTGCATTTGCATTTTCGTTGTTTTACAGGAACCATGAGGCTCTGCTCTTCCCAATGCCAACATGGAGTTTTGGAGCAACTCTCGGCGAGGCCTACGCGAAAGGCCCCAAGAAAATGGAGGAAGTCAGGATATGGCAATCAAGCTCTGGTCCAAACAACTAATGCGCGGGCTTCTAGCTACCCTATAGTAAGCCAGGCCGTGCTCGACCAACAAGCTGCAGCCTTCGTGGACACCATCCGCATCCGACTGCTCGCCGAAGGCATCACAGTCTATCCAACAAACTAGAATGGTTAGGGAGAACCGAGCAGGTTCGGAGCTAGGCAGCCTGCCTTCGACCACCTGGGACCTCCTCTTCCAGAGCGAGCTCGAGACAGGACTGTGCCCCAACTTTCGATCCGGGATAGGCCGGGACCCATGCCCCCAATTCCCAAAAGACCTTCACAATATCAATCCAGGTGAGTTAAGTCTGCCGCAGATGCCTTGACCCAGGGAGCAACGAGAGGTACCTCGCCCAACGGCATCAATGAGGAACGCCCGGGCCCAAGAGGAAGAGAGTCGACAAACTTTCTGAGTGGATCCTATCCATGAAGGGGACCAGATAGAGGTCGCCAGTTCATCCAAGGGACTCGACAGCGAAGAATTCGAGGTCAATTCAAAGAAACCTGGGAATAAGCGACTTAGAGATCAGCTGGCAAAGCTACAGAAGGAGGTCCAGCAGATAAGAAAAGGAAAGAATAAGGAGGATAAAAAGGATCCATTGAGCGAGATGAACGCTCCATTTACTAGGAGGATCCGGGAAGCGGAGCTCCCACAAAAATTTAAAATGCCAGCAGATAAGTTCTCCAGCACGGAAGATCCACTAAGCCACCTGGAGAGCTTCCTCCAACAGATGGAGGTCCAGAACACTACCAGAGTAGCTATGTGTAGGATGTTTCCAACGACCCTAACCGACTACGCGAAAACTTAGTTCATGAAGCTGCCTGCTGGTAGCTTGGATTCTTTCACAAAGTTATCAACAGATTTTTGCTCGCAGTTCCAAGGGGTCAAACCTCGTCCGAAGGATCCCATACACCTCTAATATGTGATTCAGTAATGAAGTGAGACACTTCAATCGTACGTGGAACGTTTTCACAAAGAGGTCATACAAATGAGAGTTTTCACCCAGAAAAATACTCTCGCCAATTTCAGGCGGAACCTGTGGACGGGAAAGCTTTTTCGTTCCTTCTCCAAGAGACCTCCCGAGACTTACCAGGAGGCCTACGATTGGGCTCTTGAGCAGGTCGAGATCGACGAGCAACTTAAAGTCAAGATGGAACACGATGATATGAGAACGACGAAGCGTCAGAAAAAAAAGCCCTCAAATCTCAGCTAGCTCAGAAAACTCAGAATAAACCCCCTAATAGGTCGACCTATCGCATCCCCGCTCCTCAGCACTGGCAAGAAAAATATCCAGCAAGATGAACCCCTCCTCGGGCTTCACCACCTCCCAGGACCGTGACCCCCGTAATGCGAGAGGAGAAAGGGTATGACTACTACACTCCCTTGAACGCTTCCAGGGAAACGGTCTACCTTGCTATACGAGACAAATGGCTACTCCAAAAGCCTGCTCCCATGAAAGCCCTAGTTGACAGGAGGAACCGGTACAAGTAATGCGACTTCCATGAAGACGTGGGCCACAACACTTCAAAGTGTTATAATTTGCTCAACCAGATTGAAACCCTGATAAGGGGGGATGCTTGATTGAGTTTTTACAGCATCTCAGAGATAATATTCAGACTTGAAGGGAGGTACAAGCCGAGATCCGAGAGGATGCAGAGAAGAGAAAGGGGGAACAGATTGATTTAATGCAACAAATCAAGGTGATACACACCATCAACGGAGGGCCCACACTGGCTGGCACTTCCAATAATTCCTGAAAAAACCACGCAAGGAAGATTCCCCGTATAGAAGAAAGCCAGGGAGTCTTCAAAGTCAGCCAAAGCCAGATAGAGCCCTCCCAGTCGGCACAGATCGTTTTCACCGAAGCAAATGTTTTCAACACCGTGCAACCTCATGATGATCCCATGGTAATCACAATACAGATTGCCAACTGTCTGGTCCATCGCGTGCTCGTAGATACGGGCAGCAGTGTAGATATCCTTTTCAAGGATACTTTGGAAAAATTAAATCTGAAGCAATGGTGTTACAACAGCTGTACAACTCCACTTTATGGGTTCACTGGCTATTCGATCATACCAGTGGGGTCGATGATCCTCCCAGTAATCGTCGGAACCACCCCTCTCCAACAGAATGTGATGACCGACTTTGTTGTGGTTGACACCCCATCGGCCTACAACGCCATCCTAGGGAGACCATTCTTGTCCTTCTTGAAGGGAGTCTTGTCCGTATACCACAATGTCCTGAAGTTCCCAGTTGGAACCAAGGTGGGGGAGGTACGCTGAGACCAGCAAGTAGCTAGGAAGTGCTACGCAGTGTCTGCCAATCCTAAAACTTTAGCAAAATAGTGCATACAGGTTGCATTAGTCCAGGAAGACATGGAAGCATCCCGGATAATCCAAGAAGAGATGGAGCCCAAGGAGCATCCTGAGCATCCAGAGAGCGAACCTATTATGCATTATGAGGAGGAACAGAGCAAGGAATGGGCCAGCGGGCAGCCCGTAGATAGACTAGAGGAGATACCCATCAGAAATGATGATCCCTCTAAGGTTGTCAAGGTCGAGGCCACCCTCGAACCAGAAGTAAAAAAAAGGTTTAATTAATCTTCTCAGAGAATTCAGTGACATTTTCGCTTGGAGCCATGATGAAATGCTTGGGATCCCGGCATCATTGGTTGCCCATTGACTAGTGGTAGATCCAAAAGTCAAGCCTGTCAAATAGAAGAGGCGTCACTTTAACGCTGAGAGGAACGCTGCGGTGCAGGAAGAGGTAGATAAATTGATCAAGGCAGGATTTATCAGAGAAGTGCGCTATCCCGAATGGATCACCAACATGGTCATGGTTACAAAGGCGAATGGGAAGTGGCGAATGTGTGTCAATTACACCTACCTCAACCGGGCCTGTCCAAAAGACAGTTTTCCTTTACCAAAGATCGACCAGCTGGTTGACTCCACGTCCGAAAATAAACTTCTGAGTATTATGGACGCGTTCTCAGGATACAACCAAATTAAGAGGCACCCAGCTGACCAAGATAAAACCAGTTTCGTTACTGAGCAGGGCTTGTACTGCTACAAGATGATGCCATTTGGGTTGAAGAATACAGGGGCTACGTACCAGCGGCTGGTTAGCAAGCTATTCAAGCCCGAGATAGGAAGGACGATGGAGGTATACATCGACGACATGATCACAAAATCACCAACCGTAGAAGGACATCAGGAAGACCTTCGCAAGACCTTTCTCATACTGAGGGAAAACCAGATGCGGTTGAACCCCTCCAAGTGTGCCTTCGGGGTAACAGCGGGGAAGTTTCTAGGCTTCATGGTTCATGAGAGAGGCATAAAGGCCAACCCAGAAAAAATCAAAGCTATCTTGGACCTGGAATCCCCCACATCACTCAAACAGGTACAAATTCTGACTGGACGTGTAGCGGCACTCAACAGATTTATCTCTCGCTCCACCGATAAATGCCTCCCTTTCTTCAAAGCCATCAAACAAGGTAAAAACATGAAATGGAGCTAAGAGAGCGAACAAGCCTTCCAAGCCTTGAAAGAATACCTAACAAGCCCACCGTTGTTAGTCAAGCCAGTTCCCGGAGAGGAGCTGCAGATCTACCTGGCCGTCTCAGAAACTGCAGTAAGCGGAGCTTTGGCCAATGAGTGTGGCGATGGGATTCAAAGCCCGTATACTATGTGAGTCATGCTTTAACCAAGTCAGAGAAAAATTATATTCTCCTGGAAAAGCTCGCTTATGCTTTGGTGATCTCGACGAGGAAGCTCCGTCCCTATTTTCAAGCTCATTCAATAGCACTGGTGACGGACCAACCTCTATGCCAATTCTTACAAAGACCAGATGTGTCCGGAAGGCTAGTCTTATGGGCCCTAGAGCTTACTCAGTTTGATTTAAATTATAAGCCCCAGAACATGATTAAGGCACAGGCTTTGGCAGACTTCGTGGCAGAATTTTCAGCCTCCCAGATCAAGAGAATCCCCCAGCACCAAATGAGATCCCTAAAAAGACATCCGAGATCGACAATTGGCCGGAAGGCTGCAAGTCCTGGACCGTCTTTACAGAGGAGCATCCGGGCAAGCTGGGGGAGGAGCTGGCGTAGTTTTAATAGACCCGGAGGGGACTGAATTTTGTCACTGTTTCAGATTCGAGTTTAAAGCCACAAATAATGAAGCAGAGTATGAAGCCCTCCTAGCTGGGATGAAGGCAGCTATCGAACTAGAGGTCGATTACCTACAAATCAAGAGTGACTCATTGCTTGTTGTCAATCAGGTGACTGGGGTGTACCAGGAAAAGGGAGATAATATGGCTGCCTACCTAAAACTAGCTTAGTTGTTAAAAAATAAGTTTAAGGGGTTCAAGATCGATCAAGTGACTCGACACCGAAACCACCGTGCGGATGTTCTGGCCAAGATAGCTGCAAATGGAGGCCAATCCTTACCATGGGGAATTCCCCTCCAAGTGATCTCCCAACCAAACATAGCCGCAAATAAAGAAATCTACTCCCTAGATCCTCAGCCTTACTGGATGGACGCCTACCTTCTAGAGGGAAAGCTCCCAGAGGAGCCCGATCAAGCCCGAAGAATTAAAAGACTCTCAATCCGATATTGCTTGGTAGACGGGTACCTCTATAGAAGGAGTAGATCTCTCCCCTAACTTAGATGTTTGCATCCTGACGATGCTAAATGAGCACTAAGAGAGGTCCACTCTAGGGACTACGGGAACCATATCAGTGGGAAAGCTCTAGCATATCAAGTGCTTCGTATGGGGTACTACTGGCTGACCATCCACCAAGATACAAAGAGTTTTGTACAATCTTGCGAGCCATGTCAAAGGACTTCAAACTTGAACCATCAGCCACCTGAGTGACTGTCGTCTCTCAGTTCACCCTACCCCTTTGCCATGTGGGGAATCGACCTAATTGGACCGCTTCATACTGCTTCCAGACAGGTGAAATATGCTATTGTGGCTATCAACTATTTCACAAGATGGGTCGAGACAGGGCCTCTTTCTCAGATATCAGAAAAGAATATTACCAAGTTCATCAAAACCAACGTGTATGCAGATTCGGGACCCCTCTCATCATTATAGCCGACCTGGGTAAGCAGTTCGATAAAGTCCGATTCAAGGACTTCTGTATAGGATTGGGGATCGACCTCAGGCTCGCTTCAGTAGCGCATCCCCAGACTAACGGGCTGGTGGAATCCACTAACAAGACTATCAAGAAAGTTTTAAAGAAGAAGTTACAGCAGAAAAAAGGCAAATGGGCCGAAGAGCTGCCAGAAATCCTCTAGGCATACCGAACTACAAAGAGAACAGCTACTGGGAGACACCTTACTCCCTGGCTTTCGAAGTTGAAGCGGTCCTCCCCATCGAGCATAAATTAACCTCGATCAGGGTGTAACACTTTGAACCCGAAAGTAACGAGTTTAAGCTCTGGGTTAATCTGGACCTCCTAGAAGAGAAACAAGACCGGGTAGCAGAGAAAGTGGCAATCTACCAGAGCAAGATCGCTAGATATTTCAACTGAAAGGTCAGAGCCCACAATTTCAAAGAAGGGGATCTGGTGCTTAGGAAAATGACCCTGAATACTCAGAAAATGTCGGATGGAGTCCTAAGCCCCAATTGGGAAGGGCCATATTTGATAAAGTTAGTTGCTCACAATGGAGCCTACAAAGATGTACTACATCTCGATCATCAATAAAGTCATTTTTTTATTTTTCCTCTTTATCTCTGACTATGTTCAACATTAGTATCTATATCCTCGATTGGGAAATTCAACATAGACACCTCGATTGGGAAATTCTGATGCCTTGGTCGGGCTACCACCCCTAAGAAGGGTCTGAGTGTAAAAGCATAGCTGCCATCCAGATCTCGAGACCAAGAAATAGCTAAACAGCCCTCCTGATGCCTTGGTCGGGCTACCACCCCCAAGAAGGGTCTGAGTGTAAGAGCATAGTTGCCATCCAGATCTCGAGACCATGAAATAGCTAAACAACCCTCCTAATGCCTTGGTCGGGCTACCACCCCCAAGAAGAGTCTGAGTGTAAGAGCATATTTGCCATCCAGATCTTGAGACCAGGAAATAGCTAAAAAGCCCTCATGATGCCTTGGTCTGGCTACCACCCCCAAGAAGGGTCTGAGTGTAAGAGCATAGTTGCCATCCAGATCTCGAGACCAGGAAACAGCTAAACAGCCCTCATGGTGCCTTGGTCGGGTTACCACCCCCCAAGAAGGGTCTGAGTGTAAGAGCATAGTTGCCATCCAAATCTCAAGACCAAGAAATAGATAAACAGCCCTCCTGATGCCTTGGTCGGGCTATCACCCTCAAGAAGGGTTGCCATCCGGACCTCGAGACCAGGAAATAGCTAAACAGCCCTCCTGACGCCTCGATCGGGCTACCTCTCCTAAGACGGATTTAAATGTAAATATTTGTTTTCGTGTGCAGGATCAAGATCATCATGATAAGAATTCCCTACCAAAGTCAGAATGAAGTATGAACAAATTATCATTAAGGATGCAGTTCTGGTTCCTAGTTAGGGCCAGGAATAAAATAAGAGTTTCTCAAAGCGAATCGGTTTCTCATTAAAGATAAGAGAAGCATATCCCACGGTAAGGCTACATCTATCCAAAGGGGAGCCCAACCTTCGAGCATGGGATGTATATATAAATAAATAAATAACAGCTAAACTAATCAAGAGCAAAAAGGGGTGCCCACCCCCTTTTCCGGGCAATCAAGACAAATGACAAACAGACCGCTTCAAGCTTTGGAACTCTCTTGGTTTTCCTCTGCTGATCCTCCTCTCTCACGCTGATCCTCGCCATCAACTCCCACTTCAAGTAGTTGCCCATCTTGGTTATCCTCGCCAACAATCCCTCCATTCAGAGGCTCCTCATGTTGATCAGCAGGATCTTCCTCTAGGACTTCATTGATTATAGCCATAACCTCAGGCAGGATAGTCGCATCGAGAAGGGCAGCCATAGACCGGTCTGGCTCATGTCGACCTCCATCTCCATTATAGGGGGTTCCTCAGACGGGCTCCTAGCTCCTTCCCTAGCTCCTAGCTGGTCTCCCTCGGATCAAGAGGACAGAACCTTACTTGAAGACTCCCCAGGACCTGAAGCAGCAAAGATATGAGGAGAAAATGGAGGATCTGCCTGGACGGGCTGTTTTCTAGCTCCTACATGGCTCGAAGGAACCGCCTCGTCATCATCAGGGCGAGATAACTCAGCAGCCTTGATCATTATCTCCTGTCTATCCCAACCGGTAATGGATGACAGATCGAAGGGAAGAGGGAGAGCCTCTGCGACCTGAAAGGAAGTGTAGAAGTATCCATTACTGAAGGAGGTCTCCGCGTCAGCTTGGTCACCTGAGCAATCAAAGCCTGATTCTCAAGGTCCAACTTCTTAGCCTTAGCTTTCCAATAATCCCTCTATCTGTCCCGCCGGGTAGATTGGAGAAGCTCTTGATCATAAGACTGCTTCGTCCTTTCATGATCACAATGAAGCTCGGCCAACTCGATCTCAATTTTTCCTTGATTGGAGGTCATCTCTTAAACTAAGGTCTGAGCCTATTTGAGCAATCCCATGGCTTTCTCGGCTTCGGCTTCAGCCTTAGTAGTCAGATCACGAAAAAGGGTTACCTGGTGGCCCATGGCTACATTAAACTTGAAGGCCTATAAAATACAAAGCCAGGGTTAGAAATTGAACAAGTTGGCAGAAGCAGTACAAAGGAAATACAATTACCTCAGCTAAGACAGTAGACCCCTTGGTGAGCAAGACATCCACGGGCATGGAGGCCATCCTGGAGATCCCACCGCATGGACAGGACGCGATAAATTGTTCCAGGACTTCGTCCTGCCCCGTCGAGCTAGACTGAGGGCGGGAATGGCTAGGAGGAATCCTTGCGACACCCCTTTCAAAGTCCTCCAAAGCTCGGGGGGTTAGAAGCGCAGCGAAATCAGGAGGGCGGATCGAGGAAGTAGCAACTTTAACGACTACAACAGAAGGGGCAGAAACAGTTGGACCAACAGCTTGGGGAGCCTTACCTAGAGCCCGAAAAGCCCACGACACAAGGTTGGCCATCTTAGACCCAGCTGGGGAGGTAGATTGAGCAAGAGCCGGTACGACCCAAGCAAAGGGAAGAGGAGTTCGAGCTTGAGGAGAATGTTGGACGTCACGGGAAGCTAGCTCAACAATAAAAACTGTGAGTAAACAAATCAAAAAAAGAAAACGTCAGAACCAAGCTAGTCAACAAGACAAGGAAAGACAATTCAGTGACACTTACGAGGAGTAGCATTTGAGATCCGCAGGTATTGATTCACCCTACGAGGATCGAAGGCTTCAGCGGTTGGGAACTTCAGGTTCAAATAGTTCCTGGCTAGAATAACCTTCAAAATAGTCTCAGATTCAGAAGGCAGGGAGTCCCTGTCCCACGATGGTTTGTCACTAAAAGTTGTGGGAACCTCAAACTCATGCCCCCCCCCCCCAATGAAAATTGAGCTCCCCCAATCATCACCCGTAAGGATCCATTCCTTCTTCCAGGCGGGGTCCTTCTTCGAAGCGCCGAGAATAACAAAGTTAAGCTTATTCTTGGCCTTAGCATAA
Organism: Dipteronia sinensis; assembly: GCA_033220585.1. Classification (NCBI taxonomy): domain Eukaryota; kingdom Viridiplantae; phylum Streptophyta; class Magnoliopsida; order Sapindales; family Sapindaceae; genus Dipteronia; species Dipteronia sinensis. Next base: position 33,167,489 of record CM065640.1, on the reverse strand, counting down.
AACTGACCTCAAGGAGCGCCAGATAGGCTCCTGATCTGGAAAAGATAGGCCAGCTCCTCTGCTTCGGGCTCTCTCGTCACCTTGCTCAGCTGGCATTGTTCCCTTCATATCATGAGGAAGCCAATCAAATGCCTCAAGAAGCAGGGCGTCAACTGGAGGGGAGCAAGCTGGATGGCGTTGAGAGCTCACCGAAAAGTAGGATGAAGGGGAAGCCTTACCCCATTCTCGAGAGCCACCACATGAATTGGAAGCACACCTTTGGGGGGGTTGAAGAACTCATAACCCTTGAGAGGTACTGAGATAGAAACGCTGTCGGGAATGCCATACTTTGACCTTAAACGATCAATCACGATCGGATCACCGATGGAATCAGGGACAACACTGAAGTCATAGGGAGGGAGCCTCTCAAAAGGGGGGCCAGAAGCCGGGACTCGATGCTCCCCCGTGGCGTCGCCGCCAACCTCTTTATCGGAGTCTTTATCGGCTATATCCAAAGGATGGTCAGGATGGTTAGAAAACCCTATCCCAATGGACACATTCCTGTTCGACCGCTGACATTGCGGATTGGGCGGAGAATTATCGCTGTCTAAGCTCTTCCTTACTCGTTTCCCAGGAGCAAGGCTAAAGACCTCCTCGCCATCAACCATGGAATCAACGGAATCGTGACTGGTTTTTGACATGATGAAGTCGGTGAGGATGAGGAATGAAGAAAAAGATAGGCTTGAGAGAAAGTCTATGAGAGAAAGTTTATCTTGGGAAAAATTTGAAATTTGAGAGATATGAGGAAGACATTGAGATAAACAAGTATATATATATAGGCAGGAGGGCAGCAGCACTAGCTGTCGAGATCCTCGGTTAAAATCACAAAGAGTCTCAGGGACTGCCGTAACATAACCGGATTAACTCGGAAACAAGTCAATCAGCTCACGCCACGTCACTTGCGCAGTTAATGAGGAGATTTCCCCAAGATTCTGGTAACGGTAAAGAATCTCGGGGACTGCCGTAACGCAGCCGGATTAATACAGAAATAAGTCAGTCAGTTCACGCCACGTCACATGCACAGTTAATGAGAAGATTTTCCCAATATTCTGGTAACGGTAAAGAAGGAAAGATTTCCCAAATAAAATAGAAAATCTGACCCCAACCCCAAGCTCGACAACCAGTGTTCAAGTCAGAGGGGACTTCTGTTAATAGCCAAATTTGGCTAAGGACCAAAGGGAAATTTTCCACTCTCTAAACCTGGCTCCATGCCCGAGGTCATCACCAGGAGACCATGTTTCCCGAAGCCGAGCTACGATACCGCCCCATAGGAATAAGGACGGGCTCCAGAAACACCCGTAGTAGAGCTCCGCTCGATCAGATCGAGCCCGCGTCACCGAACCTGAAACCAGGAAATCCCCCCGAAGTCGAAATTACCTCACAATTTCTCCAGAAGCTCGCCTATACATCGCTGGCATAGTGGGGTGTCCGTAGGAGGCCGCACCTAGCTTCAAAAGGTCAAATGAGGCTAGACCTAGCTTCTTGCTAGACGAAACTCCTTAATATCAGGGCTATGACACTGATCAACCTCACTATCTGATGTACCTCACCATAATACATACCATATTCAACGACCCCTATAGAAGAACATGCTAGACCTGAAGACACTCAGGATCACATCTTAAGATGTTATACACGTATAGAACAAGTAATAGAGTCCAAGTAGGAAACAAATAGATCTCTGCCAAGATATCCTCGACTCAACAATTAACTCAAAGTCAATGACATTTAAATGTAAAATCCCGTCCGATAAGGAGGGAAGGGATGGAGAAAATCAAAGGGGGGAATCAATTAGTTTGACCTATGAAGACAATGTATAAAAGAAGGACTTGAGCCTCTTGAAAGAGGAGACTACTTTTTGACAGGCATACGACAAGTACCCGACTACACCCTACTGAAAATTGAGAGCAATTTGAGAGAGATTTGTATATCATACATTATCAATAAAGAGAGTATTTTTCTTTTAATTCTTTTGGGTAGTTAATAGTGTCATTGTTCCTTGTCATTTTATTAGGCACTGTTACATATACGTTCAACCTTGGCCACCACCTACGTGGTAGTGGTCTCGAGGGTGGTAACTGATATTTCTCGTCTTGAGAAAAATTTCCGTTTACACTCTATTAACATTATTATTATTATTATTGACAGGAAAGAAGCTAACACAGTATTAAAATAATGGTATAAAAACGTAGATTACATGTGAGGCTTGCCATTCTAGTTTTAAATGGTTTTCAAGATTTAAAGTAATTAAAGAAGTAATGTTCTTATTTTTTATATCTCTAATGATCTTAACAAACTTTTGAATAGTTGATTTGCATGTGAAACTTTAACTGTTTTTTTTAAGTAATACTACTCCCACTATCGGGGAGAGGTTATAACTGGACTACAACTCTCACAATCAACTGGAGAGAGGGCTACTCTCATTATATCGGGAGAGGGCTCCCCACACTTTGAATTTAATAGCCAAATGTGGGACAATAATTATGTATATACCAGGGCTTAAGCCTTGGTAGTAGAACCACACTTGGGAGATTCCAACCACCAAGGCAATAGGCCATTAGGGTGAAAGTTATATTGATTGAACTTAGTTTTATTATTAGATATATGACTAAGTCAGCTCACTCTATTATATTATATAATTTAAATTTTAAATTAGTGATATTGGTGTAATGGAATAATGATTAAACTTGTATATCAATTCCAACTTTCTAAGAAAAGTGGTCTTGCATTTCTTATTCATATTTGTGACAGTTGATTTTTTTTTTAAAGTATTACATAATACATAAATTCTGGGTTTTTTTTTGAAGGGGTGAGGACTCGAACCCATAACTTCGTGGTGTAGGTGTGAGGGGTTTACCATCGGACCAACCCCATCTCATCTATTTGTGATAGTTGTTAGATTCTCAGATTTACCCATTATATCTCAAGATGTGTGGACCCTCTCCTGTAAGTGGGAGTTGTAATTTCAGGCCGTACTTGTAATAATTGATCTTGTGTCCCAGTAAACCATGACCCAATCGATGTCATATTTAAAAAATATATATGTTGACATCAAAAATTCTTAGGGGTCGTTTGTTTTTTATCTGAAGGCTGAATTTACTGAAACTGAATAGAGACTGAAATCTAAAACTGAATGACATGTTTGTTATTTATTTTTCTTATATTTGAACATATTGTCAACTTGCTTGTTTTAAAATATAAAATTGGTTGAAAACAAATAATTTGACATTTGATGTATGTGAAATTTTCCAGAGTGACGTGTCATCCTAAGAGGATCGGAAATAGTGGAAGATCGACCATGCCACGTCGACAAAAGTAAACCCGCTAGTCACAGCCCAAGACACGTCATTCAAGTTAGCCACGTCGCTATAGTCCATCAATGAAGCCAGAAGTTTGCGCATCAAGTAAGCTGAATCAGGCAAGAGACCTGAATATGTAAGAGATCTGCTCACAGAGGATCTCGGTTCGCCGAGATCTCCTCAACCGATTAAAGAGATTTCCAGTCTGGCTGAACTACAAGAGATCTGTTCCGAAGAGGAAACAAACACGTTATCTTTAAAAGATACAAAATCCCAATCAGACAATAACTTAACACCAATCGGGAAAGAATCCCAATTGGTCTGAAATATCCAAGTTTTAGTAGGATTCAAATTAATGAGTCCACTACTTATAAGTCAAGAGTCAGGAAACCCTAGAGAATACAGTATAAATACACCCATGTACTCACTGTAATGGGATCATGGTAATGTTGGAAATAAGTTATTTTTGGGAGGACGATCTTGGAAGAAAATATTTTTAATGAAATAAGTAATTTGGAATCAAATAAAAAGTCAGGATTCTTACTTCTTATTTTTAGTTGTTTTTGGGTATTTTAAAGTTTTTTGACCACATCAAAAAACAAACAAAACAATTTAAAAGTTTTAATTCAGACTCATTAGGGGTCGTTTATTTTTTTGTCTAAAGACTGAACAGTCCAGAATTTTACTGAAGACTGAATAGTGACTAAAACCTGAAATTAAGTGACATGTTTGTTTTTATTTTTATTTTTATTTTTATCACATATGAATAGAATGTCAACTTATTTGTTATTTTAAAGATAAAATGGTTTGAAAATAAGTCATTTGACATTTATACCTTTGTTACTATTAATTATTAAGTATTTTCATTTTTTATGATACAAACAACTATATAAAAATAATTTAACAAATCCTAAACCATTTTTATGTAAAATAATAAGATATTATTCATGATTAAGATATGATAAATAATTATTATTTTTAAAAATGATAAATAATGATTTAGAAATGGTTTTGATATTACAAAAAAATAAAAAAGGAATTGGAGATTCAACAATGGTGTGAAAGTAGCAATGTGATTAATGTTTTTTTTTTCTGTAAGCTTATCATAAGTAATAGGTTAAAAGAAATAAATTTGTATAATATATAATTATGATAAATTTGAGAATATATTAAGTTTAAGAGGATAATCTTGGAAGAAAACATATTAAATGCGATCAGTGACTTGGAATTAAGTTAAAAGTCAGGATTTGTTACTTTTTATTTTAAGTTGTTTTTTAGTATTTTTAAGCTGTTTGAGCTTTTAAAAAATAACTTAATAAATTCAATTTAGACCCATTAAGAAGTAGAAAAACAAATGACTCTTTCACAATTTGTATTGACTTTAGGTTTGTATTATTTCTAGTTCTAGCTAGGATAAAATATCAATGACTTTCTTTATAGTTTGGTTTAAAGATAGATAGATTCAAATAATTTTGAAATTTTCCGAATTTTTTCTTGAATATTCAAAATTAATAACATCATTTATAAAATTTCTTAGAAATCTCTAGAATTTTTCAAAATTCAAATATCTAATGGTGTTTGAAACCATATGAATATGTCTATCCAAAACTCAAAATATTAACATTTTCTTGTTGAATATCCTTAAATAAATTTAGGACACAAGGTCAAATGTGATCCTTTCTCAGGATCTAGGGATTTGGTATGCAATTCACATTGACATCATTTACATAATTTTCTTTTTGACCAGACAAGAAATTGATAAAGAGGAATGTATTGAATATCAAGCCAATATGAACATCCCTTCTTAGTTAAGGTGGTGTGTCGTATGCACCTCCATTCACATTAATGATTGGGGTGTTTGAGTTTTACCATGTATATTTTATAAAAATTTGTAAAAGGTTATATTTTTCGATACTGCAAAAGTAGATTTATTCAGACTACATATACTGTATAGTGTTTGATTTCGATAGTTCGGAGCCCCAGCAAACCTCTGACTTATTTGGTATCAAATTTTGAAAACATAAAAATTCATCACCTATTCACCTTGGTCAATAAATGTTATTAATGGGTGTTAGGTGACTGCCAATGCACTGTGTTGGGTATTCAAAAGAGTAGGTAAACTAGATATTGACATCCATATCATATGTGAACTAATATCTTATTTTTATTTTATTTTTTAACAAAAAGATGGTTTCTTCATCTTTTGTTTTTTATATATAATGTGTTTCTTCATCTACTTAGGGGTGTGCAGGATCCAATTAAATCTAATAGGATTCATTGGACCCAATCCAATCCAATGGATTGGATCGGATTTAAGGACATGAAGGGATCATATCGGATCCTAAAATATAAAATCCATTAGATCGGATCAGAGCTTGGATTTCTATATGAAAATTTGTCAATGCACCGAATCCACTAAAATATAACACTTAATTTATATTGAGCTAATTTATTTTGTTTTATATAGATGAACGTTGAACAAATTTTGGGTGCTATTGTATTTTGTTATGATAAATGATTGTAATTTTATTTTAAACTCTTGAATGATTTTATTTATGATTGTGTTTGGAACTTATGTTCAATGTTTTTAATTTGTTAGAACTTTTTGAAATTTAAAGTGTACAATTATATATTGGCTTTATGTTAATTATTAGTTTGTTATTTTTTTAAGTAATGTATGAATTAATGATTTGATTTTGTTAATTTTAGGAATATTATAAATTTTATATTTTAAGAATTGATTCATATGAATTTGATCAATTGGATCAGATAGAATTAGATTTAAGTATTTTACAATTGAATCGGATAGGATCGGATGATCGGATTTCGCTCAAATATTGGATTGGATTGGATTGGGTTTTGCTCAAAGATTGGATCGGATCGGATTGGATTGTAATTTCTTCGATCCAGTTGGATCGGATCTTGGATCATGGAAAATCCAATGGATCCGATCTGCCACACACCTCTACATCTACTTGAGGTTCGTTTGGTATCGTTTATTCAAGTAGAGCTTTATAGTTTATTTGTTTTCTTTTAAATATAAAACTTTTATCATGTAAGTGGCAAACTTGCAATGTGTTTAATTGGCTGTTAACGATGATTTTTGGATTGTTGAAAAGTCAATCCGTCAACAATAACACGTAGGCAGATCGACGACTTGACTGGTCAAAATGAGACAGCTAAAACCCATATCTTCTACTTGGATGTGGTGCAGTCGCCGAATAGCATGCTATAGCTGGCTACTTCGACGAGAATGGTGGTTGGTAGAATAATATAAAGAGAAACAATAAAGTAAAGACACAAGTTTTTACGTGGAAAAAACCACGGTTACTGGAGACGACGAGAAAAATATCACTATGTTTTCAAGATATTACACACTCAATATTCTCCCTTCTCTTGAATAATTGATCATGTCATAATATATTGATTTCACTGGTATTTATATGGGTTAGTAAGGTGTTGTCCTAATCCTTGCGGTGTAACTAACAGATCTGTAGTTAGAATCCTTGTAGGATTCTTGTCAAGTAGTTAAATCGGGATTTATTTCCCAATTCATATTTGTTCTTCTAGAAGGATATAAATACTACCCGATCGGGATTTTTTGATTCCTAGAAGGTGTTGATATGTTTCCTTAAAGAGATCTTGCTAAATAGAGATTCTCAGCGAGTCGGATCCTAGTTCAAAGTTTCCCTATTCGAATAGATCTCTCTCGCAGAATAGGCTTATTCGGCATACACATCTCTTTTTGGTAGTTTGACTATTTTGATGTCGTGTCCAGTTCCCCTTTGACCAGGTGGCATGTATTGGTCAAAACCTTTATGTTGACTTTTGTTGACGTATCTCTACCGAAGAAAAACCACTATAACATTGGCCATGTGAGACAATTAGAAGCTAAAATTCCTCATGTTTAAAAGGTTTTTGATAAGTAAATTCTTTTTTTTTTTTGAAATATTGATAAGTAAATTCAATGCTTATGGCTTGTAATTTTTTATATTTATTAAATTTAATTATGAAACAATATTTAAATTTTGTATTTGACTATGCTAATATCCTATTAAATTTCAAAAGGTGATGTTAGCTTTTTGTTTAAGTTTGTTTGGGGAATTATCAATTAACATGACAAATCAGCATAAATGAGACCAAACAGCGTCATCATCCAACCCGGCACAAAATACACGATAACATTGTGTATTAAAGACTAATTAGCGAAAGGACAAACCAACTCGTCAAGCAAGAGCCAACTCGGCAAAGCGACTTCATCTAGCAAATTAAACCAGCTCTCCACAGCATGAATGATTTGCATCCGAGATATTTTTCATGTATCGCTCCAAACCGGAGATTCTTCATATTGCTCATAAATTCTGAACCAATACGATGAAAGATGATTATTACCGAATAAACATTTGACGGGCTAGGAGTCAACTAGAAATCATTTTCTACAAGGAAAGGGATTCTCACACGAAACGGGAAACTTACCGGGATATGATCTTCCTTGTATCTCGCCGAAGATATGATCCACCCAGATCTTTGCTTGCACAACAAGAACTAGGGCAACACCCAAGTTCCAGTATGAATATATGTATCAAGCAAATGAGAGAAATGAGAGCAATACGCCATTAGAAAGATAGCATAAAACTTGTACTTGTTCATTTCACATAGTGAAGTTTCTCTTTTCTTGTCGTTACGACAACCGTGATTTTTCTCTACCTTAGGGTTTTCCACGTACAAAATCTTGGTGTTCTTATTGTTTTCATTCATTTAAGTTCATATCATATTGTGTCCATAAGGCAAATAAGTGCTCGAGTCTTAAGTCTCACTACTGAATTAAGCATCTGATTTGCCTACGTGGCATCGTCGACGGTTGATCTTTCCACGAACCAGATTTCTCCATTATTGACGTCGAATTCTAGGAAATCTAGTCGATAGTGACACATATAGATCGGCGACTGATGTGGCTTATGAAATAAGATCAGGTCGCCTCTCTAATATGTATGTGAATTGATGAACAAATAACAGATAACAAATGAGGGCGGACCAATGTTTTTACATGGAAAACTTAACACAGGGAAAAACAACGGTCATTGTAAAGACAGATAAAATATTTTTCACTATGTAAAAAATAATTACAGTTACAATTGATGAATTGCTTATGTATCGATTGTTCTCTCTCATTTATCTCTGCTTGATACATGTGTTTATATAGGGGTTAGAGTGTTGCCCTAGCCTTTATTATATAAGAAATATTATTCGCCCTAGATCCCAAGGGGATTGTATCTTAGCGAGATTCTTGACGAATCAAGTTTTCCTGTATTTCAACATGACCAAATTCAAAAAATCATCAAAACTGAATAAAATGGGAGTGGTGGCAGATTCCGATGTCGATGAGCACAAAGTAAACCATACGTGATTTTCCTTGAGGGATCATTTGACTGTGAAACTAATGTGGTGAGTTCGTCCACTTTGGACAAATATCGCAAGTATTACGAGATCCCAAAGTCTGTCGAGCTTATACTGCTTAAGGGTCAAGCAGCTTGGAACCTGCCGAAAGGAGGCTGTTGCTTTTAAAAGGTCTATGCTTGCCTGTGGCATACCTTGCCCATTCAACCATACATTGCCAGGTAATATGTTGTTGTAACTACCTGGATCTTGTTAAGAAAAGGTCTTCCTAGTAGTGCATTATACTAGCTAGTAGGGTAGGTCCACTACCATAAAATCGAGTAGGGTTGCAGTGTAGTAGGGGTCTTTCTCTATCTTCACTAGAAGTTTCACCAGCCCTACATATCGGATCTCCATTCCTCCAAATCTTTTTAATATGGTGTGGAAAATCTCTAGATCTTCGCTGTCAAGGCCTAACTGTTCATAGACGGCGAGATGCAGGATGTCAGCTGAACTGCCATTGTCTATCATGACTCTTCGGACATTCTGGTGCCCTATCTGTACTTTCACGACAATGGCATCATTTGATTTTACGTCCATGTTTGCTGTATCTTTCATCGAGAAAGCAATTGGACCTCACTCCTGGCGAGGTTTTTTGTGGCCTCCTTAGACAAGGTAGATACTGGGGTTTTTCCTACCGTCTATGAGTTCACAGATTTTAGATCATCGATCCCTATTGCAGGTGCATGTCGAGGGGCCCTAGTGAATGGTATCAATCAGGTTACCATGGGAGCTTCCATCATTCTGATTGGCCATCTCAAGGTTGTCTCTCTGTGCTTGCTTTTCTCTGTGCTTGTCCCAGTGCCATGTTCCTTCTCGCTTAAGCATATAGTCCTTGAGGTACCTACCCTTAATCAAGGTCTTAATTTGATCCTTGATTTGGTAGCATCTCAAGGTGTCGTGGTCGTGGTCGTGGTCGTGGTCCTTGTGAAACCTGTAGTACTTGGTGGTGTCTTTTCGAGCATGCCTAGGCAGTGGTCGAGGCCACTGCACAAGTACTTTCTCTTGGACCACAGATAAGATCTGCGATTGGTCTCTTACGAGAGGGGTGTAGTTGGTGTACTTTCTGGTGTACTTCCTGTCTTGATTCCTTCTCTCGCCCTGCCAGCGATCATTTCTGTCTTGATTCTTCTTGTCTTTGGGCTTCTCCTTCTTTTTTGGTGAGGAGTTGCCATTGGTTTTACTACTGGGTCGTGCTCCATGCACCATGAGGCCTCATTGGGTGACTTCTTCTTCTTCTGCCCGTGCATAATCAACTGCTATTTCTAGTAGCTCTTTATAGTCGCCAATCCATTGGTGAAGGAAGTAATTGCAGTGACATCGTTGAAGTCTTCTACACCCATCGCCTCCTTGACAAAATGGTTCATGTAGCTCCAGATTGTTACCCTCACATCTTGCCTGAGAGATGAGAGGTGCATGAGTGACTTCTTGTATCGCACACTTCCTGTAAAACGTCATTTAAACATCTCAATAAATTGTTGGAAACTATCCACGCAACTTTCTGAGAGCTGGTTGTACCATCTAGATCTGATTGGAAATCAAAATCCGTATACCTTACGGGTACTGGTTCCTCTCCAGAGTATACAAACATATAATTCCTAATCCTTCTTATGTACTTGAATATACGATTGACGGCCACCTAGTGATTCGGTCCCAGTTTAGACTGGTATCTACTAATAACTCCAACTGCGAAACATATATCCGGTCTCGTACAGAGCATTGCATACATAAGACTTTCAACCATGAATGCGTATGGAATCCTACTCATGAATTGTTCTTCTTGCTCATTCTTAGGAGCTTGCTCCTTAGAGAACATGATTCCATGACTTAAAGGTAAGAAACCTTTCTTGGAATCTTGTAACAAGAACATAGACAATATCTTGTCTATGTATGAAGCTTGGGATAATGCAATCATTTTATTCTTCCTACCTTGTATAACTTGTATACCAAGAATAACTTGTTTCTCCTAAGTCCTTCATGCTACACTGTTTTGCTAGCCTTTCTTTAATTGTTGTCAACTCTCCTATATCATTCCCACAATGAGTAGAATGTCATCAACATAAAGAACTAGGAATGCCATATTGTTGCCTTTTATCCTTTCATATACACAAGGTTCGTCAACATTTTGAATAAAGCCATAATCGTTTATAGCTTGGTCGAACCTCATATTCCAAGATCTGGATGTTGGACCTTTGTAACTTGCAGACTTTCTGCTTTTGGCCATTTTCAATGAATCCTTCTGGTTTTACCATGTACATGCTTTAGTCAAGATTTCCATTCAAGAATGATGTCTTGACGTTTATTTGCAATATCTCTAGGTCTAGAGACGCTGCTATGAATAAGAGGATCCTGATGGACTTTAGCATTGCCACATGAGAGAAGGTTTCTTCATAATCGATACCTTTTTTCTATGTGTAACATTTAGCTACTAATCTAGCTTTGAAGGTTTCTACTTTTCCATCTATTCTTGTTTTTCTCTTGTATACCCACTTGTATCTTATGGGTTTGATCTCATCAGGTAAGTTTTAGTAGAGTCCAGACTTGATTAGAGTACATAGACTCTATCTCGGATTCCATTGCCTTTTGCCAATGGCTAATATCAACATCCTTCATTACTTCCTTATATGTATAGGGATCAATATCATCATGGAAATTCTCAATGGATTCTCCAAGACTGATATATCTATCGGGTTGTCTTACAACTCTACCACTACGTCTAAAAAATAATGATTGTTGATTTTCAGATGGCGCTATGTCATTCGTTGGCATTGTTTGTGTTTCATTAGATGAAACACTCTATTGAGTTCTCTATCCTAAATGTTCATCCAGGATAACTCTACTATTGGGCACAAATTTATTCATATAGTCCTCTTCTAAGAAGGTTACATTTGTTTAAACAAATACCTTATTATCCGAGGGACTATAGAAATAAAATCTCTTAGTTCCTTTTAGATATCCAACAAACAAACTCGTCTCCGAACGTGATTCCATCTTTTCTATCTTTCCCTTCAACACATGTGCTGAACACCCAAATATCCTAATGTTTCATAGAATAGACTTTCGCCCACTCCACAACTCATGTGGTGTTTTAAGAACAGATTTAGATGGTACAGTGTTCACGATGAATATAGCTGTTTGTAAAGCATATCCCCAAAAGAACTTTAGAAGTGTTGAATAGCTAAGTATAGATCTAACCATATTCAAGAGAGTTATATTTCTTCTTTCTGCCATGCCATTTTGCTGAGGCATTCGTGGCGTAAAAAGTTGAGATTGAATTTCATTGTCTATAAGATTTTGTTAAAACTCACCAGCGAGATACTTCCCACCACGATCAGATCTCAAGATTTTAATACATTTCTCAAGTTGATTTTCGGTTTCAGCTTTAAATGCTTTGAACATTTCAAAAGCATCTGACTTATGTCACATGAGATGCATATATTCAAATCTCTAGAAATCATCTGTGAAAGTAATGAAGTACTCATATCATTCCCTTGCTTGAATATTTATCAGACCACATACATTTGTATGTACGAGTCGTAGACATTCATTGACCATTGCTCCTTTTGCTGTAAATGGCCTTTTGGACATCTTACCTTCTAAACAAGATTCACATGTTGGAAACTCTTGGATTTCTAACTCACTTAAAATTCCATTGCTTACAAACCTTTGATCATAATTAGATTAATATGTCCTAATTTCAAATGCCACAAGTAAGTTTCATCTTTAGATAATTTTATTTTCTTTGAGTTAGGTTCTTCTTGTTCAGTGTTAAGCAGTGAGATAGTTTTAGTTTGAATATGATAAAGACCATTTTCTAATGTACCTTTGCATAAGACTTTGTCATCCTTGCCAAAAATAACTTCTTTATTAAAAACAATAGAATAACCAAGTCTAATCAAGTTAGAAACTGAAAAAAAATTCTCATAAACTTCGGTACATAATAAACGTCTTTTAAAATCAAACTTTTAAAACTATCAAAATAAAGCAAGACTTCTCCCACCGCTTCTGCCAACACTTGTGCTCTAGTGTCCAAGCGAAAACTGATTTCTTCATTACTTAACTTTCTCGTTTCCCGGAACGTCAGTAAGGAATTATAAACATGATTAGTGGCTCTAGAATCTACAATTTAGGATTTTGTAAAATCTACTAGAAAACATGTTTCTAGGTAATATAAATTACCTTTTTCCTTCTTGCACACTAAGTACTTGAGTCAATTTCTTTTCCAATGCCCTTTGATCCCACAATGGAAACACTTTCCTTTGTTTTTCCTATCCTTCTTGGTCAACTTTTTGACAGGCCCGGGAACCTTATTCTTCTTTAGCTTCCTACCTTTTCTTTAGGATTTGGCTTAGCATAAGACTTATATTCCTGCTTGTCAAAAGTGTAAACCTCCATATCATTGTTCTTAACAAGAATCTTCTCATCGCTTTGCACATCTTGCATCAATCCTTGCAAGGTGTAATCCTTATTATTCAAGGTATAGTCTAACTTGAATTGATCAAAGGATTCCGACAGTGAATTCATGACCATGTCGATCTGTGTTTCACCATCTATCTCAGCGTCATGGATCTCTGCTGTGTTGAGATATGCTATGACATTCATCATATGATCCTTAACGGTCTGTCCAGGTTTCTGTCTAAGATTTATAAAAGCCATTACAGTTTCTCTTACCATTCCTAGACCTTACAAAAAACTTCTCTTTAAGAGATACTATAATATTAGCAACAGTACCAATCCCTTCATGTTGCTATTGCAACACGTCGTTCATGGTAGCCAAGATATAGCACTTGGTCATTTCATTGTTTCTCTGCCACTTACTATATGCTTCCTTCTCTACATCAGTAGAGTTTTCATTAGGAGCGGGAAGGCATGGAGTGTCTAACACCCAAGTGAGTTCATCAGCTTGTAGCATAATGCCAATTGTACATTTTGTAAGGACATCGATTTTATGATTGACTTATTTCATGACAAACCACACCACATTGGGGATGATTGTGTAATGGGTAGTGTAGGTCCTTATTGGCAAGCTTCCAAGCCTCTCCATAACTTCAAGAGCAAAAGGTATATTCACTTGACTTTGTCTCCTAAAGAGTTTAGGTGCACACACACACTTCATGCATGCTTTGTTCATCTTTCATTTGTGTTCTTTGTTGTTTATATATGTGCATCTTTTTCACAATCACACTCGCACTTCATTTCTAGATTTAAGTGTGGCTTTGTGTGTGTGCTTATGTTTTCTGTGCTTGCACGATGGTGTGCTTGTCTTAGCGCATTGAGTGACCATTTAAGAAGGTCCCATTTGAGAAGGTCCCATTCTTCTATTGTTTTGGTTTGGTTGTTTGGAGTAAAGTGTCTAGTTTCAAAAGAGTGGATTTCAATGATTTAAATGTTTTTCAAAACTGACCTTTGTATGGTCTTATGACCAAAACGTTTGATACAAAGCTTAAAAATGAGTTTTGAAAATTTCAGTACAAACTAGACACCCATATATTTCCAATGGTATATTATTCGTAATATTTCATGACCGTTTGGATTGGTTTTGAAATCTCCAAAGTGACCACCAAAACTGGACAACTCTATTGCTGTCCATTTTTGACCTTTGGTCACTAAAATGACCATAACATATTCTATAGACATCAAGACCTCATTTTGTAAATTCTAGTATAAATTATACTTCCATATCTTTCCAACGGTATATTATACGACTTTTGTCGATGTCGTTTGGTCATGTTTTGAGCCGATTGAAAATCAAGCAGCAGTGCTGTTACTGGTCTCCGCGGGTCAGCTCGTTTTTTTTTATAAGGGCAGTTTTGTCTTTTCTCTTTAGCTCATTTTTTTCCAGTATAAATAGACCATCTTCTTCACCATTTCATACCACCAACCCAGAAATTAAACCCTATAGAGAGAGAGAGAGCTCGTTTTAGAGAGAGAAAGCTTCATTTAAGCTTTGATTAACTCTCCAAACCCAAAACACATGCATCTATGACATCCATTGCATCAATCACACATGGGTTTTCATCAATCTTGACTTGGTAAGTAAGAACAAGCATCTCATCTTCATTTATTGTTCTTTAAGTCCAAGATTTCATTTTTAATGCATAGGATATTTAGAAATCATTTTTGAATGCATTATTGTGTTGATTGATAACATGATTGGGTTTGTTTTGTGATAGCTTAATTGATTAGGTCATTTTTTCCTAAAAGCTAGGTCATAAATATTCATGTGTGATTTATTGAAAACTAGGTTGAGAAATTGTGTATTAATCAACTAGTTAATGTTCATGAATATTTGATTGGGTTTGTTTTGTGATAGCTTAATTGATTAGGTCATTATTGCCTAAAAGCTAGGTCATAAATATTCATGTGTATTTATTGATAACTAGGTTGAGAAATTGTGTTTTAATCAATTAGTTAATGTTCATGAATATTTGATTGGATTTGTTTGTGATAGCTAGAATTTAGGACCTTTTTACCCTTCTAGCTAAGTCTTTATGCCTTGCATCTAGACCTTGATATTTATGCCTCATTGATTGCATTTGTTGATTGCATATTTATTGCCCTTGTTATTTATTGTGACAACTTGTGTTGGTTGGACTTATTTGACAATTAGGTTGCTAGAATCCCTTTGCATCTAATTGAGTCCTTATTTATGGGTATGTAGGCATTGTTTGATAACTAGGTTGTTTAATTGCATTATAACATCTAGTTAAGCATTTTGTGTTCAGTCTTGCACTTTATTGCATTGAGTATATTGTCATATATACACTTAGCTTTTTATACTCTTCATTGAGTCAAAGTCTTGTGGCTTCGGGGTGAAGTTGCACAAGAATTCTAGTCTTGCAACCAAGGTATGGTTGGCAAGCATTGGTCAAGTGCCACTGTAAAAGGCCCGCGGGGGGTAGAGTAGGAGGTGCTCACGCAAAGAGTAGTGGATCAGAAGATATCACTAGGGATTGAACCAAGAGTGGAGAGTGGTAGTATCCATAGCTTGAGGTTATCGAGAGTGAGAGTCCGAGTATCACTTGAGGGTGTAATCTTTTATTCATATAGTGGATTTCTGTGATCGTGTGTGGCTAGAAGGATAGCCCGTGGTTTTTCCCTTGTTGAAGGGTTTCCACGTAAAAATCAAGTGTTCTTTATATTTCCGCACTTTACTTGATTTTGCATGTTTGTTTTATTGGGTTAATTGTTATTAATATTGACTAATCGAAAAATTGGTAATAATCAATTAACAACCAATTCACCCCCCCCCCCCCCCCCCCCCCATCTAGGTTGTTTAGACACACGCTTGAGTTGTTTTTCATGTATAAGAAGAATCGATCTCAAGCGAGATTCGATGCCACCCATACTTCCAAGCAAAATTAATGGCCAATGAGGCCACCAGAAGCTCGGCCTCAAACGTGAAAACCTGACCAAGAAGAATAGCAAAGCAACCTTTCACAAAGGCTCTACAGTTCTGAAAGATACCACCACAACAACCAACCCCTGGAGAGCTAATATCAGCACCATCTGTATTCTGTTTGATCCAACTAGGAGCCGGAGGTGACTAAACCACACTTTTGATCCCATAGGTAAGGGCGACCCAGAAGACCAAATCGATGAAGGATCAAAAGGTCGTCCATACACTTCCGCATACAATCAATCTCCAGGTGATTAGCCTCTGAAACTGCATGCCAAACTAGAGAGAGGACGAATCTAAAGTCCACCAATTTCCCTTCAAAGATCCACTGATTATGGGCAGTCCACACTCCTAAAAATCATTTCATGGATAGCTTCCTTCTATAAAATCCTAACCTGCTCGCTAAAGGAAACCAGCATGGCCTACAAGAAGAAGGATTGCCAAGTTTCGGCAGAGACACGTCGCTAGAAAGCCTATAAAATAGCCTCCCAAAGAGCAATCGCTAAGGGACAACGAAGAAAAAGATGATATGTCGATTCACTACTAACCCTACAAATAGTGCAACGAGTAACCAACTGGAACCCAGACTTACAAAGGCGATCTTCAGTAGAAAGCCTGTTTAATATAAGTTTTAAGGTCAAAGCTGAGCGAGAGAAGGGAATAAAATGGGACCAGACATCTCTCCACCAAATATCCTGATCAATATCAAGGAAAAACTGGGAATAAGCAGCCTTGCAAGAAACCCGACCTTCCAGAGAATTAGCCTAAATCAGAGAATCCACAACAAGAGAAATTGCAATTCATTCAATCCGAAAACACAGATTTGGGAGGCACGCTCAAAAACAATCGTCAAGCACCCATATACCCTCATGAATGAAAATCGAGACCCTCGCCCGAAGCGGATTAGCTAAATAATCCAGAATCCTTAAAAGCTTCAAAATGGGAACCTCTAGCCAATTATCTCACCAAAAGTCCCACTGAGAGTTCTCGCCAATCAGCCAAATCCTTCCTTAAGAAGAGAACTATAATTGGTCCTAAGGGAACTATAATTGGAACTATATGAAGATTTCATATATCCTTTATATGAATGCTCGTCGGTAACAACACATCTGGTAGCTCCTATGAAAGGGAAGTTGGAGACGATAGTCCACTTAAGAACCATGCCTTTCCTTGCCAGAACTATCCTAGACACGTACGTTTCCAACTTCGCATTTATTAATTGGTTTTGAAATCTTTTATTATTAATATATCTTGAATATCTGATATTCAATATTAATCATCACCATCAATTTAGCCTTATGGATTTTATTAACAAGAACTCTGTGGAGGATATTAATAAATCCATAATGAGTGTATAACCAAAAGTTTCGACCCTCAATTTTCTATCACGAGAATTATTTCCTAGGAAAATATAATCTTGATCAAGTCAATGTCTAGTCTATCACTTTATGAGAACTCCTAAGATATGATTATTCACCAGGTAAATTGGGATCTTCCATCCTTAGTAGAGTGGAAGTATACTTGGATCCTCCACCCCTAGTGGGAGTGGAACAACTGTTGAATCAGCCACTATGACAATTTACCAATTCGTCGAAATAATTGTAAAGTTATCCTATATCATCTTTTGGAGATTGAAAGGGATGTTTTTATGATTGCTTCACTTGACAGTGATGGCCCAAGTTTTTTGAATTAGGCTATCACTTCATCTACTAAGAAATTATGAATGAAAGCAATGAAAGAAGATAAGGAGTCTAGAAAGTAATCATGTCCAGGACTTGATTGACTTACCGCCTGGTCATCAGACCTTGTGAACAAATAGGTTCCATATATCATACGTAAGGTGGGTAACACTATTGAGAGGTAATAAGCGCGATTAGTCGTAAATGAAGAAACTTTTTCTCATGAAGTAAAGTTTTCTTTCATATGCTTTATTCTAGCACTCGTCGCATATATAAAGCTGAAATTACGCCAAATGGATGTAATGTATTTCTCAATGTAGAACAGGAGGAAGAAATTTACATGGAACAAGCTGTAAATTTTTGTTTCAAAAGACTAGAAGCATATAAGTATGATTGCTTTAATTGTTAATATATGGTTTGAAACAATCCTCTAGAAAATGGTATCTTTGATTACATCAAGCTTTAATGTTTTACATATTCATGATGACTGAAGAAAGCCATATGTACATCAAACATGTTGAAGATAATTTTTGATATTATCTTTATATGTGGACATTATGTTTTGGCTAGAAATAATGAAGAGTTTGTAAAACCATAATGAAATGGTTATTCTCAAATTCATTGAAATTTGATATATGAGCAAAGTCGCTTATATATTAGGAGTGAAAGCTGATTAAAATTACTTAAGAAAATTTATATCTCTATCACAGGAGTTATATATTAGAAAGATTCTTAAGTGATTTAAAATGAGCAATTTTAAGCTCAGAGATACTCCTATTGCAAAATCACAAACTCTTTGCCTTGATATGTGCCCTGAAACTCCATAAGATCAAGAAATTGATGACAAGTTCCTCACGTTAGTACCATGTAGAGTCTCATGTACATTGCTATGTGTACAAGGCCCAATATCAGTTATGCCATAAGATTAGTTTGTGGATACCAATATAATCCTAGATTGAAACATCAAAATGTTGTCAAGAGGATTATGACATACCTTAAAAGTACGGCAAACTACTCATTATGCTAGCATAATTACACACATAAGGTGATGAAAATATGTTGTCAGGTTAAGACCGACATTCTTACACGTGTGGTCGCCTTAGATGCTAAGATAGTATGTTAAGATGAGACACATATATAGAAGAGAATAAATTGGATGTTTTATTCTCATGGAACTTATATATATGAGTATGTCGCTTTGACTGGGTCAAGATGAGGTTCGTATTTTAAAATTTTTGTAATTTTAGAACCGATCATGATATACCCCATAATCATGAAACCTGATTAAGCTAGATGTGAGATCTTAATTGACGCTTATAGTAAGCGAGCTTTTAAGGACTCAGGTTAGGCGCTCAATAGCGACTGAACTAAGATCTATACAGTGAATATTATTTTAGACATGTGCATTCTTTGTAAATAATGAAATTCATTATAGCATGTTGTAACTTTAACCCCATGACAACGTTCCTCATACAACGTGTGCTATGTGACCATTAAGGAAAATGAGTAAATAAATCCATGTTTCCTCATTGTGTAAGTTCCTTGAGGATTGATAAAACCTAAAATGGTGTCCTTGTGACTATTGACTTTGTATCAAGGTAACAGAATAATGTTAGTTTCTTTAGCATGTTTTTCTATGGCTATGGTACTATTCGGTCTATGAGACACGACTAGGATAGCGATTGTTTTGAAACTGAGATACAAGTGTTTGATGGGAAGATTTAATATTTCTTCACAAATTTTTTTTATTCACCAGTCGACCAATTGTATTGTCCATAATAGACAAGAATTCAAGCATAGCTTTTTATATAGAGGGGTTAAGTATGCTTGGACTAATGAATGAAAATTAAATCTGGGACACACATGAACAATAAAGTTGATATATGAGATATCAAATTGCATACTCTAATACAGTTGGAAAAATTGTTCATCGGTTACACTGTGCGTTTGCTTGTATGAATGATCTATGATTAGACCCCAAATGTTTGAGAAACATGACTCTGTAAAGTTTACATTGTTCCACTTGTGCAAGTGGGAGATGTTGGAAAAATACGCTCAAGTGGTTATATCTGTTAATTAATTGAAAATTACTGGTATGAATTAAACCACCTGATAGTTTGAATTTAAATTATCAGAGGTAGTGATAATTTGGTTAAATTCAAACTGATCAGATAAAGGGTTAAATGGATAAATAAGATATTAAATTTAAATATTATTTAAATCTGAATATCAGAATCCATCTAGATAGAAGTCTGGACCCTATAAATAGCAGTGTGTGATATTGATTATTTATCCCATCTGAGTTTATCAGAGCGTATAATATCAGAGAGTGATATACATACAGAGTGTTTCTATTTTGCTGGTCTTTTTTTGATGACAACAAATTGCACGGTGATTTAAGGGAACTTTTCAGATTCCAGATTCTGTGATTGTTCTCCAACCAGTGATACAACCCGCTCATGATCCTGCTTCCGCCACATGATTTAGATTTCCTACAGTGAAAGGTATTAATCTGAATGATATATAATTATTTGATTATATATTTATTATTAATTGTAATAATAACCAACACAGACTAATCAAGTTTTAGGTGTTGAGCATCAGTTAACACCAGTTGCTAATCATCAATCAACACCTGGAGATGACAATTATCAGCATCAATACAAATATATGAGAGTCTATGATAAGCCCACTGAGTTTGATCACGGATGATACTTGCCTTTGATATTTTGGAGAGAAAAGTTTCTTAAGGTATTACAGATGATGACAGAGATTGCCAACTCAGCATAACAAACTACCAATTAATATATACCATGTGGTAGGCAGTTAGAAGTTAGCGCTGCGCCAGCTTTTGTATATAAAAAGATCTTAGTGTAATAGCTAGACATGACCGCGGTTCAGTTCAAACCGTGGAACCGAACCGTAACCGTGGCAAAAAATCAGAACTGTGAGCCTTAATGTTCCGATTCCTGTTCTTAAAAAAAAACAAACTGGAACCGGCAATTCGGTTCCTGTTCCGGAACAGCTGGTTCCAGTCCAATTTTTCTTTTTCTTTTTTTCTTTTTTTTCTCATTTTTTCCTATAAATACGCCCCCCCCCCCCCCCCCCCCCCCAAATCCATTTCTCCTTACACCAATTCTCTCTCAACTCTCAATTATTCAATTGTTTATATTTATTTTATTGCAAGTTTTTTTAAAATTAATTCAAAATCATTTTCAATAGATTTTTGAAATTTATTTCAAAGAAAAGTTTTCAAATTTATTTCCACCCATTTATTTTATAATTTTTTCAATATTTTTTTTTACAATTTCATTTTTTAAATGGGAAGTGGAAGTGGAAATGGAGCTGGAGACGCTCTAATTCCTCCTAGGCGTTCCATTTCTAGGAATTCCAGGACTGGTAAGGGTTTTATGTCTGAGCCGGAGCCGGTGCCGGTCCAGCCGGACAATATCGGTTATGACGACTTTGCTTACCATGAGTTCCTGCAACGACAATCCTATCTTCAATCCCTAAACTATCCAGCCAATCCAAATCCCCATTTAATAATTTCTGAACCCGAAGCTAGCTAGCCTAGCGGCCCCAGCCCCAAAATCACAAACCAATCAGAAAATATACCCGATCACCCTCCAGATCATGATTTTGAAGTACCACCTAGTGAAGAGATCTTAGAGAAAGATGAGAAGCAGCCCAAATCTGATCTCTTCGTATACCACATGAAGAAAAATATGAAAGTGGAGTAAATCTAGAGGATATGGTACATATTGGAAGCATATTATGACACGACATCTAGCAGAACATGCCAGGTCGAGTAAACAAACTCAAATTTCCAGGTTCGCTACCCCTAACATTCAATTATTTAAATATAGTGATCAAACTAATAGAGAAGAATTAGCTAGAATGGTAGCTGTAAAACATTTACATTTACATTTACATTTTGATTTTGGTGAAAATGTTGGTTTTATTAATTATTGTCATAGAGCATTAAATCCTGCTGCATGTCATGTTCCTAGAACCACTCTCACACGTACACTTTATGATATTTATAAAAGAGAAAAAAAGATTTTGAATTTTTTTTAAGAATTATAAAGGTTGTGTTTCCGTATGTGCCGACATATGGACTGACCATTGGCGAACGCATTCATACTTGGGTGTCACTTGTCATTTTATGGACAAAGCATGGACAATGAAGAAAAGAATTCTCGCATGTAGAGTTTTTTCTAATGTACATACTGCTGATAATATTTACAAAAATATGAAAATTATTTTTGAAGAATATAAAATTGAAAGCAAAATTTTTTCAATTGGTTTTGATAATGCTTCCAACAATACGGCAGCTATTCCTACTTCAATTGAATTATGCAAATCTTATTTTAATAGTAAATTTTTTCATCAAAGATGTGCTTGCCATGTTTTAAATTTATGTGTTAAAAAGGGTTTGGAAATTCTTCAAGCTTTTATTAAACCCATTAAAGATGCCTTATTTTATTTGTGGAAATATCATTCTACGATGAATTCATGGGTAAGATTTTGTAAACAGGCAGGTAGGCGTCCGATTAGATTTTCTCGTGATGTTCCAACACATTGGAATTCTACTTATAAATTGCTTTTTGAAAGTTATGATTATAGGGATTTATTAGTTTCTTTTATGAAATATAATGTTAGTTAGTTCAATCTTTATCCACATCATTGGGATGTTTGTACAAAAATTTGCAATTTGTTAAAAGTTTTTAATAGTGCTACTAAAAAATTTTCTGGTATTTATTATCCTACAACTCAATTATTTATTATTGAGAGTTGTAATATTGTTAGTGCACTTTCCGAGTGTTCAACCGATATACAATTACAAGCATGCATTTAAGCTATGAAAAAAAAATGGTTAGACTATTACAAGGGGTTTCCAACTTTTATTTGCTTGCATTGTGTTTTTATCCACGCTATAAATTAGAAAATTTGTCTGATTATTTAACTCTTTATTATGATTGTTTAGAAATAGATGTAGATATTCATAGTTATTGTTCTACAATTAAGACATTATTTTATGAGTTATATGATGAATATCGTAGAGTTTATGGTCCATCACTGAACATTAGTGTTCCACAAACTCAAACTGTATCCAATACTTGATCCTTTGGATTTAAGGTTTGGGTCTCAACTGTTATCCCAAAAGACCAAAAAATTATGAGCTTTTTCTTCTTCATCAAGCTCCGCCTCATATTCCGAGATTGAAACTTATCAGAATGACAATTTTGAGTTCATTGGAGACGGTGATATGGAAACTTTTGATATCCTACATTGGTAGAGGGATCATGAAAAGCACTTCCCAATCTTGGCTATTATAGCCAAACAAATTCTTGCAACATCAGTTTCTACAGTGGCTGTGGAACAAGAATTTAGCACCGGTGGAAATATTCTAGACGCAAGATGTTCGCTTTTGAGTCCAGAATCAATTCAAGTCAAAGTTTGTGTTGATGATTGGATCAAGGCCCAAAACAGACAACAAGAACTCAAACAAGAAGCACTCTACGATTTCTTCGACGATGACCACACCTCTGGAACGGAAGGCAGCGAATAGTTACAGTCCCAAGTCCCAACTCATTTCACTGAATCGACAATAAAAAGTAAAAGAACTACGTGGCATTTGATTCCTCTAAACCCTAAGAGGATACGTAGGCAACTTAATTGTGGTACAAATAAAATGCAAGGCCGGTTTAAATTTTTTAGACTTTAGTTCTCTTTCAATTTAGTTTTTTAGTTCTTTTTATATATTTATTTTATTTTAATTTCGGTTTGTCTAATAAACTTCATTTACAAATTACAATTTCACATCATTACATATTTACATGTCTATTAATTTTTTTTAGTTAGTAGATTACAAAAAAAAAACCTTCTGGAACCGGGAAATTGGACCGGAATTGGAACCAGTGCCAGGCAGTTCCGGTTCTGATTCCAGATCCCCCTGAAACCGGAACCGAATCGCGGTCATGTCTAGTAATAGCTAATTAATAAATCCAGATTATAGAAATAAGAGAATCTCTCAACTTTTCTCTTATATTTTCCTTTCAATTTTCTCTTTGACTTTCCCAGGAAAGTGACAAAACTAAATAACAACAACAACATTGTTGCTTTCTTCAGAGACTTCAATGTTGCAATGATGAAGATGGGAAATATTAGGTCACTCACTTGACCAACGGAGAGATTTGGAGTTTTAATTATCTTTTAATTGATTTGTCTTAATTTTTTAATATTGAAACAAGTTTTTAACTTATAAGGGGTATTATTGTCATTTAATATTAAACTGTGGTCAAACTGACTGTTGAAGTAACGGAATTTGATGGAATATACTTTGTTGCCTTTATTTTTTATATTTTCTAAATTATAGAGACCGGCACAATTTAAATGTTATGACTAATTTAGAGTATGTTTAGTATGGTTTTTCAAGTAGAATTTTTAGAGTAGATATTTTTGTAATAGAGCTTCTAATGAGTAGAGTTTTTAACAAAAAAGCTTTTGATTGTGTAAATTATAAAAAAGGTGTGTTGCCAATGTATTTTTAAAACTAGTTATTAGTTGTGTAAATTACAAAAAGGGTGATGACAATGTATTTAATGAAAGAATTGTATGGTGGAATATTTAAAATTTATAAAGGGTAGTTGAGTCAATTCATATGTTTTAAAAAAGCTCAAAAATTTGAGCTTTTTGGAAAAGCTCAAATTTTGGGCTTCTCCAAATAGACATAAAATGGCTTTTTTAAAGGGTAATTGAGACAGTTCATACATTAAAAAAACTATTTTCAGTTTTGCCAAACAACTAAAAAAAAAAAACCTCAAAATAGCTTCTACCTTAAAAAAGCGCTTTTGATCCTTACAAAAGCTATACCAAACACACATTTAGTCACTTTTATAAAAGTCTTAACTATTTGAATTAAAAAAAAAGTCTAGAACCTATCTAATAATTGTCTTTGAAAAATATACGATATTAAAGAAAAAGGATAATCTAAGAAAAAAGTCATTGGTTGGGAGATGGCTATGGTACAAAGGGTGGGTGTGCTTTGTACCGTACAACAACACAAAAAGCAATAGATATATAATAAAAAAAAAGTTAGTGTTAGCCAGCCAAAAAAAGCAACTGGTTTCAACCTGTTGCTGCAGGTTTAATAATTTTTTAATATAATATATAAATATATATTAATAATGTAATTATATTATATTACATAATAATTAATAAAAAATAATTTGATGTAAAAAAAATATTGAAAAAATTCATTTAAAATATATGAAAATTAGAAATATTATTATTTAAGATAAATAAAATAAAATAAAAAGTATAAAAAATTTTGAATATCAAGAACGAGTTCAACGTAGGTTGAACAAGTTTAACGTTCGTATTAACGTTAAACTTGTTCAGTGAACAAGTTAACGTAAACCTTCATGAACAAGTTCAACGTAGGTTGAACAAGTTTAACGTTCATCTGAACGTTAAACTTGTGCATTGAACAAGTCAACGTAATTCTTCGTGAACAAGTACAACGTATGTTGAACGAGTTTAACGTTTATCGTATAACGTTAAACTTGTTCAATGAACAAGTTAACGTAAACCTTCATGAACAAGTTCAACGTAGGTTGGACAAGTTTAACGTTCGTATTAACGTTAAACTCGTTCAATAAACAAGTTAACGTAAACCTTCATGAACAAGTTCAACGTAGGTTGAACAAGTTTAACGTTCATCTGAACGTTAAACTTGTACATTGAACAAGTCAACGTAATTCTTCGTGAACAAGTCAACGTAATTCTTCGTGAACAAGTTCAACGTATGTTGAACGAGTTTAACGTTTATCGTATAACGTTAAACTTGTTCAATGAACAAGTTCAACGTAGGTTGGACAAGTTTAACGTTCGTATTAACGTTAAACTCGTTCAATGAACAAGTTAACGTAAACCTTCATGAACAAGTTCAACGTAAACCTTCATGAACAAGTTCAACGTAGGTTGAACAAGTTCAACGTAGGTTGAACAAGTTCAACGTAGGTTGAACAAGTTCAACGTAGGTTGAACAAGTTTAACGTTCATCTGAACGTTAAACTTGTACATTGAACAAGTCAACGTAATTCTTCGTGAACAAGTTCAACGTATGTTGAACGAGTTTAACGTTTATCGTATAACGTTAAACTTGTTCAATGAACAAGTTAACGTAAACCTTCATAAACAAGTTTAACGTTCGTATTAATGTTAAACTTGTTCAATGAACAAGTTAACGTAATTCTTCATGAACAAGTTCAACGTAGGTTGAACAAGTCAACGTAATTCTTCGTGAACAAGTTCAACGTATGTTGAACGAGTTTAACGTTTATCTTATAACGTTAAACTTGTTCAATGAACAAGTTAATGTAAACCTTCATGAACAAGGTCAACGTAGGTTGAACAAGTTTAACGTTCATCTGAACGTTAAACTTGTACATTGAACAAGTCAACGTAATTCTTCGTAAACAAGTTCAACGTATGTTGAACGAGTTTAACGTTTATCTTATAACGTAAAACTTGTTCAATGAACAAGTTAACGCAAACCTTCATGAATAAGTTCAACGTAGGTTGAACAAGTTTAACGTTAAACTTGTTCAATGAACAAGTTAACGTAATTCTTCATGAACAAGTTCAATGTAGGTTGAACAAGTTTAACGTTCATCTGAACGTTAAACTTGTACATTGAACAAGTCAACGTAATTCTTCGTGAACAAGTTCAACGTATGTTGAACGAGTTTAACGTTTATCTTATAACGATAAACTTGTTCAATGAACAAGTTAACGTAAACCTTCATGAACAAGTTCAACGTAGGTTGAACAAGTTTAACGTAGGTTGAACAAGTTTAACGTAGGTTGAACAAGTTTAACGTTCATCTGAACGTTAAACTAATTTTTTTTTTATAATATCATTCCGAGCATGATTTATGCATTGCAAATTTTGTGTTCAACCATTAAAATATTCCGGGCTTATGAAACAAGAACATGACTTGAACGATATGAGTGTAACGTTTCTGGCATTATGAAGATTGTTCAGTACAGATATCAGAATAAATCTTTATGAAGCAGTGGTTATTGTAGAATAAATTAGTAGAGAAGATATTAGGTGTATCTAGTGCATGATGCATCCCTAATGTAATTACTGTATAGATATATTATAATCAAAAACTTATATTTGTAATTAATGAAATTATTAGTAATCAACCAAAATTGAAATTGAAAATAAAAAAAAAATTTATACACAAAAATCATATTATACAGTAAATATTTATAAATTCCATATAATTGACTAAATTGTTTGCATTCAGATGCATTTGCTAGTGTTAATTAGTTAGTATTTATTATTTCCAGATCACATGATTATGTGTCACACCAAGCAAAACCCATAATGCAATTACCCTTCCAGTGTAGGAGATGTCATGCAGACCAAAACGGAACTCACACACGTTCGAACACACAAGGGTTTCTTTGATCTATAATTCCACAGAAAAACAAGTTATCTATTATTGTTCAGTCGAATCTACAAATATCGCTAAGCGATTACAAGCAAATAAATAGAAAAGTATAATAGAAATAATATTTGACAACAAATTGTTTTTAAGTTTAATTTTCTATACGATTGACCTATTTTCTGTAATGGCTGAGAATAAAATAATAATTAAAAATAAGTTATTGTTTAGTAAAATTAATTATATGGTTCACAGTTTTTCCTTAATACTTGGTAAAAAATTACATATAAATAACCTCAGTGTTGCAGTAATTGTAATTCTTTGTAAAAAATACATTCGGACACAGTTTATGTTGTTTGTAATCCGTCAAATCCATCCATAGACCCAAAATTTTTACAATTTGGTTCTGTTATGTATGTTCAATACAAATCATAAAAATTAAATTAGAGTTGAGAACAACAAATGAAATCAATCAACTTAGGTAAAGGATTTTTTTCATGATAAATGGTATCAAGTATTTATTGTGTTATATTATAGTACTTAATTTTATGTTTTAATTCCTGTAAATATAGATACTAAAATGGGTTTAGTTGATGGGCTGCTGGATTCCTTTAAAAATAACCCAAATGGAACAAAAATAGGTGGGCCTAATCAATTTAACATTTAAATGGACTCACTCAAGCAATTGTTGAATTAAATGTTAACCCATTTACAAGTGTTAGTCCCAATCATAGAATACACCAAAGCCACAGTTCATTTATTTTCAATTGAACCCACAACAGTAACAGCCCAACCCAAAAAATTATCATATCCATGAAAATTTGGTGTGTCATTTTGGATTTGTCTGGCAACCCATCCATACCCATGACCATTAATAAGTTCCTGCTTTATTAATGTGGTCGACCAACCCATCCACCAACACAATTTCCCCACTTGATTTTTAGTTTTAAAACCAAGTATTTCATTAAACTCTCATATCCTCTCCAAGTCAAGCTCCAGACTCACTGCACCTTCATTTTTCCTCCAGCAGGACATCTATACACATAGACGTCATTCTTCAAAAAATGGATTCTTCACCATTTGATCCGCATCTGAAATTCGTCCAAGTAAGTGAAATAGAAAAGTAATTGTTCATGGAATTGCATGAATTACAATCGGTTCATGAATTTTTGTTTAGGATTTTATTGTTGTTTATCTCAATATTTTTTCACTCAAACTCTTCAATGTTCATGGCTTGTAGGTAGTAAAATGGATATGAATAATGAAATTCATGGCCATGGAACTAGACATCTGGATTTGAACAATGAAGGACACTCAATGTGGCATGAGGCAGACACAACACATACATACAATTAGGAGAACAATCCACATGATAGTTACAACAATAATGAATGGCCATATCATGTGCCTTTTGCACACAGTGGTGTTTCCACAGCCCCAGATTTGTCCGATAAAAATTTGGTGCAACCAGCCGATGATGATGTTTCCACAACCCCAGGTTTGTCTGATGAAAATTTGGTGCAACAGCCGATGATCTTGTACACAGTGAAGTTATAACTTTACAATTCAGTGATATTATAAGGAAAGAGTTTATATCTGTTACTGATGCTGAGGATTTTTATAAGAAATATTCCTATGGTATGGGGTTCAGCATGCGTAAGGACAGGTTGTGTCGGGACACACATGGATTAATTACAATTCGTAGGTGGGTTTGTTCAAAAGAAGGGTATAGATCAAAAAAGCATGTTCACAGAACCGATAGGGTACGTGAACCTAGAGGACAGACTAGGGAAGGATGTCGTGTATCAATGAAAATTAATTTTGACAGAGAGAAAATGTTATGGGTGGTTACAGAGTTTGTCAATGAGCATAGTCATAAGTTATCACCTAGGAATCACAGCCAATTCCTTCTCTGTCATCGAAATGTTAAAGATTGTGATATAGCATAAGTGCAATCACTGAGATCAGTTGGAATTAAAACTTCCCAAGTGATGGACCACCTTTTGGATCAGTCTGGTAGCTATGCGGCTGTTGGACACACCAGGAAAGACCTACAGAACCGGCTCGACATCGTCCAGAGGTCTGCATCCGATAATGTCGATGCTGATTCAATTATCTCTTACATGACTGCGAAATCGGAAATGGATCCAAGATTTTTCTTTCAGTACACCATTCTTGAAGATGGTAGCCTGGGTAACTTATTTTGGTCCGATGCAATGTCACGATGCGACTACAGATACTTTGGTGACGTAATTTCATTCGACTCAACATATAGAACTAATTCTCATCATAGGCCGCTTGTGATTTTTGTTGGTGTGAACAATCATACAAAAACCACAATTTTTGGCTTCGGGTTATTGGTGGATGAGACGGTCGATACATATACTTGGATATTGCAGACATTCTTACAAGCTATGCACGGTAAATGTCCAATTTCGGTAGTAACCGATGGTGATAAAGCTATGAGTAAGGCCATAAGGTTAGTAATGCCTACTGCCGTACGCCGCCTTTGTTCTTGGCACCTTGAGTGGAATGTGCAGACGAACGTAGGTGATAGCGGGTTTACGCAAGCATTTACCCATCTAATGTTGACCTACATAACGGAGTTAGAGTTTGAGAGTGAATGGTTGAAGGTTATAGACAGGTTTGGTTCGCAACACAATGAATGGGTGAAAAAGATGTATTCTCAACGGAAGCTGTGGGCAGAAACCTTCTTACGAAGTACATTCTTTGGTGGTTTGCGGAGCACACAACGGTCCGAGAGTATTAATTCTTTCCTTAATCGATTTTTGCATAGTAGGGTGAAATTGTATGAATTCATGAGCCATATCGATCGAACAATGTCAAGCCTACGAAACAACGAATTGAAGGATGATTTTGATTGCATTAATCAGCATCCAGTACTAGTAACCCATTTGTTACAATTGGAAAAACATGCTGCCGAAGTGTATACTCGAAACATATTTGGTCGGGTTCAAGATGAAATCAATGCAGAGGCAAAACTAAGCATAGTGAATTGCGTTGATGATGCGGAGAGTGTGATGTATACATTCAGGAAGTTTGCTGGTGGTGATAAAACATGGAATGTGAGGTACACACCATCTAACAACATTTTAAAATGCTCATGCAAAATGTTTAAGACAATAGGTATTCCGTGTTGCCATTCATTTAGTGTCATGAAAGCCATGAACATGCATCACATACCTGAGACAGTCATAATGCAGCGTTGGACAATCAATGCCAAGGATGTCTCCGAAGTGGATTCGTCTTCCTCTGCAGCTCCTACAAATATAATTCAAATTGCCAGGTTTGCATCCTGTCATTGTTATTATAGCATAAATTCTATATTTCTTTTGTTCATGGTTGGGTACTATTGTTTATTCATGCTTGTAGATATGGGGCCTTGAGTTAAAAATGTAGCAAAATGTGCTATTATGCATCAATGTCAACTGAAGGTTACAAAGAAGCAAACATGGCAATTGATAAGTTAACAATTCAAATGAATGGATTATTGCCATCATCAAGTAGATCAAGGGAAGAACATGTACATTGTAGAAGTAAGCAATCGACTGTTCAAGTTAAAGATCCAGTCATAGCAGCAACGAGGGGGTCGATGAGGCAAAACAAAAAATCTAGTGGGAAGACGCGTAAATGTGGGAAGTGTGGCCAGCCTGGGCACACAGCCAAGACATGCCGTGCCCATGTAAAAAATGACGTGAGTGCAATGGCCAGCAATGGAGTTGCTAGAACATGGTCCACATTACAACCAACTGCGTATGCAGACTTACTGCGGACGTGCGAATCAGGATATAATTTGGACAGTGACGGTAGTTGTCAACCATTTGCTTTTCAAAATACTGAGGGTATAATGGCACAATTGACCACTCAGTTGAATGGCGATGTATTTTCCATGACCAACTCAACACCTGATATGTACATGCAACAAAACCACTGGTGGAGGCCACATAACTTCATGTGATAGATTCATGTGACAATTTCACTTTTGTTATCAATGGCTGATGAGCCACGTTGTGTGAATGATGTGATTTACATATTTTGTTCTTCCATAAACAGCCAAATTTGCAATATGGTTGGAGGCATTAGATTTTGGTGTGACACAAAATCGAAAACTGTCATGACTTGTACAATTTGAAATATATTAATGAAGTTATGTTCTGAAATGAATGGTGTTGGTTGGACTTCAAGTGGAGCAGAAACAGCCTAACGAGCAAGAACAGATTCAGAACCGATCTCAGAAGCCGAGAGGATAGCTATCTCGGCGCGATCTGGTTGATGTCGCCCCGAGGTCGCTATCCTCTCGGCTTTTGAGAACATATGACCAGAGGCAATATCGATCTCACGGCAATCTGAACAAGGTCGCCCGGAGATCGCTATTGCCTCTGGTCATATGAACTCAAAAGCAGAGAGGATAGCGACCTCGGGGCGATATCAACCAGTTCGCCCCAAGGTCGATATCCTCTCGGTTGTTGAGTTCATTTGACCAGAGCAATAGCGATCTCCGGGCGACTTTGTTCAGATCGCCGTGAGATCGCTACTGCCTCTGGTCATATGTTCTCAAAAGCCAAGAGGATAACGACCTCGGGGCGAACTGGTTGATGTCGCCCCAAGGTCGCCATCCTCTCGGCTTTTGAGATCTCATTGCGACCGTGTGAAGATCGGCGTGAGTACAGTAATGCATCTGGTCAAATGTTTCATAAGCAGAAAGAATAGCGACCTCGGGAAGACATCAACCAGATTGCCCCAAGATCGCTATTAGCTCGGGATAGAAATCCGTTTTTACTATACTGATAGTAATGCGACTCCAAACCTATCCACTCTCTCATTTTACCACAAAGAACAACGCCGCACACTCTAATCTAGATAAGAGTTCAGATAGAGTATTGTAAAATAGAGCATAATCCAACATTCTTCAAGTATCCATGACATCTAAAAATATCCATCAAAGCAATTACAACCGTTCTATCAGTACTCAGGAAAAAAAACAATTATATTCCAGCAAACTAAATAATTCTGAAGTAAAGTCGTAAAAAATCAGAGAAGACGAGTGAAGTAAAAGTGGGTGGTCGATCGCTAAGGGTGCTGACGGGGCATGGTGGGGTCCTGAGGTGCCTGCTGATAGGGATGGCAAAATGGGCTGGGTGTAGAGGGTCTGGCCCTTACCCGCATGATGTGGGCTTGGTTTAAACCCGGACCGCATTATTAAAAAGTCCATTTAAAGCCCTTTATTAAAAGCCCACTTGATTGCGGGTCGTTTACGGGTTTTACCCAGGGTTAATTTTAAACCCGTAAAAAACCCTCACAATCAGGTTTCAATGTTTCAAGACATCCGCCGTCGTTCGTCTACTTCAAAAACCAAAACACGTTCTCATCTCTCATCATCGTCATTCGTTTCTACTGCCTCGCCGTCGTTCCACCGACGATCCGCCATCGCTCCGACCTTGCTTCCGGTCGCCACCAGTCTCTGAATCAGAGGTAAGTTTTCCTTCTTCCATTTTTAATGATTGATACTATCGGCTAAATCATCTTAAATTGTAAAAAATTCTGGGTTTGTCATAGGAATTGGAAATTTTCTGGGTTTGAAAATTTATGTTCTTTAAAATATTTTCTTTAAACTAATCCTTCTCTCTGCAATTCTTCTTCTTCTCAGATTTCTTGGTCAATCACTCTCTCTCTCTCTCTATCTCTCTAATCGAATTTAATTAATTAATTAATTATTATTTTGATTGTGGGTTCAGGGTTGTGATTATTGGTGGCAAAGGAAGCATAGAGTCTGTGGTGAAGGAAGCATAAACTTGTTGATGAACTCAAGGCCATTTTTAAAGTAGGTTTTTTTTATTATATCTATCAATACAGATGTTTTTGAATCTCTTTAAAATGCATTAATTTTATTTATTTATTATTATTTGGTTAGATAATCTAGACAATTATTATTGTTTGTTTTATTATTATTTTTGATGTGTTTGCTCTGATTACTGAGTGCTCCAAAAAGATTCACGTTTGAACATCATGGTTTTGTGAAGCGTAGTATTTATAGACACTTGTAGGTATATAGCGTAGTATTTAAAATTCCACTTTATTTTGCTGTTGTTTGATCTTTTAGTTTATTGTATGTATTCTAAATTGTGTATATGTATGTCAGCCGTTTCCATTTAAATTGTGTATATCAGAACTATATCCAAAAGTTCAAATATGTGTTATATTTTATTGCATTACAAATAGAATGATTGTGTTATATAGATATATTCAAATATGTGTTGGGTTTGGTTTTTGATTGAATTGTTTAAATGAATTAGGTAGCAAAACTCAATGACTAGTGTTGAAGAAGGAAGTCGGATAAATACTTCAACGGGTAGTGGGAATAATGAAATAGGAGATGTTGAACCAAGTAGTGTTTCGGGTGGTTCTAAACGGAAGCGTGAAACTTCATTTATTTGGAGTCACATGGAAAGAGTTGATGTTGACGGTGTAAGGAAGGCAAAGTGTAACTTTTGTGAAAAACTATTGGTTGCTAGTCAAGGGACGGGGACGTCTAGTTTGAAAAGACACGTGGAAAAATGTCTTAGCAAACATCAAGCTGCCACAGATCAAACAAATACATTGTTTGATCCTAATGTTGGTAAGGCTAAAGTAGCTAAGATGATTATTATGCATGAACTTCCTTTACGTTTTGTTGAATACACCGGGTTTCGGGAATGATAGGGTATTGTCAACCTAGGTTTGAATCAATGAGTAGAAATACGTTGAAAAGTGAGATCTTTAAATTGTATAATTTTGAGAGAGATAAAACAAAAAAATTGTTGGAGAGCATTGAGAGTAGAGTAGCAATTACTACAGATATGTGGACTTCCAGTACAAAAATGGGATACATGGTTGTTACTATGCATTTCATTGATAAATCGTGGGTGTTACATAGTCGTATAATGAGGTTCATACATGTGTTGTCTCCACACGATGCTGAATCACTTAGTGATCAATTGGTGAAATGTTTGTTCGATTGGAATGTCGATAGAAAGTTGTCTGCTATTGCCGTAGATAATTGTTCTACTAATGATTCAATGATTGATAAAATCAAGAACAAGTTTTCAGATAAGTTGTTGTTAGGTGGGAAATTTTTCCATATGAGATGTTGTGCCCATATCTTGAATTTGGTAGTACGAGATGGGTTGAAAGTGATTACGGATGGAATTGAGAAAATTAGGGATAGTGTTTGTTTTTGGACAGCATCAAGTAAAAGAATTGAAGCTTTTGAGTATGCGGCAAATCAACTGAAAATAAAATATGCTAAAAAGCTTGTGCTTGATTGTCCTACAAGATGGAACTCAACGTATTTTATGCTTTCGGTTGCGTTGATATACAAGGATGTTTTTGTTCATGCTCAACAACGTGATCCGCATTATAAATGTTTGCCTGAAGAATCAGATTGGCAACTGGCAACAATTATGGTGGAGCATTTGCAACCTTTTTATAAATTAACAGAGTTTTTCTCGGGTATTATTTCTTTTTCTAAGTGTTTAAATTTTAATTTTTGTTATTTTTTTATATGGTTATTTGATCTAGTTTTTCAACTTTTTAGGTACCAAATACCCCACCGCGAATTTGGTTTTTCCGATGATTTGCAAAATGAGAGAGACAATGAATAGGTGGGTTAGTTCTCCTCACATTGAGATACAGACAATGGCAAGAAGTATGATTGCCAAGTTTGAAAAATATTGGAGTGATATTCCTGGTGTGATGGCTGTGGCAGCGGTTTTGGATCCAAGGTATAAAATGTTACGGGTTGAGTTTCATTTTGGTAGACTATATGGCTTTAATGCAGATCGTCAACGAGATAAAGTGCATGGACTTTTGAAGGAGTTGATTACAGAGTATGAGTCTGAAGCTTTACTTATAGGAGTTGAACAAGTTGAGGAATCTTCGTCATTTGATTATTCTATTGAAGTTCTTGGGGGTGATGAAGAATTTGAATTATATAAGAGCCAGGCTGTTAGTAGTTCGAACAAGTCAGAGTTAGAGAGATATTTGGGTGAACAAGTTGAAAATAATACCCCAAACTTTGACATATTGTCTTGGTGGAAGGTTAACAAAGGTAAGTATCTGATATTGGCTAAGATTGCCAAAGACATCTTGGCTAATCCCGTCTTTACGGTGGCTTCAGAGTCTGCTTTTAGTGCTGGCGGTAGATTTTGAGTCTACATCGTAGAAGATTGCATCCGGACACGTTGGAGGCCTTGATGTGTGCACAAAATTGGATATGGGCTCCTCTTCGAGGTATGAAAATTTTCAAATTATGTTATACTTTTATATAATATTAGTTACCACTGATGTTGATTATACTTTTTTTTTTCTGTTTACTTTATTTTTATTATTATTAGGTCGTATCCCGGAAGAAGAAGTATATGCTACTGAAGGAATAGATGATGAAGAGCCGGTAGCACCGTTTTGATTTGGATTTTTAATGTGTTACTATTGATTTTTAGTTGAATGTAAAAATTGTTATATTTCGATTGAATTTAAAAATTGTTCTATTTGAATTAATTGTTTTAATAGAATTTTTAATTAATTTGGTTTGTAGAAATTGTGACCCAATGAATCTAGATAAAAAATGTGCAAAAAAATTGGGTCAAAAATCGGATCCAAATCAAGGTCAAAAAAATGTGTTAAAATTCGGGTCAACAAATATGTGTAAAACAATTGGGTCAAAAATCGGATCCAAATCTGGGTCAAAAAAATGTGTTAAAATTTCGGGTCAAAAAATATGGGTCAAAATTCGGGTCAAAAATTGGATCCAAATCCGGGTTAAAAAATATGAGTTAAAAATTCGGGTCAAAAATCGGATCTAAATCTGAGTCAAAATGTGTTAAAAATCTGGGTCAAATAATATGGGTCAGAATTTGGATCCAAATCCGAGTCAACATTCGGATCCAAACTGGGTCACAAACTCACACTGGTAATAATGAGGGTAAAAGGGCGGGCTTGGGCTTTACCCTGTTTTTCATGGGCCTGGTTCCAACCCTACCCACTTACATATATTCTTATGTGGGCTGGGTTTAAACCCTTCTAATTTAAGAGGGCTTTTTGAGGGCTTGGGTCAAGTGAGGGCTTGGGCCCTCAAATCGCCAACCCTACCTGCTGAGATGAGCTCCCTGGTTCGCTGGTAGATGGCCCAGTAGCCCTACGCTGCACATAGGGAATGTGAATGCCCGCATCTGTCAAACCCCGCTGAAAACTGTCCATCCGCGCAGTCATGTACGCGAACTCCCCCATGTAGGCCTGGTGGTTGGTGTCTATCTGAAGGCGCATCTCTTGAAGAGCGCTCAAAACCTGAGACATCCCTGACCTCTGATCGGCTGGCTCTGCATCCGGATCCTCATCAAGATTCTGCTCATTGTAGTCATGATCATCTGGATCGTTGTCGGGAAACTCACCATCAAATAAAATAATGTCCTCCTCTAGCATTGGTCCCTTGATCGGTCGTAGCCCTCTACGCCGGGCAAGCTCATTGTAGACCTTTTTTCCTATGTCCGACGTTGGAGCAAACATGGTCTATCCTCCCCCAGTCACATTAATCCCGGCCTCTTCACAAAAGTGGGTGATCAAGCAGGGAAAAGGCAGCGGACCTTTGGTTGAGTGGCCACCTCTGCAAATGCCTTTCATTATAATCTGGCCTATGTCCATGCGTAGACCATTCCTTGTACAATACAGACAGCGTGCGAGGTTATACCCTAAATCGGTGCGGTGGGTGGAGGGTACCAATGAATAAGTCTCGAACATCAACCAAAAAGCAGCATCTAACTTCAGTTCACTGAGCAGTAATGGGTGGCGATAGTCATTCCAAGCAGTGTTGCCATCCATCCTCAAATTAGATGCCAACTCCCTACCATACGGTTCAAAGTGCTCATGTTCACGCAAACCATCAACTAAGTCACCAAGGTCCTCGGGAGCACCGAACCACCTGTTGATTCTTGAGGCTGTAATCCGGACTTCTGTCCCTCGAACCATGACGGGAACCCCCTGATAGAACTGATATGGGACCATAGCGTAATAAAACTCTCTAACAAGCTCCAATGCCGCCATGTTCGGGGTCCTTGCAAACCTAGTCCACCCAATTATGTCAACTGTCTCCGGGACAAATGTGTTGCCAAAAACTGTCAAATTGATTCCCCTCTCCGGCCAAATCCTCCTATTTCCAAACAATGCCCATCTTTCAGGGTCATGTGAATCTGGTGGCTGTGAAATTGTATCACCTTTTCCCTTCCCTGAGGGTGCCTGCATTACCAGGGGCTCCCTTCTCTTCTTAGATGGCCTACTGCCCTCCCTAGCAACTTGTTTTCCCTTTCTACCACCAGCCATTCTCCAATTTTTCAATACCCACTACAACACTCACACAAACACTTCCCCCAATCGGCCAAACCACACTTAATTATAGCACTAATGTATCAAATAAATCACAACCACCCCTAGAACTAGCAAATAATAAATGCCCAATTCACATTGAAACTAACACAACTCATTTGCACACACAAACTCAAACAAACACTATCAATGAACGTTCTGAAGAGAAGAAAATAAAACAAATGTTATTTTATACCCAAAATGCTTCAGTGTAACACAAAGGGGCCGTTCGGTATACTGTCATCTTTACATGGGAATGGGAATCTCAAAGCATTCCCATGTTTGGTAGGAGGTTTGGGTTTTTGGTTTCCCGAGAAAGTGAATCCCATGGGAATCACATTACCCTCTAGGAGGGTAATGTGATTCCCATCTCAATAGGTGGGTTTCAGATTACCCTCTATCTGATTCCCACCGTGGGACCCACCATCATTAAAAAAAAAAAAATTTTATTTTATTTTCTCTTCTTCATTCTTCACGATCCATCTGAAAACTAACACTAAAAATCCCCAATTCATTTCATTGAAATTCCATCACCAGCACAAAAAGAAAAACGATTGCAGCAAGACTTGGGTTTGCTAGATGATGACGAGGATGATGAGGAGCTTCGACGGCGACGAGGAGGAGCTTCGACGGCGACGAGGAGGAGCTTCGACGACGACGGCGAGGTCGAGGACGAGGAGCTTCGACGACGATGACGGCGAGGACGAGGACGAGGAGCTTCGACGACGACGACGGTGAGGATCTCCGGCGGACTGAAGCGACACGACGACGACAAACACGAACCCGGCTAGAGGCGACGTTGACGACGACGTGGAGGCTGGACGGAGGTTTTTTTTTTTCTTGAAAAGGATCTCTTTTCTTGAAAGAGATGAAGATGGCAAAGAACATGTGTGGGTTTTTTTTTTAACATATAATTGGACTTTGAATTTTTTAAGTTTTTAGTTTTTTAGTTTTTAATTAAAAAAACAAATTCCAATGTGTACCAAACACTATTACTTAATATTCCCAGGAATCCGACATAATATTCTCATGCACAACCAAACACATGTATACAACTTTCCCAGGAATCATATTCCTGGGTTTCACTTTCCCAGGAATCACATTATTTTGATTACCCCATACCAAACGGCCCCAAAGGGAGAGGATTAGGGATAGGATTACCTTGAACAATCATGCATGAACCATATATGACCTTGAGCGTATTTTAGTAGTGTTATTTTTTGTGTGGAAACTGCTCTGCACGAGCGGGGATTTATATTCAAATTTTTTCGCAGGTGCGACTTCGGGGCGATCTCCGGATCGCTGGTGAGGTCGCTTCTAACCAAATGGCGACGTTCCATTTCATAACCCATGGTAATAGCGAACTCCTGGCGACCTTGACTAAGGTCGCCTTGAGGTCTCTATTACCACGGGTTATGAAACGGAACGTCGCCGTTTAATAGCGACTTTGTAGCGATCTCAGTCCAGATCGCCATGGGATCGCTATTACCTCTGTTTATGTACATCATAACCCGAAGGAATAGCGACCTCAGGGCGATCGTGGCTGGGTTCGCCCTGAGGTCACTATTCCATCGGTTTCTATATGAAGCCACCTGAGGGAATAGCGACTTCAGGGAGATCTTGTCTGGGATCGCCCTGAGATCGCTATTCCATCGGTTTCTATATGAAGCCGCCCGAGGGAATAGCGACCCCAGGGTGACCTTACATGGGATCGCAGGTGAGGTCGCTATTCCCTCGGGTGATGATTCATATAGAAACCGAGGGAATATCGACCTCCGGGTGATCTGGACCAAGGTCGTCCGAAGTTCGCTACTCCCTCGGTTTCTATTTGAATCATCAACCGAGGGAATATCGATCTCAAGGCGATCCCAGGTAAGGTCGCCCTGGGGTCGTTATTCCCTCGGTTGATGATTCAAATTTTGAGGTCATGGACCAGTCAATGAGATGCCTACTTACCTTAACAGCTGCCTGCATCACCACCTGCCGTGGGAAAATTGCTGTGATTGTGAAGATGGAGATGTTAAAGATGGGAAATGATGAATCAGGGCAGGATCATTAAGGGTTTCTGAGTTTGATCATATATTTTTGTGAGGCGCCAGGTGAGGAGATGCACAAATCGTTAAACTGATTAAGTATAATTTGTATTGTTCAATCGAAATTAAGTCTCATTTTCTTCAATAATGTGTTTACTCTAGTACCGAAATTGTGTAACCACAACTGAGATGTGTGTATTGTAGTATAATTATGACACTAGATTTCCTTGAGAATGGGCTATTCTACTGTAACATCAATTGGTAGCTTAGTCATTCAGAATTCAGAGCAACTTCAGTTTCAACTTTGATACATACTTAAATAATTTAAACAGAATTATGGAGATAACGTAATGAGAAAACAATTGGTGTGAACTATATGAATTTAATTGGAGCAGAAATTTATTTGACTATTCATAGAAAGAAGAACACCTAGTACTTCATGTATGTGATTACAATAAACGTTGAATAAAAAAATTACATGTACCCAACATTTTTGCAGGGTCTCCTACCTAGTGGCACAAGTACAAAAATCAAAATTCCAAATTCAAATGTCCAGGGATGCAACCCAAGACATTACCATGCCATTTGCAAACACCTGCTATTTTCAGGGAATACAACCCATATGTACATTCAGTCCATTAGAGCCGTTGCTTTACCTCTCAACTTTTGCACGGGTGGCGGTCTCATCTTGCTGCGATTGGCCACTAAATTAGTACAGTGCTCTTTAGCATTTTTCTTCAGAGATAAAAGGTTGTTGTTACCAGGGAAGAGTGCTGGGAAACGAGCTAACAGCAAAAGTTGACAGTCAGACTGAAACTATAACAAAACTCAGAAATGTCAGATATATGTAAAGCCAAAAATATTACAGTCGAAAAACAAACCTATGAGAATATTTAGTTTAACATACTGATTTCATCTGAAGCGGTGTAGGGTAGTTGTCATCCATGAACATGCAAAGTAAAAAGCCACAATCAAAGCCATTAGATTGCTCGGGTGCTTTCGCATATGACATAGTGAATGTGGTGAATGAGAAAGTTGTTGGGAAGGCAACAACAATTTCATCAGCAAGAACAATGTCAAGCGATTGCATCTACAGAAATTAGAGGAAAAACAATATGCACAATAATGAGATA
This sequence comes from Dipteronia sinensis, assembly GCA_033220585.1. Taxonomy (NCBI): domain Eukaryota; kingdom Viridiplantae; phylum Streptophyta; class Magnoliopsida; order Sapindales; family Sapindaceae; genus Dipteronia; species Dipteronia sinensis. The sequence continues at coordinate 33,126,594 of CM065640.1, read as the reverse complement.
TCGTGATGAAACTGGAAAAAATAGGGATACCTAAGGACCATCTAACAACATGTGTTACGGATTTACCAATTTCTGCACTTGGGTCAATCGCGTTAAATCATCCTTCTTACGAGGTGGTTTGGAGTCCCAAATTTCGCACAACCGTTTTTGAACATGAACTACCGCCAGATACCAATGGTTGCGTAGATCATTGATAGGAATGTAAATCTAATATATGCACGAATATGTCATTAAAAGTATACATAACAAAATAGACATTGTTCACTTCAAACAATTAGGTGTACGGAAAAAATTAACAATGGTAATCATGTCTCACCTTTTCACATATACGAAGATCGTACATGTATGACTCCCGCAATTTTGACAGAGATTTCTTCAAAGAATACTGTTTCCCATCTGTACAAGTCAAGACAGTGTACTGCGTAGGCAAACGTGAGGAAATATAGGTTACATGCTCAATCTCATAAAGAATGGACAACTATATACATATAAGCAACGAAATCAACATAAGTATACCGTATAGTTCGTAGGCAAGAACCAGCTAAGGTGTGACCTTTTTGACTTCAATATTATTGTTTTGTACTCAGGAATAAGATTAATAATCTGAAAAACAAAATTGTGCACAACACATGTTAGGTTACCAGAAATTAAAATAATGAACCACATATAATGTATAAAAGTTAAAGGCTATGAGTTCAGAATAAGATTATTAATTAACCTCACTATCAACAAAGCTGGAAGGTTCTAACGTTCTAAAACTTTTCCGGGTTACACGTAAATGCCCAAGATCGACAATAACTTCACTGCAATTTATTAAAAAACAAATATACGAAACTGTTAAACATCCAATAGCCAACTGCGGATATAACATACCTATAACTGCACAACATTATAAATAGAGGAATTTAATATACATAAAACATGCTTACGATGATGGTAGGTCTTTGGCAAAAATGTAGTTGATCAATTGCTCATCATATGTATTCAGTGGAATTCCTATTCGGAAAGGGCCATATCGATACTTTGTCAACGCAGGAATAGGTCCGGCAATGTAAGGTGAAATTTGATAGCGGCTCGGCTTCCATTTTGCGGATGATCTTGTATTGATTAATCTTCGCTTGTTACAAGATTGCGACTCTTGTTCGTGAGTATCATCATAGAAGGTATCCTACAAAATATTTGATGGTGAAATGGATTTGTCATTTATTTGTTAATATAAAAGATATTTACATTTAAAAATAAAAAATAAAAGAAGAAACAAGATTGAACCTCATCTAATAACGTAGGAATGGTAAGGACCGGAGGTACGTGATAGGGATCATCAGTAAGCTGGTCTTCCATGGGTAAATCAGCTGTCTTCCCTTCTTCTAATGTTGTCTCAATAGGTGCCTTCATCCAACTTGGGGTGGATTTGGAAATGGTCTGTTGATGTTGGGGTAATGATCGGGTGTCATTTGATGAAACCTCAACAGTGGGATGTTGTATTGTAGGAACAGAAAGATATCATGGTGGTGGTCGGGTTGGAAAAGGTGAATGAGGATTTGTAGGCGTGTGATTCTTGGAATTCTCAGGGCTGTTTGTATTAGGTAAGTCGTTATCCAAGTTCTTGTCCTCCGCCGAACTGAATTTCGCATATAGAAAATTTACCTTCGTTCGGATATCATCAAGTTCAATCTTTAGTGTAGCCTGAATATCTTTCACCACCAGTAGGACATCGTCAATACTTTTTGTGTGTGCATTACTGGCTGTCACCGGTTCTTCATTGGCACGATCAGTTGCTCCATATGCACCAACATCACATTGACCTTCTGGTTGTGCTGGTTGCTTGAAAAAATCTCCAACCGAAATCTGCATCATATTATAATAAAAGATATGTAATTATGCATGCACTTCAACGGAAAAAATTTCCATATAAAATAGGTAGATAATTTTAGGAATTTAAACCTGGTTACTTCCAACACCTCCTTCGGTGTGAAGCCGGATTACGCACTTCTTTATCTTCACGTTTGTCCAACAAACAACGGGTATTAATGCTTTATCCACGATCGGCGGCTCCCATCGTAGTGAGTGGAAGTAAAACAACTACAACAAAGAAACAAGGTTAAGACTAAGTTCAATATGAAATGATAAAGTGAAGTTTCATAATAATATAGACAAAAATCTTCATCTTTTACCTAAAGAAACAACACACAGCCGGAAATGCAACATTTCTTCATACCTGGCCGGTTAATCTTAAACTTCTCAATCCCTTCACAAAGTGATGACAAGCACCAAGTAGACCAATTTCTCATACCAATTTTTCCAACATCGCTTAAAGGAATCAAGTACCCCGTATGAATATAATCGGTAGCTGAAGAAGAGAGGATCGTGCCCAGCAAAAATAAGCACAAAGTCACCTTGAATTCATCATCAGCCGTGGTCATCTCCTTTAAGCAATGTTCGATGTCTTTCAAGAAGATGCCACGAGATGTCATGGAAAACTTTGATTCCCAAAAATCTTTGTTAGGGACATCTCCAGATATAGCAATCGGATCTCCTTGGTTAGAAATCCCCAAAACTCGAGCAAATATAGAAGAGTTTATCACAAACCGCCTGCCATGGATATGAATTGAACAAGCTTTTGTGTCAAAATTATCAACGAGCCATCGACATATCTTCAGCCGAAGACGTCCACAATTGAGGGCAAGTAGGTTTCCAAAACCCAAGGCACGAATCGCCTGTTTCTGCTCTTCGGATAGTTTATTCACAATCCGACACCACCGAGAAGGAGTACACCTTGTGCTGATGGTTTGATCTCCATAGTCCAGACGATTTGTTGTGGGTGGGATTTGTTCATCTGTTGGAGGGACGTTGAAGTTGTTGGAGATGTCGTTTTCACAATGGTGAGGTTGCTCCCCTGTCAGATTTGTGGAAGCAACTTCAACCACTTCAGGTTCTCCAAATTTTGCCTTCTCTTCTATCGGTAACAAACGCCATGTCTTTCATGTTGGGGTTTTTGCCCTAAAGCTTGTAATATGTAAATAGAATTTGAACATAAATAAAAGAAGTAGTATATTCATTCATTTTGTGTCATACTTTATATAACATGTGCATTAACATCCAAGATTGCCGGATGTAATTTCGAACTGTGTATATGAGTGTCATATATAGATGGATTCAGTTTGAAACGAGCAATCTAAAGAGTCCGTAGATAGCAAATAAAGCTGGGTACTTTATTTGTGGTTAATCTACAGCTGCGGTCCATTTCGTAGTGTACGGTGATCCTATCCTGGATCATTCATATATAGATATAAGAATGGAGGCACCTTGTATGATGTGATCATATAGGACTGGGCCATGATCTATATGAATCTCTCACTAAGATCCGTTTAACGATGAGATTCATATATATCAACAAATGATGGCTATATGTGGGTGATCTTAATCCTGAGTGTCTTATCGACTCCTTCAGGTTAGATCGTGGTCTTTGATATACCATGGGTGAGGTCGGAGTTGCATTCCCGATCAATATACTCCGTATGTTGGGATCGCGGTTTGGCTTGTAGCTGGGAAGGTTTGTACACAATAGTGGAATCCACTCCTTCTTGTGAGAAGTAGATGGTAGTTCCATTAAGGGTTGATTCGGGGCTTGAACAATATGAGCGCTCTCCTAATTCCGTAAGGAATGTAGGATTTATTGTTCATTAGAGAATCAATGGTACTTAATGGAAAGATATGATTAGAGGGGTATAACGGACATTATGACCCAGCTCTAATTATGAACTACTTGTGGAGGATTATACCATATGTAATAGCTATATCGATGGACACCGAGAGTTATTGGTTTGTGTAAAAACGTCTACAGTTGAGAGAGTGCAGCTTCGGGTTTTTAGTGGAATAACACCGAAGTTAATAATCATGAAATATTAATTAAAGAGTTTAATTAATAATTTCTAAGGATTATTGGAGCTCAAAATACTGTGGGTCCATTAGGTCCCCTTGCTAGCCCGATCGATTTAGGTAACAAGGGTCACGGTTAATTAATTGGATTGTCCAATTAATTGTGTTACGAAAGTGACACGTATTAATTCGGGAATTAATTGAATAATGGGATTATTTAATTAATGAATAATGGTGATTAAATAAATTAAATAATAAGATTATTTAATTATGTTGTTAATCACTAAATGGAGGGTGTTAGTTGATATTTGATTTTGAATAAAATAAGATAATATGATTATTTTATTTTATTAAATTAAATATTTGAAATTGAATTTGAAATGTTTGAATTCAAAAGTAAATATTTAATTAATTTTAAAAAAAGATATGAGATATCTTTATAAAATTTTAAAAATCAAATATAAGATTTTTGGTTTGTTTTTAATATATATGAGATATATTTTTTTTTAAATTTTAAACCGAATGTCGGTTTTTGTTTTTAAAGATATATGAGATATATTTTAATGAAAACAAAAGTTGAACCAAAATAAAAACACATACACGACAAAACAAGAAGAAAAGAAGTAGTGAACAGAAAAGGCATAGCAAAAGAGAAAAAGCAAACTAAGAAAAATAATTGGGTGTGGCGAGCACAAAGTGTTGCACTCATAGAGTTTGTTTTTTCTGTGTATTCTTCTCTTCTTCCTCCATACAGGTCCTGAATATCGTGACGCGCCCACACGCTGTTACCAGTTCCGGGAGATAGGGATGAAGATCACGTGGTTCAAATCAGGAGCAGTTCGTATCAAAGTGAAGGAGCCTCCTACGTAGGTATGAAAAATGTTTCTTCACTTTATTATTGTATTTGATTATTACTGTACAAATGGGTTAGTTTAATGATTGCATAAAAAAAATATTAAAACCTTCCGCTGCGCAATCTGTAACCCTAAGGTTCCAACAATTGGTATCAGAGCCAATTTTTGTACAGTATAATCGAATTCGATTACTCCTGATATGTATGAATGTGTAGGCACATATTTTTTTGATGAGTGTATGATGTTTTTTTTAATTAAATTGTTTAATTTAAAAACATGGTTGATCGTAATTTTTTATGGTGTTGTGGATTTAGAGTGTTTCTGGGTTGTATAATTTTTTTTTATTTTATTTTACTGTTGTATTATTAAAAAAAAAATGTAATTGCAAGAGACCTGGTAGTTCAACGTGCACATGAAGACCAGCGAGCTTGCATGCACCAGAGCATGCCACCAGTGCCACCAGCGCATAAAAGCGCGCAAAAGACCAGCGCATCAGCGCGCATGCATGACCAACGCATGCCTTCAGCCTGTGCGCAGGCAGACCAACACGCGCAGCGCCTACCAGCGTGCGCCTGCAGCGCACAACCGCCTACCAGCGCGCGCGCAGCAGCGATGCCTTCCCACCGAGCTTTCCAGCGCGCTTCGCGCAGCCTTCCTGCGCGCTTCGCAAAGCCTTCCCTACCAGCGCTCAACTTCTAGTGATACCTACCCACGCATGCTACACCCGAACATGACCTGAAGAGATTGGAAATCTTAAAAATTACAAGAAGACCAAGGGATGCCTTGGAAATATTTTTTGTAATTAGATTCCAATTTTTAGGATAAATAATCCACAACACTCGGTCAACTCATGTATGTTTTAATTATTTGATGATTATGCATTGCCATGCATATACATGTCATTTAAATTAGTTGTGCCTACATATATATATATATATATATATATATATATATATATATGTTGATATATCATACATGCATTATAGCCATCTATATTATGTGTTTAATTTTTTTTAATTTGATTAAAATGGGTTATTCACATAATTGGCTATTTTTAATGGGATTAGTTTTTAGGAGTAAAAACTTGGTAAATCTCATTAATTACTAATCTTTTTATTAAAGTGTTTAAATACTAAGATTAGTAGGGTCCTTAATATATATTAGGATTAATTTGATTAAGCTCCTAATAATAATTGGACCTAATAATGTGTATTAGTTTTAATAGTTAAAACCTGGTAAATACACATTTAATAATAATTCTAGTCTTAGTAAACAGTTTACATAGATTTGAATTATCACTAATGAACTAGATTTTTAAAGTGTTAAGAATCAATTTAGTTTATTAGTTATTGGAATAGGATTCTAATAATTTGTGATTAATGCACTTGACGCTTAGATTAATATTAGCCGTTTAATCTAGTTTAATCTAGGTGCATTATTATTAATAGAAAACCCTTAATATAAAATAGTGAGTGGGAGAGGGATATATGACATTATATCCCGCGGTCTCCATCATTAGTTCAACACCGTGAGATTCGAGTGGGGCCTCGTGACGGCTTTGTTTTCGTCCTCCCTAAGGAGGGTTTCCATAAGAATCAATACCAAGGTTGACTTCCTAACAGATAGGATTTCGGAGGGGATTTCGGGATTGACCGACCCTAAGGCAGCAATTCTCGAGTTAAGCTCTTGAGATCTGAAATGATGGGTTACACTCACAAGGTTTTAATTAAATTTGTTAATTAAAAACCTGACCTAATAAACGATGGTTGAATGATATTGGCATAAGAGTTATTCTGGTATATCCTTTGACTAAGAAGGTCTCGATCCAACATGCAAGAATTTGACCGACCCTAAGGCGGCACTTGCTTGTGGTATGTTGGATTGTCGTGGCATAGAAACATTGTTTTTAGGGTTGTTCTTGTTCATTAAACATTTTCATGCATCATGTTTAATTTTATGCCGAACATTCGCACATGTTTAGAATGTATGACTGAATGAATCTTTAATTTATGTTTTTTCAGCGATGTCATCTGCACTATTACAAATACTTGCAAACGATAAATTAATTGGTGATAACTACACAAAATGGAAACTTAACATTAATGCAATACTGGTCACAAAAGACCTCAAGTTTGTGCTTACGGAGGAATGTCCTCCGGTGCCTACTGCCAATGCCACACGAACTGTTCGTGAGGCATACCAGCGATGGGTCTCATCTGATGAGAAGGCCCGAACATATCTGTTAGCTTGTATGATATATGTGCTTGTCACAAAGCACGAAGCAATGACTACAGCATTCGAAATTATGGAGTCATTGCAAGCTATGTTCGGGCAACCCTCCGAGCAAAAGCGACACGAAGCTGTTCGTTCCGCTATGCTCGCTCGTATGAAGGAAGGTAAATCAATTCGGGAACATGTCCTGAGCATGATGTCCTACTTCAACATGGCAGAAGTCAATGGCGGGGCCATTGATGAACCCAGTCAAGTGAGCATCATACTGACGACTCTTCCGAAGAGTTTCGATCAGTTTAAGAACAACTACGGGATGAACAAGTTAAGGTTCAGTCTCACACAGTTGCTCAATGAGCTCGCTACTTTTGAGTCCATGACCAAGGACAGCAAAAGTAAGACCGGTGAGGCAAATGTTGCCGAACCATCTTCCTCCAATAATAAGAAGAGGAAGAGGTCTGCTGGAAAGGTGAAGGGTAAGCCCAAACCCAAGAAGGCCCAAAGCAAAAAGAAGGGCACCTCCACCGACCAAGACAAAGGAAAATGTTTCCATTGTAACAAGGTCGGGCACTGGAAGAGGAACTGTCCTCAATACCTGGAGGAGGTAGCCAAGAAGAAGAAGAAAGGTAAATATGATTTACTTTTTCTTGAATCTTGTTTAGTGGAAGATGATTCTTCACCTTGGATTGTTGATTCGGGGGCCACTAACCATGTTTGTTCTTCTTTGCAGTGGACTGATTCTTGGACACAGCTAGAGGAGGGAGCCTTCTCCATGCGTGTAGGGTCAGGGGATGTCATGTTGGCCAAAGCAGTGGGAGCAATAAGATTGCAATTTTTTAATAATAATAGTTTTTTATTATTGAACAATGTTTTTTATATTCCTGGATTTACACGGAATTTGATTTCCGTTTCTAAGTTGTTAGAACAATTATATTTTGTTTCTTTTGATAATAAATCAGTTATTATTGCAAAGAATGGTCTGAATATTTGTTCAGGAATTAATGAAAACAATTTGTATGTGTTAAGACCGTTAATGCATACAACACTGCTCAACACCGAAATGGTTAAAGTTGAAAAACCAAAAACTAAACGACATAAGATTTCTCCAGAAAACGAAACGTATCTCTGGCATCTAAGGCTTGGTCATATCAACCTTGACTGGATAGACAGACTAGTAAAAAGTGGACCTTTAAGTGAGTTAAAGGTTGGCACCTTACCTGTCTGCGAATCCTGTTTAGAAGGTAAGATGACTAAGAGACCTATTACTGGAAAAGGGCTTAGAGCTATAGAGCCACTAGAACTCATACATACAGACGTCTGTGGACCAATGAATGTTAGAGCTAGGGGCGACTATGAGTATTATGTCACCTTTATAGATGACTACTCAAGATACGGATATGTCTACCTAATGCAACAAAAGTCGGAAACATTTGAAAAGTTCAAAGAATTCCGAGCTGAAGTTGAGAATCAATTAGGTAGGACTATCAAGTCACTACGATCAGATCGTGGAGGTGAGTACCTTGACCAAGAGTTTGAAGACTTCATGGTCGAGCATGGGATAGTTTCCAAACTCACAGCTCCTGGTACACCTCAGCAAAATGGTGTAGCGGAGAGGAGAAATAGAACCCTAATGGAAATGGTGAGATCTATGATTAGTTTCTCATCATTACCAAATTCCTTTTGGGGATATGCGTTACAAACAGCGGCATACATTTTGAATGTAGTGCCATCCAAATCTGTTCCTGAAACTCCCCTAGAGTTGTGGAATGGTCGTAAAACTAGTTTACGACATTTTCGCATATGGGGGTGTCCAGCACACGTGCTGAAGAACAGAACTGGAAAGCTAGATCCCAAGTCTGTGGTCTGCTTGTTTGTAGGATACTCCAAGGAGACCAGAGGTGGATACTTCTATAGTCCTGAAGATAACAAAGTATTTGTATCGACAAATGCAACGTTTCTTGAGGGTAACTATATAAGTGATCATAAACCTCGTTCTAAAATTGTATTAAATGAGTTGGAGCCTGGTGAGACCAGTACTCAGTCAACTAGAGTTGTTAATCCATTAACATCTGAAAGTCAGATAATTCCTAGTCAGGATACACTACCACCTAGACGTAGTGAGAGGGTTGTAAGACAGCATGAACGCTATTTGGGTGTAAGTGAGGGACAAGATCTTGTCTCTGCTGATAGTGTGGATGATCCATTGACATTCAAGAATGCAATGGAAGATCCTGATAAAGAGGAATGGCTTAAAGCCATGAATCTCAAGATGGAGTCTATGTACTCTAACTCAGTCTGGGAACTTGTAGACTTACCGAATGGGGTAAAGCCCATAGGATGTAAGTGGATCTACAAAAGGAAGATAGGAGTAGACGGGAAGGTAGAGACCTTCAAGGCAAGGCTAGTGGCCAAGGGTTATACCCAGAAAGAGGGGGTCGATTATGAAGAGACCTTCTCGCCAGTAGCCATGTTTAAGTCTATTCGGATTCTCTTATCCATTGCTGCCTATTTCGATTATGAAATTTGGCAAATGGATGTCAAGACTGCATTCTTGAATGGCAATCTTGACGAGAGCATCTAAATGATGCAACCAGAGGGATTCGTGTCTCCAGATCAAGAGCAAAAGGTTTGCAAGTTGCAAAGGTCCATCTATGGACTTAAGCAAGCATCTAGATCTTGGAACATCAGGTTTGATGATGTGATCAAAACCTATGGCTTTGAGCAGAACGTCGATGAGCCTTGTGTCTACAAGCGCATCATTGACAAAAAGGTAGTTTTCTTGGTCCTATACGTGGACGACATCCTACTCATTGGGAATGAAGTGGGAGTGTTATCTGATGTAAAGGGCTGGCTGGCTGGCTAGCCAATTCCAAATGAAAGATTTGGGAGAGGCGAGTTATGTTCTAGGGATCCAACTTATAAGGGATCGTAAGAACAAACTCATAGCATTGTCTCAGGCATCATATATCGACAAGATTCTTGTGCGATTTTCGATGCAGAACTCCAAGAAAGGTAATTTACCTTCTAGACATGGGGTTCACTTGTCTAAGGAACAGTGTCGTAAGACACCTCAAGAAGTTGAGGATATGAGACGTGTGCCATATTCATCAGCAGTAGGTAGTCTCATGTATGCTATGTTATGCACGAGACCGGACATCTGCTATGCAGTGGGAGTAGTCAGCAGGTACCAGTCCAACCCAGGATTAGATCATTGGGTTGCTGTCAAGACTATTCTCAAGTATCTTCAGAGAACGAGAAACTATATGTTAGTGTATTCCGGACAGGATTTGATCCCATTAGGATACACAGATTCTGATTTTCAGTCAGACAGGGATTCTAGAAAATCCACGTCTGGATCAGTATTCACCCTAGATGGTGGAGCCATTGTGTGGAGAAGTATAAAGCAATCTTGCATTGCTGACTCCACCATGGAAGCCGAATATGTAGCCGCTTGTGAAGCTGCTAAAGAGGCTGTTTGGCTCCGTAAGTTCTTGAGTGATCTGGAAGTTGTTCCAGATCTGGATAAGCCCATCACACTTTATTGTGATAACAGTGGTGCTGTGGCTAATTCCAAAGAACCAAGAAGCCACAAGAGAGGGAAGCATATAGAGAGAAAGTATCATCTCATTAGAGAGATAGTGCAGAGAGGAGATGTGATCGTCACCAAGATAGCCTCACAAGACAATCATGCTGATCCATTTACGAAGACCTTACCGGCTAAAGTGTTTGAAGGTCGCCTAGAAGGTCTAGGGTTACGAGACATGACTCATATGCTTTAGTGCAAGTAGGAGATTGTTGGGGTTTTTGCCCTAAAGCTTGTAATATGTAAATAGAATTTGAACATAAATAAAAGAAGTAGTATATTCATTCATTTTGTGTCATACTTTATACAACATGTGCATTTAACATCCAAGATTGCCGGATGTAATTTCGAACTGAGTATATGAGTGTCATATATAGATGGATTCAGTTTGAAACGAGCAATCTAAAGAGTCCGTAGATAGCAAATAAAGCTGGGTACTTTATTTGTGGTTAATCTACAGCTGCGGTCCATTTCGTAGTGTACGGTGATCCTATCCTGGATCATTCATATATAGATATGAGAATGGAGGCACCTTGTATGATGTGATCATATAGGACTGGGCCATGATCTATATGAATCTCTCACTAAGATCCGTTTAACGATGAGATTCATATATATCAACAAATGATGGCTATATGTGGGTGATCTTAATCCTGAGTGTCTTATCGACTCCTTCAGGTTAGATCATGGTCTTTGATATACCATGGGTGAGGTCGGAGTTGCATTCCCGATCAATATACTCCGTATGTTGGGATCGCGGTTTGGCTTGTAGCTGGGAAGGTTTGTACACAATAGTGGAATCCACTCCTTCTTGTGAGAAGTAGATGGTAGTTCCCTTAAGGGTTGATTCGGGGCTTGAACAATATGAGCGCTCTCCTAATTCCGTAAGGAATGTAGGATTTATTGTTCATTAGAGAATCAATGGTACTTAATGGAAAGATATGATTAGAGGGGTATAACGGACATTATGACCCAGCTCTAATTATGAACTACTTATGGAGGATTATACCATATGTAATAGCTATATCGATGGACACCGAGAGTTATTGGTTTGTGTAAAAACGTCTACAGTTGAGAGAGTCCAGCTTCGGGTTTTTAGTGGAATAACACCGAAGTTAATAATCATGAAATATTAATTAAAGAGTTTAATTAATAATTTCTAAGGATTATTGGAGCTCAAAATACTGTGGGTCCATTAGGTCCCCTTGCTAGCCCGATCGATTTAGGTAACAAGGGTCACGGTTAATTAATTGGATTGTCCAATTAATTGTGTTACGAAAGTGACACGTATTAATTCGGGAATTAATTGAATAATGGGATTATTTAATTAATGAATAATGGTGATTAAATAAATTAAATAATAAGATTATTTAATTATGTTGTTAATCACTAAATGGAGGGTGTTAGTTGATATTTGATTTTGAATAAAATAAGATAATATGATTATTTTATTTTATTAAATTAAATATTTGAAATTGAATTTGAAATGTTTGAATTCAAAAGTAAATATTTAATTAATTTTAAAAAAAGATATGAGATATCTTTATAAAATTTTAAAAATCAAATATAAGATTTTTGGTTTGTTTTTAATATATATGAGATATATTTTTTTTTTAAATTTTAAACCGAATGTCGGTTTTTGTTTTTAAAGATATATGAGATATATTTTAATGAAAACAAAAGTTGAACCAAAATAAAAACACATACACGACAAAACAAGAAGAAAAGAAGTAGTGAACAGAAAAGGCACAGCAAAAGAGAAAAAGCAAACTAAGAAAAATAATTGGGTGTGGCAAGCACAAAGTGCTGCACTCATAGAGTTTGTTTTTTCTGTGTGTATTCTTCTCTTCTTCCTCCATACAGGTCCTGAATATCGTGACGCGCCCACACGCTGTTACCAGTTCCGGGAGATAGCGAGGAAGATCACGTGGTTCAAATCAGGAGCAGTTCGTATCAAAGTGAAGGAGCCTCCTACGTAGGTATGAAAAATATTTCTTCACTTTATTATTGTATTTGATTATTACTGTACAAATGGGTTAGTTTAATGATTGCATAAAAAAATATTAAAACCTTCCGCTGCGCAATCTGTAACCCTAAGGTTCCAACATTTCCAATTTCACTGCGTGACTGCAATAATATAACATGACAGAATGTTAGATTGATGATGTGAATATCAACGAACAATGAATGGTATAAATTGTTGTAAATGTATATGACCTTTGAGTTCCCATTAGCATCTTTCTTTTTGTATTCCAATTTGCTGGATAGATAATAGCAAAATGATTAGTTCACATGGACAAGATAGCAAGTTAAAAAACTTAAGTAAAGCATATGATAATGTTTACATACAAATAATTAATCCATCCCATGTTTCCAATCTTCGGTTTTGACAAGTTTTTCGTCGGTGTTGTTTTATTAGAACCATCATTCTTCTTTTCACGAATTCTTTTTTTCACCATTTTCAATCTGTACATCAATGGTAATAAGTGTTTAGTCAATAACATGGATAAGGAATTCAATTGATATATAAAATCATTATAAAATCCAATTCCTTATCTTAATATATTATACATATCTTCAATGAGATTATAACGTAGACATCTAACAACAAAGAACCACGATAAATTCAATCATGTACAAGGCAATCATAAAAATAGTTCTAGTTTCCATTTCGTAAGTAACCAGTGCAAATAACATATGTGATCACAAGGGTAGATATGTCGGATGAATATAAATAACAAAATAAATGCAATATTGTAAGAGCATCATAATAAAATAGTTCATGATTACCCACAAAGAAATCAATAATATCTATGAAAGATGCTTTTGTTTGACTAATGAGTGTAACATTATGTTTTTTTTCATGCAAAACATAATAAGACCCATTCTTTCAATGTTATATCTTGTGTGGTGTAATAAAAAGTACCTGCGATCTAAGGTTCTTCTTCTCTCCCAAATTCTTCACAGTTGTCCACGGACTAGGTACCTTCTTCTGCTTAAATTCAAATACCTAGAAGCCAAGGCCGCATTATATCCAAAATATAGCTACCAAAACGTAGCTCAATACAGAAATATAGAATGCACAGGAAAATATAAAGACAAATAAATTGCATTAATGGAACAAATAGACACTCAATACGTGGAGTTGTCTCACAAGTGTACTCTACCGGCACAATTCCGGGTATGAGTAAGTCTGAGTATTCCAGCCGATATACTTTCTGACCAATACAGAATATAGAATAATAAGATAATAAGAAAACTTCAGATTAAAATAACTGACAAAATGCAGCTACGAAAACGGACCTCTGCACATGACAATATAAAGGATATTTATTAGCACAAATGGAACAAATAGACACTCAGTATGTGGCGTTGTCTCACAAGTGTACTCTACCGGCACAATTCCGGGTATGAGTAAGTTTGAGTATTCCAGCCGATATACATTGTCACCAATAGAGAATATAGAATAATAACATAATAACATAACTTGAGATTAAAATAACTTACAAAATGCAGCTACCAACACATAGCTGTAACAAATAATATACAATGCACAGGAAAATATAAAGAAAAATAAAATAGCATAAATGGAACAAATAAACAGTCAGTACGTGGCGTTGTCGCACAAGTGTACTTTACCGGTACAATTCCGGGTATGAGTAAGTCTGAGTATTCCAGCCGATATACTTTCTGACCAATACAGAATATAGAATAATAAGATAATAAGAAAACTTCAGATTAAAATAACTTACAAAATGCAGCTACGAAAACGGACCTCTGCACATGACAATATCAAGAAGATTAATTAGCATAAATGGAACAAATAGACACTCAGTACGTGGCATTGTCTCACAAGTGTACTCTACCGGCACAATTCCGGGTATGAGTAAGTTTGAGTATTCCAGCCGATATACAGTGTCACCAATAGAGACTATAGAATAATAACATAATAACATAACTTGAGATTAAAATAACTTACAAACTGCAGCTACTAACACATAGTTGTAACAGATAATATACAATGCACAGGAAAATATAAAGAAAAATAAATAGCATAAATGGAACAAATAGACAATCACTAAGTGGCGTTGTCTCACAAGTGTACTCTACCGGTACAATTCCGGGTATGAGTAAGTCTGAGTATTCCAGCCGATATACTTAGTGACCAATATATAATATAGAATAATACGATAACTTCATAACAGAAGTTAATTGCTGTGCAAACTGTACAAGGCTCATAACTTCATAAGAAGTAAATTGTAGCATTTCTTTTTATTCACAAGCAATTTGACCATAAGAGAAGAAGCAGCTACTGCTTTAGTGGGCCCAAAACTGCAATTACATTCCACATTTACATCTATGTTAATTATATTAATGCGACAGGTGACTACATGAAAGCTATGATGATTAACTGAACTAGACAAAACTATTGTACCAACCATTTAGGTTGGCAACATAAAACTTTAAGTTTCTCTTCAGTTATTTAAGATACTAACATAATTTATTCTGAAAATTGTTGAATAGTGAAGATATCCAACACTAGGAATTACATCCGAATCAAAAGAAGCGCAAATTTTGTTCAAACTAAAATTTTACTTACAATGATAATATTAAAATTGTCCATAGTTGCACCATAAACCAGTCAAACAAATTAATGGTTCAACCGCTACAGAAAGACAAATTAATGGTTCAAATTATCCTACTCCAGCTTTCTGAACAAAAAAATTTAGAAAAGATAAAGAAAACAAATATTCAATTTACTTGTATCACTAGTATGGTCAGTTTCTACTACAATATCCAACAACTCAAAAGTCAACATAGATGTCTTGAAATCTTTTGTTAATTACTTTTAAACTATATAGAAAAAGGTCAAATTAATTGTGATTTTAATTAGGTGAACACCGAAGGAATTGGTAGTGTCATAGTAGACGCTGATGCTTTAGGATGTTCTAGTGGTTGTGTTTGAATCTTCTCTTATAAACTCTTCCACTGGAAAACCTTTTCCTTACACAAACCTAATTCTGGGTGGGGCTATATACCATCTATATACTATAAATAAAACAGTATATGATGAAAGTGAAAAAATGGAATATTTGTTATTACTCATTGCATTCATCATGTCAACGTCACAAACTCACAATGTAGTTAAAACAAGATTTTGCTTCATTTTCGCAGTTCTCTATCATTTTAATACAAATTTCGTATATTTTACTATTTACATTTCAATTGATTATTAATCACATATTTATTAAATCATATTGACAAAACAAATTATCATTTACTATATTGATTGACTAATTCGATTTTAAAGCATAAAGTCAAACAAGACAACTTGTCGTAGTAGCCTGGATTTGGAATGAAGGAAGTTCTACAAACAAATCTGAAATGTACTCAACTCTGAATTAAAAATATACATTGTTTGTTTTTTCAAAATATAACATCTGAAAACCTGTAATTTCACATGTATGCCATGCCCTTACTCTGTTAATGGTCATATGCATTACATTATTAATAAAATAAATAAGTTAGACAATTCATTTCCAAAATTTAGAAAAAATTATAATAAAAAACAAAACCTTCACCCCTGTACACTAAATAAAAAAGCATATGACCAATGATATACTTCAAAAACAAAAATTTCAAAATTTAAATAAAAAACTACAAAAAAAGTTAATAAATCAACATAAATACACCAGTATACCACACCTATCTCTACTTTCTTCTTTGTCTGCTACTTCAAGTTTTAAACCACACATACACCACAAATACACCAGTACACCACACCTATCTCTACTTTCTTCTTCGTCTGCTACTTCAAGTTCAAAACCACACCCACACTTCACAAACTTCAACCACACTCAGACAACACCACCACCACCACCACCACACACACACACACATAATCACACACAAACTCTAAACGAATTATTTGGGGTTTGGGGATTTTTATTTCAGTGAATTATTTGGGGTTTGGGGATTTTGATTTGGGGGAGGTGGTGTTGTGTCTCGATTCGGTGTGCTGTGCGTGTAGGTGTTGTGGGTTGATGGGGTTCAGTTGGGTTTTGGATTTGCTTTAGGGTTCCGACCTATTTCTTTTTGATAACACAAATCAAAATAAACAAATTATATGGAACCCTAATTTAAATAACAATAAATTACCTTCCAATTTAAGGACCAATTAGAGGATTGAGACACACCCCTGTCCAGCCAACTCGTTCAACGCCTGGGACCAAACCAACAATTCCTTCAACGTCGGAGACTTGGCCAACACCATGTGCACACTAACAGAGTCGGGAGAGTGAGAGAGGCAGGATAGATATGTGGATGGAGAATGGAGAATGGAGAATCAGGGGAGAGAGGCACAGTGAGAGAGGTGGTAGAGTGAGAGACGCTGGATAGAAAAAGGGATGGAGAATGGAATGAGAGGAGAGAGGAGAGAGGTAGTGTTTTATATTTGGGTAAGAAACCGGTGTAATAGGTAGATGGTGAAAAATATATTATCATTTCATATTTAAAAATGTTGAAATTATTTAAAACAGGTGTTGTACGGTACGAATACGAAGCAATTGCACAATTTTCTTACCGTAGCAAGACCCCATTGGTTGATGCTGTAAACAAAATGAAAAAAAAAAAGGCCATCGGTAAATAATACAAATTTAGTGTGAAAAAATTAATATTGTCCAACTTGTCGGCACATAAATAGAGAAGGGATTGGGAGAGCAGATTGTTCGAGTGTATCCAGCAGTCTAGCACTCCTCAGAGTGTATGTTGACAACACTTGTCTGACTAATCTGTATTACCAGAAACTATATACTATATGTTGCTATTCTCTATGGGTGTCAGTGTCACCATTTTTATTACATATTTATGCATCTGGCAGTGTTTTGCAAGTGACTTGGTCTGTGTATCAATATTTTGTGATGGAAATTGTTGATGGAGTTTAAAAAAGGAAAATACAGGTGAGTTGTATGTGTAAAATTTTATGTCTTCGAGGTTATCACGTACCCAGAATTTAACATGCAGTTGCCGTAGAATGAGAAGCTACAGCCAATCAACACTCGTGAAACAACTTTATCACAACAATATCACCCAAAAACACTTGTCCAACCTCTCAACTTTCACTTTCGCTTTACATGATCTCCGCACGAAACGCCGTGAATTGGCCTATCTCTTGCAACTTCCCGTGTCAGACAACAAGAATTCAATTTTGCGCCACCAACAAGTTCACTCCCAGGTTGTTGTTAATGGGTTGCAGTCGGATACTTTTCTTGTCAACATATTGTTACACAAGTACTCGAAATCGGGTGATTTATGCGCTGCACGTACATTGTTTGATAAAATGTCTGAGAGGAACTTGATTTCTTGGTCATCTGTGGTTTCTATGTATGCCCAACATGGTTATAGCAGAGAAGCTTTGGTTGTGTTTATTGGGTTGTTGGAAGGTTGTAATCAGAGGCCAAACGAGTATGTTTTAGCGAGTGTTGTACGTGCCTGTGCACAGTTGGGTTGTGTAGGTGAGCAAATGCATGATTTTGTTGTGAAGAGTGGTTTTGGTCAAGATGTTTATGTGGGTACTTCGTTAATTGATTTTTATGCGAAAAATGGGGGTGTAGATGATGCAAAATCAGTTTTTGATGGTTTAGTGATGAAGACTGCTGTTACTTGGACTACAATTATAACTTGTTATGTGAAAAGTGGGAGGAGTCACTTGGCACTGAAGTTATTTAATCAAATGAAAGAGACTGATGTTGTTCCTGATAAATATGTGCTCTCTAGTGTGTTGAGTGCGTGTTCAATGCTCGAGTTTGTTGAAGGTGGGAAGCAAATTCACGCTCATGTCTTGAGGAGGGGAACAGAAATGGATGTTTCAGTTGTTGATGTGCTTATAGATTTTTATGCAAAGTGTGGCAGAGTAAAATTAGCTAGGAGGCTTTTTGATGGGATGGTAGTTAAGAATGTTATTTCATGGACCACAATGATTGCTGGGTATATGCAGAATTCATTTGATAGGGAAGCCATGAAATTGTTTACAGAGATGACAAGGTCGGGTTGGAAGCCTGATGGCTTTGCCTGTACTAGTGTTCTGAACTCATGTGGTTCACTTGAGGCTTTAGGGCAGGGGAGACAAGTGCATGCTTACTCTATAAAGGCCAATCTTGAGTCTGATGATTTTGTGAAAAATGGTTTGATTGATATGTATACAAAATGTGATTCCTTGAATGATGCAAGAGGAGTTTTTGATATCATGGCTGATCATAATGTGGTCTCCTACAATGCAATGATAGAAGGATACTCAAGACAAGAGAAGCTCTGTGATGCATTGGAACTTTTCCATGAGATGAGGCATGGGTTTGTCCTCCCAAGCCTCTTGACATTTGTTAGCCTCCTTGGTGTATCAGCTGCACTGTTTACATTGGAATTGAGCAAGCAAATTCATGGTCTCATCATCAAATATGGGGTCTCCTTGGACTTGTTTGCTGGTAGCGCTCTAATAGATGTTTATTCCAAGTGTTCTTGTATTAAGGATGCAAGAATTGTGTTTGACGAGATGAATGAGAAGGATATTGTTGTTTGGAATGCAATGCTTTTTGGTTATATCCAACAGTTGGAAAATGAAGAGGTCCTCAAACTCTACTTAGAGCTACTGGTATCGAGAGAAAGCCCTAATGAATTTACTTTTAATGCTCTAATCACAGCAGCCAGTAACCTGACAAGTCTCCGACATGGTCAACAGTTCCATAACCACCTGATAAAATTGGGTTTGGAGTTTGATCCATTTGTTACAAATGCTCTTGTAGATATGTATGCTAAATGTGGAAGCTTTGAAGAGGCTCATAAAACTTTTAGTTCTGCTCTATGGAGAGATGTTGCATGTTGGAATTCCATGATCTCTACATATGCACATCATGGAGAAGCTGAAGAAGCTCTTTTGTTGTTTGAAGAAATGATAAAAGAAGGACTAAAACCTAACTATGTCACATTTGTGGGTCTACTCTCAGCATGTAACCATGCAGGACTTTTAGAAGATGGACTCCGTCATCTCGAATCTATGGCAGCAGGATTTGGAATTGAACCAGGGACCGAACATTATGCTTGTGTGGTTTCTCTTTTAGGCCGTGCAGGTAAACTATATGAAGCAAAGGAGTTCATTAAAAAGATGCCAATAAAACCAGCTGCAGTTGTATGGAGGAGTTTGCTCAGTGCATGTAGAGTTGTTGGAAATGTTGAACTGGGGAGATATGCCGCAGAGATGGCAATTTCTATCGATCCAACAGATAGTGGTTCATATACTTTACTTTCAAATATTTTTGCGTGTAAAGGTATGTGGGCAGAAGTCAAGAGGGTGAGGGAGAGAATGGACTTTGATGGGGTAATGAAAGAACCTGGTCGTAGTTGGCTAGAAATTGATAATGAGGTCCATGCTTTTATTGCAAGAGACAAAAGTCATTCTGAGATCGACCTGATATATTCAGTTTTGGACAATTTGATTCTGCAAATTAAGGGGATAGGTTACGTGCTTAATACTGCTGCACTTGTATCGAATGATTGAGAAAAGTTGGCTGCTGATCAATTTGGAGTATTTCTACTTGTCTTCTTCACCGAATACTAGATATTCACGTATGACTTTTCTTAGTTGTTGGTAATGTTGAGATAGCATATTTGTGAAGGTTTGAGGTCAACAGTTTGAAACTTTGTTATTATATTATTATTATTATTATTACTTTTGCTGCTTTGTAAGAGATGGAGGGTGTGTGGGAAGAAGGTATTCGGTAAAATCCTTTCTTTATGAACAGGAAGCTTATGAAGTTTGAATGTCATTATATGTGAAGTATGTCTTCTTTTGGTATATCTGCAAACACAATACATTTTTTAAGTCCATATTTTTGTTGTTTGTTTTCATTATTCATACCTCTTTAATAAAATCTTCATTCGATGGTGTCAAACCTGTGTATGTATAACTGTTTTGTGAGAAGTTTTGGTACGTTATAATTCAGGAGTACTGGAGTCTGAGTGACTTATATTGTTATGATTTACAGGTTGCTACTTGCTTCATATGAATTTACGACCTTAACCTGTATCCCTGATGTGATCATGTATAGAGGTGCTTAAATTCAGGTATTATTACTCTGTACTTTTGTTTGGTTGGCAGCTCAGCGGTCCTTAAATAGTGTTTATTCAGCTTTGCCAATGGTCGGAAAGTTAATTTGTTTTATAGTGAAATACTGAAATGTAGGAGCTTTAATCAAGCAGCAAACTTAGTGTATGATATGCCTCTATAGAGAAAGTGCACAATTTTCTTTTTCCCATACTATATATCCTTTATTTGCCTCCTGATTGGCATAATTGTGCATCCAAAGTTGAATTATTTAACTGAGAGACAGAGTTTAACCCAAATTAGGATCTAATTCTATATCTCTAATATATGGAGACAATTTTAAGGATAGAATTAGAAGTTTCTGCTGTAATTGAACCAAATTCAATAACTTGACCTGATAAGGATTCAAATATGATAAATAACTAACGGCTATACACACGCACAGTCGGACACACGATATTGTAATTATTATTATTCTGAAAAGTATGAATATAAAATGTAAATGTTGATATTTATTTTATTTGGATGTGAACTTTAACTTGCTTTTCTGAATTTATATAGGATTCTAATTATTTTTATACATTTTTAATAATTTTTATAATAGGATATGGATTTGGATTTGTATCTTAAAGGACCAACACCGGACTTAACTGACCTGTATAAAACTTTAGTGGTGATGATTTTGATTATAAATCATATTGGGGCAATTTATTATCTTAGCGCTGGTCTGTTAAGATGTCCCAGTTATGGTTTACTCTTTTAAAATGGTTTTATGAAAGATAAATTTGTCCATTTTGTAATCTCTTGATTCACTTTTGAGGTAGGCTTTTTCTTTGGAGATGTACATAATGTCTCTTCTTTTATGATTGCAGCTGTTGGATCTTCCTGGTATCATTGAGGGTGATAAGGATGGAAAGTGTAGAGGGAGGCAGGTAAAGCATTAATATTCTTTTTCCATTTGTATTTTGTGGTCTGGTACCTTGCAAATTGTGTTGTTCATTTCAAAGTGCTATTTCTTATTAACTGTTACTTTTATTCTATTTTGTAAAATGTACATTATAAATTTATTTCCTTAACTCAGTACACTATGCTTTTAGTGCTTACAACCCATGATAACACGAGGTTTGATCTTGAGGTCAGTATCAATGGAGTGAAAAGATGTCTGATTAACTTGAATGCTAATTAGTATATAATGGTAATATATAGACTAGACTTTTGCATAATATCTAATTGCTGTTTCTGGTTCATATGCATCTTCATTAGTTCATCCGTTCAAAACATTTCATTAAAGATTCGTGTTTTTGCAATCCAGGTTATCAGCAGATTCAGCACCGCTAGAACAAGTAATTGTATCTTAATTGTTCTTGATGCAAGAAAGCCAATAACTCAGAAGCGCCTGATAAAGAAAGAGCTTGAGGGATTTGGCATAAGGTAATAGGACTGTTAATTGTATTTTTGAAATATCTTTTTTCTCTGACCCATGCTTTGTTAGCATCACAACTTGATAAGAATATTTATTATTTAATTTATGGAAAGAATATGAGAATCACAACTTGATCCAGAGGTTTATGGGGAAGTTTATCAAATGTACTTCCAAATTTAGATGACCTGGGAAAAACGCCAACTAGCATGATCATTTATAAAGATTCTCTGACTAGGGTTGTTGAGCTATAAAATGTGACTGTGATACAAACTGTATACTATTACGAGTTTGAGTGGCCAGTACACATTAAGTATATGAAAGCAATTTTTGTAGTTTAAAAGTTGCCGTATGTCTACTTGGAACTATTATGAGTGATTTTACATTAACTAGAAGGTGATGATAGAACTTATCTTATAACAAGTGGAACCTGAGGATTTTTTTTTTCTTCTTTTTTACTCGAGTGCCTTTAAAGGCTACTTTGCTGTTAGTATACATTTCATCTATGTGTTTGAACTTACGCTGTTAGAAGTTCCTGTTGAAATGATCATTCCAAACTTGTTTTGCATAAGAGGCTAGCCCCTCTCCCTGTACAAGGCTTCCTGTTGAATGTGCCAAGGATTTGATTAATTTTCTAGAAATTGTAATGTAGGTGGTTCTACCTTTCTTGATATAATTTCTGGTAAGTTTTATCATGTTCAGGTGTTAGCCCGTGGACTCTGCTTCTTGAATATATATTGTGATATCTATTTCATGCCTCTAAGCTGCATTCTAGAACTTGGTGATCTTTAATTTATTGTTTTCTTGGTATATAGTTCACTGTACTTTGAAGTTCTTTTTGCCATGTTAGTTGTTAGTTATATGTTGTGTAATTTGCTGATTTGATGGTTTGTGCACACTAGGAGCATGAGCTTAAAGACGAAGATGTTCAGATTATCAAAAAGGTGAGGCAGAAATTCATTGGTATTTCACAACAAAATTTCTCCAAGATGTTCCTGTGATGAGAATAGGTGGAACAATAGATAGCTTCTTGTGTAATTAAGCCATTTTGGTGGTCAAGCTCGTTGGTGATGATTCACTTTGTTGCGTGGTTAGTATTTGATTACTGTTTTGTGTATTGGACATAGAAGAACAAAGAGAAATTGGCTCTTGTTCCCTTTTTCGACTGACTTTTGCCTCCGGCTAGTTTTTCAACGTTTTTGTTCAATCTATCAGGAGATGTATGATATATAAAATTCAATGAATGGTAGTAAACTTGCATTATATTTGAACATTTTACAGGAATATGCTACATTTCAGTATGGAAATGTTCAAGGTTTGTGGTTGCACATGATTTTATGATGTTGAACTTTAATATTTAAGTTAAAAGATTAAGGGGTCGTTTGTTTTTTTCACTTAAAACTTAATGGGTCTGAATTGAATACATTCAGTTGTTTTGTTTGTTTTTATAAGTGGTCAAACAACTTAAAATTATCAAAAAACAACTTAAAATAAAAAGTAAGAAATCCTGACTTTTAACTTAATTCAAAATCACTGGATTACAATTAAAATATTCTCTTCCAAGTCTATCCTCTAAAAAAAGATATATTTCCGAATTTATCTTAATTTGATATGGTATAAAAAAATTTCTTTTAACATATTTTTTTATTTAAACAGGTTTTTGAAAAGAAAAAAAAACCCTAATTACTTCTCATAATGAAATTTTTCAAAGATTGAACAGTTTAATTTCTCTCTTGCCAAAACCTAGTAAGAACTTTTTTTTTAATCTAACTATTAGTATAGTGCTCAATAAATTTGTCTATCATATTGAGTAGATTTCGTGGCTTGAAGATGTTATAGAATTATTGTATATGAAAAATTCAAGAACTTTTTTTTTATTTGGTTTACGGTGCATATGATCCAGGAAACAAAAAAAAAATGGTTTCATGAATTATATTAACCGGAAACGTGGACAACATAAAAATTGAACTTGAACTTGAACTTTTTTTTGACAATAAATTTAGTTTAAATTTTGTTTGCAGAACATGAAAATTTATATTCTTTGATTAATTTTTTTATTTTTTTAAATTGAACTTTGTTTGTAAAAAAAACATACAAAATGCTATAAAGAATGGTGCATGTTAAATTACTTCTTTTAATTAGTATAGGTATAAATGTAAAATTACGTATTTTCAGACAATTTTATTTCTAAAAAACAAACATATTGACAGTACATTCAGATGTGAGAAAAAAACAAACAAACATATCATTCAGGTTCAGATTTCAGTCCCTATTCAGTTTTCAGAAAAATTCAGGACTGTTCAGTCTTCAGACAAAAAAACAAACGACCCTTAAGTGAAGAAGATGAAGTGTCCGTTTGGAAGAGTATGTTTACCGGATAAAAGAGATTTTTTTTAATTAAAAAAAAAACTCTTTTAAAAAAAATTGTGTTTGGTTGTCACTCAATAGAGTTTTTAGATTATTAAAAAAAGCTGTTTTTGATCTTCTTTAATAATACTAAAATATCTAATATTGTCTTACCATTCAATATTTTTTTAAAGTATTTTGATAATCTTATTACTTAAAAGAGCTTTTTAAATTGCTAACCAAAAGAACAACTTTTCTTTAAATGTTTAATTAGTAGAAGATAAACTTTAAAAGATCTACTATTAAAAGATTTATTTGAAGAATCTTACAAAGTTAACGTGGGTTCTTAGAAGATAGCAAATTTTTTTAATCGATGGTTTATCGCTAAGAGTATGATAATATATTTTTGCAAGTAAATTTGACTTTCATGTAATATTCTAATTGGAAATGGTTTGACACCTGAATTGTTGGTACACGAACCTGGAGCTATTTGAGGATCTCAGTAGTTTTTCTAAAGAATAATTTGTAAACAAAATATTCGAAGTAAACTCTTAAGCCTCCACGAAAAATGTTTGGAGTAACAACCTTTTAGTAATATATATTAATCATGGTTAACACAAAGTACATATGAGAGGGTTAAGGGTGAGATGAGTTATAATAAAAGAAAAAAAAAGTTGGATTGGCATAAATAAAATCTTTGTAACTCATTGATTTTTCACTTACGAACCCCTAAATATGACCATCACTAGACAGTAGACACCAAACCATTATGCAAAATTTTACATTGGACAATCATTAGAATACTTCAGCTCTGAATGGTTTCTACCAATATGAGGATCAAATTACATGGTTGGTTATGTGTCCAACAACAGAAGAATCAATCACCATAAACTAGAAGAAAGAAGCAACAAAAATATATCAATGCCATTGTTGGTATCTGAAAATAAAAAATGGTGCTGAAGTGGAACCCAACTGAGAGAGATGGGAAAATACCAAAATAGAAAAAACCAACACTTAAAAGGGAAAATGAGATTAAACTCCCAATGTTACATTATAAATATATAACTTCACCAACCACGTAAAATGGGATCCTTCAACTTCAGGCCTTCACACAGCAGTTGAAGTAGCTCAAAAAGCTCCTCCTTGTCTGTTCAACAAAAAACAACCAAAATTAACTTGAATCCAAATTTTTACCCAAATCAAATAATTATAGATAAACAGGCGTAAATTTTCTATCATTCTAGCGGGGATCATCTTCGATCTACCCTAGTAATTCAGTTATCGTGTCTCTCGTATGAATTCCGCTTTTTCTGGCGGGGGGAAGGATTGGTGGCTCTGGCTCAAAATATTTAAGATGTCCCATTTATGAGGGGGCTTGCTTGCAAGATTTTTGTAGCATGTGATCCACTTGCAACCTGTTTGTGGCCTAGGTATATATAAAGATATGATCTTGAATGAATTTCAAATACAAAAAACCATGCTTCCCTCTTTGTCTGGGCACGCATCTTTATCACAACAGTCATTGAAAAGCCTCTTACAAGAATTTAAAAACTCTAAAGTTGTTAGATGCTCTTTGTACTGATCTTTTGAACCACACATGTTTGATTGGAAATCAGAATCACATAAAAACCATTATCAGCAGACTCAGCAGCAACTACCCAGATCCTAAATTATTTATAAAATTATATTTTTAAACTTAGATTTAGTACATGAATGTTCTCTGACAAGTGATACCTATTTAATAACTAATCTTCAACATATAGTTAGCAATGCTCATCATATGCATCAAGCTTTAAATATTACAATTGATTAGGAGAGCCGTGCCACAAGATAATTAAAACCGTCCTAGTCTTCGAAGCCAGCCAGCCGCCCATGGTAATATCAAAGTCGGTCAAAAATACAAATTGACCATTGCATATATTAGGTGTAATGACCTCATAAATATCTAATGTTTGACAACCCCAAATCATCTCAAATTGTATAAATAATGAGAGACTTTTAACATTCAAAAACCCCAGATGATTCAACTGGTCCATACCCTGTTGTCATCAGCAAACAACAATCAAGTTGACTGATTTTCATCAAAAACATCCAATATGCTACAATTGAATTGCTACCTACTACATAGCAGACACAATTGAATAACAATAACTAACCAATTACCCCACCATCAGAGCACATGAATGTCATTCTCATAACTTTGATTTCTTATCTGATTCATTTTGCCATATATAGAATTACCAACTACTACTATTCTGATTTCAATGCATTTTATGTTACAACTAGAAAAGCTCTTACTTACAGTTGGGGAGTGTTGGTTCTGATGATGACGAAAATGGCGGTTCTGATCGTTGTGGGCAGTGTTGACACTGGGGGCAGTTGGGTTGATGAAGTCCTCTTCATTTCCAAGACTCGCTCTCGACAAGTCCCTCTTGTTTTGCTTTCTCATTTCCCTGATTTTTGAGAAATCCATGGAGTAATCAGGCAACTCCCCCTTCTGATCCCAGTCCCCAAATTGTGGCACTGACAGCCATGGAGCATTTCTCTGCATTATTTTACATCAAAACCTTCAATTTTCAATATTGAACGCCTATCCAGTGTTTAATTTAATCAAACCCCTTTGCAATTTTATATAATCTTGACAACCATAAAAAAAAAAATCACATTCATAGCCATGAAAACACCACCAATGCA
The DNA here is from genome assembly GCA_033220585.1 of Dipteronia sinensis. Taxonomy (NCBI): domain Eukaryota; kingdom Viridiplantae; phylum Streptophyta; class Magnoliopsida; order Sapindales; family Sapindaceae; genus Dipteronia; species Dipteronia sinensis. Next base: position 33,099,493 of record CM065640.1, on the reverse strand, counting down.
GGTGACTTCACAATAAAGGGTTACTATTTTTTACTAATGAAAAAGAAAATTATCTTTTGAATAATGAAACAAAAAAGGAGACCACAAAAAAAAAAACAATTGAAGAGGAGGCAGCTTTGACTGGTTCTCATATCTCAGCTTTGAAAAAAGTGACATGCATGATTGCTTCTTTCAATGTCTCATTAAAGGTAAAAGCAAACTAAAAGTAAAGTAAAATTATTCACATAGATCGAAATTTCTACTTGATAATCTAATTACAATTTCGAGATTTTTTTTTCATAAGTAAATAAAAAACCAAAAACTGGGAATTCAACTTCTTTTTGAAAAGTACTGAAATTCATAATCATCTAAGCAAATCGAAATCAAAGACTTCAAACCCACGTCTGTTTGGTTGCCGAGAAAGTGCTCCAAGAAAAAGAAAATATACAAAGCAAAGCAAAAGACACTTGTAAATAAATATACAAAGCAGTTATTTTACCCATTCATTTTCCTCTACTTTCTCAGCAAACAAACACCCAAAAACAAAAAAAAGGCATACACACCCGCAAACACGAACACATAGAGAGATATAGAAATACAAAGAGAAAGAGAATGATATCACCTCCTTACGATCTTCCATGACGGCAAGTGTATATATGTATATATATGGTGATTGTGGAGAAAATAACCAGAGAAAAGTATAAGAAGAAGAAAAAGCAAGCTTTTTTATTTTTATAGGAACACTAGAGAGAAGAAGAAGCGGTTTTTTTGAACTCTTCCCAGCTTTTTAGTTACAAAGCGGTTCTAGCAAAAGCAGGTTCGCAGAGAGAGAGAGAGAGAGAGAGAGAGTTATACAGAAGAAAAAAAGAAAAAAAGTGTACGAAACTTAATTACAGCTCAATGACAGCACGATACATAGATTCGTGTCTGACATTTCATGCAACTTTTTTCCTATGTCCATCCAAATTAAATAAATACAATTTCTTTTGCTTTCGGTTATTATATGATTATATGATTACCGCCCCTAAATACACATCTTAATCCTTAACATAGACCGCCTCGTACCTAATAAGCCAGGTCCAAAAAGTTGTGGGAATTGAGTCATGCCACAATTTCAGAATTGCTAAGGCTCGGTCCGAAGATATTTATCTTTTATTTTACAAAACTGCCATCACAGACCAAAATTCCCATCAATTTCCTTCATAATATCTTTGCTTCATTTATTTTAGATGTAAGGTTAAAAAATAAAAATGAAAATTTAATAATAATTTAAGAAAGTATTCATGGTTAACGCACTATATATATATAACACTACAGATTCCATTTAAATAAATGAAAATATGGTACTAAATAATTGGAAAAAAAAAAATTACAACTCAACACAAAATATACACACAAAAAAAAGTGGAAATAAACAATAGTAAAAAAGTTCAATGAAACTGATCATAAGCTCCATAAAAAAAATTGCTCAAAAGCAATGAAAAATATATAATGTTGATAATAAAAATAAAAGAAATACCTTAAAATTTTACTTCAAATTCTCTTATTGCATCTATCTTTCTTTGAATAGAAATTTAAATAAAGTTAGTCTTGCTGAGAAGTTGAAGCAATGAGAAGAAAAAAAGACTTGGTTAAAAAGAATTGATTTGGTCTTTGATGACATTTTTGTAAAATAAAAGAATTAAAATTAATGTTATAAATGGATGTCCATTTTTTTATAAATAAAAGTAATATCATGTCTCTCGATTATGGCTCATAATTTAAGATAGAAAAAATAAAAATCTCCAGGTGCCACATAGAGAACGATATGGATTTGGAAAGTGATGTTTTGCCACTAAGTCTAACAATTCTCATTTCAAAATATTGTAGAAGTTAAAAAAAAAAAAAGATTGACATTTATTGCACCTCACCTCTTCGTAGCATAGGTGACAATGCACTCATATTTCTCGTAGTGAAGGGCTTCGAGTCTCAACAAACGCATTTTAAAAAACAGACCATTAATTCGACCGTTCGGTGTCATCAATTATTGTAATCCTTCTTGTGATCCTTAAAAAAAAAAACTTTTATTGCTTTTTGATAAAGAATAGCATTTTTTTAGTATATGGTACAAGATGTCATGGTTATTTTAAAGATGTAATGCTAGTTTTCTTTGATAAAATAAGGTTGGTTTAATAGTAAACCTCTCACACATACATTTAAGAGGTTGTGGCTTCAAGTCATGCCCCATCCCCCAATCTCAAAATATTGTAATAGTTTAAAAACAAATACTAGTATTATTTTAATAATATGAAAATCCTCCAAATTGACATGATAAGGTTGGGTTAGTGGTATTATTAAATCCTAAATTACAACAATGAAGTTGTGTGTTCAAGTCATGTTTACCTCTCTAAATTCCTAAATTATTTGTAATTGTTCAAAAATTATTTTTATTATTAAAAAAAACACCATTTGTATAGTTTTTGACTAAATATTTTTACTAAAAATGTTTTCCTTTTAAAGTGTGTTATAAAAGGAAATGTTAAGAACAAATTTTTTTTTCAGCCAAAAAAACAATTTTTTTTATATATGAAATTTAAGTAAAATTAAAATTTTGATCTTTTGTCATGAATTCCTGTTAAAGGAATATATATACGATAAATCACAAACACAATTTTAAATTATATATTCAGCCCATATCATTTTATAAATGACCAAACATCGTGTCGTGTTTCCCCTCTTGACTCACAGATCACAACCTCAATATAGTAAATAGAAGGGGTATTTCATTAAACCAACCCCCTCTCATATTTGTTAAAAATAAAGATATGTGCATGGTCTTACAATTTACATGCTTGGTTGATGTAAATTTTGACGCATTAAATATTTGGATGCACTATTATGAAAAAAATTTAGACACATTTCGTAAATTATATATATAGTAATTTTTTAGTACAGAAAATTTCGATCCCGTATGAAATCGTCAATAGCTACCGATAGTTATTGGATTGCTACATATACTTATTGAATTACTATTAGTATCAATCCAACAGCTATCGATAGTTTTCAACAATTTCGTACAAATTTCCATCACTTGAAAATTTTGTATATATAATTCTTGGTTAAAGTTATGGAAGTTATAATTATAAGAATAACACTGAGTAAGTAGAGACACGGTTTCGGTTACTTTTGTTATTAAAATTTTGGGTGGCTGACGTGGCATATTATTGTAGTTTTTGTTTGTTGTCTGTCTTCCTTCCCTATCCAGTATCCACCTTCCGCGCGGTTTCTCTTTACTCTACATATTTTCTACATACTTTTTTTTTCAAGCTCCGGAGAAAAAAAAAAAACTTTAGTGCAGAGGGAAGTACTTTGCATCTTTCGAGTGATAAGATCGCAACAGAAAATGATATACCGATACCCCGATACATAAGATAATTTACGTCCACTTCAAGTTCTTCTCCTTGCTCTTACCATTAACCATTAATGTGACATCTAGATCACACATTCGAATAAAAAAACCGTTTGCATTTTGAGAAAAATTGTATTCATATATTAATAAGGGTAGAGGCGATCAAAACCAACTCCATCAATCCGGGAGTCCATTTAAAAATTTGTTAAAATCTTATTAGAAAATGTAAGTAACTAAATAAGGGTGTCAATTCGAATTATCCTATCACATTTGTATAAACCTAAAACTACGCGTTTAATTGTTAGTTAATCTAAACATAACACGTTAAAACTAATGAGGTATGATGTATCATTAAATTATCAGGTTCCGATTTGTTTAACTCATCAAGTTATATGTCAAGTCAACTTACATTTAAAAAAAAAAAAAAAAGCTTTATTGAAAGAATACCTTACACAGGTTGCAAAATCATCCGGCAAGTATTTCCTAACACAGGAGGGATAATTCTCCAACCAGAATTGATCCTCATGATTACACAAAGCTAGTTTAGCTAAATTGTGGACAACATAAATTGCCTTTCTAGATACAAACTTCAGATTACAGGAAGATAAACCTTGCATCAGAAGCCTGATTGCTTCAATAACCAACCCCACCTCTGACTCATAATTTGCCGAATCAGTAATCCAACCAACCAAGATAGCAGCATCCGACTCAACGTCCATTGGAACTAACCCGGTTTCACAATCCAGTTTCACACCCATGTAGATGGCAATCGCTTTTACCACCTGAGTTGTGTACGTTGCAGCTATTTGTTGAGAACTTGCAGCAATTACAAACCCCTCCGAGTCATGAATCCAGAGCCGGCCTTGGGTCAGGGCACTAGGGGCGCCGGCCCATGACCCATCACTTTTAGGGTCTCCAAACATATGCAATGAGTTTAATATATAATGGGCTGAATTCTGACATAAAAAAAGCCCAATAGAAATGATTTGTTTAGGGAAAAAATGGTCTTGTTTTTACAAAGTCCAAACATTACAAATAATAATAATAGTAAAAGGACCCCATTTTAAAATGATGCCCAAATAGTTTAATAGATTTTTTCCTTTAAAAAAATATATCATTTTATTGACTTTTTTTTCCGGACAGTGCCCAATTCTGAAAAACAAATAACAATTATTTTAAGAAAATAAAAAAAAATCTTTAGGGTTTCAATCTTTTATCACTTATTCACTTCTTGTTTTTCTAATTCTCAATCCACCACTCACTAGAGACAAAAAAACTACTAACTTTACTCTCATCTTTTTTAGTCTTTACTCATCTTTTTCTCTCTCAATCTCAACTCTCAAGTCTTAGACAATCTTACTCAGTTTCTCTCACTTCTCACCTCTCTCTGACTCTCTCAAGTTTCAACTCTCAAGTCTCCATTCTTTTTCTCATTTTCTACATAGCTACAATCTTGGGCTCAAAAAATAAATAGCACTTTTTGGAGGTGGTATTTCAACAATGTCACTGCTTTAATAACTTATATTTAAAAGGCACCTATTATGGTGAACGGACAAAAATACCCTCAATTGTTGTTCCACATCAGCTTTCTTTCATTCAGTTTACAGTGACAAAGTTGTGAAGTAGAGATAGAAAGTCCGGTTGAAACTCAGGCAATCACTTTAACGGTGACGGAGTGGCGCTATGCAGACGCATTCGGGGGTCGAGCTCCCCGCCGAGCAATTCATGAAAAATCTCGGACAGTTCATGAAAAAGCTCGGATAAAAAAGCTCGGAGTTTTCATGAAAAAGCTCGGAAAAAGCTCGGAGCCTTATGCAAAAAGCTCGGGCAGATCAATTCATGAAAAATCTCGGGCAGTTCATGAAAAAGCTCGGATGAAAAAGCTCGGAGCTTTTATGAAAAAGCTCGGAAAAAGCTATTTTACAAAGTCCCGAGCTATTTTACAAAGTCCCGAGCTTTTTTACAAAGTCCCGAGCTTTTTTATAAAGTCCCGAGCTATTTTACAAAAGTCCCGAGCTTTTTTACAAAAGTCCCGAGCGTTTTTACAAAGTCCCGAGCTTTCTTACAAAAGTCCCGAGCGTTTTTACAAAGTCTCGAGCTTGTTTTCTAAAGGCTCGAGCTTTTTTACAAAAGTCCCGAGCTTTTTTACAAAAGTCCCGAGCTTTTTTACAAAAGTCCTGAGCGTTTTTACAAAGTCCCGAGCTTGTTTTTTAAAGGCTCGAGCTATTTTACAAAGTTTCGAGCTTTTTTCAAGTCTCCGAGCTTGTTTTCTAAAGGCTCGAGCCTTTTGTCCAAAGGCTCGAGCTTTTTGAAACAGGCTCCGAGCTTGTTTTCTAAAGGCTCGAGCCTTTTGTCCAAAGGCTCGAGCTTTTTCAAACAGGCTCCGAGCTTTTTCAAACAGGCTCCGAGCTTTTTGAAACAGTGTCCGAGCTTTTTCAAACAGGCTCCGAGCACTTTCAAAGGCTCCGAGCTTTTTCAAACAGGCTCCGAGCTTTTTATTAACAGCATCTGAGATTCAAATTTCACAGATTCAATATTGACAAAACCAGTTTCATGTTTACAAAAGGAATGTTTTTTAAAAATGAAGGATACAAAACAGTATTTCAAACAAACATATTACCTTGTTATGCTTACTGAAGAATGTTAAGTAGTTTTGAAATTTATTGTAGAGAGAGAAAGAGAGGAGTTCCTGCCTTCAGTGTTTCAAGTGTGGAGATGGAAGTACAGAGACAATTGAAAATTGATTATTTAAGGGCAATTTTGGTAGTTCACCAAAATAGGTGCCTTTTAAACATAAGTTATTAAACCGGTGACGTTGGTGCAACAGCGAGACAAAAAAGTGACATTTCTCACCATTTCCCCCTACAATCTTTCAATATCTCAATCTCTCATTTTAGACTCTTAGGGGTCGTTTGTTTTTTTTTTCCACTTAAAACTTAATAGATCTGAATCATAATTATTAAGTTATTTTGTTTATTTTTTTTAAGTGGTCAAACAATTTAAAAATACCAAAAAACAACTTAAAATAAAAAGTAAAAAATCTTGACTTTTCACTTAATTGCAAATCACTGAATTGCATTAAATGCAATCTAAAATCTTTTCTTCTGATACTATCCCCTATATATGATATATTTCCAATTTCATCATAATTATATATGGTATATAAATATTTATTTTAATATATTGCTTATTTTAAATAGTGTTAAAAATAAAAAAGAACTCTAATTACTTATCGTATTGGTGTTTAATATCAATACACTTATTAATAGCCAAATTTGGCTAGGAATCAAAGGGAAATTTTCCACCCTCCTGACCTGACTATAGGCTTGAGGTTATCCACCAAGGGACCACGGTTCCCGAAGCCAAGCTACGATACCACCCCAAAGAAATAAAAGCGAGCTCCAGAAACACTAGGAATAGTGCCCGACGCTATCAAATCGAGCCCGCGTCACCAAAGCAGAAATCAGGAAGCTCCCCGAGGTCAAGACTACCTCACAACCTCTCCGGAAGCTCGCCAAAACCCCGCTGCCACAGAAGAATGTCCGCGGGGGGCCGCATCAAGCTCCAAGAGATCAAGGGAGGTCAAGCTCCTGGCTAGACTAAGCTTCTGAATATCGAAGCCGGGATACTGATCTACCTCGCTATAAGAGACAATACATACCATATTCAACGACCTCTATGAGGAATCACGCTATGAAGATACGAAGATACACTGGATCATATCTGGAAACATAACGTACGTGTAGAGCAAGTAATAGAGTCTAAAGAGGAAACAAACTGATCTCCACCAAGATATTCTTAACTCGGTTATTAACACAAAGTCAATGACATTTAAATGAGAAATCACGTCCGATAAGGAGGGAAGAGATTGAGAAAATCAAGGGAAAAATCACAAAGTTAACCTACCAAAACTATGTATAAATAGGAGGAAAAAATGAACCTCTGAAGGGGACTACTTTTCGACAAGCATACGACAACAACCCTACTACACCCCAGAGAAATTGAGAGCATTTTAGAGATATTTGTACATGATATACCATTGATAATAAAAGCATTTTCATTCTCTTTTGATTGTACTAATATTAGTATTTTTTTTATCATTTGAACAAGCACTGTATAAAGTACATTCGACCCTGGCCACCACCTCCGTGGTAGTGGTCTCGAGGGTGTTAATTGGGATTTCTCACCCCGAGCAAATTTTCAGTTCACACTTTCTTGCGCCGTCTGTGGGAACACCCACACCCAGTTCATCAAATCAACCGTTTATATTTTTATTATTTTACAGGAACCATGAGGCTCCGCTCCTCCCAAGGACAGTGTTAACTGAAAATTTGCTCGGGGTGAGAAATCTCAATTAATACCCTCGAGACCACTACCACGGAGGTGGTGGCCATGGTCGAATGTACTTTATACAGTGCTTGTTCAAATGATAAAAAAAATACTAATATTAGTACAATCAAAAGAGAATGAAAATGCTTTTATTATCAATGGTATATCATGTACAATATCTCTCAAATGCTCTCAATTTCTCTAGGGTGTAGTAGGGTTGTTATCGAATGCTTCGGGAACTGTGGTCCCCTGGTGGATAACCTCAGGCCTGGAGTCAGACTAGGAGGGTGGAAAATTTCCCTTTGATCCCTAGCCAAATTTGGCTATTAACAACACTATTACGATATTAGGGTGATGTGTTTATATATTATTTTTTTAGAGTATTTTGTATGAGTTTTCATCCAGTTCCTTTTATTTTTTGAAAAAAAAATCTTTTCTTTTCTTAATAAATATGAAGTTTATTTGTAATCAAAGAAGAAGATCATGATCAAATGTGTTCATATATAATTATTATTTTTGGATTTGTTTTTATTCTATATTATATGTATAATTGTTTAACATGGATATAAATGTAAAATTACTTAGTTTCAGATAATTTTACTTTTAAAAAACAAACGTGTTGACAATACATTCAGATGTGAGGAAAAAAAACATGTCATTCAAGTTCAGATTGCAGTCTCTATTCAGTATTCAGAAAAATTCAGAATTGTTCAGTCTTTAGACAAAAAAACAAATGACCCCTTAGTCTTAGTCTCTCACTACCCTAAGTAATTTCGAATTTCGTTTTTGTTTGTAATTTTTATTTTAATGTTCTATTGTTCTATTTAATGTTTAGAAAACATCAATGTTTATCAAATTTTGGTTTGTTGTAGTACACTTGTACCACTAAATCTTGTTTTATATTTCATATTTTCTTCCCAAAGAAGTAAATGTTGTTTACAGACCTTGATTTTGTTTAATGTTTATATGCTTCTTGGCCTATTGTTCTATTTAGTTGTTTGTTAACTTTTACTTTATATTGTATTTTCAAGCAAAAAAATAATATCAATCTTGTAGGATAGGCACAGCGGGACTGGTGGACTGTTTCACTTTGATTGTTAGTTAGTTTGTGTTAACTGAAAATTTTCTCGGGGTGAGAAATCTCAATTAACACCCTCGAGGCCACTACCACAGAGGTGGTGGCCAGGGTCGAATGTACTTTATACAGTGCTTGTTCAAATTATAAAAAAAATACTAATATTAGTACAATCAAAAGAGAATAAAAATGCTTTTATTATCAATGGTATATCATGTACAAATATCTCTCAAATGCTCTCAATTTCTCTGGGGTGTAGTAGGGTTGTTGTTGTATGCTTGTCGAAAAGTAGTCCTCTCAAGAGGTTCATTTTTTCCTCCTATTTATACATAGTTTTGGTAGGTTAACTTTGTGATTTTTCCCTTGATTTTCTCAATCTCTTCCCTCCTTATCGGACGGGATTTCTCATTTAAATGTCATTGACTTTGTGTTAATAACCGAGTTGAGAATATCTTGGTGGAGATCAATTTGTTTCCTCTTTAGACACTATTACTTGCTCTACACGTACGTAATGTTTCCAGATATGATCCAGTGTATCTTCGTATCTTCACAGCGTGATTCCTCTTATAGGTCGTTGAATATGGTATGTATTGTCTCCTATAACGAAGTAGATCAGTGTCCCGGCTTCGATTTCAGGAGCTTAGTCTAGCCAGGAGCTTGGTCTGACCTCCCTTGATCTCTTGGAGCTTGATGCGGCCCCCCGCGGACATTCTTCTATGGCAGCGGGGTTTTGGCGAGCTTCCGGAGAGGTTGGGAGGTAGTCTTGACCTCTGGGAGCTTCCCGATTTCTGGTTTGGTGAAGCGGGCTCAATTTGATCGCGTCGGGCTCTATTCCTGGTGTTTCTGGAGCTCGCTTTTATTTCTGTGAGGTAGTATCGTAGCTCGGCTTCGAGAACCGTGGTCCCCTGGTGGATAACCTCAGGTCTGGAGTCAAACTAGGAGGGTGGAAAATTTCCCTTTGATCCCTAGCCAAATTTGGCTATTAACAAAAGTCCCCTCTGACTTGAACGTCGGTGATTGAGTTTGGGGTTAGAGTCAGATTTCGTATTTTATTTGGGGAATTTTTCCTTCTTTACCGTTACAAGAATCTTGGGGGAAATCTTCCCACTAATTGCACAAGTGACGTGGCGAGAGCCTATCGGTGTATTTCCAAGTCAATCCGGCTGCGTTACGACAGTTCCTATGATTCGAGGTGATCTTTACCAAAATTTCGACGGTGCGTGGCCAATGCTACTACACTATTGCCTATTTATACTTGGTTATATCAACGCCTTCCTTATACCTTCCCTTTCTTTTTCAAATTTCAAATTTTCTAAAAAAAGACCTTCTCTCAAGTAACATCTCCCTTCTCATTCTTCATCCTTGCAGACTTCATTCCACCATGTCGAAAGCCAGTCGCGACTCCGTTGATTCCATTATCGATGGCGAGGAGGTCATCGGTCTCGCTTACGAAAAAAGGGCACGAAGGAGCCTAGATAGCAATGATTCTCCACCAAATCTGTAATGTCGGCGGTCGAACAAGAACGTGTCCATTGGGACAGGGTTTTCTAATCGTCCCAACCATCCACTGGATTTAGTCGATGAAGATTCTGATAGAGAGATTGGTGACGACGCCGCGGCGAAGGGTCAAGTCTCGGCTACTGGTCCTCCTTTGGAGAGGCTTCCTCCTTATGACTTCAGGGTTGTTCCCGACTCTATCGTTGATCCGAACTCGATTGACCGCTTGAGGTCCAAGTACAGCATTCCTGACAGTGTTTCTATCTCGATTCCTCCCAAAGGTTATAAATTCTTCTATCCTTCAAACGGTGTGCTTCCGATTCATATGCAAACTCTCGAGAATGGGGTTATGCTTCCCCTTCATCCTACCCTTCGACGAGCTCTTAACGCCATCCAGCTTGCTCCTCTCCAGCTGACGCCCGAATTCTGGAGGCATTTGATTGGCTTCCTCGTGCCGTGGAGGGAATAATGCCAGCTGAGCAAGGTGACGAGAGAGCCCAGAGCAGAGGAGCTGGCCTACCTTTTTCAAATCGGGAGCCTCTCCGGCGCTCCCCGATGTCAGTTCTATGCAAAAGCCAAGAACAAGCTCAACTTTGTCATTCTTGGTGCTTCGAAGAAAGATCCCGCCTAGAAGGAAGAGTGGATCCTGGAAGGGGGTGACTGGGGAAGCTCGATTTTTATTGGAGGGCATGAGTTTGAGGTTCCCACAACTTTCAGTGACAAACCATCATAGGACCGGGACCCCCTACCACCTGAGTCTGAGACTGTTTTGAAGGCTATTCTGGCCAGGAACTACTTGAACCTAAAGTTTCCAACTGCTGAAGCCTTCGATCCTCGCTGGATGAATCAATACCTGCGGATCTCCGATGCTATTCCTTGTAAGTAACACTGAATCGTCTTGATTTGTCTCGTTGATCAACTCAATTCTGACGTTTCCCCTTTTGTTTCATTTACTTATAGTTTTTTGTTATTTAACCAGCTTCTCGCGAAGGCCATCGATTCCCGCAAGCTTGCGTTCCTCTTCCCTCTGATGGGGTTGGGCCAGCTCCTGCTGTGCCCACCTCCCCAGCTGGGTCTAGGATGGCCAACCTTGCATCGCGGGCTTATCAGACATTGAACAGGGCTCCCCAGACTATTGATACAACTGCTTCTGCCTTCTCTGCTATTGTTACTACCATTCCTACGACTCACCTACCTGATGCCGCTACGCTTCTAACCCCCCGAGCATCGGAGGACTTTGAAGCGGGTATCGCAGGGATTCCTCATAGCCTCTCTCGCCCTCAGTCGAGCTCGACGAGGCAGGACAAAGTTTTGGAACAATTCATCGCATCCTGCCCGGGTGGTGGGCTCTCTAGGATGGCCTTGATACCCGTCGATATCTTGCTTACCAAGGGGTCTGCTGTCTTAGTTGAGGTAATTATTTTTCCTCTGTATTATTTATGTGACTGCCAACTTGATCGATTCCTGACCCTAGCTTTGTATCTTGTAGGCCTTCAAGTTAAACGTGGCTATAGGCCACCAGGTAGCCCTCCTTCGTGATCGGGATGCTAAGGCTAAAGCCGAAGCTGAGAGAGCCATTGGATTGTTCAAGCGGGCTCAGACACTAGTACAAGAGATGACCTCCAACAAAGGGAAAATGGAGACCGAGCTGGCCGAGCTTTGCTGTGATTATGAGAGGACGAAGTTATCTTTCGATCAAGAAATCCTCCAATCTACCCGGCAGGCCAAGTAGAGGGATTCTTGGAAAACCGAGGCTAAGAAGTTGGACCTCGAGAATCAGGATTTGATTGCTCAGGTGGCCAAGCTGCAAGCTGAGGCGGAGACCTCCTTTAGTGACGAATGTATTTTTATGTCGTTGAAAGCATCGTCAAAATATTTATAATAAAATCAACCTTGCTATAAGGCACGAGTCAAAAGACATATATAGAAATAAAACTAGTACAACGTGCAAGCAAGGGTATCGTTCCGCAGGAATGTGTTGTTAACCGTTTCAAGTTTTAGAGTTTAGGGAAAGCATGTAAATAGAATGCGGATGGGGTGAGAATGGTGTGTGTGTGTGTGTGTTGGGTGTTGGGTGTTGGGTGTTGTATGTGTGCAAAGAAAAAGAAAAAGAAAAAGAAAATATAAAAATAAACAAGAGAATATGGAGGGGTGAGAATGGTGATTAAATGAGAAATAATAAAATGGTGGATAGGAGAGATGCATGAAAGTGGTCACACAAGAGTTTACAAGTTCACCATACATAAGTGCACACAAGTGGGTTGTTAGACATTATGCACATCCAATTTAAGTTAAGGGTTCGTTTTTGCCTCAATCCAATTTATACCCATTCATAGAGCTAACGGTTGAAGAGTGTGTTGAGAGTCTCTCAAACACGAAACCGCAACCAACATATGTGAATCGATTCTACAACCCAATGCTAGATTGAGCCTCAATACTAACATGGTAATGTAAAATGGCAACGTTAGGTGTAATGAATGTGGAAAGAGTAATTGTTCCTCCAACCATAACTTACCTAAAGCCCCTAGCGCAAGCAATAGCCGAATTCCCAATTATTGTAACTTCAACCACAACTCACCTAGAGCCCCTATCGTGAGAAGTAGACAAAGTCCAATATATAACAAAAACAATGAACCAAACCTCTTTAAATATGGCAATTAGCAAGTTCATTCATTCTTCCTAGCTAATTAGTCAAGTCTATGCCCGGAATGGCCTTTCCAATGGCACAATCCTTACTCTAATTCACTCAAATCCATCCATACACATGCAAATTCAACTTTCCATCAACATACACACATAAATGGGACATTTGATTACAACTACTCCTACAATTACATTAATCTACTCCTAATCCCATTCATGAACACATATTAATTTCCAATCTCCATACACAAGCATTTCAAGATAGAGATATATTCAATAAAAGCAAGAATGAATCAAAACACAAATTAGATATAAAAACAACCACACATTATATTGAGCACAAATTAGGTCTACAAATACTCCCAAGTGGGGATTACACAATTAAGAAAACAAGAAATACAAAGAGATGGGTTAATAGAAATACAACCCTTGAAGAAACCCCTCCAAGAGCTCCATCCATTGCTTAGCACGAAATTGGTCATAGACCACTCCTATCTTTATGCAATCTACTCTCAAATGTGGTGGGTGATGGGTATAAATGGTGTGGGAGAGACATCCATGGAGGAAAACCTCTATGGATGCTCTTGGAAGCTCCTTTCTCTCTTAGGAAATGAAGAAAATGAAGAAGGAGAAGTTTGGGGAAGAAGAAGTCTGTGGTGAGAGAAGAGAAGAAGGTGTTTAAATAGTGTGGGGAGGTTAGGGCTGAAGGTTCGATGAAAGGACAAGGTTGCCCTTCAATTTTTGGGCAAAAAACTACTTTCTGGAGGTAATCGGTGGTTTGGTTATGCGGCCTAGACGCCGTTTGAAGTAGCTGTTTGGACCTGACAGCAATTCAGCATTTCAACATCGCACGCTGTTACGGAAATAGGCATAACTTCCTACAGAAAACTTGGAATCACAATCGGTGAAATTTTCTGGAAACTAGACTTCCGTAGCTTTCTGAATATATAAAGATCTCAAGAAGAATCTATCAGAGGAGGAAGATATGACCCCTGCAGGTTGACCGTTATGCATGAGCTTATATAATTTCAGCCCATAAGCTGTCAGAAAATCAAAGGGGTTCATGCATGCAGTCTCGGTGTTGATTTCTTGCTCGATGATGGATCAACCGTGGGACACAACTGGGCTTAGATCATGCCACAGTCTGTGTCAACGGTGAGGCGCGGCACTGTGAATACTTATATTTAATCTCTTTTTGGCACGTTTTTGCCTCCCAGACTATTCTTTAAGCTCAAAACCAAAATGTAGGGAATATGTACCTACACAAGGCTCAACAAACACATTATATACAAAAATAAGCTTGAAAACGAGAACAAACAATAGGAAAATAAGGACCTAAAATAGGTATAAAATAGTCCGATCAGATACTTCTATGCTTCCTTTCAGGTTGTAGAAGCTCTCCCCCTTCCCTTTGATCTATCATCCATCGCCGGTTGGGATAGAAAAGAGATAATGACCAAAGCTACTGAATTGTCTCGCCCTGAAGATGACGAAGCGGTTCCCTTTAACCAGTCGAGAACTGGCAAGCAGCCCGTCCAGGCAGATCCTCCCCTTCCTCCTCCCATCTTTACTATTTCAGATCCTCTGGAATCTTCAAGTAAGGTTCTGCCCGCGTAGTCTGAAGGAGATCAACCAGAAGCTGGGAAAGGAACAGGAAGCCTACATAAGGGATCCTCTAGAGTGGAATTGGAGGTCGACAGGAGCCAGACGGGATCCATGGCTGCCCTTCTTGATGCGGCCATCCCTCCTGAGGTTATGGCGGTGATTAATAAAGTTATGGAAGAGGACCCAGCTAGGCAGCAGACCATTGAGGAACCTCTGGAGGAAGAGGTAGCTGTCAAAGGCGACAAAAACAGGCTATTACCTAACGGAGGAGCTGGGGGTGAGGATCATCGTGGAGGAGGAGTAGTAGGGGGAAATCAAGAGGGTTCCGAAGCTTGACGCTGCCAGTTCATGACTGGCTTTGATTGCCCGGAAAAGGGGGGTGGGCACCCCGCTTTACTCATGATTAGTTTAGTCAATCTGTTTCTCCTTTTTGTAGTCCGGATCCGGGGGTTGGGCTCCCCGCTTGATGGATGTAGCCTTTACTAGGGGATAGGCTCCCTTATGGTTAATAAAAATTTAGTTATGATTTCCTTCGCATTTGTTTTGACTACTCTTGATAACGAGCTTCCATCTTGATTGATAACTTCTTGCTTTATTCCTGATTCCGACCGTGAATCGATCCTACATCTTTGATGATAATTTGTTCATACCTTAATCTGGCTTCGTAGGAAACTCTTATCATGATGATCTTAATCCTGCAGACGAAACAAATATTTATGTTTAAATCCGTTTCAGGAAAGGTAGCCTGATCGAGGCATCAGGAGGGCTGTCTAGCTATTTCCTTATCTCGAGATCTGGATGGCACTATGCTCTTACACCCAGGCCCTTCTTGGGGGTGGTAGTCCGACCAAGGCATTATGAGTGCTGTCTAGCTATTTCCCGGTCTCGAGATCTGGATGGCATCTATGCTTTTACACTCAGACCCTTCTTGGGGGTAGTAGCCCGACCAAGGCATCGGGATGGCTGTCTAGCTATTTCCTGGTCTCGAGATCTGGATGGCATCTATGCTCTTACACTCAGACCCTTCTTGGGGGTGGTAGCTCGACCAAGGCATCATGGGTAATGAGGGGGCTTCCCCGGCTAGTCCCTGGTCTCGAGATCCTGCTGGCAACTATGCTCTTATGCTTAGACCCTTCTTGGCGGGGGGTGGTGCCCGGCCAAGGCATCAGGGGCAGCAAGGGGGTTTCCCCGGCTCATCCCTGGTCTTGAGGCGATTATGTCAAATTTTCCAGTCGAATATGTAGATATTAATGTAGAACATAATATGAGATAAAGAAAAACTCAGACTTTATTGTTGACCGGGATGTAGTACATCGTTATTAGGGATTTTATTGAAACCTAAATGGGGGTAATCTGCTCAAGAGTCCCCTACTCAGGGGTAAAACTTCCTCAAGTGATCTGCATTCCAGGTGTGGTCGATGGGTCGCCCATCCATGTCTTCAAGTTTGTAGGCTCCATTACGAGCAACTACCTTTACCAAGTATGACCCTTCCCAATTTGGGCCTAGGACTCCATCCGACCTTTTCCGAGTATTCGAGGTCACCTTCCTGAGCACTAGATCCCTTTCTTTGAAATTTCTGGCTTTGACCTTTCGGTTGAAATATCTAGCGATCTTGCTCTGGTAGATCGCCACTTTCTCAGCTACCCGGTCTTGTTTCTCTTCTAGGAGGTCTAGATTAGCCGAGAGTTTGACCTCGTTGCTTTCAGGTTTCAAGTGCTGCACCCTGAATGAGGTCAATTTTTGCTCGATGGGGAGGACCGCTTCAACTTCGAAGGTTAGGGAGTAAGGTGTCTCTCAGGTAGCTGTCCTCTTTGTAGTCCGGTATGCCCAGAGGGCCTCGGGCAGCTCCTCGGCCCATTTGCCTTTCTTCTGCTGCAATTTCTTCTTCAGTAGCCTCTTGATAGTCTTGTTAGTGGATTCCACCAGCCCGTTGGTTTGAGGATAGGCTACTGAAGCGAACCTGAGGTCGATTCCCAAATCTTCACAGAAGTCTTTGAATCGGGCGTTGTCGAATTGCTTGTCCAGGTCAGCTACAATGATGAGAGAGGTCCTGAATCTATAGACCACATGGGTTTTGATGAACTTGGTCGTATTCTTTTCTGATATTCGGGAGAGAGGCCCTGCCTCGACCTATCTTGTGAAATAATCGATAGCCACGATAGCATATTTAGCTTGCCTATGAGCGGTGGGAAGTGATCCAATTAGATCGATCCCCCACATGGCAAAGGGGTAGGGCGAACTGAGAGATGACAGTCGCTCTGGTGGCAGGTGGTTCAAGTTCGAAGTCCTATGACACGGTTCGCAAGATCGTATAAAGCTTCTTGCGTCTTGGTGGATGGTCGGCCAGTAGTACCCCATACGAAGCACTTGATATGCTAAAGCTTCTCCACCGATGTGGTTCCCGCAGTCCCCATAATGAACCTCTCTTAATGCCTATTTAGCGTCATCAGGATGTAAACACCGAAGTAAGGGGAGGGATCTACCCCTCCTATAGAGGTACCCGTCTACCAGGCAATATCGGACAGAGAGCCTTTTAGTTCTTCAGGCTCATCGGGAAGCTTTCCCTTTTAGAGATTAGCAACAATCAAATCCATCCAGCAAGGCTGACGATCCGGAGAGCAGATTTCCTTGCTCGCGGTTATGCTTGGTTGGGGGATCACTTGAAGGGGAACTCTCCGTGGTAGGGCTTAGCCTCTATTTGCGGCTATCTTAGCTAGAAAATCTGCGCGGTGGTTTTGGTGTCGAGGCACCTGATCGATCTTGAATCCCTTAAACTTGTTTTCAAGCGACTGAGCTAGCCTTAGGTAGGCGGCCATGTTATCTCCTTTTACCTAGTACACCCCAGACACCTGATTGACTACAAGTAATGAGTCGCTCTTGATTTGTAAGTAGTCGGCCTTCAGTTCGATGGCTGCCTTCATCCCAGCTAGGAGGGCTTCGTATTCTGCTTCATTATTGGTGGCTTTAAACTCGAATGTGAAGCAGTGACAGATTTCAGTCCCCTCTGGGTTTATTAAAACTACGCCAGCTCCTCCCCCAACTTGCCAAGACTCTCCATCTGTATAGAGGGTCCAAGACTTGCAATCTTCTGGCCAATTACCGATCTTGGAAGTCTTCTCAGGGACCACATTAGATGATGAGGGGATCGCTTGGCCTGGGAGCGCTGAAAATTCTATAACGAAGTCTGCCAAAGCCTGCGCTTTAATCGTGGTCCTGGGCTTATATTTTAAGTCGAACTGGGTGAGCTCTAGGGCCCACAAGACTAGCCTTCCGGACACGTTCGTTCTTTGTAAGAATTGACGGAGAGGTTGGTCTGTCACCACTACTATTGAATGAGCTTGAAAGTAGGGACAGAGCTTTCTCGCTAAGGTCACCAGAGCATAGGCGAGCTTCTCCAAGAGAATATAATTTTTTTTCTGACTTGGTTAAAGCATGACTCACGTAGTATATGGGCCTTTGAATCCCGTCGCCACACTCATTGGCCAAAGCTCCACTTACAGCAGTTTCTGAGATGGCCAGGTAGATTTGCAGCTCCTCTCTGGGAACCGGCTTGACTAACAACGGTGGGCTTGTTAGGTATTTTTCCAAGGCTTGAAAAGCTTGTTCGCTCTCCGGGCTCCATTTCATGTTTCTCCCTTGCTTGATGGCTTTGAAGAATGGGAGGCATTTATCGGTGGAGTGAGAAATAAACTTGTTAAGCGCTGCTACACACCCAATCAAAATTTGTACCTGTTTGAGTGATGTGGGGGATTCCAGGTCCAAGATAACCTTGATTTTTTTTGGGTTGGCTTCTATGCCTCTCTCATGGACCATGAAACCTAGGAACTTTCTCACCGTTACCCCGAAGGCACATTTGGAGGGGTTCAACCGCATCTGGTTTTCTCTTAGGATTAGGAAGGTCTTGCGAAGGTCTTCTTGGTGTCCTTCTGCGGTCGGTGATTTTTTGATCCTGTCATCGATGTACACCTCCATCCTCCTTCCAATTTCGGGCTTGAACAGTTTGTTAACCAGCTGCTGGTATGTAGCCCCTGCATTCTTAAGGCCAAATGGCATCACCTTGTAGCAGTACAGGCCATGTCCAGTAATAAAGTTTGTCTTATCTTGGTCAGCGGGGTGCATTTTAATCTGGTTATACCCCGAGAATGCATCCATGAAACTAAGAAGCTTATTTATGGATGTAGAGTCGACCAAGTGATCGATCTTTGGTAGAGAAAAGCTGTCTTTTAGACCCACCCAGTTGAGGTCGGTGTAATCGACACACATACGCCATTTCCCATTCGCTTTGTAACCACGACCATGTTGGCGATCCACTCGGGGTAGCGTACCTCTCTGATAAATCCCACCCTAATCAATTTGTCCACTTCCTCCTGAACCGTAGCGTTTCTTTCAGCGTTAAAGTGACGTATCTTCTGTTTGACGGGCTTGACTGTTGGATCCACCACTAATCGGTGAGCGGCCAATGATACCGGGATCCTGGGCATCTCATCGTGGCTCCAAGCGAAGATGTCGCTGAATTCTCTGAGAAGCCCAATCAAGCCTTCTTTCACTTTCGGTTTGAGGGTAGCTCCGATCTTAACGACCTTGAAGGGATCATCATTTCTAATGGGTATCTCCTCTAGTCTATCTATGGGTTGCCCGCTTGCCTATTCCTTGCTATGTTCCTCCTCATCTGGCATGATGGGTTCATTTTCAAAATGATCTGCGGGCACTGTATCTTCCAAGGCCATCCCTGGCGCTTCCGCCTACTTGATCGTTGCAACTTGTATTAATTGCTTAGCTAAAGCTATCGGATTGGCAGACACTACGTAGCACTTCCTAGCTGCTTGCTGGTCTCCGCATACCTCTCATACCTTGGTTACTACCGGAATTTCAGGACATTGTGATATATGGACAAGAGCCCCTTCAAGGAGGATAGGAAAGGTCTTCTTAAAATGGCATTGTAGGCTGATGGGGTGGTTGGTGTCAACCACAACGAAGTCCGTCATAACATTTTGTTGGAGAGGTGTGGTGCCGACGATCACTGGGAGGATCTTCGATCCTACTGGTATGATCGAGTCCCTAGTGAATCCATAAAGCGGGGTCGTGCAGCTATTGTAACACCATTGCTTCAGATTCAATTTTTCCAAGGTATCCTTGAAGAGGATATCTACACTGCTGCCCGTATCAACGAGCACGCGAGGGACCATGTAGTTGGCAATCTGTATCGTGATCACCATGGGATCATCATGAGGTTGCACGGTGTAGAAGACATCCGCTTCAGTGAAAAAAATCTATGCTGACTGGGAGGGTTCCGCCGGGCTTTGGCTGACCTTGAAGATACCCCGGCCTTCTTCTACACGGGGAATCTTCCTTGCGTGGTTTTTTTTTGGATTTATTTGAGGTACCGGCTGTAGGGAAAAAATCGATATAAAACGCAGCGGAAGAAACGAAAAATAGATTTCGTATGGTTTTAAAATTTTTCTCAAAGTTGAACCTTAACCTTTTAATTAATTAAACTCAAATATATACGGTTAGAGTTAAATACCTCTTGACGCGTGATCCGATTGACTTACGTCGATTGGTAATCCGCAAAATCTTTTCCGATGCCCGTGAACACTACCCATGTGAATAGTGATCATGAACAGTACCCGCATGAACAGTACCCGCGTGAACAGTACCCCCGCTGTGAACAGTGATCGTGAACAGTACCGTGAGATCTTCCAATCCGAACACGTACGTGAATCACCTAGGAGCGTGGTCTCCCTTTTTCTTTGAATTGCAAACCTGAGAATGGATGAACAAAGTTTTCTTTTTCTTTTGTTAGTCACAAAACAATCAAAAGAAGACAAAAATTATTCCGGTCACTTTTGAGTTCTCAATCTAATGATCGAAACTCGCGTGAACCTAATTCGATGTTGTACACACAAGCTTATTGATGAACAAGCAATCAGTGTACTATCAAAGAATAATCTCTTCTCTCTTTTATGTTTAGTAGAATAAAAATTATCATTTTCTATGAATTGAGAAGAAGAAGAAAAATTGAATCATTCAATCAACTATCTTGTGGCCGAATTCTGCTTCCTCTTCTATTTAGGATTGCCGAAATCTTCCTCTAAATGGACTAGGGTTTCCGCAAATCACATACCAAAAAGAGTTTGTGTTGCACCCTAATTTCCATCAACCTTTAGACTTCAAAACCTAATCCAACTCATAGATATTTTTATTTTTTTATTGACTAAATAAAAAGACTTCTTATTTGATTAAATAAATAAAATTAATTATTTATTTTCTTATCAAACAAGTCTTTTACTTTTAATATACTACTACCAATAGTATAACTTTAGGAAATATATTTCCTGATCAGAAAAAGATTTGTTTCTTAATTAAACAATTAATTAATAAATTAACTAATTCTTATTTAATTAAAACAATGAACCAAAATAATATATTAGGTTAATATATACACCTTGCCGCCCCACTTATAAAAATGGGCCATATATTATTTTCTTATTTCATTTAATACATTGGACTTTAAATAAAAGCCCACATGTGAACCAGACCCATTCTTATTAAAAGAAACAAGTCCACATGTCTCCTTTTAATATATTAATATAATAGTGCAGCCCATTAATTAAATAATAGACATATTATATTCTTGATATATTAAAAACAATTCTAGATGGACCCTTAAATCGGCCCGGTAGAATATATCAAGTGATCCATGCAAATACGTGTGGATTGGGGATCTTAGCGGGCTATCTAAATTTAAACTTCAATAGACACAACCTAATCACAATCAACAAATGATTCACTTAGGTCCAATCTATTAATTTTAACTCATTCCACTAAAGAGCTAAAATTGAACTCTTAAATAAAGATAGAATAAGGAGATGTTTCTCATTCATACCCTAGACAATCTTATAGGAGATGGTGTATCCTAGTGAATAATATCAGTAATCGCCAAGAGCTCATAGACCGCCTATAGCTCTCCAAGTTACCATATTTCCTCATATGATCATATTTCGAACTTGGATACTTTGACTTGTCCAGAAGCCATGTTTTCAATAATCATTATTGAAAACTCAACGTTGAGATTTAATATCCAATACCTCAAAACATCCATATGATGATATTATACTCTCATTTAATAAATGGAGCCACGATGTCCATATCTATAAATGAAGTCCTCTATCGATTAACAAATGTATACCACCAAACTATCGAGGATAGACTATGCTATATAATCATACTCATTGATAGCTCTAATGATAACACTTGCAACCATAAGTCCATCATTTATCTCAGGATTAAGATAGACTCTCCAATTGTCTTCTTTTGATTGTTTTGTGACTAACAAAAGAAAAATAAAACTTTGTTCATCCATTCTCAGGTTTGCAATTTAAAGAAAAAGGGAGACCACGCTCCTAGGTGATTCACGTACGTGTTCGGATTGGAAGATCTCACGGTACTGTTCACGATCACTGTTCACAGCGGGGGTACTGTTCACGCGGGTACTGTTCATGCGGGTACTGTTCATGATCACTATTCACATGGGTAGTGTTCACGGGCATCGGAAAAGATTTTGCGGATTACCAATCGACGTAAGTCAATCGGATCACGCGTCAAGAGGTATTTAACTCTAACCGTATATATTTGAGTTTAATTAATTAAAAGGTTAAGGTTCAACTTTGAGAAAAATTTCAAAACCATACGAAATCTATTTTTCGTTTCTTACGCTGCGTTTTATATCGATTTTTTCCCTACAATTGGTATCAGAGCCAGGTTGTACCTTTTAATTAATTAACGTACATATACGTGAATCTATTTCTTTTTTATTGTGATTATACATATTTTAGAAAGAGATGACACTCTAGGTATTCGCATATATAATTACATGTTGAATGTATGGATTTATATATGTTTTATAAAGTGAATTGTTATTGCTCGATTTTGGTCCTAGAATTTCAATGTAATTTTTGTTTCGGATTTGTAACAAGAAGGGTGGTCTATTATCGCCATAATTCCTTCTTGGTAGTTGCTAGGGTTTTATTTTTTTTGTATGTAAAATAAGTGCAGTATTTTTTTTTTGTAATCAGGCGCAGTATTTTTTTTGTAAATCTTACTGCTGTAAAATAAAAAAAAATATTTGCTGCAGTAATTTATTCGTAATATGATGTAATGTATCCGGGTATTGAAAATTCGAAGACACGAAGAAAAACGAAGCAACCGGAACCGAGAACGAGCACCGTGCGCACCCTAGGACTGGATTGGGCTGCGCATGGCAAGCCCAATCCTTGGTGGGCTGCGCACGGCAGCCTTGTGTGGCCTTATGGGCTGCGCAAGGCAGCCCCTTTGTGGGGTTGTGGGCTGTGCACGTCCATGGGAGGAGGCCGAGGGATGAGCGTATGGTTGATGGCCACCTGAAGATCTTGTATTCCTAACAATTGTAATTTACTTGCTTTTCTAGGATGGGCCAAAATTGTTGCTATTTAATTTTTGCTTAAATATTACAATATTTGTTGTTGTATGATAAAATGACATTTTAGAATAGGAGTGCCACTCATATATCTCTTTTGGTATGAACATGCATTGAATGATTTAGGTATCTAATTGGCATCTAGATAACTTGGTAAAAATCATTCTTTGGGATTTAATTACATGCCTTAAATAATTGAGTGGGAGAAGGTGTGCAAGAACGCCTATGGCCTCCAAGATTAGTTGAGTTTTATTATTTTTGGTAATCCCCCCAAGGGGAGTCCATAAATGGAATTTAACAATATACTTCCTTACAGGGAGAGACTAGACAATTGACTTAAACGAAATCTACTCCCCAAGGAGGGATTTTCGTGAGAGAAAATTGAGGGTCGATATCTTGGTAACACACTCAATGTAATTTATTAATATCCTCCCAAGAGTTCTTGTTAATAAAAATTACAATGCTAAAATTAAAAACGCTGGTTGTTATGTTAACAATTAGGTGGGACCTAGTCTAATTAGTAAATAGTGTGAACTCTTAAAGGAGACGTAATATTTATGGGTGTTGGATCACCGTTGAATTTTTATGATTGAATTATTTATTTTAATTCAAGATAAATTTTTAAAAGTGCTATTATCATGATTATTTACTTATATATGTTTTTTGTTTTAATCAGAAATCATGACCCCATCACTTATGAACATCCTGAAAGATAACACCTTAACTGGAGATAACTACGTAACATGGAAAAGGAAAATTGGGTTGTTGCTGCAAGTGAAAAACATAAGTTTGTTCTGACCACTCCTAAACCACCCCTTCCTAATAATGAATCTAATGTGATGCAAAGAGATGAGTATGAGCAGTGGAAGACTTCTGATGATATGGCAAAATGTTACATTATGGCCACTATCTCCGACGTGTTGCAACAGCAACATGAAGGAATGGAGTCCGCTGCTGATATAATGATGTCTCTAGAGGAAATGTTTGCTATAAGGTCTAGGACAATTAAGAGAGAGGCAGTGACTGCTTTTATGAATCTTAGGATGAAACCTGGACAATCTGTGAAAGATCACATGATGAAAGTCATAGCACATCTCAATATTGCTGAACTAAGTGGTGCTGAGATTGATGGTGAGACCAAAATTGATATGGTAGTTAACTCACTGTCAGATTCCTTTGATCAGTTCAAGTTGGACTACACCTTGAACAAAAAGGAATACACCTTGCAGGGCCTGATGCAAGATGTTCAAAGCGCTGAAAAGATCCTTATGAAAAACAAAGGTCAAGAGATTCATTTGGTTGGTAAAGTTGCTACTGTTATGACCCGTAAGAAGGTCAAGAAACAACAGAAGAAAAAGCAACTTAGGCCTACCAAGAAGGAAACCAAGAAAGTAACCAAGATCAAAGGGAAATGCTTCCTTTGTGGTGAAAAAGGACATTAGAAAAGAGATTGCCCAAAGTCCCAGAAAAAGAAGGAAGAAGGTAACGTTTAATTATCTAGAAACATGTTTTCCGGCAGATTCTACTGATTCTTGGATCATAGACTCTGGAGCCACTAATCATGTTTGTTATTCCTTGCAGGGGTTTCAGGAAAAGAGAAGGTTGAATGAAGATGAAGTCAATTTGCGCTTGGGCAACGGAACGTTAGTGTCTGCAAGTGCAGTGGGAGATATTAGAGTTATTTTAGATTCTAGTAGGCATTTAGATTTAATAGACGTTTATTATGTACCTCAATTCAAGAGGAATTTAATTTCAGTTTCTTGTTTAAATAAGTTTGGATATTCGGTTACTTTTAATAAAACTTTTATTATTAGTAAGAATGACGAAGTTGTTTGCAAAGGTACATTGGAAAACGGTTTATTCGTTTTGCATAGAAATATCTCTCACTCGTTAGACACAGAAATAACGGAACCTAATCATAAAAGAGTAAAATTATCAAAATATGAAACCTATCTTTGGCATTTACGCCTAGGTCACATTAACCTTAATAGGATTAAAAGATTGGTATGTGACGGACCTTTAAGTGACTTAAAGGTCGATGATCTACCAATTTGTGAATCTTGTTTGGAAGGTAAAATGACCAAAAGACCGTTCAATACCAAAGGTGCAAGAGCCACTGAATGTTTAGGACTAGTACACACTGATGTATGTGGTCCTATGAGCATTCAAGCTAGAGGTGGATATAAGTACTTCATCACCTTCACAGATGATTACTCAAGATTTGGTTATGTGTATCTCATGAGACATAAGTCGGATGCATTTGATATGTTCAAAGCATTCAAAACTGAAGTAGAAAATCAGCTTGAGAAACATATAAAAATATTGAGATCTGATTGTGGTGGAGAATATCTATCTGGAGAGTTTCAGCAATATCTTATTGATAATGGGATAGTTTCTCAGCTTTCTGCACCAGGTACACCTCAACAAAATGGGGTAGCAGAAAGGAGAAATAGGACTCTTTTAGAGATGGTTAGATCAATGTTGAGTTATTCAACACTTCCTATTTCTTTTTGGGGATATGCTCTACAAACAGCAATATATATTCTAAAAGATGGAGTCCCGTTCGGAAACATGTATATTTCTGGGGTATCCAAAAGGAACTAAAGGATATTATTTCTGTAGTCCTTCTGATCTAAAAGTAATTGTTTCAACAAATGCTTCTTTTCTAGAAAAGGACTATATGAATAATTTTGTGCCCAAAAGTAGAATTGTCCTGAATGAGATGTTAGGAGATACAATTCCACAAGAGGTTTCACAACCCAGCCCAATTGTAAGTTCCACTCCAACACAAGATCAACAACCTACCATTCCTCGTCGTAGTGGGAGGGTTAGAACACAACCCGAAAGATACATCGGTCTAGGAGAATCTGTTGAGAATCTCCCGGACGACGATGATCCCTACACGTACAAAGAAGCTATGGAGGATGTTGATTGTCGTCATTGGTAAAAGGCAATGCAATCCGAGATTGAATCGATATTCAATAACAAAGTCTGGTCCCTTGTAGACTTGCCTAAAGGGATAAAAACCCATTGGGTGCAAGTGGGTATACAAGAGGAAAAGAGGTATGGATGGTAAGGCGGAAACCTTTAAAGCTAGACTAGTAGCTAAAGGTTATACACAGAAAAAAGGTGTCAATTACGAGGAAACCTTCTCACCTGTGGCCATGCTTAAATCCATTAGGATACTCTTATCCATTGCAGCATCTCTAGACCTAGAGATTTGGAAAATGGACGTCAAGACAGCTTTCCTTAATGGAAGTCTTGACGAGAGCATCTACATGATGCAACCAGAGGGATTCATTGAAAAAGGCCAAGAAGAAAGAGTATGCAAGTTACAAAAGTCCATATATGGACTAAAGCAAGCATCCAGATCCTGGAACATAAGGTTCGATCAAGCTGTAAAGGGTTTTGGATTTATTCAAAACCCTGACGAACCTTGTGTATACAAGAGGATCAAAGGCGACAAGTTGGTTTTCCTCATTCTTTATGTTGATGATATACTACTCATTGGAAACGATGTAGGTGTATTGACATCAGTGAAAGAATGGTTAGCAAAACAATTTGATATGAAGGACTTAGGAGAAGCAAGTTATATTCTTGGTATCCAAGTAATAAGGGATAGAAAGAATAGAACGATTGCATTATCCCAAGCTTCATACATTGATAAAATCTTGTCTAGATTCACCATGCAAGATTCTAAGAAAGGTATGTTACCTTTTAGACATGGAATCAAACTTTCTAAGGGTCAAGCACCTAAGAATGTGCATGAAGAGCAATTCATGAGTAGAGTTCCATTTGCCTCGGCAGTTGGAAGTCTCATGTATGCAATGCTCTGTACTAGACCAGATATTTGTTTTGCTGTTAAAAAAAGTTAGCAGGTTCAATCGAAACCTGGTCCTGATCATTGGACGGCAGTCAAGCATATTTTCAAGTATCTCAAGAGAACTAGAGATTATATGCTTGTATACTCTGGAGGGGATTTAATTCCCATTGGGTATACAGATTCTGATTTCCAGTCAGATTCTGACTCCAGAAAATCCACATCAAGATCTGTGTTTACCATTGGAGGAGGAGCAGTCATATGGAGGAGTATCAAGCAATCTTGTATTGCTGATTCCACCATGGAAGCTGAGTATGTTGCTGCATACGAAGCTGCCAAAGAGGCTGTTTGGCTCCGCCAATTCTTGATTGACTTAGAAGTGGTTCCTAGTGCGAATAAGCAGATCACTATACACTGTGACAACAGTGGTACAGTGGCTAATTCGAAAGAACCAAGAAGTCATAAGAGAGGTAAACACATTGAAAGGAAGTATCACCTTTTGAGGGAAATTGTTCATAGGGGAGACGTGACGATCACCAAAATCGCGTCAGCAGAAAATCTAGCGGATCCTTTCACAAAGGCTCTACCTCAGAAGAGCTTTGATGGACATCTAGAGAATATGGGAATGAGAGATATGACACACTTGCTATAGAGCAAGTGGGAGATTGTTAGGATTATGCTCAATGGCAAGAGTGTAATATTGTAATTGACAATCTTCTCATATTAATAAAGTGAATTCTGATTCTTACAATTACTTATAGCATTTATTATTATAATTGTCAAGGTAAATAATCATAAGGTCAAAAGACTATGAGACATGAAGAATTGTTCATACATCCGGATATGTATGAGGTAGACACAATTCTTTAGTTAGTCTTGAATAACGTTCACAACTTAAGTTAAAGGTTGGGTACCTCTATCTTGTTAAAGTTGTAGAATTCTTTTACTAGCATTTGAGTGGGATCAAATGAATATGATGAGTCTAAAATCATCGAAAGGTTTTCGAGTAAAAGAATCTAGTGCACTAGGTGCATTGAACTGGATCACAATGAAATACTTTATCTAGAACCGTCACAGATATAAGTCTTTTCAGTAAAGAGGACAATCGGAGAGTCTATCTTAATCCTGAGATAAATGATGGACTTATGGTTGCAAGTGTTATCATTAGAGCTATCAATGAGTACGATTATATAGTATAGTCTATCCTCGATTGTTTGGTGGTATACATTTGTTAATCGATAGAGGACTTCATTTATAGATATGGACATCGTGGCTCCATTTATTAAATGAGAGTATAATATCATCATATGGATGTTTTGAGGTATTGGATATTAAATCTCAACGTTGAGTTTTCAATAATGATTATTTAAAACATGGCTTCTGGACAAGTCAAAGTATCCAAGTTCAAAATATGGTCATATGAGGAAATATGGTAACTTGGAGAGCTATAGGCGGTCTATGAGCTCTTGGCGATTACTGATATTATTCACGAGGATACACCATCTCCTATAAGATTGTCTAGGGTATGAATGAAAAACATCTCCTTATTCTATCTTTATTTAAGAGTTCAATTTTAGCTCTTTAGTGGAATGAGTTAAAATTAATAGATTGGACTTAAGTGAATCATTTGTTGATTGTGATTAGGTTGTGTCTATTGAAGCTTAAATTTAGATGGCCCGCCAAGATCCCCAATCCACACGTATTTGCATGGATCACTTGATATATTCTACCGGGCCGATTTAAGGGTCCATCTAGAATTGTTTTTAATATATCAAGAATATAATATGTCTATTATTTAATTAATGGGCTGCACTATTATATTAATATATTAAAAGGAGACATGTGGGCTTGTTTCTTTTAGTAGGAATGGGTCTGGTTCACATGTGGGCTTTTATTTAAAGTCCAATGGATTAAATGAAATAAGAAAATAATATATGACCCATTTATATAAGTGGGGCGGCAAGGTGTATATATTAACCTAATATATTATTTTGTTTCATTGTTTTAATTAAATAAGAATTAGTTAATTTATTAATTAATTGTTTAATTAAGAAACAAATCTTTTTCTGATCAGGAAATATATTTCCTAAACTTATACTATTGGTAGTAGTATATTAAAAGTAAAAGACTTGTTTGATAAGAAAATAAATAGTTAATTTTATTTATTTAATCAAATAAGAAGTCTTTTTATTTAGTCAATAAAAGAATAAAAATATCTATAAGTTGGATTAGGTTTTGAAGTCTAAAGGTTGATGGAAAATAGGGTGCAACACAAACTCTTTTTGGTATGTGATTTGTAGTAACCCTAGTATATTTAGAGGAAGATTTCGGCAATCCTAAATAGAAGAGGAAGCAAAATTTCGGCCACCTATATAATTTCACATACAGAATTCGGCCACCAGAGTTGATTGAATGATTCAATTTTTCTTCTTCTTCTCAATTCATAGAAAAGGATAATTTTTATTCTAAAAAACATAAAAGAGAGAAGAGATTATTCTTTGATAGTACACTGATTGCTT
Source organism: Dipteronia sinensis (assembly GCA_033220585.1). Classification (NCBI taxonomy): domain Eukaryota; kingdom Viridiplantae; phylum Streptophyta; class Magnoliopsida; order Sapindales; family Sapindaceae; genus Dipteronia; species Dipteronia sinensis. The sequence continues at coordinate 33,070,182 of CM065640.1, read as the reverse complement.
GTTCATCAATAAGCTTGTGTGTACAACATCGAATTGGGTTCACGCAAGTTTCGATCATTAGATTGAGAACTCAAAAGTGACCGGAATAAATTTTTTTTTTGAATGTCTTGTGACTAACAAAAGAAAAAGAAAACTTTGTTCAACCATTCTCAGGTTTGCAATTCAAAGAAAAAGGGAGACCACGCTCCTAGGTGATTCACGTACGTGTTCGGATTGGAAGATCTCGCGGTACTGTTCACGATCACTGTTCACGGAGGGGGTACTGTTCACGATCACTGTTAACGCGGGTACTGTTCACAATCACTGTTCACGCGGGTACTGTTCACGGGCATCGGAAAAGATTTTGTGGATTACCAATCGACGTAAGTCAATCGGATCACGCGTCAAGAGGTATTTAACTCTAACCGTATATATTTGAGTTTAATTAATTAAAAGGTTAAGGTTCAACTTTGAGAAAAATTTTAAAACCATACGAAATCTATTTTTTGTTTCTTACGCTGCGTTTTATATCGATTTTTCCCTACAATTGGTATCAGAGCCAGGTTGTACCTTTTAATTAATTAACGTATATATACGTGAATCTATTTCTTTTTTATTGTGATTATACATGTTTTAGAAAGAAATGGCACTCTAGGTATTCGCATATATAATTACATGTTGAATGTATGGATTTATATATGTTTTATAAAGTGAATTGTTATTGCTTGATTTTGGTCCTAGAATTTCAATGTAATTTTTGTTTCGGATTTGTAACAAGAAGGGTGGTCTATTATCGCCATAATTCCTTCTTTGTAGTTGCTAGAGTTTTATTTATTTTTTATATGTAAAATAAGTGCAGTATTTTTTTTTTGTAATCAGGTGCAGTATTTTTTTTTGTAAATCTTACTGCAGTAAAATAAAAAAAAATATTTGCTGCAGTAATTTATTTGTAATATGATGTAATGTATTCGGGTATTGAAAATTCGAAGACACGAAGAAAAACGAATCAACCGGAACCGAGAACGAGCACCGTGCGCACCCTAGGACTGGATTGGGCTACGCATGGCAAGCCCAATCCTTGGTGGGCTGCGCACGGCAGCCTTGTGTGGCCTTATGGGCTGCGCAAGGCAGCCCCTTTGTGGGGTTGTGGGCTGTGCACGTCCATGGGAGGAGGCCGAGGGATGAGCGTATGGTTGATGGCCACCTGAAGATCTTGTATTCCTAACAATTGTAATTTACTTGCTTTTCTAGGATGAGCCAAAATTGTTGCTATTTAATTTTTGCTTAAATATTACAATATTTGTTGTTGTATGATAACATGACATTTTAGAATAGGAGTGCCACTCATATATCTCTTTTGGTATGAACATGCATTGAATGATTTAGGTATCTAATTGGCATCTAGATAACTTGGTAAAAATCATTCTTTGGGATTTAATCACACGTTTTAAATAATTGAGTGGGAGAAGGTGTGCAAGAACACCTATGGCCTCAAGATTAGTTGAGTTTTATTATTTTTGGTAATCCCCTCAAGGGTCGTCCATAAATGGAATTTAACAATATACTTCCTTACAAGGATAGACTAGACAATTGACTTAAACGAAATCTACTCCCCAAGGAGGGATTTTCGTGAGAGAAAATTGAGGGTCGATATCTTGGTAACACACTCAATGTAATTTTATTAATATCCTCCCAAGAGTTCTTGTTAATAAAAATTACAAGGCTAAAATTAAAAACGCTGGTTAATATGTTAACAATTAGGTGGGACCTAGTCTAACTAGTAAATAGTGCGAACTCCCAAAGGAGGCGTAATATTTATGGGTGTTGGATCACTGTTGAATTTTTATGATTGAATTATTTATTTTAATTCAAGATAAATTTTTAAAAGTGCTATTATCATGATTATTTACTTATATATATGTTTTTTGTTTTAATCAGAAATCATGACCCCATCACTTATGAACATCCTGAAAGATAACACCTTAACTGGAGATAACTAAGTAACATGGAAAAGGAAAATTGGGTTGTTGCTGCAAGTGAAAACATAAGTTTTTTCTGACCACTCCTAAACCACCCCTTCCTAATAATGAATCTAATGTGATGCAAAGAGATGAGTATGAGCAGTGGAAGACTTCTGATGATATGGCAAAATGTTACATTATGGCCACTATCTCCGACGTGTTGCAACAGCAACATGAAGGAATGGTAGTCGAATTTTCAATACCCGAATACATTACATCATATTACGAATAAATTACTGCAACAAATATTTTTTTTTATTTTACTGCAGTAAGATTTAAAAAAAAATACTGCACTTATTTTACATACAAAAAAAATAAAACCCTAGCAACTACCAAGAAGGAATTATGGCGATAATAGACCACCCTTCTTGTTACAAATCCGAAACAAAAATTACATTGAAATTCTAGGACCAAAATCGAGCAATAACAATTCACTTTATAAAACATATATAAATCCATACATTCAACATGTAATTATATATGCGAATACCTAGAGTGCCATCTCTTTCTAAAACATGTATAATCACAATAAAAAGAAATAGATTCACGTATATATACGTGAATCTATTTCTTTTTATTGGTATCAGAGCCTGGTTGTACCTTGCATAATCCTAACACCGGCCATTGTGGGCCCTCCGCTGATGGTGTGTATCACCTGTATCCGTTGCATTAAATCAATTTGTTCCCACTTTCTCTTATCTGCATGCTCGCGGATCTTGGCTTGTACTTCCCTTCCAGTCTGAATATTATCTCTGACCTGCTGTAAGAACTCAATCAAACATCCTCCCCTTATCAGGGCTTCGATCTGGTTGCACAGGTTATAACATTCGGAAGTGTTGTGACCCACGTCCTCGTGGAAGTCGTAATATTTGTAGTGGTTCCTCTGTCGACTGAGGCTTTCAAGGGCGCGGGCTTCTGAAGTAGCCCCTTGTCCTGTATAGCGAGGTAGATCGTTTCCTGGGAGGCGTTCAAGGGGGTAGTAATCATACCCTTTCTCATCTCGCATTACGGGGGCTAGGGTCCTAGGAGGAGGCGAAGCCCGCGAAGGGTTTCGTCTTGCTGGATATCTTTCTTGCCTGAGCTGAGCAGCGGGGAAACGGTAGGTCGATCTATTGGGAGGTTTGTCGGCTTCCTTCTTCTTGGGCCCGGGTTTCCCTTCTTGATACCGTCGGGCGAGGAACCTCTTGTTGCTCCCGAATTAGAGCATCTACTACAGACTTAACTCGCCTGGGCTGGTATTGTGATAGCCTCCTGGGAACTGGGGGCATGGGCCCTAGCCTATCCCGGATCGAAGGTTGAAGCCCGATCCTATCACGGGCTGGCTCTGAAAAAGGAGGTCCTAGGCGATCAAAGGCAGGCTGCCTGTTGGGCTCTCCCTGATCATTTGGATTTGTTGGTTGGACTGTGATGCCTTCAGCGAGCAAGCAAAGGCAAATGGTTTCCACGAAGGCTGCCGCTTGCTGGTCGAGCGCGGCCTGACTTATCATAGGGTGGCTAGAAGCCCGCGCATTAGCTGTCTGGACCGGAACTTGACTGCGATGTTTGGATTTATTCCCCCTCCTTGGGGCCTTTCACGCTGGCATCGCGGAAGGTTGTACCGAAGCCCCGGGCTGTCCTTGGGAGGAGCGAAGCCTCATGGTTCCTATAAAAAATAAAAATGTAAATGGTGGATTTGATGAACTGGGTGTGGGTGTTGCCACAGAAGGCGCCAGAAAGTGTTAACTGAAAATTTACTCGGGGTGAGAAATCTCAATTAACACCCTCGAGACCACTACCATGGAGGTGGTGGCCAGGGTCGAATGTACTTTATACAGTGCTTGTTCAAATGATAAAAAATACTAATATTAGTACAATTAAAAGAGAATGAAAATGCTTTTATTATCAGTGGTATATCATGTACAAATATCTCTCAAATGCTTTCAATTTCTCTGGGGTGTAGTAGGGTTGTTGTTGTATGCTTGTCGAAAAGTAGTCGTCTCCAGAGGTTCATTTTTTCCTCCTATTTATACATAGTTTTGGTAGGTTAACTTTGTGATTTTTCCCTTGATTTTCTCAATCTCTTCCCTCCTTATCAGATGAGATTTCTCATTTAAACGTCATTGACTTTGTGTTAATAACCGAGTTGAGAATATCTTGGTGGAGATCAATTTGTTTCCTCTTTAGACTCTATTACTTGCTCTACACGTACGTAATGTTTCCAGATATGATCCAGTTGATCGGGCCAAATATGTAGTATATTTAGGCCTTTATATCCTTACCTTGTGTTCTGTTTTCGTGCGTTTTTGTATCTTTGATGGGTTGTTTTGTGCGTATTTGTAGGAAATGATGCAAAAGCAGGTTTGGAAGCATACTGCAGTGATTCCGGCAGAAAAGGAGCGAAAGTAAAGGCAAAGGAGGACAAACAGCTCTACAGTGCGGGTCTAGTGCGGGTCGCAACCGAACTCTGGCCGCACTCCAGCCGCACTCATATTCATAGCCGGGACAGGATGCAAGTGAAGAGATATAGTACAGGTACAATGCGGGTCATCCAACCACACTCTACCCGCACTAATGCCAAACCAGAGAAGCTGATGTTGCACCTGACGATAAAGTGCGGGTACTGTGCGGGTCATCCAATCGCACTCTACCCGCACTAATGCCAAACTAGTGAAGCTGATGTTACACCTGACGATAAAGTGCGGGTACTGTGCGGGTCATCCAACCGCACTCTACCCGTACTAATGCCAAACCAGAGAAGTTGAAGATGCACCTGATGTTAGAGTGCTGGTACTGTGGGGGTCATCAAACCGCACTCCACCCGCACTGTCACCAAGAATAGAAGAGCAGAGTTGTTCCTGACATTAGAGTGCGGGCACTGTACGGGTCATCCAACCGCACTCTACCCGCACTGTTGCTCAAGACAGAAGGTAGATTTTGCACCTGACAGGGAAGTGCGATCATAGTGTGATTACAAGTGCGGGTAATTCAACCGCACTCCACCCGCACTATTGTCCTGATCTGAGAGCTGATTATAAAGGCAACCCATACAGTGCGGGTAATTCACCCGCACTCCACCCGCACTCCGAGCGCACCAGTTTGATTTTCAAAGCTTAAGTGACCTATTTTTGTATCTTGTATAAATAGAAAATATAGAAACGTTTTAAGGGCATTTGACTCCATTTTGCAGAGGTTAAACACTTTTAGACCTAGAATCTCTCTCTTTCTCTCTCTCATCCTTACATTCTCTACTCAACTTCAAGGAAGTTAGGAGATTGGAGCCACTTCAAGGAAGGAGATGTTCTCCAAGGGTTCTTTCTCTTTCTTTTCTCTTAGTTTCCTAGTTGTAATGAGTAGCTAAATCCCCTCTAAGGGGTTGATGGAGTAGTTAGTTGAATATTGGGCTTGTACATAAACTTGATATTATATTGATATTCATGTCTATCTTTCATTGATCTATTCTTGTTGTGAATGTTTATTATTGATTTCTTGTGTAGATACATCCTCTTTGCAAGATGTCTTTGTACTATGTATGAGTATTGCATCTAGATATACATCCTATTTAGTTGTTTTATGCTCTAAGGAATGGACTGAAAGTCATGAATTCCGACTCTTAAACCGTGGTTTTAATCTAACCTCGATCGAGTTTCCGGCACTATACATCCTAGGTCGGAACCCGTGAGAGAGTTAGAAGTCATCACTATACATCCTAGGGTGACTATTTGTAATCGGTTGAGTCATTGTTAGGTAGACGAGCTTCATTTCTAGAATCCGATAAACAACCAACTCTATACATCCTAGGTTGGTAGCTTATGACAGATTAATCCCTAATAGGTGGTCCGCACTATACATCCTAGGTTGGCCACCTTTTAAGGATAAATAACCGACTCTATACATCCTAGGTCGGTTACCTTGAATAGTCGTGCTATTGACAAGTTTGTTACATTGCCCAGTATTTACTTTCGTATCCATTAACTCCTTAGTTTCCATCATCTATATATATCCCTCATTCCATTTCCCCCTTCATTTAGTTTGCATAATTAATTTAGTGTTATTTTTAGTGTAATTCACCACCTACATTTTCACCAACTCATGTTTCGATATTATATATATATATATATATACATATCATTACTTTAGCAATAACTAATTTAGCTAACTCCGCTCCCTGTGGACGACACCCCACTTGCCACTATATTTATGTTTTCAAACTAATTTAGGCTTGTGAGGTTTTATCAAATATTGTTGACGGATTGATCTTTTTAAAACAACACTAAGAAAAACGTTCTGTCAAATGGCGTCGCTGCCGGGGAGCGGCATGTTTAGTTTGATTAGTTTTGATAGACAATAGTTAGTCTAGTAACATTTCTAATCTACCCTGTTTGTTTCTCGTTTACGTTGTACATTATTTGTTGTGAAATTTCAGGATCCTAGGTATATGCACGGAAGAAGATCGTTAAGAGGAACAGTGTTGCCAGTTATCGATAACATCAATCAGTTGGGTAGAAGGACCGGTCAGTTAGAGGGAAACATGGACGCCGGTGTTCCTATGGATTACCCTGGGCAGAATAGGGAAGACAGGAACGATCAGAATCAGAATGAGCAGCAGGCTCGAGAGCATGAGGGAAGTGTACATGGGAATGAACAGCTAGGTCTCACCATGGGCGAGTACACTCTCCCGTTTGTAGGTAATGTGCCCACTGCCATGGTACTGGATGATGTAACAAGGCAGTATGAGTTGAAGACTATGCACATTAGCCTCCTACCATCGTTTAGTGGGCGGATTACCGAGGATTGCCTCCAATTTATGAAGCAGTATGGAGCCACCCTAGAAACCTTCCCGGTAATGGCTCCCCAAGCAGTATTGACAAGAGAGCAGCTTCATCTCAGGTGTTTCCAGTATTGTCTGAAAGATGCCTCCATGACATGGCACATGAACTTGAGGCCAGGATCGCTGGTGACATGGAGTCAGGTGTGCAAGGTCTTTTACAACAAGTATTTTCCGTCGCAGAAAGCAAAGGACCTAAGGTTGAAGATAGCATCATTTGTTGAGGAGGACGGTGAACCATTCCATGAGGCATGGGAGAGGTTCAACTTGTTGTTAGCACAAATGCCACCGCATACATACCACCCTGAGTTGAAGGTTAATTCCTTCTATAGTGGACTTTCACCAATAACACAAATGCTAGTGGACAATGCGTGCGGAGGTACAATAGCAGACAAGAAGGCAGTTGAGGCGTATGACATCTTGGAGAAGATTGCCTAGAACTCACAGCAGAGGACATCACATGTGAGAAGGGGTGGAAGAATAGAAGTGGGTCAGGATACCCAAGTTCAGATTCAGATGTCCAGAATGAATAAAGAACTCCAATCGATCAAGGAGCTTATAACCGGAAAACTAGGGTCCTCCCAAGGAGTGAGTCAAGTCATGGGGGAGATAGAAGGAGTAGAAGGGCATTTCGGGCAAGAAGAGCAAGCCCAAGCCCTTGAGGAATTCCCAAGGCCGAAGAAAGACCCATAATCAAACACATATAATCCAGGGTTGAGAAACCACCCAAACTTGTCTTGGTCCAACAACAACCACCTAGGAGCAACAACTTACCAAGGTGGCAACAACACTTACCAAGGTGGCAACAACAACTTCCAAGGTGGAAACAATAATCAAGGGTACCAAAACCGTGGGTATAATAGATACAATCAAGGAGGGGCAAACTGTAGGGAAAAATGGCTTAAAACCGCAGCGGAAGGCGAAAAAATAATTTTCCTATAGTTTAAAATTTTTCTAAAGATTTGAACCTTAACCCTTTAATTAATTAAACTCAAATATACGGTTAGAGTTAAATACCTCTTGTCGCGTGATCCGATTGACTTACGTCGATGGTAATCCTCAAGATCTTCAATCCTAGCACGTACGTGAATCACCTAGGAGTGTGGTGTCCCCTTTTCTTTGAATTGCTTACCTTAGAATGGGTGTATGGAATTTCAGATCTTGATCTTCAATAGTAAAACACCAAGAGCCTAAAAAAATAGTTCCGGTCACTTTTGAATTCACAATCAATATGATTGAAACTTGCGTAACCCTAAATCGAAAGTGTGCACAAAACCTTTTGATGTTAAAGGCTTGTAAGTGCACTATCGAATGAGAACTTATTTTCTTTTTCTCTCTTGGCCGAAAATCTATGTGTATAGAGTAGGATTTTTTATTTTCAAAACAAACAAAAAACTCTCTCTATTTTTCTTCCTTTGTGGCCGAAAATTCATAACCTTATATTTATAGGTTGGCCGAATTTTCTCCTTCAGCAAGTAGGGTTGGCCAAATTCATTGAATAGGAAATCTAGGGTTGGTTAATTTCCTTACTTGAAAAGGAAATATCCTTTTCCCTAATTCCTATCAATTCAAGAATCCTAACCTTTGTAGGACTAGTGGTGGCCGAATTCTTTGTATAATAAGGAGTGTATGTGGACTTAATCCTTACCACATTAGGACTCCTATCACTTAAAAGAATTCCAACCATAATCCAACACATAGTATTTAATTTACTGATCAGGAAAAGATTTTGATTTAAACTACTAATTAATTAATTCCCATTTAATCAAAACAATAAAATAAAATAATATCTTGGGCTATTTTATTTAGCCTTGCCGTCCACACCATGTATATATGGGCCCAATATTATTTTTCTTATTTTATTTAATCCATTAGACTTTAAATAAAAACCCACATGTGAACCAGACTTATTCTTACTAAAAGAAACAAGCCTACATGTCTCCTTTTAATATATTAATATAATAGTGCAGCCCATTAAATAAATAATAGACATATTATATTCTTAATATATTACATGCAATTCTAGATGGACCCATAAATTGGTCCGGTAGAATATATCAAGTGATCCATGCAAGTAAGTGTGGATTGTGGATCGTGGATCTTGGCGGGCTATCTAAATTTAAGCTTCAATAGACATAACCTAATCACAATCAACAAATTATTCACTTAGGTCCGATCTATTAATTTTAACTCATTCCACTAAAGAGCTAAATTGAACTCTTAAATAAAGAAAGAATAAGGAGATGTTTCTCATTCATACCCTAGACAATCTTATAGGAGATGGTGTATCCTCGTGAATAATATCAGTAATCGCCAAGAGCTCATAGACCGCCTATAGCTCTCCAAGTTACCATATTTCCTCATATGACCACATTTTGAACCTGGATATTTTGACTTGTCCAGAAGCCATGTCTTCAATAATCATTATTGAAAACCCAACATTGAGATTTAATATCCAATACCTCAAAACATCCATATGATAATACTATACTCTCATTTAATAAATGGAGCCACGATGTCCATATCAATAAATGAAGTCCTCTATCGATTAACAAATGAATACCACCAAACTATCGAGGATAGACTATGCTATATAATAGTACTTATTGATAGCTCAAATGATAACACTTGCAACCATAAGTCCATCATTTATCTCAGGATTTAGATAGACTCTCTGATTGTCCTGATAATGAAAAGACTTATATCTAGTGACGGTTCTAGATAAAGTATTTCATTGTGATCCAGTTCAATGCACCCAGTGCACTAGATTCTTTTACTCGAAAACCTTTCGATGATTTTAGACTTATCATAACTCATTTGATCCCACTCAAATGCTAGTAAAAGAATTCTACAACTTTATCGAGATAGAGGTGCCCAACTTTTAACTTAAGTTGTGAACGTTATTCAAGACTAACTAAAGAATTGTGTCTACCTCATACATATCCGGATGTATAAACAATTCTTCATATCTCATAGTCTTTTGACCTTATGATTATTTACCTTGACAATTATAATTATAAATGCTATAAGATTTTGCAGAATCAGAAATCACTTTATTTATATGAAAAGATTGTCAATTACAATATTACACTCTTTCTATTGAGCATAATCCTAACACAAACAATAATAATCAATGGGGAAGTTCAAGTAGTAACCCACCACCCAACTTTAATTCCTAAGCTTCCGCTAGCCAACCAAAGGACAAGTCTCTAGAGGAGATAGTGAGCACAGTGATCAAAATGGTTGGTATCGGGTCAGAAGCTCTCAAGAACACCTTGCATGCCTTTGAGCAACGAATGTCAGCTTACATGCAGTCCAATGATCAGAGAGCAAATAGTCATGGAGCGTCACTGAAGAAGATGGAAACTCAGTTGGCACAGATTTTTGATGCATTGGTCAAGAATAAGGAGAAGGCATCAAGCTCCGATGAACATGTAAACGTGTTAGAGGTTGTCCAGCTGGGAGTTGATGAAACCGAGGGAAGCGTGGTAGAGGTCACAGTTAACAAAGATAGGGGAAGTGGCATAAACTTACCCATTAAACTTGAGGACCCCGGAAGTTTCGTCATAGAGGTACAAATTGAGAGTTCACCAAAGATGGGAGCAGTGCTTGATATGGGGGCTAGCATCAATATGATGCCATTAGAGGTATACGAACAGCTAAAGATTCAGTCGATCAAGCCTACCTCACAGACCCTCATTATGGCAGACAATTCTTCCATCACCCCAGTTGGTATTGTGGAGGAAGTTTACGGGAATGTGCACGGTTTGATGGTGCCGGTAGAATTTGTCGTGTTGAATTGCATACTAGGAGAATCCAGTGGTAGGGACTGGAAACTACTTTTGGGGAGGTAATTCATGGCCACAGCGGGTATGGTAGTTGATATTTGTTCTAGGGACATTTCCTTCAGCTGTGGAGGCAAGAGTGTTAACTTCAAGGTAACATCCCCCGGAACAAGCCAAGTCAGAGATTGTTTGGTCTTTGAGGCACCAAATTCCAGAAAGAAAAGAAGCCGGGTGCTCACCCTTGTGCAAGCTTTTGAGGGAGTTAAGGAGATGGAATTGGGAAACCAGGACTGCATTAAGGAAAGGCAAGAGTCAGAACTTGAAGAGGAGGAATCAAGTAATGAAATCTTCGAACAATTAGGTGAGCTTGAGCAAGACAACACAAAGCTCAAACTGGAGGTTTATTTGCTTAAGACCGAAAATGGACAGTTGAAGAAGAAATTGCATGATCTGTCAACAGTGAACAATGGTTTACAGGAGCAAGTAGTGGAGCTTGCCACCAAAGAGGATTTAGTCTCCAAGAACCTAGAAGAGTTGGCAAAACTCTCAGAAGAATTTGAGGAAGACAATGGGAGAAGGACAAGGAAACTTCAACTAGGTGTGGAGGAGTCTGCAAAAGCGGTAAGAACGGTTGAGCATAAAAGAAGATGAGTTGAAGCGGGCCAAGGTCAAGGAGTGTGATTTGATTGAGCAACTAGTTGTGATAGAAAACAATGTCAAATCCCTCGGATACGGACAACAAAAAGGGGCCCACGCCAACAATCGAACAGGGAGTTTCCCTAACCATCCTGTTACTTGTTACTTTTGTGCCAAAAGAGGACACACTAAGGCTTATTGCTTTAGTTTCCAAAGTTTCAAAGCAAGTAGAGTTGGATCTAGGATGAACCCACCAAGGGTTAAACAAATATGGGTTCGAAAGGACCTAGTTGGACAAATGAGGAAAGTGGGGAGAGATGCAGTGCATAGGCATTTGGCACCGGTTTGGGTGGCCAAGTTGAATGTGCTCCCCATTCCGGTCAAACCTCATTTGGTTGACCGGGTCCCACTTTGAGTGCATTGCACTCACTTTTGAATTAATTTTAGTATTTTTATTTTTATTTTTCGGATGGTTAGTTTTTGTCTTTGTAAACTTTTGGTACATAATGCTTGACAATGTGTAAAGGTTTTAGTTTTGGTGCAGATACAGTTGCAGGGCAGAGTCCAAGAGTCAGTCCAGGGGAACAGTACGGTTATAGTGCGGGTCAGCCACCCGCACTCGTCCAGCACTTCGAAGGCATCAGGTAATAAAGTGCGGGTACAGTGCGGGTCAGTCACCCGCACTCCACCCGTACTTTGGTCGCGCAGTATATATACTGCCTGTCGTTCTCTAGGGCTCCACTTTGCCCCAAAAGCAAAACAAAACAACATATTTCAAATTTTTCCCTCGCTTCAACTGAAAGGTATTCCATGTGTGCCACGTTTTCGATTTTCAGCAACCAAGGTATGAATTCTTCCTCTAATTTCATTACATATCTCTCTAATCCAAAACCCTAATCCTTTTTATCAAAATTCTGTTTGCTCTTAGGCATGAACTTCATGATTCAAGGTTTTGAACTTTTGTGTTTGCTTTCGCTAATGTCTAACTACCTATTGAATGTCTAAGAGGATGGAAAGATGGGTGTTGTCTTTATGCATGTGATGTGTTCATTGTTACATTGATTTTCTATTGCAATTGGATATTCAAATTATGCATTTGGGTTTATATAGGTTGAAGGGAATCTTATACATGAGTTAGAGTCATATTGGTGTTAATTCGGTCGATGATGTGCTGGGATTATGAAATGTATACATGATGGCAATTCTGCATGTGCTGGTATCTGGGAACGAGTTAGAGTGTGGGTACAGTGCGGGTCATTCACCCGCACTTCACCCGCATTTTATCCTCCTAGCAGAATATGTGTCCTTTCAAATTCCTTCATCATAACCTCATGGTTCTTGATCCGGATATTGCCTTAAAAACTGTTGTTTATTGTGCAGATGTTAGGAAGAACCAGAAAACCAACTAGGCAAAGCACTCAGGGTTCCGAACAAAGACCGAGGAGGGGACCCCAAGTTCCACCACCATGCATCAGACACCCAGATTTCGAGGACCGTTTAGAATATTTCAGGGAGCGAGATGTCGTGGTGGAAAGGAGGATAGCAGTTGAAGAACTGGAGGGCACCTCAATTCCTCTAATGGTTGAAACAAGGGGATGGGAAACCTTTGTTAGCCTCCCCCCCGATGTATTATCGACGTGTGGTCGAGGAATTCTTTGCTGGAATGGTACCTGAAACTTTTCAGCCCACTTCGTCGGTTCTGGTCCGCGGGGTAGAAGTCTGGATGACTATAGCGGACATTAACAGGTATTATAGGACTGAGCTTCCAGTTGATCCCGAAGCAGTTGGACGTCTAAAGCAAGGGGTGACTTGGAGTGAATTTTTTGTGACACAAAATGTGGATTTTACAAATCAATTAGTAATCCGTCCAATGGATTTTTGGGTGGCGCATGATCACCGCATGAAGCACACCAACTTAAATAGTGAGTTGGGTTTCTGGCATGTGTTCATCTCCCATTCGCTGATCCCCAGAAAGCACAGGACTTCAGTGAACTTCAATGCAGCAATGATCATGTACTGTATACTGCAGAATCAATTGGTCGACATAGTCTTTCTAGTCAAGAAGGAGATACTTGAGTTGGGAGGTGTCAGAGTGGACAAGCAGCCACTCATCTTCCCTAGCCTCATCACCACATTTTGCAGGACTGCCGAGGTGGATTTTGGATCCGACCCTTTCGAATGTGGTTTGGGGCCAGTTGGGCGTTTCACATGGAATGATCAAGTCAGAGAGCGGGACCCCTCTGGTGTCAGGGTCCGAACAGGGAGGAGGAAACCTGCCCGAGGGGGCAGCACGAGCAGACAGGCTGAAGACATCCCGGAACAACCAGATTTAGAGCCGATTTATCTCGAATATGGTGATTATAGGTCCGCTGTTTCCCCACCCACGCAGGAGACGTTTGGAGAGGTCCCTTGGCAGACCTTGCTTACAGGATTGGAGAACCTCAGGACCGAGGTCGTCGAAAACAGGAGGCAGATTACTGAGAGCAGGGCGGAAGCCAATGAGTATTTTACTGACCTTTGGGGCAACCTCACTGACATGAGGGAGGCACTCAGTCTTCCAAGTTATCCGCAGAAGAAGAAGAGACCAGCTGCTTTCTCACCTCCTTCAGGGGGCCCAGACATTGACCCATATGGGGGAGAGCTCCAAGCTGCAATGGAGAGATCTAGGAGGGAGCATGAAGAGCGGATCAGATTAGAGATCGACCCCAAGGGAAAAGGGATCGCCGGTGAACCGAAGAGGGAGTTTTCCGACGAAGATTGACCATCCATTCCTTTTTGTTTGTTGTTATTATTCTAGGACTACTTACTATTATCGCTTGTATTTGTATTTTCTTTTAAACGGCTTAGACTTATTTTTCTTTTCTTTTCGCATTTGATATTCGTTTGGTAGAGTTGTTGTGTGGTTTTAAGCTAGGTTGTGTATCTTTTGGGAAGCACACAACAACACGCATGGACATCGAACGATCTTCCTTCTAAAGGGAGTTTTCTACCTTCGGTTTTGTACTTAAGCTTTCAATGAATGCGATTTAGTTTTGTTATTATAAATGAGCATGGTCGAATGTATGTCTAGAGTCGGTTTGGGGGTGTTGAACCCTCATTCCGCCATTTATTGAAATTATGCTTGTTATTTCCAACAATGGGGACATTGTTGAGTTTTGGTTTGGGGGTGCATTACGCCTTCGCCTTGTACAGTTTAGTGTCCAATTTTTCAATTTTGTCGCTTGTCCATTTTTCCAACTGTATCCAGTATGGGTATGATGCTCCTACAGTGTGCTTCTGACGAGTTCCTTATATGTGTTTTGACCTTGTGATTTAGTTTGGTGCCACTTGAGGTTCGCTTGCACCATCATGGGTTCGTCCCACCCGTTGGTGTTAAGTATTGGGGACTCATTGGTCCCATGTCTTGTTCTAATAGTGGAGATACCCGTGAGATCACAAACACAAGCATGAAAGTGCATTTTCTGAGTGCATTATTGATTATTCTTAAACACGCCTCTCGTCATTTATGTCATGTGCCATAGGACTTACATATCATTTTGTGAATTGCGTGATGGATGCTTTCGTTCCCTTTTTAGATGGTTGTGGAAGTGATATTAGGGAATGTATGTGTATTGAATTACCTCCATAGCCTAAACACCACATACCATATTGTGTGCTCCAAAGCCAAGTTGAGGCCAAACACTTACTCTTTCATTTGGTACCACATTCAACCATATACCCAATAGCCTAAACACATGCCTACCCTTGTACTAATCATGTTAGGATGGGAAATGGTAGTGATGAAAAGAGTTAAAATGGTCCTACAGCGGGTAAAATGAAATAATTGTTGAACAATATGCAAGGAAAGGGGTAAGAACCTTAGTTATGTGCCCTAAATGCCTAAGAAAGGGAAATTGTAACAACTCAAATGGAGTACAACATTGTGATTGGGAAATTGTTAAAAGAAAAATTAAAAGAAAGATTGTACTTGAAGTGCCATAAGGGGGATTGTATTATGCTAAAAATGCTCAAACGGAATGTAACGTTGAAGGCTCAAATGTGGGTTAAATGGTTTCCTAGAGGGTTGCATTTAAGCAATAAAAGAACATGGTGTGGTAATAGATATATATTCTAGCATGATTGGTGAGTTTGAACTCTAAATGTCCATATTTTTATGTAACCTCATTCAACCCCACAGCCACACTATAACCGGTTGAAAAACTCTATTTGATCCATATAAGTCTAGTTTGGGAATGTCGGTTGAAGCACGATCTTTCACATCCATGGCATGGTGACTCGTTCCTAGGATAGTTCATTGCTTAAATCTTATGCAGAATCTTCTTTGCATACTTGTTTGTGTGGAACTTAGAACTCTTGAGGAAAGAAAAGAGAGAATCCATGTGAGGTTTAGAATTGAAGCGAATTATGCTCAAGGTATGGGAGTAGGTTGTCCCTAATTCATGAATGCCTTTAGGTGTGGGATTCGTGTTCGTACGAGCCTCCCTTGGGTGTCTCCAAATTGCTCTTGATCTTGTGCATATGTTTTTTCTCCTCTCTATCACATCTATTTGTATCATATCACTCATTGGACTTGCGGCATTGTTGAGGATTTGTTTAGGTATCTAGAAATTACAATCAGTTGGCGTCTTACAGTTTCGATTAGATTTGCTCGAGGACAAGCAAAGGTTTGGTTTGGGGGTGTTTGTTCGGGCCAAATATGTAGTATATTTAGGCCCTCAGATCCTTACCTTGTGTTCTGTTTTCGTGCGTTTTTATATCTTTGATGGGTTGTTTTATGCGTATTTGTAGGAAATGATGCAAAAGCAGGTTTGGAAGCATACTGCAGTGATTCCGGCAGAAAAGGAGCGAAATAAAAGGCAAAGAAGGACAAACAGCTCTACAGTGCGGCTGGAGTGCGGGTCAAGTGCGGGTCGCAACCGCACTCTAACCGCACTCCAGCCGCACTCATATTCATAGCCGGGACAGGATGCAAGTGAAGAGATATAGTACGGGTACAGTACGGGTCATCCAACCGCACTCTACCCGCACTAATGCCAAACCAGAGAAGCTGATGTTGCACCTGACGATAAAGTGCGGGTACTGTGCGGGTCATCCAATCGCACTCTACCCGCACTAATGCCAAACTAGTGAAGCTGATGTTACACCTGACGATAAAGTGCGGGTACTGTGCGGGTCATCCAACCGCACTCTACCCGTACTAATGCCAAACCAGAGAGGTTGAAGATGCACCTGATGTTAGAGTGCTGGTACTGTGCGGGTCATCAAACCGCACTCCACCCGCACTGTCACCAAGAATAGAAGAGCAGAGTTGTTCCTGACATTAGAGTGCGGGCACTGTACGGGTCATCCAACCGTACTCTACCCGCACTGTTGCTCAAGACAGAAGGTAGATTTTGCACCTGACAGGGAAGTACGATTCAAGTGCGATCATAGTGTGATTACAAGTGCGGGTAATTCAACCGCACTCCACCCGCACTATTATCCTGATCTGAGAGCTGATTATAAAGGCAACCCATACAATGCGGGTAATTCACCCGCACTCCACCCGCACTCCGAGCGCGCCAGTTTGATTTTCAAAGCTTAAGTGACCTATTTTTGTATCTTGTATAAATAGAAAATATAGAAACGTTTTAAGGGCATTTGACTCCATTTTGCAGAGGTTAAACACTTTTAGACCTAGAATCTCTCTCTTTCTCTCTCTCATCCTTACATTCTCTACTCAACTTCAAGGAAGTTAGGAGATTGGAGCCACTTCAAGGAAGGAGATGTTCTCCAAGGGTTCTTTCTCTTTCTTTTCTCTTAGTTTCCTAGTTGTAATGAGTAGCTAAATCCCCTCTAAGGGGTTGATGGAGTAGTTAGTTGAATATTGGGCTTGTACATAAACTTGATATTATATTGATATTCATGTCTATCTTTCATTGATCTATTCTTGTTGTGAATGTTTATCATTGATTTCTTGTGTAGATACATCCTCTTTGCAAGATGTCTTTGTATTATGTATGAGTATTGCATCTAGATATACATCCTATTTAGTTGTTTAATGCTCTAAGGAATGGACTGAAAGTCATGAATTCCGACTCTTAAACCGCGGTTTTAATCTAACCTCGATCGAGTTTCCGGCACTATACATCCTAGGTCGGAACCCGTGAGAGAGTTAGAAGTCATCACTATACATCTTAGGGTGACTATTTGTAATCGGTTGAGTCATTGTTAGGTAGACGAGCTTCATTTCTAGAATCTGATGAACAACCAACTCTATACATCCTAGGTTGGTAGCTTATGACATATTAATCCCTAATAGGTGGTCCGCACTATACATCCTAGGTTGGCCACCTTTTAGGGATAAATAACCGACTCTATACATCCTAGGTCGGTTACCTTGAATAGCCATGCTATTGACAAGTTTGTTGCATTGCCCAGTATTTACTTTCGTATCCATTAACTCCTTAGTTTCCATCATCTATATATATCCCTCATTCCATTTCCCCTTTCATTTAGTTTGCATAATTAATTTAGTGTTATTTTTAGTGTAATTCACCACCTACATTTTCACCAACTCATGTTTCGATATTATATATATACATATCATTACTTTAGCAATAACTAATTTAGCTAACTCCGCTCCCTGTGGACGACACCCCACTTGCCACTATATGTATGTAGGGAAAATCGATATAAAACGCAGCGGAAGAAACAAAAAATAGATTTCGTATGGTTTTAAAATTTTTCTCAAAGTTGAACCTTAACCTTTTAATTAATTAAACTCAAATATATACGGTTAGAGTTAAATACCTCTTGACGCGTGATCTGATTGACTTACGTCGATTGGTAATCCGTAAAATCTTTTTCGATGCCCGTGAACAGTACCCGCGTGAACAGTGATTGTGAACAGTACCGTGTGAACAGTGATCGTAAACAGTACCGCGTGAACAGTACCGTGTAAACAGTGATTGTGAACAGTACCTCCGTGAACAGTGATCGTGAACAGTACCGCGAGATCTTCCAATCCGAACACGTACGTGAATCACCTAGGAGAGTGGTCTCCCTTTTTCTTTGAATTGCAAACTTAAGAATGGATTAACAAAGTTTTCTTTTTCTTTTGTTAGTCACAAAACAATCAAAAGAAGACAAAAATTATTCCGGTCACTTTTGAGTTCTCAATCTAATGATCGAAACTCGCGTGAACCTAATTCGATGTTGTACACACAAGCTTATTGATGAACAAGCAATCAGTGTACTATCAAAGAATAATCTCTTCTCTCTTTTATGTTTAGTAGAATAAAAATTATCATTTTCTATGAATTGAGAAGAAGAAGAAAAATTGAATCATTCAATCAACTATCTTGTGGCCGAATTCTGCTTCCTCTTCTATTTAGGATTGCCGAAATCTTCCTCTAAATGGACTAGGGTTGCCGCAAATCACATACCAAAAAGAGTTTGTGTTGCACCCTAATTTCCATCAATCTTTAGACTTCAAAACCTAATACAACTCATAGATATTTTTATTCTTTTATTGACTAAATAAAAAGACTTCTTATTTGATTAAATAAATAAAATTAATTATTTATTTTCTTATCAAACAAGTCTTTTACTTTTAATATACTACTACCAATAGTATAATTTTAGGAAGTATATTTCCTGATCAGAAAAATATTTGTTTCTTAATTAAACAATTAATTAATAAATTAACTAATTCTTATTTAATTAAAACAATGAAACAAAATAATATATTAGGTTAATATATACATCTTGCCGCCCCACTTATATAAATGGGCCATATATTATTTTCTTATTTCATTTAATCCATTGGACTTTAAATAAAAGCCCACATGTGAACTAGACCTATTCTTACTAAAAGAAATAAGCCCACATGTCTCCTTTTAATATATTAATATAATAGTGTAGCCCATTAATTAAATAATAGATATATTATATTCTTGATATATTAAAAACAATTATAGATGGACCCTTAAATCGGCCCGGTAGAATATATCAAGTGATCCATGCAAATACGTGTGGATTGGGGATCTTGGCGGGCTATCTAAATTTAAGCTTCAATAGACACAACATAATCACAATCAACAAATGATTCACTTAGGTCCAATCTATTAATTTTAACTCATTCCACTAAAGAGCTAAAATTGAACTCTTAAATAAAGATAGAATAAGGAGATGTTTCTCATTCATACCCTAGACAATCTTATAGGAGATGGTGTATCCTCGTGAATAATATCAGTAATCGCCAAGAGCTCATAGACCGCCTATAGCTCTCCAAGTTACCATATTTCCTCATATGACCACATTTTGAACCTGGATATTTTGACTTGTCCAGAAGCCATGTCTTCAATAATTATTATTGAAAACTCAACATTGAGATTTAATATCCAATACCTCAAAACATCCATATGATAATACTATACTCTCATTTAATAAATGGAGCCACGATGTCCATATCAATAAATGAAGTCCTCTATCGATTAACAAATGAATACCACCAAACTATCGAGGATAGACTATGCTATATAATAGTACTTATTGATAGCTCAAATGATAACACTTGCAACCATAAGTCCATCATTTATCTCAGGATTTAGATAGACTCTCTGATTGTCCTGATAATGAAAAGACTTATATCTAGTGACGGTTCTAGATAAAGTATTTCATTGTGATCCAGTTCAATGCACCTAGTGCACTAGATTCTTTTATTCGAAAACCTTTCGATGATTTTAGACTCATCATATTCATTTGATCCCACTTAAATGCTAGTAAAAGAATTCTACAACTTTAACAAGATAGAGGTGCTCAACCTTTAACTTAAGTTGTGAACGTTATTCAAGACTAACTAAAGAATTGTGTCTACCTCATACATATCCGGATGTATGCACAATTCTTCATGTCTCATAGTCTTTTGACCTTATGATTATTTACCTTGACAATTATAATAATAAATGCTATAAGTAATTGTAAGAATCAGAATTCACTTTATTAATATGAGAAGATTGTCAATTACAATATTACACTCTTGCCATTGAGCATAATCCTAACAATTTAGGCTTGTGAGGTTTTATCAAATATTGTTGACGGATTGATCTTTTTAAAACGACGCTAAGAAAAACGTTCTATCACCAGTGTATCTTCGTATCTTCACAGCGTGATTCCTCATAGAGGTCGTTGAATATGGTATGTTTTGTCTCGTATAGCCAGGTAGATCAGTGTCCCGGCTTCGATATTCAGGAGCTTAGTCTAGCTAGGAGCTTGGTCTGACCTCCTTTGATCTCTTGGAGCTTGATGCGGCCCCCCGCAGACATTCTTCTGTTGCAGTGGGGTTTTGGCGAGCTTCCGAAGAGGTTACGAGGTAGTATTGACCTCGGGGAGCTTCCCGATTTCTGCTTTAGTGACGCGGGCTCGATTTGATCTCACCGGGCTCTATTCCGGGTGTTTCTGGAGCTCGCTTTTATTTCTGTGGGGTGGTATCGTAGCTCGGCTTCGGGAACCGTGGTCCCTTGGTGGATAACCTCAGGCCTGGAGTCAGACTAGAAGAGTGGAAAATTTCCCTTTGATCCTTAGCCAAATTTGGCTATTAACAGTTTGTTATTTTAGAAATAGTTATCAGTGTTTTATTGTTATTTGTTTGTTATTTTAGACTTTAGCTATTACTTATTATTAACATGTTGCCTATAAAACAACCATCTGGATTTTATAAAAAAGAAAAAAAAAGACTAAGATTAGAACAATCAACTCGGTTTATATATTCTTTACCTTGTTGTGATTTTATTTTATCTTTAATTAAATTATCATTTATGGGTTAAATATATGAAAACAAGTTATATATACTACATAGGTTGAATAAACTATAAATATGCATATGGGGCCAATTTTTTACATGTTTTCCCTAAGCCCCAAAAATGTCATGACCGGCTCTGCATGAATCACGATCCCCATACCAACCATCATACCTAAAGCATCAATGGCTGCGTCTATATTAACTTGACCTCACCGTTCCAAATATCTACACATGTGGTGGCTCGAGACTCCAGGATACGATCTGAGATAACAATTCCAACCCCTGATGCTCCGTAGAAAACTCGTAAAGATAGGGCGAATCGTTGTGAAAAGAGGAGCGACCCCAAAATAAAGACGATCGTCAAGATTACTAGGATCACAGGAAGAATGTGGACCAGGCCGGCCAGCGAGGAAGAGAGCCCAATCCGTATGACGATGCTGCAAGAGGTCATGGACAGGGAACAAGTTATGATCGAAGCGACATATATGACGGACATATGAGGAGGTCTCGATCTCCCTCAACTAACAGAGAGGAACCCCCTAGGAGGTGTAGAGAGACCACTCCCATTGCCAAATATAATATTTGTGACACCCAGATCACAGGGGGGAATTTCAAAAGACCCCTATGGTCTTATCACCGCCAGAAGTTCGATGAACGAGGTGAACTAGAAGGAGAGCGAGAGGTTCTATTAAGAAGGATAGAAGCGCTGGAATGTAGACAAGGATTCAGGAACCTACTGATCGCTAATTCTGGCAGTCTATTCACAGCCCCCATAAGACAAGCCCATTTCTCAAAAAAATTCAGAATGCCGCATGTGGAGCAGTTCATGGCCAACAATGACCCCTAGGAGCATGTTAGACGATACCAGAGTGCTATGGCACAATACGATTATGATGATGCACTTCTATGCAGGTTGTTCCCTTAAACGTTAGGAGAATAAAGGTCTAGATGGTTTGGTGGCCTTACAGGCGGATCGATCAGGAATTTCGAGGAACTAATATAGGCCTTCACTAGGCAGTTCATGGGAAATATCCAACGTAGGAAGTCGATATATGTTCTTTCGACCCTGAGACAAAAAAAGGCTGAGAAGTTGAAAGACTACCTTACCAGGTTCTTGTAGGAAGTGTCAGAAATGTAGGACCCTAATGATGACACGGTTGTAGCTGCATTTATCAACAGTTTGCAGCATAGCCAATTATCACCCAGTCTAAGGCAAAAGAGCCCAACCACTTATGCTAATTTGGTAGATGATGTAGGAGGATATGCAATGGCTAAAGAAGAAAAAATAGCCCATGAAGGGGAGTTGATACATGGTGGCCGACCAGGAGAAAGTCAAAAGCCCAAAGATAATGGCTCGAAAGGAAATAACAAAGGAGACCAAAAGAATAACTTTGGGAAAGGCAAGGAAGATGATCAGAAAAGCAACAAGACCTATAAGAGGCAGTATACAAACTACACTCCCCTGGCTATGAAGCAAGAAGAAATTCTGAATAAAATTGAGGACAAGAACTTATATAAGAAGCCTCTAAAGCAATCCAACTTTACACGAAGAGACACTTCTAAGTATTGCTAGTTTCATCGGGAGAATGGTCATGAAACTTCCAAATGCTACCAGCTCAGAGATTACATTGAGAAGCTAATATGAGATGGACACCTAAAGAACATGGTTCTCAAAGGAGGTAATGATCGGCAGAATGACAATACCAAAATCGACCAAGACAGAAAGGGCAGTTCAAGGGGAAGTTCAGACGCCAAAGCCATCAACACCATTTTCGGTGGGCCGTGTACAGTGAGAAGTAGCAGGGAGAGAATGTCTGAAGTCCGTGAAGAAGTTAATGGCTAAAGAAACTTGGAGGTAAATTCAGCGGGTCCCGACCAGAAGAAGCTTAAGCAAGGTTGGGATTCGATCATTTTCTCAGAAGTTGATACCCACGGATTGGAGGTTAAACCGAACGATGCGATCGTTGTGTCAGTTTGCATTGGCCATCAGGAAGTAAGGAGAGCATTGATTGATAATGGAAGCTCAACAGATATCCTGAGCGCCGAGGTATTTGATCAATTAGGACTTCAAAGGAAGGATCTACAGCCATTGGCAATCTCGCTTAGGGGATTTAGAGGAGCAGAAGTGAGATCTCTAAGAACAGTCAAAATGCCGGTCGAGATAAGGAATTTTCCATGTCAGAAAATAGTACTACTCGATTTCGTGGTCGTTGACACCGAGAATTGGCCATACAATGCCTTGTTAGGTAGACTATTCTATAACAAAATGAAAGCAGTTATAGCAACTTATGCCCTGACCGTCAAATTTTCGACCGAGGCTAGAGTTGGAGTATTGAAAGGCTCCCAAGAATGGGCGAGGAAAGCCAATCTGGCTGCTTATAGAGAAAAAGCTGAGCCAAATGTAATGCATGTAGATTTCGCGGAGCAGAAAAGGTGCCTCAAAAATGATGAAGGTGAAGAAAAGGTGGAAACTCCAACTCGGTTTGACGTGGACCCAAGGGAGTCATCTCCAGAAGATGGGAAAGACCAAGAAGAGGAACCAACTATTGAAGTCGTGATGGATGACAGAAATCCTGAACAAACGGTAAAGTTGGGGGCACAACTGACCGAACAGGTACATGATCAACTAATCACCTGTTGAAAGAATACAAGGATGTGTTTGCTTGGAAACATGAAGACATGCCTAGAATTGATGCCAAAATAATCTCCCACGCTCTGACTATTGACCCCGAGCATAAGCCAGTAATACAGAAGAGGCGACGATTCAATCCTGAAAGGAGCCAAGCAATTAAAGAGGAAGTCCATAAGTTATTGGTAGCAGAATTGATCAGAGAAGTTCAATATCCCAAATGGTTCGCCAACGTGGTTCTCATAAAGAAGAAAAATTGGCAGTGGAGAATGTGTGTGGACTTTACAGATCTGAATAAAGCATGCCCGAAAGATAGTTTCCCTCTGCCCCGAATAGATCAGTTGGTCGATATGACTGTAAGGCATGAGTTGCTGAGCTCATGTACGCATACTCAGGTTATAACCAGATCAGGATGTTCGATCCAGATGAAGAAAAGACTGCTTTTATAACAGATCAATGGCTTTACTGCTACAAAGTAATGCCTTTTGGTCTCAAAAATACCGGGGCAACTTACCAAAGACTAGTAAATAAGATGTTTGCCCGACAGATCGGCAGAAACATGGAAGTCTACATAGGTGACATGTTAACAAAAAGCATCACAGCAGACAAGCATGCAACTGACCTGGAGAAAACATATAAAGTGCTGAAAAGGTATGGGATGAAGCTGAACCTGAACCTGAACAAATGTGTTTTTAGGGTACCATCGGGAAAGTTCCTCGGATTCCAAGTACACCAGAGGGGAATAGAAGTGAATCCCGAAAAAAAGAGCCCTGGAAAAATGAGGTCCCCGGTTACCCTAAAAGACATCTAAAGATTGACGGGCTGTCTAGCCTCACTAAACCAATTCATCAGCAAATCAACCGATATATGCTTGCCCTTCTTCAAAGAAATAAGGAAAGGTAAGGGAGTATAATGGAATGATGAATGTGAACAAGCGTTTCAGAAGATCAAAGAGTACTTGGGCAAGGCTCCAATCCTCTCAAAGCCCTTGGAGGGAGAAACATTGTACTTATATCTGTCAGTCACAGCTGTGGCCACATGGTCGGTATTGATCAGATTGGACGAAGGAGTGCAGAAACCAGTATATTATACCAGCAAGGCTTTGCTATCAGCAGAGACAAGATACTCGACAGTAGAACATATGGCATTAGTACTAGTGACAACCACGAGAAAAGTAAGACCCTACTTCCAGGCTCACAAAATTGAGGTCTATACGGATTGTCCGCTAAAACAGATCCTATCCAAGCCAGAAGTGTCGGGAAGATTGACAAAGTGGGTGGTGGAGCTGAGTGAGTTCGATGTTACTTACCTGCCAAGGGCAGCGGTAAAGGGTCAAGCAGTGGCAGATCTAATTGTCGAGTTCACTGAGCCACACAGTGAGGTGGTTAGGATACTAGAAGAAAAGGAAAGGAAAGTCTTCAGCTGGAAGCTGCACGTTGATAAGTCGTTAAACACGCATGGCAGCAGCGCAGGTATAGTGGTATTAACCCCAGAAGGCAATTAGATGGAATATGCCCTGCGATTTGACTTCAAAGCTACTAACAACATGGCCTAGTATGAGGCGTTGTTGGCTAGACTCAGGGTATGCATAACATTGGGAGCAGATGAAGTGGAGATATTCAATTACTCGCAGGTTGTGGTTAACCAGGTCCTGGATGGGTACCAGGCAAAAGGTCTTAACATGGTAGCTTACCTAGAGACAGCCAATGCACTTCTCGGGAGATTCAAGAATTATATAATCACTCAGATACCGAGAGAGAAGAACGAGAAAGCTGATGCATTATCGTAATTGGTATCAGCAACCACTGGTATCTAGTCCAAGATGATTCAAGTGGCTCATCTCAAGAAGCCCAGTATTAAAGAAAAAGAAAAGCTGACAGTAGAAACAGTGGAAATAGGGTCGATCACTTGGATTACCCCGATCAGGCAGTACCTAGAAGATGGCACGCTCCCTGAAGATGTAACTGAAGCGAAACGTATCAGATACAGAGCAGCCCGGTATTCGATAATAGGTGGTGAGCTTTACAGAAGGGGATTTTTGAAGGCCCTACAAAGATGTGTCAGTCAAGATGATGGAGATAAGATTCTATGTAGTATACATAGAGGTGTATGTGGAAATCACACTGGGGGAAAAAGTTTGGCTCATAAAACCCTCAGGCAGGGCTTCTACTGGCAAACCCTATTTCAAAATGCCAAATTGATGGCCGAGAAATGTGGCACTTGTCAAAGAATCGCAAAGGATATTAAGCGGCCACCTGAAAACTTGAAGAATCTGATCTCACCCTGGCCATTTGCAATGTGGGGACTAGATCTGATCGGTCCCATGCCAACAAAAACTGAAGGAGGTACAAATCATGCTATTGTGGCAGTTGACTATATTACAAAATGGGAAAAAGCGGAAGCACTGGTACATATAACTAAAGCTAATACCACCAGCTTCATAAAAAAGAACATCATTTATCGGTTCTGGATCCTTGATACAATTGTCACTAACAATGAGACTCAATTCGATAGTGATAACTTCAGGGAAATGTGCCAAAAGTACCACATCAAAAATTATTATGCTACGCCAGCTCATCCTCAGACCAATGGTCAGACCGAAGTTGTCAATAAGATCATCAAGCACACCTTGAAGGCAGAGCTCGAGAATAAGAAAGGAAATTGGGCTGACAAGTTACATGAGGTACTCTGGGCATATCGTACAACTCAAAGAACATCGACAGGAGAGACACATTATTCCCTGGCATTCAGGACTGAAGCTGTTATCCCAGTTGAGATAGCCCACACTTCTCCCAGAATCCAGTTGTATCAACCTGACGCAAATATAAAGACCTTATAATAAAACCTAGATTAGTTAGAAGAAAAAAGGGATATGGCGAGAGTGAGAAATGCAGCCTACCAACAAAGAGTTGTGAGATACTACAACTCGCATATTTGAGTAAGAAAGTTCCAACTCGAAGATCTGGTTCTTAGAAGGGTATCCTCAAACACAAAGGATAAGGCAGCTGGATCCTTAGCAGACAAGTGGGAAGGACCTTATCAGGTGGTCAGATTAGCTAGGCATCGAGCATATCGCCTTGTCCGACCAGAAGGAGGAGAGTTACCAAGGCCGTGCAACGCTCAATACTTGAAGATATTCTACCCTTAAGGGGTTTTCTTTTCTGTTTTCCTTCAGAATTTTTAGATGTTCTATTAAGTTTAAAATAGTTACAGATTTTTTTATATACCTAATCATCTGTTTCTTCTCATAGTTTTTGAAGATATTAATAAAAGCCCTTCAAGGGAAGCATAGTTCAAGAAAAAGTGTTCTAATATTGTTTCGTTCATAAAAGCAAGTCTAGTGAACCCTGACCGGGTTCTCGGGAAGCCCAGTGATGGAGCCGAAAGCATATGTCACAAAGATATTGCACTTTCACCGAAACTAACTGGGTGCATCAGAAGCACTATTAGATCGCCTTCAGGTGAATAGATATTGACACACTGGAGACGGTTCAAAAATATACGAGCGTGTTTGTTTATCCGAAAGTGCACGGATCGTTTGACGATCGCCTAGCAGCAAGTACGGTTCGTTCTCACAAGGAGGTATGGTACATTTAAGCTAGTTCTAGGTCTTATAATTTATATATACAATATATATACACTAATTATCTACAAGAAAAGTAAAATCACGGTTGTTGATCAGAAAGCTTCGAAATTGAAATCAACTAAATTAATAGCAAGGATTCAAAAATCGAAAACAACTAAACTAATCCAAGCAAGGATCTGAAAATTCATTTAAACTAAATCAAGAGCAAAGCAATTTAAACTACAATTAAACTACACTAAAACAATTACAACTATATCAACCTAAATCCGATTAACTACAACTAACTTAAATAATCAATTTAACTAAATCAAAGCAAACAAAATCAACTAACAACAAAACATGTAAATAAGAGCTCAACTAAACTAATACATCAACTAATTATATAGATCAATAATATAAATACAACAAAATCCCAATAATTACTTAGTTACAAACTTTAATAGAAATCAAAGAGAAAAATAAAGAGATTGAAACAACCTTGAAGGTATTCAAGAATTCCAACTCTATCTTCAACTCCAAGAGATCCAAGTGAGCAACAAAAGTGGCTTGGTAAGATAATTGTGTGAAAGAATGTTTGTGTGTTGGATGTGGAGGGAGATTTATTCTAAAAAGCTTTTAGATCTAAGAAAACTATACTGGATGTCTATCTTTACATATATTTTAAGACAAGAAAAGTGGTGTATTTATAGAGTGTGAAATTAGGGATGGAAATAGGTGTGAAATGACCATTTTGCCATTGGCTGAAAATAGGAATTCTGCTAGCTCGAACCAAAATCTACGAGTTGTAACTCCAGTTCGAAGTAGTAGACACCTCTAGAGGAGCTCTCCGAGCTGGTGCTGCGAGCTGGAGAGGAAGCTTGGTCTTCAATGGTGGAAAGATGGTAAGGTGGTGAGAGAGAAACAGACGTGAAGGACGCTGGAATGGGTGGCATTCTTACCGGAGGGAAGTGCGCCGACGATCTGGGCCGAAAAGGACCTGAAAAACCGCCAAAAATGGGCTGGAGAAGGTTGGGTTATGATCGAGTCTGAACCGGGTCAACATCAGGTCGAACGCGGGTCAGGTCGGTTAAAGGTTGAAGACGATGACGTGGTGCTGACGTTATGCTATCTTGCGCAATACTTGTCTAAAACGTACTGTTTCATAAATTGACATGGCAGCTGGTTGTGCGTTTGGCTGGATAATTACAATATGCACCCCTGTACTCTTCAGTATTCATATAATCTTCAATGTTTGCCAAAATATTACATTTTAGCCCTTATATCTCTAAAATTCCTACAATGCCCCTGAACTTCCCAAATACCTGAAATACTCATTTAAGATCATTACAACCCTGATTTTACCCAAGAAACAATCATAAAACAATAGGAAATGGGGACCTAAATAGGTATAAAATAGTGTTATCAAATACCCCCAAACCTATCATTTGCTCGTCCTCGAGCAAAACCGAAAAATAAAATAAACAAACTAAACAAACATGATTCAAAAATTACAAAATAACAACAAAAACGAAAACACGAAAAGGTTTGCGAAAAGCCATACAAAAATGAGATATCAAAAGAGTTGTACATATGAGGAGCAATGTATGTGAGAACCGTTGAGTGGAGGATAACCTAAAGTCATTCAAATGAATACAACACATAAAGTAAATCCCTCACTCAAAATGGCATAGTATCACATACAACACACCCAAATGCTTCGGATGTAATTCGCCTCGACTCCACTCCTCACTGTATTTCACTATATTTTTCTCTCAGAATCCTAGGCTCACTCTTTATCAAACACATGCGATTTGGAAGTTATGTAAATGGAAATCAAATATATATCGCATATGAGTATTTTGAAATAAAGCACATTTAAGTGAATTGATCTCATGAAGGAATTGAATGCCATGAACGTGGTAGAGCATATTAAAAATTCATATTCCCGAAATAGACTTCCTAAAAGATCAATTGGACTCTTCCCTAATATAATTGGCAAATGGTGATTTGTGGTGATGGAATGGTAGGAATAGGATATAGAAAGCTTCTAATCAAGCCAAGGTGTTTATACATTAAACTTTACAATACTAGACTCTCAATAATTTACATATTTTAAAGCTTCTAGGCTACAACTTTAATTTGAACTTGTGCTATGTGGTTACTCTAGTTTTGAGTAACATGCATTGAAGTACAAAGGATTTAAGTGTTTTATTTTTAACACTTAATTTTTGAAAGCCTTTCTTTTAGCACAATCTTAAAATACACCTCTGTACACACTTTTATAGATTTTAGAGCTTTTACAATTGAATTCTTTTCATGTATACACCGTGACAAAATCAATAACTATGGTAAGGCTAAGTATTTAGGTTAATGGTTTGTGGTGGTGATGTGGGTAGGTTTATGTGTGTAGGTAAGTGTTTTGGTTGTATTTGCAATGAAGCATACATAAATGGAAATAGACTTGTTTAGGTAATTTGATCGTGAAACACTAACAAGGCCCTAATATCATCTCTAGAAGTCCGTCTACCATGGGAATATAAATTCAAACATGTTATCCACATTTTATGAATGTTCTATCGCAAACAATGCAATTGATGCAATGAGATCACAATGAAAAACATATTCGAAGAGTGTTTAAGAATAGAAACATCATTTACCCTCTGAAATGAACGCTAAGGCACAAAAATCTTACACGGGAAGTCTCTACTATTAATCCTAACAATCGAGTACGGAGTCTCGTCCACTTAGACACTATGAGAAAGGGACAAAATTCACATCATGAGAAAAAAATTCCTTGACTAAAAAGAAGTTAGCCAAGACTCAGCAATTAACACATGCGAAAGACTCCTCAACGGCACTACTCAAAACATCTCATTCAAACAATTTGTTCAAAGATAGCTCAATCCACAAAAAATTTAAAATTTTGACAAAAACACAGTACTCACAACACATATAAATTTTGACAAAAACACAAAAATTCAGTATTCACAACACATATATTACAAAAATGACACTAGTGTCCACACCCCCAAACCTAAACTCGACATTGTCCTCAATGTTGAAAAATTTAAGAACATGGACAAAGAGTTCATTGGTTTGAAAATCCGGGCACAAAACATACTGACACTTATGTACAACTAATCACACACACATATAACACAACATAAATTTTAATAACAAACTAACAAAAACACCATGCAAAAGAAGCATCTAAACATGGAGGACAACATTACACAAAAACTGTCAGCTTTTGAATTCGGTCAACGTCCGTTCTTCAATGCATATTTTCAAGATGCTCAATAAAACTTGCTCAAAATTTGAAACAATAATATAGACATGTAAATGAACACTTTTCATTTATAAAATATTTTAAAATTCAAATTGGAAAAGTGTGAAAACAAATGTCGAAAACAAGTCACGTGCAGAATTTTCAAAATAGGGCACGCTCTTGACCTTCGATCGAAGAAACACTCATAACTTTTAAATCACCACCCAGAAGTTTACGTTCTTTATACCGTTGGAATCGTAACGAAAAAATGATGAACACAGCACAGACGGAAAAATTTATTTCTTCACCAATTAGTACAGTTTTCAAGAACCGTTTAGCCTTAAAATTTCAAAACATGGCACTTTCACAAGGATTTACAAAATTAAATATAAACACCTAAAATCCATTAAACACAAACACATATATACAATCCTAATATCTACCACTAATTACAAACAATATCCACACCCTTAAGCACAGGTTCTAGCAATCCAAAAAGTATATAAATAACACAACCATGTAGTCACATTTCTCACAATTTGGAAGAATTAAATCTAGGCACCATCTTTCCCACATGTCATATAATGTAAATCAATTGAGCTTAGGGTTAGATGATTTTACCTCGTTCGAACACGTATCACTAACCCGGGAAATTGCTTTGCAAGCTGCGCTACGACCTCGAATCAATTTCTGCGACTTCTATGTCACAGTGTCTAGTCGCACATGCATTCCAGTGACTTCTGCGAGTTTCTACTACGACTTCCTTCTCGTAGATCATTGTCAGTAACTTTTACTAGTTAGTTCTGCGAATTTCTTCTAGCATATCTTGGTCGCAGTTCCCTTCGGGTGACATCTACGAGTTCCTTCTGCGACTTTCTTCTCGTAGAATACAGTCGGTGACTTATGCGAGTTCTTTCTGCGACTTCATTCTCACTGTTTTTTTCTCGCAAATCAATTCCAGTAGGTTATGCGACTTTCATCTACGACTTCCTTCTGGCAGATTCTGGTTGCAGATCTTGAAAATAGTTGCTTTTAGGCCAAAAATGCCTTAGTACTTGGATATCTCGCCTTCAACCTGCACATAAAAAAATTCACACCAAAAACACTACAAGCACACGCTTGTATCTTATAAGTAAATTAAAACAACATATAACCTAATCTAGACAACTAAGGAGTCTTAACCCCCAAACCTATCTCATTCCATGCATCTCATCATTTACGATTAAGCACAATTGTTGCATGACATAGAGATAAGTAAAGGACTCAAAACCATTAGCACTAAATAGTCATTGTTCAAAAACTTAAAATAAAGTTATTACAAATTAATAAGTCAGTAAATTTAAATAAACAAATGCCCATTAAGTGCATCCTTTACTTAAAGCTTTTAAATTCCTGCACATTAACAAACATATCAAAAAATTCATATAATACAAGCACTCAACCAACATCAAAGATGGGTGGCTTTATCACAACATAGCCATTCTTACTTTTCTTGACCCAAAGGGGTCCATTCCTCTTGAGTCCTTCTAGTTTGGTCTTGTCAATCCATATAGATTTAACAACCAACTTTGTAATCCTAGGTCTCACATTTCTCACACTTTGCCATTTTATATTGGTACATTGAGGTCCAATATGGCCTCTAATGTGGCACTTGTAACAAATGGGAATAAAATGAGAGCTTGTACCTCTTAGATTTGTTATGGTTTGCTTGGAGGTCTGCTTGTTCCTTCTTGGCTTCTTGTTCTTATCTTGATTAGGAGCCGACTTTAGAGTAGGTCTCTTGAGAACTTCTAGCATTGGTCGCTTGTCCATCTCTAGAGGTGAATGTGGGACTTGATTGCTCTTCTTTTTGGCTTTCTTCTTTTTTGATTTGTTGGGACTTAGGTTGGTGACCATGGCAATAGAAATTTCTTGACTCAAGTCAAGCTTATCTTCTTTTGGAAGTGGGATCACTTCTTTTCTATTTGCTTTCAACTCTTGCTTAGCCTTTGCAAGCTCCGCAAGGTGGTCAAATTCCCTTCTCTTCATTATCTCCAAAGCCTCATCCTTGCTTCGATTTTGGCTTGCATTAGCCGCACTCCTTGAGCAAAGTTATCCTTAGGCTCTTCCATCTCTTTCAAGGATGAGTCCCTTTCCTTCTCAAGTGAATTGATTTTCAACACTAAGTCCATATTTTAACATATCAATTCTTTGTTCTCTTGTTCAATCTCTACTCCCTTTATTTCTTTACCTTATCTATCCTCTCTGAAATCCTCATCAAATATGAGCAAAAGTTCATCCAAGTACTCATCTACACTTTTTGAGGATTCCTCTGGTTCTTTGACCTCTTTTCTTCCCTTTTCTACCTTTAGCTCTTCTTCAACCCTTAGTAAAACTTCACCAAGGTCACATTCTGAGTTATTTGAGGACTCGACTGGTATGGTCACCTCAATCCTGTAGCATGACTGCCTAGTAGATTTGTTGAGTCTAGGGATCAGGAACTCTTTTATATCTTTTTCTAAGGAGTTTTCCACCAACTGTCCCATCTAGATTGTTGCACTCTCTATGGATGCTTCCAAATTACGCATTCGTTGATCGGTTTTGGAGGGGTTTACATTGTTGCTCTATTGGTGGCCTTACAACACCTGATCATTGCATGTGTGGTGGTCGATCTATGGATACAGACACATTGCTTATGCTTCCAAATTACGCATTCGTTGATCGGTTTTGGAGGGGTTTACATTGTTGCTCTATTGGTGGCCTTGCAACACTTGATCATTGCATGTGTGGTGGTCGATCTATGGATACATACACATTGCTTGCACTCCCTTCATTATCGGACCTTACTGCCCAAGGTTTGCCTTGAGGTTCTTCATTTCCTTTGATAAGTTTGCCACTTACATAGCTAACTCCGAATATGCCTTATCCACATAAGCACTACTCCTCCCGCTTCTTCGTTGGGAATTTTGCCCCTACATCTCATATATGGTGTGGACTTCTTCAACGGTCTTCTCCCTCATTGCTCCTCCACAAGTGTTGTCTACTATGGCTTGTGTGAGCTCCATCAATCCATCATAGAAAGATTGTACTTGAATGACGAATGAGTACAAATGGTGAGGGGTGCAAAGAGTAGCTTATACCGGTCCCAAGTCTCATGGAAGGCTTCTCCGTCTTCTTCAATGAAGGTCGCTATATTTCCCCGGATTTCTTTTGTCTTATGGGGTGGATAGAATCTTGAGAAGAACTTTGTCTCCACCGCCTCCCAAGTAGTCAATAATCCTACGGGTAGAGCCAATAACCATTGCTTCACCTTGTCTTTCATACAGTAAGAAAAACATCTAATCCTCAGCTGATCTTCCGAGAGCTCTCTAAGTCGGATGGTGGTCATGACATCATAGTACTCCCTCATAAACTGGAGCGCATCCTCATCCGGTTCACCACGGTAAATTGGAAGAGTGTTGTAGTGGGAATTCTTCAACTCATAGTTCCATTGCAAGTCAGTCAATACAATTGCTGATGGTTGGGCTCCCAAAATCAGCAAAGCAAAATCCTTCAAAGGTCTTGGAGCTTCGGGTACACTGTGATAGTTTTCCATGTTGATCCGAGATCCTGAAACAACCAAACAAACTACACCAGAATCAAATTGAACAAGATTGAATACGAACGATTAAATGAAAACTAAAAATAACGAAAACAAAACTAAGACTTAAACTAATAAAAGGTAACGACATGCCTCCCCGGCAACGGCGCCAAAAACTTTGACACGATGGAGACGGTTCTAAAATATATGAGCGTGTATGTTTATCCGAAAGTGCACAGATTGTTTGACGATCGCGTAACAGCAAGTACGGTTTGTTCCTACAATAAGGTATGGTACCTTTAAGCTAGTTCTAGGTCTTACAATTTATATATACAATATAAATACACTAATTACATACAAGAAAAGTAAAATCACGGTTGTTGGTCGGAAAACTTCGAAATTGAAATCAACTAAACTAATAGCATGGATTCGAAAATCGAAAACAACTAAACTAATTCAAGCAAGGATCTGAAAATTCATTTAAACTAAATCAAGAGCAAATCAATTTAAACTACAATTAAACTACACTAAAACAATTACAATATCAACCACAATCAATTTAACTAATACTAAGTTAAACAATCAATTTAACTAAACCAAAGCAAATAAAATCAACTAACAACAAAGCATGTAAATAAGAGCTCAACTAAACTAATACATCAACTAATTATATAGATCAATAATATAAATACAACAAAATTCCAATAAGTACTTAGTTACAAACTTTGATAGAAATCAAAGAGAAAAATAAAGAGAATGAAACAACATTGAAGGTATTCAAGAATCCCAACTCTATCTTCAACTCCAAGAGATCCAAGTGAGCAACAAAGGTGGTTTGGTGAGATAATTGTGTGAGAGAATGTTTGTGTGTTGGATGTGGAGGGAGATTTGTTCTAAAAAGCTTTTAGATCTAAGAAAACTATATTGGATGTCTATCTCTACATATATTTTAAGACAAGAAAAGTGGTGTATTTATAGAGTGAAATTAGGGATGGAGTGCATTGTGTTTGTTAAAAAGTCTCTCCCTTAAACTCTCTGTTCTTAGGGTGTGAGTTTCCTTGAGTTGGGTTTTATCTCGTGATTTTTAATACAGGTTTTCTATCCCTTTTTGATCTCTACGGTATTAGATATTGCAAGTTGCTTAGTTGTTGGTTCAAGGTCTTTCCTTTTCTGTGTTACCTCCCTTGTTCACGACATGAATACAGACGAGCTAGCTATGCTGTGTAGTGCCCTGACTGTTAAGGAAAAGGAAGGCCCAGTGAGAATCCTTGACAAGGAACTCAAAGACCAGGGTGCCCGGAGATTGTCCATGTGTTTGGTTGGGAAAATACTTACTTCAAAATTGGTAAACAGATATGCTTTCATTAATGTCATGACCTCGATATGGCGTGTTAATGAAGGTATGGAATTTGAATGGGCGGATGGCAATGTCTTTGCAATCCATTTCAAGAACCATAAGGATAGAAGCCGCATTATATCAGGCGGTCCTTGGAATTTCGATCGTGCGATTATTGCTTTTGAAGAGCCAACTGGTGACGGGGACATCCAGAGTATGAGCCTCGATCAGGATGTTTTTTGGATTCAAATACACAATTTACCCTTAATCTGTATAACTGAGGAAATAGGCATTTTCTTGGGAAAAATGATTGGCGAAGTACGTTATATTGACTTGGAAACAGCAAGAGAAGGGTGTAAGTTCCTTATATTTTGATTGGCTTATTTCGTTGACAAACCACATTGGGGATTATTCTTTGTAAGGGTAAAGTAGGCCTCTTGAGTGTGATCAAGCTTCAAGGATATCATCTCTCTCAAGAGCACTTCAAAGGTATCTCACTTGTTTAACTTTCTTTGAAGAGATCTAGTTGCACACACTCACTTGCATGCATTACGTTCTTATCTTCATGTTATTGAATGATGTATTGTATGCCACTTCTCACACTCCACACTTGCCTTTTTTGCACATCACTTAGTGTATTGA
The DNA here is from genome assembly GCA_033220585.1 of Dipteronia sinensis. Lineage (NCBI taxonomy): Eukaryota > Viridiplantae > Streptophyta > Magnoliopsida > Sapindales > Sapindaceae > Dipteronia > Dipteronia sinensis. Next base: position 33,034,174 of record CM065640.1, on the reverse strand, counting down.
GTTTGCCCCAAAAAAAAGAATTCCTTCTCTTACCGCGGCCTAGACCGCTTGGCAAGACATGCTTGCACCGCGGCATACAGAGCGGTATACCTTAGTAGGGTCATGCTTCCTGTACCACTTCTTGTACACTTGCACGCATAGCGACCCAAGTCGCGGTGTTGTCAAGTAGGCCTCTGTTGCCCATACCGCGGCCTGTGCACCTGTATGCACAACGCCCTATACCGCGGTGTTGTCCAAACGGTGCACTGCTGTGTGTACCGCGGTCTAGAAACTTGCCTGCGACACGGTCCATCTAGCGGTATTGACGGGATTTTGTGCCCTAAGTTCAAAACGACGCTGTTTTGTCTAGGGCTCCCTTATATATACTCTCTCTTCTTCCTTGCTCGTTTTTGTGAGTTCAAGAAGCCATTTTTGAGAGGCAAAGCTTCCCTTAGAGAGAGAAACTCCCAAGAACTCATCTTTACTCAACCAAACAAAAATCCATGTGCATCTAACATCTTCAAGCATCATCTCATCATGGATTCTTCTTGCTTTCATTGACTAGGTAACTTGAACATGCCCTAAATCTCATTGTATTTATTTATGTTCTTGTTTGCCTAGGGTTAGCTCTTTTATATGATTTTATTGCATATCTTTATGTTTATTGGCATTTATAACATGTTTGAGTTGTTGTTTGTTGGTTGAGAGCTTTGTTCATTAATAGCTAGCATTTAGGACGATTTTACCCTTCTAGCTAAATCTTCATGCATTTGCATTTAGATATTGATATCTAGGATTTGCATTTATTGACATCTTTAAATCCTTAGATAAGCATTTAGTGTTGCCTAGCATTAATTGCATGTTTGAATATCTTGTACATATTCACATAGGTTGTTTAACCTCTTCATTGATTGTTAAGCTTTGTGACTAAGTGGGTTAGTGCACAAGCTTGTGGTCTAGAATCACTATTAAAGGCCCGTTGGGTAGAGTGAAAGGGTTAGTGACCAAGTAGGTGTGACTTGAGGTCAACCCAGGTTGTAAACTTTCGTTCAAATAGTGGATTTGAGGACCGTATGTGGCTAGAAGGATAGCCCGTGAGTTTTGCCCAGTTTGAGGGTTTCTCACGTAAATCAATCCTTGTGTTTTTTATTGTTTTCCGCATATTTATATTGGATTGATTGATTGCTAATATGGGGTAGGATTATTAAAATTGATTAAGTCGAAAAGTTGGTAATAAATCAACTAAAAACTATTCACCCCCCCTCTAGGTTGTATTAGACACACTTTGTGTATTTTCAATTGGTATCAGAGCGGGTTCCTAGATACACTTAGGTGATCCTTGCTCTTTGTGTGTCTTGCATTTTGTTTGTGGTTGTTGCATCATTATCATTCATCTCATTCATACCCAAACACTATGAGTGGGAACGGAAGTGGTAATGAGGGAGCCTCTAGCACAAGACCCCCTTTGCTCACCAGAGTAAACTATGCCTCTTGGAAAGGCAAGATGGAGTCTTACATTTGCCAAATAAATGACCGAGCATGGATGGCAATTGAAGATGGCTACACTCCTCCGGAAAAGATTCTTACAGACGAAAGTGTAGTTCCTTAGCCAAAGTCGGAATGGTCAACTCAAGAGTTTGAAGCATCCAAGTGGAACAACAAGGCTATGCATGCTATTCTTTGTGCAATGGATGACAATCAGTACAAATTGATCCAAACAACAAGAATTGCAAAAGAGGCATGGGAGATTCTAGAGACGGCCCATGAGGGAACCGAGGTGGTCAAGGACTCCAAGCTTCAAATCCTCCAAACACAATTCGAGCAAATTAGGATGGAGAAGGATGAGTGCTTCAACGACTTTCAAGTGAAGTTGATGGACATAGTCAATCAAAGCCATCAACTTGGTGACCCCTATTCGGATAGGAGAATCAAGCAAAAAATTATGAGGTCGCTTCCAGCAAGATTTGAGTCAAAAGTGACGGCTCTTGAGGAGAACAATGATTACAAAAACATGAAGCCAAGTGAAGTTATAGGAAGACTTCTAGCATATGAGTCTAGGTGGACTCCTACACCTACACCTCTAAAGAAGCAAAAAAGTATTGCTCTGAAAACTTCCAAAGTAGAGAAAGAGGAAGATAACCCAGATGAGGAGACGGCCCTCATGGTGAAAAGATTCAAAAAGTTCATCAATTTTGAGAAGAGGGGATTTGGATCCAAAGGAAAGGAAATGAAGAAGAGGACTCCTTTCAAGAAGTTTGAGTCAAGTGAAGACAAGCCCACAAGAAAAGGGATTCAATGCTTCGAATGTGGAGGTTTCGGACATATCTCCACGGACTGTGGAAATTTGAAAAACAAGAATAAAGGAAAGGCCATGGCCGCCACGTGGAGCGATGGTGATAACTTGGAAGAAGAAGAAGAATCCTCGGATGATGAGGATCATGTGGCAAACTTTATTGCCTTCGCATCTTCACTCAAGAGTAAGGAAGCAATAGATGATGAAGAGGTAGAGAAACAAAGTGAAGATGACTCTAGCGATGGTGACTCTTCATCCCATTCAACAAATATGGATGTAGGAGGAATGGATCTTGAAGGCTTCATTGAGCATTTTCAAAGCTCAAGATTGAAGATGAAGAAAGAGATTCAAAGGCTAAAAGAAGAGAATCTCAAGCTATCTATCGAAGCTACTCACTTAAATAAAGAAGTGAAAATAGCCAAAAAGAATGAGGAATTGATGGAAAAGGAGCTTGAAGAAGCTAGAGAGGTCATTGCTAAGATGACTTCAAGCACGAAGAAACTTGACCACATGTTGGAAGTTGGCAAGAGGCCAGGTGATAAGAAAGGTTTTGGCTATGAAGATGACAAGGAGACCTCATCCTCGAGCAAGATTGTGTTTGTCAAGAGTTTGGATAACAAAGAGCCTCCACCCCCACAACATCCTAGGAAGAAGATCGAACTAGGAGAGTGCTCTAAAGATTCTCAAGTCAAGGTAGCATAAGGGAAACAAGCTCAAGCTCAATCAACAAGGGTGCATCAAGCAAGTTTCCCTCAACCCAAATACCATCAAGCCAAGAAGCAATTCATGCAAGGTCAATCAAGGAAGCAATTCATTCCAACTCAACAACAAAGAAGAAGAGAACCAATCCAACACCAAAGACAAGCTCAAATGCGTGGGAAAGCCCATTTGTACTCACAAGGGCATGGTATGTCTTCTTATTTTATTCCCACTTGTCACTTTTGTGGTGTTGATGGTCACATTAGACCTAATTGCTTCAAATACATTGAAATGTGTAGAATCAAGAGCATGATTGAAAGAAATAGAGCTAGAGCTAAAATGCATGTTCCTAGGAAATCTAGAGCCAATTTGCATGATCCTAGGAAATCTAGAGCCAATGTGACTAATACCAATAGGAATGAGAACATTTCACCTAGGTGGATTAGAAGGGATAACTATTCTTGCTATGTGGCTCAAATTGCCTTGAAGGCAAATGCCTCTAACACTTGGTATTTGGATAGTGGGTGTTCTAGGCATATAACGGGGAACAAGAGCTTCTTTAAATCCCTTGTCTTGGAGGATGGAGGATTTGTCACATTTGGTGATGGATCTAGAAAGAAAGTCATAGGGAAAGAAACCATTTCCATTCCCGACTTACCCTCCTTGTCCAATGCTTTACTTGTTGATGGCTTGCAAGCCAATCTTATAAGCATGTCTCATCTTAATGATGATGGACTCTCCGTCTTGTTTAACAAAAATGATTGCTCTATTTTAATGCAAAATGGACAAACCTTGCTAAAAGGAAAGAGATCTAGTGACAATTGCTATTGTCTTGAAGCTAGTGCTATCTCTTGCAATATGTCCAAATGTGAGGAAGTTGAGTTATGGCATCAAAGACTTGGCCACATGAACTATCGAGATTTAAGGATCTTAGATAAATTCAAGGTTGTGCGTGGCCTCCCTAAGCTTGGGAAGAAAGTCGATGGCGTTTGTGGACCTTGTCAACAAGGGAAACAAACCAAAAGTATGCACAAGAAAGGCAAGTATCTCGCCACCAAGGAGCCATTAGAGCTTCTACATATGGACCTTATGGGTCCCATGCAAACCGAGAGTCTCGGTGGCAAGAGATACATTTTTGTTTGTGTTGATGATTTTTCTAGATTTACATGGACATATTTTCTGAGAAAAATCTGAAACATTTGAAAATTTTAAAATGCTTTGCACTAAAATTCAAAATGAAAGGAACTCACACATTAAAAGCATTAAAAGGATTAGGAGTGGCCATGGGAGGGAATTTGAAAATGCTTGTTTTGAAAGCTATTGCAATAGCTTAGGCATTTCCCATGAGTTTTCGGCTCCTAGAACTCCTCAACAAAATGGGGTTGTTGAGAGGAAGAATAGGGTCCTTCAAGAGATGGCCCGTGTGATATTGCTTAGCAACAATGTCCCTAGGAACCTTTGGGCCAAGGCCGTCAATACGGCTTGCTACATAGGAAATAAAGTCTTCCTAAGGCCCGATACTAGGCAAACCTCCTATGAATTATGGAAGGGTAGGAAGCCAAATGTTAGCTACTTCCACTCATTTGGGAGCAAATGCTACATTCTGAATGACCGAGATCAACTTGGCAAGTTTGATGCCAAGAGTGATGAGGGAATTTTTATTGGCTATTCCCTAAATAGTAAGGCCTATAGAGTTTTCAATTTAAAAACTCGGAGTGTCATGGAATCATCTAATGTTGTCATAGATGATTGTAGGCCTAAGACTAGAGACCATGATGAGGAGGTCATTGTGCTTGATGATTCTTCCTTGGAGAAGAATGGTGAGACTTCAATTGATGTGAAGTCAAGTCTTAATGAAGAGGTCATTCAACTTCTTGATAGAGATCCATCATTGGACTCTAAAGAACCCGCTCCATGGGTTAGACATCTTCACAACAAGAATGACATTCTTGGAGATATAAATGAGGGTGTTAGGACTAGGCGTCAAATAGCTAATCAAATTAGCTATACTTGTTACACCTCTCAAATTGAACCTAAAAAGGTTGATGAAGCCTTGAATGATGAGTTTTGGGTTCTTGCCATGCAAGAAGAGCTAAACCAATTTGAAAGAAATGAGGTTTGGACTCTTGTTCCTAGACCCAAGGATACTAAAGTCATAGGTACCAAATGGGTATATAGGAATAAGTAGGATGAGAATGGCAACATTGTGCGCAACAAGGCTAGACTTGTAGCACAAGGATACTCTCAAATTGAGGGTATTGACTTTGAGGAGACATTTGCTCCGGTTGCCCGTCTTGAGTCCATAAGACTTCTTTTATCCATATCATGTGTGCACAAGTTCAAATTGCATCAAATGGATGTTAAGAGTGCCTTTCTCAATGGTTTCTTGCATGAGGAAGTGTTTGTTGAGCAACCCAAGGGGTTTGTGGATCCACACCACCCCAATCATGTCTATCGCTTCAAGAAGGCTTTATATGGATTGAAACAAGCACCTAGGGCTTGGTATGAGCGCCTCACTCAATTTCTTGTTGACAATGACTACACTAGGGGTAGTGTTGATAAAACCTTATTCATCAAGAGAAACAAAGATGAGTTTTTCATAGCTCAAATTTATGTTGATGATATTGTTTTTAGCTCCACCAACAAATCAAAAGTCCAACAATATGTTGATGTCATGTCTCATGAGTTTGAGATGAGTCTCGTTGGAGAGCTAAATTACTTCCTAGGTTTGCAAATCAAGCAATTGCATGATAGGATTTTCATATCCCAAGCTAAGTATGCTAAGAACTTAGTGGAGAAGTTTAGCCTTGAGAATGCCAAACATTGTGACACACACATGAGTACCACCTTGAAACTAAGCAAGGATGCTAGTGGCAATAGTATGGAACAAAGTCTTTATCGGGGCATGATTGGTAGCTTGCTTTACTTGACCGCAAGTAGGCCCGATATAGCCTTTAGTGTGGGTGTGTGTGCTAGGTACCAAGCGGATCCCAAGGAATCCCATCTCTCCTCCGTCAAGAGAATCATTCGTTATGTGATTGGGACATCCAACTATGGGATATGGTACTCTTTTGACACCAATGCTAGCTTAGTTGGCTTTAGTGATGCAGATTGGGCAGGAAATTGTGATGATAGGAAGAGTACATCGGGCGGTTGCTTCTTCCTAGGTAACAACTTGGTCTCATGGTTTTGCAAGAAGCAAAATTCCATCTCTCTATCCACAGCTGAAGCGGAATACATAGCCGCCGGGAGTGCTTGCACACAACTCCTTTGGATGAAACAAATGCCTGTGGATTACGGCTTTGATCAAGGTATTCTTACCCTTTATTGTGATAACATGAGTGCAATTAACATTTCAAAGAATCCGGTTCAGCACTCTAGGACAAAGCATATAGACATTAGGCATCATTTCATTAGAGAACTAGTTAAAAAAAATGCATTACACTTGAGTATGTGGGCACTAATGATCAACTAGCGGATTTATTTACAAAGCCTTTAGACTCAACTAGGTTCAAGTCACTTAGTAGGTCTATAGGAATTTGTCATATGCCTTGATTAGTTTTGGTGATTGACCCTTTATGGGAAACTCAAGCAAAGAGAGCAACCTTGCATGTTGGAATAAGCAAAAAACTTGATCAACTTTATGCTTCTTTATTAATTGCTTGAGTATTCTTGATTGTGCTTATATATATATTCCTATATGGCTTTTTATTCAATAAGTGTGCCTTGCTTGGTTTGTAATCCATGTCACCTCTATGTTCAAACATGCATTTTTGGATTAGGAGAATTGATTGGGAAGTACATTTGAATGACCTATAATTTATCTCCATGACATGTGAACTTGTTTATGACATGCTCAAAATGATATGCATGAAATATGTCCTGATTGCTTTAATGCAAAAGTGCGTGAATGCAAATGAGAAGACTAATCAATAAGGATCTTGTATCCATGTAATCAATAAGGATTTTATATCCAAATTAGTCTTCTCTCTCTTCATAATTGTTAATCAAGACTACTATCATACGGATAATTATCCGGAAAAATCTAAAACGATCTCTTGATCCAATGTCTTGATTTGCTTTTAAGAATTGATATAGTTTTGTGTGCGTTGAAATTTCTTTTCAAAATACTATATCATGTTTCACTATGGCAAAAGGGTGCAAATTGGTTTGAATTCTTTTGGAACCCTTTTTGATGTTCTCCTTGCCAAATACCATTTGCTTGAACCATGATGTTACATGTCTTACATCCAAAGCAACTAAGTCACACATTTTCTTCTAAACAATAAACCCTCAATGATTCTCTCTCAATTAATTAAGTTGCATAAAGTTGTTGTATATGATTATGCACTTATCTTGAAAATAGCTCTCTTTGCTAAAGTGACCCGGTTGGGGAATACTCCTTTGCCTATCTCATGACAAAAAGGGGGAGTATTGTGGTGTATTTCAAGGGGTTGCATATTTGGAGAGATTGTCCCGCTGAGGGGGAGTAACCTATTTAGGGGGAGCATTTGCATGTTGCATGTTGCAATTTTCTTTTATTATGTAAATTGCTTTTATTTATTGTCTCTCTTGATCACCTCACATATACTTGTCTTGGAAAGTGTAGTCTCATTGTTTGTAGGGAATGTGGCTATTCTATAAGTGCTTGAAGTTTTGAAGACCTAGTATCTAGGTATCTTTTTGTAATGTAGAATATCTTTTTGTTGACCTCTAGTTTTTACTTTTTTGTGAGGATGATTTGTGAGTGGTGGTTTTGTCACGAAATAGCCAAAGGGGGAGATTGTAAGTTCCTCATATTTTGATTGGCTTATTTCGTTGACAAACCACATTAAGGATTATTCTTTGTAAGGGTAAATTAGGCCTCTTGAGTATGATCAAGCTTCAAGGATATCATCTCTCTCAAGAGCACTTCAAAGGTATCTTACTTGTTTAACTTTCTTTGAAGAGATCTAGTTGCACACACTCACTTGCATGCATTATGTTCTTATCTTCATGTTATTGAATGATGTATTGTATGCCACTTCTCACACTCCACACTTGCCTTTTTTGCACATCACTTAGTGTGTTGAGTTTGCCCCGAAAAAGAGAATTCCTTCTCTTACCGAGGCCTAGACCGCTTGGCAAGACATGCTTGCACTACGGCATACAGAGCAGTATACCTCAGTAGGGTCATGCTTCCTGTACCGCTTCCTGTACACTTGCACGCATAGCGACCCAAGTCGCGGTGTTGTCCAGTAGGCCTCTGTTGCCCATACCGCGGCATGTGCACCTGCATGCACAATGCCCTACACCGCGGTGTTGTCCAGACGGTGCACTGCTGTGTGTACCGCGGTCTAGACACTTGCCTGCGACACGGTCCATCTAGCGGTATTGACGGGATTTTGTGCCCTAAGTTCAAAACGACGCTGTTTTGTCTAGGGCTCCCTTATATATACTCTCTCTTCTTCCTTGCTCGTTTTTGTGAGTTCAAGAAGCCATTTTTGAGAGGAAAAGCTTCCCTTAGAGAGAGAAACTCCCAAGAACTCATCTTTACTCAACCAAACACAAATCCATGTGCATCTAACATCTTCAAGCATCATCTCATCATGGATTATTCTTGCTTTCATTGACTAGGTAACTTGAACATGCCCTAAATCTCATTGTATTTATTTATGTTCTTGTTTGCCTAGGGTTAGCTCTTTTATATGATTTTATTGCATATCTTTATGTTTATTGGCATTTATAACATGTTTGAGTTGTTGTTTGTTGGTTGAGAGCTTTTTTCATTAATAGCTAGCATTTAGGACGATTTTACCCTTCTAGCTAAATCTTCATGCATTTGCATTTAGATATTGATATCTAGGATTTGCATTTATTGACATCTTTAAATCCTTAGATAAGCATTTAGTGTTGCCTAGCATTAATTGCATGTTTGAATATCTTTTACATATTCACATAGTTGTTTAACCTCTTCATTGATTGTTAAGCTTTGTGACTAAGTGGGTTAGTGCACAAGCTTGTGGTCTAGAATCACTATTAAAGGCCCGTTGGGTAGAGTGAAAGGGTTATTGACCAAGTAGGTGTGACTTGAGGTCAACCTAGGTTGTAAACTTTCGTTCAAATAGTGGATTTGAGGACCGTATGTGGCTAGAAGGATAGCCCGTGAGTTTTGCCCAGTTGGAGGGTTTCTCACGTAAATCAATCCTTGTGTTTTTTATTGTTTTCTGCATATTTATATTGGATTGATTGATTGCTAATATGGGGTAGGATTATTAAAATTGATTAAGTCGAAAAGTTGGTAATAAATCAACTAAAAACTATTCACCCCCTCTAGATTGTATTAGACACACTTTGTGTATTTTCAAAGGGAATGACTGTTACATACGGGTCAGAGTTGTTCTTAATTTAAATGTTCCCCTGATGCGCTGCATCAGGGTGGACTTACTAGGAACAGGAAAGATCACAACCATGCTGTTACGATACGAAAGACTGCTTAACTATTGTTTTAAGTGTAGTCGGTTGGGTCACACTATGAGGGACTGCACTGAAGCCGGTGAACTTCAAGAGGTGTCCTCCGAAGCCAACTTAAGATTGAATGTCTGGCTCCGCACGGTGAGTCCTCCAAAGAGGCTCGCGGTCCGCAATGGTAGAACCGATCATAGTGTTTGGGGAAGACAATCTAGTGGTCCAGTTCATATCAGGGAACACAACAACATGAGAAGGTCTGGTGACCAGGGGCAGGGAAAATATTTCACTGGGGAGGACGGCTCCTCTGGTGAACGATGGAGGAAGAATTGCCAATCGACAGACCAGAGAAAGATGGAGGGACGTCTTGGTCCAAATCAAAAATGCATGAGAAATGACAAAGATAGTAACTGTCACAAGGAAAAGATTATATGTGGGGAAAAAAAGTGCGGCGGTACGATAATCAGAAATGGGGAGAAACAAAATGAATTAATTAAGGGGAACGACAGTCGAGGCATGCACGAATCCGGGATACCTAATATCCCATATGATTTGACAAGATCTATTGGCAGAGAGATACTTCTGGATCCCTCTCCTTCTAATGGGCTGAACCAAGTTGGGCCTCCTTCTGAATCTGTTCCTACTGAGCCCATGACTCTTGAAAGGATGTCTGAAAGTGATGACTCTAGGCCTGCTATATTTAAACCAAATAGGCCCACCACAAAGAATCTTAAACAAACCAAGTGGAAGAGAATTGCACGTGCTAAAGGATCCCTCGAAGACGCCTCTGAACTCGGGGAAAGGAAAATTAGGTCTCAATATGGTGAGGGGAAATCTGAAGAAGGTAACAATGCACCCCGGAAGCAATATGGAGGACGGGGGATAGATGATGAGGCTGGCGATTGGAAAAAGAAGAGAGCCGATCCGTTACCAGATGTGGATCACGCGAAGGAGAAAGCAAATTCCCTTTATCTTTCTTTTATAGCAACGGAAACAAGTTCTGATGTGAAGGTTACAGCCACCGAAAGAAGTAGCAATGGTGGAAATCAGGTCATGGTGTTATCAAATGTTCAGATCGGTAAAGAACAAGTTTCTGCTAAAATTATTACTGTGGATATGGTTTCGCTTGAAACAGAGGTGGCCTCCAATGTGGAGTTATCGGCCAACCAGTCCCTACTGGCCAGCCGGTTACAATGAAGATCTTCGGTTGGAACGCCCGGGGGCTGGGTAGCTCTCGGGCGTTCAATACCCTGCTGTTCTATAAGCAGGAGTCTAAAGCGGAGATGATGTTCCTTATAGAGACAAAATGCAATCAGGACAGAATGGAAAAATGGCGTGTTAAATTGGGGTTCACAGGTAAGTTAGTAGTGCACAGTGTGGGGAAATCTGGCGGTTTATGTATGATGTGGGATAACAGTATTATTGTGGACCTCTTGTCTTACTCTCCGGGGCATATCGATGTCAGAATTCAAGATAAGGGGAACAAACCCTAGAGATTCACTGGTTTCTACTGCCATCCGGTCCAGGCTCAGAGGTTTAACTCCTGGATTCTCCTCAGACGACTTGCGGGGTTGTATAATTTGCCTTGGGTTGTTCTTGGGGACTTTAATGAAATCATGTGTGATGCCGAAAAGGTGGGAGGCGTGGACAAGAAGTGGCAGGAGATCGCCTTATTTAGGGAGGCAGTTGAAGACTGTGGGCTTGAGGACATGGGGTTTGTGGGTGCCAGGTTTACTTGGAGCAATAAGAGAGATGGTACGGCAGCGATTGCTGAACGCCTTGATAGGAGCATTTGTAATAAAGAGTGGAGAGACATGTTTCCCAATTCTGTCGTTCGGCATCTAGACTTCTGGAAGTCGGATCATCAACCTCTTGTTCTTGAATGCTTGGACAAAATAACTCACAGAGGCAATGGAAACTCTAAGAATGGAAGAAGCTTCTTCTTCGAGGAGTGTTAGGGGGACAATGTTGATTACAAGAGGATCGTCGAGGGGGTTTGGAAAACTACTATGGGCCAAGACAGCTGTTTGGCTGATGTTCTGAGTAAAATCAGTGCTTGTGGTAGGAAACTTGATGCTTGGAACAGAGACAAACATGAGAGAATGGGTAGGGATATTAAAGCTAACAGACTGGCCCTTAAAGAAGCAAATAGACTTGATAATATGCTGTCTTGGAAACAAATAGTGGTGCTGGAGGAAAAGCTTGATTCTGCTTTGGATGTGGAGGAGAGATACTGGGGGCAACGTGCTAAAACTGATTGGCTCCAACACGGGGATAAAAATACACGTTTCTTTCATTCCAAGGCTTGTGCTAGGAAGGCGAGAAACATAGTTAGAGGTCTCCAGGATGACAGCGGGCAGTGGAAAGAGGCGAAAACGGAGATGGTTATTATTGCTTCTTATTTTGATAATCATTTCACCTCATCCAACCCTTCCCAGGAAAATATGGATAGTATTCTTGATGATATCCACCAGAAGATTTCAGTCCAACAGTCTTGCTTTTTGGACTCGAAGTTCTCTGGGGAAGAAATAAGGAAAGTTGTCTTTCACATGAACCCGTTGAAAGCGTTTGGGAATGATGGGCTCCGTGCCCTTTTTTTCCTGAAATTCTGGGGAACTATTGGAGAGAGTGTAATATTTGCTTGTTTGAGGGTTCTTAATATGGGGGGATCGGTACAGGACTTTAACAACACTGTGATAGCCTTAATTCCAAAAATTCAGAATCCTGTCTCGATGTCTGATTTTCGGCCCATCAGTCTCTGCAATGTGCTTTACAAGATAGTTTCCAAGGTAATCTCTAATCATTTTAGATGTGTTCTGGGGGATGTGATTTCTGAAACACAATGTGCTTTTGTCCCTGGGCGATTGATATCCGACAACACAATCGTGGGTTTTAAATGTTTACATAGGCTAAAGAGACAGAAAGGGAAAAAGGGTTCGATGGCCTTTAAATTGGATATGTCTAAGGCGTACGATCGGGTCGAATGGGAATTTCTAAAAGGAATGATGTATAGGTTGGGGTTTTCTGAAAAGTGGGTTAAGCTGGTGATGAATTGCGTTTCGACGATCACTTTTTCTTTCAAACTTAACGGTGAAATCATGGGAAATATTATTCCAACCAGAGGTCTCAGGCAGGGAGTCCCACTGTCTCGTTATTTGTTTTTAATCTGTGTTGAAGTGCTTTCCAGCTTGATCAGCAAGGCTATTTGGAGCAAGAAGATATCGGGGTTCAATTGCAGTAGGAAGGGTCCCAATATTTCCCACCTCTTTTTCGTCGACGACAGCCTTTTGTTCACTAAGGCTGATAATAAAAATTGTCAAGAGGTGTGAAAGCTGCTGGAGACATACTCTAATGCGTCGGGTCAAATGGTAGTAAATCTGCCATGTGCTTTAGTGCTTCCATTTCGGGTAGGGATGGAGATAGACTGGCTTCAATTGTAGGGGTAAGCAGAGTTGACTGCCATGAGAAATATTTAGGACTCCCATGCTTTTCTGGCATAAACAAACGGAAGATCTTTGCTGATATTGTGGAGCGCGTCTGGGGAAGAATCAAAGGGTGGGGGGAGAAGCTTCTTTATGTGGGAGGCAAGGAGATTCTGGTCAAGGCAGTGGTGCAATCTATACCAACATTTCAAACTCCCCAAATGTCTGGTTCAAGAGATCCATCGGCTGAGTGCTCGCTTTTGGTGGGAGGGGGGGGAATGAGAAAATTTGGGGGGGGGGAATGAGAAAATTTGGGAATGAGAAAATTTGGAAAATACATTGGTGCTCCTGGAAAAAACTTTGCAATTCGAAAACGGATGGCGGTTTGGGTTTTCGGGATCTGGAGATTTTCAACAGGGCCCTCCTTGCCAAACAATGTTGGCGAATTCTCAAATCGCCGGATTCCCTGGCTACGAGAACATTAAAGGGCTGCTATTTTCCTAATTGTAACTTCTTGGAAGCAACGAAAAAGTACTCAGGGTTCTATCTTTGGAATAGCTTGATGTGGGGAAAAGGCATCCTTGAGAAGGGTATAAGGTGGAGAGTTGGGAATGGATCCTCCATTCGTGTCTACAAAGATAATTGGTTGCCGAGACCTTATACATTCAAAATCATTTCCACTCCGGCCATTAATGTGGATACAACTGTGAACAATTTATTTTCTTCCTCTGGAGGCTGGAATTTACAATTACTAAAGCAAAACTTTCTGGATTGTGATGTGGAGGCTGTCCTTAAAATTGCCATAGGGTCTGGTTCGAGGGATGATTCTGTGATATGGAATTTTGAGGGCAACGGGGTTTACTCGGTCAAAAGTGGCTACTAGTTGGGTTGCAATTCGGACCTGAACCCGAGCTATTCATGTTACCCCGAATAGCAAGAACTGGTGGAATATTATGTGGAAGCTTGATTTACCTTTGAAGTTGAAAATTTTCATCTGGAAAGCCTGCAATGATTGGATCCCAACTTTGGCAAACCTGGAAAGAAGAGGGCTGAAAGTTAATAAAGTTTGCCCTCTGTGTAGAAGAGCGGAAGAATCTACGTTACATGCCTTGTGGGATTGCCTTAAAATGAGATATGCTAGAATGGACTGGCTGCCAAAGAAAGCTGTGCCACGGAGTAGGTACGCAAATTTCCTTGAGTTCATCACCGACATTGCTACAAGAATTGACAATGATGCTCTGAGAACGCTCTGTGTTATCTGTTGGAGGAACTGGTTTCTCAGGAATGCCTCGATTCATAAGGATAATAAGCCGAACTATTCGGATGTGGTGTGGTGGAGTAGGAATTTCGCCGCGAAGATTCATGCTTCTAGCCACGTGAAAGACAAAGGTCTTCTGGACAGCTCCCTCAAGGGGCCTCTACAAGATCAATTGTTGTGCTATCTCCGATATGGGAAACTACAAGGTGGGTATTGGAGTTGTAATCCGCAATGATTCGGGCTACGTTATGGCCTCGTGCTGCCAATTTCTGGACGCCGCTTTCGACTCTCATGTTGTTGAGATCATGGCCATTTTCAAAGGCATTTTATTCTGTAAAGACTGTGGCTTGAATCCTTGTGTGTTGGAGTCTGACAAGATGGTGGCGGTCGAGCGTGTCCTTAATAACAACTTACGAAATGCGAGTTTTGGTACCATTCTTTCTGAAATCGCTGATCTGAGATCGCAATTCATGGGGTTGAAGGTTAGTGCTATCCCCTCCTCTGCTAATTGCGTTGCACAGCGCCTTGCTAAGTTAGCATTGGATACCTTGAAGAACTCCTTTTGGATGAAGGGTTTCCCTGAGTGCATCCGGGGCTTGCTTGAAGCTGATATGGTTTTCTGATGTTTTGGGGTTTTAGCTTCTTTGGTCTTACTGTTTCCTTCGGATGGTTTGTTTTCCTTGCTGCTGGCTTGTTGTCTGCTTTCGTTCTCTTGTTTGCTGGTATACAGCATGTCAAAAAAAAAAAAAATAGGGGTGGAAATGGGTGTGAAATGACCATTTTGCCCTTGGCTGAAAATGGGAATTCTGCTAGCTCCAACCAAAATCGAGTTCGAAGTAGCAGACACCTCTAGAGGAGCTCTGCGAGCTGGAGCCAGCAGTTTGAAGGTTCAAGCTCGGTCTTCAATGGTGGAAAAGTGGCAAAGTGGTGAGAGAGAAACAGACGTGAAGGACGCTGGAATGGGTGGCATTCTGACCGGAGGGAAGTGCATCGTCGATCTGGGCTAAAAAGGACCGAAAAACTGTCGAAAACAGGCTGGAGGAGGTCGGGTTATTATCGGGTCTGAACCGGGTCAATGTCGGGTCGAACGGCGGGTCGGTCAACATCTGGGTCGGATCGGCTGAAGGTTGAAGACGATGATGTGGCGATGACGTCCTGCTGACGTGCGCAATGCCAGTCCAAAACGCACCGTTTCAGTAATTGACGTGGCAGCTGTGCGTTTGGCCGGATAAGTACAATATGCTAACCTGTACTCTCCATTAATCATAGAATCTTCAATGTTCGCCTAAATATTATATTTTAGCCCTTATATCTCCAAAATTACCACAATGCCTCTGAACTTCCCAAATACCTGAAATACTCATTTAAGCTCATTAAAACCCCGATTTTACCCAAGAAACAAGCTTAAAAAAATAGGAAATGGGGACATAAAATAAGTATAAAATAGTGCCATTAGATACCTGATGGGATGCACAGAAAGTTGGATGGGGTAATCAAATTCTTACGCTTGAACGCTAATCAATTAGATACTCGGCTAAGATAAGCAGAGTTTATGAGAAAAAAAACCCTCATTACAACGAATCTTGAGTAACAAACTACTGGGAGACGTCCTAGTGACTTAGTTGTCAGATAAAAGATAAGAGTCTATAAACTAGATACCATACATATGGTCCATCAAATGAACACTACTTGAACTAACATACAGCGCAACTACAAGCCAAACCAGACCCGATCAATTGATTAGATAACCGTTCGGGATAACCAAAAACTAGTCAATAGCTAATCTGACTAGACAAAGTTCAACCAATCACAAAGATGATTGACTGGGTCGATAACAAGCAGCCAAAAAGATAATTGAACGAATCAAAAGGGATGATTGATAGTTAGTTTAGCCAAGTTCGATCAGTCAAGTAAGATGACTGGTCGGGTTAATAATCAATCAAATTCAATCAGTTGAAAATATAATCAATCGGATCAATCATAATCAATTAACAAGATAATTGATTGTATCAGAAGTGACAATCAACAAAGATGGTTGATTAAAAAGAGAGAAGACCACACAAAGTAAATTAAAGATCTGTATCATTAAAGAATGAATCAATCATTTATACAATGTTACAAGAGAAATTTACAAAATGTGTGGTATAACAAAAAATGTATAGTGATGGAAGAGAGATCATGCTTCAAGAGTTCTTGAAGGGCCACCAAGTCCGGAGGTGCCAGTGGGTTTATTTTCTTCTTCATAGCCTTTGGTCAGATCTCCAAAATCTTCAACCATGAAAGGAGAGTAATCAGTCTCAGGCAAAGGCCCAATATCAATGCCCTTGGATATTGCACCAACTTCCTCGACCGCATGAAAAGTCACTAGGGAAAACTTGAATGGGATCTCTAGATGCATCTTATGGGGATCCTTCCCAATAGACTTGCAATAAGCCCTCCATCTCATCCTCTAGTTCTTTATTGCATTGAGAGACTCGGCCTTATGTTTTTCAATCATTCGGTCCCATTTACGGCGAGCCTCTCTAGAAGACCTTTCCTTACCCTTAAAGAACATTCGAGCAGTGGCAAGCCCCCGTTCTAGTTCCCTCAACATAACTGCCTCCAATGCAGGAGACCTTTTGTAGCGATCAAAGCTTTGAACCTCAAGGGCTAGTCTGGCCTCTTGAGAGAACACCTCGACGCTGACCTCCTGCTGCCTCAGATCTTCAGCCAGCCTCTCATAACGAAGTTTGGCCTCCTCAGACCCCTACTGGGCCTCAAGCATAGATTATTGGAAGGAAGCCAGAGTTTCCTTAGCAGCTCTAGCTTCTGCCTCCTGACCAGCAGCAGCCTGTTCTGCCAGGAATAACTTCTGTTCAAGCTCCGCGCACCGCTGCTCGGCCTTAACCAGATCTGCTTCAAGCTGGGTGTTCTTTACAGCAAGCTCTATCAGGCTGGTTGTAGCATTGTTAGCTCGGATCTCAGCAATAGACACGACTTTCCTCAGGACTGCCTCAGTCGCATCACGCTGCTTCAGCTTTTCTTCAAAGGACGTTCTCAACTTTGATTCACTTGCTGAGGCAGAACTGACCGCTTTTTTCCTCTTTTCCATCTCTTTCTTCAGCTGAGAGATTTCAACAGCCTATTTTTCTAAGCCATCATAGCCCTAGTCATCTCCTCCATGGCCTTGAAAAAGAAAGAAAATGAGTTATGACTAATAAAACCTAAAACGAAAGAAATTGACAAAGGATTAAAAAGTACATACGTATACACTGTTATTGTAAATTGCACGGACTCGATCTACATCACCGGTAGTCCGAAAATTAGTCCAGTAGCCTTCACCGATATAACCCCTCCCCCTCAGACATGGACTTCAGCATGTCAAGGAGGCCGATTGGGGTTTCTTCAAAGCTAGGAGTGCCGACCGCAGCAGAAAGTGGCGACACTTCAGGACCATAAGGCTGTTGGCCAGTTTGGACTGAACCTAAAACGGGGGTGGTATCAGGGGCAACCACTGAGGGTGTGGCACCAGTTTGCTCCGGACCAGTGGCTTCCGATGGACCCGCCTTGGCATCGCTTACAACGGGGGTCAGGACAACATTGGGTAGGGACCTAGAAGGGCGGTTCACCCGGATAGATACTTTGTCGACATGAACCGCCTCATGGTCAGATAGGTTGTCTACATGAGCGGGAGGATCGATTAATACTTTCTCAGGGCTAGCTTGTCCCTCATCAGAATCCAAGTCAGTGAAGACTATCTGATGTTTAACAGCGAACTGCATTGGAGCCTTGCCAGCACACTGTACTGGAGAACCAGCAGGAACCTGACCAATAGGATAGGCAGTTCGGAGAGAAACCGACTCGGCCAAGGATGGAGGTTGAGTTTGTTGAGGGGCGTTTTGTTTGATAACCCCAGCAGTAGTATGATCATCCACTCTGGGTTGATCAGATGGTAGAATGTCAGGTGGAGCCAAAGTATGATCATTTTCTTTCTTCGATCGATGCTCCCTACAGATCAGATCAGTCAGTGTATCCTGATCTTCATCATCCTCTTCAATAATGACTGTTTTGACTCCAGTCTGATGAGCTCCTAGATCTTTTACTAACTCGGTCTTCTTCTTCCCACGAGCAACATCAGAAGCAGAAGAGCCAGCAACAGTCCTGGTCACTTTACTGACCGGAGATCTCTCGGAGGGTTTGGTCGCATGACGGCCAGCTGTTTCTTTGACATATCTCCTCTTTAAACCTCTAGGAGATTTCTTTGGCTCACTATCCTGATCAGAGGGTCTACTTTCTCTTTCCTGATCAGGAGCACTGGAATATGAGTTAGGGTCAGGCTTATAAGTGTGTTCAACCCCTTGTTGGGGATAAGCAATCCCCTGAGCCAGCTGGGCAGCAGCCTCTGCTCTGCTGACCTTATCAAGATTCTTAATCCTCTCGGCTTGCTCCCCCGCCACGAAGTCCATCTCATACACTGAGCCATTAAAAGAATGTCAGAATGAGTAAAACTCAGTTCAGAAGAAATCAAGGCTGGGGGGAGAGAGAGTGATACTTACAGCGTTTGAATCGACTTGAGATCGGAGGAAACAAACCCAAGTTAATGAGGTCCTTCTAGACGAACAGTGCAATCCGATCCCTAGACTCCCAAGTTGTTTGAGCGGCCTTGACTACGTTCTTGGCCTGATCTTCAGTGAGGGTCGCAGGAGTCTGATTCCATAGCTCAGGACTGCAAAAGTGCCTGGGAAAAGAATTACTAGCCAGCTCCTGACGAGGGTTAGCAACAACTGTCTCACCCCACTCGCCTTGGATGAAGAACCAATTGTTCTTCCAGTACTTGTTGAAGGTGGGAAGCCCCATATGAAGCCTTTGTGATCCTTGTTGGATGGAGGAGTAGGTCACTGATCATACCCCTCGGGAATCCAATGGCTCATAGAGAGGGATTGAAGATAAAAAGTGCCTTCATTATCTGACCGACCCAAAATATAGAAGTTTCAAATTTCTTGAGGGGTCGGGGGTACTTGGCATCGACTTACCTCCACAGATGCCGTAAACTCATCTGTACTCGGTAAGAGTTTGGAAAGAGCTGAGCAGGAGCGATTCCAGCTTTGGCCAGGAACCGAGCAATGAAAGGTTGAAGCGGCAGTGTGACCCCAGATGTGAGCATCGCCCCATAAATCGCCATAGCACCTCGGGGGGTTTCCAGATCGCGCGTTGGCCACTCAAGAAAAGTTCAGCTGACCGAGGAAGATCAAACCTTTCACTATACTTCACCAACTTTGGCTCATCTACCACATTTACTTCCGAGTCGAATGCTCTAGGATAATCGGCCGAGAGCTTCAAAAGAATAGCTCGCTGCCTTTTTAGGAACTTCCTCTATCTTCAGCAATTGAGAAGGGATTTTCAAATCGATTGCAAAAGAATACCTAGAGCTCGGTCTGCTTCCTCGAATGGATCCAGTTATCTTCGACATATCTGGGTATGTATTTGGAAAAGAAACAATTGGGTTAACAATGTTTGATTCAAAAGAAGAATGTTGAAATTTAGAGAGAGCCATTGAGTAATCAACATTAAGGACTGTGGGTTGAACAGGATGAGAAAAATCTTGAAAAACGCCCCCTAAAATAGATTCAACCCTGGCAATATTTTCCTTATCGCCTATTCTAATATAATGTATCAATATTTTCCTTATCGCCTATTCTAGATACGTTCGGATGCTTGGCATGTTGATAAGATTATTACGACTCAAACACGTAAAGAAGAATTCTCCTCAAATAAGGTTTCATGAGACGTACTGTGATAAGGAAATAGATTTCTTTAGAGTTATCAAAACCCAGAATAGGCAAAAGTCCTGATGTGATTAAAACGACTCCAACAAGTCAGAGTTTTATTGATTTACTACCACCTTTCTTTTACTTGTACTCCAAGAATTAGGGTTCTATACATGTATAAATAGACCCTAAAAACATCCCACAAGGGTTCACAAATCAAGGGGTATTATTAGAGAGCAAGTGAGAGAGAAATTGTAATATTCTTTTCATAGTGGATTACTTTCTCGCCGTCATCGGCAACAGTGGTTTTTTCCCTTTAGGGTTTTCCATGTAAACTCTCTTTTGCTTGTTTCTTATTTTACTCTTTTCAATTTCTTGTTTAATTATCAATTGCAATTAACTTGTGTGACACGTGATTGACTTTATACAATCCAAAAACCACAGTTAACAATTATCAAATATTGTTCTTTAATGATTATGATTTTCACTTCTATTGATTTTTAAATATAAAACCCTTTCATCTCTAATATCATGTATTTTTGATAGTTAGGTATATATTTAATTAATCAATGCTAGGTCTTATAACGTTAATTATAATTTATTTGATTCTTTGTTTTTTATTAAATTGGATACATAGAATGCTTAGGGATTTTATTTTGAAGTGAAGAAAAACCAACTCAAGATTTTGATTAATGTGCTTATTGTTAAATTCACGGGTAGACAATAAATTGATTTTTAATTGTCACTCTAATTTGGGAAATTAATAAATTATTAGGAAGCTATGAAATTACACATTGGTGGATTTTGATACCTTAGTATGCTTTAATTGATTGTTTTCGATTCTAGTTGATATTAGTTCTTAGTTTAATTTAATTTTAATTCATCACATTCGGTTAATTAGGTTATGATTAGATTAAATTTAAATTCGATTAGTTTTTCACAATCCTCGTGGGAACGACCTCGTACTCTCATTAACTACTCTACAATAGATTCGTGCACTTCCGAGTATTTATTTTCAAAATTTAGCACAACAATTACTTTTGTTTTTGACATACCATGGGTACGACCACTTGAACCTGAGGCTTTGCCATACTAAATGAACATTCATTACCATTATGTCACATTATGCAATGCATATATATTAATCTATCAGTTTTATAACTTCATTGAGATATCTAAGAGTAAATATTAGATTAGACATGACTGCGGTTCGGTTCGAACAGCCGAACCGAACCGAAACAGCCCTCCTCAAAACCAAAAATCCCTCCAATATGAAAACCGGAGCAGAATCGGGCGGTTCCACCCCGGTTTTGGAACCGGCTGTTCCATTTTTTGTTGGTTTTTTTTTTGAATTTTTTTTTTTTGGGATTTTTTTAATTTTCTTTCTTTTTTCTTTTCTTATTTTCCTCACACCAAATCTTTAATTTTATCCTATTTCTCTCAAGTCTCAATTACTCAATTATTTATATTTATTCATTTTTCCTCACACCAAATCTTCAATTTTATCCTAATTCTCTCTAATTCTCTACAATTCTGTCTAAGTTACTCAATTATTTATATTTATTCATTTCTCCTCACACCAATCTTCAATTCTATCATAATTCTCTTTAATTCTACAATTCTCTCTCAAGTCTCAATTACTCAATTATTTATATTTATTTGATTGCAATTACATTTTTTTACTCAATTCAAATTCATTTCCAACAATTATTTTCAAATTTAATCCATCCATTTTTTCACATTATTTTCAAGAGTTTTTACAATTCAATTTTTTAAATGGCAAGTGGAAGTGGAGACGGTCCAAGGCGTTCCATTTCCAGGAGATGTAAGGTTCATATGCTAGACAATGTCGGTTTTGATGACACCGCTTATCATGAGTATCTGCAACAACAAGCCTATCTTGAATCCCTAAACTGTCCTAATCCCCCTTTAATAATTTTCGATCCCGATGTCAACTCCAATTTTACAAGCCAATCAGAAAATATGTATGTTCCTCCTCCAGCTTTTGTACCACCTACTGAAAGGAAGTTAGAGAAGTAGCCCAAATCTAATCTCTTCATACTCCATATAAAGAAAATTACGAAAGACGATGGAAGTGTGGCAGTTGTTTGCAATTACTGCAGTGAGAATTTAAGTGGAGTAAATCTGGAGGATATGACACATATCGGAAGCATATAATGTCCCGGCATCCAACCGAACATGCTAGATCGAGTTCACAAACCAAATTTTCAGGTTCGCTACCCCTAACACTCAATTATTTAAATTTAGTGATCTAAATAATAGAGAAGAAGTAGTTAAAATTGTTGTTGTAGAACATTTACCTTTTAGTTTTTGTGAAAAGGTTTGTTTTATTAATTATTGTCAAAAAACATTAAATCCGGTTGCATGTCATGTTCCTATAACCACTCTCACATGTACACTTTATGATATCAATAAAACCGGAAAAAGGATTTTGAAATTTTTTTTGATAATTATAAAGGTGTGTTACCGTATGTGCTGACATATAGAGTGACTATTGACAAACGCATTCATACTTGGGTGTCACTTGTCATTATATGGATAATGCACGGACAATGGAAAAAAGAATTCTTGCATTTAGAGTTTTTGATGATGCAAATACTTCTGATAATATTTATAAAAAGATGAAATTATTTTTGAAGAATATAAAATTGAAAACAAAATTTTTACAATTGGTTTTGATAATGCTTCCAACAATACCGCATCTATTCCTTTTTTAATTAAATTATGCCAACCGTATTTTGGTGGTATATTTTTTCATCAAATATGTGCTTGCAATGTTTAAAATATATGTGTTCAAAATGGTTTGCAAATTCTTCAAGTTTTTATTAAACCTTTTAGAGATGCCCTCTATTATTTGTGGAAATATTCTTCTATAATGAAAGCATTGGCAAGATTTTGTAAACAAAGTGATAGACGTCCCATTAGATTTTCTCGTGATGTTCTAACATGATGTAATTCTACTTATAAATTGTTTGCTGAAAGTTATAATTATAAATATTTATTAGTTTCTTTTATGTAGTATAATGTTAGTAACATTAATCTTTATGCACACCATTGAGATGTTTGTACAAAAAATTGTAATTTGTTGAAAGTATTTAATAATGCTATTAATAATTTTTCAAGTATTTATTATCCTACTACTAATTTATTTATTATTGAGAGTGTTAATATTGTTGGTGCATCCGATGTACAATTACAGGACTGCATTAATGCTATGAATAAAAAATGGTTAGACTATTATAAGGAGTTTCCAACTATTTATTTACTTGCATTATGTTTTGATCCGCGTCGTAAATTAGAAATTTGTCTGATTATTTAACTCTTTATTATCAATGTTTAGAAATAGATATTGATGTTACTAGTTATTGTTCTAAAATTAAGACATTATTTTATGAGTTATATGATAAGTATCTTAGTTTATGGTCCATGACTGAATAAACTCAAAATTTATACCATACTCGATCCTTCAGATTCATAGGGTTAGGGTCTCAACTGTTGTCCCAAAAACACCAAAAAAATACAAGGTTCTTCTTCATCAAGCTCGACCTCACATTCCGAGGTTGAAACTTATCTAAGTACCTCTTTTGAGTTTATGGGAGAATGTGATTTGGAAAAATTTTATATCCTATATTGGTGGAGGGAGCATAAAAAGTACTTTTCAATCTTGGCTATTATAGCCAAACAAATTATTGCAACACCAGTTTCTGTTGTGGCTGTGGAACAAGAGTTTAGCTCCGAAGGAAATATTTTAGACGAAAAGCGTTCCCTATTGAGTCCAGAATCAATTCAAGTCCAAGTTTGTGTTGATGATTGGACCAAGACGCAAAACAAACAACAAGAAATGGATCAAGAAGCACTCTACAATTTCTTCGATGATGACCACACCACTTGAACAGATGGCAGCGATTAGTTATGGTCTCAACTCACATCATTACACTGACAATAAAAGGTAAGAGAACTACGTGTCATTTCATTCCTCTAAACCCCAAGAGGATACATATGTAACTTAATGGTAGTAAAATTTAAGTGCAAGACCAATTTAAAATTTTTAGTTTTTAATTTCAATTTGGTTTTTTAGTTTTTCATATATTTATTTTATTTTAATTTTGGGTTATCTAATAAACTGCATTTACATGTCTAATATTTGTTTTTGTTAGTATATAATATTTAAATTGAAAAAAAAAAGAATCGAACCGCTGGAACCGGAGGAACCAGACCTGAACCGTTTGAACCGGAACCAACAGTTCGGAATCGAAACCGACTATTCGAAATCGGAACCAAACTGTAAGATATAGGTTCCAGTACCCCTGCCTTCGTAGTTCAGATAAGGCCAACAAATATGAATTTATAAAATATAAACAAATAATGTTTCTCGATTTTCGGTGATATATCCCTCATACCTACATCACAAGATTGTGGGTTCGAGTCCTCCCATTTAAAAAAAACACCGAATTTATGTATATTTAAAAAACAAAATCTAAGAATCAATGATCATTTGGATATATATATTTTATCTTCTTGTTTAATAGGAGAAAAGTCACATTGTTTAGACTTTAGACCAAATCTCACATAAGCAACTTCTTGGTAACGAATAATGAATTTAACTCCCTTATTTTTGTCAATACGACAACTAGAGACATTTCTCCATTGAAATTTCATTTTGACAGGCAAAAATAACTTGAGTACTTAATTAGTGAAATTAATCCTTGGAGAAAATCAAAATTCTATCTAGATACAAAAAAAACATTTGTTAGTGAGGTGAGAGAAAAAAAACACATTTGTGAATGAAGATGTTGAATTCTCTCAAGCCACATGTAAAGGATACACAAGCCCCACTTTTATGAGGCCCATTAACAAATTAAACTTGGGGCTTTTATAATGGGCTTGAAAGTCCAATCTGGGTCAAAAATTTGCTATATCAATTTATTTTCTAAGTTTTGGCAAAACGTGTTTGTTTAAGTACATGTGGTTAAAGCTATCAGAACATGCCGCATGGCCCCCTAAGGCCTGACCCCTTAGAGCCCGACCGCCTTAACATGTTGTGCCATGCCGGCATGCTAAGGAGCCATGTCGTGCCTGGCACGGCCCGTTAAGAAAAATGGTGGCACGACTCATTGGGCTTGTGCCATGCCGGCACGCCGAACTGGCCTAACCGGTTTTAACAGGCCGGCCCACTTTATTATTACTTTTTTTTTGAGGTTTTAAGTTTTTCTTAAAAATAATTTAAGAAAGTATTAAATTTATTTGTTATAATATTATTTTTACGATTTACCGTATGTATTTTTAATTGTATTTATTTATCTTATTTATTATTTTAGTCTAATAAAATAAAATGTGAAAAATAGATAGATTCATTTAATAAAATAATTCAAACAATAAATAAAGATTAAAGATTAAAGATGTAAGAAAAATTAAAAATAGATGAAAATTTGAAATGATGAATTATTTATTTATTTAATAAAATGTTTGTAAGTGTATGTCAGATAAAAAAATATATATTGAAAAAATGAACAAATAACACTTTATGCAGAATTGAAAAAAAAAAAATTCTCGCAGGCCAACGGTCTGCCTGGCGTGCCAACTGTTGGGCCTGGCGTGCCGTGTCATGCCAGCACAGTGGTGCGGCACCTTCGGTCCCGCACGGCACGTGCCATCGTGTCGTGCTAGGCACGACTTGCCTACTTGGCGGGCCTTAAAAGGCCGGGCATGCCAGACCCGGCCCCAAGTGGTCCTTCCATTAATGGAAAAGCGGTTATTTTTATCATTTCTTTTGTTATATGTAGAGAATTGACACATCTATTAATTATATTTGATAAACAATAATACTACTTTGTCCAAATCTGGTATGTGGTAACATTAAAATTCATTCATTTAAATTATATTAGATTTGCATGATTTAAATGAATGGATTTAAATGTTACCACATCATTTAGACACTAAATTTAGGTAGAATAACATTACTCTTTAATAAATCAACCAAGAAAAATTTAAAAACCTATAACTATATTATTTTTTATTTTAAATAAAAAAATCTTTAAAATTATTTAAAATAAAAATAAATATTAAACTCTCCAAATCTTCAACGGAGATCTGGTTGAACTATGGAGGAAATCCTCCAATGTGATATTCTCTCCTCCGGCGCTTATTCGCCTGATCGTCTCTCTCTTCCTCCCTCCGCCGTAGATCATCCAATCGTCTTCCTCCCTCCTCCCCTTTCCATACGCCGCCTCTAATACCACCCTCTGCTTTCAATTTCCTCCATAGAAAATACCATGGATTCCCTGTTAATGTGGTTCTCATTCTTTTGCCGGTTGGTTATTTGATATAAATGATTGCTTCAATTCCAAAAAAAAAAAAAATTCCGGTCATTGATTTCTTAGTTTGTTGTTCTACGAACAAAAAAAGATGTTTAGATTTTTATACAATCTCTAAGTAAACATGTTGCTCTTAGGCCATCTCCAACCCCACGCCATCTTCAACAGCATCTCCAAATGGCCCTCCAACCCAGTGCCATTTTCTGCCGTATTTTTGTGCTGATGAACAGTGTCACGTAATATCAAGTGCAGCACTATTTATTGGGCGCAAAAATGCTGCCCAATTTATTTATTTTCCATCCCTAAACTTTTATAAAATCACAGTTTGACCCTATTTATTAAAATCTATTATGATTATATCCTTTATTTAAAGGTTTTGTTTAATCACAATTTTACCCTTAATCAATTAAATTTATTCCAATTTGGTCTTTTTTATTATTTAATGATTTTTTTGATTCAATTATTATTGATATTAACATTTATAATAAACTAAAATGAATTGCAAATTAAAAAAAATTTAATGCAATTTTTTTTAAATAAATCACTTAATTCACTACAACGGAAAGTAAAACAAAATACATTAATTAATAAAAGCATTAAAAACAAAATACAAACCTCATAGTGATAAAATAAATTACCATTAATTGGAAGATTTCTTATAGTCATAATTTGATAAATGATATACAAACTTCATAATTTCTTATTGTATTACAATATTATGTTAATTATGGAGTGAAATGTTAATTGTGGAGAAATATTAAAAATAGTGAAATAAAGAGAATATTCAATGGAATATTCTTTTTAGTGTAAAATTTGGTACAATGGGTTGGAGAATGAATAGTGAAATAATGTGAAAGTTGCACTATTTTAGTGCAAAAGTTGCACCAAAATAGATTTTTGGGTTGTATATGGCCTTAAGAATTAAAAACCCACTTTAATAAGTAGGAGAGATCAGTGATGGTGATGGTGATATCCAATTTTTTGTTTATTTTTTGGTTAAAAATGATCGGCCTAAGTCCCCGTTTTTACTTTTTGAAAATCTGGATTAAAATCTTCACTGAAGAGTTCAAGGACGAAAGAATACAAAATAAATAAATAAATAGTGTTATGAATAAATGATATTGCATTTGCGAGAGACGGCCGGATTTTGAAAGAATCCTATTCCACAAAAAGATTTTCGGTTTGGGCATTTTCTCGAATTAGAAGGGTAGGTTTTTTTCATCACAATCCATACATTTATAGATATAATATGGGTAGGTTTTTTTTTTGTTGGATTAATTTGCAAACGTTCTTCAGGTCAGGGATGGCCCAATGTCCGGTCACAACAATTTTTGAGCTTCGGGTAGGGGGCAACCACAAGCCCTGAAATTCTTCTTCGGGCTGATGGTAACCCGATATTGGCTACCCGATATCTGGTCACCCATGACCCGAAGAACAATTTCAACGCTTCAGCTTGCCCCCTACCCGAAGCTCTGAATTTATTCTTTGAGTCACCATTGACCCAAAGAACAATTTTTGAGCTTCAGGTAAGGGGCAACCCGAAACCTAAAATTGTTCTTCGGTCATAGGTGACCCGAAATCTGGTCACCATTGACCCGAAGAACAATTTTTGAGCTTCGGGTAGTGGGCAACCCGAATCCCTGAAATTGTTCTTCAGGTCATTGGTGACCCGATATCTGGTCACCATTGACCCAAAGAACAAGAACAATTTTTTTTATAAAAAAACAGAGTTTATTTATTTTTATATTAATTTACGCTCCTTATGTTTGATGTAGTAAAGTATTTTTTGAATTGATAATCTATATTTAAAATTTTTTCAGGATTGAAGATGACAAATGTGCAATTGGTTTTGAATTGGGGTGGAGAATGGAAAAGTGATCACGATGTATATTAGTATGAAGGTCGGAAAGGAAGGGCATTTTATTTGCCAAGGGATGCAAATCATGGTAACCTATTAGATAAGGTTTACCATGTGATCGAGATTGATAAAACTCATTATCGGGTTACTCTTACAACTGTTGCACAAACCATCCGTCCTAGCTTGCCTATTGAGATTATTGATTATGATGATGTTGCATTGTTGCTGCACCGAGAGAAAGTTGACAATCTAGGTTGTATAAGTGTTGAGGAAATTGATGATGACAGTCCAGAATTGAAGTAGAATTTTCGTGCAGAGTCACCTTACCACCCACACCATGCAACTCAATATGATTTTCACAACACCGCGGATGTATCTAACATAAATGCCCATCTGGATAATATTCGAGAGGGTTTTACAGAAATTGCCAACAATGGTAATTCCCCTCATCGTCATTTTGGTTTCCATGATACCACAGAAAATTAAAATGTTTATGCACGCGATGTATCAGAACCACAGTTCGACCCTATTCCTAATCGATTTCCTAACTGGTATGACGATCAATTTGCCCATGTCCATAGGCTTTTTCCACCTCTGTGTGCATTGTATTGTATTAATTCTGGTGAAGTTTCACCTAGACCTATTGATATGCGTATTGCAGTGGGTGAATTGTTTAAAAGTAAGCAGCAATTGCAATCACAATTAGGTAGGTATGTCATTGCCAACCGGTTCTAGATTAGGGAGATGAAGTCAGGCACAACACGTTATTAAGTTCGGTGCATTGTTGAGGAATGCAATTGGCGATTGTGTGCAGTTAAGGTTGCTAATTCAAGTTATTTCCAAATCAAAAGATTTGACCATGAGGACACATGCTCCAATGAAGCACGATTTTCGCTTCAGAGGCAAGTAAGCGCACGAGGTATAGGGGACCACATAAGGTAGAAATTTCGTGATCATCGTTTATACAAGCCAAAGGAAATTATACAAGACATACAAACGGATTTTGTCATCTCATTTAATTACCATAAAGGATACCGAGCCAAACATATTGCCTTAGATGAGGTTCAATGAACACCAGTTGAGTCATACCGAATTCCACCATCATACTTGTACATGTTGGAGCAAACTAATCCTAGAACTATTACAGACCTCCACACATATTTGGCTAACAGGTTCATGTATATGTTTTTTTGCCTCAAAGCCTGCATATACGGTTTTCTGCCTTCCATTCGACCTGTAATTGCTATTGACGTAACATTTTTGAAAGGCCCTCATGCAAAGGTCTTATTTGTTGCCGTGTGTATGGATGGCAATGACCAAATATTTCCTCTAGCGTTTGGTGTTGGTGATTTGGAGACAAATGAAGCTTGGGAATGGTTTCTAACTAGGTTGCATCGCTTCATTGGCGAAGTTGATGATTTGGTTATTTTTTCTGACAGGAAAAATAGTATCATCACCGATGTGGAAAATGTGTTCCCAAATTCGCGCATGTGCAGTACATCTAGAACGGCACATGCTTGGACGCTATGGGAAGAATAAGGTACTAAAAGACATCATTTGAAAGGCAGTCAAAGTTTATCGGGGTAAATCAATTCACACAATGATTGGTGCAATCAGTAAATATTAATTCTAGAGCAGCTATGTTTGTCACAGATGTCAGATTTGAACTGTGGGCACGAGCATACACTCCAAGGAAAAGGTATAACCTAATGTCATCCAACATTGTAGAGGCCATGAATAATGTAATTAAAGATTGTCTGGAATTGCCTATTACCGGAGTTATTGACTACATTAGAGGGGTCCTCCAGCGTTGGTTCCATGATCGACGAACATTTGCAGGGAAACTTAAGTCGACATTGACGACCAAGGTGGATGTAAACATATGTGTCAAGGATGAAAAGGCACGCTATCTAAGGGTCTACCCGATCACATATTACTCATTCCTTGTTAATGATGAAGATTTGGATGGAACTGTTGATCTGAAATCAAAAACATGTACTTGTAGAGAATTTGACATTGATGAAATTCCATTTGAACATGCATTGGCTTGCATTAGGGTCCGATGATTTTCATATGCAGATTATTGTTTACCTTATTACTCTAGTGCATTTCTTGCTGCAACATACAGTGGGGAAATTCATCCCGTTGGACACGCCCCCCCCCCCCCCCCCCCCCCCCCCCCAAATTGGTTGGTTCCAGAAGATATTGTATCAATAGTTGTTCTCCCACCCTTCGGGCGACGCCTTCCAGGAAGACCTAAAAAGAATTGCACTCAGTCATTTGGTGAGGAAGTAAGTCAATCAAGATGTACAACTTGTTATCGTAATGGTCACAATAACCATACATGCACATACTCGAGATCGTCTATACGATCAACAAGTACGAGTGGTGTTGGTAAGGTAAGCGGATCGCACAATGTTTAATGTACTTTTTTCTTAGTTTAATTTTATTTTGTTACATCTTCATATTTCATATTTACCAGACCATGTTTACTAGTTAATGTAATTTTTTTTTTCTTGAACAAGCAAAGGCAGCAACTATGATTTCTATCCATCATTGGTAAATTCACTATATACATACTATCTTTTAAATTTTTGCCATGCCAAGACAGGTCAACAAAACCTTTTAAAAAACTAATTCTATCAATATATAGAATATTGAGAAAGAGAACTTTTAGTGAGTTGGTGGTTGGTGGCCATGGTATTTCTGTTGCAAAGGCAGTCTGTTTGATTGAAGTACAATCTATTTTTCTTGTTAGTGTTATGTATGAGAGTACTAATTCATCAATCTCTAGTGCTAGTTATGTGCTTATATGTTTGTATTGTTGTTGATTTCTTGTTTATTTGTCAGCGGTTTTGAGTTGTGGTCATGATTTGCAACATAAATTTTGTTTTGATTTGCAATATAAGATCAAATTTTATGATCTTGCTTTCTATGGTTTAGTATTCTTATTGAAGCTTAAATAGCACATAAAAGAATGAAAAATGAAAGGGAAAAAAGGATAATTAGATAAAAGTTACTCAACAAATCACAAGAGTTGATCTTGTAACACTTAACATAAGAGCATAGAAGTATGCAACAAATAAAAAATAATTCACTTGAGCATTATATTTCACCAAGCAACACACATAGTTGTTCTTATTATGACATCTATGTACACAATTAATGAAACATTGCTGCCTTTTTTTATTATTCAAAATGAATTAGATATTATTTATTATTTTTTTTGAAAATGAATTAGACAGTAACCGATTTTATAAAAAAATTGGCAGAATGTCGTTTGTAACTTCAACAAATCCATACCATTTCTGTACCGGCAAACAAGACACTCCCAATATCCACAACACTTTTCAACTCTCAACATTTCATTTCACACACAGTTACTGCCACAACGAATACAAAAAGAAATCTCATTAATTAAACTAACAATCTGTTAATTACAATCATTTTCAACTATGTTACCTTCAACTATATTATTACTTGGCACTTTTTTAGAATTTTTAAAAATTTCAGTTGCATTTTTAACTCTGAGGGCTGCGCCGTCTTTTGCTTCAAAGTTGAATGGTTTTCCGACCCACAAGTACTCCAAGAATGTGAGAGCAAATATCCCATTTGTAGGTTTCATGCTTGAACTGTGTTTTACATTGCATAAGTAGTGACCACCTACCTTGAATTCTAGTCCGCAACACTTATAAATTATGGTTATAATTAGTGAATATATTTCATAACAATTATGATTTAAATAGATACAATTACCATGAATGTGTAATATAGGAACACAATGTTGTGGTTGTATAACTGGGGAAAGAAAATTGCACGCAGCCGCATGAGACAACAATTTGTCTCCATAACCTATTAAAAAAGAAAGGTGCGTTACCGAAATGACTGATGTTTACGATATAAATTATGAATTGAAGTATATAACTTACATCTCCATTTAACTATCCAATTTTCGACAGCAATATTTGAAACCAATAAGGATTTGCTTCGAGTACACCAGTGTGCATACTGTAAAGTTTCAACAATATAAAAATGATATTTAAATGAGCCCAAGAATTGATCCATGAGTTCGTAATAGCATAATAGCACATACATAGTGTTCTTGTTGTTGTTGATCCATGAGTTCATTTATCGTAAAACGTCCCCATCTAATAGGCTATCTCCTCTGAATTCTGGCATTTTGGCTTTTCTAGGCAGCTTCGCTGTGAGATCAATGTACAGGCTAACGGTATAGGTCGGCTATTTTCTATCTCTAGATACTTTTATGGTAATCTTGGGTGGCCTTGATAGTTGATGGGCATCGTCGCTTGGTTCAAAATTAGCTTTGCTCAATTCAGGAGACGGAAGAACACGGTGAAATGTAGGTGGCTCAAATTGAATGTTATCATCTTGGCGCAAGTTTATTACATCAGTATCCACATGATGACATGTCTACATTCGATTTCATACAAATTGTTAGATACTAGTAATAATAATTACAATATTTTTCAATCACAATTTACCTTTTTATTATTTGACTTGTATATAAGCTCACATAAGCGAATAAATCATGTAACATCTCGTTCTTTATAGAAGTCATCTCATCATACACTTACTGCCAATATTCATCTTGTTACGATTGCATCTTCTTCAATCGTATTTCCATCTCCTCCATTCTCTTCCATCCTTTCTTATTTTCTAATTGGTCTTTTTTAACTAATGTACGATTAACCCCTTTTTTCATGTCACAACCAACATCTGAATGTTGTATATCATCCTTACCATCATCATTTTTTTTTCCAGCATCCCCTTCAACATTGTCAATATCCTACTGAACATCATCCTCAGAATCACCACAATCACACTCCTCTGGTGACACAATCACGAGATCAATTGGAAAATGGCTTTAATCGATACCCGCCCAATAGGGTTTCCTAGCTACTTCATCGGAGGGGACTAGAAATTTGGAGATGGTGAGCTGCAATATATATATATATATATATATATATATATATATATATATATAAGAAATATAATAAAACGCAAAAAGTTATTTTAATGTAAACAACACTAATGCATACTTACATTTATGTACTTAAAAAAGTTATCATATAACTCTACGTAACTGGGAATCCTAATGCATTTCCAATTTAAAATTCTAGGGGTGACATTGTTCACCCTTGACGTATGGCCGAGCATAGCCCATTTGGTTATTGCTTTGATTGTCCAAACCTGAAAATGAAATGAATTAGTTAAGTTAATCCACGGCCACAAGCATGATGTCATTACAAAATTGAAATAAAATCACCAAATATCACACATAACCTGGAAGGCTGTGAAAAACCCATAAATGTTATATTCTTTGCTTTTCGTTTTGCTGGAGACTCAAGACGCTCCTTATACTTGTCATCACTACCAACAAGACAAGTAGAAAAGGGAGTCAAATGTCCTACCGTATATGAATGTTACCAATGGAAAATTGTTAAATGCATCTAAGTCATCCACTAACTGTAGCGCCTAATACTGAATCACATTCCTATCGTCCTTGCCAACAAAAGTCATCTCCAAAAAAGTACTAAAGCCAACTTCACCATATCATTGACACTAACATTAGTATTAGGACCAAGATTCCTAAACAAATTAGCAAACATTTACATGAACTTTACCATCCTGAAAGTAGGATCGGTACAGCTTTCCATCCATGTGTTTGACGATGTTCAATGGTGATTCAGAGGAATCTCCAAAGGTAAGCCCAGTAGCCAAACAAAACTCCACCACGCTAAACCTTATAACCTCGTTTCCAATATAGAACCACAAAGTCAATGGTGTCTCATCGACATCCCCGACATGACACTCCAGAAGCAAGAAATGATGACAAAACTGTCGAGACAACACCATATCACTCACATCTAAAAAAAGACCAAAACATGTCGCTCTAAAAAAATTGAATTGTTTCAATGAAAGAATTGATTAAATAAGTCTAAACTCTTCCAAGTGCAGTATCCACTAACCCGAGATAGAAATCGATCATCTTCCTTAATTTGAGTGATTTAGGTAGTTTTTTTCAACCCATATGTGTACCAAAATAAATACATTCCTTAATTTTATTTGAAACGGGTTTAAGCTAATCTTTTTATAATTTGACTCCACAATTCGAACACTTATGCCATAAAAAAACTAACAAGCTTCTACAAATATTCATGTAATTCATTTGCACAATTAACATATGAGAATTCATTTGCACAAATATTCATGTTTCGGGTCATACATGACCTGAAGCACAAAGTTGCCGCAACACTTTGTTTTGAAGCAACCGATAAGAACAATAATACAAAATTGAGCAAAATATCAGGAATAGAAGCTTTCAATTTCACATATAAATGTTTTCAGCTGGTTTAATCCCTCAATTTCAAATGCTTAAGCTAATTTTCTTGGTTCAACTCCAAAAATAACGTTGCTACAGGTACTTCAATTTTAAGCTTGAACAAATGCCATTAGAAAATAGAGCTTCAATTATAAGCTAGATTTGTCTAATTAGAGACTTAAATGTGATTTAGGTTTTCTTAAATCTAAAATTTCTCATGATTGAGATTTGTATTGTGACTAGCTTATAATATAGGGCTATTTGTGTATCAATTTATTTTATCTTGATGATTGATAGCCTTTACATGTGCTAGGACTCTTTAGTTGAATAAATTTAGAATTAGCACATTTTATTTCATATTTAGAGCCTTAGAGGTTTAATTGATTATTTTATGAATATGTGCTATAAATATTTGCTAGAGAATTTCATTGATCAATGTATTTTGATTCAAGCATTTTTGTTTTAGTTCTAAAGTCTTGAATACGTGCTTAATGAATATGTTATGATTCAAGCTTTAGTTTGCATGAACAATATCTATGATTTATTTGTGTATTGATTAGAATTGCATATTTTAGGTTTTTGTTCATGTATAAGAACTAGTCAATTTTTTTGTGAGCTTTCATGCCTATGTCTAGTTCTTCATAGAGTGTACCTAATCCATGTATTTCATATGTGATTTGCATCATTTGTGTGATGTCATATTTTTGCATTACAAACTAGAAAATATATATTGTGTGCTCATTGATCATTTCTAGTTTCCATAGGATATTTTGATCATATATTTTATGTTGAATATGTTTGCATTTGCATACATTTGATCACATTTAGGAAGTCCTTATAAAAGCCATGAAGTATTGACTATGATCGGGATGATCCGGATAGTTGAGCAAAGAAGTCTTGACTAGGATCAGGATGATCTAGATAGTTGAGTAAGGAAACTTTCTAGAGGCATGGGAAGTGTCTTGGATAGAAAGTAGACAAGTCTTTCATTAGTAAAAGGCCTGTGGGTAGGATAGAAGGGATATCCAATAGGAAGTGTATCATGTGGATTGGTCACTTTTGAGGGTGTACTTTTATTTAACTAGTGAAAGGTGGTGTTGCCGGTGGTTATGGAATCAACTTGTGGATGTTTTCTCTTCGGAGATTTTACCATGTACAAAATAACGTGTCAAATGTCTCTATCTCTATCTCTTTTATATTTGTATATGTGTTTGATTGTATCTTGTTTAGATCATCATATCATTTCTTATACCTTTGTAAACAAGATCTTTGTAAAGCTTGATATGCAAACACTCATTTGATCAAAGTTATATATATCATTAATCTTTCTAAATTGACTTATTTGTATATAGTCATTCATTCATTTGTATTTATGTATATTGGACATATAGATGTAAATACAAGTGCTAGTTGATTTATGTTTTAGTTTGACCTCTTCACTTGCAAATCGTAGACTTTAATTGATATGCTAAATTTAATATGCTTTTCAATAGTCTATGTGTGCTTTCATATCTTTAATGTGTTGTGATACAAGCTATCTAGAGGGATAAACTTTTGTTTGTTAAGGGATTGAAAAGTGGTTTAAAAACCTATTCAGCCCCCCCCCCCCCCCCCCCCCCCCCCCCCTCTAGGTTAGTTTTTGGCAATTTAACTGTGTTTGTATATTTCAGTATCTCTCATAGTTTGTGAAGCTTAATTTGTTGAATTTCTTTAAAATTTCTTGATTATGTGATTGTGTGGATATTATTGTGAACAATATCCTATCTTAATCTTAGATAGAGTATTTATTAAGGAGGAATATTGTATGCTAGACTTTGTTCTCTTTTATGATAAGTTTACATGATTTGTTTTGAAAACAATTGGCATATTGTTTCTTTATTATCTTCGATCTTGAAAATACATGATACTTATCTCATAATCTTTGCTATGCATAGTGATTCATTGTTTACTTGTATGTTTTCACATATACTTGTTTACTTGGTCACATTTATGACATTTTGAGACTAACTTGTTTTCAAGAGTCTAGTAATATGCCAAGCTCAAGTTATTTTTCGGATTGGGTTTTACAAATGCAAGAAGAGCTTGTAGAATCAAGGAAAAAGATAGAGGAGTTAAACGAGAAAATGGATCAACAAGATGCAAAGATCAAGGGATTGGAAGAAAGCATTTCTTCAAGTAAGGCATCCACCTCCAAGTGCTAAAAACGGGTCAAAGTTCTTTGATGGCACATGTGGCTCATGAGAACTTATGTGATCTTAAGGTATCTAATCTTTTCATTTTGGCCTCATTTCATGTCAAAAAAGGGGAGAAATATGATACTTGGTTTAACTTATCTTTATCTTATTTTAGTATTTGTTTCAATTTGAACTCAATTGGTGTCTAGTGTTTTGAACTTCTTATGGCATAAAATTTTCTGATGGATATTATGCATGTATTTAGGGGGAGTATACATATATCCATTTGAACTTTATTGCTATATTCTTATCAAGTTTGTATATTGCCACATATATTCTCTTCTATATGCTTTGTTCTTCAAGTCGATTTTAGGTGATATTAAGAGAAGATCAAGTGAAAAAGTTCAAGACTTGTTGAAGATTAGTCTAAGTAAAACAAACTCATTGTAATGTGAGGGTGTGTTTTGAGACCGATCTCCATGTTGTATGTTTAAATATTTGTATAGGTGTTTTGATAGGAATTTGCTAAATGGGGTGATTGTTAGGTTTTCGAGTTATGTTGGCATAGTTCCATATCAAAATGACATTTCCTTTGTATTTATTATTTGTCTAGGTTTATGTTTGACTCAAGCTTCAAAGAATAATGACAACACATCAAGCAAAGAGAAGTCTTCAAGAGGAGTAAGCTTTGTTGCACATCAAAGGTATATCTAGACCTTATTCCTCTTGCAAGGCGTTTAGGCACACACACAATGCATTCATATGTGTCCCTGCAGCGTTATGCTCAATTGATACAACACATACACACACATATTGTTGTATGCACATGTATTAGATTTATATTGACAACTTTTATGAAATTGCATATTCTATGACTATTTCTGGGAAATGACATACTTTTGTGTTATTGTGTTTATTTGTTTATATTTAATTGGTATTAGACTTGAATATGTTCTCATATTATTCCTTATTGAGTTTCAAACGTTTCGGTTATTCATTCATAAGTTTTGGAGTTCCGAGTT
Source organism: Dipteronia sinensis (assembly GCA_033220585.1). Taxonomy (NCBI): domain Eukaryota; kingdom Viridiplantae; phylum Streptophyta; class Magnoliopsida; order Sapindales; family Sapindaceae; genus Dipteronia; species Dipteronia sinensis. The sequence continues at coordinate 32,996,597 of CM065640.1, read as the reverse complement.
GGATTTTACAAAACTGTTCGTGTGTTTATCATACATGATTTTCGTCCTTGGGTATTGAGTCGAATTCCAAGTTTTCATTGAAATTTTGTAGACGTCCATGTCCGTTTGAGAGTCCCGGTTCGTAATCCAAAAACATAATAGAATTCGGAGTTTGGAGGCCGAAATACGGTCGAAGAACGTGAGAGGTGTATGAGAGATTTCATGGGAAAAAGAGGGGTGGCAAAATGCCACAACACCCTCTCTCCAGTGGAGAGGCATGGCCTCCACCAGAAGGAAGCCACTCTGCCCCCGTGGAGGACATGCGCCTCCACAGGAAGCCTACGTGGCGTGGTGCCTTCACTCTCATGTGGTCCCTCCAATGCCATGTCACCTTCCCTCCAAATCACTTTTTAAAGCACATCTCCCTCTCATTTGTTCTTTGAAGAAGATATTGTGCAGAAATTTTTTATGTTTTTATCTCAACTTCAAATCATCATATCTCACTCATTTCTCAACAAAATTTTATTCAAAAGTTGAGAGAATCATCTTGAAGTCTACTATTTTCTCCAAGTGATTTTGAAGTCTTTTGTTCAAGTATTTTTGGTGTTCAACATCAATTTTGTGGTTGCTCTCAAATCATCAAGGTATTTGTTTATCCTTTGATTTTCTTAGTTTTAAATGTTTTAATGCCTTGGGTCTTCTTCCTATTTTAGTGAATGTGACTTGAACAATTATTTTTTGGGGATAGAAGTTCAATTATAAGCTAGATTTGGCTAATTAAAGACTTAAATTTGATTTAGGTTTTCTTAAATCCAAAACTTCACATGTTTGTGAGTTGTATTGTGGCTAACTTATATTCTAGGGCTAGTTGAGTGCTAATTGAATTTATTATGTTGATTGATAGCCTTTACATGTGCTAGGATCTTTTAGTTGAATATAGTTAAGTTTCGCTTATTTAATTTTCTATTTAGAGCCTTTGAGATTTAATTGATTATTTTATGAATATGTGCCCTAAATATTTTCTCGAGAAACTTAATTGAATAAATTTTGTATTCTAGCATTTTTGGTTTTAGTTCTAAAGTCTTGAACATGTGCTTAATGAAAATGTTATGTGTCAAGCTTTAGTTTGCATGAATAAAATCTAGGATTTAAGTGTGATTTGGTTGGATTGCATTTTCTAGGGTTTTGTTCATGCATAAAAAACTAGAAAAACATTATTGTGAACTTTCATGTCTATTTCTAGTTCTTCATGACATGTATCTAATCCATACATTTCATATGTGATTTGCATCATTTTTTGTGATGTCAATTGTTTGGATTATAAATTAGAAAAACATACATTGAGTGCATATTGTTTATTTCTAGTTTCCATAGGATACCTTGATCATATATTCTATGTTGCATATGTTTGCATAAACATAAATTTGATCACTTTAGGAAGCCTTGCAAAGGCATAAAGTTTCTTATTGGAACATGCGGTTCTAGCTTGAGCAAGAAGGTCTTTACTAGGATCACGAGGATTCGTAAGTTGAGCATAAGAACTCAATTAGAGGCATGCGGCATCTAAGTTGAGTGCCGACAAGTTTTTCACTAGTCAAAGTCATGTAGGTAGGATAGAAGGGATATCCAATAGGAAGTAGACAATCATGCGGATTGGTCACTTTTATGGTGTACTTTTATTCAACTAGTGAAAGATGGTGTTGCTTTGAGGTGGTTGAATGGTTCAACCCTTGGATGTTTCCTTTTCGGAGGTTTAACACGTAAAAATGACATGTCAAATGTCTCTATTGTTGGGGTTTATCCCTTAAAGCTTGTAATTTGTAAATGTGAATAAAACATTAATAAAAGAAGTAGTTTATTCATTCTATAAATTTGTCTCATACATTTATATCATGTGTACTTAACATCCAAGATTGCAGTATGTAATCCCTAACTGAGTATATGAGTGTCATATACAGAGGAATTCAGTTTGAGATGAGCAATCTAAATAGTCTGTAGATAGCAAATAGAGCTGTGCACTTTATTTGTGGTTAATCTATAGTTGATGTCCATTTCGTAATGTACAGTGGTCTTATCCTAGGCTATTCATATGGTGATATGAGAATGGGGGCACCTTATATGATGTGATCATATAAGACTAGGCCACGATCTATATGAATCTCTCATCAAGATCCGTTATATGATGAGATTCATATATATCGACTAATGATTGCTATATATGGGTGATTTTAATCCTGAGTATCTTATCGGCTCTATCAGGTTAGATCGTGGTTTTTGATATACCATGAGTGAGATCGGAGTTGCATTCCCGGTCAATAACTTCGTATGTTGGAATCGCGGTTTGGCTTGTGGCTGAGAAGGCCTGCACACAATAGTGGAATCCACTCCCTCTTGCGAGAAGTAGATAGTAGGTCCCTTAATGGTTGATTCGGGACTTGAATAATATGAGCCCTCTCCTTCTTCTGTAAAGGAAGTTATGATTTATTGTTTATTAGAGAATCAATGGTACTTAAAGGTAAAGATGTAATTAGAGGGGTATAACAGACTTTATGACCTAGCTCTAATTATGAACTACTTGTAGAGGATCATACTGTATGTAATAGCTATATCAATGAACAACTGTAATTTCGATTTGTGTAATACATCTACAGTTGTGAGAGTGTAGCCTCAGGTTTTTAGTGGAATAACTCCGAGGTTAATAATCATGAAATATTAATTAAAGAGTTTAATTAATTATTTCTAAGTATTATTAGAGCTCAAAACTGTAGGTCCATTAGATCCCCTTGCTAGCCCGATTGATTAAAGGTAACAAGGGTCACGGTTAATTAATTGGATTGTTCAATTAATTGTGTTACGAAAGTGACACATATTTATTCAGGGATTAATTGAATAATGAGATTATTTAATTAATGAATTAATAATTATGAATTATTAATTGAATGTTGCAGGTTCAAATCATGACTGAAACAAAGATAAAATAATTAGATTATTTTATTCTTTAAAAAGTCTAGTATTTAAGTTCAAATTAACAAGAGTTATAAGGGAGTTAGAATCCTACTCTACCTAGGACACTTAAATACTAATTGTTAATGGAAAAATTTGCTTGGGAGTAAATTTTCAATTAACACCCTCGTCCCTTACCGGTAAGTGGTAGCGGGATAAGTACCTTTGGTACCGGGGTTCCTTCCTATACTAAAGATTGACACGGACAAATATGAAGGAACCAAGGAGATATAAGTAAATACAGTTTTATTGAATAAAAACTTGTACAATGGTTACAACACTCATTTTCTACTCTCTCTAACCCAAAATGAGGATGAAGAATGTCGTTTATGTCGATACGTGGCTATTATCCTCCAAGTGATTGTTTATAAACTCTCACCGGCTTTGGAGAAAACTCGAGAAGTCTCTCTCTTTCGTGTTTTTTCTAACAAAAACTTGATCCTTCTCTTTGTCCTTCAAAGCCATATATATAGGCCTATAATATCCCTCAGAATCCGATAGCTTTGATGAGGATCTTTTTAGAGTCCTATTTTAGGCGTTGAAAGGAGTTGAGTGAGGCTAAAGGCGTGGGATTTTGATCCCGTTAATCACTGTCACATTTAAACTTTGATTCGGTTGACCGTTCAGTCTCATTTATGGCGCTTTAAATGGCGAAGGATTCAACTCTTTCTACTGGCGTTACTTGGAGGAGAAAACTGATCTCATGATGAGTTATACTGGCATGCTAGTCTGAATTGTTGTCGTGGCCCCTGTTCTATTCATGATGGCGGCTTGGTGACGGTACTCACCCTACTAGATAAGCAGGATACCTGTCTTGGTTGGATTTTGGGCTGATGTCGCAGCGGTCTGGGATACTGGGTGCAAGTCGCGGTACCGGGGGATCGGGTAGGAAATGATGGGTACTTGCGAGGTACTGGGAGTATGATGCCTTGGTACTTCCATCGTCAGTTGTCGAAGTGGATGCGTAGCATGGTACCTGTTCGTCCAGGTTCACATTTATGATGCTTTGTCTAGGTAGCCGAGGTCCTAGCCTCGTTAGGTAGTGATTCCTTCTAGGTTGCAATGTCGATCCTGCTAGGTATATGGGAGCCGAGGTTAGTCCCGACCGGGTAGGTACCTCCTGAAAAACTTCTCCTTTGGTCCTTTACCAAAAAAACCATGTTAACACTAATTATCCTTTAAATATATGGAGATATATTTTGAAAAGGATTTGTATATAGTTTTAAATATATATATATATATATATACATATATAGATATATTTATATAACTAGGATACTAGACTGTATTGTGATTCATTGAACCAAAAAAAACCCTAGAAAGTCTAGGGAGAGATTTTGGCCAAGAAAAGAAAAAAAAATCTACTTGTTGTGGCTGAATTTTGTCAAGAAGAAAATGAGTTTTCTTCAAGCTTATGCATCCTCCTCTCAGTTCCTGGAAGATTGTGACGTGCCCACACACAGTTAACGGATCACGGGATATAGCGAGGAAGACATGGTGGTTCGTAATCGGAATAAAGCTTAAAGAAACGAAGGAGTTAGCATCAAGGGTATGATCTAAATCCATATTTATATATTCTTGTATGTTGTATATGGTTTACAAGTTGCATAAAAATTTTAAAACCCCGTTTCCGCTGCGCAACGTAAATCCGGGTTCCAACATCTATCCCTTACTCTATTTAATTTATGTTTATGTTGTAAGAACCTCAGTTTTATGATTGGCTTATTTCATGACAAATCACATTGGGGATGTTTGTAATGGGTAGCATAGGTTCTCCATGTGCGGTGTTCTCGAAGACATGCTTCCGGTCATCCTAAAGATCTTCAAGAGAGGTAGTTCACTTGTTCTTAACTCTTGAAGAGATTTAGTTGCACACACTCACTTCTCATGCATTTGTATTGACATGCATTGATTGTTGCACACTCACACACTTACGTGCATTTGTATTGTTATGCATTTGTTTCATGATTGCTCATGTGTGCATTCTTTCACACTCCACACTTGCATATATTGCACATTAATTAGTGTGTTGAGTCTGCCTGGAAAAGAGAGTTTCTTCTCTTACCGCGGCCTAGACCGCTTGGCAGGCGCTGCTTGCACCGCGGCATATAGAGCGGTATACATCAGTTGGCACATGCTGCCTTGACCGCGTCCTGCACACATGTACGCCCAGCGGTCCCTAAAGCGGTAGACTTCAGTAGGCCCATGCTGCCTGGACCGCGACCTGTGCACTTGCACGCACAGCGGTCCCAACCGCGGTGTTGTCCAGACGGTGCACTGTTGTGTGTACCGCGGTCTGGACACTTACCCGAGCCGCGGTCCAGCAAGCGGTATTGACGGGATTTTTGTTTCTCAAACCCAAAACGACGCAGTTTTGTCTAGGGTTTCTATATATATGTTCTCTTCTTCCCCAACTCGTTTGAGAGCTTCATGAACCCATTTTTATGAGAGAGAACAACCATTAGAGAGAGAAAGCTTCAAGCTTTGTTCCTTGACTCTCCAAACCCAAAACCCATCACCTTCATGCATTTCTAAGCATCTTTAAGGCATGGGTCTTCATCATTAGTTGACTTGGTAAGTTGAACAAAAACCCCATATTTATCATTTGTTCATACTTTCCAAGATTGTGTTTTTATTGCATTTATTAGTTGATTAAATGCTAGGACTCTATTTAATGCATATATTTATGAGTTCCTTTGTATGATTGGGTTTGTATTGTGATAGCTTGCATTTAGGACATATTTGCCCTCTAGCTAATTAGAACTCATTGGTTGCATTTGTTAATTGTATTTATTGTCCTTGCCATGATTAATGACAACATATGTTGATATGGCTTTGTTTGATGACTAGAGTTTAGACTTGCACATCTATATCTAGTTAGGTCTTTATGAGCATTCATATAGACATTGATATCTAGGATTTGTACTTAGTGTCATCTTAAATCCCTAGATAAGCATTTAGTGTTGCTTAGCATTATTTGTATTTTGAGTATTCATATATTCACTTAGGTTTTTAATCTCTTCTTGAGAGTTAAGTCTTGTGACTACAAGGTGTAGTGCACAAGCAAGTGAAGTCTTGCAACCAAGGTGTGGTTGGCAAGCAAAGTGATCAAGGATTCACTATAAAGGCCCGTTGGGTAGTAGTGGTGGGTTAGTGACCGAGAATGGTGTGACTAGAGGTCAACCTAGGTTGTAAACATCATTACAATAGTGTATTTGAGGATCGTGTGTGGCTAGAAGGATAGCCCATGGTTTTTCCCTTGTTGAAGGGTTTCCACGTAAAAATCAAGTGTTATTTATATTCCGCACTTTTACTTGATTTTGTATGTTTGTTTATGTTAGGTTATATTATTAATATTGACTAATCGAAAAATTAGTAATAATCGATTAACAACCCATTCACCCCCCCTCTAGGTTGTTAGACACACGCTTAGAGTGTATTTTCATATGTGATTGTTAAATCCGGTTTAGATCATCAAATCTACATTGTATTGTAAACAAGATTGTTGTAAGGAAAGAGAAGCAAACATACTTTTAGATCAATTTGTACATATCTCTTGTATTTGTTAATTGTTAATAGTTGTATATAATTACTCATACACTTGTGTGTGTGAATATTGAAGATTAATATATATATATATATATATATATATATACAAGTTAGAATTGATTTATATTTTAGTTAGATATCTTCACTTGCAAGTTATAGACTTTGATTAACGTGCCTAATTGAATATGCTTTTGAATAGTCTATATGTGCCTTCATGTTTAAACGTGTTGTGATATAAACTATTTAGAGGGACAAACTTTTGTTTGTTTCAAGGGATTGGAAAGAGTTTAAAAACCTATTCACCCTCTATAGGTTAGCTTTTGGCAATTTAACCGTGCTTGTATATTTCAATATAAAATTCATGATAGAAGATTTTCCAAAGGTTTGACATGATCCAAGTTTGAGTTTGACTGATATGGGTCCCTTATTAGACCTTTATCTAGTTGTTTTGGCCCAAACTCATGATTGGGCCTATTGAGATTGACACTCTACTGAGCTTGACTATTAGGCCATGGGCTTTATTGGGTATGGCTTAATAAGTGGGCCTTTTTTAGATTCTTTGAAATTACTTATTTAAGGCATTTAAATCAAAAGGCCTGATTATTTGGGATGACATATTTTTGACCACTACAAATACTGTATATATGTTAGCCTCAATGCTTTAATGCTTGATTTTGATGATAACAAACATTGATGGAGTTCTAACAAAGTTTGATTTCATTGTGTTATGGGGGTGTGCAAAAACCGTCAAACCGAACCAAACTGACCAACCCAACCCATAAAGTTTGGGTTGGTTCGATTACAAATATGAAAAATGGGTGGTTCAGTTTTTCTTTTGAACAAACCGATTAAATATGGTTCGGTTTGGTGTTGAGTGAAATAATTCACTAACTCAAACCAAACCACATATTTTAAAAAGTAAAACTAAAATATAAATTACCTACGTTTTCTATTCAGTCCAGGTTTTATAACTTTTATCGATTACTTTAAGTTTTTATAATTTATTTATTTGTTTTGATACAATTCTTCTGATTGATTGATTGATGTATTAGGGTTTCAAAAGCATATATGCTGTCAAACATGTCTTTAATCAGGGTATATATACATGTGTGTGTGTGTGTGCATATATATATATTTATATACATACATTACTTGTTTGACTTTTATGTACTTCCTTTATATATATAATTAATATTTTATGTTATGATTTTTTTATTTAAATATTTTTTATAATACAATACCAAAAAAATAAAGATTGTTGAGTTCAAATATAAACCGATAAACCTATCCAAACGAACACGACCTTTTTTGGTTTGATTTGAATCGGTTTGAAAAATCACATTGGTTTGGTTTTGGGTTGAATATAGCAAAACCGATCCATATTAGTTTGGTTTGATATTGAACTTCAGCCTCAACCAAACCCTGATGTGTTACAGTAAAGTTTCAATTACATTGAAATTATAGCAAAATGCACCATGCAAAGTTGTAGTACTTTAAAGAAATCATCTACATGCATGGAGAGGTAATGCATCAAACTTTTGGATGTCAAAGAGATGATTTTATTGAAGCTTGAAGAAAATGCAATTTCAAAAACTAGTGTGACCGAAATGTAATTTGCTGTTGAGAGATATCAGACATGTAAAGATTTAGGTGTTGGAGTTTTTTTTAATAAAAAAATGTCGATTTCAGAAAAAAAAAAATCATTTCTTATCGTTGTTTTTTATTTCATTTACAATTTTCTGGTTACTTTTTGATTTTTTTTAACCCTTATAACATACTTTTTATTTAATACTTGTAATCATTACTTCCATTTTTTTTTGTTAACACTTGTAATCATTGCTTTTTTATTTTTAAAATATTTGATAGAATATTAAGGGAGGGTAATTCAGATATTTTCACCTCAGTCAAAATCACTGTTAAATCTATTGGTGGTCAAATGAGTCAAGGGTATTTTCTATAATTAAAATAAAAGTTTAAACTGATGGCAAATGTGAGAGAATGTAATTGAAATTTACCAAAAAAATTTGCTTTTTTTTTATATACTAGGTTTGGAGGCACGGAGGCACATGCAAGGCATATGCTTATATCAATATTTGGGTTTTATATATTTGGAAATATATATATCCTTGCAAAACAATGAAGCAATTGAAATCCAAATATAGTAATATAATATCGCGTACAATTTCGGTTCATATCAAAGTAGAGTTTTACATCATGATAGGTACAAAATTATAAAGCTCATTGATTAAAAGCTTTTTAAACTTTCGAAAGGGGTTTTATTATCTACAGATACAAAATTGTAAAACCCAGCTATCGAAAGTTTATATTCAAACGATAGGAAAGATTTCACAAGACATTATTCCAAATCATAACCATTTACTAATCTAACCCATCATTCTACTCAAGTTTTGATTGCATTGGTTTATTTTTTGTAATACCAGTGTTAGGATTGTGGATGGTAATAATACCTGCCATGTCTTGATTCTGACACTATTCATTGTGTAATGCATAACGACATTGATACGTGTATATTATGTATAGGGGTCTCATGGTCTCATACACTCAACGGATATGCTATGCTAGTAGTTCCATGAAGGCAATAATTGGTCAAGCATAGATTAGTCAAGTTTGTTAGCAGTAATTTGATGGAATATGTAAGTGCACCAGTTTTTGGTTAGTGGAATGAATTAGTTATAAGTAGTTTACATATTGGTTAGTGGAATGTGTTAATTGAAAGTTGTTTGCAAAGTGCTTCACGCACCACTTGCATTGTTTCCTGTTTTCTAGCTTAATCTTGTTTAATTGTAGCCTATAAAAGGTTTACCTTGAATTGAATGAAATATATGGAATATTAAGTAAATTTACCTCCATCTATCTCCTACATTTCTCCTAAATTCTCTATGTAAATTTCCAGGATCGAAAATATACATAATATCTTAAATTCTCTTTATGTATTTTCCAGGATCGGAAAAGTACATATCAGACATCCCAGATGGTGATGTTTGAGACACAAGCGTTGCTATTATCTTTTCCCAAGCTTCCGATGTTGATTCCATCTCTTGGCCTACAGTTCATATTGTGTACGAATATGTTTGAGCCAGTTTGAATAGAACAGAGCTGGTCCTGGGCCGGGGCTCCAGGGGCGCCGCCCTAGGGTCCATCATTTTAAGGGCCTTTGGATACATGAAATGAGTACATGTGATGATTTAAAAAAGGGCCTACAATGAATTCAAACACATAGGATAAAACCCCAATATTAATAAAAGCATAAAACCCATCATTCCAACGGACAAAAAAAAACATCTTGTAAAATACATTATTCCACCGGACAAAAGAACATAATCTTTTACACTATAAGACAAAAAAACTAGTTTTATATTTTATTAATTTTATTTAATCATTACTTTTTCTCTTTTTACTATTTAATCATCTTTATTTTCTCAAATCACAAATCTCTCTCACACCGACAATCTCACTTCTTCATTTTATTTTCTCTAAATTTTTTTTTTACATTCTCTATATCTCTCATCTCAATCTCTCAGATCTCACACTCTAAGTCTCACCCAGAGTCACAATCTCACTCCTCCAGCTCCAACCTCCAGTTAGTTTCTAATTTCGTTTTGTTTGTAATTTTTATTTTAATGTTCTATTATTCTATTTATAAATTAATCTTCACATTCTATTTCTTCTTTTTTCTGTTTTTATTTTATGATATATACTAGTGACAGATTCAGTTCCGGTGACAAAATGTAATTTTCACATTCTTTTTTTTTTTTGTTTTTATTTTAAAATCCGAGTGACAGATTAACTTTTTATTTAGTTGTTTGTTAACTATTGTTTTATATTGTATTTTCCAGAAGAAAATAAAAATCAATTTTGCAAGATAGGCAATTAGGCATAGCATGACTGCTATTCTGCTAGACTTGTAGACTTGCTGAATCCAGTTGCTTGAATACTTGACAGGTTTTGTTGTTCTGTTTCAGAGTTTCACTATGATTGTTAATTTGTTAGTTTGTTTGTTATTTTAGACTTTTAGTTATTAGTGATTTATTGACTATTGTTAATTTGTGATTTTATTTTTTAACTTCTTGTGATTTTATTGTCTCTTTAATGAAATTATTATTTTCGGGTTAAATATTTGAAAATATGTTATATATAGTGTATGTATCTATATATATATATATATATATATATATATATTATATGAATATGCACATGGGGTCTATTTTGTACGAATTTAACTGGAATTTAACCTCAGGACCAGCTCTGGAATAGAAACACAACTGTCTCCTGTAAAAATCATCACATTTTACGAATTAATTTAGCACCAAACATCATACGAACTTCTGTAATATTTGCTTAAGTTTTACTGTAGGCCAATTCTCTATCATGCTCAATGTGCACCCTATCTATGTTATATTACCATAAGCATGATCAATTATATTTAAAAGCTTCATTTATTATGATACACAACGTGTGGACCAATTTTACATTCATTTCTACGTAATATGCTTTCAATACAGTAATATAACTGGAAGTAGACAAAGACAAGAAGATGGAAGCAGAAGATTATGTTGCCACTGAAGACAAAAGCAAACTTGAAAAAAAAATACAACAAAAGTCGGTTGAGTTATCAGTTGGGTTCAAAACCTAATCTTAATTTGGTCCATTCCTAGAAAGTGTTGTATGACTGGCCTCAAATAAATGGTGGCTAAAAATTCCTGCAATGCTGGAGATTGCTCATTGCTACGCGTCAAAATTATAAGAGGCGAACGACAACAAAAAGAATAAACTCTACTGTCTAGATAAGATGGTGCCCTGAAATTAAAGGACCCTATAGCAAGGCATGTCAATCAATTATGCAGCTTTAGTGTTGTTTTTTATCGCAAGTTCTTATCATAGTTGATCCAGATAACTTCAAATTTTGACTCAACAGGTCTAGTTCATGTCAAGATTAAATCTTGACCTGCAGAGACCAACATTGTCTACTTAAATTCAATAATTATACTATAAAGTATTTATTCATCTACAAGCAAGCAATGAAAAGTTACCGAAAGCAAGAGTGCTGCTACGAATCACCACATCTTTAGAATTCAGCAAATGGATTCCATCCGTGTTGGACTGTCACCGACTCACCGGGAGATGAAACACTCATATCATGAACCATAACTCCTATGCAACTATCAAACTTGAGGTGTCAATGGGGACTGTTCTGAATCGTTATACTAGTCACTGTGACATTGAAACTCCCGTAAAACCTCAATGCCTATCGCAGAACAACAGCACAATCATTTTAAAAGGACACCAAACTAAAAGTCATAAAAAATAAATTCACTTGGGAATTTTCACAGTCATTTAATTGGTAGCTCTTACAGTTGGCTTGATGCCTGGCATTTTCCCATCGAGTTCACTTCCAATCTGCCACACAATTTCAAGCTCAGATCCTGCTGATAATCAAAAATACTAATTGCATTGAAAAATTAAATCAAGTTAATTATACCTGAATTGGTTTGTGTTTTTGTGTTGTGTTGTATATAGGGACGATGAGTTTTGATTCATCATCAAAAGGGTCATCGTACGGATAATCTTGACAACAAACAAAGCCTCTTCCATCAATGACTCAATTTCCTTGAATTGTAATTCTTACCAGCTTTAAAGTCCATCCACCATAACAGACCTTTTCCACGTCTTTGTAGCTTGCTGGAGGAATTATTTTCCCATCCACCTGATCAAAATTAAACCCATCATCAAAATTCTAATCAAATTCCAAAATCAATCAATTAATGATGAAAATACCTATAAGGTTATACGAAACAACCTAGGAGGGTGAATAGGTTGACACTCTATTTTTAAAACTCTTTCGAGGCTTTTGTCAAATACAAATTAACCTTTAATATGATTGTTATGAGAAAACAATTAACACATGTATGCACAATTCACCACCCGTAGTCTACAAAACATATAACAAGAGACAATATATCTTATAAACAAATATGTTTAATGCAAAGCAAATTCCACAAGTTGCACTTTGAATATTACAATGTGAATTCACTAAGTGGAACTTTACAACTTGATGTAGAATATCACAAGATACAATGTTCAAACACTTGTAAAGATATAAAAGACAAATGTTGATTCAACAAATAATGTGTGTATCTCTTTCTCAACAAAAATCTTGTTTACAAAGATGTGAAGAAATGAGGATCTTAAACAAGATATATTGATCATAAGTACAAATATAAAGAGATAGAGATATAGACATTTGACACATCATTTTTACATGGTAAAACCTCCATAGAGGAAACATCCATGGGTTGAATCTACAACCACCGGCAAACTGTAATCCACTATGACGAATAAAAGATACACACTCATAGAAGTTACCAATCCCATGATACACTCTCCAAGCTATCAACTCATATTCTACCCTCGAGTCTAGTGAACCACTTTGCCTACTCCCTATCCAAGATGTGACTATCACACCTCTAGGAAGCAACTTCCTATCTAAGGCACTCTTGCCTCTAGGAAGATTTCTTGCATAGCTATCCGGATCTCCCTGATCCTAGCCATGACTTCTTGCTTAACTATCCGGATCTCCCCAATCCTAGTCAAGATAGACTTCTTGCTTGGTTATCCTGACCACTTGTCCTAGCCAAGATTTTCTTGCTTGACTATCCGGACCCTCACACTCCTAGCCAAGACTTCTACCTTTTGCAAGGCAAATGATCTAAGTGTAATACAAATAATGCAAACACATACAACATAGAATATGATGATCAACACATCATATGAGAACTAGACATAGTCATGAAAGATCAAATATCAAAATAGTCTATGTAAGGACCTCTATTTCATGATTGACTTATTTCATGACAAACCATATTGTGGATGATTTTGTAATGGAGAGCTTAGGTTCTCGATTGCAAGCTTCCAAGCATCTCCGTGACTTCAAGAGCGAAATGTATATTCACTAAACTTTGTCTCTTGAAGAGTTTAGGTGCACACACACAGACTTCATGCATGTTTTTTTCATCTTGAATTAGTGTTCCAATTGTTTATATATGTGCATCCATTACACATTTCACACTTGAACTTCATTGTTAGATCTAAGTATGGTTTGGTGTGGTGTAATTCATTTCTGGTTGTTTGATCGGAAGCGTCCGCGCTTGCATGATAGTGTGCATGTCTTAGTGAGATGTGTGACCACTAGAGAGGTCCTCTTTCCCTCTCTTGGGTTGGTCTTAGGTCACATGGTCTTATACCTTGAGTTTGGGCAATCTTGTTGTTGTCAAAATCTGACTTTTGGTAGTTCAAATGACCATATCTCTTTCTACAGACATCAAAACCTCATTTTGTAAAATGCACAAGAAAGTAGACATCCATACCTTTCCAACGGTATAATATTCGTAATATTTCATGGCCGTTTGGATTGGTTTTGAAATCTCAAAAATGACCACTAAAATAGGGCAACTCTATTTTTATCCGAATCTGACCTTTGGTCACTCAAATGACCATAACTCTTCCTACAGACATCAAAATCATTTTTTTGCAAAAGGGAGTATAAAGTAGACATCCATACCTTTTCAACGGTATATTATTCGATATATTTCGATGTCTTTTGGTCATGTTTTGAGCTGCTTGAAAACCAGGCCCGGTTGTTGATTTCCTAGTGCTCGTTTCAGTGCGCTGGTCACTACCCGCTCAGTCACCAGCGAAGTCTTTTCTGAGGTTTTTTATGGTCCCAATGCGCAGGTAAGTGCATGGGTTTTTGGGTTCCTACCAGCCCGGTAGACCCCCACACTGTGTCATTTTTGCCCAGAAACTGTGTTTTAAACTTTCTCAACATGACGTAGTTTCACTTGGACTTTATATATACTTCCTATTCTTGCCCATTTCGACCTAGAACTCATATTTTCAAATCCTAAGTGAGAGAAAGAGTTCTTTTAGAGATAGAAGTCCCAAATTTGATTCTTTAACTCTCCAAAACCTAAAACCCATCCTCTTCATGCATCAGTGAGCATCTTTTTGGCATGGGTCTTCTTCATTTGTTGACTTGGTAAGTTGAACAAACACTCCATCTTTGTTAATTGTTCAAACTTCCCAAGATTGTGTTTTTATTGCATTTATTAGTTGATTCGATGCTAGGACTCTATATATTGCATCTTGAGTTCCTCTGTATGATTGGGTTTTGTTTTGTGATAGCTTTCATTTAGGACATTATTGCCCTTTAGCTAAGTCTTTATGCCTTGCATCTAGACATTTATATTTATGTCTCATTGACTGCATTTCTTGACTGCATATTTATTGCCCTTGTTATATTTTGTGACAACATTTGTTGATTGGGCTTTGTTTAATGACTAGATGTTAGACTTGCATATCTTTATCTAGTTAGGTCTTCATGATTCTTCATATAGACACTGATATCTAGGATTGTTTGATTGCCATCATTAATGTGTGTTGTCTAGCATTACTTGCATTTTAGAATATATCATATATTCACTTAGGTTACTTAAACTCTTCCTTGAGTCAAGTCATGTGACTAAGTGGTTAGTACACAAGCTTATTGATCTAGAATCACTATAAAAGGCATGCAGGGTAGTAGTGGTGGGTCAGTAACCGAGAATAGTGTGACTAGAGGTCAACCTAGGTTGTAAACATCATTACATATAGTGGATTTGATGACTGTGTGTGGTTAGATGAATAGTCCGTAAGTTTTGCCCAGTTCGAGGATTTCATACGTAAATCAATTGATGTGTTTTTGTTGTTTTCTGCACCTTTAAATTTTCAATTGATTGCTTGTTACATTTGAGTGATTTGATAATATTGATTAATCGAAAAATTGGTAACTAATCTATTAAAACCTATTCACCCCCTCTAAGTTAATTTAGACACACTTTGTTTATTTTCAATTGGTATCAGAGCGGGTTCCTAGACATACATAGTAGATCCTTGCCATTTTTTATGTGTCTTGCATTTGTGTGCATTTTTTTCATTGCATTCATTTGCATTCATTTTACCAAGCACTATGTGTGAGAGTGAAACACTTAGAGCGGGTATTGCATTGAAGACCTCCAAAGTTGTTAGGGAGGTAGATGACTTCGATGAGGAGATGACTCTTATGATAGAGAGATTTAGGATATTCATAAAGTTTCATAAGAAGAGTATGACCTCCAAAGTGAAGAAAGAGAAGAAAATGACCTTACTTAGGAAGGGTGATGTGAGTAAAGATAGATCTTCAAGCCCTTGCCTTGAGTGTGGTGGCCAAATTGCCTCCAAGTGTGGCAACTTGAAATACAATAAGGGGAGAGATGGTATGATCGCTACTCGATGTGATACTGAAGTTGATATAGTTGAAAGTTGTTCCACAAGCTCGGGTGAGTGTGTGAACAACTACTTTGCCTTTCCGATTTCCTACCATGAAGAAACACAAGCCATCACCAAATGTGTCACTTGAAGATTTCAAGGTTGGTGACTTAGAGTTTGGAAATCGAAGTGGAGAAAGATTGGAAGAAGCTAGCCTTGATGATATGACCCACGAACGCACAAGTGGGAGAAGCTTCGATCATGACAATTCATGATCCGGGAACTCTTGTGATAATATGGTGGATTATCAAGAATTGATTGATTCTCTTCAAAAGTGTTTGAAGATGAATGAAAATGATATCCTTGTGTTGAAAAAGGATAATCTTCAACTAAGAGAAAAAGTGACTCACTTGGATAATGAAGTGAGATATGGAAAGGTAAAGAAAGAAAAGTTGAAGAATGAGCTTGGTGAAGCAAGAACATCTCTTGCTAAGTTGACTTCAAGATCGAAAATGCTTAACTGCATGTTAAGTATTGGCAAGAAGCCAAATGACAAGCAGTTGCTTGAGTGTGTGAATGATGAGACCACACAATCGTTGGATAAGACTACATTTATGAAGGGGATTGCTTCTAAATGTCCACCTCTGTCTCGACACCCTAAGAAATGTCTTGTTATGGGTGAATCTTCTAAGAGCTCATCCTTCAAGATGTTTTTAAGGAATCAAGCTCAACTTCAACCCTTGAGGATGCCTCAACCAAAGCTTCATCAACCTTTGAGGCAAGTTATTCATGCACAACCACAAAGGCACCAACATCCGTCTAATGCTCCAAAGAAAAGTCAACCGCCGCACCATCAAAGACAACCTTATCAAGATGGCAATGCCTCGAAAAGATCTCAATGCAATGGTATGAATTCCTTCTTTGTACTTACTTGTCATTATTGTGGTATGATTGGTCACATTAGATCAAATTGCTATAACTACATTAAGAAGTGTAGAATTGAGAGCATGAAAGTAAGGAAATTGAACTGTATGGCCAATTTGCTTGATCCTAGGAAACCTAGAGAGTTTAAGATTTTGATCATTAAAAATGATATGGTGAAACCTAGGTTGGATAAGGAAGATGAGCACCCATGCTCTTGTGTTCATTCATCACCCGTAAACTATTGAGTCAGATGGACTTGGTATGTCTATAGGAACTTATCCCTTGCTCTGATATGGTACATTTTTGACCTTATATGGGCATCTCAAGCAAAGAGAGCAAACTTGCATGATTTACTATGTGCAAAAAGTTGATTAATTTTATGCTCTTTTGTAATTGCTTGAAATTCATGGTTGCACTACAATATATTGTATCTTTATCATAATAAGTGTGCACTATTGTTTTACTTGTAATCCATGTCATATTTTGGTTCAACAATGCATTTTTGGACTAGGAGAATTATTTGGGAAAGTACATTTGAATGACTCATAATTTAACTCCATGACATAAGAGATTTTTATGACATGCTTTAAATGATATACATGAAATGTTTTTGATTGCTTATATGCAAAATATGTGTGAAAGCAAATGAGAAAACTAAAATCAATAAGGCCCCGTTTGGTACGCGGGATTAAATTGGACTATTTCATGGGATTGGATTAGATTGAATTGGGACTGGGATTAGATGAGATTAGACTAAACTGGGCTGGACTAAATTAATACTATACTGTGTTTGGAGAAACATGGGACTGGACTAAATTAATACTATGCTATGTTTGAGTAAACATTGGACTAGACTGAATTAATACTATGTTTTGTTTGGTGAAACATGAGATTGGACTAAATAATAATATTTTTTTAATTTGATAATATTTCAAAATTGAATAATAAAATATTGAAATATGTATTTGAAGAATAAATGTTTTCATTTATATATTATTAAAATAACATTATCCAAAAGTATTTTTAAAATATAGATATATATTATTGTTAACAATATTATTTTTAAAGGGAGAAAATTGCCAAATATAGCCAAATAGATTATGGGGAAATTGTTTTTAGCTTAGTTTCATATTTTAATTGTTTATAACCATTTTGCAATAACTTTTTTCGATCTGTAGCCAAAATTACAGAAATACCCCCACTAACATAATTTTTTAAATTTTTTAATATTTTTCCTTTATTCTTTTTCTCTTCCACAAGACGTGTTCTCGATTTTGAGCCATGAGCCATATTATTCTGAAATTTTGTGTCCATTATCTGGCAAGAGTAGCATGAGCCATATTATTCCGAAATTACGTATCCAATATCTGGCAATGAAGCACTGAAGCATTGAAACAGCGAAGCTTTTTTCTCTCCCCAAATTCTCTCACATTTATTTTCCATTTAAAACCTAATTAAACATCATAAATCATGCATCAAAATATTGCTATATATTAAAAATAGGTCAATACAATATGTAGCAAATTTAATATTTCATCATCATCATTATAGTTAAAACATATATCTATGGTTACCAATTAGCTATACAGCAACCCATATACAAAAAAGAGAGTTGATGAGATTAACTAAGAACCTAATATCACCAACTAGTCATGGTTAACTATATACAAAAAAAACAAGTAGGACTACACCTACTGTATACTTTCATAGCCAGAGGCCATTTGACATAGTAAACTAGTCCAAAAAAAATAAGTAGGCTTCAATCTTTTACTTCAAAATATTACAAAAAGTAACTACCATAACATACCCATCAGTCATCAAATTCATCTGCAAGAATTTCCATGATAAATTGGTGTTTATCTTCATCATTATCTGAAGCCTTAAAGATCTCTGCAATTTCAGGTTTTCTGCACAAACATTTGTATACGAAACTGTTGTGCAATTAAGAATAACAAAGATTCTTCTTGATCCATATGTAGTTCATAACAAAAATGTAAGTACAATTAACTTAATTGAATATACAATATTATATGGAAATAAATCACATGAGAAAAATAATTCAACATAATTGGCTTTTATTTCCTAGCTCAATCAACAAAATTAAGTTAATAAACAAATATAATAAAAAAAAGATTGTTCATACCTCGATGAGAGATTTTTCTTTAAATATAATTATGCTTGTAGAATTGGACTTGCTCCTAATCAGAGACAACACACTTGAGAAACCAACCCAACATAATCAGAGTAGAAGCAAAAACAACCTAGAAAAAAGCAGAACAACACCAACATCATCATTGATAACCATAAGAACCAACATGCCCACTAAGCACACATTAATTTCCTTCCCAAACCCTTAACCATATGAATCAATTTGGTTACCGAAAATAACTAAATTTCCTTTCCTATAGAATATTTGGTACCATTTTCATCTTCATCGTAACAAAACAAAAATGGATCAAAGAAATAGTTTTTTTCTAAAACAAAGTAGCTATCTCTGTACAACTAAGCGATCCCTAATGGACATGTTATATAGTCTTGTAAGGGTTTACAATAATGAAACCCCCTACTATCTTTTTATCAATAAACAACAGAGCAAACAAACCCTCCTTACAAGAAAAGGTAAACCACCAACCCAAAAACCAAAACAAAGGGGACCAAAGGCCCAACAACCAGGACTAAAATGACCAGAGACCTGATCCCAAACCAAGGCAAAAACGGCAGCAACAAAAACAAAACAGAAAGCAAGCTACCAAACACAAACTGATTTTCTCTCTTATATGGTAAATAGACATGAAAATCATCATGCATGACTCAAAAATCAACTATAAAAACATAAAAACTTTGAACATTTAACTCAGCTAAAATATTATAGTTAAATTCTTTCATTTTTATTCATGATTAGGAAATATTGTAATTTAATTCTTTTTCATTTTTATTAATAATTAATAAACATACACTGACACACGTAGTAAAGAATTTAATAGAGAGTTTATTGAGAGAAAGATCAACAAGAAAGATTAATTTGAGAGGTGAAAAACTCGGTCCATGAATCATGAATTGCAGAAGAAGTAAAGAATTTTCAAGATTAACTTGATCCAGTTTTCTTGCCCGAATTGTTGTTGTTGTTTAATAGTCACTTGCTTTTGTTTTAATTTTTCACTGCCCTTAAATTTCATGCGTTGAAGAAGACAAAACAATGACATGACAATAATGAGACAGAAACGAAAAGAGAAAATAAAAACACACAGAACTGAGACTTGAATAACTTTCATACCCTTGATTGAGAGTCTGATATGGAGATTTACATAGGTTGCTTGAGATGTGCCATTGATTATTTTATATGATATGCTGAGATTTTTTTATGAAAAGAAAGTGATGAGGGATATGATACTGATAAAAGAGACAGTGGGTATGGGTTGGTGGGGTTGGTGAGATGAATTAAATAGGTAGGGTCCACATGTAAAATAATCCTAGGATAAATAAAGGTGGGGTTGGAGGTGGATATATTTAATCCCATGATCATGGGACTATTTTGATGTTGGGATTACTAGTCAAATATTTCAGACTATCACCAAACGCAGGAATGGGACTAAATTAGCCCAATCCCAATCCAAACCTAGGCGCCAAACAGGCCCTTAAGGCCCCATTTGTTTATGAGGATAGGATGAGAATGAGACTATTTTAAAGCTATTTCCTATGTTTGGCTGAGTCATGAGATGGTATAAAATAACCACTTCCATTTTGATTTATCCCATTGCAATGGGATAAAACAATCCCAAGAAAATTGGTGGGATTATTCGGTTTTGGGTGTTGTGGAGGTGGTGGTGTTCGACGGTGGGGTGGTTGGGTTTAGGTCTAGTGGGGATGTTTGGGTTTGTAATGAATTAATTTGTTTTTAATCTTGTCTGAAAAATGATAATTTCTCGATTTTTAATCATATCCTATATTGCACCAAACAAAGGATTACTCTATTTTTAGTCATATCCTATGTTACACCAAACATATGATAGTATTAAATTTTGTCCAATCTTATCTTATCCAATCCAATCCTATCGTATCCCATGAAAATAATCCTATCCTATTTCGTGCAGCAAACGGGGCCTAAAAGTATTCGGTTGAAGGTCCGGTCCGGGTTTCTTAAGCTTTGACCATAGACTGGACAAAACCATAAAATTTTATTATATAAAAAAAAAAGTATGACGATAAATGCACACCATAAAAACCGTTTGTACACCCCAAATTAGTTTGTTTTTAAAAATCCTATAATACCCTTGAGCAAAATTACTAAGAAGACTAATTGTTTGTTAGTACACCCACCAATAATTATTAATTAGTTTCCTATTTTAATCTTTTTTTCCTATTAATGGTTTAATATTAACATATATCATTAAAACTCTTTCTTTTTTAATAAATCCTAGATTCTCTTTTAATAGTTATAGGTGGTATGCACTTACAACAATACAATATAGTATAATTACAAAAATGGTAGTTTTAGCATTAAGTGAGATTTATTTACAAATAAGAGATTTTTTTAAAATTTGTATGGGCGTAATTACAAAAAGGGTGTAGATACAATTTAGGAGGGAAGCCATTATCCCCACTAAAAAAAACCGGACCAAACCAAGCGGTTTGATTTGGTATGGTCCGATTTAGCGGTTTATGGGTTTTTTTGCCCAGTTCTATCCAACACTTCCTACACGAAAAGTAAATTAGTGTGTTCCCTCTCTTTTTGATTGTGTTCTTAAAAACAAAATTGTAACTTGTTTTCTTTTCTCATGCTTTTGATTGTTTTGAAATTAAAAAAAATCTCATAGTCTGAAAAGTTTATAATAAAAGTATCCATTTTATAGGGTGACTTAATAAAATTAGACAACATTCCCTCTGATTTCCACACATTTTTCATAATGTAATTAGTAATCACATGATACAACACTTGTAACCCATAACATGTCTCAACAAACAATCAGGGTGTCCCTAACACAAAAACACTTAAAATATACAAAACATTGTTAAACCAACGTGCATTACTTCTCTAGACTTTCATCGTTGAATCCATAAACCTAAGTAATATGTAACAGATTAAAAGGAGCAATATTCAGCTCAATATCCACTGCAACAGAACAATTTAAACCAAAATGATACTAACTGAGCTATAAAAGAAATTTTCTACCAAAATTAAATACGATACACCAATAATAACAAAAACTAGAAATAAATATCATATCAAGAATTAAAAAAAAGACATCACTTAAGGTTTACTGAATAAATATTTTTTGAAAGTTAACACATTACCTATGATCAAATATTGTGATCAATATTGCTATCATCGTCAGATACAACCTCAGTTTCATCATCTGAATAGTAATCCTCAATTGTTTGATCTTCTCCAGCTTCATCACAAATGAAGTCATCCATATTTTCATTTGTTACCATCATCTCTTTATGCAATATTTGATCTTCAATAATGTCTGCATTGACATCATCTCTGTGAAACAATTGTGAGTCGAGATCATCATGTTGAACCATCAATACAGTATCAGAAGACTCATTTTGTTGGTAAAATAGTTGTTCATCTTATACTTCTATTACATCTTTTTCTTGAATGTCCCATAACCCCATGTGATGGACATCTTCCACCACTTTCCAGTTAGGTCCTAACTTGTTATCATCTATGTAAAATACTTGTTTTGCTTGAGTAGCAAGGATATATGGATCTTTTTTGTACCATGTGTTAGCTACATTGATGGACGTAAGATGATAATCATATTGTATTTTTTTTTTCTTTGGATTAGTGTCGAACCATTTACACTTAAATAAAATCACCTGATGACCGAACACATATACTAATTCAACCACTGAAATCAAAACACTATAGAAAGAAATGTCATTACTGTCATGCTCACCTGGCACCATTACTCCATTATTTTGAGTGGTCCGCTGCTCGTCATGACTTGTGACAAGATACCGTATTCCATTAACAACACAACTAGGATGACAACGCACTCTAAAATCGGGTCCAGGTGATAAAGAATAGAATTCATCAGGTGCTTCTGAAGACCTGTTTTCTCGTAATTGTCTCATCTACGTCATAAAACAATTGTAATTGTAGTGCGTGTTAGAAAATATAATCTAACTAAGATTATTAAAATTGATAAATAATATCTTACATGTGATTTGAACCACTTGGGAAATAATTGTTGTTGCCTTAACTCCACATTATTTGTATTGCCTTCTCTTTGTAACAACTCTCTGTGCTTACTGCACATTCAATGAAGACAAATAGTAAAAAATGTTATTAAATCATGAGTAATTAATTGGATATGTAAAGAGACATCATAATTGGAATGGTACTTACTCTAAAAAAGGATGTACTTCTTGACAGTTATTGGGGACATACCAATGAGCTATATCTATCTCTGGCTGTAAAAACTCCTTTCAATTGATACTACCAAAAGGTTTTGCTTGTTGAGAGAAAACAGATATACCTTATGTTCGTGGACCTCCATTATCATTTTGTTGAATACGATTGAATTGGTTTCAATGGAATCCAAGTAAATTGAACAAAAAAGTCAATGATTCAATAACAATGTAGGCCTTCGCAATTGATCTTTCTGGTCGAGCTTTGTTCTTTACATAAGTCTTATATCGCCCTAAAGCTCTGTGAAATTAAATTATATTAAGTTAAAAAGTTATGAATTCAGTGAAAGAATAAAATGTATAAATTAAAAAGTAAAACAAGTAACTTTCAATTGGATACATCCATCTTAATCCCACCGAACCAGCATATTTTGCCTCCCTTGGCAAGTGCACCGCTAAATGCACCATAACATCAAAGAAAGCCGGAGGGAAAATCTATTCAAGCTTACAAAGAATAATTATAATGCTTTCTTCTAAGTTGTCCAACTCATTCAAATGTAATGTCTTTGCACATAATTTACGAAAAAAGTTACATAGTTCCACAATTGTTATACAAACATCTTTTCTTAGATACCTTCGAATGCCAATTGGAAGGAGTCATTGTAACATAACATGACAGTTATGACTTTTTAAACCAGACACCTTACCTTCAATATTGTTTGCACATTTTAAAATATTAGATGCATAACCATCAGGAAATTTCACTGACTTGAGAAATTGACAGTATTCTCTTCTTTCTTTCAACGTTAATGTATATGTGGCAGGAGACTTTGAAAATCCATTTCTTTGCTGCCGTAAATGCAACTCTTTTCTTATGTTCAAATCTTCAAGATCAAGTCTAGCCTTCAAAGTATCTTTTATTTTCCTTCAATATTCAACAAAGTGCCAACAACATTATCACAAATGTTTTTCTCTACATGCATGACATCTAAATTATGTCTAATTTTTAAATGTGACCAATATTCTAACTCAAAAAATATGTTTTTTTTTTTGCCAATTTAACTCCGATGCATCACGTTTTCTTTTTCTGTCTTTGTTATGAGGACTTTTCCCCAGCATTTCATCTTTAACTCGTTCTAACTGCTTCAAAATGTCATCTCCTGAATACTCTTTAGGTGCATGTCTCATTTCACATTTATCATAATGTTGCTTATTCTTTCTCCATGAATGATTAGATGGCAAATATCTACGATGACCCACATAACAAATCTTACTCCTAAGTGCTAGTGATGATGTTTCTTCATTGCACACTGGACATGCTATATGACACCCTTTGTGCTCCATCCAGACAAGTTACCATATGTCAAAAAATCATTTATTGCCCATATTATGGCTGCACGCATTTGAAAATATTGTTGTGATGCGGCATCATAAGTCCTAACACCATTCTTCCATAACTCTTTTAACTCATCAATCAAGGGTCTTAAATATACATCTATGTCTTTTCCTGGTGCATATGGTCCAGGTATGAGTAATGAAATCATCATGAAAGGCTCTTTCATACATTTCCATGGTGGCAAGTTGTAAGGCACTAATATAACCGGCCATAAACTATAAGAGTTAGGCAAGTTTCCAAAAGGATTAAAACCATTCGATGCTAGACCTAACCTAACGTTGCGTGCAACTTGTGAAAAGATTGGATACAATTGATCAAATTGTTTCCAAGCTTGCCCATCAGCATGATGCCTTAAAAACACCTTCAGTAGATTATTTTTTTTCTAGGTGCCAAATCATATCCCTTGCAGTATGCCTAGAAAAAAAATAATCGTTGAAGTCTCTGCTGTAATGGAAAATACCTTAATACCTTTTGTGGCACTTTTTTTTCCATTATCGAACTTATACCGAGGTTCATTATAATAAAGACATCTATCACATAACTCATGCTCTTTCCAAAACAATGCACAGTCATATTTACATGCATGAATGACCTCATACACTAGGCCTAAGTCCTTTTAACATTTTCTTTATATCATAGGTAGAACTTGGTATGTTCATACCTTTACTAAATGCTGACTTCAACAAATCCAGAAGCATATCCATTGACTTGTTACTCCATTGGTTAAGAACTTTTAAATGCATCAATTTGATACTAAAATTCAATGATGACAACTTAGATCAGGGAAACAACTTTCTACTAGCTTCTTCTACCAATTAGTAAAAGTTTCAGTATTTACCTCTTCATTGCTCGGCATAGAATTAGTATTACTTTTTGGTATTGTATATGTGAAAATTTCATCTGTTGAACTCGGCCCCAACATGTCATATATGATGTCATACACCTCATCAACATCCTCATCTTCAATATGTGTTTGTTCTTTATGATTCGTATGTAGTCCACCCTTATTAAATCCACCAATGTCAACAAAATCAAAATTTTCCCCATGGAAAATCCACTTGTCGTAGGATACTGAAATCCCAAAATTGTAAAGATGGGCTTGTACTACACTTAGTGGTTCGAAAAATGCGTTTTGATAATCTCAACATGGACAATGAACACAATTGCTCTCATATTTACATCTGCGGCATCCATAAATGAGTTAACGCAAATAATATATTCTTCATACAATCTTTTTCGTAGTCGCATCCAACTCTTATCCATGATTTGAATACTGTTAACTCCAGAAAATAAAAGTTAATATAATTTAGTAAGGGCTTTTTATGTACAACAATACATTATGCAATCTCAAAGTATCTCTTTGCATTTAGTTAATAAAATATCTCTATGCTTAAAGCTTTACTTTCTAAAATATAAATGCTAGTATTTTTTTAAAGACATTTTATTAAGGTTGAGGAAATAGCACAAAAACAACAGAGAAACACAAAGGGCGAGACAACCACAACAAGCAGCACACATGCATCCAGTGATAAGCATAAGACATGATAAGCTTAATACTTGTGCTGAGAAGATAACATCACAAGACAAACCAAAGCGGAAACAAAAATAGGGTATCAATGGCTGATTGTATCCAGCTGATAGCTAAAAGTGTTAATTAGCAACTAATCAAAGGATTAGATATTAGCTGATATGGCCTGCCTAGTCAGCAGAATTAGTTAGAGAATTCTGTTAGTTAGTTCGAGAATTCTAAAAACACACATTTTGTGTGTTTAGATTCTTGAGTGTATAAATACGAGATTGTAACCAAATATTACATATGATTAATTTTCTTAGATCATTGTAAATTATATTGAAATCATTTCTCTAAAAAAAAGCTCTTCAACGGAGCTCTTCATAAACTCTTCTCACACATGAAAAATCTCTGTATCATTTCATCGAACACCTGATGTTCCTTTGAAATATTCTTCTTTCAGTTTTACAGCCAGAACAAACAAAAAAACTAGATAAAATAGCACGCAAACAACATGGCACAAAGGGACCTAAGAAATCACTCCAGACAAAATGCTAGTTGTAAAGTGCATTTCATAAAGTTTCTTTCAAAGCACTCATTTCGAATAATTAACAACTCAAACTTGCCTACAGCAATTATGTTGCCTTCTTTGTCCTCCCAATAGTCCACATTCCTTTCAAAATCTGCCAAAATAAGACAAGCAAAAAACCAATGCATTTCCAAAATGTAAATTAAAAGCTATAAAAACAATTTAAAGGAAAATTAAGGAAAACAAAACAAGAAGAAAGAAGTTGAAATATAGCATATCAACCTCTATTTAAACAAATTGGAAGATTCGTGGTCTTCTAAAATCCAGCAGATATGGGATTTAGCACGACAATACTCTCCAATTACAGATAACAAGTTGTAAAGGCCGATTGAATGGATCAAGAGACTAAAGAAAAATTGAAGATTGTGCACATTTGGTCTTCTTTTGTTGATCCCTTCAAAAGAACAAAAAAATAATTTGAAGCTTTTGATTTTGATTGTGTACTACAGATGGGAATGTTGTTGTTGTTTTTTTTTTGAATTAGTTATTCATTTCACTATCCAAAAGGCCATAATAGTAAAAAAAGAATACAAGATCAATTGGACACGAAAAGCATACAAGACAACACCCACCTAATGGCAAACCCCCACCGGGAATGATGTTCTTGTTCTGGGTTATGAGACTAATAATGTAAACAAAGAAGAAGATGAGGTAAAATGAAATTGGTAGTTTGCTTAGAGTGATAAATGGAACAAAGAAGAAGATGGGTTTACACGCTCAAAATGAAATTGAGAGTGACAATTTAATTTTTTGTATTTTGTTTTTAGATACAAACGATGCTATAAAACAAAAATGCCCATTCATTGCCTCACTATTGAGTTTACCTGGGAATCCTTCGCACGTAAAACTGGAAATAAAAATAATTTTCTTTAAAAGTCATTGTAAATATATCCTATTTTAACTTTTAAATTCAATTAATTAATTTTACTATTTAAATACCAAATTAAAATAATAATTACTATTTAAACATTAATTATTTCAATCGATAAATATTTATATAATTAGTAATGCTAGGCTTCCCAATTTTTATCCCAAATTTATTCCCAAATAGTGTTGGCACGTGAGGTGTCAACATCATAAATCATGAGATTATATGGGGAGTGACGTAATATTGACACCTCACGTGACAACACTATTTGGCAAGGAATTTGGAAAAAAATTTGGGAAGCCTAGCATTACTCTTATATAATATATTAACAAAGCAAATTTAATATCATGGAATTTTTTTTCTTTATTTAGTAAATTAAAATGATTTAGTCAAAATTATTAATGGTAAATATCCTAAACCTATAGGGACAATAATGGATTTTCGTCCCCATAACATATATTGGGACGAAATTAATGGACAAAAAGGAGGGTTCTTACCTGGTGCACGGATTTTCGTCCCCATAACATATATTGGGATGAAATTAATGGACAATAAGGAGGGTTCTTACCTGGTGCATGATTTGGTTATTTCATCCCTTTAGGGTGCCTATAGGAACTTAATTGTTAGGTTTTAGATTTGTGTTGGCTTGATTCTATAACAAAACGCTCTTTCTTTATAATGTCTAGTTGCTTAGGTGGTTCGTGATTTATACAAGTTTCAAAGAAGAAAAGCAACTTCTCATGCAAAGATCGTATTTAAGAGGAAATGTGCTTACTTGGATGCTAATGTATCGAGATTCTTCTTCCTCTTGCAAGGCGTAAGGGCACACACACATTTTGCATTCATTTGTGTCCCTGCATCACAGTGCAAAATTTAGGATGACACAATACACACACTTGTTCATGTATGCACATGCATTAGATTTAAAGTTGACAAATTTTCATAAATTGCATGTTCTAGGACTATATCTAGGAAATAGCATACTTGTGTGTTCTTATGTTTATCTATTTGTGTTTTTTTTTATTGAACTTGAATTTGAGCTTATATCATGTCTCATTGAGTTTGAGTCATTTCAGTTACTCATTCATTAAGTTTCAAGTTCAAACTAAGAAGTTAAGAAACTTTCCTTGATTTTATTGTACATAGTTTTCGTCCTTGATTTTCAAGTTGAATTTCATATTTTTTTTAAGAAAGTTATAATGATGTCTTTTGTACATGAGGGATTCTTGGCTTATAATCCAAAAATGAATTCGAATTTGGAGTTCGGAGGCCAGAGAACAGTCGAAAAACATTTCAGTGCGCGATAGGGAGCAAAGGGGAAGTGGTGGCAAACTGCTGAAACCAACCCTACCATGTGGAGGCACATGGCCCCCACAGGAAGGCCACCATTCTGCCCCTGTGGAGTCCACGGGCCTCCACAGGGATCTGAGGTGGCAAGGGTTCAATGGTCCCTTGATTCTCTCTCCTCTCCACATCATTTTCCCTCCATATAAAATCAAATTTTGGCATAAATTTTAAACAACTTTTCATTTTTTGTTTTGGTCATATCTCTCTCAAATTAACTCCGAATTTAGATTTTTAAAAGCCGAAATTGTTTATCTTGAAGAGAGGAACAAGTACCAAGCATTTTTAGAATTAAATGATGTCCAAGCTTTTCACGGTGATCTGATCTCAGTTCGTGTGTTCATCATTTGTAAGTGAATCATCTTCTTTCCTTTTTTTATCTTTTGTGATCAACTTAATGAATCTTCTTATTGGATTAAAGAAAAATGTTTAGAATGATTTTGATTTAACTTTTGGACTTGTTTGATTGATTTTCTAAATTAGCTCTTATGATTTTTAATTGAACATCTTTTAGCTAATTTTGAAGAACATGAACTTGAATCTAGAATCTCTTTGTGTTTTGATCTTGATTGTTGATTTCTAGATTTTAGTCAGATGTTCTAGAACTAGAATATTTTGGTTGTGATTTCTATTATTCATATCTAGTTCTTATTTGATTGAATATGTTGATGATTTCAAGTGTTAACTTGTTCACTTGATTTCAAAGCTAGTTTTGTGATTTCAATTGAAAACTTGTTGTTCTAGCTTTGATTGACATGTTTAGGTTTCTAGATATTTTTGTTGATGATTTTGAATGCCTAATCTAGATCTCTAACCATGTGTTCATAAGAATTAGTTACATTTGATTGTGAGCTTGTTTTGTGCAAAACTAATTCTTCATAGAGTGTGTTTGATCAACTTGCTCTATTTGCTTGTGCTTGTATCATTTGCATTCACTTAGATCATTTGCCTTATGAAGAGGTTGGAAGTCTCATTCCTTAGAGTGATTCTTTGGATTGAGCATTGGAAGTCACATTTGGAGAGTGATTCTTCAAGTTGTGCATTAGAAATCTTGGCCAGGATCAGGGTGATCCGGATAGCTAAGCGAGGAAGTCTTGTCTAGAGTCGGGGTGATTTGGATAGACAAGCAAGGTGTCTTCCTAGAGACGTGAGGTCTTGGATAGGAAGTTGACCTCGTAAGTTCACTAGGCCCTAGGGTAAAGTAGGTGTCGATAGCTTAGAGAGTGAATCTTGTATTGATTGCATGTTGAGTGTGTAACTCCTATTTGTCATAGTGAATTGCTTTTGCTGGTGGTTGTGGTATCAACCCGTGGATGTTTCCTCTTTTGAGGTTTTACCACGTAAAAATCATTTGTGTTGATTTTTGTTTTTATTAGCTTTACTTTCTTTAAACTTGTATTGATTCATACATTGCTTAATTGTATTCATATTATTTTCTCCTTAAGTTTTTATATGAAAAATAAGGACAAAAGAGTGATGCTTAATGGTCCAAAGCATATTTAATCGGTTAAATTTCAAAGTTTATCAAAGATTTATCCTTCTTTTTTAAAAGAAAAATTTTGTACAGAATTTTCTCCCAAGTAACTATAGAGTAAAGAGTAGTATAGATAGATAAGATGAGATACAAGATGAGGTAGTCAGTTGAAGTTATGTCCCCTTCCTCCTCGAAACCCCAAATTAATATCTAAGTCCATGAAAAATGAATTATTAATTGATAACCAATGCAAAACAAATTTGCAACTAAGTATAAATAAACATTTCAACCCATATATAAAACAAAGACAAACAACAGTAAAAAGAAAGTTTTGCCAAAACTAAAATAGCAAGAAAGAAGAGAAAACGTAAAGGTGGTAATGAATTATTAGTGAATCAACAACCAATGAAATTGAAGTTAGAAAAAAAAATCCTTTAATTTCTTCTACTGAGACTATCACAGACTACCCAGTAATCTCTACATGCATTATCTGCATATATGTATTTATACTCAATATTACAGATTTGTACTGTTTGATCATAACAAAAAAATGAAAATAGTAGAGTTATTTATATGTTTTTTCCTACTAGTTTTGTAAAAGTAATTTTGCTTTTATCTATCTTTTTTTTTCTGAATTCTCTCTTCCATGGTTCTAAACAAACGGAAGACTGGAAACCCTAACGCTCAACCGGAGTTTGCTTCATCCTTTAGGTCCGTAGTTGCTGCAATGGTTTGCTTAAGAATTAATGATATAAGGCAAAAAGTAGAGAATGTTATAAGCTTTATAGTTTGCTTTTTAGGCTTTTATTTATGCTACTCATGGGTCTTTTGACACGCTTCGGGCTGTTCTCTAAAATATGCAAATAAATGAAGTGTGCAGATAGTTCACCCTTCGCAAGTGTACGAGTCATTCTATCATTCTACTCGTATAGTGGCACAAGTGGGGGTCATTCCCACGAGGAGATGTGACGAAGACATTTGATAGTCGAAAATGCGATGTCAAAGTATTCATCATTTAAAATCAACCTCACTTGTAAGGCACGAGTCAAAAGACATGTATAGCAATAAACTAGTACAATGTACAAGCAAGAGTATCGTTCAGTAGAGAGGTGTATTCGCTAACCGTTTCTAATCTTAGAGTTTATTTAAAGCATGTAAAGATAAGTGCGGATGAGGTGAGAATGGTGTGTGTGTGTGTGTGTGTGTGTGTGTTGCGTGTGCAGGAAATGAAAGAATAATAAACGCAAAAATAAACAAAAGAATATGGAGATGTGAGAATGGTGATTAAGTGAGAAATAATAAAATGGTAGATAGGAGAGATGCAAGATAATGAACACATAAGGGGCAATAAGCTCACCAAACACAAAGGCATATCTATTAGATTGTTAATCAATTAAGCACATTCAATTTAAGTTACTCGTTCTTGCCTCAATTCGATTTATACCCATTCAGCTAACAGCTGAAGAGTGTGTTGAAAAACCTCTCAAACACAAAACTGCAACCAACATATATAAACCAATTCTACAAACCAATACTAGATTGAGCCCCAATACTAATATGGTAATGTAAAATGGTAACATTAAGTCCAATGAAAGTGGAAAGAGTAATTGTTCCTCCAACCATAACTTACCTACTGCCCCTAGTGTAAGAAATAACCGAATTCCCAATTATTGTAACTCCAACCACAACTCACCTAGAGCCCCTAGTGTGAGAATTAGCCAAAGTCTAATATATAACAAAAACAATGAACCAAAACTCTTCTAATATGGTAATTATTAGTTTCATCCATTCTTCCTAGCTAATTAGCCAAGACAGTGCCCGAAGAGCCCCTCCTAAAGCACAACCATAACTCTAATTCACTCAAACCCATCCATGAACATGCAATTTCGACCATCCATCAACATATACACACAAATGGGATATTTGATTACAACTACTCCTAAATTACATTAATCTATTCATAATCCCATCCATGAACATATATTAATTTTCAATCATCCATAAACATGCATTTCAAGATAAGAGATATAATCAATCATGGCAAGAATGAAACAAGACCCAAATGAACATAAATATTATCATATATAAATAGTCAAAGTGTAGGATTACAAATATTCCCAAATGAGGATTACACATATGGATAACAAGATCTACATGGAGATTGAGTTAATATATACAACCTTTGAAGAACCCCTCCAAGAACTCCATCCTTTGCTTGCCCAAAATTGGTCAAAAGTCCACTCCTAATCTCATTCAATCTACTAACAAATGTGGGGAAAGAAGCATAGAAATGGTGCTGGTGAGCTTTCCATAAAGGAAAACCTCCATGGAAGCTTGAAAGCTTCTCTCTCTTGATTGATGAAGAAGAAGATGAAGAAATGAAGTGTGGCTCATTTCTAGTCTGAAGAGAGGAGAGAAATGGGTGTTTATATAGTGTTGGGAGTTAGGGCACAAATTAGGGGCTAAAAGATGAAATTGCCCCTAGAATTACGCCCAATTTTGGCCTATCGCTAGGTGATCGGCGGTTATAATGGCGATCGATGACCGCATAATCTGATCGTCAAATGGCTATGTGTTCTTCTGTCCTCGAACGGCGGTTGAAACGGCTGTCAGGTTGACCGCCGAATCAGACCTCCGAATGCTTCAGGGATCCACTATCTTGAAACGGCGGTTAGGGTGACTGGTGAATCAGACTGCCGAATGGCAGATGTTCTTGATTTGTCCCGTAAGCTGCTGCAAGTCAGAGGGGATTCCTCCACGGACTCGATGTCGCGTTCTGGCTCGGCAACGGGTCAATCGTATGACATGGTTGGGCTTAGATCACACAGCGGTCTGTGTCAATGGTGAGGTGCATCACTCCGAATTCTTCCGTTTATTCTCTTTTTTTCGCTTATTTGAGCCTTCCAAGCTAATCTTTAAGCTCCTTTACCTATCTCATGTCAAAAAGGGGGAGAAGTCTTGAGAAATTTAGGGGGAGTATTAGTTATGCTTTAGGGGAGAAATCGTGAGAGAGAGTAACCTTTTAGGGGGAGCATTGCACATGCATTACTTTTGTATTGCTTCATTGCCATTAAGTGCAAATGGTTTTTATATTTGTTCACCTCATGTGCACTTGTTCTTGGAAAGTGTTTTCTTACTATTGTGTGCAGGTATGATAATCTACGAAGAGATTGAAGACCTTGAAGATTTAGTTTCACATGTATCTCTTTTGTAATGTAGAATGAATTTTGTTGACCAATAGCTTTATTTTTATTTTTGTGAGGAATCTTCGTGAGTGGTGATTTTGTCATGAAATAGCCAAATGGGGAGATTGTAAGGATTTCTATTTTATGATTGGCTCATTTCATGACAAACCAGATTATGGATGATTTTGTAATTGGTAGCTTAGGTTCTCGATGGCCAGCTTCCAAGCATCTATGTGACTTCAAAAGCAAAAAGTATATTCACTTGACTTTGTCTCTTGAAGAGTTTAGGTGCACACACAAACACTTCAAGAATGCTTTGCTCATCTTGAATTAGTGTTCTAATTATTTATATGTGTGCATCCATTACACATTTCACATTTGCACTTTATTGTTAGATTTAAGTGTGGTTTTGTATGGTGTAATTCATTTTTGGTTGTGTGATCGGAAGTGTCTGCGCTTGCATTATGGTATGCGTGTCTTAGTGTGATGTGTGAACACTATAGAGGTCCGCTTTCCCTCTCTTGGATTGGTCTTGGGTCACATGGTCTTATACCATGAGTTTAGGCAATCTTGTTGTTGTCAAAATCTGACATTTGGTCGTTCAAATGACCATATCTCTTTCTACAGACATCAAAACCTCATTTTCCAAATTGTACAAGAAAGTAGACATCCATACCTTTCTAACGGTATAATATTTTTAATATTTCATGACCGTTTGGATTAGTTTTGAAATCTCAAAAATGACCACTAAAACAGGGCAACTCTATTTTTGTCCGAATCTGACCTTTGGTCACTCAAATGACCATAACTCTTTCTACAGAAGTCAAAATCTTGTTTTGTAAATAGTAGTATAAAGTAGACATCCATACCTTTCCAGCGGTAAATTATTTGATATATTTCGATATCGTTTGGTCATGTTTTGAGCCACTTGAAAACCAGGGTGAGGTGCTGATTTCCCAGTGCACAGGTCACTACCCGCGTAGTCACTAACGAAGTCTTTTTTTGAGGTTTTTCATGGTCCTAGTTCAAGGGTAAGTGCGCGGGTTCCTAGATTCCTATCAGTGCAGTAGACTCGCGCAGTGTGTCGTTTTTGCCCAGAAATTGTGCTTTGAACTTTCTCAAAACGACGTAGTTTCGTTTGGACCTCATATATACTTCATTTTCTTCCACATTTTGACCTAGAACTCATATTTTAATCCTAAGTGAGAGAAAGAGTTCCCTTAGAGAGAGAAGTCCCAAATTGATTCTTTAACTCTCCAAAACCCAAAAACCATCCTTTTCATGCATCATTGAGCATCTTTTAGGCATGAGTCTTCTTCTTCTGTTGACTTGGTAAGTTGAACAAACACTCCATCTTTGTTAATTCTTCAAACTTCTCAAGATTGTGTTTTTATTGTATTTATTAGTTGATTAAATGTTAGGAATCTATATATTGCATTTAGACATTTATATTTATGTCTCATTGATTGCATTTCTTGACTGCATATTTATATCCCTTATTATATTTTGTGATAACATATATTATTTGGGCTTTGTTTGATGACTAGATGTTAGACTTGTATATCTTCATCTAGTTAGGTCTTTAAGAATCTTCATATAGATATTGATATCTAGGATTGTTTGATTGCCATCATTAATCCCTATATAAGCATTTAGTGTTGTCTAGCATTACTTGCATTTTATAATATATCATATATTCAATTAGGTTACTTAAACTCTTCTTTGAGTCAAGTCTTATGACTAAGTGGTTAGTGCACAAGCATATTGGTCTAGAATCACTATAAAAGGCCTGCGGGGAAGTAGTGGTGGGTTAGTGACCGAAAATGATGTGACTAAAGGTCAACCTAGGTTGTAAACATCATTACATATAGTGGATTTGAGGATCGTGTGTGGCTAGATAGATAACCCGTGAGTTTTGCCCAGTTGAAGGGTTTTTCACTTAAATCAATTGACATGTTTTTATTGTTTTCCGCACCTTTAAAATGTAAATTGATTGCTTGTTACATTTTGGTGATTTGATAATATTGATTAATCGAAAAATTGGTAACTAATCGATTAAAAACTATTTACCACCCTCTAGGTTAGTTTAGACACACTTTGTTTATTTTCAGTCTAGTTATTGTACATGAATAAAAACCTAGAACATGTGAAAAACCAAAACACATTCAATTCCTAGATTTATTCATGTAACTAAAACTTGAATCACAATGTATACATTAAGCATATATTCAAGATTTTAGTAACAAACAAAAACATGCTAGATTCATAAGAAAATGATCAATGAATATTCTACCATATATTTAGAGCATGTAATCAATCAATAATCAGTTAAACCCTAATTAGCTTTAAATATAGAATCAAGTGTGCTAATCTTAGATTTATTCAACTAATGAGTCCTAGCATATGATAAGGCTATTCATTATGAAAATAAAGTCAATCAAAGCACAAATAGCCCTAGATAACAAGCTAATCACAATACAACTCACAAACATGTGAAAACATAGGTTTTAAGAAAAACCTAACTCACATTCAAGTTTCTAATTAAGCACAATTACCTTTCAATTAAAGCTCTACTTCTCAAAAGCATTTGTTCAAGTAACATACACATATAGATGAAGAAAACCCAAGGTAATTGAAGACTTTAAGGGGGGTGTATTAGATTAGGACTTTTAAAGACTTTTAATGACTTGAAAAGTTTGAGTGTATTCAATACAGACTTTTAAAAACTCTTTAAAAGTCATGAGGTATTCAATACAGACTTTTATAGACTTTTAAAAAGTCTATAAAAGTTATGGGGTATTCAATAAAGACTTTTTATAAGTCCGTAAAAGTCTAGAGGTATTCAAAAAGTTAATGACTTTTATGGAATTCATATATTCAATTACTTTTGTAGACTTTTGGGTTAGAGGTATAAATACCAAGCCTCACAAATTTTCTTCCACTCTCCCAAGAAACTTTTGAAGACTTTTATTTGAGAAGAAAAAACCTATCACTTTTCTGGAAAAAAATAATAATAACAACGTTCAACTGGAGAAAGCCAATTCAACCTTCCACTCAACCCTATCATTCACAGCTAATCGGTGTTAATTTCTTGGTAATTCCTCTCTCTCTCTCTCTCATTAATTTGTGATTAAAGAGTCCTGTTACTGTTTCACATATTAGAAGTTTGAAGAGATTAGACCGGCACTCATATAAATACATCTATACATGATTTTATTTTTAATGGTTTGTGTGGGAACAAACTTGAAGACAATGATACTGTGCGAAACAGTCTGATTGTGGTTTATACAAATAGTAACCAAATCTTGCATAAATATCTTCTCCAAAGCAAATTTTTTTGATAGGTCTAAAACAGATTATTTATTCGGCTCATCTTACCTTCTTCATTGAAAATTTTAATATTAATTTATAAGGTAGATATAATATATGATCAACAAAAAAAAATTGAATAAAACAAAAACAATGTAGACATATCATAATATAAACAACTAAAATAGGTAAATTTTCTTTCATAGCCACACATTATAGGCATATATATAGCATCTTAGGGTTTTGATTCTTGATTAATTTGATGAATAATTATGTAATATTGATTTCTTTTATTTATAATTATGTAAAATTCGATGCATTGATTATGTTGTTGGCAAGACTGCATGGAAGAAGAACTATGATTTACGGTTGTTGGTGTTGCATAATTATCTACTGCATTTACTGTTTATTTTATTTTTCTTTAAAAAAAAGTCGTGTGTTTGCTATTGACTGTGTAGTCCTGTACAGTGCAACAATTTTTGTTTTTGTATTTGACACCGTTAATATATATAATTTATATTTCCGATTATATATCTTTTGGGGTTGGGCTTTATTTTGAAGCATTCTTTATCATTTGTTGCTTTTAGGAAGACTTTAAAACTTTGAGCACACTTGTTTTTGGAAACAATCCTTTTACAGTAAAGATATAGTTAGCTTAAATCTTCCAGATTTTTCTGGTACTGTGTTTAATGTATGCTTCAACCTACCTGCTGCTGCTAATTAGGGGCATCTCCACCAGAAATTATAGGTCTCACATCAAAGTTATGTTCATTTTAACTCAGAAATCTAAAGTTTGAGTTCCCAATCAATTTAAGATCAGCTCTATGTTTTTTTTTCTTTCTTAGTTATGCCCGCTTAGGATTTGTCAACGACAATTACTATTGTTAGAGATGGTTAGAGACCATCTGATTTGTTCTATAATCTTACATTCTTAACTAACTTTCTGCTGACTACCATTCTAATATTTTGATTGTAATACATTATATGAATGCAATCTTATGTAATATTAATTGTTCTATTGCTTTGTTTATTTTTTTGTCTTCAGGTGGTTCCATTTATATATAATGTCTCATTCCAATATGCATGAAGATGATGTAGATGAAGAAGACATGGAAGAAGAAGAGGAGATGGAAGAATTATTATTTGAAACTATTAAGTGTTCATTGATGGCAATTCAAGCAATTCTCCATGTGCTAAATAAGCTTTTAGTCATCGTGTGTCTCGAAAGTGTCCAACGTCCACTAACTAGACGACTAATAACTAGAGGTGGATATGATTACATACATAAAATCTTAAATGAGGAACCGGCACACTTTCGACAAATTTATAGAATGTATCCAGATGTGTTTGTAAAGTTGTGCAGCATCATTAGAGAAAAAACACTATTACATGATACGAGATAAATTTGTATTGAAAAAATGCTTGCAACATTTTTAATCACTGTCGAACAAAATTCTCGATATTGCTTAATTCGCAAAACATTTAATCGATCACATTTCAGTACTAGCCGAAGTTTCAACAAGATTTTGAAGGCATTAAACACAATTACAGTAGATATGATGGTCAAAACTGGATCCACGGCTCCAGAAAAAATAAGGGAAAGCACAAGGTTTTACCCTTACTTTAAAGTAAGTGATAATTTTTTTTAAGCTTTATTTAATTATTTGTTTATTATTATTCTCATTATTATTATTTTTTAAAATTTCAGGATTGCATTGGAGCTATTGATGGCACCCATATTCCAGCAAGTGTAATTGGACGTGATAAAAGCAGTTATCATAATCGACACGGAATAATTTCACAAAATTTTTTTAGCTGCTTGTAACTTTGATTTGGAATTCATATATGTGCTTAGTGGGTGGGAGGGATCTGCACATGATTCAAAAGTGTTAAGTGATGCTTTATCAAGAAGGAACGGACTTAAAGTGCCACAAGGTATGGTTTTTCTTTTTATTGCCACTTATTATTTATATTATTGTTTTAGCTTTTATTGCCACTTATTTGATTTTTGTTATAAAGTTTATACATCGCTTACCGTTTGTATAAGTATCGTATGTTCAAGTAAATATTTTTTAGTGGATTGTGGATTTCCAAATCGACGCCAGTTCTTAGCTCCTTTTTGAGGTACCCGCTATCATCTTCAAGATTTTGGTGGTCAAGGTCGTGACCCAGAAAATGCAAACGAGTTGTTCAATCTTCGCCATGCTTCCTTGAGGAACGTAGTTGAGAGGAGTTTTGGTATATTTAAATCACGGTTCACAATTTTTAAAACAACCCCTCCATTTCCATATAGTACACAAGCAGAGCTAGTGTTAGCTTGTGCAGGATTACATAACTTTCTTCGTAAGGAGTGTCGATCCGATGAATTTCCAGTTGAATCGGATGATGAAGCTTCATCATTACTAGTTAATGAAGATGATGATTTTGAACCATTTTTTGAGATTCAAGAACAACAAAGAGAGAATGTTAATGGATGGAGGGATGCTATAGCTGCTGATACGTGGAGAGATGTTGGACATCTTGTTAATTGACTGTGTTTATTTAAAATAATTGTTGCAATGTGATTGTTGTGTTAGGGAGTGAGCGGCCTGTGTTTTTCTTTGCTATTGTTTTGGAGGCCTTGGCCTGCTTTATAATACATTGCCCTTTCAAAAAAAAAAACACATAGGTTGGGAGTATTACACTATTACTCTTGCATGTAGACTTTATTTTAAAAATTTTTCTAAAAGTGCATCAAATTTTATGAAGATAATCCAAATAGTAATGTCTTCAGAACTTTCTTTGTCTGCACTACTTGACAGTGTATGATTTTGTAGAGATATATGAGCAACCAAACTTGAAGGTTATTGCTTTGTTGGATACCGACTTGTTTAATGAATGTTGGTTTATTGTTGGTTAACATAAAAATCACAGGAAACCAATCAATTACCTTTGCTCAGTAACTCTGCCTTGGTTGTGGTCAATTACTTCCATGAAAATAGGGAAAGATTTTTGAGCAACATAATCAATTTAAGAATAATTTTGGTATGATTCGTATGAATTTATTACCTTAAAAAGCTGTCAACTACGTAGATCTGTGAGAAGTTTGGTATCTTAGGAACATACGCTCCTTAGTATGACCTTTTACGTTACAACAAAGTAAATATTATTTTTAGATGTCAAAGTCAATGAAAGCCTATCGATTTTCTTTGAAAGTTCATCAATGTCTTTAAAAGTCTTTAAAATGAATGTAGATAAAAGTCTATGAAAGTCTTTCATGCTTTTATAGAGTCTATAAAAGTCATTCACTTTAAAAAAGTCTTTAAAAATCATTTGAAATCCTAATTGAATACACCCTCCTAAAGATCAAAACACAAAGAATATATCAATACCTTGGAAATTCATGAGGTCCCGAATTTAGGTGTAGAACCACCATAAAACTTGAACAAAAGACTTCAAACTTACTTGGAGAAGATAAAGAACTCCAATACAAAGATTCTCTAACTTGAATCACTCAAATCGCACAAGAAATGAGAGAGATATGGTGTTTGGAAGTTGGGAAAATGTAGAGAGAAAATTCTGCACTCTTTTCTTTCTATTCTCAACTTATGAAAAAAATGAGTGGGAAATGAGATATTTAAAAAAGAGGGAAGAGAGAGGTTTCAGGTGTCCAATGGCCATGCGCCACCTCAGCTCCCCAAGGAGGCGCGTGGCCATCTTGGGGGCAGGAAGGGTTTCTCCCCGAGATGGCCTTGCGTCTCCTTGGGGAAGGGTGGCTTGATGGCATTTGGCCACCGCCACTTCCCTTCGCGCTCCTCTCGCGTTCTTCGACCGTTCTCCGGCCTTCGAACTCCGAATTCGAATCCATTTTCGAATTATGAACCGTAACTTCCTCACAGACATAGATGTCTACAAAAACTTGACCAGAAATTAGGAA
This sequence comes from Dipteronia sinensis, assembly GCA_033220585.1. Classification (NCBI taxonomy): domain Eukaryota; kingdom Viridiplantae; phylum Streptophyta; class Magnoliopsida; order Sapindales; family Sapindaceae; genus Dipteronia; species Dipteronia sinensis. The sequence goes on along the minus strand of CM065640.1, from coordinate 32,955,891 downwards.
TTCGACTCAATACACAAAAACGAAGACCATGGACAATAAACACACGAAAAGTTTTGTAACTTCCAACTCGGAACTTGAAAACTAATGAATGAGTAACTGAAATGATCGAAACTCAATAAGGAATAATATAAGATTAAATTCAAGTCCGAATTCCACAAAACATAAACAAACAAACACATGAACACACAAGAATGTCGTTTCCTAGATATAGTCCTAGAACATGTAATTTACAAAATTTGTCAATTTAAATCTAATGCATGAACATACAATATCAAGTATGTGAATGTGTTATACCAATTGAGCACAACGATGCAGGGACACATATGGATGCAATGTGTGTGTGTGTGTGTGTGTGTGTGTGTGTGTGTGTGTGTGTGTGCCTAAGCCTTGTAAGAGGAATGATGTCTAAATATACCTTTGTTGAGCAATCAAGCATATTCCTCTTTAAAGATCCATCTTGCTTGAAGATTTGTCCAACTTCCTTGAAGCTTGATAAACCGTGAATCTTAGACAACTAAACAATACAAAAGAAATGTCGTTTTGAAATAAATAATGCCAACATAACTCAAAATCCTAACAAATGATGATTAAGAGAGTTAATAATAATATACCTGAAAAACATTGTTTTGTTGACAATAAGGACCAGAGAAGGAAATGGGTCCTACAGAAAAGATCTATTCTGTTGGGACCAAATTCTATTCAAATTGAAAGAAGAAAACTTGTAATAAACCCAGGACACAGAACCTGTGAGAACCTTAAAAGAAATTCTACAAATCAAAATAAATATTGCATAAAAAAAAGCGAATTGCCCGAGAGACTTGGAGCAAACGATTTTCCCCTTTTTTTCTGGACCTCTGATATCTACTAATGATTATTGTGTGCAGGAACCTGAATTTTCGGGATTTTTCTTTAACGAACTCTTCAAGACAGAATCCTGAAAATCCCGATTCCCACACCTGAGGAAAATTAGTACATTTACTTCTTAAACCTCCATTTAAAGGAAAATTAAACTTAATGAAAACGCAACTGTTTTGCCTAGAAGACCGATAAAGACAAGTTTCTAGCCAAACTAATTAGATAGCATTTACAGAGATCTATCAAAAAGAAAACAAATCTCACCAGACCCAAACCCTAAAATTGCAAAACAAACTCTTTAAAAGAAAATAATTTTAACAATCAATCAACACAATAAAGCAATTCATTTTACATCTATACACATGCAAAGTAACACGATGAAAAAATATAGATAGACATGAAAATGGACATCGTTCAAAATTCACAACAATTAAGATTCCAAACACATTTAATAAGCACAAAAAATGACTAAAAGACTAAACTTTACAAGCAAATCAGACAATTTTCACTAACAGAAATTTAAGCAGTGAACCTGTTTATAGAAGTGAACCTGTTTATAGAATTGTAGCAATTGCAACAAAAACACAAAAATACCTGAAACAGCAAAAACAAAACTAGAAACTTGTGTTGGAAACCGAGATTGTAACATCAAATAAGAGTTTAATGAGTTCACTTTTTGCAACCCATAAAAATAAAATTAAAAGATTTTGCTAAAATCTAGGGTTTTAAGACACACCCTGTACCTATTTTTGAACAAAACTCTATACACTGAGAAAATAATTAGGGAAGGAGAGAACCAAACTGAGAAAGAGACGAAGAAACATGGTAATAGCCTTACCTCTTCGTTCTTGAAGCTTCGAAAATCTTGTCTGGTCTAACTGAGAAGGGCTTGGGCTCTCAAATTCAGCCACTGATGCACCTATACAATAGGTAGAGTATGTGTGTGGCAATAGAGCTTGATATCCAAGCAAGACTATGCAAATACTCAGCAATCACATTAAGTGCTCGTTTTGTTGAGCTTTCTACTGCCTCAAAAGGTCTACAAACGTCTATTTGAGTTTTTTTTTAGAGTTATTTGGTTTGACTTTTAAGATTATCTATTTTAAATTGAGTAGAGGCTAGTAGAGTTTAAACCTCTACTAGGCAAAAGCTCATTGAGAGGTGTTTCTTCAAATAGACTTTAAAAAAAAAGTATACCAGCCAAACAACTATAATTTTTTTTCTTCAAAAACTTTATTTCTAATAGATCTACTATAAATAGATCTTTTACCAATAGAAATTTTTCAAAAGCCCAACCAAACAAGCTCTAAGATAAGAACTTTTTCTTAACTCAATCCTCTATCTCTCTCCTAAGACTCATATAAGAAGCGTACAACTCATTTATATCTATTCACTCTTTATGGCAAATTACATTTTCAATCTTGTATTATTTTTTATTCCTTTTTAACTCATCAAATGCATAAAAAATTACAATCTTTTCCCCTTGAATCACACTAAAATCAGTTTTGGGTTACTACACAATCCTTGTTGTGTTACTATTATTAAGACTTGTCAATCAAGTAATTATACAGACTCAAAGAGTTGTATCCGTCATTCGACTTCCAACGCAAATCTAAGAGATGCTATAATTGAAATCTTATTAAGTCCTGTCTATTAAGTAATTATATAAACTTTAAGGGTTATGTCCGTAATTTTACTTTAAATTAAAAGAAGAAAATGGGAAGCTATAATTATGAGCTATTCCCTCTTTTTATATAGTAAATATATAGAGAGAAAACCAAAAATAATCCTTCAAAACATTAAACTTTCGTTTTTAACCACATACGAAAGTTTAATTATTAATAACCATATTTTTGAGAAATTACTTGAATGTCCTCATATAAGAACTATCCCTAAACACACACACACACACACACACACACACTCTCTCTCTCTCTCTCTCTCTCTCTCTCTCTCTCTCTCTCTCTCTCTTTCTCTCTCCCCCCACTAATCTCTTTCTTTCTTTCTCTCTCTCCTCTATTTCTTTCCCTACTCATCATTGCGGGACGTGGTTGCTTGGGTGTGCACTGCCCGGTGAAGGTGTCACCGAGCTGCCTTGGCTGCGCCGAACCAGCGGTTGCGCCGCTCCTCTCTCTCTCCTCTCTTCTCTTTCTCCCTCCTCTCTCTCTTTTCTCCTCTCTCTCTCTCTCTTTCTCTCTTCGCGAACCAAGAACAACGCCGTTGGAGCTTTCACTAGCACTGTGATCTGTAAAAAATAAAGAAAAAAAATACAATTTGAGGAAGAAGAGATTTTAGTCAAGACTTTAAGTTTGCTTCGATTTCAAGTTTTTAGTCAAGATTGCAAGTTTGCTTCCAAATTTCAAGTTTTTAGTCAAGATTTCAAGTTTCAAGACATTTCCAGATTTTCTAAACATTTCGTGTTCTCTGGGGTATAAAACTTGAAATTATGCTTTAAATCTCTGGAAACATTTCAAGATTCCAAGTTTTGTCAACATTTCGAATTTTTATAACAGATTTCAAGTTTTGTCGACATTTTGAGTTTTTATAGAAGATTTCAAGTTTTCGAACCAGTGAAACTTGAAATATTCTGGAAAAAACATGAAACTTAAATTATTTTAGGGGTAATTTGGTAATTTGGTAATTTGGTAATTTATAGATATACACTGACTTTTTTTTATAAAAAAAGTGGTTATTAACAATTAAATATTGGTATATGGTTAAAAACGAATTTCCCATGTTAGATATGATCATTTTCAACAATTTCCACTAATTAGATATTGACCAATTTTATTTTCATAAAGCAAACTGAAAAGGACTCATTTAGATATTATTATTATTATTATTTTTCTAAGAATTTTGAAAAGATCATGGTGATACGTGGATGGACATGGTATTGCAATTGATTACACGTGGCACAACGCGACCGAAGAGTATGAGCCATTGTATTTTGGACAACAAAATCTAAGCCACAAGGACTTGAAAGAGTGAAGAGGCGTTGCGTTATCTAGAGTTAAACTTCATTTTATCTCTCATTTTTAAATTTATGGCCACAAAATTAATTTTAACACCCACAATTAATAAAGTCAATTTTCTACATTACAGTATTACACTTATCACGTCCTTTTGAGTTTTGATGTTTGGATTAATTTTTAAAAGTTTTACATCATTATTGAAAACAGAATTCAATTAAATAAAAAAAATTAATTTTATATTTTAATCAACAATAATGCTATAATAATTAAAAAAGATTAGCCAAAAAATAATCAAAACATGGATTGTTGTTCTCATATCATTTTCAAACAATTAGACCCAAGATTATTAATTTTATTTGAATTAATTTAGAGTTAATTAAGATAAATTTTGTATCTTCTAATACTTTTTTTTATAATATTTTTATAGTTTTGACAAGAATATTATAATAATTAAGTGTATGAATTATTGTAATATTTTAAAAAGTAAAAAAATAAAAATTGTAAAAAAAAAAGAAGACACATTTTTCATTAAATATTTTTATTTTTAGGACTCTTATTTAATTTTTTTTTTGGTCTTTTATTATTATTTTCATTTCTTAAAAAAATAACCATAAATAAATCTATATCTCCCAAAATTCATGAAGTTGAGAGACCAGTAGAGTGTGAAAGAGTCTCTCCTGAGTCCTGTCTCTTTGCTCCTCTAAAATAATCATTTTTCAGGGAATAATTAATAAAAAACACTCGCAACAAATAAATAAATAAAAAAAAATCCATCTAAATTTTTCCACATTTTCCCTCACTTTCTCTCTGGCCAAACATGGACCTGGCCACCAACCTCCACCTCCGCTCTTCCTTCTTCACCCGTCTCCGCCCAGTCTCGACCCCAAAACCAATCGCCAACCCCTCAAGCTCAGTCCTTTTCACCCGGAAACAGAGGTGCAACATCTCCTCCAAAGCGTCCGCCGCCACCACCACCGTCGAGAAACTCGCCGCCGAGACGCAAAAAGACATCGAATCGCTGTTTTCATCGAATTCTACTAACGATGAGTTCGAGAGCAAGAAGCGTGGCGGCGGGAACAAGAATTCGAACACGGGCGGCGCTTCGAGTGTTTCTTCGGGCGTGAAGCTTGAGGACATAAGCAAGAGCTATAAAGGAGTGACTGTGTTGAAAAACGTTTCGTGGGAGGTCAAGAAAGGAGAGAAAGTTGGTTTGGTGGGTGTGAATGGAGCTGGGAAAACGACCCAGTTGAGAATTATCACTGGATCAGAAGAACCTGATTCGGGTAATGTTATAAAGGCGAAAACCAACATGAAAATTGCGTTTCTGAGCCAAGAATTCGAGGTTTCGATGACGAGGACAGTGAGGGAAGAGTTCACGAGTGCTTTCAAGGAGGAAATGGAGATTGCAGGGAAGTTGGAGAGGATCCAGAAGGCGTTGGAAAGCGCTGTAGAGGATATGGAGTTGATGGGGAGGCTTTTGGATGAATTCGATTTGTTGCAGAGGAAAGCACAGGCTGTGAACTTGGATACATTGGATGCTAAGGTCAGTAAGTTGATGCCTGAGCTCGGGTTTGCGCCAGAGGATGGGGATAGGTTGGTGGCATCCTTTAGTGGCGGGTGGCAGATGAGAATGTCGCTTGGGAAGATCTTGTTGCAGGTATATTTGTGGTTTTGGATATCGAATTTTGATGTTGGTTTTATGTTTATGAATTGTTAGTTTACTAATGTATGTTGCTATTTCAAATTCAGGACATTCTCATTATCCGTTACCTTGTGAATGGTTGTGAAAATTGATCCGATGAAGAGATGTCATAGTTTTTGGTTAGGGAATTGCTAATTTCATTAGAATTATCTTTGGTTACTCAATAGTTATTGATGTTTAATAGTGTGAGGCAATTCATTTCGAAAGAAGTGAGACTATTAATGGCTGAACAACTTTTTGAGTGGAAATGTTGATAGTTATTATTGATGACATGTCGTAGAATGTATATGTATGGATGGCTGGTTGTTGATGTATGTCTTCATTTGCAGGATCCAGATTTATTGCTTTTGGATGAGCCTACAAATCACCTTGACCTTGATACGATTGAGTGGCTTGAGGGCTATCTCAGCAAGCAGGATGTGCCGATGGTTATCATATCTCATGACAGAGCTTTTCTTGATCAGCTGTGTACAAAAATTGTGGAAACTGATATGGGTGTGTCCAGGACGTATGAGGGAAACTATTCTCAATACGTCTTGGAAAAGGCAGCATGGATTGAATCTCAGTATGCTGCGTGGGAGAAGCAACAGAAGGAAATTGAGCATACAAAAGACTTAATAAGTAGGTTAGGGGCAGGGGCAAATTCTGGACGTGCTTCTTCTGCTGAGAAGGTACAAAGCTGTACTTATCATAAGAGTTACTTGCAGTTCTAACAAAATTGTATTCGAAGTCTTAGAACATGTGAAATGTCCTTATCTTGGTAATTGTTTATCTTCTCTTTGATATCTATTATACTAATAACTTATTATAGATGTATATATGATATGATGAAAAAGCAATTTTTTCATCCTTGATAATGTTAGAAATGTTGTTTCATCCTCAATAATAACTTAGTATAGAAATGTTGTACATTACATTGTTTATTATTAAAAGGAAAGCTTATACTTGCATATCTGTTGACATTGTTAATGGCCGCTACTTCAAGTGGTAAATGGTTACTCAATACTTTTGTTTGCTATTGAGATTTTAACTCTAATATTTATGTGATGGATCTTTATATATTTTCTTTTCTGTGGATCAATTCCTCACCCAACAATTTCTGTATTTGCTTTTTTGGTAAGAGCAGAAGCTGGAGAGACTTCAAGAAGAGGGCCAAATCGAGAAGCCATTCCAACGGAAACAAATGAAGATTAGGTTCCCTGAGCGTGGAACAAGTGGAAGATCTGTTGTCTTAATTAAGAACTTGGAATTTAATTACGAGGATAAAGTGAGTTGAGATAGTTGATGATAAAACAAAGTGCGCTTTAAACATTTTGTTTCTTGATTAATACAAACACGAGTTATGACATAGTTGGTCTTTTGCCAGGTTCTGTTTAACAAGGCAAATCTTACAATTGAAAGGGGAGAGAAAATTGCCATTATTGGCCCAAATGGGTGTGGAAAGAGTACTTTGCTGAAACTCATAATGGGATTAGAGAAGTCAAGAGGAGGTGATGTTATACTCGGGGAGCATAATGTTCTACCAAACTATTTTGAGCAGAATCAGGCATGTTACCTTCATCAATTATATGCTTTTATTGTCTGATCTAATGATTGCTTTTATCCTTCATTGTTAGTTTGTAAACTGTGCTGCTATACAAATAGACAGCAGTGCTGTTTTGAGTTTAACCGACTTATATTTTAGGCTGAGGCGCTTGATTTGGATAAAACAGTACTCGAGACAGTAGCAGAAGTTGCAGAGGACTGGAGAATTGATGATATAAAGGGACTCCTTGGTCGTTGTAATTTCAAAGCTGACATGCTTGATCGAAAGGTTTCCCTTTTGAGTGGTGGTGAGAAGGTAAACTGAACCGGTGTACACTGTACTCATCCTGAAACTTTTTACTCTTGTGTGAACGTCATTCAACTTCCATTGTCCTGCCTTAGAAGTATTGCTATTCTAATCTTTGAACTGCTTCTATTGTTTGCTGGGCATCTGATTTGCACATATTTCTTTTAGATTAGTACTACTTACGTTAATGACTAAACAATTAGGTGAAACTTAGTGGAACTATGGTTGACATCGTGCAGGGTCTGATTAACAGTTGGCTAAACATTTGAGTGAAATCTAGTCCTTTTATGTTATGGAACTGCTGTTGTTATGTTTAAGATGAATGATGCTATACCTATACATACCATTGTGCTCCTTAATTGTACTATGTTTTCCCATTGAATATGAACTTGTAATTTGAATGAAGTCTTGCTGTTCCATTTAGGCACGTCTTGCTTTTTGCAAATTCATGGTAAAACCATCAACTCTTCTCGTCCTGGATGAACCAACTAATCACTTGGATATACCTTCAAAAGAGATGCTCGAGGTTTGGATTTTTCTTATTCTGTTTTCCTGCTTTTGGACATCTTATTTTACAGAAAACAACTTTTAGCATATAGCTTCTATAGCCACTGAATTTATTCTGCCAACTCAAATTGTTCTTTCAGGAAGCGATAACTGAATACAAAGGCACAATTATAACAGTTTCTCACGACAGATACTTCATAAAGCAAATAGTTAATAGAGTAGTGGAAGTTAAAGACTGCAATTTACAGGATTATGCAGGCGATTACAATGTATGTGTTGCCTTTTTCTCTACCTTACTAGTAGCTCTTTTAATTACACTATGTTAGTGAAAATTGTGTGTTATCATATCGATAAATCACTTGTTTTACATAAACCTGACTGAATCTGGAGTTCTATTTCAATATTGAATATTAAGAAGAAGCAAGTGCAGTGCGAATTTAGTTTAGGTCTTATGTCTTCTGATTGTTTTAAATTTCACGATGCTCAGTATTATCTAGAGAAGAACCTTGACGCTAGGGAAAAGGAGCTTGAACGTGAGGCTGAGCTCGAGGATAAGGCTCCTAAAGTCAAGGCCAAATCCAAGATGTCAAAGGTAAGTTTGTCTCTGCAGTTTCAATACTAGTAAGAGAGCTCATCTTTATCTGTTTGGAGTGCCAGTCTCAAATTCTCTTCTTATTCCTTAAACAGGCTGAGAAAGAAGCTCGGAAGAAACAGAAAGTGCAGGCATTTCAGGCAGCAAAACAGAAATCGAAAGGGGTGAAGAATTCGAAGAGATGGAATTGAGTAACGCTGTAGATGTATTGGAGATCACCCTGCCGCGCTAAACTGATTTGATCGTGAAAAAAGCCTTAGGAGGAAACATGGCCGATTGGAGTCAAATAATTGATCTGTTGTATATATAATATCTATAGGCAAACCAATTTTAGTTGAAAATTGAAGGTAGAAATGTGAAAGTCTTGTGCTAGAAATTTCTGCACTCAAAAGCTTTGTAATTATACAATTAATCTTCTGAGAACTGTTTCATTTTTTTCCTAAAATGTTGTCAACCAAGTACTAGTAAGGATCTGGTGCGAATATTTTGATTTCGTGAAGTTACATGCCTTTTGTCTTTTAATGGATTTTTAAAAATAAAAATTAGCATCAGGATATTGACACTTGATCAAGGATAGTCAAATCACAGATATTCTGTGTTCTAAACCTGGAAAAATTTCATTCTATTGTGATATTGTGTTAGGAAAAATATGATATTATTCAGCAACCCAACCCAAAATACTTACAAGTAACATATATTGGCATACTAATTTAGGGTAGAGATTTGTTGTTCTTCTTTGTACATTTTAGGTGAAACATTTCCCAACTTCATGAAACAAAACGGTTAATGGAAACTCATCCTTAAAAACCAACCTATAAAAAGAGGGCGCCCAATGGATATCATATGTAGTACCAATGGATTATGACTAATATCATATGTAGTACGACTGAATGAGATCTAATTACGTACATATAACATATTTGACATTGTACTGTGGTCGACCTATCATTTCTAGTTGAGGGACTATGCTGAATCCTGCCTTCTCAGGTAGCAACCCTCCTTTGGTCATCCTGTTCGTGACAAACCCAGTAGTGTAAGATTTGATATCTATTGATACGGAGTTAGGAACCCATTAGGAAGAGTTATATATGAACAATTAATTTCATATTTAGTTGATGAGACGAGGTTGATTTAGTGGTAAGACCTCACACTTATATTTAAGAGGTTTTCTTAATCCTGAAATATTGTAATAATTAAAAAAAAATCTAAGATTCCAATCAACTAATTTCATACTGAAGGTCTGTTTGATTTTTACACTTAGGGGTCGTTTGTTTTTTTCACTTAAGACTTAATGTGTCTGAATTGAACTCATTAAGTTGTTTTGTTTGTTTTTTTAAGTGGTCAAACAACTTAAAAATATCAAAAAACAACTTAAAATAAAAAGTAAGAAATCCTGACTTTTAACTTAATTCCAAATCACTGGATTACAATTAAAATATTGTATTCCAAGTTTATCCTCCAAAAAAAGATATATTTCCAAATTTATATTAATTTAATATGGTATAAAAAAATTTCTTTCAACATATTTCTTATTTTAAACATGTTTTAGAAAAGAAAAGAAAAACCTAAATACTTTTCATAATGAAATTTTTCAGAGATTGAACAATTGAATTTCTCTCCTGCCAAATCCCGGTAAGAACTCTTTATTTATTTTATTTTATCCAACTATTAATATAGTGCTTAATAAAGTTATCTATCATATTAAGTAGATTTCGTGGCTCGAAAATGTTATAGAATTATTGTATATAAAAATTCAAGAACATTTTTTTTATTTGGTTTCCAGTGCATATGATCTAGGAAACCAAAAAAAAAACAAAAAAGATTTCATGAATTATATTCACCGAAAACGTGGACAACGTATAAAATTGAACTTGAATTTGAACTTTTTTTTGATAATAAATTTAACTTAAACTTTGTTTGCAGAACATGTAAAATTATATTCTTTGTTTAACTTTTTATTTTGTTAAATTAAACTTTGTTTAAAAAAAAAACCATACAAAATGTTATAAAGAATGGTGCATGTTAAATTACCTCTTTTAATTAGTATGGATATAAATATACAATTACATATTTTTAGACAGTTTTATTTTCAAAAAACAAACATGTTAACAGCACATTCAGATGTGAGGAAAAAAAAAACAAACATGTCATTCAGATTCAGATTTCAATCCCTATTCAGTCTTCAGAAAAATTCAGGACTGTTCAGTGTTCAGACAAAAAAACAAACGACCCCTTAGGGGTCGTTTGTTTTTTTCACTTAAGACTTACTGGGTCTAAATTGAACTCATTAAGTTGTTTTGTTTTTTTTTTAAGTGGTCAAACAACTTAAAAATATCAAAAAACAACTTAAAATAAAAAGTAAGAAATCCTGACTTTTAACTTAATTCCAAATCACTGGATTGCAATTAAAATATTCTCTTCCAAGTCTATCCTCCAAAAAAAGATATATTTCCAAATTTATCTTAATTTGATATGGTATAAAAAATTTTCTTTTAACATATTTCTTATTTACACAGGTTTTAGAAAAGAAAAAAAAAACCCTAATTAATTCTCATAATGAATTTTTTCTGAGATTGAACAATTGAATTTCTCTCCTGTCAAGTCCCGGTAAGAACTCTTTATTTTTTTATCTAACTATTCGAATAGTGCTCAATAAATTTGTCTATCATATTGAGTAAATTTCCTGGCTTGAAGATGTTATAGAATTATTGTATGTAAAAAATTCAAGAACTTTTTTTTTATTTGGTTTCCGGTGCATCTGATCCAGGAAACCAAAGAAACAAAAATGGTTTCATGAATTATATTTACCGAAAGTGTGGATAACATACAAAATTGAACTTGAACTGTAACTTTTTTTACAATAAATTTAACTTAAACTTTGTTTGCAGAACATGCAAAATTATAATTTTTGATTAAATTTTTTTTTTGTTAAATTGAACTTTATTTGTAAAAAAAAAATACAAAATGTTATAATTAATTGTCCATATTAAATTACTTCTTTTAATTAGTGTATGTATAAATGTAAAATTACGTATTTTCAGATAATTTTATTTTTAAAAAACAAACATGTTGACAGTACATTCAGATGTGAGAAAAAAAACAAACATGTCATTCAGGTTCAGATTTCAGTCACCATTCAGGTTCAGATTTCAGTCACTATTCAGTCTTCAGAAAAAATCAGGACTATTCAGTATTCAGACAAAAAAACAAACGACCCCTTAGCTTAATGACACATAATGTATTCCATTATGTTGTTTTGTTTGATTTTTTAAATAATAAAATCACTTAAATATCTCTTAAAATCACTTTTTAATAAAAGTGAAAATTTTCTGCTTTTCAATTAACTAAAAACAACTTACCAAAACTATCCTCACAAACAAAACATATTTCAAGTTTTTCATTCTCTCATGATTCTAACTATATTAATATAATTTTTTCTGAAAAAAAATTAGGAACCATAAAATCTAGTTGCTTCAGGACTCAAACAACTCTATTGGAATCCATGTTTCCTTAGAACTTTTTTTTAATCCATAATTTGATTAGTTTATTAATTTTATTTTAGAGTTTGACATTTCTTTTAATTGTACAATTTAAGATGAGACCAATCATTAAAATTATCAAAGTTCCATACAGCAAAACCGAAGTGAAGGTCTCAAACTATGGATGTTTTAAATATTTTTTTGAAAAATTACTTATTTTTTTAACAATTTAAATTACTTATTGTATATTATTTTTTAATATATTAAAATATAAATATAAAACAAATAAGATTTAAAAGGTTATAAATATAAAAATATTTATAACTTCAAAAAAAAAAACCTACATATCCGGTTTCACCATAAAACATAAAATCAAACACAATCACTTATATTCGGTTGATGCGGGTCTTAATTAGTCAAGTGATGGTCAACAAAAATTACTCTAAAAACTGCCCGGTAACGTGTCTAGGTACACCGTACACAAAGTGTTTGTATAAAGGCAGAATTTCATATAAGTCCTATCTTTTTGGTGATTTGTCACCTTTATAAATGTCTTTCCAAATTTATCACTTTAGTCCTTACTTTTTTCAAAATTCATCACTTTAGTCCATTTGACCAAATATGAGAAAGTCAACTATTTTAAAACCCATGAAAGTACACTTTTACCCTTATTACTATTTAATTTAGCTAAAATGATTATATTAGCTTTAAATTAAAATGAAAAATAATAAAATTCTCAACAATAAAATCTTAAATAAATATATTACAAAAAAATATTAAATTAATAATAATAATAAAATCCATTAATTTTTTCTTTTTGGTATTTTGTCATAATGGATATTTATTTAGCTAAAATGATTATCTTAACTTTAAATGATTTTTTATATAATTTTTTTTGCAATCTATTTATTTAAGATTTTATTATTGAGAATTTTATTATTTTTTAAAATCATTTAAAGTTAAGATAATTATTTTAGCTAAATAAATATCCATTGTGAAAAAAATACAAAATAAGAAAAAATTAATGGATTTTATTATTATTATTTATTTAAGTTTTTTTTGTAATATATTCATTTAAGATTTTATTATTGAGAAGTTTGTTATTTTTCATTTTAATTTAAAGCTAATATAATCATTTTAGTTAAATTAAATAGTAATAAGGGTAAAAGTGTACTTTTATGGATTTTAAAATAGTTGACTTTCACATATTTAGTCAAATTGACTAAAGTGATGAGTTTTGGAAAAACTAAGGACTAAAGTGATGAATTTGGAAAGTCATTTATAAAGGTGACAAATCACCAAAAAGATAGGACTTATATGAAATTCTGATATATATATATATATAAATACCTAAATGCCCACATAATTTTAAAGCAACAAAACCTAGAAGCAAACTGGGTGCCGCCGTTTTCAGCGGAAAGTTTTTAATTCGAAACCCAGTATCTATTTATCATTAAGATATTGAAGGAATTTGTTTACAGATATTAAATTGTACAAGAGTAGCAAGTAATGGGTAAAGTTGTTCTGGGCATGCCGGGTCCTTGGGCCGACAATAATCGTGAGCCGTCTGATCATTACACAACTAAAATCGGTGGACTCCCTGTAAGTGCTTTTTATATTTTTATTTCTTCTTTCATGTTTGTTTTTGTTTTAATTATTTATTTGTTTGGAATTATTATTATTGACAGGACTTGCCTGTTCCTATGGAGGCTTTGGACTCCAATTTGATTCAGTGTAGTGCATGTGGAAGTAGACTCTGTCTTGTTGCTCAGGTTCTGGATTATTATTATTATTATTATTTCAGATTATATAAATTATTTGTTTAGATGAGAATTATATTGCTAGAAATTTGAGCATGTTGTTTAAGTGTATTTTAATTTTTAATTTAGGTTTACGCACCAATTTCGGGTGAAAGTTTGAAGATTGAAGAGCGTGCTGTTTTCGTTTTCGGATGTGTGATGCCGAAATGTGGGAGCGAGAGCAGTCCTCTTAGGTCTTTTTCAATGTGTTTATCAGTGTGTGATGGCCGTGCTTTTTTTGTTTTTGCTTATGTTCATGCTGCTGTTTTTGGTGGGGCCGGGGTTGCAGTTGGAGAGCTTTTCGTGTTCAGAAGTTTGAGAATGCGAAGGAATCGGATATTGGTACACGAGAAGTGGTTCCTTCGAAGGCATCTCCTGTTTCAATTTCGAAAACGAGCTGGTGGGAGTCTTTTGAAGATGAAGATGATGATGTGGATTTGGAGAAGTTGGGTAAAGCACTTTCTGAAGCTGCGAGTTTGGCTTCTCATTCCAAGAAACTGCATGGTAGTAACCAGACTTCTAAGTCTGTTGTGAAACCCTCATCTTCAAGCCAACAAACAAGAGTGGTAGATGTTGTTGACAACCCAGGTATATCTGTTTTACGGAAGAAACCTTTCAGCATATTATTGTGCTTCGTTGGTGTGCTTTTGTTAATAAATTGTCTTAACTTTGTGCGATAATTGGGCTCTTATATCTTTGAGCTTCTGTTTAGTGTAATGCAATTGTGCTAATACTGATTCTCGTTTTTTCTGATTTGATATGAATTCGACAAGATTTCTGATATTATTTTGACTTGACATCTAATCTCTGAGTAAGTTTAAACTATAGCTGTTGTGTTAAAAGTTCTCCTTTTTTTGTTGCAGTTGTGCCTTGCTTTTATATTTATACTCAGGAAAAAACCTCCTTAAAGGATGTTTCTTTATTGAGTTCAAATTTCACTTCACTTTCTCTCAAAGAGAAACAAAGTGATAGTGATGATCATGTACAAGAAGAAACATGGGAACAAGAAGGTTATGAATACGATAAAGCTTTGACTGCAGACAGGACTTACCTCAAGTTCAAGAAACAGTTGGATGCATATCCAGAGCAATGTTTCAGGTATTGAGACTTTAGCAACTAGGACTTGAGTGACAAATATGATATCATTTAAAGCTTATCACAGCTGTTTTTCATTCGGTAACGTTTAACATCGTTTCATATATGGCATCACTCCTAGATATTGATTAAGAAATCCATGACTCCTTAAGCAAACAAGTCCATGGAGGCACTTGGCGGAATAATAAGCTCATAATTTTAGAAAATTCTGAACTGGATAGCTTGACTTGATTAGTGAGACTTGTCTTATTTGGTACTCGGTTTTCATTTTCATTTGCGACAAATTGGTGTAACTGCTTCATCTCAACCCTTTTTATGGAAAGATACACTTTTTGATGTCTTTGTGTGCACAGATATTCATATGGCGGAAAACCCCTTCTGGCTACAGCAGGGGTTGGAGACCCTGAGAAGTGCCGGCTCTGTGGTGGTTCAAGGCACTTTGAAATGCAACTGATGCCCCCATTAATATACTTTCTGCAAGAAGCTGCCGATGATTGTCAAATTTTCTCACTGGTAAACTGGAACTGGATGACACTCATTGTGTATACTTGTTCAAAGGTGAGCTTAAGCTATTCTTCTTTAAAAGCAAGAGAGCCATCAAATTGTTCATTGAAAATCTCATGATTTCCTCGTTTTTTTACCAGAATTGTCTGCTATATTTGGTATAGTAAAACTCTAGAATGTTAAGTTTTAATGGTTCTGTTGAAAATGCAACTACAGATAACTTTGATGCAATATTGCCTAACTTTGAATGAATGCTTTATAGAGCTGTTCTAAATCATTTGATCAAGAAGAAAAGTCCAACAATGGGGGATGGATTGTGGCAGAGGAGGCTGTTACAGTACAATTTGAGATATCCTTGCATGAAACTGCTCAACTTAACTTCTTCTCATGACCTGCAGCTTTTCTTACTTGAAAACAAGAATCAGAGGATTGTCCATTACAGTTTACTCTAAATTTCTGTCTGTGAAACTGGTGCATCCACAAACACACAATTATCTATTATATGATTTATTTGGACTCACTCACCCAACTATTTGAAACGTTTTCCAGACAAGTATGAAATTGAGTTCTTTTGTAACAATACCACTTCTGGTAAGTTTCAAGTGCCTTTTTACAAAGGTTTGTATGAAAAAAATAATACACACCAATACTGCTACATTTGGTTATTCATCTTCTTCCCCTTCAAATGTTACTTTGCTCATGGATAGATAAATGTGAAACTTTTCATTTTTGAGAGTTTTCAGATTTAAACAAGATCAACAAAACACTGAAATCAACCCTTCAAGAGTTTACCCACAATAAGGTTTCAATAAGATTAGGCCACCATGTTTAGTCAAAACTGCATCGATAATTTAAATCCAAGGTCAATCGATCACTTACATTTAATTTAAGGATTAATTGATTAAAAAGTTAGAAAGTTAGAAAGTTAAAAATTATCGATGCAGTTTATCTTTAATTATTGATAATTGGACTTTTGTCTCTTTCACTCTTAACTTTTGTCTTTGAAAGATAAACATTATATATCTTTCACTCACATGTTTTGTCTTTGATAATTGATGAATTGTTGGAATTGCTTTTGTTCAAATGGTCCAATTTATTAAAATCTAGAAAAATATATGAATCTTTCATAAATATTCTGTTAAGAGTTTCTGACCTTACAAGTCAAATATTCAAATATTTTTCTGGATTTTAATAAATTGGACCATTTGAACAGCAATTCCAACAATTCAGTAACAAAGACATGGATGGACTATTGATAGCAACTCATAAGCATCTAAAAAATGAAAAGGACCAAGTAATTTGTCACAATTCTCTGATCAAAAGACTAGACTAGATGAAATAGTACAATGGCTTGAAATATTCTCCTAAAACATTTTTCATTCAAGATTAAAGATGAAAAAGTTTCATGTCTCTTCTATGCAGGCACTTAACTGGGATAATATTCCTAAAACCACTAGTAATAAAAATTGGGTAGGCATGTAATAGTGTGCAAGTCGTCAGCATCAATATATGTGCGCATAATTAGTACAATAAGCATTTAATAATCTCATCAATATGAAGGATACTCTCGAACTTGTCTAACAGCATCATGATTCTTATAGGGACTAAATCACTTCACATACTGTAGAGATTTTACCCTGAACAACAAAGATAACAAAAAATTACCACATTTGAAGAGAAAACACATGGGCATGTAGGTTTTAATGAATTCCTTCCAGGGTTGCTAAAGAAATTATAACTAGCCTAGGTCCAACACTGGAAGGGTGCCTTAAAAACTGTTTAAGGCAAGCAACTTCTGACCAGCACTTGCCTTCGGCACCCAGGCAAGCGCTTCAACTAGGCCACCCTGAGTAACAATCAATTTTCTTTTTATACGATATATACTTGGATGGATACTGATTAAACATCCTTTCACTAGTTTACACATGAGTAATCTTATGATACTTTACCCTCCTAAACCAGGAGAAATCCGTTAACTATCACTCAATGTTCTAGTTTTCCACCTTTGTCACTTCAAAGCAATATATTATATATAATAAGTAATAACTGTGTTCTAAAGGTGCTAGGTGCTAGTCGAGCGGTGGTCTGGCGCCTAGGCGAACAACCTTGACGAGCTGGGCCAGCTGGTGAATGGCAGGTGGAGTGACCGGAGAGGAGAGAGTCGAGTGGTAGAATAGATAAGAAAAAAACAAAGAAATCTATGTTTTTTTTTAAGTAAACCCTAAACAACATTGTTTTAGGGTTTTTAAACAACCCAAAACGACGTCGTTTTGGGATTGTTTTAAAAAACAACTCCAATTCGAGGTCGTCTAGGGTTTTTAAAAAAAACCCTAAAACGACTCGCCTAGGTCGCCTCATCAATACCTGGTGGCAATTATGCGCTCGGCCGCCTGGCCAATTAAAATTACTCTGACATATCTTTTCAGGTTGTCCTAACTAGAGAGAGACTTGATCCTGAATTAAACTCTGCCCTAAATCACACAAAAAAGGGTTATTTCTTCCGGTCCATGAATTATCTTACTTTTTATTTTGCAAGGTATCCTTTACGGTACGTAAACATGGACTTGAATATACAAATTTATAATTACCAATGGGTTATTTAAATCTGTGCCCTTACCATAGAGGCTAAGAAAGATTCAAAAGGTTTCAAATTTGAATAAAAAATGAAACCTTTATTTCCTCAAGACAATTAGTTTGTACAAATTTTTTTTTATCCGAATTTGAATTCTTTCAAACACACATTATAGAATCATATAACCTTAAATCAATTAAGCTCTAAACATGCATGATTGAGCGTAAAGGGTGCGATACTCACTGGGAAATTTGATTCAGTGGATCCTCAGACGTCTGTTGAAGTTGCTCGTACTTATGTTCAAGAATCAACGCAACTTTGCAATTTACCAAACACTTGGCCTTCAGAAACTCCGGTAAAAGAAGAAGAAGATGTTATTACATGCAAAAATTGATATAAAATTTATTTCCCAAAAAGAGAAACGATTACCGTCTCCGATTTTAAGCTCGACCACGTTTTCTTCTTCTTCTCCAGACATACTGAAGAGATGGAGTTGGCTAGGGTTTCTACGAATTTATTGTACTTTTTATATATTTAGTTTGGGGGAATAAGTGACCAAATCTAAACCATGACCGAAACTTTGAAGATTCCAAATCGACTGAATTTTAAAAATGCAATGACCAAATTATCCTTAAAAGAGGAGTTTAATCCATATACTCAAGAGGAGTTTAATCCATATTCTCAAGGAAGAAAATATTGGTATCGGAATCGATATCGATATTCCAAATTTATTGATATTTCGGGATAATATTAATATCGGTTGATATTCTGTAAAAAATAAAAAAAAATGGATATTTATATCTAAAGTTTATTTATTTTTTTTGTAAAATTTTAGGATAATTTAAAAGAAGTAATTATACATCAAATGAATCATA
This sequence comes from Dipteronia sinensis, assembly GCA_033220585.1. NCBI lineage: Eukaryota > Viridiplantae > Streptophyta > Magnoliopsida > Sapindales > Sapindaceae > Dipteronia > Dipteronia sinensis. Next base: position 32,937,108 of record CM065640.1, on the reverse strand, counting down.
TTTTAATAATAAATTAGTATAGTTATGAGCTTGTTATATATTATAACATAGATACAGTATATAATTTTTAAAATTAAGTATTAATAGAATAATATCTTGTTTCACTTCTACAATATTATATACAATATCATGAAATTAAATATTTAATAAACAAAATTATCATAAAAAATATAGTTCCATGATTCTATCATAATTCATACATAATACATTGTATGTTTGAAATTTAATACCAACATGAATTCCTCGGTGGTTCAAAGACATAAGGTACATTTCCATCTTGATTCAAACAATAATTTTCCCAAGAAAATGTGCTTGTATAGTTTTCAAGGTAGTTATTAATATGCCATGTGTATGTTACTTGATCTCTTCCAACTGATCCATGAATTGGATAGTTTGGATTTACAAAACTTAATGGATATTGCTGATTTACATGCATAGGTATTTCTATAACTAAATATGAAGAAGGATAATCAAATATATTGTAGCTACCATAACTACCATAATATGGTAATTGGGAACTTGATATTGTCTGCGAATCACCTAAAGAACTATTCTCTGTGTCTATACTCATTGAGGAGAGAGTCATAGTCAAAGAATCTTCATCAATTTGACTCATTCCTCCTTATTATCTACCACGATTTTAATCAAAATTACCTGCACCAGCATCCTAACCAGTTGCACCGGCATCCCAACCTCCGGCACGAACATCCCAACTCTTTGCACTAACATCCCAACCTTCTGCTCCAGAATCTCAACCTCCTCCCTTATCCCCACCATCCACATCATCTCCATTATATTTTCCTCCACTGTTTCCGTTAGAGGTATGTTGGTCATCACAAGAGCTACTAAAAGTAACTCCACGATCTACACCAACTTCTTCTCTACACCAACTTCTTCTCTAAAAGTAAATATTGTCAATATCAAACTATCCACTTTTGTTCAACATTAGGTGCAATTTTTTAGTTTTGTCTTGATAACAAGAATTAATTTTGGGTAAAGTTTTTATACTCATTATCGTACTTTTGCAGAAACATGTAAATGTTAATATTATTATCGATTTGCCACCTTTATTCTTAAAAAAAAACTTATAATATTTTGACTAATTATAAAAAACAAATAAAATTAACTTTTTTAATTATATTTTACACATAATTTGACTAATTATAAAAAAATGTAGGTGCATAATTGATCGGTCTAATTCTATATATGTTTTTCGCCCTAATTTTCTATGTAATATGCTTGTTTCTCGATCGCGCTATAAATGTTCACATTTTACACTCCCTTTTTCCTATCAGTTGTTCTTGTTCGCGAGCGTTTTTAGTTAAGTGCAGGCTTTTGACTTATAAAGGAAGTGTTTGTGTTAATATGGAGAAAAGAGGCCAAAAATGAGGTAGAATTATGAAAAGCAGGGAACCGTGGGCAAGAAGCCACACCAAGAAGCCGTGAAGAGATTCAGCGACTTTCATCCGTGGGAATAAATCGCGGAATAGAAGAAAGGAAGATGTGCCCAAACCCCAAAGGAGATCTCGTGACTTCAGTACGCAAGAATATTCTAGCGAAGCAGAAGATGCCAAGTTGCGCGGAAATAACATAATTATCTCGCTACTTTCATCCGCGAGAACGAAGCCCCAGACAAATACTAGGAGATCTCGCGACTTCAGTGCACGAGAAAGAACCCAAGAAGCAGGGGATCAAAACCAGCAGGAAGTTCCCAAGAATCCACACCGGGTTGTCTCCACTGGAATGAACCCGCGGAAGGTGGTCGAGCTGAACTCGTCGGGGCCATTTACGAGATTTCCACTCCCCTTTTCTGCCATAATCTATAAATATACCCTTTTCTCTTGTAAATAAACCAGATCTGGATTGGAAACCTTACCTATTATCCTTATATTAGATCTCCATTGCTCTAGTTAAAAAGCTTGCTCTCTCTACGTATAGAATCACTTTTAGTTCACTTAAATAGTTAGTAATCACTTCTTGAAAGCTACACTTGATCATCTGTCGTAGCGTAACGTTAGAGAGAGGCTTGTTCATCATTGGAATCCAAGAAGACTTTCATGGGTTTACTTTTTTCCTTTGTCTTTTCTTATGCTTATTTAAAAATCATGTGTCAATAACCCACTTTTGTTGGGGGATCTATTATAGTAATCATGTGATCTATTTGTGTGATCACTCTTATGTATAAATACATCACTTTGGGATTATATTGTACTTTGTATATCCAAATCTCAACATATGTTTCTCATAGACCTTTTGATGAACTAGTGTTAATAGATTTGTGTTTGAGTAGATGAATTACTTATGTCATGATCATTGATATGTGTATTGACATCTAATAGCTATATTAAGAGAGTGTGGAAATTAATGGTAACATCATTGTGAAATACCACACTCTTTGATTTCTTTGTTCTTGATAAAAAACCACTATTAAGTCTTTTCTAAGATCTTAGAAGAGTTTTGATAGTGAGTTGTTAAGTTTGTTGCATTTGACTATTAGCACTTATCTCAGTGATTTTGACTTTAATATTGATTAAGTGATTGCTTAAGTTGTATCTCATGGTTACTTAATAGTTTCCCTAGAAACTACTTCTAATAGTTTAATTCTCATCTCATTTACCTTAATTGAATCTTAGTCTTGAAGCATACTTACTTGTTAACTTGTAACACTTAGTTAAACTAGATAATCTTAACTAAACCACCAATCCTTATAGGAACGATAACTCGTACTTGTGCACCCTATACGAGTTGAACGGCTCATGCACTTGCGATGGATGAAAGACTCACATGCCCCCTTAGTTAGCCGTTGTAGTGTAGATTAGAGTAGTAAGGTTTTAGTGGAACCGGCGAGGGTTTGTCATTTCTCGAGTAAAGTATATGTTTTTATAGGTTTTGTGAGATGTGCAGGTTGTTATCTCTAGAGAAGGTGCTTGAAAGCTTTGGAGGAGAAATCGGGGCGAAAACGAGAATAAAGGAGCAAAAAAAAAGGTGGAGTTTCCTGGTCTAGATCACGGTCAATATAAGGACATAAACCGTAGAAGTAGACAACGAAAGATTCCAGTGAATTTCCACGGTGTAGGTCGTTGCCTAGGAAGAATGCTCTAACCGCGGTGTGACCCGTAAAGTTCTCCAGTGTGTTACCGCTCAACAAACCGCAAAGTATGCAAGTGCACAGACCGCGGTCGACAGGAATTCCATTTTCATAAGGAAAGCGAGAAGTCCTAATTTGGTGTGAAATTATAAATACTTCCTTTTCTATTCCAAACCATATTATCTCTTTTCATGCAGCACAGAACCTAACATTACATCACATAAAATTAAACTTTGTTCTATAAACTTGGCATCATACAAGGAAGAAGATTTGGTGATTTGGAAACACACTTGAAGACAGAAGGCATATCACATGGGTTTTCTCTCAATTATCTCTTCCTGTTTATCTCTTGTAGTCATGTGTAGCTTGTAGGTTCTTGAGTCTTGTGTTGGCATTATTCTATATCAAAACTACATTTGCTTTGTATTGATTAGTTGTTTAGGATTTGTGGATAATCAAGCTTCAAGAAGATTGGACAACTTTCAAGCAAAGTGATGGCTTCAAGATCGATAAAGTTAAATTGCTTAGCAAAAGGTATATCAAGATATCCTTCCTCTTGCAAGGCTTAGGCACACACATACATTACATTCATATATGTCACTGCATAGTTGTGCATAATTTGGTATAACACAATACACACACTTACACTTGTATGCACATGCATTAGACTTAAAGTTGACAATTTCATAAATTGCATGTTCTAAGACTAGTTCTTAGAAAATAACATACTTGTGTGTTCTTGTGTTTATTTGTTTTGTTTATATGTTATTGAACTTGATTTTGAGCTTATATAATTCCTCTTTGAGTTCCAATTAAATTGGTTACCCATTCATTGAGTTTTGAGTTCAAATTAGGTAGTTAAGAAACTTTCCGTGATTATATTGTACATGGTTTTCTTCCTTATATTTCATGATGAATTCTATATTTTTTGGAAAAGGTTTCTTGATGTATTTTGTGCGTGAGGGAGTCCTGGTTTGTAATCTAAATATGGATTCAAAATCGGAGTTCGGAGGCCAAAGATATGGCTGAAGAGAAAAGAGTGCGCAAGAGGGATGTGAGGTGCCAAGCACCTCCTTCCCGTGGAGGCGCGTGGCCTCCACGGGAAGGGAGTGCTGCTGGTCCTATGGAGCCTGCGTGCCTCCACAGGAATCCAGAATGGTAGCCTCCCTTTGGGTGATCTTTTCCTTTATTGTTTCCCTCCTTTAAATTCTCTTGTTTCCTCTCATTTCATTCAAGAAGAAAAAATTTGAAAAACACAAGTGCATAATTTTCTCTCCAAATTTTTCATCTTCCAAACAACATAACATTCTCATTTGAAGTCCCTTTTGAGTGATTCAAATTGGAGAATCTTTGTCTACTAGTCCTCTATTATTTCCACAAAAGTTTGGAGTCAATATATTGAGTTTTCTAGTAGTACTACTCACAAAAATGAAGCTGCATGTTTTTCTTTCAAGGTATTGATTTTTATTTTGTTCTTTATCTTCAAGTCTTCAATTGCCTTGGGTTTTCTTCTTCTATATATGTATGTTTGATGTATAATCATTGATTAGAGAAATGATCTCTAGTAGAGCTAGTTTGAGCTTCAATTGATTAAACATGTTGAGTTAGGTTTTTCTAAATCTATGTTTTCACATGTTTGAGTTGTTGTAATGTGCTAGCTTCAAATCTAGGGCTATATTGTGTGTTTATTGACATGAGTTTGTGATTGATAGTCTTTTAATATGCTAGGTCATTCTTAATTGAAGATTTATTGAAATAGCATATTTGATTGATGATTTAGAACTTGATTGAATTTAACTGATTAACTTGAGAATCTAAGTTCTATTATTTTACTAGAGATGCGTATTTGATTTTATTAAATTGATTCTAGCATTTTTATGTGATTGAACATAATCTAGATTTTTGTATGTGTTAGGTGTTTCACATACTCTAGGTTGTTTGTTCATGTTACAAGTTTTAGATATAATTGATTTGTGCTTCTGATGATAAAATTCTAGTTCTGCATGATTTGTTCCTAATCCACAATTTCATATGTACATGCATCATTGAATGTGATTGCATTGTTTTTAGGATTATCAACTAGAAAAATTATGACATGTGCTTAATTGTTCACTTCTAGTTTCCATAGGATATATTGATCATATATACTATGTTGTATGTGTTTGCATCATTTGCATTCACTTAGATCACATGCCATGCAAAAAGGTTGGAAGTCACATTTCATAGAGTGAATCTTTGATTTGTGCATGGAAGTCACATTTGGAGAGTGAATCTTCAAATTGTGCGTTGGAAGTCTCATGTGTTAGAGTGAATCGTTGACTTGAGCATTTGAAATCACACTTGGAGAGTGAATCTTCATAATGTGCATTGGAAGTCACATTTCTTAGAGTGAATCTTTGATTTGTGCATTGGAAGTCACATTCCTTAGAGTGATTTTTTGGATTGTGCATTGGAAGTCACATTTGTAGAGTGAATCTTCAATTTGTGCAAGGTGGCATCATATTCATTGTGTAGGGTCAAAGGGTAGGTTTCTAGGTGAAGTGGTCACTTGAGAGATTGTATCTTTTTTATCTTACTAGTGGATTTGTTTGCCGGTGGTTATGGAATCAACCCGTGGATGTTTCCTCTTATGAGGTTTTACCACGTAAAAATCATGTGTTGATTTTCTCCATCCATATCTTCTTAACTTTGTGTATGTGTTGGTATATATCTTAGTTGATATCTTTGTAAGTGATAATCATATCATATCAACTTTGTTTGTGTTGGAGCTTTATGAATTAAAGCCAAGTGATTATTTGTGTTTGTATCACATACAAGTTAATGTTTATATTGGCCTTGTTTGAACAAGCATATCTTTTGTAAGTTCCTCATATTTTGATTGGCTTATTTCGTTGACAAACCATATTGGGGATTAATTTTGTAAGGGTAAATTAGGCCTCATTGGGTGTGATCAAGCTTCAAGGACATCATCTCTCTCAAGAGCACTTCAAAGATATATCACATGCTTAATTCTCTTTGAAGAGGTTTTAGTTGCACACACTCACATCAAATGCATTTGAATTGACATGCATGTATGGTTGCACACACACACACACACACACACACACACACACACACACACACACACACACACACACACACACACTTCTTGCATTTTGGAGTTGATGGGTTGCACAGTGGGTTAGGCGACATACAAGGCCACTTGTGTATGTCGCCTTAGACTTGAATTTTTCCCACAGTGTGTTAGGCGACATGCAAGGCCACTTGTGCATGTCGCCCCTAATGTCGCCTTAGTTTTGATATTTTCTCACAGTGTGTTAGGCGACTTCATAGGCGACTTGGGGATGTCGTCTCACATGTCGCCTCAGGCAACGTGTTTTCTCACAGTGTGTTTGGCGACTTCCAAGGCGACTTGCTCATGTCGCCTTGCATGTCGCCTTTTTCACCCGAACTAGGCATTTCAGGTATTTCACACCAGCTCATTTTTTGGTCCTTATAAATACATCTTCTTCTCCATCATTTTAACCTAGAGCTCTGAAAATATATCCCTAAGTGAGAGAAAGTATATCCAAGAGAGAGAGAGCTCCAAGAAGTCTTTTTTACTTAACCAAACTCATACCTATGTGCATCTAAGCTTCATTCTTGCATCTATTCTTCATGGGTCTTCATGCTCTTCTTGACTAGGTAATCAAACAAGTCTTAGAACTTCCTTTTCATCTATATGTTCTTGTTTAGTGCTGGCAATTTGGGCCGGGCCCAAACGGGCCGCCCGGCCCTGCCCGCTAGCAAAACGGGCCAGGCCCAAGCCCGTTTAGCTGGCGGGCCGGGCTGGGCCCCCATTTAAAAAAACCGGGCCTGGCCCGTTAAGGCCCGCAAAGGCCACGGCCCGCCAAAAAAAAATTTCAAAATTTAAAATTTTGAATTTAAAAAAAAAATTAGAATTGAAGGGTGGCTTTTGTAATTAGCCAGGTTACCGTTGGTGATCGTTAGGGGGGGGGGGGGGGGGGGGGATATTCAAAACTTTTAAATATTACGTTTTTTTAAATCTTTTACAATTTTCCCAATTATACCCTTACCTAACTTTTTCCTATAAATACCCCATCACCCTCACCTTATTCTCTACATTTTCTCTACTTCCCTGCTCTCTTATTCTCTCTATTCTCTACAATCTCCAACATCTCTCACCCACTCTTTCAACTATTTTGAAATTTATTTTATTTATTTAATATATTATTTATTTACTATATACTATTATACTAATATACTATACACCATACATTATATATTATATATTTACATACCTTCCACTCTCTAGTCTCTACATATTCTAAGACTCTTACTATAAGGTATTGTCTTGTTTATTTATTTTTTAATTAACTTTCATTTGCTATTTAATTATTAAGTATTATTAATATGTTTACAACTAATGTTATTATTTGTTATGTTGTTAGGTATCCAATTGATTAATTAATTCAACACTCTCAAGCCTCCAATTTAAGGTTAGTATGTCTACTTCTTTACTTTTGTTATTAATAACTTTTTAAGGTTGTAATTATTATTATTTAGTATTTAGTGATTAGTATGTGTGTAGTTAATATTGTTGTTAGTAATATGTTAATTTTATGTTTTTTATTGTGAGTTTAACAACAAAATAATAATTAAAAAAATTAATTCCTAATTTATTTAAAAATTTTCGAACTTATTATTATATTTGAAAGAATATGTTTATTTTTTTGTAGAGTTTAAGAAGAATAAAATGATTTAGAAAAATTAATTCCGAATTGTTTTTAAATTTTTTTGAAATTAATAATATATTAGAATGAATATGTTAATGTTTTTTTTGTAGAGTTGAAGAAATAAGAAGAAAATAAAATTTAGAAAATTTAAATCCGGATTTTTTTAAAAATTGTGAAATTAATAATATATTAGAATGATTATGTTAATGTTTTTTTTTTTTGTAGAGTTGAAGAAATAAGAAGAAAATAAAAATTGTATAAAATTGATTCCGAATTTTTGTTAATATTTTTGAAATTATAATATATTAGGATGATTATGTTAATGTTTTTTTGTAGAGTTGAAGAAATAAGAAGAAAATAAAAATTGTATAAAATTAATTCCGAATTTTTGTTAATAGTTTAGAAATTATAATATATTAGGATGATTATGTTAATGTTTTTTTTGTATAGTTGAAGAAATAAGAAGAAAATAAAAATTGTATAAAATTAATTCCGAATTTTTGTTAATATTTTAGAAATTATAATATATTAGAATGATTATGTTAATGTTTTTTTTTTGTAGAGTTGAAGAAATAAGAAGAAAATAAAAATTGTATAAAATTAATTCCTAATTTTTGTTAATATTTTAGAAATTATAATATATTAGAATGATTATGTTAATGTTTTTTTGTAGAGTTGAAGAAATAAGAAGAAAATAAAAATTGTATAAAATTAATTCCGAATTTTTGTTAATATTTTAGAAATTATAATATATTAGGATGATTATGTTAATGTTTTTTGTAGAGTTGAAGAAATAAGAAGAAAATAAAAATTGTATAAAATTAATTCCGAATTTTTGTTAACTTTTTAGAAATTTATAATATATTAGGATGGTTATGTTTATGCTTTTTTTTTGTAGAATTGAAGACATAAGAAGAAAATAAATTTAGAAAATTTAAATCCGGATTTTTTTTAAAAATTGTGAAATTAATAATATATTAGAATGATTATGTTTATGCTTTGTTTTGTAGAATTGAAGAAATAAGAAGAAAATAAAAATTGTATAAAATTAATTCCGAATTTTTGTTAACTTTTTAGAAATTAATAATATATTAGGATGATTATGATTATGTTTTTTATGTTTTTTAAATTTGTTATTTGTATAAATGTATAATTGTATCTGTAATTATGTGACATTTAATCATTTATTTAATTATAATCTTAGGAAAATGAATCTTGAACATTTCAACCTGAACCGTAACGACTATATGCCGGACGAGGAAATCAACCGATTATACGGTGACTTCCATATCGATATCGATCCCGATCCCCCTAGTACTACTGGACCTACTGGTGCAGGACCTTCGTCCTCGGCACAAAATTCGAGTAAGAAGAGGAAGAAGAAGAAATCGATGGTGTGGGATTCCTTTCAAGTCATACAGGTAAAGCATACATATGGTATTGAAGTTGAGCATGCCCAATGTAAGTATTGTCAATCTGTACTCACTAGTTCAAGTAATGGAACTAGTCATCTTAGGAGACATAGAGAAAAATGCATGGCTTCCCACGGGCAAGTCGATACAACTCGACAAACCCAACTGCAACGGAACCCAGATGGTTCTGTGAGTACATGGCAGTATGACCCCGACCGGGTCAGAGAGCAAGAGGTGTTGTACTGCGCTGCAACTGACCAACCCATAGGTTTTCAAGATAACCCTCATTTTCAATATTTTGTCAATAATGCTTTTAACCCCCAATATGTCCATGTTTCTAGAAACACAACTAGGAGCGATGTGATTCGTACTTTTCAAAAACGTAGGACTGAATTGCTTTCTGAATTGTAAAACATTTCTTTTTCAATTGCATTAACGTCCGGCATCTGGAGCGGACGTTCAAAACAAGATTATTTATGTGTCACTGGACACTATGTAGACACTGAATGGATTTTACAAAAAAAGCTCCTTGGTTTTCGTGTCATGGATTATTCACACACTGCACAAAATATTCATGATGTTATTATGTCCGTTATACAATATTATGGCATTCAAAACCTCATCTTATCAATTACTTTGGATAATGCATCTGCTAACTCCAAAGCTATAGAACTTTTCGATAATTCTAGAATCCCTAATACTGCGGTAAAATTTTTCCACGCCCGTTCGTGCATGTCACATTATAAACTTGATTGTAAAATCAGGTTTAAAGCAGGTGGAAAGTCGAATCGACAATATTAGGGAGGCTTTGGGTTGGATTATGGCATTTAACCAAAGAATTGCTGAGTTTTCTAGATATTGTACATCAAAGGACATATTACCCCGTAAATTCCAAACAGATATGCCAGTAAGGTGGAACTCAACATATTTAATGTTGAAATCTGCTTTACCATATGCTGAATTGATTACTAGTTTTTATAACGTGAACACCGCCAATGACACCCGACGTGAAAACTCACGGATGGTGATTGGTATGTGGCCAATGTTTTTGTTGAATTTTTAAAAGTTTTTTATGATGTTACTGTACAACTTTCTGGGGTTTATTACCCCATATCTCCTCTTGCAATTCTTAAACTTTATGACATGGCTGATGTACTTAGACAATATAGTGAAAATGTGATGGTAGCTTCCGCTGTTGTTGCTATGCAAAAAAAAATTGAAAAAAATTGGGGGAAAATTCCTCTTTTGTATGCCCTTGGTATTATTGTAGATCCTAGGTTCAGATTTAATGATTTAGAAGTTTTTTCCAAAGAATTGGGTGAGTCTCTGGGTTTAAATGAAATGGATGTTGCTGAACATCTTAGTAAACTAAAATCCCAAATGTTTGAGATTTTTTCTATTTATGAGAACATGTACAGCCACGGAACAGCAGAACCGGTGCCTCCTCAGCAACAATCCCAACAACAATCGAAGCTCATGAAGATTTTTTTTAGCAAGGCCACAACTTCTCGCGCTTCAGGTCCAGGAAGTTCGAGTCAAAGTCAAAGTCAAAGTCAATGACAACACGTGGAGCTGAACAGATATCTGACTACGGAGTACTCCATCACGGAGAGCAATGACTTCACAACCAACGATCTACTGAAATGGTGGCACGGCAAGAGAAACAAATTCCCCATTCTATCGAGATTAGCATGTGACGTCCTTGCTATCCCGGTTTCAACAGTTTCATCAGAGCAAGTGTTCAGCACGGCCGAATGAATACTAGAAGAAAGAAGATGTTCATTGGCCCATGATGCGGTGGAAGCTTTGACATGCCTTAAAGATTGGCAAAATGCAACATTCAGATGACAACATCAACCGAATACCGAAGAACTCATGGATGACTTCTCCAACATGACCATCGAAGAGAGTTATGGTAGCAACCAACCGACGAGCTGATGTAATTGTAATTTGTAAATACTTAATTTTTTTTTTCCCGATTGCACTCTTTTTCCCTTACCAAGGTTTTATCCCATTGGGTTTTTCTTGGTAAGGTTTTTAATGAGACAATCATGATTTGCAATTTATACATTTCAGTATCTCACCACAAATTTAATATGAAATTACAAAAATATTATTCATCGAAAACTAATTAAGTGTTGTATGAAATGAATAATATTATATTTCATATTAAACTTATTACATTAATTAATCAAAATTATTACAATGTATAAAAAATAATATGGAATTTTAAAAAAAAAATGGAAGCCCGACGGGCCTTTAACGGGCCGGCCCGTTAGAGCCTTAACAGGTCGGCCCATTAAGGCCTGGCCCGGCCTGCCCCCACACGGGCCTTGGACCCAGGCTGGGCTCCCTCTTTTGTCTGATGGGCTGGCCCGGCCTGGCCCGTTTTCCATGCCGGTCCGGGCCTGGCCTGGCCTGTTTAACATACGGGCCTAACCGGCCGGGCCAACCCGAATTGCCACCACTATTCTTGTTTACGTAGGGTTAGCAATTATTTGTTAATTAATTGAATGTTTATTTGGTTTAGCATAATTTGAGTATGTTTGTGATTATGTTTGTTGGTTGAGGTTGTATGTTCATTGATAGCTAGCATTTAGGACGTTTTTACCCTTCTAGCTAAATCTTCATGCATTTGCATTTCGATATTGATATCTAGGATTTGCACTCATTGACATCTTTAAATCCTTAGATAAGCATTTAGTGTTGCCTAGCATTAATTGCATGTTAGAATATTCTTACATATTCACATAGGTTGTTTAACCTCTTCATTGATTGTTAAGCTTTGTGACTAAGTGGATTAATGCACAAGCTTGTGGTCTAGAATCACTATTAAAGGCCCGTTGGGTAGAGTGAAAGGGTTAGTGACCAAGTAGGTGCGACTTGTGGTCAACCTAGGTTGTAAACTTTCATTCAAATAGTGGATTTGAGGACCGTATGTGGCTAGAAGGATAGCCCGTGAGTTTTGCCCAGTTGGAGGGTTTCTCACGTAAATCAATCCTTGTGTTTTTATTGTTTTCCGCATGTTTATGTTGGATTGGTTGATTGCTAATATGGGGTAGGTCTATTAAAATTGATTAAGTCGAAAAGTTGGTAATAAATCAACTAAAACCTATTCACCCCCCCTCTAGGTTAGCAGACACACGCTATATAGTATTTTCATCTTTAATTTGAATTGATATTGCTTTTTATTGTTTTAAAGTGTGGCACAAGCAACTTGGAGGGAAAAACTTTTGTTTGTTTCAAGGAAGTGAAAAAGCTGTACTAACCTATTCACCCCCCTTATAGGTTAGCTTAAGGCAAATTAATTGTGTTTGTATTTTTCATTTGGTATCAGAGCAGGTCACTAGATTGCACTTAGTGAGATACCGGTATACTTTCACGGTGATTTGTATAGCTATTGAAGCAATGGGACTTCAAGATCCTGTTATGGCAAAAGGAGCTTCAAATACTAGGCCACCATTACTTCATGGTAACAATTATGGGTTTTGGAAATTGAGGATGAATGCATACATTTGCTCTATAGATGAAAGGTAGTTGAAGAAAGATATTCTCCTCCTAGTAAGGTTCTAGAGGATGGAACCGAAGTCTCCAAACCTAGAAGTGAATGGACGCCTAACGACTTTGAAGTTGCTAAGTGGCACCATTGTGCTATGAATGCTGTATTTGGAGGAGTTGATGGGCATCAATTCTCCTATATACAAAATCTTGAATCTGCCAAAGAAGCTTGGGATACATTTCAAGTAATCAATGAAGGTACTTTGGCGGTGAGAAAGTCTAGGCTTCAAATGTTGACATCACAATTTGAAAGCTTGCAAATGAGTGATGAAGACAAGTTTGAAGATTTCCAATTCCGTCTTCTTAACATTGCTAACCAATGTCAAGCACTTAGAGTACCAATCTCCAGAGAGCGTCTCAATTGGAAGATTCTAAGGTCTCTTCCAGAGAGATTCAAGGCCAAGGTCACGACCATAGAAGAAATCAAGGATGTAGATTGCTTAAGTATTGATGAATTGATTTGGTCACTCTAAACTTATGAGTTGTTCTTGAAGCCAAAAGCCAAGAGTAAGGGAATTGCTCTCAAAGCTATTGAAGAAGAGAGTGATGATGAGAATGAAGAAATGGCTCTCATGGTTAGAAAATTTAATAAGTTTCTAAGAAGAGGTACCAAGCCTAGAGGTAACTTTTCTAAGGAAAAGGAAATCAAGAAACCATCTTCTCCAAGAGTTGATAGGAATGGTCAAGTCAAGAGCAAGAAAAACGTTCAATGCTATGATTGTCAAGGATTTAGACATTTTGCAAATGAATGTACTAAAAAGAAGTCCAAGAAAGACAAAAAGGGCAAAGCTATGGCGGCCACTTGGAGTGAGAGTGATTCTAGCGATGAGGAGAGCTCTAGTGATGAGTCCTCAAGTGAAAAAGAAGAACATGTTAGCAACTTTGTTGCTTTCACGGCTTCTCTCACAAAGCTAGAAGATGATTATATAGTTTCCATTGATAAGGAGATTGATCAAAGTAATCTAGAAGATACAAGTTCAAACATAACCAATCTCGATCTATTGGCTAGGATTAAGAATCTTGAGAAGCAAAGAGATGAAGCATTGAGAGAGGTTAAGGAGAAAGATGATTTGATCAAACTCAAGTGGATGAGTTTGTTGAGACCTCACATAGATTCATGTGTGAGAAGAATGAGATCACAAAGAGATATGTTGAGGTTGAGAGACTTGTCTCTGAGCATAAGGAGGTTATTTATAAGATGAAGGTTAGAGAGCAAGAATATATTGAAGAGATCGACATTGCTAAGCATGCTATCAAAGACTTAGTCAATCGATCAACATGAAGAGTAGCATGGATCTTGCTCAACCACTAGGAGAACCTAGCAACTTGAAAGGAAAGGAGAAGCTTGTGATAGCCTTACCTCTTTCGAAGAAGGCTAAGGTCAAAAAGTCTTTCAAGAATATTCCTTCGAAAGCTAAAGGTAAAAAGAAAGACAAGGTATCTCCATAAACTCTCATCACCTCTTCAAATCCACAAGGTACAATCTCATCTTTTATTCCTATTTGTCATTTTTGTAATAGCATTTGTCACATCAAACCAAGGTGTTATAAGTACATTGAATTTTGCAAAAATAGGAAATGCATCTAGAGATAAGGAGATTGAACTTAAATTGAAGCATACTAGGACTTTAGATGTTGAAAGGCATGATGTTCCAAAGATGCATGTTAGAAAGAATTGGATGAAGAAATGTGATAGTTATGTGAATCTTGACAAAGCATGTGTTGCTAATAATGTTGAGAAGATTAGTATCCATGATATTCTTATGAATCAAATTGTTGAAAGTCTTCACTCTAGGTTCAACATTAAAGTCAAGAATGATAGTGATTTTTGTTTAAGTTCACTCAAGACTAAATGGGTCAAGGGTGAGTGCTCTTACCATTAGTGTAAGGTGCACATGTGTGTAAGCTTAAAAATTAGTGTCAAGTTGTTGAGGAATTTAGCTAGCTAGCTTTGTCTCTTTATAACTTGACATGAACTTAGCTATCTCACATATTTGTTATGATAGTCGAAATCTATTGTTTAACTTAATGAGAAGTTTATTTTTGGAATCTATATGGTGTTGATTGTTGTTAAGACTTTTAGAGAAAGTTAATTTTTTTTTATGTTTGTATGAGTTGAAAATGCTTAGTTTTATTCTCTTGGGATGACATACTAATAACTTGTTGTCATGAGGACAAACAAGCCAAGAGAGCCCATAAAAAGGGCAAAGCTTAGCATTTGATGGAAAATTGCTTGCTAAGGTATTTCTATATCCTAAAGCTTGCATTCTTGAATTTTCATCTCTCAACTCATTTTTTGCACTACATCATATAGCATGTCATTCTAGAGAACTTAGTATAATATACATATGGTTCTCATTGACATTTGCTCTCTAAAGATCTTGTAGTGATGTTGTTCACAAAGGTCTTATATATGATGTGTGAAATGTTTGTTTGAATGATGAGTGGCATATGTTTTAAAAAATATGAGCTTCATATTCTTTGAAAGCTACTCTCTTGAGAAGTAATGATCTTAAGTAAATCTCTTTCTATTGCTTTTAGATCATGTGCTTGTAAGCCATAAAATTTTGGTTTTCAAAATGCACTTTGCTTCTCTTGTATGTTTTGTTGTAGTAAGTTGAATTTGAAAATATGTAGGTTGTGGATACACCATGAAGTCTTATGACTAGTACATTTAAGATGACCTATGGTTAGTATCCATTTTGCTTCGGCAACTACATAGAATTCAACGAGCACCTTCATGAAAAGGGCTATACACTTTGGTTGTGCAGCTGCCTAATGTAGAAAAGGGCTACACCATTGTGATGAGTTAAAGCCATCATGAAGAGTAGATATTTATGTTAGAAAGATCAAAGAAGTGTTGAAAAGAATCAATAAATTTTTTTTTAATTCAAAGCCTAAATAAATAAAAGAAAAGGCTTAAAGGAGTATAGTTGAAAATCATGATTGCCCGGGTTGAAAAATAGAAATGGGTTGACGAGCCACATGTACACACACGCTAATATGTTGTAATCTATTCTCTTTAAAGCAAAAAATTCCGGATGATAATCGGTTTGACCTTTTATGGAAAAGCTTAAGATGAATAGATGTGGATATGATTTGTATGTTGATTATCAAATTACTCCTCTACATATGCTTGGGGAAAAAATTCACACACAAACTTTTGTTTATAAGTATCTTTGATATTCTAGCAATTTGAGAAGAATTATGAGAGAGATTGAAAATCTTGGTGTATCTCTCATAGTTTGTGAAGCTTATTATTGTTGGATTTTTTTAATTGCTTGAATGTGTGATTGTATGGATATTATTGTGAACTATATTCTATCTTGGTCTTAGATAGAGTACTTATCAAGGGGGAGCATTGTATATTAAAATTTTGTTCTCTCTTATGATATTGTCACATGATTTGCTTTGTTATATGTTGACATATTGATTGTTTAGATTAATTGAATGATAAGAATGCATGAGATCTATCTTGAAATAATTGTATGAATGTGTTGGCAATTTATTCTTCCTAATTTGGGGTTGATAGTAGTTGATATTGCAATGAATTCCTTCATTCTTGAGGTTGATAGTAGTTGTAGTTACAACCAATTCCTCCTAGCTTGATGTTGATTAAGTTCCTTCTTGCTTTGAGTTGATAGTAGTTGTTATTATGACCAATTCCTTCATGATTTGAAGTTGATAGTAATTGTGGTTGACACCAATTCCTCAATTTGTGGATGAATCTTATTGTTAAATGCATTTGTTGAACTTGGTAAAATGTACCAATGTGCTTAAAAATAACATTTATGCATTTATTATTCAATATTTCATCATATGTCTTTGTTTGTTTATATGTGTAAACTAACACTCACTTGTGTCTCTTTTCAACTCATGTGTTTTGTTTTGTAGTGTTGACAACAAATCATGGGAAGAAACAAAGTTTCTAACTCTATCCATCAGTCAAAACCCATAGCCAAATCCAAATATACTCCAACAACCTCTAGGAAATCCAAACCCAACAAGTTGAAAGCTTTAGGAGTTATGGGAACCAAAAAGCTTATCCAAGATAGAGGTGTAGACTTGGTTGAGGGTTCTTACATTCATCATTTTATATGTGATAGGCATTGGAATTCATGGATTAATTCCATTGGGGTTAATAATGAGAGTTTTATTAGAGAATTATACTTTGAGTACAAAGAGAGCTCAACCTTTGAAAATACCTTGGTGAGTGTGAGAGGAAAAACTTTTAGAGTCTCCTCGGATAGTATCAATAAGTTCCTTGGATTGTCAAATGAGATTGTTTCAGAATTTCATGATATAGATAATATTGATCATCTAAATCTTATGGGGAGGACTTTATATGAGAATGATGGATTTGAGTGGGGGAAGAGAGCTTATATTAGTCAAGGTGAGTTGACCAAGGTTAGTGCCTTTTGGCATCTCTTTGTATATGCCAATCTTGTGGGTTCTACTAATGTATCCGAGTTGAACAAAGAAAAGATCAAGATTGTGTATGCCTTGGTGACAAACAAGCCTTTGAACCTTGGTGATCTCTTGATTGAGCTTATAGAAAGTGCGGCTACTTCACCAAGATTGGATAAGAAGTTAGCATTTCCGGGGTTTCTTACTTGTTTTTGTATGAAGCAAGTAGTTCTTACGATGTGCTTCTACCTCCCTTGGAGAAATTTTGTGACAAGCGCTTAGTGTCAATGTCACACAAAGATAAGGGGAAGGTAAATGACACATTTAGGCTTTTAGGTAAGCACCTTGAGCCATGTGTTGTGACAAGCACAAATTCTCTACCGGAATGGGCCATGCAATTTCACGAGAGGCTTATGACTAAGATTGAAGAGCTTGATGCTAAAGTGGTGGAGCTAGGAGCAAAGGTGTTTCAACAAGATGAGAAGATCAAGTATTTGGAAGACAAGCTTGCCTCTAACAATTCGTCTACTACAAAGCATATGTGAGATCATCAACAAGAAGAATTTCTTTGGTGATGCTTGATTTTGAGGTATTGTGTTTCTTAACTTTTTGGCTTAATTTTATGTCAAAAGGGGGAGAAAGACAATGATAACTAAAACCTCTTTGTTCTTTAGTATGCTTTTAATCTTAGGAATTGTTTAGTTTTTGATATATTTTGTTTTGGTTTCATTTGGTATCTTGAATTCTTTGTTTGTAATATTTGGATATTGATAATAATTTGTTGATGGATAGTATGCATATATTTAGGGGGAGACATGTGTATCCATTTGAACTTCAAGTGATATATATCTAAATATTATCTTGCCATATATATGTATGTTTCTCTTGTATATGCCGTGTGTTTCAAGATGATTTTAGGTGGTGACAAGAGAAGACTACATTGAAGAATTCAAGACTTGAAAAAGAATAATTTAAGGGAATTAACTCATTATAATGTGAGGGTGTGATTAAGTGACCAATCTTCATTAAGTATGTTTTACTATTTGTATAGGTGTTTTGACATAGAATTTTCAAAATGGGGAGATTGTTAGGTCCTTGAGTCTTGTGTTGGCATTATTCTATATCAAAATGACATTTGCTATGTATTGATTAGTTGTTTAGGATTTGTGGATAATCAAGCTTCAAGAAGATTGGACAACTTTCTAGCAAAGTGATGGCTTCAAGAGGGACAAAGCTAAATTGCTTAGCAAAAGGTATATCAAGATATCCTTCCTCTTGCAAGGCTTAGGCACACACATACATTGCATTCATATGTGTCCCTGCATAGTTGTGCATAATTTGGTATAACACAATACACACACTTATACTTGTACGTACACACATTAGACTTAAAGTTGACAATTTCATAAATTGCATGTTCTAAGACTAGTTTTTAGAAAATAGCATACTTGTGTGTTCTTGTGTTTATTTGTTTTGTTTATATGTTATTGAACTTGATTTTGAGCTTATATAATTCCTCTTTGAGTTCCAATTAAATTGGTTACTCATTCATTGAGTTTCAAGTTCAAATTAGGTAGTTAAGAAACTTTCCGTGATTCTATTGTACATGGTTTTCATCCTTGTTTTTCATGATGAATTCTATATTTTTTGGAAAAGGTTTCTTGATTTATTTTGTGTGTGAGGGAGTCCCGGTTCGTAATCTGAAAATAGATTTGAAATCGGAGTTCGGAGGCCAAAGATATGGCTGAAGAGAAAAGAGTGCACAAGAGGGATGAGAGGTGCCAAGCACCTCCTTCCCGTGGAGGCGCGTGGCCTCCACGGGAAGGGAGTGCTGCTGGTCCCGTGGAGCCCACATGCCTCCACAGGAAGCCAATATGGCAGCTTCCCATTGGTTGATCTTTTCCTTCATTGTTTCCCTCCTTTAAATTCTCTTGTTCCCTCTCATTTCATTCAAGAAGAAAAAATTGAAAAACACATGTGCAGAATTTTCTCTCCAAATTTTTTCATCTTCCAAACACCATAACTTTCTCATTTGGAGTTCGTTTTGAGTGATTCAAATTGGGGAATCTTTGTCTACCAGTCCTCTATTATTTTCATAAAATTTTGGAGTCAATAGATTGATTTTTCTGGTAGTAATACTCACAAAAATGAAGCTGCACATTTTTCTTTCAAGGTATTGATTTCTATTTTGTTCTTGATCTTCAAGTCTTCAATTGCCTTGGGTTTCCTTCTTCTATATATTTATGTTTGATGTATAATCATTGATTAGAGAAATGATCTCTAATAGAGCTAGATTGAGCTTCAATTGATTGTACGTGTTGAGTTAGGTTTTTCTAAATCTATGTTTTCACATGTTTGAGTTGTTGTATTGTGCCAGCTTCAAATCTAGAGATATATTTTGTGTTTATTCACATGATTTTGTGATTGATAGTCTTTTCATATGCTAGGTTATTCTTAATTGAAGATTTATTGAAATAGCATATTTGATTGATGATTTAGAACTTGATTGGATTTAATTGATTAACTTGAGAATTTAAGTTCTATTATTTTGCTAGAGATGTGTAATTGATTTTATCAAATTGATTCTAGCATTTTTATGTGATTGAACATAATCTAGATTTTTATGTGCGTTAGGTGTTTCACATACACTAGGTTGTTTGTTCATGTTACAAGTTTTAGATATAATTGATTTGTGCTCTTGATGATAAAAATCTAGTTCTCCATGATTTGTGCCTAATCCACACATTTCATATGTACATGCATCATTGAATGTGATTGTATTGTTTTTAGGATTATAAACTAGAAAGCTTATGACATGTGCTTAATTGTTCACTTCTAGTTTCCGTAGGATATATTGATCATATATACTATGTTGTATGTGTTTGCATCATTTGCATTCACTTAGATCACATGTCTTGTGAAAGGGTTAGAAGTCACATTTCATAGAGTGAATCTTTGATTTGTGCATGGAAGTCACATTTGGAGAGTGAATCTTCAAATTGTGCATTGGAAGTCTCATGTCTTAGAGTGAATCTTTGACTTGAGCATTGGAAATCACACTTGGTGAGTGAATATTCATGTTGTGCATTGGAAGTCATATTTCTTAGAGTGAATCTTTGATTTGTGGATTGGAAGTCACAATTTGAGAGTGAATCTTCATGTTGTGCATTGGAAGTCACATTCCTTAGAGTGATTCTTTGGATTGTGCATTGGAAGTCACATTTGAAGAGTGAATCTTCAATTTGTGCAAGGTGGCATCATATTCATTGTGTAGGGTCAAAGGGTAGGTTTCTAGGTGAAGTGGTCACTTGAGAGATTGTATCTTTTTTATCTTACTAGTGGATTTGTTTGCCGGTGGTTATGGAATCAACCCGTGGATGTTTCCTCTTAGGAGGTTTTACCACGTAAAAATCATGTGTTGATTTTCTCTATCCTTATCTCCTTATATTTGTGTATGTGTTGGTATATATCTTAGTTGATATCTTTGTAAGTGATAATCATATCATATCAACTTTGTTTGTGTTGGAGCTTTATGAATTAAAGCCAAGTGATTATTTGTGTTTGTATCACATACAAGTTAATGTTTATATTGACCTTGTTTGAACAACCATATCTTTGTTGGAGTTTATGCCTTAAAGATGTAATTTGTAAATGGATTTATGAAATAAATAAAAAGAAAAGTTCAATTCATTCTTGTTGTGTTGTTTATTTTATAACTTGTGCATATATTAACATCCTAGATTGCTGGATGTAATCTCGAACTGTGTATATGAGTGTCATATACCGATGGATACAGTAAGAGACATGCAATCTAAACATCTCATTCAGGACAATTCTACTTTTGGGCACAAAATTATTCATATAGTCCTTTTCTAGAAATGAAGCATTTGTTGAAACAAATACTTTTAGATCAGAATGACTATAGAAATAATATCCTTTAGTTCCTTTTGGATACCCCACAAATATACATGTTTCCGAACGGGACTCCATCTTTTCTGTCTTTCCTTTCAACACATGTGCAGGACAACCAAATATCCTCATGTGTTGTAAACTAGGCTTTTGCCCAGTCCACAATTCATGTGGGGTTTTAGGGACAGATTTAGATGGTACATCGTTTAGAATATATATTGCTGTTTGTAGAGCATATCCCCAAAAAGAAATAGGAAGTGTTGAATAACTCAACATTGATCTAACCATCTCTAAAAGAGTCATATTTCTCCTTTCTGCTACCCCATTTTGTTGAGGTGTACCTGGTGCAGAAAGCTGAGAAACTATCCCATTATCAATAAGATATTGCTGAAACTCTCCAAATAGATATTCTCCACCACGATCAGATCTCAAGATTTTTATATGTTTCTCAAGCTGATTTTCTACTTCAGCTTTGAATGCTTTGAACATATCAAATGCATCCGACTTATGTCTCATGAGATACACGTAACCAAATCTTGAGTAATCATCTGTGAAGGTGATGAAGTACTCATATCCACCTCTAGCTTGAATGCTCATAGGACCACATACATCAGTGTACTAGTCCTAAACATTCAGTGGCTCTTGTGTTGGAACCTAGGGTTACAGATTGCGCAGCGGAAGGTTTTAAAAATATTTATGCAATCATTAAACTAACCCATTTGTACAGTAATAATCAAATGCGATAATAAAATGAAGGAACTTTTCATACCTATGTAGGAGGCTCCTTCACTTTGATACGAACTGCTCCTGATTCGAACCACGTGATCTTCCTCACTATCTCCCGGAACTGGTAACAGCGTGTGGGCGCGTCACGATATTCAGGACCTGTATAGAGGAAGAAGAGAAGAACACACACACAAAAACAAAAGGAGAAGTGCAGCACTTGTGGTCTCACCACACACAATTATTTTTCTTTTGTTTTGCTTTTGCTTTTGCTGTCTCACGACTTCTTTTTCTCTTTTGTTTTTCAAGTAATCTAATTACTTTGCTCTCTCTCTCATTCGGTTCTCCATTTTATTTAATTAAATATATATCTCATATATATTCAAAAAATAAACAAACCAAAATCTTATTTGATTTTTAAAACTTTTCAAAAATATCTCATATCTTTCAAAAAGATAATTAAATATTTAATTTTTGAATTCAAACATTTTAAATTCAATTTCAAATATTTTATTTAATAAAATAAAATAATCACATTATCTTATTTTATTCAAAATCAAATATCAACTAACACCCTCCATTTAGTGATTAACAACATAATTAAATAATCTTAATATTTAATTTATTTAATCACCATTATTCATTAATTAAATAATCCCATTATTCAATTAATTCCCGAATAAATACGTGTCACATTCGTATCACAATTAATTGGACAATCCAATTAATTAACCGTGACCCTTGTTACCTAAATGGATCGGGCTAGCAAGGGGACCTAATGGACCCACTGTATTTTGAGCTCCAATGATCCTTAGAAATTATTAATTAAACTCTTTAATTAATATTTCATGATTATTAACTTCGGTGTTATTCCACTAAAAACCCGAAGCTGCACTCTCTCAACTGTAGACGTTTTTACACAAACCAATAACTCTCGGTGTCCATCGATATAGCTATTACATATGGTGTAATCCTCCACAAGTAGTTCATAATTAGAGCTGGGTCATAATGTCCGTTATACCCCTCTAATCATATCTTTCCATTAAGTACCATTGATTCTCTAATGAACAATAAATCCTACATTCCTTACGGAATTATGAGAGTGCTCATATTGTTCAAGCCCCGAATCAACCCTTAAGGGAACTACCATCTACTTCTCACAAGAAGGAGTGGATTCCACTATTGTGTACAAACCTTCCCAGCCATAAGCCAAACCGCGATCCCAACATACGGAGTATATTGATCGGGAATGCAACTCTGACCTCACCCATGGTATATCAAAGACCACGATCTAACCTGAAGGAGTCAATAAGACACTCAGGATTAAGATCACCCACATATAGCCATCATTAGTTGATATATATGAATCTCATCGTTAAACGGATCTTAGTGAGAGATTCATATAGATCATGGCCCAGTCCTATATGATCACATCATACAGGGTGCCTCCATTCTCATATCTACATATGAGTGATCCAGGATAGGATCACCGTACACTACGAAATGGACCGCAGCTGTAGATTAACCACAAATAAAGTACCCAGCTTTATTTGCTATCTAGGGACTCTTTAGATTGCTCGTTTCAAACTGAATCCATCTATATATGACACTCATATACTCAGTTCGAAATTACATCCGGCAATTTTGGATGTTAAGTGCACATGTTATATAAAGTATGACACAAAATGAATGAATATACTACTTCTTTTATTTATGTTCAAATTACATTTACATATTACAAGCTTTAGGGCAAAAACCCCAACATCTTGCACCTTTGGTATTGAACGGCCTTTTGGTCATTTTACCTTCCAAACAAGATTCACAAGTTGGTAGATCATCAACCTTTAACTTAAAGGTCCGTCACATACCAATCTTTTAATCCTATTAAGGTTAATGTGACCTAGGCGTAAATGCCAAAGATAGGTTTCATCTTTTGATAATTTTACTCTTTTATGATTAGGTTCCGTTATTTCTGTGTCTAACGAGTGAGAGATATTTCTATGCAAAAAGAATAAACCGTTTTCCAATGTACCTTTGCAAACAACTTTGTCACTCTTACTAATAATAAAAGTTTTATTAAAAGTAACCGAATATCCAAACTTATTTAAACAAGAAACTGAAATTAAATTCCTCTTGAATTGAGGTACATAATAAACGTCTATTAAATATAAATGCCTACTAGAATCTAAAATAACTCTAATATCTCCCACTGCACTAGCAGACACTAACGTTCCGTTGCCCAAGCGCAAATTGACTTCATCTTCATTCAACCTTCTCTTTTCCTGAAACCCCTGCAAGGAATAACAAACATGATTAGTGGCTCTAGAGTCTATGATCCAAGAATCACTAGAATCTGCCAGAAAACATGTTTCTAGATAATTAACATTACCTTCTTCCTTCTTTTTCTGGGACTTTGGGCAATCTCTTTTCCAATGCCCCTTTTCACCACAAAGGAATCATTTCCCTTTGATCTTGGTTACTTTCTTGGTTTCCTTCTTGGTAGGCCCAAGTTTTTTTTTTCTTCTGTTGTTTCTTGACCTTCTTACGGGTCTTAACAGTAGCAACTTTACCAACCAAATGAATCTCTTGACCTTTGTTTTTCACAAGGATCTTTTCAGCGCTTTGAACATCTTGCATCAGGCCCTGCAAGGTGTATTCCTTTTTGTTCAAGGTGTAGTCCAACTTGAATTGATCAAAGGAATCTGACAGTGAGTTAACTACCATATCAATTTTGGTCTCACCATCAATCTCAGCACCATTTAGTTCAGCAATATTGAGATGTGCTATGACTTTCATCATGTGATCTTTCACAGATTATCAAGGTTTCATCCTAAGATTAATAAAATCAGTCACTGCCTCTCTCTTAGTCGTCCTAGACCTCATAGCAAACATTTCCTCTAGAGACATCATTATATCAGCAGCGGACTCCATTCCTTCATGTTGCTGTTGCAACACGTCGGAGATAGTGGCCATAATGTAACATTTTGCCATATCATCAGAAGTCTTCCACTGCTCATACTCATCTCTTTGCATCACATTAGATTCATTATTAGGAAGGAATGGTTTAGGAGTGGTCAGAACAAACTTATGTTTTTCACTTTGCAGCAACAACCCAATTTTCCTTTTCCATGTTACGTAGTTATCTCCAGTTAAGGTGTTATCTTTCAGGATGTTCATAAGTGATGGGGGCATGATTTCTGATTAAAACAAAAACATATATAAGTAAATAATCATGATAATAGCACTTTTAAAAATTTATCTTGAATTAAAATAAATAATTCAATCATAAAAATTCAACGGTGATCCAACACCCATAAATATTACGCCTCCTTTGGAAGTTCGTACTATTTACTAGTTAGACTAGGTCCCACCTAATTGTTAACATAACAACCAGCGTTTTTAATTTTAGCCTTATAATTTTTATTAACAAGAACTCTTGGGAGGATATTAATAAAATTACATTGAGTGTGTTACCAAGATATCGACCATCAATTTTCTCTCACGAAAATCCCTCCTTGGGGAGTAGATTTCGTTTAAGTCAATTGTCTAGTCTATCCTTGTAAGGAAGTATATTGTTAAATTCCATTTATGGACGCCCCTTGGGGGGATTACCAAAAATAATAAAACTCAACTAATCTTGGAGGCCATAGGCGTTCTTGCACACCTTCTCCCATGGCCATATGCGTTCTTACAACAACAAATATTGTAATATTTAAGCAAAAATTAAATAGCAACAATTTTGGCCCATCCTAGAAAAGCAAGTAAATTACAATTGTTAGGAATACAAGATCTTCAGGTGGCCATTAACCATACGCTCATCCCTCGGCCTCCTCCCATGGACGTGCACAGCCCATAACCCCACAAAGGGGCTGCCTTGCGCAACCCATAAGGCCACACAAGGCTGCCGTGCGCAGCCCACCAAGGATTGAGCTTGCCATGCGCAGCCCAATCCAGTCCTAGGGTGCGCACGGTGCTCATTCTCGGTTCCGGTTGCTTCGTTTTTCTTCGTGTCTTCAAATTTTCAATACCCGAATACATTACATCATATTACGAATAAATTACTGCAGCAAATTTTTTTATTTTTTTTTATTTTACTGCAGTAAGATTTACAAAAAAAATATTGCACCTGATTACAAAAAAAAATACTGCACTTATTTTACATACAAAAAAAAAAAACCCTAGCAACTACCAAGAAAGAATTATGGTGATAATAGACCACCCTTCTTGTTACAAATCCGAAACAAAAATTACATTGAAATTCTAGGACCAAAATCGAGCAATAACAATTCACTTTATAAAACATATATAAATCCATACATTCAACATGTAATTATATATGCGAATACCTAGAGTGCGATCTCTTTCTAAAACATGTATAATCACAATAAAAAAGAAATAGATTCATGTATATATACGTTAATTAATTAAAAGGTACAACCAAGGCTTTGATACCAATTGTAGGGAAAAATCGATATAAAACGCAGCGGAAGAAACGAAAAATAGATTTCGTACGGTTTTAAAATTTTTCTCAAAGTTGAACCTTAACCTTTTAATTAATTAAACTCAAATATATACGGTTAGAGTTAAATACCTCTTGACGCGTGATCCGATTGACTTACGTCGATTGGTAATCCGCAAAATCTTTTCCGATGCCCGTGAACAGTACCCGCGTAAACAGTACCGCGTGAACAGTGATTATGAACAGTACCCCTCGTAAACAGTACCGCGAGATCTTCCAATCCGAACATGTATGTGAATCACCTAGGAGCGTGGTCTCCCTTTTTCTTTGAATTGCAAACCTGAGAATGGATGAACAAAGTTTTCTTTTTCTTTTGTTAGTCACAAAACAATCAAAAGAAGACAAAAATTATTCCGGTCACTTTTGAGTTCTCAATCTAATGATCGAAACTCGCGTGAACCTAATTCGATGTTGTACACACAAGCTTATTGATGAACAAACAATCAGTGTACTATCAAAGAAAAATCTCTTCTCTCTTTTTTGTTTAGTAGAATAAAAATTATCCTTTTCTATGAATTGAGAAGAAGAAGAAAAATTGAATCATTCAATCAACTATATTGGCCGAATTCTATATGTGGTATTATATAGGTGGCCGAAATTTTGCTTCCTCTTCTATTTAGGATTGCCGAAATCTTCCTCTAAACGGACTAGGGTTGCCGCAAATCACATACCAAAAAGAGTTTGTGTTGCACCCTAATTTCCATCAACCTTTAGACTTCAAAACTTAATCCAACTCATAGATATTTTTATTCTTTTATTGACTAAATAAAAAGACTTCTTATTTGATTAAATAAATAAAATTAATTATTTATTTTCTTATCAAACAAGTCTTTTACTTTTAATATACTACTACCAATAGTATAACTTTAGGAAATATATTTCCTGATCAGAAAAAGATTTGTTTCTTAATTAAACAATTAATTAATAAATTAACTAATTCTTATTTAATTAAAACAATGAAACAAAATAATATATTAGGTTAATTTATACACCTTGCCGCCCCACTTATATAAATGGGCCATATATTATTTTCTTATTTCATTTAATCCATTGGACTTTAAATAAAAGCCCACATGTGAACCAGACCCATTCTTATTAAAAGAAACAAGCCCACATGTCTCCTTTTAATATATTAATATAGTAGTGCAGCCCATTAATTAAATAATAGACATATTATATTCTTGATATATTAAAAACAATTCTAGATGGACCCTTAAATCGGCCCGGTAGAATATATCAAGTGATCCATGCAAATACGTGTGGATTGAGGATCTTGGCGGGCTATCTAAATTTAAGCTTCAATAGACACAACCTAATCACAATCAACAAATGATTCACTTAGGTCCAATCTATTAATTTTAACTCATTCCACTAAAGAGCTAAAATTGAACTCTTAAATAAAGATAGAATAAGGAGATGTTTCTCATTCATACCCTAGACAATCTTATAGGAGATGATGTATCCTCGTGAATAATATCAGTAATCGCCAAGAGCTCATAGATCGCCTATAGCTCTCCAAGTTACAATATTTCCTCATATGACCACATTTCGAACTTGGATACTTTGACTTGTCCAGAATCCATGTTTTCAATAATCATTATTGAAAACTCAACGTTGAGATTTAATATCCAATACCTCAAAACATCCATATGATGATATTATACTCTCATTTAATATATGGAGCCACGATGTCCATATCTATAAATGAAGTCCTCTATCGATTAACAAATGTATACCACCAAACTATCGAGGATAGACTATGCTATATAATCGTACTCATTGATAGCTCTAATGATAACACTTGCAACCATAAGTCCATCATTTATCTCAGGATTAAGATAGACTCTCTGATTGTCCTCTTTAATGAAAAGACTTATATCTAGTGACGGTTCTAGATAAAGTATTTCATTATGATCCAGCTCAATGCACCTAGTGCACTATATTCTTTTACTCGAAAACCTTTCGATGATTTTAGACTCATCATATTCATTTGATCCCACTCAAATGCTAGTAAAAGAATTCCACAACTTTAACAAGATAGAGGTGCCCAACCTTTGACTTAAGTTGTGAACGTTATTCAAGACTAACTAAAGAATTGTGTCTACCTCATACATATCCGGATGTATGAACAATTCTTCATGTCTCATAGTCTTTTGACCTTATGATTATTTACCTTGACAATTATAATAATAAATGCTATAAGTAATTGCAAGAATCAGAATTCACTTTATTAATATGAGAAGATTGTCAATTACAATATTACACTCTTGCCATTGAGCATAATCCTAACAAAGAGTCCATAGATAACAAATAAAGCTGGGTACTTTATTTGTGGTTAATCTATAGATGCAGTCCATTCTGTAATGTATGGTGATTCTATCCTGAATCATTCATATGAGATATGGGAATGGAGGCACCTTGTATGATGTGATCATATAGGACTGGGCCATGATCTATATGAATCTCTCACCAAGATCCGTTTACTGATGAGATTCATATATATCAACTAATGATGGCTATATATGGGTGATCTTAATCCTGAGTGTCTTATCGACTCCTTCAGGTTAGATCGTGGTCTTTGATATACCATGGGTGAGGTCAGATGCAATTCCTGTTCAATATACTCTGTATGTTGGGATTGCGGTTTGGCTTGTGGCTGGGAAGGTATGTACACAATAGTGGAATCCACTCCTTCTTGTGAGAAGTAGATGGTAGTTCCCTTAAGGATTGATTCGGGGCTTGGACAATATGAGCGCTCTCCTAATTCCGTGAGGAAATAGGATTTATTGTTCATTAGAGAATCAATGGTACTTAAAGGGTATATGTAATTAGAGGGGTATAACGGACATTATGAGCCAGCTCTAATTATGAACTGCTGTGGAGGATCACACCATGTGTAATAGCTATATCGATGGACACCGAGTTGTATCGGTCTGTGTAAAAGCATCTGCAGTTGAGAGAGTGCAGCTTCAGGTTTTTAGTGGAATAACACCGGAGTTAATAATCAAGGAATATTAATTAAAGAGTTTAATTAATGATTCCGAGGATTATTGGAGCTCAAAATACTGTGGGTCCATTAGGTCCCCTTGCTTGCCCGATCGATTTAGGTAACAAGGGTCATAGTTAATTAATTGGATTGTCCAATTAATTGTGTTATGAAAGTGACACGTATTTATTCGGGAATTAATTGAATAATGAGATTGTTTGATTAATGAATAATGGTGATTAATTTAATTAAATAAAAATATTATTTAATCATGTTATTAATCACTAAATGGAGGATGTTTGTTGATATTTGTTTTTGAATAAAATAAGATAATATGAGTATTTTATTTTATTAAATTATATTTTGAATTTTGAATTTAAATAGTTTGAATTCAAATCATATTAAATAAAATAAATATTAATCAATATCTTTAAAGATATTTGATATCTTAAAAGATTAGATTAATTGTTTTTTGATTAAAATTGATTTTGAATTAAAAAAAAAATCAACACATGATAAGAGAAACACACAGCACAAAAAGTTGGTGTGCGTGAAACCAAGAGAAAAAAATAAGAGAAAAGTAGCGTTGCACTATTTGAAACAAAAGAAAAAAAAATATTTGATATATATTATATTTTTACTTTTGAGAAACTAGAATTGTTCTAGTTTTATTATTCTCTTGGAAGAAATTGTTTCTTCTTCATTCTCTCTATATCCTCCTAAGTTCCTGAGTACGTGACGCGCACACACGCAGTTACCAATCCCGGGATATAGCGAGGAAGATCAGTGGTACAGACCAGGAGCGTATCGTAAAGTGAAGGAGCCTCCAAACGTTGGTAAGGTTCTAATTATTTTTATATATTGATTACAATTTCATGTGTTTACATATTGTATGTATTATTTCTGAAAAAATAATTACGGTCTCAAGTTCACTGGTTCCAGATCATTTATGATCTGTATTAAAAATTTTAAAATATATTTCCGCTGCGTTACCAGTGAACGGGGTTCCAACAATCTTTAATTTGAATTGATATTGCTTGTGATTGTTTGAAGTGTGGTACAAGCAGCTTGAAGGGACAAACTTTTGTTTGTTTCAAGGAAGTGCACAGTGTGTACTAACCTATTCACCCCCCTTCTAGGTTAGCTTAAGGTAAATGAATCGAGTTTGTATTTTTAAGTAGCTAAACCCCATTCTATGGGGTCAATGTGGGGGTTGTATAGATATTGGGTGTTGGTCAATAAACCTGTTTCAAGGGTATTTATTCAAGTTAATTTCATTCAATGATTTAATTGTTGTTTTACCTCAATTTGCTATTAAATTGAATATGACTTTTTAATTCAAGTTGAGTAAGAATTAATATGAGGATTCGATTAAGTAAATATCATGCTTTATTGAATCTAAGCTCAATTGAATGGAAAAGATTTTATGGAAGAGAATATCACTCTTAATTCATTTTGGTCTTGTAAATCTTTTGTGCTTAAAAATATCTTTTCCAATGCTGAATCTAAATATCATAGATGAGTAGTGGTTTAAGGTAGAGTGATTGATTCAATCATAATAAAGAGAAGATTAGGTCATAAATTGAATAATCGAGCGTTAATAAGGTTAAATTGGTGATACCCATTTGTTCATAGCTTGACTCCATTAATTCCCTAGTTTTCACATCATTCATATTCCCTCACATAATTCTAGTCGTGGTTTGTGATCGTAATTAGTTGCTTTTACTTTCAATATTATGATTTTGCAATTCCAACATGATCAATTTGATTAAGTTTAATTTTTATGCATTTAAAATAGTTATTTGTTTAATGCTAGAGTAAGTAGTTTTAACTAGTAATTCACTCAATCCTTGTGAATGAACTTTCTAAAAAATACTTCAACAAAATGGCGCCCCTGCCAAAGATTGATGTTGGAATTATTAGTAATTCTAATTCTTTAGTAGTTTTAGTCTTTTTAGGAAGTGTGTCATTTAATTGATAGTTTTATTAGTTTTTAGTATCTTCTTATTTCTTGGTAGTTTTTCATCTTATGATCGCTTGTGATGCTTTTCCCCCTTAGGTCAGTCCAATTTTATCAAAAAATCTTGGTTATTTTTGTTTTTGGTGTTTCAGGTTAGTGTATGCACGGTCGTTGCTCACATTGAGGTTTTCTGTTTCCTGTGAACTATAACATTCATCAAGTAGGAAGGGTTACAAGATCGGTTGAAAGGGTAAATAGACTTGTTGATCTGAATTTCGAGACTAAAGACATGGCTAACCAAACTCCACCTGGTTCGCCTCCACATCAAGGCCGAAAACTGACAATGGGATAATGTGCACTCCCTACTATTGGAAATCAACCATCGACATTAATCCTTGATGATCTCTCACGACAATACTGTTAGGAAGTATGCCCTAAAGTAAGTTTTCTGTAAAAGATCTTTTGATATTAATAGAATCATTTTGTTTATAAGTAAATTATGTAGCATGTATAAACAGTTTATTATATATGTCAGAAGCAACTAAGGATCCAAGACTAAAAAAAACATACAGAATTATTCATATAAAGAAGTTTATGTATGGAAGACATAATTCTTTATTCAGTCTAAAATTGTTCACAATTTAAGATACATGCTAGACACCTTATCTTGATTAAAGTTGTGGGTCTTTTGTTTTCAATTGGGAAGTGGTGAGTCTAGAATCACCAAGTGAAAGACTTTGAACAAAAGACCTAGTACATATGATTTATTGAACAGATCAAGTGAATAATATATTTCAATTTTACCGTTAATGGAATAATACATTCACAATAGAGCAATTGAAATATCTATCTTAATCCCGAGATAAATAATATACCATATGTATTATGTGTTGTAACGTTTGAGCTATCAATGAGTACGACTACCGAATAATGGCTTAATCCCAATAGTTTGGCGTTATTGATTCATATGTCATACCGGACATATATTTATAGATATGGACATCATGGCTCTTTTAATCAAATAAGAGTAAATACCACATTATGGGTCTTACGAGGACTTGGATATTAAATCTTGGTATCGAGTATTCAATAAAGAATTAATGAATCATGATTTATGATAAATAAAAATTATCCATTAGACGTAAGGACGGTCCTAAGGAATAAAATAATTAATAATGCGACGGTCAAAAGGCATTTTTAATTATTGGTATTTTTTTTATGAGAATACATATTTCACACAATTTCTTAGGGTAAAAATATTTAGTATATTTTATTTTAATTCCAAAGTCCAATGTCAGTTTTTCAGTGGAGTAAACTGAAATTAACATATTTGGGCTCAATTAATTAAGAGTTAATTGGTACTTGGATCAAATATATTGGAGCTTGTAATTAAAATAACTAATGGATCCCCAAACTTCGCAAGTTAAATTGGATCATTTAAAAGGAACCTATTGGGTTCAAATGTTGGGTTCCAAGACAAATACCCATCTTACTTCTTTTATTTTATTTCTCATTAGGAATGGAAAATAAATTAAAATAGGATTTTGATGGAAAAAATAAATAAAAGAAAATAAAAAGGAAATGACTTCTAATAATATTAGACTTACTAAATCAAAATAGGATTTGTGATTCTTTTGTCCTATGAGAAAACAAATTATTCTTTTCTAAACCTATAAATAGGTAGCTTAAGAAAAAGAATAAATTTACACCAAGCATATCATTTTCATTAGCGTTGACACAAGCTTGAAAGTAAGTTGTAAGTTTTAAATTTGATTTGAGCTTTTAATATTTTTCTTTAAGTCTTGTAGGTGGATTTAAGTTCTGCAAATACATTTATTTTCAAAAAGGTTATTTTTCCCTACAAATACGAGTTAAATGACATACACCTCAGTTTACTACCGTCTTTTTACGGGCTTCCATCAAAAGACTATTTGCAATTTATGAAGGAATACACCTAAGACGGATATATAGTAACCTAGAGGGGGGGGGGGGGGGGGGGGGGGGGGGGGGGGGGGGGGGGGGGGGTGAATATGTTGGATCCAATTTCAACAACTTTTTTGGACTTCGATTGTTACAAAAACAAACTATCAAAGCACTCTTAAAAACAAATGGCTAGATAATTTAAATTGATTCCAGTAATCTTTTTATTTATTTTGTATGATATACAAATGGCTATTTAAAAATGTTTATTAGATAATATTTTATTAAACTATTAGATCGTTGATTACAAAAACGAATCAGGAATGCAACTCCCACTTCAGTGGAGATTTCTCCCCACATTTGCGATTTAATGAGTAAAATTAGACTCAAATCTTTATTACAAAAGAGAAGGAAATGTGTCCACATACTTTGATAAAGGTGACTAGGAATTTTTTTCATCCCAATAGACAAATAATCGTCCCTATAGACCTATTGGGATGAAAAAATTCATCCCAAATTACGTCGCCTCAGGTGGGTCACGATAGGTTCTTTGGGACGAAAATTAAAATACGTCCCTAAAGACTACTTATAGGGACGAAATTTGGAAAAAAAAACATGGTTCGTTTGGTACCCTATCAAACCACTACCAACTACTTATAGGGGTGAATATGTTGGATCCAATTTCAACAACTTTTTTGGACTTCGATTGTTGCAAAAACAAACTATCAAAGCACTCTTAAAAACAAATGGCTAGATAATTTAAATTGATTCCAGTAATCTTTTTATTTATTTTGTATGATATACAAATGGCTATTTAAAAATGTTTATTAGATAATATTTTATTAAACTATTAGATCGTTGATTACAAAAACGAATCAGGAATGCAACTCCCACTTCAGTGGAGATTTCTCCCCACATTTGCGATTTAATGAGTAAAATTAGACTCAAATCTTTATCACAAAAGAGAAGGAAATGTGTCCACATACTTTGCTAAAGGTGACTAGGAATGTTTTTCATCCCAATAGACAAATAATCGTCCCTATAGACCTATTGGGATGAAAAAATTCATCCCAAATTACGTCGCCTCAGGTGGGTCACGATAGGTTCTTTGGGACGAAAATTAAAATACGTCCCTAAAGACTACTTATAGGGAAGAAATTTGGAAAAAAAAAACATGGTTCGTTTGGTACCCTATCAAACCACTACCAACTCCCTCTCATCACAATTAAGCCTCATTTAATATTTTGTTCTCCACCAAAGTCGAACCACTCACCTAAATTTGACGCCAATTTGTTAATTAAAGCATACTATTTGTATATAACTTCTATATGTTATTAAATTTTTATTGTAGATTAATTCCATTAATTTCTTTTCTTGTTAAAAAACGTTTATTGTAGCATTTAATTGAACAATTTTTTTAAATTCATATATTGTCAGATGAAAGGGTTTATTGTTAATCGTATACGAAATAGAGAGACTTTATTTACATTTTTCAATTTAAAAGACAAATGTAATATTTGAATTCCTATCATAAAAGTGAATGATAAATGTACAACAACTTTTCCAAAAAGTGGTTTTGCATTTTAGATTCTTATTTATTTTATTTATAAATATATATATCTATAATTTTTCGTAATTTTTTGAATTAATCTATAGTCAATAATATAAAAAAGTGAAGCAAATTTAATTATGATCTTTGTCTCTTAAGAAAAACTTAAAAAAATTAAAGTTAAAAAACAAAAAATACAATCCCGATAAATCATTATCAGCAATAAATATTATTTTTGTCATAATAAAATAACCTATATATATATATTTCTTTTCTTTCTAAAAAAAAGTCAAACTTTTTAGGGACGAATAATTTTCGTCCTAATAGACATCCTATTGGGATGAATGATTTATTTTGTCCCAATACACATCCTATTGGAACAAATTATTTTCGTCCTTAGAAGTGTTGTTATTTTTGCACTTTTTAGGGACGAATAATTTATTTCGTCCTAATAGACATTCTATTGGGACAAATATTTTCCGTCCCTAAAAATCTTGTCGGGTTTATCCTTTTTAGGGACGAATAATTTGTTTCGTCCAAATAGACGTTCTATTGGGACGTATTTTTCATCCCTAAAGGTTTTTTTAGGTTTGAAAATTTTAGAGACGAATATGTTATTGCATCCCAATAGACGTCCATTGGGACGAATAAAATTCGTCCCAATAAATTTCGTCCCTATAGGCAAATTTTCTTGTAGTGACTCTATTGGAATGTCCCTAAATACCCTACCTGTGGGCCTTTTATTAATGGAAGCTATCACACTCAATTCCTAGATTTCCGTTTGAAATCCTAATTGAGATTCCTTTACAACCTTTCACAAGGTAAAAATCTAAGTGAAGTGCAAACATGCAAACATGAAACAAGCACAAGCAAATATAGTAAATAGATCAAGTACACTCTATGTAGAGTTAGATCCAATCAAATCAAGCTCACAATCAAAAATATCTAACTCTTAATAACATTCAATTAGAAATCTAGAATATGTAATTAAATCCTTACACAAATGTTTCTATAAAACTAAAAACATGCCAATTAAAGCTAAGATATTAAATCTACAATATCAAGCACAACACAAGCTTCAAATCAAGTGGAAAAATTTTAGAGTTGAATTCCACAAAAAAATCACTCTTAGAAGAACTATATTCATATAATAAAAATCACAATCAGAGTATTCTAGTCCTAAAATATGTGATTAAAACCTAGAAATCAACAATCAAGTACAAACACAAGTTTTGTAGATTCTAGTTCATGTTTCCCAAAATTAGTATGAAGAATATTCAATTAAAAGAACAAGAAAATTTTGAAATCAATTAAAACAAGTCCAAAAATGGGTTCCAAAACAGTCTCATCATATTTCAAAATCAAACCAAGTGATTAGTAGAAATAATCACACAAAATGATGAAGAGAAGATGATTAACTGATAAACTCATGATCACTTCATGAAAACACAAGTAAATCACAAAATATGGACTCTAATCAGCTCTCTAAACACTTGGGACTTGTTCTCCTTTGAAAAAAAAAATAAAAATTTGGCTTTTGAATCATGAAAATCGGATCTAAAATGAGTGAGATATGATAAAAACAAAAAAAAAATGAAAAACTTATAAAAAATTCTGCACAATTTAAAATTTAAATGGGAAGGAAATGACGTGGAGAGAGAGGGACCACAGGAGGCAAATGACACCACACCACCTCAGCTCCCCGTGGAGGCGTGTGGCCTCCACGTGGACAGAGAGGTGCTCTTCCCGTGGAGGCCACGCACCTCCACGTGGGAAGGGTGGTTTGGCAATTTGCCATCCCATCTTTCCTTTCTTCCCTTTCGCGCTCCTCTCGCGTTCTTTAACCGTTCTCCGGCCTTGGAACTTAGAATTTGAATCCATTTTCGGATTACGAACACTTACTCACTCACAAATGTGGAAGTTTAAGAAACTTCAATCAAAAACTTGGAATTCAACTCTATATATAAAGATGAAAACCATGTATGATAAACACATGAAAAGTTTCATAAAATCAAACTCGGATCTCGAAAACATATGTATGAGTAATCAAAATGTTTTGAACTCAATAAGGAACAATAAGAACATATGCAAGTCTGATATTAATAAAACATAAACAAATAAATACAATAATACACAATTTTGCAATTTCCTAGAAATAGTCCTACAACATGCAATTTCATAAAAGTTGTCAATTTAAATTTAGGGATATTATTCATTTAGTCCCTATGTATTTTTGAAATGTCTATTTTTTACTCACTTATCCATTTTTCACTGGATTGGGCCCTATGTTTTCCAAAACCACTCAATTTGGTCCCTTTGACCAGATTTTTAACGGTCAACCCTATCAGAAAAAATAAATTGACCATTTTACCCTTAACTTTAATCAAATGACCATTTACCCTCTAATTTTGTCAATTTTTACAATTTAACCTAACTTATAATAAAATGATAAATATTAAAATATTAAATAATAAATATTTACATAAATTAAAATTTTCCCATGTTAAAAAAATAAAAAAAATACAAAAACAAAACAACACAAAAAAGAAAAAAAAGATTTGGATTTTGTTTATTTGGAAATGAAACCCTAAATTCATCTCTTCACCAACATCATCATCAACACAACACCAGAAAAACACCCAAACACCCTCTCCAAACCCATTCATCTCTTCACCATTATCATCATCAGCATACCACCACACAAATCACCCAAACATCCAAACCCATCAATCAAGCCACCCTCTCCAAACACCCAAAAACCAAAACCACCCAAACCCTTCCACGAAATTAATCCCATATCGAATTTGAACCAGTTCAAACCAAAACCAAGCCCAAACCACCAAAAATCGAGTGCCGATCTCTTCTTTTTCATTCTATCTCATCATTATCATCTTCTTCTTTCTCGGGTTCGGGGTGGTTGACAGTGGGCATTGATGGTAGCGGTGGCGGTGGCGTGTTTGTGGGCTACAAGGGTTTGGATTGATTTTCTTTTGGTTTTCGATATGGGTTCGATTTTGATCGGTGATGGTTCTGGGTTTTGGTCGGTGATGATTCAGGGATTTTATTCGATTCGATGGTGGTTTTTGGGTGAAGGTTCGTTTCTGGATCGATGGTGATCGGTGATGGTTATCGGTTTTGGTCGGTGATGGTTATGGGTTTCGGTCTGGGCTTGATTTGGTTCACCAGATCAATAATATATATAAATATATATATATTTTTAATTTTTTGTTTATTGATCTCCATGGATGTGTGTTGATGCTAATGTTGGTGAAGAGATGAATGGGTTTGGAGAGGGTGTTTGGATGATTTGGTTCTCTGGAAGATTTGTTTGTTACGAAATGTGTTTGGGATCTAAGAAAATGAAAGAAAAAAAATTTGGAATGGAGAGTATCCATTTTATTTTATTGAAGATTGATGATGATTGAACGTTGAAGGTTGAAGGTTGAAGGGTGATGATGATGATGGAATTGGAAGGCTGATGATGATGATTTTTTATTTTTTTCGTGGTTTTTTTTAATGAATGTTTTTTTATTAAATGTTAATTAATGTTAAAGCATTTCAAAAAATTATATAGTCTTAAAATTTTGATCTCCACCATTCATCTCAGAGGTGGATGGTGGAGATCTGTTTTTCTTTTTCAATTTTTGTTTTATTTATAATTTTTTAATTTGTATTTATAATATTAATTTTATTAGTATTACATAAATATTTATTTTTTTCCATTGATTTTTGTGTTGACATGTGGCATGTCTTTGTTTAAAGACAAAAATACCCTTAATGCCGTTAAAGTTGACTAACGGTTGACTAACAGAAGGACCAAATTGAGAGGTTTTGGAAAACATAGGGCCCAATCCAGTGAAAAATGGATAAGTGAGTAAAAAATAGACATTTCAAAAAAACATAGGGACTAAATGAATAATATCCCTTAAATTTAATGCATGTTCATACAACAATATGTGTGTGTATGTGATATAACAAATGAGCACAACAATGTAGGGACAAAAATAAATGATATGTGTGTGTGTGTGTGTGTGTGTGTTGATCGAGCCAAAAATGTCATACATTTTGGCCTTTATATCCTTTCTCTTTGTCTCATTCTTGGGTGGTTTTTATATGTATTTATGGCTCTTTTTGTGGATATTGCAGGCATTAGGTGAAAAAAACAGGATCAAAAATGAGATTTGGTGACAAAAGGTCAAAACATTGTAAAAACAGTGTGTGCAGATCATCCAACTTCAAAGGATTATATCTCCCTCCTTAGATTGAATCATGTTTTGAATTGCATTTATTTGGAAAGCCCCGGGAGTCTAGTTTCTATTGGTTTTTACGAATTGCAATTCTGAATTTTCTAGAGGAAGTTATGGTCATTTTAGTAACTGTTGCGCGGCTGTCCACGAGAACTGCACGGGTAACCTACCCGTGCACTACCCATGCAACACCAGTTTTTTACCTGTGCTATACCCGTGCACCACACCTTCCAGCACAAAAAAATGATGGGTTTTAAGCAATTTTTAGAGGGGCAATGAGGTCCTTTCATGCCCAGATCATGCCCTAACCTCCCAAGCATATAAATACAGCATTTTCTTATTAAAACTTTTTTTTTCACACTTCAAAACATCCACCCTCTTCTAAGAACGAATTTTCTTCCATTTTTAACCCTAACCACTAACCTAGATTTAGGAATCATTCCTCACCAAATCTAACCATCATCTTCATCATCTACTCAACAAAGGACACTTAGGAGATTGGATTCAAGCTTGAAGGAAAGAGAATGTCTACATGAGTCTTCTCTATCTCTCTTCTCCTATTTATTTCATTTATTTGTCATGAGTAGCTAAACATCCCACTAAGGGATTGGTGTGAGATACTTGTGGATTTTGGGCTCTATAATGAACCTTATATTTTCTATCAATCTATCATATATGTTTCATTCATTGTTTTAATTGAATTCAAGGATGATTTATATTTGATTGTACATGACTCTCTTTGCAAATTGTTTGAGGATTTATTTGAGTAGATAATTTGGTATACATGATGCTAGGTTTTCTTATGCTTATTTGAATGGAAGGATTTAACAATTGTACATGACTTGGGTGAAATCCGGACACATTAATCTCAACTTTATCTAATCTCAAATGGGTAACTAATCCTATACATGATTTGATTTTTTGTTAGTGAGAGATTAAGCATCAACACCATACATGATGGGTCAGTGAATTTAAACAACAAGATTAGTCCCTTATTTGATAGATATTCTTTCATTGCACAACCATTTGTGGGTGGCCAATACTATACATGATGGGTTGGACACTCATAAGTGGTATACAACCAATCTTATACATGATTTGATTAGTTACACAAGATTAAAAGTGCATTCATGTGAGTTCCTACATTGCCCACCATTCACTTGTTGGATCCATCAATTCCTTAGTTCCCACTATCATATATTAACACCAATTGCATGTTAGATTAGTTAGTCTAATTGTAATTGCATTTTAGTTTTTAACCTTTTCAAATCAACCATTGATATTTACATGCTTTGTTTTACTTTAATAGTAGTTAGCTAGTTTTAGCCATTTAAATTCCCTTTCCATATGGACGATACCCTTACTTGCCATTGCACTTGTTTTGTAACATTTTGAGGCATTTGAGGTTTTTATAAATTACTTTTGACGAGCATTTTCTAATGAAAAAAACGCTCTCGTCATGTGTGTGTGTGTGTGTCTATG
This sequence comes from Dipteronia sinensis, assembly GCA_033220585.1. NCBI lineage: Eukaryota > Viridiplantae > Streptophyta > Magnoliopsida > Sapindales > Sapindaceae > Dipteronia > Dipteronia sinensis. Next base: position 32,896,613 of record CM065640.1, on the reverse strand, counting down.
CCTTGCAAGAGGAGAAAGAAACTCAATACCTAAACATCCAATTAAGCATTGTTTTCTTGAAGATGAAACTTGCATGAGAAATTGCTTTCCTCCTTTGAAGCTCTATCCAATCACGAACCACCTAAGCAACTAAGCAATACAAAAAAGAGCATTTGTTATGGAATCAAGCCAACACAAATCTAAAACCTAACTGAATGTGGGAAACATTCTCGATAACATCTCTCCAATGGACGCTTACCAGGGAACAGCAACCACATGAGATGTTTCCGATACTGTTTAAAGGAGAAATCCAAACAATGGTTGATGGCTTTTCGACCCGGTTCCCATAACCACTTGGGGTCAAGTATGCAGTGCTTTCTTCAATTGGTTCTTCCCAGCTAAACAGGCTAAAGAGCTCCGAGTTAAGATCGCTACATTCGTAGAAAAAGTTGGATAGGCGTTTCATGAAGCATGGGAGAGATACCAGATCCTTTTGGCTCATTGTCCACCGCACTTATTTACAGATGAGTACAAGGTATCATCATTCTAGAGTGGGCTGACTCAGATGCCTCAACTCCTTATAGATAATGCATGTGGAGGAACCATCACCACTAAGACAACACCTGAAGTATATAGTATCTATGAGAAGCTGACAATGAATTCTCAACAAAGGAGTGCTGGTGGAAGAAGAGGTGGAAAGTATGAAGTGAGTGCCAATATGGGGATGGTGATTGAGATGGTAAATCTAATTAAGCAGATGCAATCATTCCAAGTGTTCATACAAAATTGGAACAAGCCGTCGTGAAGTGTTAATCAAGTGTATTGATCAGTCATTACTTGTATATGTTTTTGGTCCCCATTTCTCCAATCAATTGCTTGTTTCTCGATCCATTTAGATACTTAATTTGTTTGTTTGAGCATTTTCAGGTTGTTTGATCCAAGTGATGTGTTTGGAGAATTTCATAGGAAAAGGAAAATTTTAGAAGATTCAAAGGATTGATTTGCAATTTACCTTTTGCACTTGCAAGCCGCTGCCAATCACGCTGTGAATATCCACAACACCTTTAAAATCAATGATTTTCGCTGGGGAAACCACTGTGGCTTTCACTGCGGTAGTCACAGCGGTTTCCCAAGACAGTGCAGGTCATTTGTGTTGTGAGGTCCATATCTCTCAGTTCCAATTGAATTGTGTGTCCTGCAACCTATGGATTTGAGGCCCCGGAATTCTAGTTTTCATCTAAATTTAAGACTTATCGATCCAAATTTTCTAGAAGAAGTTATGCCTGTGTTAGTACCCAAAGGTTACATCAGTCAGTCATAAATCCGTGAATAATTACAGGATTTGTTTTGCAAATTGTCAGATCGGGAAATATTACCTTCTTGGACGTGTGTGGGAGTCTTGGGAAGCAATTACATACCAAATCCTTATCTTCCTTCAATAAGTAATCAATTTGGATGGATTAGGAAAGAAATAATATCCCAAAAAGGTAGAGTTCCAAAAGGGAATTGATTTCCTTGTTGTTTAAGGACATGACCTAGCCTTTACACCTATTTAAACCCCTTGTGAACCCTAATTTTGAGATATCAGAAGCCAAAGGAGGTCCCAAGCCACAAGGGGGCCGTCCTCCACCATACATCACCTAAAAACCCATTCATTCGTTGTTCTTTGATGACCATCTCAAGTTTTCTCTGCTCAGTCTCTTTTCTTTTCTTTTTTCATGATGTGTAATTAATCCCATAACTAGGGAATCAATGTGAATCTCTTGTGAATGCTCATGTTTGGATTAACCATTATTTTATCAATTCAATTCTTGATTCATTCATTATGCATAACTTTTTAATTCCTAACTAATTTTAATAATTATTCACACCATAGACCAATGGTGGATGATTATTTGGCATGATTTTTAGGTTAAGACTATTTGAGAATTAGGGTTATAGTATAAACCAAGCCTAATTTTGATTAATGCCCACTTGAATGAATAAATTTTATCATTAGCATAGGCCAAGCAAAGTATAGAATTTGGTTCTTAGTTCTTGTGCTTAATGGTTTCCGGTCATTGTTTACACCATAGACTAAGGGTGAATAATAATTGGGAATACGTGACTCATCCTGCGATCACACGGTAATAGCCATATTAAAGATTAATAATGAACCCTTGAATTGATTGAATTTGTTTACAAATTAATTCCATACATTGAGTGTTCATAATTAGGGATCATTGATGACCTAGTGCTTTCTCTCCATTGATCTCAAACCAACTTTCTTTTAATTGCTTAGTTTATTTTAATTTATTTTTAGTATTAAATAAATTCACAATAAATCTCTTGGTTACTTTTGCTTAATTAGAATTAGAACTAGTTTTAATTGGTAAATTACTTTTCCTCATATGAACGATCTCTATTTGCCGCTGTACTTATCTTCACAATTCGTGCACTTGCGAGTTCAATTTTTTTAACACGATTTCAAACATCATGTATGAGGGGGAATGATTTCAAGGCAGCAAGAAGAAGCTCAAGCAATGGGATATTGAAGGCCTCGCAATGATTCATACTTAAATCCTGGTTGGAGGAATAATCCACACTTTTCATGGGCAGATAATAGTAATGCTTTGACCAATCAATCCAACATTCAAGGGAACTCTCAAGGTTTCAACAATCGGGGATTCAACAATCAAGCTAGCGGAAGCAACCAGTGGGGTTATAATTAATGGAACAACACAAACAACACTCAAGGAACTCAATATAACAACAATGCTCAGTCAAATTCATATCAACCAAGAACCAAGGCCTTTGAAGACGAATTAAAGGAATTGACATAAGCTTCCCAAAGAGCCTCAGAGCATAATTTGAGCAACTTCATGCAAGGGAGTGGTTAAAGAATGATTAATATAGAGGCATCAATGCGAAAGTTAGAGACTCAAATGGGCCAGATAGCTAAGGCAGTACAGAAGAATAAGCCAAGAAGGTTTCGAAGCCAACTAGAACAAGCCAAACCCATCACCATACTCTTCAATGGCAAGGAAATTGATGATAAGGCACAAGAGGAGGATATGGCTGACAAGGAATCAAAAAAAGAAATAGACAAACCAGCACCGGTTGCAAGTCTTCATCACAAGTCATTACATCCTAAACTCAAAGACCCAGGAATTTTTGTCATCAACATCATAATGGGCGAAAAGAATGAGCAAAGAGCATTGTTTGACCTTAGAGCGAGCATTAATCTCATGCCATATGAAGTGTATGAACATCTTGGACTCAACGAACTCAAACCAAGTTCGATGTCATTAGTATTGGCTGACCAGTCTACAAGACGTCCAAAGGGCATTATGGAAGATGTACTTATCATGGTAGACAAGCTGAGCATCCCAATCGAATTTCTTTTTTATCTTGGAAATAGAAGAGATTTGCCAATCTTGCTTGGGCGACCATTCATGGCAACAATCGAATCAGTCATTGATGTAAAGAATGGAAGATTGTAAATGAAAGTGCTTGAACATGTTATAGATCTCAAGTTTTTCAAATGTTTGAAGTTTCCTAGTGGTTCAGTGGATTGTTTCACCATTGATGTTAGGGATGACCATTGGGGAAATGGGGATAGATATATGTCCCCCCATCCCCATCCCTATTTTCAAAACCCTCCCCCACCCTCTATTTCTCCATTTAGGGAAAATGAGGATGGGGTAGTTTTGGGGGGAGGTCCCCTCATCCCCATCCCCATTTCCCCGTTTTCCCTATTTTTTCCCGTTTTCCCGTTTTCCCGTTTCCCATGTTTTCGCTGTTAGTTTATAGATTTGTGTTGGCTTGATTCCATAACAAAACTTTCTTTCTTTGAATGTTTAATTGCTTAGGTGGTTCGTGGTTCATATGAGCTTCAAAGAACTAAAGCAACTTCTCATGCAAAGTTCGTCTTCAAGAGGATTGGTGCTTAATCGGATGCTAAGGTATCAAGATTCTTCTTCCTCTTGCAAGGTGTAAGCTCACACACAAATTGCATTCATTTGTGTCCCTACATCATTACGCCTAATTGGTATAACACATTCACACACTTGTTAAAGTATGCACATGCATTAAACTTAATTTGTCAACTTTTGTAAAATTGCATGTTCTAGGACTATCTCTAGGATATGGCATACTTGTGTGTTCTTGTGTTTGTTTGTTTGTTTATTTTTTATGGAATTCGGACTTCAATTTGATCTTATTTAATTTCTTATTGAGTTTCGGTCATTTCAGTTATTCATTCTTTAGTTTTCAACTTCCGAGTAAAAAGTTACAAAACTTTCCAGTCACTTACATGCATTGTCTTCGTCTTCGTGTATCAAGTTGAATTCTTAATTTTTGGTCAAAGTTTCATAGTCGTCCTAGCGTGTAAGGGAGTTAGGGTTTATAATCTATAAGCAGATTTGAATTCCGAGTTCGGAGGCCGAAGAATGGTAGAAGAACGCAAAGGGGAGTAATGATGGCCAAAGGCCATCAAGCCACCCTTCCCCGAGGAGGTGCGTGGCCATCTCGGGGAGGAGGGCCTCTTGCCCCCGAGATGCCCACGCTCCTTCTCGGGTCAGTGAGGTGGTGTGGTGGCCTTTTCCACCCGAGACCTCCTTCTCTCCACTTCATCCTCTTCTCCTTTAAAACTACTTTCCCTTTCATTTTTCAAAGGGTGAAGAACAAGTGCAAAAATTTTGAAAAGTATTTTTTATTTTTGTTTTAGTGATATCTCTCTCAATTTAACTCCGATTTGATTGATTCAAAAGCCGAAATTGTTGGTCTTGGAGAGAGGAACAAACTCCAAGCATTGTAAGAGCCAAATGATGTCTTGATATTTCACAGTGATCTGTTTTCTACTCATGGTGTCATCATTTGTAAGTGAATCATTTTCTTTTCATTTTTTTTATGATCTTCTTCATAAATGTTCTTATTTGATTAAGGAAAACGTCTAGAATGATTTTGATTCAACTATGTGGTTTTTTTGAGTGATTTTTGAGTTTAGCTGGTGTGATTTTTGATTGAATATATTTTAGCTAAAACTTGATAAGCATGAACTTGATTCTAGAAATATTTTGTATTCTTGAGATTGATTGTTGATTTCTAAGTCTAGTTACATGTTCTAAGAACTAAGAGTTTTTGATTGTGATTTTCATTATTATAATCTAGTTCTTGTTTGATAAACATGCTTAGATTTCTAGATATCTTTGTGATTGATTTTTGAAAGCCTAATCTAGTTCTCTAATTGCATGTTCATAGAGTTTGTTTGATCTACTTGCTCTATTTGCTTGTGATTGCATCATGATTGCATGTGTGCACTTCACTTATATCATTACCTTGTAAAAGGCTGAAGTCTCTTGTTAAATTGAGTTAAGCTTTAACTTGAGCAAGGAGATTTGGCTGAGATATTGATCCGGATAGCTAAGCAATGAGGCTTGTCTAGGATCGGGAGGATCCAGATAGGCAAGCAAGGAATCTTCCTAGAGGCAAGAGTGCCTTGGATAGGAAGTTTCTTCCTAGAGGTGTGATAATCACATCGTCGATAAGAAGTAGGCAAAGTGATTCACTAGGCCCGAGGGTAGAGTCGGAGTTGATAGCTTGGAGAGTGAATCATGTGTTGATTGCTTTTTGAGTGTGTATCTCTTATTCGACATAGTGAATGGCAGTTTTCCGGTGGTTATGGTATCAACCCGTGAATGTTTCCTATTTTTACGGTTTTACCCCGTTAAAAAAAATCCTTGTGTCAATTTTAGCATTTTAATTCCTTTACTTACTTTGTCTTGCATTGCTTTAACACTTGCTAAATTGATTTCATATTGGTTTGTTGAAGCAATCTACTTGTAAGTTTTTCTAAGTGTGATTAAATTTGCTTGTGTTTTTAAAGAAGTGCTAGAATTTGAGCCTATACCTATTCACCCCCTAGGTATGTTTTACACTATAAGTGACTAGGGAATTTCAATTGGTATCAAAGCGGGTGTCTATAAGTAATTAGATAGATCCTTCTTTATAGTGTTTGTGTTTTTGTTTTGTGATATATCATGATTAAGGAAGTTTATTCTTTTGTGGCTTTTTTTGTTGAAGGTGATCCTATTGACTTAGAAAAACAAAAGATCAAGGATCTTATTCAAGAGAATGAAAGGATCTCTAAAGTCATTAGGCCTCTCAATAAGAAGTTAGAAAATCATGGTCTTGGCTCAAAAGAATTTAATGAACTTAAAGACAAAATTATTTGTCTAGAGAAAAACTTGAAAGATAGTAATTAGAGATAGATATTTTGAAGCAAAAGATTGAGCAAAGAGATGACTCTCTTGATCGTACTAGAAGAATTGAGAATGTGCATAGAGTTAAACTTAGTGAGCATGAGAATCAAGAGAAAGTGCGCAATGACAAGCTTAATGAGGCTAATAAGGTGATACACAAGAAGTCATCTAGTTCTAACAAAGTAGAAACTCTCATTAAGAATTGAAAGCATCCAAGTGACAAAAGAGGTTTAGGATATGTTAATGAAAAGATTACTTCTTCAACTAACAACTCTACTTTTGTCAAAGAAAGTAGCAAATTGAATGTAGGTACACTCTCTAACGGTAAAGTCATGGATGCTACCAGAGGTGCCTCAACATCAACAATGGACGTCAAAGAAAAGACTCAACAATGCCAAAGACAATATTCATCATCCTTAAATGCAAAAGGCAAAGCATCAAAAGTTTCACACCAAATAGGTAAAAATGTGAGAAGGCAAAATGTTTTGGATGCTCAAGAAAATGGTAAACTTCTTAAATTCATACCTATTTGTCATTATTGCAACATGGTAGGACATATAAGACCTAGATGTTTTGAATACATTCGCAAGTGTAAATATGTCAATGATTTGCATGATATGTCTTTGTTGAATGGTCATAGGCAATCATCCATGTATGAATTTAGAACCAGACCTAGGAAGACCTTGGAAAAACATGTTGAGAAGAAAGTTGTTGATGACTTGTTTGTGAGACCTTGTGTTGTACCTCGCTCTACTATGCATAAGAAAGTTGATAATGCTTTGTTTGATTTGTTTGAAAATGTGATTCATAGAGTCAATGTGCATAATAACAAGTCAAAGCATGTTAATAGAAGTAAGAGTGAGAAACTTGTTAAGAAAGTATGGGTTAGGAAAGACACAACACAATGTCTTGTTGCACAATACGCTCTTAGAGCCAACTCATCCTATTGTTGGTACCTAGATAGCGGACGCTCTAGGAATATGACCGGTAACAAAGAGTTTTTTAAGAATCTTGTTAAGAAGGATGGTGGATAGGTTACTTTTGGTGATGGCACCAAAAAGCAAGTTCTAGGTAAGGGAACAATTTGTATCCCCAGATTGCCTAAACTTAGAAATACCTTATATGTAGAAGGTCTACAAACTAACTTGATAAGCATTACTCACTTGTGTGAAATCTTTGAAGAAGTTAGTTTTAACAAGGATGTGTGCACTATAATTGATAAAAAGGGCAAAGATGTTTTAGATGTCAAAAGATCTTTAGATAATTGCTATTGTCTAGAGATAGATCCTCTAACTTGTAATATGACACATGAGTATAACAAGCTTGATTTGTGGCATCAAAGGTTAGGCCACACGAACTTTAAGGATATAAAGAAACTTGAAAAACATAGCATTGTTAGAGGTCTACCTAGTCTTGGTAAATAACTAGAAAGTGTTTGTGAACCTTGTTAACTAGGTAAACAAACCAAAGTGTCTCATAAAAAGAGCACTTTCATAGCTACCAAGAAGCCCTTAAAACTAGTGCACATGGACCTAATGGGGCCAACCCAAACCGAAAGCATCAATTTCAAGAAATATATTTTTGTTTGCATTTATGACTTCTCTAGGTTTGCTTGGGTTTATTTTTTTAGGAACAAGACCGGAACTTTCGATTACTTTATGAAATTTTGTAATCAAGTTCAAAATGAAAAAAAGGTCTTTGAATTACAAAAATATGTCTCATTAGGAATGATCATGGGAGTGAGTTTGAAAATGCCAAATTTAGTGAGTTTTGTGTTGACTTAGGGATATCTCATGAGTTCTTGGCTCCTAGAACTCCTTAACAAAACAGTGTTGTTGAGAGGAAGAACCGTGTATTGTAAGAGATGGCTAGGGTCATGCTTAATAGCAAGAAAGTCCTTAGGAACCTTTGGACCGAAGCGGTCAACGCCGCTTGTTATGTCTCTAACAAAGTTTTTAGAAGGCCCGACATAAAACAAACCTCCTATAAGCTTTGGAAGGGTAAGAATCCTAATGTGAGTTACTTTCATACCTTTGGAAGTAAATGTTTTATTTTGAATAATAGAGATCACTTAGGTAAGTTTGATGCTAAAAGTGATGTCGGTTTCTTTCTTGGGTATGCTAATAATAGTCGTACTTATAGAGTTTATTTTGAAAACCAAGACTATTATGGAGTCTATTAATGTGAAGATAGGTGATCTTAGAACGGTTATGGTGGGAGAAGAAATCCTTCTTTGACCTCCTGCCCTTTTTATGTGGTTAATAGAAGTCCCTCATGGCTTGAACACCGTTACCTGGCTAGGGTTGGAGTCAAGATATCTGTAACACTTGAAGGATTTTGTTCTTCCCATCTTGCTGACAGCTACTACCTGGAAAACAATCCACTCACAATACGTTTGGCTTCTCATAATTAATGTGTCATTATGAGTCCTCTACATGTCATGTACAGGGGAGGTCAGCCGCTTTAAATGAAAGGCTTTGACGGGGCATGTTTCTTGGAATTGTTAGTCCCACGTTTCCTCCTGGTAACCGCCTCACTTCTCTGTAAATACCTCACTCTTTCTCATTCTTCACTCACAGTGTTCCCCTTCTGAAGATAAAAAACATTTTACTACCCAAAAGCAATGTCGTCTTTCCTTCTTCTTCTTTTCCAGTTTCAACAATGTCGTCTAATAGTCTTGAGAAGATTTTTGAATACGACGACGATAACAACTCCAACTTATCCCACAGAAGAAAGAGGGGTCGAGACGGTGACAATGGCACTGAGAGCTCCACCCAGCCTTAACGCCGCAGCTCTAATAGAAATACGACCATTATAGTGGGCTTTAGTAACATCCCCAGTTCCCTGGTCCAAGTCCTCGATGAAGACATGGTCGGAGAGGTAGAGGGATGAGCCTCTTCCGCTAGAGATGTTACGGGCATTATAGCAAAGGTTAGTGGGGTCCTTACCCTTCTTAGTGACTCCCTGTGTGTGCCTGATTCCACTTGTACTATCAACACCATCGAGCACTTGAAGAGGGACTACAAAATCCTTTCAGATATCTCCCTCACCTTTCCATACCAAGGGTATAAGGTCTATTCCCTTCCCCAAGGCCAGCTTCCAATCCACGTGGTTACCTTCGAGTGTGGGGTTTGCCTGCTTCTCCATCCTACCCTTCGTAGTGCGCTCCATGCCTTTCAACTTGCCTGCTTCAATTGACACCAGGTTCTGGAGGAACCTGATGGGATTCTTGGTGCTTTGGAAAGAGCAGTGTGAGATCGATAAAGTCACCAGAGAACCGGGCTTCGATGAACTCCTGTATGTATTTCAGGTGGTAACGTTGGCGGCCGGTTTTAGAGGCCAGTTTTATTTGCAAACCAACAATCCCCTGAGGTTCGCGGTTTCTGGTGCAAAGAAGAAAGGTGGCCCCTAGCGTAGTGAATGGATCATCGCAGGTGTTGACTGGGGCAGCTTGCTTTAAATTGGAGGGTCATAGTTCCATGTCCCCACTTAATTTTATGGAAGGACTGAGTGGGAGAAAGGAAACATTTCCACCAAGGTAGAGGGCATCTTATGGAACATCGTTGCCCGGTGGTATGTGAACCTCAAGTTACCTAACTATGACCCATTTAACCCCGTTAGAATTGACTACTACCTCCGGATATCGCATGCTAAACCAAATACATAAAGTTCTCCTCTACTCATTTGCTTCTCTCTATACTATGGGTTTCCCTCTTTGGGTGATGCTAATTTCTTCTTTGCATAGTTTCTTCAGTGCCTCTTCCGATTCGGGGATCGCTTCCCCACCTTGGAGGTCTTTCTAGCTATCCTCCTCAATCGGGACCGGCATCCCAAGAGACTTCTACTGTTGTTCCTTCTCTTCACCCCGATACTACCGTTGGAGCTAGTACCTCCTCTGAATCGGTCCAATTGTTGATAATCCCAAACCCGGTTCCATTGAGGTCTCCTCTTCATCCTCCTGCTCCATCTTCTACAGGTCCCTCACTTTGTTCCAACTTGGCTGAGATGGTAGCCATGCTTGCAAGGATCCAAGGTTCTCCTGGTCAGGCAAGCACTTTATGCCCCCACTAGTGGATCTTCACCACTATTTCCTTCTCCTTATTTTGCTATTCATGATGATCGTCCGAGCAAGGTAGACAAGGGAAAGAGTATCGGTCCTACTACTACCTCTCCTACTGACCTTCATACTCCATCCAGCTCGCGGTTAAGGAGCACCAGTTAGGATGAGGTTCTGTTCCAGTTCAAGGTAGCGTCTCTTAGTGGTGGCATGAGCTCCATGTCGTCAATGCCTTTTGACATCCTGGTCACCAAGGGGTCTGCCCTCCTAGTCGAGGTATGGTTCTCTACCATATCTCCTATATGGTTCAATTATAGGGAGGTACTTATTTCCTTCCTCTTCTTTGCATTTTTTTAGGCTTTCAAGTTCACTCTAGTGTTGGGCCAGCTAGCAACTTCTTTTCAAGATTAGGCCAATGTTGCCAAGGCATAGCTGGAGCAAACCAAGAAGGATGTGACCAGTGCAGAAGAAAGTTTAGAATTCTTAAATAGGGCATGGCAGAAGCTGAGGAGACCGCATCAGCAGCGCAGGTGGACCTAGAGTGGCTAAAGAATGTATATGATATGGAGCGGTTGAGGTCTATGCACCCTGCCACGGAGAGGAATGCTTTAAAAGAGGAGAAGAGCCTGCTAGAAAAAGAGGACTAGTCCTTGTGTGATAAGGTGATCATTCTTGAGGCCAAGGTGATTGCATCATTTGAAAAAGGATATTTCTTCGCTGCCTTCCAGGTTGCTCAAGCACTCCCCATTCCCTTTGACTAGAGTTTGATCAGAAGATGGGATCTGGATGACATCATGGCTCTAGCTTCTCAACTTTCAGACACCGCCTCAGTTAAGGTGGGGCCCTCCTAGGCTGGTAATGTCTCTACTGATAGTGATAGTGCGCTGCCTATCTCTTCCATCCTACAGGGTCAGACCAGGAAGGAGCCAAGCTTGCCAATCCCAGATGATCAGGAAGAAGTAGTTGAAGGAGCACTTCATGATCCTCGTGTCTCCTAAGATGAGCCGGTGAAGAGGCGGAGGTTTAAGTTGAACACAGGGTGTCTAGGGTTGAGGATGTTTCAATTGACCCAGAGGCGTTAGGAACTGGAGGGGTTAAAGATGATATCCATGTAGGAGATATGGAGGCAGGAGGTGAGAAGACAACTGATCCCTTAGCGTGATGACTTTTTTTTTATATAGCCCGTAAACAGGGTTTGGGCACCCTTCTCATTAATAGAAACTCCCCCCTTTTTTTATTGCCTCATGTATGCATGCTAAATTCTAGTAGGATTTGGTACTTTGACGTTATCCGGTAGCCATCTTAAGGTTACTTAAAATGTGAATCTCAATAAGTACCTAATCTTTCACTGCATTCAAGAATGGTTTGGGAATTAGTCCCTTAAGAGTACTCAACCCAAAGCATTAGGGAACTTCTATAGTTTGTTAAAGAATTGTGATTAAAAGCCCTTGCTTGGTACACGGCCAAGTCTATCCAAGTATCAGATTCCTCATTGGAAGGTTCATTGAGTGCTTGTTTACATTTTGCATTCATTTATCACACTAGGAAGTCTAAAACTACAGCTCAAGCGTGTGTCTAAACAACCTAGAGGGGAGGGTAAATGGGTTATTAATCGATTATTACCAACTTTTTCGATTAGTCAATATTAAAAAGCAAAACCCAATTCAAACAATAATAAAAATCAAGTAAAGTACGGAAATATAAAGAACACTTGATTTTTACGTGGGAACCCTTCAACAAGGGAAAAACCATGGGCTATTCTTCTAGCCACACAAGATCATAGAAATCCACTATATGAGTAAAAGATTACACCCTCAAGTGATACTCAGACTCTCACTATCGACAACCTCACACTATGGACACTACCAATCGCCACTCTCGGTTCAATCCCTAGTGATATCCCCTGATCCACTACTCTTGGTATGAGCACCTCCTACTCTACCCTACAGGCCTTTTATAGTTGCACTGGACCAATGTTTGCCAACCACACCTTGGTTGCAAGACTTCAATGCTTGTGCGACTTCAATGCTTGTGCGACTTCAATGCTTGTGCAACTTCACCTAGAAGCCATAAGACTTTGACTCAATGAAGAGTATGAAGGTCTAAGTGAATGTGAGACAATATGCTCAAATGCAATAATGTGTAAGACCACACACAGAATGCTTAACTAGATGTTATAATGCAATTTAACAACCTAGTTATCATTTAAGCCTACATGCACACACATGAGGTCTCAATTAGATGTAGAGTAATTCTAACAACCTAATTGTCAATTAAACTCACATAAACATTCATGAACTTGACTAGATGCACAAAGGTAACCTAATCATCAATTTAACATAAATGAATATTTATAGATTAGCTATTTAGACATAAATGACCTAATAATGCAAGCTATCAACAAACAAAACCCAATTAAGTCATAACTAATGTGAATATGCAATTAAAGCATGAGTATTACAAAAAGTATTCATTAAAGACTCAATCTTGAGTAGATAGAACAATTAATGAAAGATGGAATTTGTTCTACTTACCAAGTAACTTAAAGAAGAAGACCCATGATGAGATGATGTATGACTATGCTTGGATATTCATAGGTTTGGGTTTTGGAGAGTTAAACAAACTCAATGGGGCTCTCTCTCTCAAGACTCTCTCTATCTCTCTCTAGGGTTTCTTTTAAATTCAAAGGAGTAGTAAAGAAGAAGAGAAAAAGGGGATTTTATAGTGGGAGACATGAATGATGAGAAAAGACCAAATTGCCATGAAATCAACGTAGTGCGCAGGTCTCCTACCCGCGCACACACCAACACACATCTGTGAAAACTCACAGCGCACCAACAACGGTGCCACAGTGGTGACCTACTGGACACGCACCACTATGATAATCCATAATACACCAACAGCGGTGCCACAACGGTAAGCATGCAAAAACAGCTCAGTGCGCGGGTCTCCTATCAAGAGTGCATGGGTAGCCTACCCGCACACTCACCTACGCACACCAGGGACAGGGACAAACAACACACCAGGACAACAGCGCTGGTGGCTATGCATGTATCTATCCGCGCACATGGACCTGTGCATATGGTCTGACAACGCGCAAAAACAGGCACATTAAAATGTGCGAGCGCGAACCCAACAACCACACTTAAATCTAGAAATGAAGTGCAAGTATGATTGTGAATGAATGCACACATGAGCAATAAGGAATAAATGCATGTCAATACAAATGCATGTAAGTGTGTGTGCAATGTGTAAGTGATGCACACATATAAGCAATAAGAACACAAATGCAAGATGAAACAAATCATGCATGAAGTGTGTGTGTGTGCACCTAAACTCTTCAAGAGGCAAAGTCAAGTGAGTATACCTTTTGCTCTTGAAGTCATGGAGATGCTTGGAAGCTTGCCAACGAGGACCTAAGCTACCAATTACACAATCATCCCTAATGTGGTGTGGTTTGTCATAAAATAAGCCAATCATAACATAGATGTCCTTACAATCTCCCCATTTGGCTATTTCATGACAAAACAACCGCTCACAAATAATTCCTCACAAAAAGACAAAAATCTAGCTATTGTCCATGAGAGTCCATTCTACATTACAAATGAGATTCCTAGAATCTAAGTCTTCAATATCTTCAATCGCTTTGTAGAATTACCATTGTATCTACACACAATAGCACGAAGCACTTTCCAAGAACAAGTGCAAGTGAGGTGAACAAATATAAAAAGCATTTGCACTTAATAAAACAATAAAAATAATGCATGTGCAATGCTCCCCCTAAAAGGTTACTCTCTCCCAAGACTTCTCTCCAAAGAATAAAAATGCTCCCCCTATATCTCTCAAGACTTCTCCCCCTTTTTGTAATGAGATAGGCAAAGGAGCTCCCGTATCGGGTTGCTTTAGCAAAGAGAGATATTCACACAAAAATGATTGCATAATCATAAACATAAACTTTATGCAACTTGAATAATTGAGAGAGATTCAAGGAGATTTATTTAAAGAAAATGTGTGAAGGTGTTTCTTTGCATACAAGACCTATAATATCAAGGTTCAAGCAATGGTATTTGGCAAAGCAAACATATAAAGGGTTTCCATAAGAATTCAAACCAATTTGTACCCTTTTGTCATAAGAAAACATGATATTGTTTTAAGAATAAAAATTTTAACACACAACAACTATATCAATCCTTAGTGGCAAATCAAGACACTGAATCAAGAGATCCTTTTAGATTTTGTTAATGGCCAGATTAGGCTAGGGACCAAAGGGAAATTTTCCACCCTGTTAGTCTGGCTCCAAGCCCGAGGTTATCCATCAGGAGACCACGTTACCCGAAGCCGAGCTACAATACCGCCCTATAGAAATAAGGACGGGCTCCAGAAACACCCAAAGTAGAGCCCGGTTTGATTAGATCGAGCCCGCATCACCAAACCTACAACCAGGAAACCCACCCCCCCCCCCCCCCCCCGAAGTCGGGATTACCTCGCAACCTCTCCACAAGCTCGCCTATACCCCACTGACATAGAGGGGTGTCCGTAGGAGGCCGCATCTAGCTCCAAAAGATCAAGGGAGGTTAGACCTAGCTTCTGGCTAGACTAAGCTTCTGAATATCGGGGCTAAGACACTGATCGACCTCACTATATGATATACCTCACCATACAAGGCGATATACACCATATTCAACGACCCGTATGAGGGATCATGCTACTAAGACATGAAGATACACTGGATCATATCTCGAGATATTACATACGTACATAACAAGTAATAGAGTCCAAACAGGAAACAAATTAATCTCCACCAAGATATTCTCAACTCAGCAATTAACGCAAAGTCAATGACATTTAAATGAGAAATCCCATCCGATAAGGAGGGAAGGGATTGAGAAAATCAAGGGGAGAATCAGTTAGTTTAACCTATGAAGACAATGTATAAAAAAAGGACTTCGGTCTTCAGAAAGAGGATCTACTTTTCGACAGGTATACGACAAGAACCTGACTACACCCTACAGAAATTGAGAGCAATTTGAGAGAGATCTGTATATCACACACTATTAATAAAGAAAGCATTTTTTATTCTCTTTGGTGGATAATAGTACCAATATTTCTTGTCATTTTACTAAGCACTATCAAACATACATTCAACCTTGGCCACCACTTACATGGTAGTGGTCTCGAGGGTGTTAATTGAGATTTCTCACCCTGAGCAAATTTTTTGTTAACAGATTTTTCGGAATAATTATCCGTATGATAGTAGTCTTGATTAACCATTAAGAAGAGAGAGAAGACTAATTTGGATGTAAAATCCTTATTGATTGCATGGCTACAAGATCCTTATTGATTAGCCTCCTCATTTGCACTCACACACATTTGCATTACAACAATCAAAACCATTTCATGCATATCATTTAAAGCATGTCATAAAAATCAAGTTCACATGTCATGGAGATAAATTATAGGTCATTCAAATGTACTTCCCAATCAAATCTCCTAGTCCAAAAATGCATGTTTGAACATAAATGTGACATGGATTGCAAACAAGGCAAGGTTACACACTTATTGAACAAAAATAACATATAACCATATATGTGCAACCTAGTATCTCAAGCAATTAATAAAGAGGCATAAAGTATATCAAATTTTTGCACATTTCAACAATGCAAGTTCGCTCTCTTTGCTTGAGCTCCCCAAATGGGGTCAATTCCAACCAAGTCAATGGGAGGCATGAGCCTCTATAGACCTACGAAGTTCATTAGACCTAGTTGATTCTTTGGGTGACATGTTGGCACAATAACATGATGGTTCATCTTTTCTAATCCACTTAGGTGACACATTTTCATTACTAGTGGTCATAGTCAACATGTTACTAGATTTCCTAGGATCATTGAATTTAGATTTCCTAGGCACATGCATATTGGCTCTTCTAAGTTTGTTTCTTTCAATCATGCTCTCAACCCTACATTTATTAATATACTTATGGCAATTTGGCCTAATATGCCCATCAGTACCACAAAAATGACAAGTAGGTATAAAGTGAGGAATCGTACCATATCTTTATGAGGTCATCTCAGAATTTTCATTAATTTGATGTCGCCTTTGGAGTTGAGACTGTTCTCTCTTTCTTTATTGTTGAACTGGGTTGAGATGCCTCCTTGGTTAAGGTTGCATGGCTTTTCTTCTTGGTTGGGCATGATAAGTATGTTGAGCTTGCCTTCTTGATTGAGGATATCTTGGTTGAGGTAAGCTTGGATGTGGAGCTCTTAGTTGTTGAGATTGAGCTCCATTCTTTATTGGCATCTTTATTTTGCCACTCTTGGATGACTCTCCAAGTTCAATCTTCCTCCTAGGATGTTGTGGAGGTGAGGCTTCCTTCATGCTATTTCCTTTGACAAACACCATCTTGCCAAAGGAGGGAGTTTCCATGTCATAAACATATCCAACACCCATATTATCATTGGACTTCTTTCCAATGCTCGACATAAGGTCAAGCTTTTCAGTGCCTGAGGTCATTTTGGAAAGCAACTAATTACCTTCATCTTGTCTTCACTTTCCTTGACTCTCCTCACTTCATCATTCAAGTGAGTCACCTTGGTTGAAAGCTCAAGATTCTCCTCCTTCATTTTTTGAATCTCCATTTTCTTCTTCAACCTAGAGTCTTCAAAGTACTCGATGAAGTCTTCAAGGTACTCGATGAAGTCTTCAAGGTACTCGATGAAGTCTTCAAGGTCCATGGCTTCACAAATTCCTCTAGAGTGAGATGGAGACTTCTCATCACTAGAGTCACTCTCTACACTTAAGGATGGTGCACTCTTCTCACTTTCCCTCTCGTCAAATGCGTCAACTTCATCATCAAGACTTTTGCCTTGGTCACTTGTTGCTGTATCAACAACTTCCCTATGAGTAGCTACATCAATCACACCTCTAGCTACCACTTCATCAATTACATCTTCAAGGTCACAAGTTAAGGCACTCTTGCCTTCTTTTTCAAATTCTATATAGGAGGCTCCAAAGGCCATGTAGTTAATGGCAAGTTCTTCATCATCCGAAGAATCTTCTACATTCTCACTATCACTTGATGAGATGGCCATCAACTTTCCTTTTCTCATGTCCTTCAAGTTACTACACTCCTTGGAGATATGCTTTAATCCTTCACGTTCAAAGCATTGAATCCCCTTTCTTGAAGGCTTCTCATGACTTGGCTCAATCTTCTTGAAGTGGGTCTTCTTCTTCAAGTAATTCTTATGAAGCTTCATAAACTTTTTGAATCTATTCACCATTTGAGCTAATGTCTTCATCCAAGTCATCATCCTCCTTCACAATCTCGGAGGTCGTCAAAGCCAATTCCTTTTACTTCTTAAAAGGTGTGGAGGTAGGAGCCCATCTAGATTCATAGGCTATGAGCCTTCCAATTACTGCACTCGGCTTCATGTTCTTGTAATTGCTATTTTCTTCAAGGGTCGTCACATTGGATTCGAATCTAGTGGGAAGTGACCTCATTATCTTTTGTTTGATCCTCCTATCTGAGTACGGGTCACCTAGTTGATGGCTTTGATTCACAATGTCCATCAACTTTACTTGAAAATCATTGAAGCACTCATCATCCTCCATCATAATTGTCTCAAATTACGTTTGGAGGACTTAGAGCTTAGAGTCTTTAACTACCTCGGTTCCCTCATGCGCCATCTCCAAGATCTTCCAAGCTTCATATGCATTTTTGGTGATTTTGATGAGTTTCTATTGACTCTCATCCACTGCACAAAACAAAGCGTGCATTGCCTTGTTGTTCCACTTCGAAGCTTTAAATTCTTCGGAACTCCATTGTGCCTTGGGCTTGGGCACACTACTTCCATCTTCGACGGTCATGGTTGGTGATGTGTATCCTTCTTCAATCACCATCCAAACCCTGTCATCAATCGCCGATAGATAGGACTCCATCTTGCCTTTCCGTAAGACATAATTGTCCCTCTTGAGCAATGGTGGTCTCACACTCGATGCTCTCTCTTTACTTATCCCGAAATCACTCATAGTGTTTGGGTCAAGGAGATGGATGCAAATGGAATGCTACAAACAAAATGCACAAAAATGCAAGACACACAATCAAGAGCAAGGATCACCTAAGTATGTCAAGGAACCCACTCTGGTACCAATTGAAAATACAACTCAAACGTGTGTCTAACAAACTAGAGGGGGTGAACGGGGTTGTTAATCGATTATTACCAACTTTTTGATTAGTCAACATTAAACACAATTAACCCAAACACTCCAACAATGAAAATCAAGTATAAAGTGCGGAAATATAAAGAACACTTGATTTTTACGTGGAAACCCTTCAACAAGGGAAAAACCACGAGCTATCCTTCTAGCCACACACAATCACAGAAATCCACTATATGAGAAAAAGATTACACCCTCAAGTGATACTCGGACTCTCACTCTCGACAACCTCACGCTATGGACACTACCACTCGCTACTCTTGGTTCAATCCATAGTGATATCCTCTTGTCCACTACTCTTGGCATGAGCACCTCCTACTCTACTCCGCGGGCCTTTTACAGTGGCATTTGACTAATGCTTACCAACCACACCTTGGTTGTAAGACTTCAATGCTTGTGTTACTTCAGCCAGAAGCCGCAAGACTTTGACTCAATGAAGAGTATAAGGTCTAAGTGAATGTGAGACAATATGCTCAAATGCAATAACGTGTAAGACCACACACAAAATGCTTAACTAGATGTTATAATGCAATTTAATAACCTTGTTATCATACCCTACATGCGCACACATGAGGTCTCAATTAGATGTAGAGTAATTCTAACAACCTAATTGTCAATTAAACTCACATAAACATTCATGAAATTGACTAGATGCACAAAGGTAAGCTAATCATCAATTAAGCATACATTAATATTTATGGATTAGCTATTTAGGAATAAATGACCTAATAATGCCAGCTATCAACAAACAAAACCCAATCAAGTCATAACTCATGTGAAAATGCAATTAAAACATGAGTATTGCAATAAATATGCATTAAAGACTCAATCTTAAGTAGATAGAACAACTAAGGAAAGATGGAATTTGTTCTACTTATCAAGTCACTTAAAGAAGAAGACCCATAATGAGATGATGCATGACTATGCTTGGATGCTCATGGGTTTGGGTTTTGGAGAGTTAAACAAACTCAATAGGGCTCTCTCTCTCTCTCGAGACTTTCTCTATCTCTCTCTAGGGTTTCTTTTAAATTTAGAGGAGTAGTAAAGAAGAAGAGAATGAGGGGATTTTATAGTGTTAGACACGAGCTGATGGGAAAAGACCAAATTGCCCCTAAATTAGCGCAGTGTGTGGGTTTCCTACCCGCACACACACCCGCGCACATATGTGAAAACTCACAGCACACCAACAGCGGTGCCACAGTTGTGACCTATTGGACACGCACCGCTGTGATAATCCACAACGCACCAACAGCGGTGCCACCGCGGTGAGCATGCAAAAACAACTCACTGCACGGGTCTCCTACCAGGAGTGCACGGGTCTCCTACCCGCATACTCACCCGTGCACACTAGAGACCAACAAGACACCAGGACAACAGCGCTGGTAGCTGCGCGGGTATCTACCCACGCACAGGGTCTGACAACGCTTAAAAACAGGCACTGAAACGTGTGAGTGCAGACCAAACAACCACACTAAAATCTAGAAACGAAGTGCAAGTGTGATTGTGAATGAATGCACACATGAGCAATAAGGAATAAATGCATTTCAATACAAATACATGTAAGTGTGTATGTAATGTGTAAGTGATGCGCACATATAAGCAATAAGAACACAAATGCAAGATGAAACAAATCATGCATGAAGTGTGTGTGCATCTAAACTCTTCAAGAGGCAAAGTCAAGTGAGCATACCTTTTGCTCTTAAAGTCATGGAAATGCTTAGAAGCTTGCCAACGAGTACCCAAGATACCCATTACACAATCATCCCGAATGTGGTGTGGTTTGTCATGAAATAAGCCAAACATAACATAGAGGTCCTTACAAAGTCCTTGTAAAAGGCATGGAGTCTTGGCTAGGACATGTGGTCCATATAGCTAAACAAGGAGTCTTGATTAGGGCATGTGGTCCAGATAATCAAGCAAGGGAGACTTTTTAGATGCAAGAGTGCCTTGGATAGAAAGTAGATTTTTTATTGGTAGACCCAAGGATTTCGACATGCGATGGAGTCCAATAGAGAGTGTGTCATTTGTTGATCACTCTTAAGGAATTTCCAACTTCGGAATGGTGTTGTGTAGAAGTGGAGTCAAATAGAAAGTGTGTCATTGTTGATCACTTTTGAGGAATTCCCAATCTACCAATAGGGATTGGGTAGACGTCGAGTTCAATATAGAGTATGTCATTTGTTGGTCACTTTTGAGGAATGTCTTGTCTACTTTCCAATAATAGAAGTACCCGATTGTTGTATTCAACCCATGGATGTTTCCGCTTATAGGGGGTTTTACCACGTTAAAAAAAATCCTTGTGTTAATTCTTCATATCTTCTTTTATACTTGTATGTGTATGTTTGTATCTTGTTTCACAAACTTCATTTCTAGATATTCTTGTAAACAAGATTGTTGTAATGTGTGAGATGCAAGCACTTCATTTGATCAAAGTTGTAAATATCATTTTATTTATATTTAGATTTATTTGTATATAATCATTTTTGATTAAGTACTTGTACATATTGAACAATATTGAGAAAACAAGTATCCATTGTTTTTAATTTTAATATAATTCTTTCACTAGCAACTTGCAAGCTTGATTGACAATACTTTGTATGAGAATAAATGTTGATTGTCTACATATGCTTTATTATCTAAAGTGTTGTGATTCAAGCTAACTAGAGGGACAGACTTTTGTTTGTTTCAAGGAATTGAAAGAAGGTGTAAAAACCTATTCACCCCGCTCTAGGTTAGCTTAAGGCAATTTAACCGCGTTTGTATATTTTCAATTGGTATCATAGCGGGTATTTAGAAGGAACTTAATGAGATCCGAGATACACTCACAGTTGATTGCAAGGTTTTTGAAGTCATGGTCTTTCAAGAAGAGACAATGTTCGAACAAGCTTCGAACTCTAGACCTCCGTTACTCAAAGGGCATAACTATGGTTTTTGGAAACTTCGGATGAAAGCTTACATCTGTTCCATTGATGAGAGAGCATGGATGATGGTAGAGGAAGGGTACAATCCAGCTAAGAAGATGCTAGAAGATGGTTTATAGTTTCTAAACCTAGGAGCAAATGGAATGCAAATGAATTTGAGTTGGCAATTGGCATCATCGGGCGGTGAATGCTATTTTTAGAGGAGTGGATAGTAGGCAATTTTCCTGTATCCAAAATCTAGAGACCGCCAAGGAAGCATGAAATGCTCTCCAAATTACTAATGAGGGAACCAAGGCGGTCAGGAAGTTAAGGCTTCAAATGCTCACATCACAATTTGAAATGTTACTGTAAGAACCTCACTTTTGTGATTGGCTTGTTTCATGACAAATCACATTGGGGATGTTTATGTAACGGGTAGCATAGGTTCTCGAAGACATGCTTCCGATCATCCCAAAGAGCTTCAAAAGAGGTAATTCACTTGTCCTTAACTCTTGAAGAGATTTAGTTGCACACACTCACATTCTATGCATTTGTATTGACATGCATGTATGGTTGAACACATACACACTTCTTGCATTTTGGAGTTGATGGGCTGCACAGTGGGTTAGGCGACATGCAAGGCCACTTGTGCATGTCGCCTGACAAGTCGCCTTAGACTTGAGTTTTTCCTACAATGTGTTAGGCGACATACAAGGCCACTTGTGCATGTCGCCTCCAATATCGCCTTTGTCTTGTAATTTTCCTCCAGTGTGTTAGGCAACTTCATAGGTGACTTGGGCATGTCGCCTTACATGTCGCCTCAGGCTTCGTGTGTTTCTTTCCAGTGTGTTAGGCGACTTACGAGGTGACTTGGTCATGTCGCCTTGCATGTCGCCTTTGCCACCAGAACTGGGCATTTTTGTCTTTTCACCACAGCTCGTTTTCTCTCCTTTATATATTTCATCTTCTCCACTATTTAACCCTAGAGCTCAGAAATATACATCCTTAGTGAGAGAAAGTGACTCCAAGAGAGAGAGCTTCAAGAACCCATTTTTTATGAGAGAGAAAGCTTCAAGCTTTGTTACTTGACTCTCCAAACCCCAAAACCCATCATCATCTTGCATATAGAGCATCATTCAAGCATGGGTCTTCATTAATGTCTTTACTTGGTAAGTAGAACTCACATCCTTGCTCATTTATTGTTCTAGCTTATCAAGACATGTCATTTATTGCTTAGGTTAGCAAATCTTCATATTTATTGTATATCAATTGAAGTTATGACATGTTTGGGGTTTGTATTGTGATAGCTAATGTTTAGGACATGTTTGCCCTCTAGCTAATTAGGACTCATTGATTGCATTTGTTAATTGCATTTATTGTCCTTGCCATTTTATGTGACAACATGTGCTGATATGGCTTTGTTTTGATGACTAGATTTTAGACTTGCATATCTATATCTAGTTAGGTCTTTATGAGCATTCATATAGACATTGATATCTAGGATTTGCACTTAGTGTCATCTTAAATCCCTAGATAAGCATTTAGTGTTGCCTAGCATTATTTGTATTTTGAGTATTCATATATTCACTTAGGTTGTTAATCTCTTCTTGAGATTTAAGTCTTGTGACTACAAGGTGTAGTGCACAAGCAAGTGAAGTCTTGCAACCAAGGTGTGGTTTGCAAGCAAAGTGATCAAGGATTCACTATAAAGGCCCGTTGGGTAGTAGTGGTGGGTTAGTGACCGAGAATGGTGTGACTAGAGGTCAACCTAGGTTGTAAACATCATTACAATAGTGAATTTGAGGATCGTGTGTGGCTAGAAGGATAGCCCGTCGTTTTTCCCTTGTTGAAGGGTTTCCACGTAAAAATCAAGTGTTATTTATTATTCCGCACTTTACACTTGATTTTGTATGTTTGTTTATGTTGGGTTTAATAATCGATTAAGAACCCATTCACCCCCCCCCCCCCCTCCCTCTAGGTTGTTAGACACACGCTTAGAGTGTATTTTCAGTTACAAATGAGTGAAAAGGATAAGTTTGATGACTTCTAATTCAAACTTCTAAACATAGCCAACCAATGTCAAGCACTTGGTGTACCAATCTCCAGAGAGTGTCTTAATTGGAAGATCTTAAGATCTTTACCTAAGCGGTTCAATGCTAAGGTGACTGCAATTGAAGAAAGCAAGGATGTTGATAGCATAAGCATCGACGAATTGCTTAGATCACTTCAAACCTATGAGTCAAGCTTGAAACTTAAAGTCAAGGCAAGGGAATAGCTCTTAAGTTCATTAATGAATAAAGTGAAGACGATGATGAGGAGATGGCATTCTTGGTTAGGAAGTTTAGAAAGTTTGTGAGAAGAGGTGCCAAGCCAAGTGGAAAATTCTCTAAGGAAAAGGAAGTCAAGAAATCATCTACTTCAAGGAATGAGAAAAGTGGTCAAGCTAAGAACAATCACAAGGTTAAATGCTTCAAGTGTAAGAAGTCTGGTCATTATGCCTCAGATTGTCCAAGTGAGAAGACTAGTAAGGACAAGAAAGGTAAAGCTATGGCGACCACATGGAGTGATACTGACTCTAGTGATGAGGAAAGCTCAAGTGATGAGTCCTCAAGTGAGAAAAAGTTAGTTAGCAACTTTGTTGCTTTCACGGTTTCTCACACTATACTAGAAGAAGATTGTCAAGCATCTTTGGACAAGGGAGTTGATCCAAATCATCAAGAGAGATCTAGTTCTAATCCAACCAATCTTGAACTATTGGCTAAGATAGAGAGTCTTATAAAGCAAAGAGATAAAGATTTAAGAGAGGTTGAGGAGAAGGATGATTTGATCAAGTTACAAGTAGATAAGTTTGTGGCAATTACTCAAAGGCTTTTGTGTGAAAAGAATGAAATTTCTAAGAAGCTTAGAGAGGTTGAAAAGATTGTCCTTAAAAATGAGAAGATCATTTCTACTTTTCAGGATAAGAAGCAAAGTTCTCAAGAACATTCAAGTGGCTTGGTAGTTGAAGAGAAGCGCATAAAAGCATCACTTCCTACAGGCGAGGAAAATGTTATCATTGACAAGAAACCACCTAAGAAGAAAAGATCCAAGATTAGAAAGAAATTGAAGGACAACGTATCTCTACAATCTCACATTTTATTCATATTTGTTATTTTTGCAATACTGTATGCCATATCGCACCCAAGTGCTATAAATACATTGAATATTGCAAAATAGGAAATGCATCTAGAGATAAATAGATTGAACTTCATTTCAAGCATCCTAAGGCTTTAGATGTTAAAAAGCATGATGTGGTTGCAAAGCATGTTAAGAATGTTTGGAATAAGAAGAAAGCAAACCTTGTTAATCTTGATAAAGCATGTGTTGCTAATGTTGAAAAGAAGAGGATCAATGATATTCTTGTGGATCAAGTTGTAGAAGGTCTTTACTCAAAATTCAACATTGTTGTTCAGAAAGATGTTGATAATGTTTGTGTAAGTTCACCCAAGCCAAATGGGTCAAGGGTGAGTGCTCTTACCATTAGTGTAAGTTGTACATGTGAGTTAGCTTTAAGATTAGTGTCAAGTTTTGAAGAACTTAGTTTGCTAACTTTATCTCTTTATAACATGACATGAACTTAGTTATCTCACAAAATTGTTATGATAGTCTAAATCCATTGATTAACTTTAGAGGAGTTGCATTGTTGAAATCTATATGGTGATGATTTTGTTAAGACTTTTAGAGAAAGTTATTTTTAGTTTTGAGTTGAAATGCTATGCTTTTATTCTCCTGGGATGACACACCAACAACTTGTTGTCATGAGGACAAACAAGCCAAGAGAGCTCATAAAAAGGGCAAATGTGTTGTATTTGATGAAAAAGGCTTGCAAAGGTATTTCTATATCCTAGTGCTTGCTTACTTGGATTTTCATATCAACTGACTATTTGTATTACATCATGAAGCATGTCATATTAGAGAACTAGAGTAGTGTTCTTATGGTTCTCATTGACATTTGCTCTTTTAAGATCCTTTAGTGATGTTGTTCACATTGATCTTAATCATGATGTGTGAATTATATGTTTAAATGTTGAGTGGCATATTTTTTAAAAATATGATCTTCATATTCTTTGAAAGCTACTATCTTGAGAAGTAATGATCTTAAGTAAGTCTCTTTGTATTGCTTTTAGATCATGTGCTTGCAAGCCATAAAACTTGGTTTATCAATAATGCACTTTGCTTCTCTTGTATGTTTTGCTAAGTAAGTTAAGTTTGAATATTTGTAACCTGTGGATGAAAATACTAACTAAAGCGTGTGTCTAACAACCTAGAAGGGTGGTGAATGGGTTGTTAATCGATTATTACGAACTTTTCGATTAGTCAATGTTAACAACAAATAACCCAGCACAAACAACACACAAAATCAAGTGTAAAGTGCGGAAATAAAATAACACTTGATTTTTTACGTGAAAACCCTTCAACAAGGGAAAAACCACATGCTATCCTTCTAGCCACACCAATCCTCAAATCCACTATTGTAATGATGTTTACAACCTAGGTTGACCTCTAGTCACACCATTCTCAGTCACTAACCTACCACTACTACCTAACGGGCATTTATAGTGAATTCTTGATCACTTTGCTTGCCAACCACATCTTGGTTGCAAGACTTCACTTGCTTGTGCACTACACACCTTGTAGTCACAAGACATAACTCTCAAGAAGAGATTAACAACCTAAGCGAATATATAAATATATCCTAAATGCAATTAAGGCTAGGCAACACTAAATATTTATCTAGAGATTACAAGATGACAATAAGTGCAAATCCTAGATATCAATGTCTATATGAATGCTCATAAAGACCTAACTAGATATAGATATGCACGTCTATAATCTAGTCATAAAACAAAGCCATATCAACACATGTTGTCACACAAAATAGCAAGGACAATAAATGCAATTAACAAATGCAATCAAAAAATGCAATCACTGAGTCCTAGTTAGCTAGAGAGCAAATATGTCATAAATGCAAGCTATCACAAGACAAACCCAATCATGGAAAAAAAAACTCATAAAAAGATGCAATAAATGAAGTCCTAGCATTTAATCAACTAATAAATACAATAAAAAATCATCTTGGAAAGTTTAAACAAATAACAAAGATGAGATTTTTGTTCAACTTACCAAGTTAACTAAAGATGAAGACCCATGCCTTAATGATGTTTAATGATGCATGAAGGATGATGGGTTTTGGGTTTGGAGAGTTAAAAAACAAGTCTTGGAACTTCTCTCCCCAAGAAACAATCTCTCTCACTTGAAAAGGTTCTTGAATCCCTAAAACGAGTTGGGAGAGAAAAGAATGTATATATAGAAGCCCTAAATGAAACTACGTCATTTTGGCAAAAGTAGGTACAAAACAAGCAAAGTGCATGGGTAACTACACGTGTAAGGGACCCGTGCATAACCCATGCAAATGACAAACTAGAGAGCATCCTACATCAGTGCACGGGTAACTGCATGGGTACAAGACCCCGTGCACAACCCATGCAGTCATACAAACCCGAAACCCTCAACCTCAGTGAATGAGTAACTGCAAGGGTAAGACCCGTGCACAACCTGTGCAGAATGGAGACCTGGGGATACCATCCTTAGTGCACGGG
The DNA here is from genome assembly GCA_033220585.1 of Dipteronia sinensis. NCBI lineage: Eukaryota > Viridiplantae > Streptophyta > Magnoliopsida > Sapindales > Sapindaceae > Dipteronia > Dipteronia sinensis. The sequence continues at coordinate 32,869,582 of CM065640.1, read as the reverse complement.
TAACTGCACGGGTAGGTAACCCATGCACTACCCGTGCAAAAGGGACCTCCAGCGAGGATCACTCATTGTGCCAAGAAAAATCACACCAATCGTGTGGGCACGGATGTTCCCGAACACACATCGGGAAAAGAATTACAAAGATCACAACCACACTTAGAACTAACAAAGAAGTGCAAGTGTGAATGTGAAAGGAATGCTCACAAGAGCAATAAGGAACACATGCATGACATCGTAAATGCATGTAAGTGTGTGTGTGCAACAACAAATGCATGTCAATACAAATGCATGAGATATGAGTGTGTACAACAGACATATTCAAAGAGAATTAAGCACAAGTGAACTACCTCTTGATGCACATGAGATGACCGGAAACATGTTTTCGAGAAAACCACACTTGAAGAACCTATGTTACCCGTTACCCAAACATCCCCATTATGATTTGTCATGAAATAAGCCAATCATAAGAAATGAGGTTCTTATAGTGGATACAAATTGAAGTTCTAAGACTAGTACATGAAAGATGACCTTTGGTTAGTATCCATTTTGCTTCGGCAACTATATAGAACTCAACGAGCATCTTCATGAAAAGGGCTACAAGCCATGGTTATGCAGCCGCCCAATGTAGGAAAGGGTTGCACCATTGTGATGAGTGAAAGCCGTTATGAAGAGTATATGTTTATGTTAGAAAAATCAAAGAAGTGTTAAAAAGAATTAATAAAAAAAATCTTTGATTTAAAGCCTAAGTATAGTTGAAAATCAAAATTTGCTCGGATTGTCAAATAGAAATGGGATGATTAGCCACATGTACACACACGCTCATATGTTGAAATCTATTCTCTTAAAAGCATAAGTTCCAGATGATAATCAGTTTGATCTTTTATGGAAAAGCTCAAGATGAATAGATGTTGATATGCTTTGCATGTTGATTATCAAATTACTTCTTTACATATGCTTGAAGCAAAATTCACACACACACACACACACTTTGTTTATAAGTATGTTTGATATTTTAGGAATTTTAGAAGAATTATGTGAGAGATTGAAAATCTTGGTGTATCTCTTATAGTTTGTGGAGCTTATTTTGTTGAATTTCTTTAAAATTGTGTGAATGTGTGAATTTTATGGTGAACAATATGCTATCTTGATCCTAGATAGAGCACTTCTCGGGGGGGGGGGGGGGGGGGGGGGGGGGGGGGGGGGGGGGCGGGGGGGAGCATAGTATGCTAAACTTTGTTCTCTTTTATGATATGTTCACATGTTTCAAGTTTATATTTGTTGGCATATTCTTTGGTTGATAGGATGAATCTTGTAAATTCTATTTCATATTTCTTGAATTGCATGATGATTTTGTGTATTACCATATGCCTTTGTATTTTTGATGACTAACTTGCTTTGATTGTTTCCACTCACTTTTGTTTTATGTGTTTAGTTATTCTCTACACAAGGTCATGGGAAGAAACAAGGCTACAGGGAGTAGTGATTCTCTTAAACCCATAGACAAATCCAAATCTACTTCATCTACCACTAAAAAGTCCAAATCCATTAGGTTGAATCTTTTAGGTATTATGGGAACCAAGAAATTGTTGCAAGAAAGAGGTATAGATTTGTGTAAGTGTAAGGGCTCTTATGTCCATCGGATTACTGTTGATAGAAATTGGGGTACATGGGCTAATATACTTGGAATGGTCAATGATAGTTTGGTTAGAGAATTCTACCATGAGTACAAGCATAGTACTACAGATGTAGATGCTTTGATGGATGTGAGAGGTGTTGTCTTTAGAGTTAACTAAGAGAATATCAATAAATTCCTCGGGTTATCCAATGATATTGAGTCGAACTTTCTTAATGTTGAACTTAGTGAGAATCTCAATATGATGGGTTGAACTCTATGTGATGATAATGATTTTGAGTGGGGTAATTGTGCTTTCATTAGCCAAAGTGAGTTGACTAAGGCTAATGCCTTTTGGTATCTTTTCATTTGTACAGATCATGTGGGATCTTCTAACTCTACCGAGCTAAACAAAGAGAAAATCATGATTGTGTATGCCTTAGTGACTAACAAACCCATAAACCTTGGAGAAGTTCTTATGAAATATATTGATAGTGCGGCTTGTTCAACTAGGTTGGATAAGAAGTTGGCACTCCCAGGGTTTATTACTCATTTGAGTTTGGCTCTAGGTGTGAAGAAACATGAGGAAGATGTGCTACTACCTCCTTTAGAGAAGTTTAGTGATAATTGTGTGACTTTTATGTCATACAAAGGCAAGGGTAGGTCTTGTGATACTTTTGGCCTCTTTAGTGAATCTCAAGATTCAAGCCTTGTATTTAGCACAAATTGTCTTTCGGATTGGGCTACACAATTGAAGGAAGAGGTTGAGAAGTCAAATATGAAGATTAAAGAATCACAAAGGAAGATTGAAGAACTCAATGCTAAGGTAGCTCAACATAAAATATAAAAATTAACTACTAAACATAAAATTATAAATTTACCAAACAAAAATATTAAATTAATTACTACACATAAAATGATAAATTTACTAACTAAATGACTATATTAAAATTAATAACTAAAGTCTAAACATAAAATGATAAATTTACAAAGCAAAAATATTAAAATTAACTATTAAGCATAAAATGATAAATTTACTAACTAAAAATATTAAAATTAACTACTAAACATAAAATGATAAATTTACCAAACAAAAATATTAAAATTAACAACTAAACATAAAATGATAAACTTACTAACTAACCGAAAATATTAAAATTAGTAACTAAAGTCTAAACATAAAATGATAAATTTACTAACCAAAAATATTAAAATTAACTACTAAACATAATATAATAATTTTACTACCTAAAAATATTAAAACTAACTACTAAACATAAAATGATAAATTTAATAACCAAAAATATTAAAATTAATTACTAAACATAAAATGATAAATTTACGAAAAAAATATATTAAAATTAATTACTAAACATAAAATGATAAATCTACTAACTAAATGAAAATATTAAAATTAATAACTAAAGTCTAAACATAAAATGATAAATTTACTAAGCAAAAATATTAAAATTAACTATTAAATATAAAATGATAATTTTACTAACCAAAAATATTAAAATTAATTAGTAAACATAAAATGATAAATTTACCAAGCAAAAATATTAAAATTAATTACTAAATATAAAATGATAAATTTTCTAACTAAACGAAAATATTAAAATTAATAAATAAATTCTAAACATAAAATGATAAATTTACTAAGCAAAAATCTTAAAATTAACTATTAAACGTAAAATGATAAATTTACCAACCAAAAATATTAAAATTAATTACTAAACATAAAATGATAAATTTACCAAACAAAAGTATTAAAATTAATTACTAAATATAAAATGATAAATTTACTAAATAAAAATATTAAAATTAACTACTAAACATAAAATAATAAATTTACTAACTAAACAAAAATATACTAAGCATAAATTTAAATATACAAATATCAAAATTAATTACTAGACACAAATGCATAAAATGATAAATTTACTAAAATCTAAGATTCTAAGAATAAATATTAAAAATTATAACAAAGCATAAAAATATACACTCATAAATATACTAAGCATAAAGCCACAATATTAAATATAAATAAAACCTAAGAATAAATATCAAAATTAATAACTAAGCATAAATATATTAATTATAAATATAAAAGTAAAAAACTAAAACGTAAAATTAAATAATAACACTTAAAGCAAAAAGGTACCTTTGAGCTTTGGTGTCTTTGTGCCTTGGTGAAGAGATTAGAGGATGATAGTTAGATGATAGTAAATTTGTAATATAGTATTAGACTAGTAGATTAGTAGTGTAGAGAATAGAGAGAGAGTAAGAATGAAATTATGAAAATATGAAATGGTGTCGAGAATAGAGACTAGAAAGAGTAATGGAGAATTGAAGAATGGAGAGAATGAGAGATTGTGAGAAAGTGATAAATATTGGAATGGATTGGGGTATTTATAGAAAAATTTTAAATATGGGTAAAAATATAAAATGGAAGAAATAAGGGACCAAATGGTAATTTTTGACCCTTTTAAACTTTCAACTGTTAGCTGACATCAGTAACGGTCAATTTTTTTTAAAAGATATATATATATATATATTTATATATATATATATATATTTAAACAAACTGACCGTTGGTTTAAAAATAAATAAATTCGATGGACCCAACATACGGTACGGTGTGCCGACAGTTGGACATGGCACGTCGTGCCCCTCCCCTAGGCATGGCACGTGCCACGCATGGGTGCCGTGCCTGCCCTGGCACAGCCTGCCATCCTTTGCAGGCCGCCGGGCCTGGCACGCTAGATCCGGCCCATTTTTACAGTATTAGAGCGATCCAAAAGAAAAAGAGAAGCTGCCGCTACCACCATTTCCGTTTTTATTTATTTATTAAATTAATTGTTATTTAAAAAATTAATTATTTGAGAAAGGTTATTTTTGTCTTTTTACAACTCAAACTAACGATATTGCTACAAATGCTATTGGCAGTGCACCTTTTGGGTTATTTTTTTGGAAATGTATAAGGATTAATTCGGTGGTAGAAAAGAAAAATTAGGTACCATTTTAGTTTAACTTGTTCTACATTTTGGTAGAAGTTCAACAGCTTTGTTGGCTCTTAATAGCGAAACAATTACAAAAGTTTTTGAATTAGGTTAAAATATATGGACTTATTTGGGAATTACTAAAAAAGAAAAATAAAACAATAAAGCATTTATGTTGGAAAACTGAATAAAACCGATGAAAGATAAAATAAGAAAGCTTACGAGTATAAATATATATCCTGTTGTTCTCATTGCTATGCTTTCCCATCTTACAAAATGAAGCTCACCGAGAGACATAATACATGAGAAGCTCATCGTATTTATATAATATATGAAAGCCAATAAAATGATGACATCAAAGGTGCCACCAATCCATCATGCATGTAGCCTAGAATAGGAAGCTGCCATGTGGCCACGTGGGTGACAGTTACGATAAGAGAGGCTAAGGCATGGAATTCCACTATACATTTACAAGCGGTGAAGTGGTGTAAATCCAAATAATTTCATAACACTCCCGGATTTTCATCGGTTATATCTCTCTAGAGCTAGAAGAAGAAGCTTCGAATTAAGACGAAGCTAAAAGTGAATTAACAGCGTGTATATTTTCTTCTCTGTCTATTTTTGGAACGAAACCTAAACAACCATATATATATATATATATATATATATATATATATACATACACACACGGTCTTTCTATTATCAGTTCGTCCTGATATAAAATATATCGGAACGAAAAATGTGGACCACAGATTATGGAGAAGTTTTGACAAGTGCAGGGCTAGCCCTGCTGTATTGGTAGAGGGGCAGCCGCCCCGGACCCATTCTTTAAAGGACCAGATTTAATGTTGTGAATATTAATTTAGGGGTCCATTTTCATATTTCCATATTAGTTTAGGGGTCCATTTTCATTTTTACATGTTTTGAGTTTTAGTTTAAAGGCCCATTTTTATTTTATTTAAGATTATAAAGACCCAAATATTTGTTTTGAGTATTGATCCAAATATTTGAGATCAAAAAGGCCTATAAAAAACTTAAAAGTTAAACAAAAAAAAAATTGGGCTAAGACAAACAGCTGATTTTGTATTTTGTGTTTGGATTTTTGTTTTCAATTTAGATTTTTTCTCATTTAACGTGTCATGGGGCCTATTTTTCTATTTCTAAAATTTTCGCCTCGGGCCCCAAAAACGTCAGGGCCGGCCCTGGACAAGTGCATACACTTTGAGTCAAAGTATGTAAATCTAATGGTCCACGTTCTTCGTACTGATATATTTTATATCAGTACGAACTGACAATATAAAAATTGTATATATATATATATATATTTTATTATCAGATCGTCATGAGATTAAATATATCAGGACATTCAAAATGAGCCACTCATTTTACAAGATTTGACTTGGTGTGTATGCATTTGTCAAAGTTCTTCCATATATGAGTGGCTTACATTCAATGTCCTGATATATTTAATGTTAGGACGAACTGATAATAGAAAGACTGTATATATATATATATATATATATATATATATATATATATACGGTCTTTTTATTGCCAGTTCGTCCTGATATAAAATATATCAGGACGAAGAATGTGAACCACAGTTTTGAAAAGTGCATACATTTTGAGTCAAAGTATGTAAATCTAATGATCCACATTCTTCTTCCTGATATAAAGTATATCAGGACGAACTGACAATAGAAAAATTTTATATATATATATATATATATATAAGGGAATGAATTAGCTTAGATTGTGATATATATATATATATATATATATATTTTGTCAGTTCGTCCTGATATAAAATATATCACGATAAAGAATGTGGACTACAAATTATGAAAAAGTTTTGACAAGTGTATATACTTTTAGTTAATATATGTAAATCTAATGGTCAACATTCTTTGTCTTTATATATTTTATATCATGACGTACTGATAATAGAAAAATTATATATATATATATATATATATATATATAAAAGAGGGAAAGAATTACCTTTGATTGTGAGTCGGCTAGGCCACAAGCAAATGAAAAGCTGCCATCGCTTCAACCAATCAAGAAGTTCCATCTATAATGACATCAACCATATTGCATGAAGTCAATCTTCAACAATCCTTTACATGCACCTTTATGATGAGGTGGAATTCCACTGAACTCATAACACTCACCCTTGAATTTTCACCGTTTATATTTTAATTTGTTAAGAAAAATCCAGTGGGATAAAAATCTTTACAAAATATATATAATAATCTTTTGGATCAATCATAAGTGGTGTTGGATGTGCTAAGAACTATCTCATTAAAATTAGGAAAACATAGTGGGACGAAACTTAATAGAAGGAAAAAAGAGTACAATGTATATATTTTTAAAATTAATGTTTTCTTCAAAAGTTTACTCACATTTATACTTTGTTAGGAAAAATCCAGTGAGATAAAAACCTGAGAAAAGATATCCATTGATTTGTTGGATCAAAGCAATATTTATGATTATCTTCATGATCAAGACAACATATATATGATGATCTGCTAGATTAAAGTAATATTTATGATGATCTTCTAAATCAAGAAAACATATATATGATGATCTGCTAGATTAAAGTAATATTTATGATGATCTTCTAAATCAAGAAAACATATATAGGATGGTCTGCTGGATCAAAGTAATATTTATGATGTTCTTTCGGATCAAGACAACATATATACGATGATCTGCTGGATTAAAGTAATATTTATGATGATCTTTTGGATCAAATGATTTTTGGGTGTGCTTAGAGAATTGCCTAATTAAAAACCTTATCATGAAAACCCAATATGACAAAAACCCTGATAGAATGCTCCCGCTGATAAAATGATTTGAGTATGTATAAGCAAAAGACTTGCTTTTTGGAGCATTATGAAATCGATGTGCCATTATAGGTAAAAAACATATCTCGTTTGTGAATGAGCTTTTTGTGGATTAAATCGATATCTGGCATTAGCATAAGGAAATAAACCTGAAAAATTGTTAGATTTTGTATAAATTAACCCTAAATCTTTCGTTCCATGAAGGTAACGAAAAAGAGGTTTAATCTCATTCCAATGCTTTCTAGTTGATGCTGAACTGAATCTAGCAAGTGCATTCACTGATAATGCAATATCTGGTCTAATGTATTGAGCCAGATACAACAAAACACCAATTATATTAAGAAATAATACTTCAACACCAAGTATCTTTTCACCATTTTCTATTGGTCGGAATGAATATTTCTTAGGATTAAGAGTTCTAACAACCATATGATTACTTAATGGATGAGTAATATCCATATGGAATCTCTTTAGAATCTTTTCAAAATATTCTGATTGATTGACAAGCATTCCATTTGATTTATGCTCGATCTTCGGGTCGAGACATTATTTTCTTTCTAATGTCTTTAATTTCAAATTCATTTATCAAATATTCAATAGTTTTCAAGGGCTTTTCGAGAGCTCCAATTAAATTCATATTATCAACTTAAAATGCTACAATAGCAAATCTATATTCTGATTTCTTTATGAATACTCATGGGTATATAACTAACATACCCTTATTTTATCAAATATTCACTAAGACGATTGTACCACATCTGTCCAAGTTGTTTTTAATCCATACAAGAATTTCTGTTGGTTTATCAAATATAGATTACAAGATCTCGATTTATATGCTTCTGGAATTTTAAATCCTTCATAGATTTTAGTAAATATCTGTATTGACTGAACCATATAGATAAGTGATTACTACGTCTATAAGATGCACTTTAAGCCTTTTAGAGGCAGCCAAACTTATCAAAATTCAGAACGTAATAGAGAAACTTTATGCTTCGAGCCGTGCCTTATATCTCACAATCTCGTTTTTCTTATTACGTTTCCGTACAAAAACCAATTAATATCTAACTGGTTTGACGTCTCCATGCGTCTGGACTAATGGTCAAATACTACACGTGTGGCTAATGAAGTCAATACTACACGTTTGGCTAATGAAGTCAATTCTACTTGAATTGCTTCTTTACATATAGGCCAATTATGCATTTGTCTACAACCATCGATATTATGAGTTTCATAATCATCATTAATAATTTCAGTAGCTATTGTGTATAAAAATACATCATCAATGATTGTTTCCCTATGATTCCACATTTCTATCATATGAGTTATAGAAAATTTATTAATTTCTATATTCTTGTGTCTCTTTAAGGATTTCATCCACTTTAGGAGATTTTGTCACTTCAGGGACTTGTGTCTCTTTAGAGACATCAAACTATTTTGGAGTTGACTTTAGAGAAATTGAATTTATTTATAACTTGAGTTTTGTTTGTATTAGGATCCTGGTAATTTACTTTTCGCTTCTAAGGAACAATACATTTTGGATTAAAAAGGTTTACAAACTTATAATATGCATCATATTATTTATTTGTTGCTTTTTGCTCTAATTGTTTTTCAGAAACAATCACCCGGGTTCATGAGATGGCAACTTGTAAAATTTTGTTACCTTTAATATATCTGGTAACTGATTAATAATCATCTGATAATCAATTATCTTTCGTATTTGAGCGATACAAAGATTGAAATGAGACACGTTTATTAGATATATAGAAAACTGAACTAATATCTCTATTTTTTATAAGAGTAACTTTTCATTTACTCTTCTCTTCGGGAGAAAATTTAGCTATAATTAATCAAAATAACAATACACAGATTGTGCGTAAAAAGATAAACTATCAGAAGTTTAAATGTTCTAATAGAAGTTTAATCAAAATCACCTTAAATCTTAGAATGATATAGAAGTCTTATCTTTTATCATGTTAGAGATGCAATTACAACATAATCAAATATCTTTAAAAGTGAGCTGAGTTAATGACTAAGTACAATTTGTAATGGTGAATAATGATGATAAGCAGTGTGTTAGAGATGAATGCAGTACCATATAAAATAGAATGGCCCCATATATAAATTGGTAATCGTATCGAAATAATAAAGTTCTCGCAATTACTTGGAGGCATTTGATAAGTGATTCCGCTGATCCATTCTGAGTATGAGTACATGTGAAAACTAGATATTCAACATCAATCCCAACTGCTTTACAATATTCATCAAATACATTGGAAGTAAATTCACCAATATTATCATGGAGCATTGACTTGATTGGATAATTTAGAAATTATGTCCGAAAAATTGATATGATGTGCAAGTAATACGAAAATGTTTGATAATAAACAAACATGTGACCATCTCGTAAATGCATCAATTAGAACCATAAAATAATGAAACGGTTCCTTCAATGGTTGAATATGTCCACATATATCCTCTTAAATGATAGAGATTCAAAACCAACTTTAGAATGAGATGCTCTTATTACTAATCTCCATTTATGAACATGTAGTGCATATATTATTGTGGAATTAAAGAATCTTTTTGCTTTTTAATTGATGTCTTTAAGAATTTTCAATGATCCTATGCATAATCGTAGATCCTTGATGACCAAACCTGTTGTGTAAAAACATAAGTATTTTTGAATATGAGAACTTCTAGTTCATTACTGCATAAACTTTTACACTTTTTATAACTATGTAATATAATCCAGATGAGAAGTATGCATCTTCTCAATAATGAGCTTCTGGCTCAAATCATGCACATATATTCAACATTCTTATTATTCCAAGTTTCATTATGACATTAATAATATTATATGCTTTTGAACTAAGCAGATTTCTTTCTACTCTTCTCGAATAATATAAAGCATCATTGATACATAATTTAATACCATTTGGTAACAAGATTGTGGCTTTTCTGGAGCCTTCAATCGGATCTGCTAGATCTAATTTGGTATTAACCTTCAGCAAGACAAATTCTTGATCTTCCACTATCGGTAAGACATATATATTCATCTTGTATTTCAATTATAAACAATTCGGTGTTCAAGTCCACATTATTTAGAACAAGCCATATGTTTTTCATTCTAGGAATTTTATGGGCATTATGTGTAATGCCATTTTATATCTCATCTGAAATGATAGTTTTTTCAAAAGGTATATTTCATTTTTTTTATATTGGACTGTCCTAAGGGAAAAATCAATAGATTTATTCCATAAACCTTTTCTTTTACCATTTATAAATATCTACTTCTGGGGTATGATTTGATATCTCATGGATAAAAATATATTCAAATTTACTCTATTGACATTGCTTCTTCTTTCCAATTTCATTATACGTGATTTTTGGATCTTAAATCCTTTTATGATACTCATGACATCCTACTGGGGTGTGTAGATTTCTTACTAAAATAAAAGACATGTAAACATATCACTTCATAAATATGAGGTAAAATCAAAACATGAATATATTGATTTTATCGAACTTCTAGTTCGACCATAAACTGCTAGTTCATACATAAAATTCAGAAAACTTCAGGTTCTGGATGGAAATTACAATTTAACTTTCCTGATGAAAGAATCATAACTTGATCAGATTCAGAACTGTTGATTCTGATAAATTTTGATATTTAAATTTTAATATCACAATTTAAATTGAATTCAGACCTTCAAGTTTGATTAGAACTCTAGGTTCCAAATTTAATACTTTATAATCAAATTCATAACTTTAAGTTATATATTGAATTCGAATTTGAAACTTCAGTTCCAAATACTAAAATATGACATCCATGTATATAACAATGAATCCAGAACTTCAGGTTCTTAATGTAATTAAAATTCAGAACTTCAGGTTTTGATCAGTTGGCAAAACTACGCCAACTTAAATATCATAATAATAAATCCATAAAACTTCAGATTCTAGTTAGTCAGTCTAGCCGAGCTTAATTTTAATTGCACAATACTAAATCAAGTGCAAATAAATAAATCCATGAACTTCATGTTATGGTAGGTGGCATTAGTCAAACTCATATATTGTCTATAAATAAATAAATACGAATAAATAAAGATCATGATAAATAAATCAAGAATTTCAGGTTCTAGTGGTGGTATTAGCCAATCTTATATATTGCGTATAATTAAATAAATCTAGAACTTCATGTATTGGTGGTGGCATTAGCCAATCTCATGTATTGCGTATAAATAAATACAAATAAATAAATAGCATAATAAATAAACCCAGAATTATAGATTCTGGAGGTGGCATTAGCCTATCTCAAATATTACGTATAAATAAATACTAATATTGAACCGAAAGTAAATCATTCTCCTAGAGATCTTTTTTATTTACACACATTCGTGTCGATAACGTGTTGTAAAATTAAATAAAAACTGATGAAAGAAAAAAAAGGTTGTTACGCTCTTGAGTCTTGTTGGCATAATGCTATACCAAAAAAACATTTCTTTTGTATTTATAAGTTGTTTAGGATTCACGGTTTATCAAGCTTCAAGGTATTTGGATGAGATATCAAGCAAAATGATGTCTTCAAGAGGAACGAGCTTCATTGCATAGTAAATGTATATTTAGACCTTATTCCTCTTACAAGGCTTAAATTCACACACACACATTGCATACATTTGTGTCCCTGCATTGTTGTGTTAAATTTGTATAACACATTCACACATATTGAAGTATGCACATGCATTAGATTTAATTTGACAACTTTTGTAAAATTGCATGTTCTAGGACTATCTCTAGGAAACGACATACTTGTGTGTTCTTATGTTTATTTGTTTGTGTTTTTGTGATATTGGACTTGATTTTGTTCTCATATTGTTCTATATTGAGTTCTGGCCATTTCGGCTACTCATTCATATATTTTCGAGATTCGAGTTGGAAGTTACTAAACTTTCTGTGTCTTTATCGTGCATGGTTTTCATCCTTGTGTATCGAGTCGATTTCCATATATTTTGTGAAAGTTTTGTAAACTTCCATGTCCGTGAGGGAGTTATAGTTTGTAATCCAAAAACGGATTCGAATTTGGAGTTCGGAGGCCTGAGAACGGTCGAAGAACACGTAAGTAGCGCGAGGGAAGTGGCCAATAGCCAAAGGCCATTTTGCCACCCTTACCCGAGGAGGAGCGTGGCCATCTTTGGGAGGAACCCCTCCTGCCCCTGAGATGGCCACATGCCTTCTCAGGGTAGTGAGGTGGAGAGGCCTTGGTTTCCACCCGAGATGTCCTTCTCTCCATGTCATTTTCCCTCCCTTTAAAACTCCTTTCCCTTTCATTTTTCCATTTGAAGAAGATTGAGTGCAGAAAATTTTCAGATTTTTCTCTCAACTTTGAAACACCATATCTCTCTCATTTCTTATCAGATTTGAGTGATTCAAGTTGAAGAATCTTTGTATTAGAGTCCTCTATCATCTCCAAGCAATTTTGGACTGTTTTGTGGTGGTTCTACACCTAAATAAGAAACTACACGTTTTTACAAGGTAATGAATTATTCTTTGTGTTTTGATCTTCAAAGTCTTCAATTACCTTGGGTTTTCTTCTTCCTTACATGTATGTTACTTGAAAAAAAAATCAATTGACAGATAGAGCTTTTATTTTAAGCTAGATGATCTTGATTAGACACTAGCATGTTGAGTTAGGTTTTATGAATCTATGTTTTCACATACTTGTGAGTTGTATTGTGCTAACTTTTTATCTAGGACTATCTGCGCTTCAATTGATTGATTTTTGATGATTGATAGTCTCTACATGTGTTAGGTCTTTTTAATTGAATGTATTTAGGATTTGCACAATTAATTGTATATTTAGAGCCTATTAGGATTTAATTGAATATTTTGTGAATATGTGCTCTAAATGATTGGTAAATAATTTTGTTTATAATATCTATTGATGCTAGCATTTTTATTTTAGGTCTAAAGTCTTGAGAATGTGCCTCGTGAATATATATGTGTTATTTCAAGCTTTCGTAACATAAATGAAATCTAGGTTTTAAGACATGTATTTGGTGTTTTGCACATTTAAAGAGCTAGGCTACATTACTTATATTATTTTTATGCCTATGTCTAGTTCTTCATGAAGTGTACTTGATCCATGCATTTCATATGTACATGCATCATTTGTGTGGTGACATGATATTAGGATTGTAAACTAGAATATCATACATTGTGTGCTCATTGTCTATTTCTAGTTTCCATAGAATATGTTGATCATCATGTTCTATGTTGTGTTCTTGTTTGCGCTTTGCATTCATTGATCACACTTAGAAAGTTCTTGTAAAAGGCACGAAGTCTTGGTTAGGATCCGGAGGATCCAGATAATCAATAAAGGAAGTCTTAGCTAGGATCAGGGAGGATTCGGATAGCCAAGATGATCAGGATAGTCATGCAAGAAATCTTCCTAGAGGTGTGAGAGTAGCATCTCGGATAGGAAGTTTCTTTCTAGAGGTGTGAGAGTAGCATCTCTGATAGAAAGTAGGCAAAGCATTTCACTACGCCCGAGGGTAGAGTAAAAGGGATATCCTAGAGAGTGTATCATAGGGTTGGTCACTTTTCAGGGTGTACTTTTATTCATCATAGTGGAATATGGTTTGCCGGTGGTTGTGGTATCAACCCGTGGATGTTTCCTGTTCAGAGGTTTAACCACGTAAAAATGATGTGTCAAGTAACTCTATTCCTATCTCTTTATATTTGTATATGTTTTTGTTTGAATCTTGTTTGAATCATCATTTCTAGATATCTTTCTATAACAAGATTTGAGAAAGTGTGATATGCAAACAACTCATTTGATCATAGTTGTATTTATCTTTATTCTTGTGAATTAAACTATGTGTTCATAATAATTTACCATCTAGTACCGGTTCATATTTGTTATGTACATATGTATACAAGTACTTGTTGGTTTGTGTTTTTAGTACTATTACTTCACTTACAAGTTATAGACTTTGGACTAAGCATGATTAATTGAGTATGCTTGTCAATAGTTGTCAATAGTCTATATGTGCTTTTATTTGCTTTAAGTGTTATGATAGAGGCTATCTAGAGGGACAAACATTGGGTTGTTTCAAGGGATTGAAAAAGGTACAAAAACTTATTCAACGCCCCCCCCCCCCCCCCCCCCCCCCCCCCCCCCCCCCCCCTTTTCGTTAGCTTTAAGTAATTTAACCGTGATTGTATATTTCAAAAGCTTAAGAGAATAAATATTTATTCTATTGTTCTCATTGCCATGCTTTTCCATCTTACAAAATGCAGCTCACCAAGAGATATATATATATTACATGTGCTCATCCTATTTATAATATACGAAAGCCAATAAATGATGACATCAAAGGTGCCACCAATCTATCATGCATGCAGACATGATACTGGTTCGGTTCCAATCGTGGAACCGAACCGAACCGAAACCGTGGGATTCAGAACCGGATCATGAACCGAAATTAGGGAGGTTCTGGTTCCAGTTCCAAAAAATCAAGAACCAGACCGGAACCGTCGGTTCAGTTCTAGTTCTAGAACCGGCGGTTCTAGTCCATGATTTTTTCTTAATTTTTTTTTAATTTTTTATTGAGCCATTGGAAACGATCTGCTAATGCCAGCAGGCCGTTAGGCCTCCAACGGCTCGCTTTTTTTTTTTCTTTTTCTTTCTTATAAACCCTATTCATTTTTCCCCACTCCAATTTTCTCCCAATTCTCTCTAATTCTAATTTCTCTCTCAATTCTGAATTCTCTAAGTTTCCAATTCTCTCTCAAGTCTCAATTACTCGGTTATTACAATTTATTTTATTTGCAATTAAATTTATTTTTAGTCTTTTACTTAATTAAATTTCATTTCTAACAAATTTGTCAAATTAATTTCCAATGATTTATTTCCATCAATTGTTTCACATTTTTACACATTATTTCCATCAATTCAATTTTTTTAAATGGCAAGTGGAAGTGGAGACGGTCCAAGGCATTCCATTTCGATAAAAGGTAAGGGTCGTATGCCGGACAATGTCTATTATAACGACACCGCATATCATGATTTCCTGCAAGCCTAAGCCTATGTTGATGCCCTAAAATCTCCTCAGCCCCCTCTAATAATTTCCGAACCCGATCCCGATGCCACCCCCCATTTCACAAGCCAATCAGAAAATATGTCTGATCCTCTTCCTGGTTTTTAATTTGAACCACATATGGCCCCTATGGAAGAGAAGTTGCAAAAGCAGTCCAAATTTGATCTCTTCGTACTCCATATGAAGATAGTAATGCAAGCAGATGGAAGCACTGTAGCCGTCTGTAATTACTGCAAAAAAAGTATTTAAGTTGAGCAAATTTGGAGGATATGGCTCATATCGGAAGCATATAACAAACAGCCATCCAGATGCACATGCCATATCGAGTACACAATCCCAAATTTATAGGTTCGCTACCCTAACTAACAATTATTTAAATATAGTGATGAAAACAATAGAGAAGAATTAGCTAGATTGGTTGCTGTAGAATATTTACTATTTAGTTTTGGTGAAAAAGTTGGTTTTATTAATTATTGTCAACGAGCAATAAATCTTGTTGCATGTCATGTTCCTAGAGTCACGCTTGCATAAATACTTGAAAGGATTTATTACAAAGAAAAAATGAAGATGGAAAAATATTTTGAAAAATATAATATTCGTGTTTCAGTATGTGCCGACATATGGAGTGACCATTGGCGAATACATTCATACTTGGGTGTCACATGCCATTATATGGATAATGCATGGACTATCCAAAAAAGAATTCTTTCATTCAGACTTTTTGATGATGCACACACTGGAGCTAATTTTTTTAGATAGCTTAGAATTATTTTTGAAGAGTGCAAAATTGAAAACAAAATTTTTTCAGTTGGTTTTGATAATGCTTCCAACAATACCGCAGCTATTTCTGCTTTAATTGATTTATGCAAACCTTATCTTGGCCGCCCCCCTGCCGCTCCTATATTTCCTCAAAGATGTGCATGCCATGTTTTAAATTTACGTGTTCAAAAAGGTTTATACGCTCTTCAAGATTTCATTGCTCATATTAAAAATACCATGTATTATTTGTGGAAACATTCTTCTGCAATGAAAGCATGGGCAAAAATTTCGTAAACAAAGTGGTAGGCGTCCCATTAGATTTCCTCATGATGTTCCAACACGTTGGAATTCTACTTATAAATGGCTTGCTCAAAGTTATGATTATATGGATTTATTAGTTAGTTGTATTCAATATAATGTTAGTCACATTAATCTTCATGCCGCACATTGGAATGCATGTACAAAATTTTATGGTTTGTTAAAAGTTTTTAATAATGCTACTAACAATTTATCTGATATTTATTATACTACAACTAATTTATTTATTGTTCAAAGTGTTAATATTGAAGGTGCATTTTCTCATTGTGCATCCGATACAGAATTACTAGAGTCTGTTATTGTTATGAAATCAAAATGGTTAGACTATTATAAGGAGATTCCAAATATTTATTTGATTGCACTGTGTTTTGATCCACGTTGTAGATTATAAAATTTGTCTGAATATCTAATTGTTTATTATCAATGTTTAGAAATAGATTATGATGTTGATATGGCTTTTTCTAGAGTTAAAGCATTATTATATGATTTATATGATGAATATCTTAGAGTTCATGGTTTGTCACTGAACATAGATGTTCCACAAACGCAAAGTGTATCTCAATCCACATCATCCTCCAGATTTATGAATTTAGGGTATAATCTGTTAGCTGAAAAAATAAAAAAAATTACGAGGTTCTTCTTTTTCAAGCTCGAACTCATATACTGAGCTTGAATCCTATCTAGGTACCTTTTTTGAGTTTATGAAGGCAGTGATATACTGCTGTTACAAAATTTGATATTCTACACTAGTGGAATAAGCATGAAAGGTACTTTCCAATCTTGACTATTATAGCCAAACAAATTCTTTGAACACCAGTTTCTACGGTAGCTATGGAACAAGAGTTTAGCGCCGGTGGAAATATTCTGGATGCAAGACGTTCGCTTCTGAATCCGTAATCGATTCAGATACAAGCTTGTGTTGATGATTGGACCAAGACACAAAACAGACAACAAAAAATCGAACAAGATGCACATGCATCCTACGATTTCTTCAAAGATGACCAACTTGCTAAAAGTGGAACGAATGATCATGACAACGATTAGTTACGGTGCCACCTCACACAACGTGTCCACATCATCACCAAACATGCAATAAAAGGTAAGAGAACTTCGTGACTTTTGATTCCTCTAAACCCCAAAAGGATACGTAGACAACTTAATTGTAGTAAAAATTAAGTGCAAGACAAATTTTACATATTTTTTGCTTTATTTTAATTTATTTTTTAATTTGTCATATATTTATTTTATTTTAATTTCAGGTAACCCTGTAAAATACATTCACAATTTTACATATCTAATCTTTTTTTAATAATAATAATTAAAAAAAAATAGTTCCGAACTGGTAGAACCGGATTGGAATCGGCAGAACAGGATCGATGCCACCGGTTCCAAACCAGAAACCGGACCTAGCTGGAACCGACAGCTTGTCCACATGCATGTAGCCAAGAATAGGAAGCTGCCACGGGAGACAATTATGATAAGAGAAAGGTGGAATTCCACTACACATTTATAAGCGGTGGACACGTGGAGCGGTGTAAATCCACACAATTTCACAACATTCAATTATTGTTATTTTTGATTGATGTATTGATATATATATATAACAACATTCAATTATTGTTATTTTTGATTGATGTATTGATATAAATATATATATATATATAACTATATATATATATATATATATATATATAACAACATTCAATTATTGTTATATTTTTTTCAAAATCATTGCTGTATTGGTATATATATAATTTTTTTTTGAGAGGCACGTACAAGAAATATATCAAATTGGTCCGGAGTTTTACCCCACAAACCTACACTCTATGACTCTATGGTTCGAGTCTGTCCCTCTTCCACAAACTTCAAATTATTATAATATATACTCATACGGTAATTCTCTAGTTAGAACATCCTGACTTTAAAATTTCAGAACGTCTAACCAGTGCCGCGCTACACCTTCACAGTGGGCCCATATCCAATATGAACTTGTGGCTGTGGTTAAACGTCTTTAACTTATAATTTCAGGACATCCACAGCCACATATTCATATTATGTGTAAGTATTTATTAATATGGGACTGTGGACCCACTGTGAATAGTTGAATGTCCTGGATTTATAAAATCAGGACCGTCCTGATTGGAGAAGTATTTAATATATATAATCAGCCACAAATAAATTGATCGAAACGAACAATAGAATTTTTAATTATTTAAATAATTGATTCTCTCTTAATCTTATCGAAAAGACTACATAGTTGTAAAATAATACAAGTTTCTCAGCACAAACACATGCTTGTGATATCTCTCATGAGTCATGGCCTTCATTGGTTTGTTTGAAGTCTTCTTATCAGTCATTTGCTTCTTCATTCTTCATCACTTCACCAATAACAACAATGGCCTCCCAAAGAATTTTCTGGTCGTCGGAATGTTGCCGGAACTTCTTATTAATGTCCACCGGATTCATGATTGGTGCACACAGATTCTAGGGAGATGCCAATGTACTTTTCTATTCAAAGGCCCTTGGTTTGCTAGAATGGACATTTTGGTGACCACAGATCCAGCCAATATTCACTACATCATGAGCTCAAATTTCACCAACTTCCCAAAAGGCCCTGAATTCAAGCAAATATTTGATGTTTTGGGAGATGGCATTTTTAATTCGGATTCGGATTCCTGGAAAAACCAGAGAAAAGTTGCTCTAGCCTTAATCAATCACCAGAGCTTCCACCAGTTTTTGCTGAAAACTAGCAGGGATAAGGTTGAGAATGGGATGATTCCAATCCTTGAACATGTGTCCAAACAGGACATATCTGTGGACTTGCAAGACTTATTCCAGAGATTTACATTTGATTCTACATGTATACTTGTCACAGGGTATGATCCAGGATGTTTATCTGTTGAATTCCCACAAGTTCTATTCTCCAGGGCCTTGGAAGATGCAGAGGAATCCATTTTTTATCGTCACATCGTGCCTGAAACTTTGTGGAAGCTACAGAGATGGCTTGGGATTGGAGAAGAGAAGAAGATGAAAAGATCAAAGAAGATTTTAGATGAGATAATAGTTGAATATATACAGAGAAAAAGATCAGAGGACCTGAGCAAATTACAAGTGGAGGGTGTGGATTTGTTAACTTCATACATGAATCATGAAGAAAACGATGACAAGTTCTTGAGAGATACATTTTTGAATTTCATGATTGCAGGGCGAGACACAACTGCTTCTGCACTCACTTGGTTCTTTTGGCTTGTTTCAAAGAATCCAAAAGTCGAAACCAGGATAAGAGAAGAGCTTGAATGCATAATCCCGGATAAAAAATCCGGAAAATGGTTGAAATTTGACATTCAAGAGCTGAATAAATTGGTTTATCTACATGGAGCAATTTGTGAAGCATTAAGGCTATACCCACCAGTACCTTTCCAGCACAAGGCTCCTGTAAAACCAGACATCCTTCCGAGCGGCCACCGGGTGGTTCCGGGCACGAAGATCCTGTTTTCTCTGTATGCATTAGGAAGAATGAAGTCCATATGGGGAGAGGATTGCTTGGAATTCAAGCCTGAGAGATGGATTTCGGAGATAGGAGGGATCAAACGCGAGGCGTCTTACAAGTTCTTAGCTTTCAATGCAGGACCGAGGACTTGTGTTGGAAAAGAAGTGGCTTTCACTCAAATTAAGATTGTGGCAGCCTCAATAATCCATAACTACAATGTTCAAGTGGTGGAAGATGACTCCGCAACTGCAAATGGCCCCAATGTGTCCATTATTCTTCAGATGAAGCATGGTCTCAAGGTTAGAGTGTTCAAAAGATGGCAAGATTAAAAAATAGATTTTGTATAATTGAAAATTCCAGGTGTATGATTTCACTTCCGGAATCCTCGATTACTACCGGTACTTATTGGATTTCTACTTGTGGCATTCCAATAGGTACTAATACCAATCCAACAAGTACCGGTAGCAATCAAGAATTCCATACAGAAAATTCTGCACCAAAAAGTTACTATATGTTTAATTATCTTTAAATAAGAGGTCAAACTAAATCAACTTAAATGTGTGATTTTAATATTCATGTATCTATTTGTTATTATGAAAGGGGGTAAGCAAAAGTCTTCTCACTATATGTTTAATTATCTTTAAATAAGAGGTCAAACTAAATCAACTTAAATGTGTGATTTTAATATTAATGTATCTATTTGTTATTATGAGAAGACTTTTGCTTACCCCCCTTAAAGGGGGGTGAGCATTACCCCCCTCCTTAATAAATGACATGTGTCCAAAGAGGGGTATTTTTTATCTAAAAACTCTTATATGTTTGGACAAAACTACCCTCTCCCTAGACACGTGGCATGTGTTGGGGAGGGGGGTAATGCTCACCCCCCTTGAAGGGGGACGAGCAGAAATGGACTCTGTTATTATTCGTGTATCTATTTGTTATTATTCGTGTATCTATTTGTTATTGTTGTTATAATTAGGTTTGGGCTAGAGACTCATTTAGACACCCAAGTAATGCCAAATCTAAGCCCATGCACTATAAGCACATGCTTAAGCAGTTATATGAGGAAAACTTTTTGAGCACTTTAATATACTATTAACGTGTATTTTGCATGGTAGAGAGATAGAAATGCAAAAGGTGTGTGCAAATGAGAAGTGTATGTGCAATACATGAAATAGAGAGTGTGTGCATGTAAAGCGCTATGTGTGCTTATGTTTACATAGAGCAATATAGAGAAACACATATAGATGTGGAGAAAATCAAGAGAATTTTCTCCCATCTTTAATCAATTTGTAGGTACTTGCATCGTGATCAGAGGGAACTTTATAGATTTTGATCTGTAATCATTCCCCAACCTTCGGTAATACACACTACAAGAAAATGGGCCTATAGGGACGAAATATATTGGGACGAATTTTATTCGTCCCAATAGAACGTCTATTAGGACGCAATAGCATATTCGACCTTAAAAATTTAAAACGTAAAGAAACCTTTAGGGACGAAAAAATTCGTCCCAATAAAACGTCTATTGGGACGAAAAATATTATTCGTCCCTAAAAAGGACAAGATCTTTAGGGATGAAAAATATTTGTCCCGATATATTTTCGTGATATATTTTCTATTGGGACGAAAATAATTATTCGTCCCTAAAAAGTGCAAAAATAACCAGACTTTTAGGGACGAAAATAATTTGTCCCAATAGGATGTGTATTGGGACGAAATAAATCATTCGTCCCAATAGACATCCTATTGAGACGAAAATTATTCGTCCCTAAAAAGTTTGACATTAAAAAAAAAATTATAGACTTGGGGACTTATTAAGACAAACATAATATTTGTTGCTGATAATGATTTATCGGGATTATATTTTTCTTTTTTCTTTATCATTATTTTTTTATGTTTTTCCTAAGAGACATTATTAATTAAATTTGCTTCACTTTTATATTAATTCAAAAAATTAAGAAAAATTATATATATATATATATATATATATATATATTATTTCCATGTACGATTAACGATAAACCATTTGCTCTAACAATATATGTTTTAAAAAAAATAGTTTAATTGCATATCACTTCTTAGTAGAGCTGGCAGTGAACCTCCGTTCCACATAAGTGGTGAGGGGTTTAAATCTCACCATGCGTATTTTACAAACATGTGTAGAGAGTTTTCTTCCCGGATTCTGGGAAGTAGTTATCTCCCATTATAGAAGTAGATAGTTCTTGTAATATTTAAAAAAAAATAGTTTAATTAAATGCTACAATAAATGTTTTTAAATATCAATTTGTTTATTATATAAAAATAAAATTTTAATTATTAGAATTAATTTACAATATAAAGTTAATAACATATAGAGTTTATTATAAATAGTATGCAATTATTGACAAATTGGGAACATTAGCCAAGCGGATAAGTTTTGCGTCATGTCTGCTTCATGTGTTGGTCATTGGTTCAACTCTGTGGAGAACCATTTCGTCCCTTCAGGTAGTCAAAGGGGACGAAACATTTCGTCCCTACATGTTATCAAATGGGACGAATCAAAATCGTCCCTATAGGTAGTCTTTAGGGATGAATTTGAACTTTCATCCCAAATAAGCTATTGCGACCCACCTGAAGCGACGAATTTTGGGACGAATATTATTCGTCCCAACAGATCAATAGGGACGAATTTCGGGCTATTGGGTAGAAAAAAAATCGTCTCAATAACCCTTTTTTTGTAGTGACAACCCGTGTTCGATCTGCTTCCGCTATATTGGATTCCGACAATATACGGTAATCAGATTTATTTTTGTTTATTTTACGAATTATTCTTCATTGGTATTAGAGCATGATTGAGATTGTATTCTGGTAGATGAATGTCATGTTAGGATTTTTGTTTATTTTTGCAATATATGAAGTTTGTTCAAAAGAAATAAACATAAAATGGCACAAAACCACACACTTCTTTTTTTGAATTATTTTTCCTGGAATGTGAGTATGCAAATAATTTATTCTGGAAAATGTACAATAATTCAAAGGCATGTAATTGTTTTTGAAAGGTTTTTGGAATATATCATTGTTTTCGAGTTTATACAAATGAATTAATTCAAAAGCTTGTGTATGAATGCATCATTACTTTGAATTTATTTTTGTGAATATATAGCTGTGTATATATATGTGATGATATATTCTGGAAATTGTTGCCATGTGATAACTTCAAAATTGAGAGAATTTGAAGAATTAAAATATAAAACTAGAGACTTTATCGGGTCATAATTCTTTGCAAATCATTTTTTTTTATTCTCTACGACCGTGGTACCATTCGAAAGAGCATTATGAGAGCTTTCCAACGATAGATCATTTGCATAATTTCGATTAGTATAGAGGGAGAAAAACAGTTTTGAAATATATTTTTGAAAATCGAAATTTGGAAATTGGTTTAATTTATAAATTTAGGTGAAGAACAAGTGACACGCACCTATAGGCAGTGAGTGCGCTTGACCTATAACCCAAACGTCGTAACCGTTGGAACTATTGGATTCACCATGACAATGCGAGTCGAATGGTGGTGGTCCCGAAGTCAAGAAACGTCGAGAAGGCCATGCTTAACAGCAATTGTTCATGTTGACATGCTTCACACATGTTTCACTCAGAGAGTGACACATGTCAAAAAAGTACAGAACTTGTGCATGTGATACAACATCATACATGTGGTCCACTAATAGAGTGGCACATGTCAAGAGCTTTTCATGTGGCACTCATTCAGCCATGTGTTGCACTTTGAAAATGACAAGTGTCGATGAGTATTCATATGGCAGTCATTCAGACACGGGTAGAGATGCACATTTTTCCTCGGATTCCCAAATCTCCACGTCCCTATCCCCATTTGGGAAATTTTTTTTGGAGAAAAATGGAGAATAGGGTGGGGATGGGGATGATTTTCATCCCCAAATTGAATGGGGAAGGGATGGGGGGAGGTCCCCCCATCCTCATTTCCCCATTTTCCCTATAAATATATTGAAATGGGGATGGGGTTGGGGGGTCACCCCATCCCCATTTCCCCATTTCCCCCAAAACATATATAAATAAATAAATATATTATATAACATTTTATGATTTTATTATGTATTGTAATGCACATTTTATGATTTATTATGTATTTATAATGCACTAATGTATTTTAATTTTAATTTGTAATTGAATTATTTTTTTTAATTTTTAATTTTTAATCAAAAGGGAGAAATGGGGAAACAGGGAAATGGGGAAACGGGGAAAAACGGGGAACTTGGGTTGGGGATGGATATACCTCCCCCCAAAATTCCCCAAATGGGGAAATGGGGGGGGGGGGGGGGGGGGGGGGGGGGGGATAGGGGAAGGGTCTGGGAAGTGGGGATGGGGATAGGGGGACCTATATCCATCCCCATTCCCCAAATGTGCATCTCTAGACACGGGGCTCACTAAGAAGGTGACACGTGTTTCACCTATGAATAAGACACGTGGCTCACCAAGAGGGTGACACATGTCATATAATTCAGTCAGTTGATCTAACTATGGTTTCTGGCATGGATTTCTAGAGACTGGGTTAGGTGTGGTTTTCGATGTGTTTTTTCAGCGATGGTTTTCGTTGCTGTGTCTGGTGATGATTTTCAGTGCATTTTTGGGTGACGGTTTCTGACGCAGTTTCCAATGACGATTTTTGGCGTGGTTTTCGATGACAGTTTTCAAATACGGTTTTCTGTGATGGTTTTCGATGCGTTTTCAATGGTACAGCCGATGACATTTTTTCGGCATGGTTTTCGGCAATGTATCATGCCTTTTCATTGATGTTTTCGGAAGGTACTTGATGTCGAACTCACTTAACTCGATGGCCCACTTGGTCAATCTACATGAGACTTATGGATTTTGTAAGATCTACTTAAGGAGTGCGCCTGAAATATAGCCTCAACTACCTCGCCGCCACGACTAGGGCGAGGGTCATCTTCTCTATCGGGAAGTACCTTGTCTCGTTCGGGTGGAGGGCTTTGCTAGTGTAATAAACAGGTCACTGAATGCCATCGGTCGGTCCGACAAAAACTGAGCTAGTTGTCGCATAAGTTATTGAGATATAAATGAAGACGATTTCTCTTGTTTCTGGCCTTGACAGCAATGAAGCATTGCTTAAGTAGTTTTTCAGCCCTTGGAAAGCCTTTTCGTAATCCTGATTCCACTCTACCCCCTTCCCCTGTTTCAATGCTTTGAAGAAATTCAAGCATCTGTCAGCGGATTTTGAAATGAACCTGCTTAGCGATGCAAGGTAACTAGTCAACCTTTGCACTTCCTTGAGGGTTTGATCTTGTCCAGATTAACCTTTATTCCTCCTTGATGAACATGAAACTCGAGTAGCTTCCCCGAGAACACGCCAAATACGCATTTCGATAGGTTGAGTCTCATCCCGTATTCCCTTAGCACGTCGAAAGTTTCTCTTAAGTCTGATGCATGACCATCCATTGTGACACTCTTTGTGAGCGTATCGTCCACATAAACCTCCATATTCATTCATATTTTCCTAGAAAACATCTTATTAACCATCCTTTAATATGTCGCTTCTGCATTTTTGAGGCCAAAAGGCATGATGGTGTAACAGTATAATCCTTGGTTAGTGGTGAAAGTTGTCTTTTCTTCATCTGGCTGGTTCATCCTTATTTGGTTATACCCTGAGTAGGCATCCATGAAGCTGAGAAGTTCGTGTCCGGTTGTGGCATATACCAATTGATCGATCCTTGGTAAGGGAAACTATCTTTCAGACATGCTTTGCTCATGTCAGTGAAGTTTACACATATTCTCTACTGGTTGTTCTTCTTTTTTACTAGTACAGCATTCACCACCCACTATGGATATTTGATTTCCCTAATACTCCCAGCTGTGACTAGTTTTTTGACTTATTCTTTAATGGTCGCTCTTCTTTTTGGGTTAAAACTTCCTCGTTTCTATATTACCGACTTGCTATTTTTGTCCACAACTAGGCAATGTAAAGTTATGATGGTGTCAATCCCGTGCATATCATTATGGCTTCATGTGAAAATGTCCTTGTGTTCTTGCAAAAGCCTAGTGAGTTCATATTGCACGGGCGCTACTGGTAGAGAACAAGGCTTCACTGTTCTAATCGGTTCCCTTTGGTCGAGCACCACTTCTTCTGTCAGCTCATCCTTCCCTTTATCTGTTTCTTCTCTTAGGTCGAGCTTAAACTCTTCGGGGGTTTCTTGCCCCACCCGATATTGTTCCTCATTGTTAATCATATACACATTCTGTAGGTTGTCCTTGCAAGATCCCGGAAAATTCCCAAATTGGTTCACCAAGCCCTTGCTTGGGATCTTTTTAACTCTTTTATCCCAGATTTGTTTGGGAACTTTATCGTCAAACAATATATTACTACCACCGCTTGTGACTTGTTCATGAATGGTCTTTCTAGTAGGAAGTTGTATGGCTAGTAAGGTATATTGACCACCGCAAAGTCGATGAAAACTATGCCAAACTGAACGGGTAGCTTAATTGTTCAAAGAGATCAGACTTTGGTGCTGCCGAATCCCTTAAGAGAGGTATCATACGGCTCTAAATCCTTTTAATCTAGTCTTAATTAGTCATAAAATGTAACATTGAGGATGTTTGCTGAACTCCGACAGTCTATCATCACTCGGAGAACTTCCCTATGGCTGATTCGTACTTCCACAAGTATCGCATCGTTTGATTTTACATCGACTCCATCAACATCTTTCATGGTGAAGGTTATGGGGTCCCATCCTTCCTTGACTTTCTTGAGATTGTCATGTACTGAGTTGACATTAGGATCTCACCCGGTGTTTTTTTCCCTATTGCTATGACCAGTAGAGGGTATGTCAAAAATTATGTTTATAGGGGTTGAGTGGTAGTCTGCACTTCCTTCTCGCTTTATGGAAATACACTTCTTATCAACTCTACCTTCCCAATGGTTATCTCGATGTGTGTCCTATTGATTATCTCGCTGGTAATCCCGCTTCAATGTCCTTTCATCCATCTTCCTTAAGATGTATTCCTTCAAATGGCCATCTCATATTAGGCTTTCTATGAGATCATGAAGCTGGTAGCATTTTATAGTTTCATGGCCATGGTCTTTATGAAATCTGAAATACTCTGTGGTGTCTCTCCCAGCATGGGTCAACTGTTGCTTTGGTTACTTGGCCAGGCCTTTACTTTCATATATTGGTAGGATGTCCTCTTGGCCTCTTACTAGTGGGGTATAGTTTCCATATTTACCTTGAAACTTCATGTATCCTAGATTGCTTCCTCGGTCATCTCTTCGGTGTTTGACATTCAGATTGCCATTCTGGCCCTTTTCTTTTGATTTCTCTATGATTACCTTGTCCGGTTGGACACCGTGCACATATTTGCCTTCCTGGGCTACCTCTTCATCTTAAACCAAAACGTATGAAAATACAACTCTAAGCGTGTGTCTAACAACCTAGAGGGGGGGGGGGGGGGGGGGGGGGGGGGGGGGGGGTGAATGGGTTGTTAATCGATTATTACAAATTTTTCAATTAGTCAATATTAATAATATAACCCAAAATAAACAAACATACAAAATCAAGTAAAAGTGCGGAATATAAATAACACTTGATTTTTACGTGGAAACCTTTCAACAAGGGAAAAACCATATGCTATCCTTCTAGCCACACACGATCCTTAAATCCACTATTGTAATGATGTTTACAACCTAGGTTGACCTCTAGTCACACCATTCTCGGTCACTAAGCCACCACTACTACCCAACGGGCCTTTATAGTGAATCCTTGATCACTTTGCTTGCCAACCACACCTTGGTTGCAAGACTTCACTTGCTTGTGCACTACACCTTGTAGTCACAAGACTTAACTCTCAAGAAGAGATTAACAACCTAAGTGAATATATGAATACTCAAAATACAAATAATGCTAGGTAACACTAAATGCTTATCTAGGGATTTAAGATGACACTAAGTACAAATCCTAGATATCAATGTCTATATGAATGCTCATAAAGACCTAACTAGATATAGATATGCAAGTCTAAAATCTAGTCATCAAAACAAAGCCATATCAACACATGTTGTCACATAAAATGGCAAGGACAATAAATGCAATTAACAAATGCAATCAATGAGTCCTAATTAGCTAGAGGGCAAACATGTCCTAAACTTTAGCTATCACAACACAAACCCCAAACATGTCATAACTTCAATTGATATACAATAAATATGAAGATTTGCTAACCTAAGCAATAAATGACATGTCTTGATAAGCTAGAACAATAAATGAGCAAGGATGTGAGTTCTACTTACCAAGTAAAGACATTAATGAAGACCCATGCTTGAATGATGCTCTATATGCAAGATGATGATGGGTTTTGGGGTTTGGAGAGTCAAGTAACAAAGCTTGAAGCTTTCTCTCTCATAAAAAATGGGTTCTTGAAGCTCTCTCTCTTGGAGTCACTTTCTCTCACTAAGGATGTAAATTTCTGAGCTCTAGGGTTAAATGGTGGAGATGATGAAATATATAAAGGAGAAAAAACTAGCTGTCGTGAACAGACAAAAATGCCCAGTTCGGGTGACAGAGGCGACATGCAAGGCGACATGACCAAGTGGCCTCGTAAGTCGCCTAACACACTGGAAAGAAACACACGTAGCCTGAGGCGACATGTAAGGCGACATGCCCAAGTCGCCTAACACACTGGAGGAAAATTACAA
The DNA here is from genome assembly GCA_033220585.1 of Dipteronia sinensis. NCBI lineage: Eukaryota > Viridiplantae > Streptophyta > Magnoliopsida > Sapindales > Sapindaceae > Dipteronia > Dipteronia sinensis. The sequence goes on along the minus strand of CM065640.1, from coordinate 32,840,740 downwards.
GACAAAGGCGGCATTGGAGGCGACATGCACAAGTGGCCTTGCATGTCGCCTAACACACTGTGGGAAAAACTCAAGTCTAAGGCGACATGAACAAGTGGCCTTGCATGTCGCCTAACCCACTGTGCAGCCCATCAACTCCAAAATGCAAGAAGTGTGTGTGTGTGTGTGTGTTCAACCATACATGCATGTCAATACAAATGCATAGAATGTGGGTGTGTGCAATTAAATCTCTTCAATAGTTAAGGACAAGTGAACTACCTCTCTTGAAGCTCTTTGGGATGATCGGAAGCATGTCTTCGAGAACCTATGCTACCCGTTACATAAACATCCCCAATGTGATTTGTCATGAAACAAGCCAATCACAAAAGTGAGGTTCTTACAACGTAATCAGCAGCTATGTCCATCAAGTCTTCATATGTTTGGGTCGATCCCTTCCAAGGTCGAACAAAAGTTGTCCATTTTGCAAGCCATTGGTAAAGGCGGCTATCTTACCGGCATCGTTACAATCCTTCACTATTGCCGCTAAGTTGCTAAACCTGGTTAGATACTTATTGAGTGGTTCGTTCTTTTCCTGTTTTATACTTGACATGTAAGCTTTGTTGGACACTACCCATGAATTGGAAAGTGAAGGCTTTGCTAAATTCTTTGAAGCTGTTTATACTTCTAGGCTGTAACCTCCCAAACCATATAGAAGCGAGATCGCCGAAGCGAGATAACAGAAGCTTGATGGAAAGAACAGACACATTAGTCCTTCATTGGCTGCATACTGCGCCATCAGACTCTTGAATCGTCCAACATGCTCCTAAGGATCTTCGGTCTCCTTGTAGAGCCTAAACAAAGGCATTCTGAATCGCTCGGGAAAAGACGTTTGGGTGATCACATCATCTATTAGGTCTTTGAGTTTTGTATTGGCATAATTCTATATCAAAATGCCATATGTTTTGTATTGATTAGTTGTCTAGGATTTGTGGATAATCAAGCTTCAAAGGAAGATTGGACAACATTCAAGCAAAGTAATGGTTACAAGAGGAATAAAGCTAAGTTGCTTAGTAAAAGGTAAATCGAGACCTCTTTCCTCTTGCAAGGCCTAAGCACACACATACATTGCATTCATATGTGTCCTTGCATAGTTGTGCATAATTTGGTTTAACACAATACACACATTTCTACTTGTATGCACATCCATTAGACTTAAAGTTGACAATTTCATATATTGCATGTTTTAGGGCTAGTTCTAGGAAATAGCATACTTATGTGTTCTTGTGTTTATTTGTTTTTGTTTATATGTTATTGAACTTGATTTTGAGCTTATCTAATTCCTCATTGAGTTCCAATTAATTTGGTTACTCATTCATTGAGTTTCAAGTTCAAGTTAGGTGGTTAGGAAACTTTCCGTGATTTTATCATACATGGTTTTCTTCCTTGATTTCCAAGTTGAATTCCATATTTTTTGTGAACATTGTCTTGATGATATTTGTACGTGAGGGAGTCCCAGTTTGTAATCTAAAAATGGATTTGAAATAAGAGTTCGGAGACCGGAGAACTGTTGAAGAACATTTCAGTGCGTGAGGGGGGAGAGAGACCAAACAAGAGGGCCAAGCTCCTCTCCTCATGGAGGCGTGTGGCCTCCATGGGAAGAGCAGCCGTCTACCCCCATGGAGCACACATGCCTCCATAGGATGGCTAATGTGGCCACCCTTGATTGGTTGCTTCTTTTGTTCTTTAATTCTCTCCTTTAAATTCCAACTTCCCTCCCAATTTCATTAAAGATGAAAATTTTAAAAACTTGTGCAGAAAATTTTCTCTCCAATTTTCTCAACTTCCAAACACCATAACTTTCTCATTCAGAGTCTGAATTGAGTGATTCAAATTGAAGAATCTTCGTCTACTTGTCCTCTATCATTTACATAAGAGTTTGGAGTTATTTGATTGACGTTTCTGGTAGCTAGACTTACAAAATCTTGACAACACAGTTTCTCTTTAAGGTATTGATTTCTATTTTGTTCTTAATCTTCAAGTCTTCAATTACCTTGGGTTTTCTTCTCATATATATGTATGTTTGCTGTGTAATCATTGATTAGATAAATGATCTCTAATAGAGTTAGTTTGAGCTTCAATTGATTAACATGTTGAGTTAGGTTTTTCTAAATCTATGTTTTCACATGTTTGAGTTATTGTATTGTGCTAGCTTCAAATCTAGGACTATCTTGTGTGTTTATTGACTTGATTTTGTTGATTAATAGTCTTCTCATATGCTAGGTCTTTGTAATTGAAGATTAATTGAAATAGCATATATGATTGATGATTTACGGCTTGATTGTGTTTAAATGATTATCTTGAGAATCTAAGTTCTATATGTTGCTAGAGATTCACTTTTAATTAAATCAAGTTGATTCTAGCATTTTTATGTGATTGAACAAAATCTAGACTGTTGTGTGTTTTAGGTGTTTTACATACTCTAGGTTGATTGTTCATGTTACAAGATCTAGATATAATTGATTTGTGCTCTTGATGATAAATATCTAGTTCTTCTTGTTTTGTGTCTAATCCACACATTTCATATGTACATGCATCATTGAATGTGATTGCATTTTTTTAGGATTACAAACTAGAATACATATTATATGTGCATATTGATTCAATTCTAGTTTCCATAAGATATATTGATCATATATACTATGTTGTGTGTGTGTTTGTATCATTTGCATTCACTTAGATCATTTCCCTTGCAAAAGGTTGGAAGTCTTATTTCTTAGAGTGATTCTTTCAATTGAGCATTGGAAGTCACATGTTGGGAGAGGGGATTTTCAACTTGTGAAATTGGAAGTCTCAACTAGAGTCAGAGCGACTTGGATAGTTGAGCATTGGAAGTCTTGGCTAGGATTAGGGTGATCTGGATAGCAAAGCATATCTTTGTAATTAATAATCATATTATATCAACTTTGTATATGTTGGAGCTTTTTGTATAAAAGCCTTATTACAACTTGAGTTTGTATCATATACATGTTGTTGCTTATATTGACTTTGTTTGAACAAGCATATCTTTAATTGAATTGATATTGCTTGTACTTGTATTTGAACTGTGAAACAAGCTACTTAGAGGGATAAACTTGTGTTTGTTTCAAGGGAGCGAAAAAGGTGTAGTAACCTATTCACCTCCCTCTAGGTTAGCTTAAGGCAAATTAATCGTGTTTGTATTTTTTTCATTTGGCATCAGAGCGGGTCACTAGATTGCACTTAATGAGATCCCGGGATACACTCACTGTGGTTTACTAGCTATGGATAGCAATCTTGAGTTTTTTATTGTTTGTGTTGATTGTCCACCTCTTATTGATGAGACTAAAATGGAATGAGATATTCTTCAAGATATCCGTGAATGTGGTCATTTATTTTCTTATTGATATTTGTCTACTAACAATTTTGTTGATAAGCTTAAAGAGAATTGTTAACGGAAAAATCCACTCGGGGAGTTAACTTTCGGTTAACACCCTTGCCCACTATCAGTAGTCAGTAGAGGGATAGGTACCTTCGGTACCGAGATCCCTCTTCGTGATGGAGATAAAAATAAATAAAAGACAAATAGGGACCAGGAAAATATCAAAAAGCACTATTTTATTAAATGAGTACTATAATAAGGTTACAATACACTCTCTTCACCTTTCACTCTTTTTTCCCTTTACGCAAGAAGGTGGTAGAACCTTCGTTTATGTCGATAAGTAGATATACCCTTCCAGTGATTATCAATGACTCTCACTAGCTTCAGAGAAATCAAAGAGAATTACTATGGGAATTAATCTCTCTTTTTTTTGGCTATAAAAAACTCCATCCGGATCCCTCTTCTTGCCCTTCAAAACCAGATATACAGGCCTCTAAAAAATCCCTCCGAAATCCGGTTGTATTGATGAGGATTATTCAGAGTCCTATTTTAGGCGTTGAAAGGTGTTGAGTGGGACTAAAGGCCCAGGATTTGATCCCGTTGATTATTATCGTATTTAAACTTTGAATTAGTTGACCGTTTGGTCTCATTTATGGCGCTTCAAATGGTGAGGGAGTCAACTCTTTCTGCTAGCAATATTTGGAGAAAAATACCGGTTCGACGTCTTGGTAGCATTGGTCTACTGATGTGCTAATCTGTCTTGCTGGCGTGATGCTCGTTCTTCTTATACTGGCGACCTTGTAATGATATTTACCCCGCGAGACAAATAATATGCTTATCCTGATCGAATTCTGGGCTGATGTGGAAGCGCTTTGGGACATCGGGCGCTCGTCGAGGTACCGGGATATCAGGAGGGAAGTATCGGGTACCTGCGAGGTACTGGAAGCATGATATTGTGATACTCCTTCCAATATTAGTGACAAAAGTGAAGATGAGGAGAAACTAGATTCCTTGTAAGATAATGTTTATTTAGGTAACTACCTATGTGACATGACTTCGCAACAAGAAGAAATTAAAGAAGAAAAGGATTTCCAGATGAAAAATCAAGCTAGACATGATCACTTGTCTTTGCAACTCAATGAAGAGGATTACAAATCATAGACCACCAACTTAAACTTGATGGCAAAAGTTCAAAATCTTGAAAAGAAAAGAGATGAAGCTTTGAAGGAAGTTGAAGTGAAGAGTGAAGTGATCAAATGTCAAGAAAAGAATATGGTTGAAGATGCTCATGTGTTAGAAAATTTAATAAATGATTTTGCTAATTATTTGTTTTTCTTGAAGGAAACAATTAAAGGAAAGGAAGAGGAATTGGAAATCATGAAGACCAAAGAGCTTGGTATACTTCATGGAGATTCAAGTGACTTAGGCTTGGTAGATGAGCGAGTAGAGTCTCCTACAACTAAAAGCAAGTCACTAAGGAACAAGAATATTTCAGAAGCCAATCCTTCCAAGGTCAAGAGTAAAATCAAGAAGAGTAAGGAGTCTTCGACGTTGGTACATGATGTGTAAAATCGTGTTATTAAAAACTATACTCGCAAGTGCACGAATCGTGAAGATAAGCACAACGACAAGTAAGGATCGTTCCCACGAGGAAAAGAGATTTATTTATTAAAACTAATTCTAATTAAAGTTAAATTAAAGCAACCAAAAGATTTTTTGATGATTGAATTAAACTAAAACTAAATTAAATTAATCTAAAGAAAACAATTAAAGAGAATATGGTTGTGATCAAGAGAAAGAAAGCACTAGGTCATCAATGATCCTCAATTATGAATATTCATTGTATGGAATTAATTTGTAAACAAGATTCAATCAATTCTAGAGTTCATTCTTTGTCTTTAATGTGACTATTACCGTTCGGTCGCGGGCTAAGTCACGTGCTTCCAACCGTTATTCACCCTATGGTCAAGGTGTGAACAATAATCAGAAACCCATTAAGTGCAAGAAATAAGAACCAAATTCTACTACTTTGTCTTGGTCAGACTAAAGATAAAATTCATTTATTCAAAAGATCAATAATTAAGATTAATTTTGGTCAACACTAACCCTAATTCTCAGATAGTCTTAACCCTAAAATCATGCCAAATAATTGTTCACCCTATGGTCAAGGTGTGAATAATTATTAAAACTAATGAGGATCAAGCAGTTAAGAACAATGAATAAATCAAAAATTGAATTGATGAAATAATAATTGATCCATATATGAGCATTCACAAAAGATTCACATTGATTCCCTAGTTATGGGATTAGTTACACATGTTGAAAATAAAAAGAGAAGAGAAAGAAAAGATAAAACCCATTAAGATCTTCAATGATGAATTCTCCTTCGTCTTCAAATCTTCTATGTGTAAAGATGATTAAGAAACTTGTGTTGATGTATGGTGGTGGAGTGATGGGGGATGGCCCCCTTGGTGGATTGGGACCTCCCTTGGCTTCTCTCTCCCGAAATTAGGGTTCATAGGGGTTTAAATAGGCTTTAGATGATAAACCAAGTCCTTAAACAACAAGGAAATTGGTTCCCTTTTGGAACTCTACCTTTTTTGGGATTTAATTCTTTTCTAATCCACTCAAATTGATTACTTATTGAAGGATGATAAGGATTAGGTGTCAACTTGCTTTCCAAGACTCACACTCATGTTCAAGAAGGTAATATTTCCCGTTCCGACAACTTGCAAAATAAATCCCGTCACTATTTACGGAATTATGACTGATCTGACCATCGGATACTAAAACGAGCATAACTTCTTCTAGGAATATCGGAATTGTGATCCGAAAAGTGCGCCGGAAACTAGAATTCTAGGGTTTTCTATCCATAGGTGGTAGGACACACAATTCAATTAGAGCTGAGAGATATGGCCCCCGCAATCTGGCTGTTCTGCACTGGCCGAATCAGCCTTTCCCGGAAAGATGTGCGGCATAGACCGCGGTTGAGGTTGATGCCTGGGAAGCGGTATGGACCGCGGAAAAGAACAGAAAGCCTACTGAAATGTACCACTGGACGTGCCGTGGTGGAGGTCGTGCATGAAGAGCGACCTACACAGCGGTGTATGACAGCTTTGCTCTTTTTCTTCACATTTAAGCTCTTTTCCTTGAAAATACCTTCAAACACTTCATCTAAGGAATGTGACCTACACATGCTCAAAAAACACCTAAAATACCTAATTTTACTTGAGAACAAAGCACAAATAATAGGAATTGGGGACCTAAAACATGTATAGAAATAGACCGATCAGTACACTCTCACCTAAATAATATCTTCAAACTTATCCCGGTTTGCCATTTTTGCAATGTTGTAGGGCATATTAAAACTAGATGCCGTGAGTATATTAGACAATGCAAACTAGGGAATGAAATGCATGATAGTGAGATGAGAAAATCTTCTTTGAATGTTTCTAAACGTGTTAATTGCTTTGATGCTTTGTATAATTGCATATTGTCAATTATCATGTAAAGAAATATACTAGGAAATCTTGGATTAAAATGTATGATGTGAAAAATGTTTCTAGTCATTCTTGTAAACATGTTTCTTATGATAACACTTTGAGTGTTGTATATGATAGTGATAGTCATGTGAAGAAGAATGTCAAGAAGATTTGGGAGAAAAAGAGTGTTTCACATGATTATATGCATAGTCTTGATAATATCTTTGTTGATGGCAATAATGATGTGTTTAACATGAGTAATATCTTTATAGAGAAGATTGTGGATGATTTATCTTCTAGATATAATATTGCCATAAAAAGGATCATGATGATTTTTGTGTAAGTCCACCCAAGACCAAATGGGTCAAGGGTGAGTGCTCTTATCATTAGCGTAAGTTGCACATGTGAGTTAACTTCAAGATTGGTGTCAAGTTGTTGTGAGATTTAGCTTGCTAGCTTTGTTTCTCTATAACTTGACATGAACTTAGCTATCTCACTAATTTGCTATGATGGTCGAAATCTATTGGTTAACTTTATGAGAAGTTCATTTTTGGAATCTATATGGTGTCATTTGTTTGTTAAGACTTTTAGAGAAAGTCATTTTTGTATGTTGGTTTGAGTTGAAAGTGCTTAGTTTTTATTCTTTTGGAATGAAACATCAACAACTTGTTGTCATGAGTACAAACAAGCCAAGAGAGCTCATAAAAAGGGCAAAGCTTAGCATTTGATGGAAAATTGCTTGCTAAGGTATTTCTATATCCTAAAGCTTGCATTCTTGAATTTTCATCTCTCAACTCATTGTTTGCACTACATCATGTAGCATGTCATTTTTAGAGAACTTAGTATAATGTACATATGGTTCTCATTGACATTTGCTCTCTAAAGATTTAATGGTGATGTTGTTCACAAAGGTCTTATATGTGATGTGTGAAATGTTTGTTTGAATGATGAGTGGTATATATTTTGAAAAATATGAGCTTCATATTCTTTGAAAGCTACTCTCTTGAGAAGTAATGATCTTAAGTAAATCTCTTATATTGCTTTTAGATCATATGCTTGTAAACCATAAAAACTTAGATTTTTTCAAAAAATGCACTTTGCTTCTCTTGTATGTTTTATTGTAGTAAGTTGAGTTTGAATATATGTAAGTTATGGTACACCTTGAAGTCTCATGACTAGTACATTTAAGATTACCTATGGTTAGTATCCATTTTGCTTCGGCAACTACATAGAACTCAATGAGCACCTTCATGAAAAGGGCTACACACCTTGGTTGTGACGCCGCCCAATGTAGGAAAGGGCTACACCATTGTGATGAGTGAAAGCCGTCATGAAAAGTATATGTTTATGTTAGAAAAATCAAGAAATGTTGAAAAGAATCAATAAAAAAAATCTTTGATTCAAAGCCTTAATAAAATAAAGGGCTTAAAAGAGTATAGATGAAAAATTATGAATGCTCATGTTGTCAAATAGAAATGAGATGACGAGCCACATGCACACACATGCTCATATGTTGAAATCTATTCTCTTTGAAGCAAAATTCCGGATGATAATCGGATTGACCTTATATGGAAGAGCTTAAGATGAATAGATATGGATATGATTTGCATGTTGATAATCAAATTACTCTTCTACATATGTTTGAAGCAAATCTCACACACACACACACACACACACTTTTGTTTATAAGTATTTTGATATTCTAGCAATTTGAGCATAATTATGAGAGAGATTGAAAATCTTGGTGTATCTCTCATAGTTTGTGAAGCTTATTGTTGTTGAATTTATTTTAAATTTGCTTGAATGTGTGATTGTGTGGATATCATTGTGAACTATATTCTATCCTGATCTTAGATAGAGCACTTATCAAGGGGGAGCATAGTATGCTAGACTTTGTTCTCTTTTATGATATGTTCACATGGTTTGCTTTGTTATGAGTTGACATATTGATTGATTAGAATAATTGAATGATGAAAATACATGATATCTATCTTGAAATAATTTTATGAATGCATTGTCAACTAATTTTTTCTAATTTGGGGTTGATAGTAGTCAATATTGCAATGAATTCCTTCATTCTTGAGGTTGATAGTAGTTAGTTACAACCAATTCCTCATAGCGTAGGGTTGATTAAGTTCCTTCTTGCTTGGGGTTGATAGTAGTTGTTATTATGATCAATTCCTTCATGATTTGAGATTGATAGTAGTAGTGGTTGACACCAATTCCTCCATGTATGGATAAATTTTGTTGTTAAATGCATTTATTGATTTTGGTAAAATGTACCAATGAGCTTGAAAATGAACATTTATGCATTTATGATTTATTATTTCATCATATGTCTTTGTTATATATTTGTTTTGTCATCTAACACTTACTTGTGTCTCTTTTCCACTCATGTGTTTTTGTTTTGTAGTTTTGACAACAAAGCCATGAGAAGAAACAAGGTTTCTAATTCTATCCATCCATCAAACCCATAGCCAAACCCAAATCATCTACTCCAATCACCTCTAGAAAACCTAAACCCAACAAGTTGAAAGCTTTAGGTGTTATAGGAATCAAGAATATTATCCAAGATAGAGGTGTTGATTTGGTTGAGGATTCTTAGGATCTCCTCGGATAGCATCAATAAGTTCTTTGGTATTTCAAGTGAGATTGTTTTGGAACTACTTGATGTGGATAACATTGATAAACTAAATCTTATGGGGAGAACTTTGTTTGAGGATGATGGATTTGAATGGGGTAAGAGAACATATATAGGTCAAAGTGAGTTAACCAAGGTTAGTGCCTTTTGGCATCTATTTGTTCGTGCAAATCTTGTAGGTTCTACAAATGCTTCCGAGCTTAACAAGGAGAAAGTCAAGATTGTGTATGCCTTGGTGACAAACAAGCCTTTGAACCCTGGTGATCTCTTGATAGAACACATTCAGAGTGCAGCTTCTTCGTCAAGATTGGACAAGAAGTTGGCTTTTTTCGGGGTTTCTTACTCATTTTTGCATGAAGCAACGTGTTCCGATGCTTGAAGAAGATGTGCTTTTACCTCTATTGGAGAAATTTTGTGACAAGCGTTTGGTGTTCATGTCATACAAAGATAAGGGGAATGTTAGTGACACTTTTAGGTTTTTTGGTGAGCACCATGAGCCATGTGTTGTGACAAGCACAAATCCTTTACTGGAATGGGCCATGCAATTTCAAGAGGGGCTTATGTCTAAGATTGGAGAGCTTGATGCAAAAATGGTGAAACTTAGTGCTAAGGTGATTCAACAAGATGAGAAGATCAAGATTTTGGAAGACAAGATTGCCTCTAGCAATTCATCCACTACAAAGCATTATGTGAGATCATTTACAAGAAGAACTTTCTTTGATGATGCTTGATCTTGAGATATTGTGTTTTCTTAACTTTTTGGCTTCATATTATGTCAAAAAGGGGGAGAAAGACAATGGTATTAAAACCTCTATGCTATGCTCTTAATCCTAGGAATTGTTTAGTTTTAGGTAGTTTTTGGTATATTTTTGTTTTGGTTTCAATTGGTATCTTGAATTCTTGATTTGTAATATTTGGATAATGATAATATTTTGTTAGTGAATAGTATGCATGTATTTAGGGGGAGACATGTGTATCCATTTGAACTTCAAGTGATATGTATCTAAATATTATCTTGCCATATATATATATATATATATATATATATGTATGTTTCTCTTTTATATGCCTTGTGTTTCAAGATTATTTTAGGTGGTGTCAAGAGAAGACTACATTGAAGAATTCAAGACTTGATGAAGATTAGTCTAAGGGAACTATCTCATTGTAATGTGAGGGAGTGACTTGTGACCAAACTTCATTGAGAATGTTTTAGTATTTGTATAGGTGTTTTGACATAGAATTTGCCAAAGGGGGAGATTGTTAGGTCTTTGAGTTTTGTATTGGCATAATTTAATATCAAAACAACATTTGCTTTATATTGATTAGTTGTCTAGGATTTGTGGATGATCAAGCTTCAAAGGAAGATTGGATAACATTCAAGCAAAGTGATGGCTACAAGAGGAATAAAGCTAATTCACTACAAAAAAAGTGTCTATTAGCGACCAATTATTTTCGACGGCCCTAATTACCGTCGGTGATTCAACCTTTTTCGACGGGCATTTCAGTACCGTCGGAAATGATGAAAAAAATAATACCACATTTTCGACGGCCAAAGGCTGTCGAAACTAGTCAAATAAACCGTCGAACATGACAAACATTTTCGACGGAACTATTTTGACCGTCGGAAATGATCCACATTTTCGACGACACTATTTGTACTGTCGAAAATGCCCACATTTCCAACGGAAATATATACGCTGTCGAAAATAACCTACATTTTCGACGGCACTATATATGCTGTCGAAAATGACCTACATTTTCAACGGTACAAATACCGTCGAAAATGATGAAGGAAGTAATATCTCGGTTCCGATGGCCCAATAGCCATCAAAGATAGTCCAATAATTTGGTACTATTTTTTATATTATTTGCTACGATATTGTCATGAAAAATATAATTAGTTAAATAATTTAATATTAATTAATAAGTTATAACGGAATATATTTATATATGTTATAATTTATAGACTACAAAAAATGACTTGTAGGTCGATATTGTAAATGCATCACAATAGGTACTATTTTTTTTGTCACTACATTTTTTAGCGAAATCATTCTATTAATTTTTTCACCAAGTATTTTAGTTCAATTTTGAAATATCAATTAGTTTAAAAAAATTATAATTTGTAACGATCACTTATAAGAAGTCTACTCTAAGGATACATCTGGCTAAATTAATTAAGTATGAAATAAAGCAAAATTATTAGTAATTACAAGAACATTTAGTTATTTTTAATTATGTCTACTAAACACAACTATATTAAATTTTAAAAAACGAATGCTCTAAAAATGTTTAATTTTTCTAAAAAAGAATGCTCTAAAATAATTACAAATTTTACTGAAATGATTTTAAATTATTAATTAACAAAAATTATTAATTTTTCATTAAAAGGTTGATCATAAAAAAAACCATCATGGATATAATATGCATTACCTATTACAATATATATGTAGCTGTAGCAAAATGGTAAAAACAAGTTATACTTTTCTTTCAGATAATAAAATATTTTAATAAAATATTAATTTGAAAAACAATATCAAAACATAGATTAAATTGAATAATGTGTAAAATATATCAATATTTTATATATAAAGAGTATGCAAAATAGATCAGATATAAAGTTATAGCAAAATGGTAAAAGCAACACTTACCATCTCCAAGGTCCAAGGTTCGAACCATGTAAGTTGCATGAATTATTTGGGATTTAACAATGGATCTGGGTGATGTGGGGGTGTACCTGGTTGATCATGGGGGTTCCTTAAGAAGGGTCAATGAGGTGGTGGAGTGTCAAAATACATCTAACTTTAACAATTTTTCATTACTATTATCGACGGTCAACGACCCTCGAAAAAAGTGGTATTTTCGACAGCTCATCACTAGTTTTTAATACTATTACCGACGATCATTTTTATTTTTTACGACGGCAAGTACCGTCGAAAAAGGTGGTATTTTCGACCTCCCGTCCATGAAAGTTTATTTTCGAAGAGCGTATTTTCGACGGCATTCGACGGCCTTTTCCTGTCGAAAAAGCCTATTTTCGACGAGAAACCATTGTTTTCAACAGCATTTAGCCCTCGCTGATACCCATTTTTTTGTAGTGTAAGTTGCTTAGCAAAAGGTAAATCGATACCTCTTTCCCCTTGCAAGGCCTAGGCACACACATACATTGCATTCATATGTGTCCCTGCTTAGTTGTGCATAATTTGGTTTAACACAATACACACACTTATACTTTGTATGCACATGCATTAGACTTAAAATTGACAATTTCATATATTGCATGTTTTAGGGCTAGTTCTAGGAAATAGCATACTTGTGTGTTCTTCTGTTTATTTGTTTTTGATTATATGTTATTGAACTTAATTTTGAGCTTATCTAATTCATCATTGAGTTCCAATTAATTTGGTTACTCATTCATTGAGTTTCAAGTTCAAGTTAGGTGGTTAAGAAACTTTCCGTGATTTTATCGTTCATGGTTTTCGTCCTTGATTTCCAAGTTGAATTCAATATTTTTTGTGAAATTTATCTCGATGATATTTGTATGTGAGGTAGTCCTGGTTCGTAGTCCAAAAATGGATTCAAAATCGGAGTTCGAAGGCCGTAGAACGGTCGAAGAACATTTCTGTGCTCTAGGGGAGGAGAGAGACCAAACAAGAGGGCCAAGCTCCTCTCCTTGTGGAGGCGTGTGTCCTCCACGGGAAGAGCAGCTATTTGCCCCCGTGGAGCCCACATGCCTCCATGGGATGGCTGATGTGGCCACTCTTGATTGGTTGCTTCTTTTGTTGTTTAATTCCCTCCTTTAAATTCCAATTTTACTCCCAATTTCATTGAAGAAAAATTTGAAAACTTGTGCAGAAAATTTTCTCTCCAATTTTCTCAACTTCCAAACACCATAACTTTCTCATTCGGATTCCGGATCGAGTGATTTGAATTGGAGAATCTTAGTCTACCAGTCCTCTATCATTTACATAAGAGTTTGGAGTCATTTGATTGAACTTTCTGTAGCTATACTTACAAAATCGTGACAGCACAGTTTCTCTTCAAGGTATTGATTTCTATTTTGATCTTGATCTTCAGGACTTCAATTACCTTGTGTTTTCTTCTTATATATATATATATATATGTATGTTTGATGTGTAATCATTGATTAGAGAAATGATCTCTAATAGAGCTAGTTTGAACTTCAATTGATTAACATGTTGAGTTAGGTTTTTCTAAATCTGTGTTTTCACATTTTTGAATTGTTTTATTGTCCTAGCTTCAAATCTAGGACTATCTGTGTGTTTATTGACTTGATTTTATTGATTGATAGTCTTCTCATATGCTATGTTTTTTTAATTGATGATTAATTGAAATAGCATATATGATTGATGATTTAGGGCTTGATTGTGTTTAAATGATTATCTTGAGAACCTAAGTTCTATTATGTTTCTAGAGATTCACTTTTGATTTTTATCAAGTTGATTATAGCATTTTTATGTGATTGAACATAATCTAGACTTTTGTGTGTGTTAGGTGTTTTACATACTCTAGGTTAATTGTTCATGTTACAAGATCTAGATATAATTGATTTGTGCTCTTGATGATAAATATCTAGTTCTTCATGTTTTGTGTCTAATCTACACATTTCATATGTACATGCATCATTAAATGTGATTGCATTGTTTTTAGGATTATAAACTAGAATACATATGATATGTGCATATTGATTCAATTCTAGTTTCCATATGATATACTGATCTTATATACTATGTTGTGTGTGTTTGTATCATTTGCATTCACTTAGATCATTTCCCTTGCAAAAGGTTGGAAGTCTTATTTCTTAGAGTGATTCTTTGAAGTAAGCGTTGGAAGTCACATGTTTGGAGAGGGGATCTTCAACTTGTGAAATTGGAAGTCTCAACTAGAGTCGGAGTGACTTGGATAGTTAAGCATTGTAAGTCTTGGCTTGGATCGGGGTGATCCGGATAGCTAAGCATTGGAAGTCACATGTTTGGAGAGGGAATCTTTAACTTGTTCATGGAAGTCTAGACTAGGATTGAGGTGATCTGGATAGTTGAGCAAGGAGGCATCTCTTTTATTGTGTAGGGTTGAAGGGTAGATTTCTAGGTGAAGTGGTCACTTGAGAGATTGTATCTTTTTATCTTACTAGTGAAAGGTGTTTGCCAGTAGTTGTGGTATCAACCCGTGGATGTTTCTTCTTAGTAGGTTTTACCACGTAAAAAATCATGTATTGAATTTCTCTATCCCTATCTCTTTATATTTGTGTATGTGTTGATATATATCTTAGTTGATATCTTTGTAATTAATAATCATATTATATCAACTTTGCATATGTTGGAGCTTTTTGTATGAAAGCCTTGTTACAACTTGAGTTTGTATCACATACATGTTGTTGCTTATATTGACTTTGTTTGAACAAGCATATCTTTAATTGAATTGATATTGTTTGTACTTGTATTTGAAGTATGATATAAGCTACTTAGAAGGACAAACTTGTGTTTGTTTCAAGGGAGAGAAAAAGGTGTAGTAACCCATTCACCTCCTATCTAGGTTAGCTTAAGGCAAATTAACCGTGTTTGTATTTTTTTCATCATCAAAAGGGCTATCAGACTCATCATCAGACAAGGTGCTATGCTCGTACCTTATTGCCATCGACATCTCTTTTTTGATCATCTTGCACATGGTAAAATTTTGTTCCCCAGTTGGTTCCCCGTTTCGCCTTAATAGACTCATTAAGGTTAAATTCTAGGGAGGCTCGGTCTCATAAGACCGATGGTGCATAGCTCAAGTTATATTCAGGTCAATTCTTTCTAGGCGAGGCCTTCTCTCGGGTCTTTGCTCTTCATATTCTGGTGAGGAATCATAATGGTGGCATCAATTAGATCAATCGTTGCTCCTACCGCTTCTTGGTTCTTCTATGGAAAAATTGTATGTGGGATCTTCGTCCATATGCTGTTGGTCCCTTTCCACTCTTCCTTCGTTGAGGATTCCTACTTAGGTAAGAGCACTGTGGTCACTTCCGCCAAACTGGATTCCTTAACGAGTTCTCGTCAGGGCTGGTTGTGTAGCGATACGTATATGTGAATGCAACCTTATAGTCGGGGTTGTATTGGCTGGATCATGAGAATATACTAAGGCCGGGACGATTAGCCCTACAATTGATGCATCCTGAATGAGCTACTCCAAGCCAAGGAAGGTATCCTGAAATCGTTGATGAATTCTTTCGGACAAGTGGATCACCATACTTAATGTACTGGAGCGATGGTTTTACTCGCCAACGCAGGTGGGCTATGGTTGACTGTTGTCTGCGTCCCCTGACGCAAATCGTTGGCTTCGTTTCCACTATCATCGTTGTTGTTGTTATACTCCATGCTCGAGTTTGTTCATGAAAGTTCTTTGAAGTTCGAGTTCTCCATTTTCTTCTAGTGCCAACTGTTGATGGTTATTTTTAGATGCTGAAAAGTCAACTGTCCAACATTGATATGCAAGCGAATTGAAGGCTTGACTAATCATGGGTTGAACAGTTAGGCTTCCCTTTCCCACATGTGAATGTGATAAAAATGATGTCTTTTAGTTAAAAGATGATCTATGTGTGATTAATTATTGAAAGCAATAGGCAAACACAAAGTTTTACGTGGAAACTCTGAAGTAGGGAAAAACCATGGTGCCGATGAAGGCGAGAGAGGATTATACTGTGAAAAAGAAAGTAAATACACACTCAAAGCTCTCCTTGTTCTCTCTAGAATATTGTGTGTCTCTTAATAATTTATTATTGGTATTTATGCAGTTTTAGAGGGTTTTACCCTAGCCCTTGCCGTGCAAGTAACATATCTTCCATTTGAATCCTTGAAGAATTCTAGAAGTGTACCTTGCTTAGGATATTCTTCCTGTTTGGTGCACGATCTTCTTGGAGCATTTAGTTGCTGCCAAATTAGGACTCTCGGGTTTTTAGGAAGAGATCATATTATTTCCTTGAGATAAGATTTTGTATATAAATGGATTTTTATCCAACGTGCCTTATCACGGCGGGATTGATCTTTCCTATCATAGTCGAGAAGATCATGACAAATAGAGGTCTTCGGCGATTAGAATCTTTCTTCAGTAAGATCCCTTAATTGCTTTCCTTTGTTGTACTTACCAAGATGACGTGGCTAAGTTGGCGATGTTTCTCTGGTCAACCTGATTGTTTGACTTTTGCTGGCGTGGCACAGTAACAGAAGTCTACATGGATCTTACATCCCCAGTGGGAGTTGAACAACTGTTGAATCAACCACCATGATAATTTACCAACTCATCAAAAATGTCGTAAAGTTATCTCATGACATATTTTGGAGAATGAAAAAGAGACTTTTATGATTGGTTCACTCGATATTGATGAGCTAGGGATTTTCCTATTAGGCTATCACTTCATCTACTAAGAAATTTTGAATGAAAGCAATGGAAGAACGGATGGAATCTAGGAAAAGTAATCATGTATGGGACTTGATTAGCTTACCGCTTGATTGTCATACTATTGTGAACAAATAGGTTCTACATATCAATGTAAAGTGGATAGCACTATTGAGAAGTATAAGGCACGATTAGCTACAAATGAAGAAACTTTTTTCTCTTAAAGTAAAGTTTTTGTTAACCAAAAATTTGTTGTGGGTGAGGAATTTCAATTAACACTCTCAGACTGCTACCTTGGGAGGTCGCAGCGGGGGTAGGTACCTCGAGGTACCGGGGTTTTGTATGAGTGATAGAAGCAAGGTACAGTAGGTAGGAGACTAATCATCCCGCCCGTCTGGCTTCAAACATAAGGAGAAGATATGGTGCTGAAGGTTCCCTTACTGATGTGATAGGGGTGGTCCTGGTACTTGGTCCCCGGTCTCGGTCCCTAGTCCTGTTTGAAGGAAAAACACGCAGGGGAAGCGAAAAATATGATTGGTATATTTCAAAAATTTTCCTTTTAAAAGAAGGAAACTTAACCCTTGATTAATTAACATATAGTTAAACGTATCAAACATTTTTCACTTGACAATTGATATTGAGTCAAATTGAATCCGCAAGATCTTCCAATCCAATCACAAACGTGAATCACCTAGGAGTGTGGGCACCCTTTCTTTGAATTGTATACCTGATGATGGAAAACAAAAACCTTTTTCTTTTGTTAGTCACAATAACCCTCATAGAGAAAACAAAGAACGTTTGATCACTTGTGAATTCTCAATCTTTTAATCGAAAACTCGCGTGAACCCTAATTCGATGTTGTGAACAAAGCCTTTTGATATAAAAGCTTTTAGTGCACTATCGAAAACAAAAACGCTCCCTTTTCTTTTTCTCTTGGCCGAATTCTCATACACTCTTTCTATAAGTTGGATGAATTTTTTTAAAGCAAGAGAATAATTTAAAAAAAAACTTGTTCTTGAAAATTATCACCATGGCCGGACTCCTCTGTTATATATATATATATATATATATATATATATATATATGGTGGCCGAAAATTCTCCTTTCATGTGGAGGACTTTTGTTTCACCAAAACTCTTATCAACTTAGTAGTTCAAATCTATTCCAACTCATGAGTGTATTATCCAATAATAAATGATTGAATATCAATTAAAAAATTGTGACTTTATCAATAACTTCCTAATTGACTAATTATCAATTAGAGTTTCAATAGATATCAAATACTTCCTAATTTGACTAGATACATAAAACCTTTTTATTTATCTATTTATCAAATAAGGTTTTTGATACTCATCATACTACTAACAATAGTGTGACACTAAGAGTCTTACTCCTAGTTAGAAAAAGATTTTGACATTTAATCAAATAATTAATTAATTAATTGATTAATTTCCATTAATTAAATAATAAAATAAAACAATATATTAGGCTAATAATTTGGCCCTTGCTGCCCAAGCCTATACATGGGCAATATATTATTCAATTTTATTAGTTCCATTGGACTTTAATAAAAAGTCTACATGTGAACTAGACCAATTCTTAATTACTAAAAAAATAGTCCACATGACTTAAATTAATACATTAATATAATTTAACAGCCCATTTAATTTAAATGTGCAAATTAAATTCTTAATGTATTAATGGAATGCTAATTGCACCTCATTAGGGCTGCCCAAGGATTCCCACATCCTTTGCCGTCCATCCCAGCCATTTGAAGAGTTACCGCACCTCTCCAAAACTTTTGGATTCCGAAATCCAAAAACAATTCTAGATAGACCCAGAAATTGGTCCGGTAGAATATATCAAGTGATCCATTCAAGTTCATGCGGATTGGGGATCTTGGCGGGCTATCTAAATTTAAGTTTTAATAGACATAACCTAATTACAATCAACAAATGATTCACTTAGGTTCGATCTATTAATTTTAGCTCATTCCACTAAAGAGCTAAAATTGAACTCTTAAATAAAGATAGAATAAGTCAATGTTTCTCATCTGTACCCTAGACAACCTCATTGGAGATAGTGTATCCTCATGAAAAATACCAGTAATCGCCAAGAGCTCATAGACTACCTATAGCTCTCCTAGTTACCATATTTATTCATATGATCACATTTTGAACTTGAATATTTTGACTTGTCCCGAAGCCATGTTTCAATAGACATTATCGAAAACTTAACGTCAAGACTTAATATCCAATACCTCAAAAATATCCATGTGATGATATTCTACTCACATTAAATTAATGGAGCCACGATATCCATATCTATAAACAAAGTCCTATATCGATTAACAAATGAATACCACCAAACCATCGAGGATAGACAATGTTATATAATCGTACTCATTGACAGCTCAAATGATAACACTTGTAACCATAAGTCCATCATTAACGGTTCTGGAAAAAGTATTTCACTGTGATCCTATTCAATGCACCTAGTGCACTAGATTCTTTTTCCAAAAGACACCACACTTTGATGATTTTAGACTCATCATAACACATTTGATCCCACTCAAATGCTAGCAAAGAATCTACAACTTTAACAAGGTATAAGAGCCCAACCTTTATCTTAAGTTGTGAATATTGTTCAAGACTAACTAAAGAATTGTGTCTACCTCATATATATCAAGATCTAAGAACAATTCTTCATCTCTCACAGTCTTTTGACCTTACGATTATTTACTTTTGACAATTATAATAATTAAACTATAAATGCTATAAGACTGTTTAAACTAGAAATCACTTTATTAATATGAAAATATTGTCAAATACATTATTACACTCTTGCTACTAAGCACAATCCTAACACTATTACCCAGTCCTGGTACTCGGTCCTGGTACCCGGTCTCCTTTGTAGGTGTCCTCGACCCAAACAGCAAGCAATGAGGAAGGATTGGTCATCATCGATGATGTAGATGTGTTCGAGAAGGATGTGACCACCCGGTAGCGAATCTTCGCCTCTAGGTCCTTCCAGAAAACCCTGTTAACAAAAGGGTAATTAATAACGCGGGATAATCGGAAAGACAGTTTCAGGAAACGCGTGCCCCCAGATCTTGCCCTTTTTGAATTTAACCTATCCTGATGAGACACGTGGATAACCCATTAAATCAGCTTGTAAATGGAGGATTTCATTCCTGAAAGTAGTTATGGAAAATTCTCTAAGTGTTATGAATCCTGACTCCAACCCCAACCTGATAGCGATGTTAAAGTTAGGGGGACTTCTGTAAACAGCCTTTTTTGGCAGGGGTCCAAAGATAAACTTTTCACCAAGTTGCTATATGGTAGGAACCATTTCCTAGGTGCTCGGAAGCATCGATACCGAGATCTAGAAAGAACCAATGCTTGGTAAGGCCAGAACCGCTACCTCCTCGCTCACATGTTTACCTAGTCAAGGGCAGGTACCGCGATACCACGTATTCAGCACCTCGCAGGTACCCAGCACCTCCTATTTGACATCTAGGTACCCTGGATGTCTACCCGGTACCCGAGTACCTCGACCTCTACCTGGTACTCGAGTACCTAGATATCGACCCAGAATCCAACCAAGATGGGCATCTTACTCGCTTGACAAGAAGGATGCCGTTGCAGAAATACCAACATGATAGAATAAGCGCCACACCAGTAAGATATAGAGCAAGCGCCACGCCAGCAAGAGCCAACCGATACACTAGGGTATCACGATACCAAAATACGGAACCAGTATACCCCTCCAAGCAACGCAAGCAGGAAAAGTTGACTCTTTCACCATTCTAAGCACCATAAATGAGACCAAATAGTCAACCGAATCAGAGTTTAAATGCGACAGTGATTAAATGGATCAAATCCTGCGCCATTAGCCTCACTCAACGCCTTTCAGCGTCTTAAAAGGGACTCCAAATAATCCTCATTAATACAACTAGATTTTCAGGAATATTGGATGTCTATAAATACGGCCATGAAGGACGAAGATGAGGGGCTCTGGGAAAAAAAACTTCTCTCGAATTCTCTAAAGCCAGTGAGAGTTTGAAGACAATTATTAGGTGGAATTTATAGCCACTTATCGACATAAACGAGTATCCCATCACCACCATGTGTAGAAAGAGGAAAAAGAAAGAGTGATAGTGTAATCTTATTATCAGTCTTCTTGTAAACAAATACAGTGATCAATGAAACAGTACCTCCTTTATATACATAATCTTCTCTCCTTTCTCTCCCCTTCAATCTTTAACGTAATACAACATCTCGGTACCGAAGGTACCTACCCTGCTACCACTTACCGGGAGCTGCTAAGGGTGCTAACTGGAATTCTACTCTATGAGTAGATTTTCCCATTAACAACTATTTTTTTAATCATACACAGTTGAGTTTGGGGTCTATCGGAGCCTAGTGACATCAATTGTTATAATCACAATTTGGAATGCAACTATCACTATAGGGAAGATGTTTCTCTATATCTTGCGATTTAATGAATAAATGTAAGACTGAAATTCCTATCACAAAAGAGAGGGGGACATGTAAAACTATTTTTCTAAAAGTGGTTGTGCATTATAATTGTTGATCGAAAATTGGCTTTGGGTGAGGAATTTCAATTAACACCCTCTGACCGCAACCAGGTAAGTCGCGGTCAGAGAGATATCTCTCACGTAAAGTGATGTAGATGGAATGGGTGTAACAGAGAAGAAAAGAGGAAGCAGTATGCAGTATATGATAAAAGTGGTACTGTTTTATTAATCACTGGGTTCGTAACAATGGTAGTAAAATTTAGGATCACAATACTATTGTTCCTATTTCTCTATTTACACAAAATGGTGATGGAGAATTCGTTCGTGTCGATAAGTGGATATTTTCTCTCAATGGTGGTCCCAAAACTCTCACTGTTTCTAGAACTGATACTCGCTTTTTGTGTCGTTACCAAATTGCGTATCAAAAGATATTTATAAAGTTGTTCCTACGCAATGTGCTTTGAAGTTTTGAAAACTTTGTAAAGCGGTAAGCTAGGGTATCGTCTACAGGGAGGTGTCATCTGTCGATTGTCTCATGTTTTAATGATTAATGAAAGCAATGTAAATAAGAACATGGCAAGGGTGAGAGTGGTGTGTGTGAAGTGTAAGCATTTGAGTGTGTGTGAAAGAAACAACATGAAAATATAGATAAGAAAAATAAGAGAATATGGAAGGATGAGAATGGTGATTAAATGAGATAAACAAAAATTGGATGGATAGCAGAGATGCAAGAAAATGTATACACAAGGTACTCATGACCACCAAAACATTCACTCCATAAATAATAACTAACCGCAAAGACACTCCTAGCATATCGGGCTAATCTTCCTAGCTAGAGTTTCCGGGATGGCTTGGATTAGAATGCTCACAATCCACCCCTTTTACTTTTGCTTGGGAAAGATGTAAGGTAGCCGAGTTGGCTTGGCTTGGAATGCTCACAATCCACCATTTTTACCTAATCGGGATATGTTGGATTGGAATGCTCACAACATATCCCTTCCAATTCAATTGAGCTTGGTTAAACACCCTAAGTGTGGATGGTTAAAAATGTAAATTAATATCTAATGTAAACCAAGAGTTGGAATGCCTACTTGGTTCACAAAGACACCACAATTCAAGCTCTACAATGAGTTAGGAGTTGGAATGCATATCTAACCCAAAGTGAGTATTAAATGCATTAAAGACCAAAGTCATCCACTAAGTGATATGGGAGTTGGAATGCCTACCCACTTCACAAAGATTTCAGTAAAAGCTTAGTTACTGTAATAAGTTCAATCAATCAACAAGAATCAATAGTTGGAATCCTACTTAATTCAAGAGATAATTAAACACAATTAAGTACAATGAATGGAACCAATACAAGAAGAAATCAAATGCAAATCAATCACGTAAATGGAACTAGTGTTAGGTTTTACATATTTCCCAAATAGGGATACACATCAAATAAAGAAAATACAATATAAGAGTAAAGAAGAAACCCAAGGTTGTCTATCTCGGATCTCTAGCTCGGAGAGTGGCCTAATTGTCATCTCGGATCTCCAAGCTCCATTGAAGCTTCTCCTCCTCATAGAAAAGGTGGGGTGCTCTGTCCTCTTGAATCCTCCTCAAAGATTGATGGTGATGGTAGTAGGTGGTGGTGAATAGGGAATCCATGGAGGAAAACCTCCATGGATGCCTTTAGAAGCTCATCTCTCTCTTGATTTGGTAGAGAAGATGAAAATAGAGAGGATTTGTTGTCTGGAACAGAAAAAAGCCTCTGAGAGTCCCCCCAAATTCATCTTCCATTGCCGTATTTATGGACCCCTCCTCTCTTATCCCTGAGAATCCGGTCATTTTATTGAGAATTATTTGGAGTCCTTTTTTAGACGTTGAAAGACGTTGATTGAGGCTAAAGGCGCGGGACTTCGATCCCTCCAATTATTGTCGCATTTAAACTTTGATCCAGTTGATCATTTGGTCGTATTATGGAGCTTTAAATGGCGAACGGGTCAACCCTTTTCTTCCACGTTGCTTGGAGTTAAATTTTTGCCTCTGTATCTTAATGGCATGGTACAGTGATGTACCGGTCGGCTCTTGTTGGTGTGGCGCTTGTTCTGGTATGATGGTATCCTTATGGCGGCATTCTTCTTGCTTGGCGGGTAAGATACCTATCTCGGTTGGATTATGGGCCCATATCATGGTACTGGGATACCGGGTAGATGCTATGGTACTTAGGTAAATGTCGCGATATCTAGGTACCAGGCGAGAGGTATCGAGGTGTCAGTTCGGCTTGATACCGGGTGTAGAGGCCCAATGCAGAACTTGACTTTCTCAGGCCGTGGTTCCTGTGCTTCATCCAGTACCAGGTTAGTGAGGCATTCATGGCTCTACCAAGTATCTGTTCTTCCTAGATCACGGTATTGAAGCTTTCAGGTACCTGGGAGCTGGGAATGGTTCCCCTTAGGGTCTTACTAGGTATTGGCTCGATGGAAAATTCTCCTTTGGACCCCTGCCAAAAAAAGTTGTTAATAGAAGTCCCCCTAACTTGAACACAGGTACCAGGTTGGGGTTGGAGTCAGGATTTGCAACACTTGGAGAATTTTCCTTTCTTGACAAGTGTTAATAGCCTTTTCTAGCATGGGTCCAAAGAAGAATTTTCCACTAAAGTTACTACCTGGTAGGAACCATTCCCAACTCCCAGCTCCCAGGTACCCATCAACATCGATACCACGACCTTGGAAGAATCGATATCTGGTAGGGCTAGATCCTCGACTACCTGTCTACCTAGATGAAGCACCAGAACTACAAACCTTGAAGAGCAGGTACCATGCTATGCTTTTTGTTCCTGATACTAGGTAAAGCTGGTACTGCGATGCCACGTACCCAGTACCTTCTACCTAACACCTAGGTACCATGACGTATACCTGATACCCTAGGGTACCTCGACATCAACCCAGAATCCACCCAAGATAAGTACACTACCCAGCGAGCAAGAAGAATGTCACCACAAAGCCACTAGCATGCTAGAACAAGTGCCACGCCAGTAAGAAGGGACTGGTACGTCAGTGTACCATACCATCCAGATGTAGAGTAGAACCAGTGCCACGCCATAAAGGTTCATACAGAGCACCATGCCAGCGAGAACATACTAGAATACCACCGTATTGCGCTATCAGGATATAGAATCAGTATTCTCCTCCAAGCGACGTTGGAGAGAAGAGTTGACTTCTTCGCCATTTAAAGCTACATAAACGAGACCGAACGGTCAACTGAATCAGAGTTTAAATGCTACAGTAATTGGAGGGATCAAATCCCACGCCTTCAGCCTCACTCAGCATCTTTCAACGCCTAAAAAAGGACTCAAAATATTTCTCAATTAAAATACCATATTCTTAGGAATGAAAAGGGTCAATAAATACGGTCCTGAAGAACGAAGAGGGAGAGGACTTTTTCTAGACTTAATATAAAATAGTGAGAGTCTTTTGACAATCACTGGGAGGATTTTAACTACTTATCTACACAAACGAGTACTCCATAACCATTCTGTGTAAAGAAAGAAAAGAGAGTGTATTATCATTTTTGTAGAAGTAAATATTCAATAAACAGTGCCTATCTTATTCATCTTCTTCTTTACATATTTCTCTCGTTGCGTTTTTTTACACTCTCCAATGTAAGAAATCTCGGTAACGAAGGTACCTACCCTGCTGCCACCTACCGGTATCGGTTGAGGGTGCTAACAAGAATTTTACTCCTTGAGTGAATTTTCCCGTTAACACATTTTTGGAACAATCTGTGTGAAGTTTCCACACCCTTAAAAGAAAGCCTGTGAATCTCATTTTTTGCAGCATTACAAATATGAGGTTTCGATCCTCTTAGGGGAAGCCTGATCCGTTAGAACACCAATCTATCGCTTCAACCTGGAAGAGTCAGAAGCAAAGAAATGGGCTGAAGAGTCGCAACCCCGCTCCAGCACCTGCTACTATTAAACGGGCTACCCCCTAGATCCCGGTTGCCCCATCATCCAACCGGGCCAACGTGGACCAACAAGTTGCAGCCTTCCTGGAGAGTATCCTCCTCCAAATAGTTGTAGAGGGTATTGCTCCCCAAAGCGCAGTAACTGAGACCAAGAGAGGTAGCGGCCTACCAGAACCCAGGGTACCAACCTTCGACAGGTTGGGACCACCACCTCCAGCATCAGTCCACGACAGGCTCAGACCCATACCTCCAGTTTAACTGGTCCATGACAGGCTTAGGCCCATGCCCCTGGTTCCAAGCCAACCAACGGGTTATTGACCCCGACAAGTGAATTCCGCCATCGACCTCCTACATAGGGAACGCCTCCACCTAGTTAAGCCAGCAACTGCTTCTAGGAAACCTTGAAATTCCCTTTATATTATAGTGTCAAATATACCTAGAGGGGGGGGGGGGGGGGGGGGGGGGGGGGGAGGGTGAATAGGTATAGCCTCAAAATTCTTTCAATTTCTTTTTCTTCACAAGATATACAATTTTACAAGAAGGCTTTAACAAGTATATTGATTCAACAAAACTATATGAATACAATTAAGCAATGGATGAATCAATACAAGTTCAAAGAAAATGAACACAATCAAAAAAAAAATCAACACAAAGGATATTTACGTGGTAAAACCTCAAAAGAGGAAATATCCACGGGTTGATACCATAACCACCGGCTAAAGCAATTCGCTATAATAAATAGGAGTTACACACTCAAGAGGCAATCAACACAAGATTCACTCTCTAACCTATCAACACTTACTTTACCCTCGGGCCTAGTGAATTTACTATGCCGATTTCCTATCCAAGACAACAAGTCTCTAGGAAGCTCCCTTGCTTGTTTATCCAATTGACCCCAACTCTAGACATAACTTTCTTGCTTAGCTATCCGGATCACCCCGATCCTAGCCAAGACTTCCTTACACAAATTGAAGAACACTGATCGAGCCACGATAACACTAGATTTTGGATTCCCCTTCCTACGCTTATTGCTAAATTCTCAGGTAAAATCGAGTGTTTAATGGCTCGATGAGATGTTTACAGGTATTTTTAGATAACATGGGCGGTTTTGGATGAAGGAAGAAGATTTGGGGCTTAAAGTGCAAATTCAAAAGTTGAAGCCTGAAAGAAGAAGTGTCGCGGCCAATCTGTCGTTTTGGGTAACCGCGACACCATTGGTGACAGCAATTCTCACGAGGAAGTGTCGCGAATGTCGCCTAGAAAGAAATAAGCAAAAATGGATGAAGAAGTGTCAAGTTCGAAGTGCTGTCTTGGAAGACCGTGACAAAGTTGGCGACAGCAATTCTCGCGCATGAAGTGTCACAAGGCTGCTGCAGGATTCTCGTGCGAATTGGAAGATGAAGCATCGTCGCAGTCGAAGTACCTTCTTGGAAGATCACGACAACCAGGCTCGCGGCAGCACGCCATCAAGATTTTCTAGGTTGATTCTTTGCCCAATTTGGTCCCGATATAAAAGCCTTATGATAATCTTTTCAATCGTCTTTTCAAGTTCTAGTAATAAATGTGAATGGTAGGGATTCTACTTCACTCTTAAGTTTACATTGATCACACCTTATATTTTGAGAAAAGTGGTGTTTTTGTGCAAGGTGTAGAAAAATGTAGGTTCGGTGGTGACCTTTATTTTGCTATTTAGTTTAAGGGTGTGAGTTGTATTGTGGTATATTGGTTGATGCTTGAATTGCCGCATGCTTGAAAATTTTGAATGCTATCTCTTTGAGCCATTGTTAGTTCTTGTGTAGGTTTTATGTTTGTTGTTGTGTTTTAGTGGTTTAGGCGCCTCTCCGCCGGGCTCTCATTGTCAACATTGGGGACAATGTTGAGTTTAGGTTTAGGGGTGTCCATGCTTTGTTTTTCAACTTATCATTTTTGAGTCCAAAAGTCGCATGGCCAAAATTTACGAGCTTTAAATAGCTTGGGTGTGATGCCTTCAGCGTATGTTTGTGGCAAGTTTATTTGTGCATAATGTGCTCGCTGAGCAACTTGTTGTCACTCTAGGGTCTCACTTGCACAGCATGGGCTTGTCCCATCCTTATGTGTTCAAGTTGAGGGAACTCAATGCTCAAGCACCTTGTTCTAATAGTGGAGATTACCTAGTGAGTTCACAAACCCAAGCCATAAAAAAGCGCATTTTGAGTGTATCATTTTTCTATCTTTAAACACATATCTCGTCACACCCATCAATTGCCATAGGACATTACATGGCATTATTCTTGTGGATTGCTTGATAGATACTTTCATTCCCTTAATAGATGGAGTTGTTGAAATGATTTTAGGCAATGTGTGTGCATTAAACTACTAAAAAGCCTAAACACATTTCATTGTCCCTATGTGTGCTCCAAAGCCAAATTTGAGGCCAAACAAGTGTCCCGTGAGCGCCTTTGAGTTGTTGAGAACAGTTTGCATGTATCTTCTCCTCTCATTTGCACTCCATTGCATCTAGCCACCAGTTGAAAATGCGGCTTTCATAGTTTTGTTGTGTCTCAAGGTTTGGAAAAAATCGAGTCATGTGTGTTAATTGAGTGTTTGTTTTTGTTATGTCTCGATTTTGCTAGTGGACGAGCAAAAGGCTAGGCTTGGGGGTGTTGATCGAGCCACGATAACACTAGATTTTAGATTCCTCTTCCTATGCTTATTGCTACGTTCTCCGGTAAAATCAAGTGTTTAATGGCTCGATGAGATGTTTACAGGTATTTTTAGATAACATGGGCGGTTTTGGATGAAGGAAGAATATTTGGGGCTTAAAGTGCAAATTCGGAAGTTGAAGCTTGAAAGAAGAAGTGTCGCGGCCAATCTGTCGTCTTGGGTAACCGCGACACCATTGGCGACAGCAATTCTTGTGAGGAAGTGTCGCGAATGTCACCTAGAAAGCAATAATCGGAAATGGATGAAGAAGTGTCGCGGTCGAAGTGCCGTCTTGGAAGACCGCGACATAGTTGGCGACAGCAATTCTAGCGCATGAAGGGTTTAAGAACTTCATGGTCGCAAAACAAGCCCTAATAATTGGATTAAAGAACTTCATAGGACTTAAGGATTACATTGAGAAGTTTCATTAGGTTTCATTAATTCCCTAACGTTTTCTCCATATTCATCTCTTTGTGTATGCTTTGCGATAATTAGTTTATTTACATTTGCCAATTAGTTAATCACTTGTCTCTTTCCAAAAATCAAGAATTATGGCATTAAGATTTCATGCACTTAGATTAGTTTTTAATTGAATTAATTAGCTTTCAACCAATAGAATCACCGATCCTAGTGAACGAAATTTTCTTTAAATTGAGTAGAGATAAAATACTGCATCAATTTTAGCGCCGCTGCCGGGGATCGGTGTAGATTCGTTAGTTGAATCTAGTTAATTGGTCTAGGTAGTGTGAGTCATTTATTTTATTACTTTAGCTTTTATTTTAGTTTAGTTTATTTTTACTTCTTTGGTATTTGTGTTTTTGGTGTTTCAGGGCCACAGGTGTATGCACGGACGCCGTTCACTTGGAGGTAATTTGTTTCCGGCTAACGACAATATAAATCGTTTAGGTCGACTTGCCAGGAGGTTTGAAGGTGTAGACATTTTTGTTGATTTGGAGGGTACTTCTATTCTAGAAATGGCTGAGCAAGAAGATCATATGAGTCCACCGGGGTCACCAACACATGAGGTTGATGAGGGCATACTAGCTAAGAGAGAATCTGGGCAACCGATGATCGAGAGTCAACCATCGCCTATAGTGTTGAATGCGGCAGCTAGGAGTTATGAGTTGAAGGGACTCCATGTGGCTATGCTTCCATCTTTCAATAGCCTTCCAAATGAAGATTGCTTGCAATTCATGAAGGACTACCAATCCATCTTGGAAGTTTTTCTGATAGGCCGGCTAACAGAGGAACAATTGAAGATGAGGTGTTTTCGGTATTGCATGAAGGATAGAGCCAAGGTGTGGTTCACTTCGTTGAAGCCGGGTTCCTTGAGAACGTGGGATGAGGTGTGCCAAGCATTTTTCAATAGATTCTTCCCGGCCGTAAAGACAAAAGAAATTCGGATCCAAATTGTAAGTTTCACCGAGGAAGATAATGAACCCTTTCATGAAGCATGGGGCCGATATAGAATGCTTCTGGAACAATGTCCCCCTCACTTGATATCAGAAGAGTACAAGGTTCGCACCTTTTATGATGGATTGATGGAGTTTACACAAGCCTTGGTAGATAATGCATGTGGAGGTGCACTCATAAAGAAATCGGCTCGTGAGATCGTGAGATTTTCGAAATATATGAGACATTGGCTCTCAACTCCCAACATAGAAGCTCAACTTTAAGAAGAGGAGGAAAGCATGTTGTTAGTCAAGATACAGACATGGCTATTCAAATGGCTAGACTTACCAAGCAAGTGGAGGCAATGGCAAGGAATATGGGTCATCAACACGGAAGGGCAAACTTGTTATGTGAAGAGGACTGCCAATGTAGAGAGATGGTTCCATTCGAAACAGAGGAGGTCCAAGCCTTGAACTATTAGAGAGGAAGAAATGATCCATACTCAAATTCTTACAATCCGGGGTGGCGTAATCATCCCAACTTCTATTGGTCAGATCCTAACAATGCCTTGAACAACCAGTCAATTACTCAAGGAGAAAATCAAGGAGGATTCAATAGGGGAAATTACCAAGGCCAAGGATCAGGTGGTCAACAGTGGAACAATTCAGGAAACAGAGATGTGTCTTCATATCAGCCTAAAAAACCTTCTTTGGAAGATCTAGTGACCAACCTTGCTCAGAGTTCATAGCAGACAGAAACAACTTCATACAAGCAAGTGGGCAGAGTTTTACCAACTTAGAGGCATCTATAAAGAAGTTGGAGACACAGTTGGGGCAAGTAGCTGACACTATCCATAAGAATGAGCAGGGTAGATTTCCTAGTCAGTCAGAATAGGCAAGGGCATTGACAGTTTTGAGAAGTGGCCGGGTTCTAGACACCGGAGATGCTGGTGAACCCAAGAGAAAAAAGGTTAAGGAGTCGGAAGAAGAGAGTGGGGAAAAGACTAGAGTAGAAGAGGAAGAGGTAATGGTAGAGAAAATTCCAGAGAAGACATCCCTTTTATATAAGTCACCCAACCCATACATTCCTCCAGTTCCGTTTCAGGGAAGGTTGAAGAAGGATAAAATGAACAAGGCGTTCAAGAAGATTTTTAATGTGCTTTCCAAGGTGCATGTAAACCTACCCTTACTAGAGATGACAGAGAAGATGCCAGCATATGCTAAGTTTTTCAAGAGTCTTCACACCAACCTGTAAAAATTTGGGCCAGACCACCAAGAGTTTATTGCAGGCAGGGCTAGTGCAGTTCTACAGAACGAGCTTCCACCTAAGCTTAAGGATCCGTGCAGTTTTTGTATCAACATCACAGTTGGAGGTACCAAGCTTGAGAAAACCATGTTAGACTTAGGAGCTAGCATCAATTTGATGTCGTCCGCCATTTACAAGCAGCTTGGATTGAATGAGCTTAAGCCAACATCAATGTCACTATTGTTAGCAGATGGTTCAGTAAGGTACCCGAGAGGAATCGTGGAAGATGTGTTAGTATAGGTTGACAAGCTTATCATCCCAACCGATTTCGTGGTCCTAGATATGGATGATGTGAGTGGTGAGACAAACATGAGACCTATCATGTTAGGTAGACCATTCATGAAAACGGCAAGAACAATCATTGATGTACATGAAGGAAAACTTTCCATGACGGTCTTGGACGACACTGTAGAATTTACGGTTTTAGCTCAGACTCGCAAGACTCTAACTTAGTTGATTGTTTAGCAGTGGAGATGTTTCAGTCAAAAGACGATTCCAAAAATGCAAATGAGTATCTAGATGAGATCTTGGCACTTTTTGAAGAAAAAGGTGATGAAGGTGGTCAAATTGGGGATACATGTGACAAATCAATATTCTTAGACATTAATGAGCTTGTGAGTAAAAATACCGACTTGATGAAGAAGATGGAAGTTCTTGAGAAGGAAAGGGATGAAGCAATAAAGAAGGCGGAAGATCTTGCACGGCTAATAGAAGAACAAGAGGAAGATTTTGCCCGGAAGACAAGAAAAATGCAATGGCAAGTGGAACTAAAGGACATGACAATAGATGCCATCAAGGAAGAGTCAAGCGAAAAAGAGATTGCTTTAAAGGTAGCAAGGGTCAAGGAATGTGACTGCCTAGTGGAGCTTGAAATGGCCGAACACATTATTAAGGTCTTGACCATGGAACAAAGCATACGGGAAGGAGCTTTGAGGTGCAACACCATCAAGAGAGATGCAAACCACCCAAATGAAAGAGTGAAGAAGATTGGAGGTAGTTCATCTTATTTTCCTTACAAATGTCATTTTTGCTATACTAGGGTCATAAGAAGGCCCAATGTGTTGAGTTCATTGCAATGTACAAAAAGAAACAAAGCATACCTAAAGTGAAGCCAGGGAAAATTCAGCAATTGTGGGTCCAAAAGGACAAGCTTGACCAAGGAAGAGACACTATCGTTGACGGGAAGAAAACTCTTGATAGTGAAGAATGTCCAAAACTCTTTGACATGAAGGGTGGGGGATCAAGTGGAGAAGGCATTCGAATGGAGAATCTCGTGCTTAAAGAGCCGTGGTGCTCTCACCATGTCTTGCCTAGACGTTAAATAACGCGCTTGGTGGGAGGCAACCCACCTAGGTATCTTTCTTTTCAATAGTATTTTTAATTTCTAGTAATAAATGTGAATGGTAGGGATTCTACTTCACTCCCAAGTTTACATTGATCACACCTTATATTTTGAGATAAGTGGTGTTTTTGTGCAAGGTGTAGAAAAATGTAGGTTTGGTGGTGACCTTTATTTTGTTGTTTAGTTTAAGGGTGTGCGTTGTATTGTGATATATTGTTGATGCTTGAATTGCCACATGCTTGAAATTTTTGAATGCTATCTCTTTGAGCCATTGTTAGTTCTTGTGTCGGTTTTGTGTTGTTGTTGTGTTTTAGTGGTTTAGGCGCTCTCCATCGGGCTCTCATTGTCAACATTGGGGACAATGTTGAGTTTAGGTTTGGGAGTATCGATGCTTTGTTTTTCAACTTATCATTTTTGAGTCCAAAAGTCACATGGCCAAAAGTTACAAGCTTTAAATAGCTTGGGTGTGATGCCTTGAGCGTGTGTTTGTGGTATTTATGCATAATGTGCTCGCTGAGCAACTTGTTGTCACTCTAGGATCTTACTTGCACTTCATGGGCTTGTCCCATCCTTATGTGTTCAAGTTGAGGGAACTCGATGCTCAAGCACCTTGTCCTAATAGTGGAGATTACCTAGTGAGTTCACAAACACAAGCCATTAAAAAGCGCATTTTGAGTGTATTATTTTTCTATCTTTAAACACATATCTCGTTACGCGCATCAGCTGCCATAGGACATTACATGGCATTATTCTTGTGGATTGATTGATAGATACTTTCATTCCCTTAATAGATGGAGTTGTTGAAATGATTTTAGGCAATGTGTGTGCATTAAACTACTAAAAAGCCTAAACACATTTCATTGTCCCTGTGTGTGCTCCAAAGCAAAATTTGAGGCCAAACACTTCCCCTTTTATTTGGAACCACCTTATAACCATATAGCCAAAACCTAAACACTTGCCTACCCTTGTTGCCAATCTTGTTAGGATGTGTAGTATAGTGGTTGAAAGGTGAAAAAGCTCTAATATGAAAATATGGCGTGTACTTAGGCTATAATTGTAATTGTGCAAGGCAAATGGCTCTCAATTGTGAAATGTACAAAAAATGGGCACTTATGAGCTTAAATTGTAATGTGTGAAAATGCAAGAGAAAAAAAAATGGAAATTTGCAAGAGAGTCTTGATTGTTAAAGGGAAAGTACTCAAAGAAAATAGGGTACAAGTGCACAAGCACATGTGTATGTGAAATTCAAGTCTAGACGCTAGTGTTCAAGTTTAATTGTAAGTAGAGCAAAGTGTATGGGTGTGTTGTATAAGCTTAACATGATTGGTGACTTTCGAACTCCAATTCCTATTCTTTGTTCACCATATCTCACCCAATGGCCCCATTACAACCAAAGGGAAGACCTAATTGATCTACGATGAAATCTTGATTGGGAATGTTTGTTGAAGCATGATCTTCCACGCCCATGGCATTTGATTCATTTCCTAGGATAGTTCACATAAATATGGCGTTCCATTTCTTATATTGTACGCAAAGCATTTGATTCCTATGCATAACTCTACCTTTGCATACCTAGCATGAGTGTGAGCTTAGTACTCTGAGTGGAAAGGAAAGAGAATATCCCAGTGAAGCTTAGAGTCGAAGCGAATTACGCTCAGGGTGTGAGAGTGAGTAGTCCCGATATGAGGGCACTCTTTGGTGTGGGATTAGTGTGGTACAAGTGTCCCGTGAGCGCCTTTGAGTTGTTGGGAATAGTTTGCATGTATCTTCTCCTTTTATTCGCACTCCATTGCATCTCGCCACCAGTTGATAATGCAGCTTTTATAGTTTTGTTGTGTCTCAAGGTTTGGCAAAAATCGAGTCATGTGTGTTAATTGCGTGTTTGTTTTTGTTGTGTCTCGATTTTGCTCGAGGACGAGCAAAAAGGCTAGGCTTGGGGGTGTTGATCGATCCACGATAACACTAGATTTTGGATTCCTTTTCCTATGCTTATTGCTAAATTCTTAGGTAAAATCGAGTGTTTAATGGCTCGATGAGATGTTTGCAGGTATTTTTAGATAACAGGGGAGGTTTTGGATGAAGGAAGAAGATTTGGGGCTTAAAGTGCAAATTCGGAAGTTGAAGCCTGAAAGAAGAAGTGTCGCAAATGTCGCACAGAAAGAAATAAGCGGAAATGGATGAAGAAGTGTCGCAGTCGAAGTGCCATCTTGGAAGACCGCGACATAGTTGGCGACAACAATTCTCGTGCATGAAGTGTGGCGAGGCTGCTACTGGATTCTCGCACGAATTGGAAGATAAAGTGTCGTCGCGGTCGAAGTGCCGTCTTGGAAGACCGCGACAACCAGGCTCGCGGCAGCACGCTGTCACAATTTTCTAGGTTGATTCTTTGCCCAATTTGGTCCCGATATAAAAGCCTTATGATAATTTTATGAGGGGGAGCCACACAGAGAATATACCCAGCAGCTTTTCACACCCTTCACACATCTTCTACCATCATCCATCCATCATTGGAGTTTGGAACCAAGAAGAAGGAACTCAATAGACAAGAAGCCTTAATGACAAACTTTGGTTTCTTCTTAAACTCTTCGATGTTTTGTTTTATTCCTTTGATGTGTAACTAAACTTCTAAGTTAGGGGATTGATGTAACCAATTAAATAACTCTTTGTAATCTAAGAGTCTAATACTTTAATTTTAATTCATTATTAGTCTCTTTTATTGAATTACTTGCTCTAATCTCTTTACTCATATTCAGTTGTGACCTCAATGAATGTGTGTTTTAGGATTAGTTTATACAAGAGGAAGAGGATTAAGTGTGGTTGACCATCCCATTTAAGCCTTGACCCTAAGCTTAGTAATTGAGAGAGTTTGCATATGCATGACCTTGCTATGTTTAATTTGGCTTAGAGTTTTAATTAAAAATTTTATTCTACCCATTGCTCATTACATGACCTTGTGTGAGTAGTGGAAGGGATTAAGAACTTCGTGGTCGCAAAAAATGCCCTAATAATTGGATTAAAGAACTTCATAGGACTTAAGGATTACATTGAGAAGTTTCATTAGGTTGCATTAATTCCCTAACGTTTTCTCCATATTCTTCTCTTTGTGTGTGCTTTGCGATAACTAGTTTATTTACATTTGCCAATTAGTTAATCACTTGTCTCTTTCCAAAAACCAAGCATTATGCCATTTAGATTTCATGCACTTAGATTAGTTTTTAATTGAATTAATTAGCTTTCAACCAATAGAATCACCGATCCCAGTGAATGAACTTTTCTTTAAATTGAGTAGAGATAAAATACTGCATTAAACACCTTTCCAAAATGTGACTTCAAATGCTCAAGTTAAAGCTTCACTCACTTCAACAAGAGACTTCCAACCTTTTACAAGGCAAATGATCTAAGTGGATGCAAATGATGCAAACACAAGCAAATAGAGTAAGTTGATCAAACAAACTCTATGAACATGCAATAAGAGAACTAGATTAAACTTTGAAAGATCAATCACAAATATATCTAGATATCTAAGCATGTTTATCAAACAAGAACTAGATTAGAATAATAAAAATCACAAGCAAAAATATCCTAGTCCTTGGAACATGTAACTAAATCTAGAAATCAAAAATCAAGCTCAAGAGCACAAAATATTTCTAGAATCAAGTTCATGCTTATCCAAGTTTAGCTAAAATATATTCAATTAAAAATCACACAAGCTAGACTTGAAAATCACTCAAACAAACCACAAAGTTGAACCCAAATCATTCTAATCATTTTTCTTAATCAAATAAGAACATTTATGAAGATGATCATGAAAGAAAAATTGAAAAGAGAAAGATTCACTTACAAATAAGACATCATTTGACTCTGAAAATGCTTGGGGTTTGTTCCTCTCTTTAAGACTAACTATTTCGGCTTTTGAATTGCTTAAATCGGAGTTGATTTGATCACAAAAACACTTTGAAATTTCTGGAATTTTTCTTCTTCAATTTGAATTTCCGTGAGAGAGGGAATATATAGAGAAAAAAGGTTATCCAATGTGGTAAGCTCACACATGAAAACACTCACAGCCAATAGGAAGACATGTCAAGTCAACACAAGCATTTAATTGAGCATGGCACACCTAAATCCATGTACATGCAAAACACCTAACAAAATCCCTTTAAATCAATATGGAATTCAACTTGAAAATCAAGGACGAAAACCATGTACGATAAAATCACGAAAAGTTTCTTAACTTCCTAGTTTGAACTCGAAATTAAATGAATGAGTAACCGAAACAACCGGAACTCAATGAGACACAATATAAGCTCAAATTCAAGTTCAATCACATAAAAACACAAACAAATAAACACAAGAACACACAAGTATGACATTTCCTAGATATAGTCCTAGAACATGCAATTATATAAAAATTGTCAAATTAAGTCTTATGCATGTGCACACTTTATTAAGTGTGTGTATGTGTTATACAAATTTGGCACAACGATGCAGGGAAACAAATGTTATGAAATGTGTGTGAGTGCACTAACGCCATGCAAGAGGAAGAAAAGTCTCAATACCTTAGTATTCAAGAAAGCATTTTTCCTCTTGAAGACGATCTTTGCATGCGAAGTTGCTTTTCTTCTTTGAAGCTTGATCTAAACACCAACCATCTAAGCAACTAAGCAACTAAGTAATACAAACAAAGAGCATTTTGTTATGGAATCAAGCCAACACAAATCTAAGACCTAACAAACCTCGACCGGTAGCAAGAGGTAGCACCAATAATAGAAGGAGTGCCCAGAAAAAATCTCCCCAAGAAGAAAACGGGTATGAAGCCTCAGTAGCATCAGATAATGAGGATTCTGAACTCGAGTCCAAAGACGGTGGTAACAAGCGCCTTCAGGACTAGGTAGCCAGAATGGCAAAGGAGATCCAGGAGTTGAAGAAGGGCAAGCACCTGGAAAGCCGGAAGGATCCCTTAAGAGAAATGAATGCTCCATTCTCCAGAAGGATCATGGAGGCAGAGCTAACTCCTGAGTTCAAAATTCCAGTCGACAAGTACTTTGGGACAAAGGATCCTCTTAGTCACCTGGCATCCCCGACAGTGTATCCATCTCGGTGCCTCCCAAGAACTTCGAGTTTTTCAACCCCCCTAAAGGCGTGCTTCGGATCCTTGTGGCCGCTCTTGAGAACGGGGTCAGGCTTCCCCTCCATCTGACCCTTTGGCGGGCTCTAAACGCCATCCAGCTCGCTCCTATTCAGTTAATGCCGGGCTTCTGGAGGCATTTGATTGGCTTCCTTGTGTTATGGAGGGAACAATGCCAGATGAGTAAAGTGACAAGGAAGCCAGGTGCGGAAGAACCGGCGTATCTTTTTCAGATTGGGAGCTTGTCCGGGGCTCCTCGGGGTCAGTTCTATGCCAAGGCCAAGAACAAACTCAATTTCATCGTTCCTGGTGCTTCGAAGAAGGATCCTGCATGGAAAGAAGAATGGATCCTGGTGAGGGATGACTGGGGGAGCTCGATTTTCATCGGAGGGCATGAATTCGAGGTTCCTACGGCTTTCAGTGACAAGCCCTCCTGGGACCGGGACTCCCTGCCTGCCGAGTCCGAAGCCGTCTTAAAGGCTATTCTAGCCCGGAATTACCTGAATTCGATGTTCCCTACCGCTGAAGCTTTTGACCCTCGTAGGGTGAACAAATATTTACGGATCTCAGACGCTATTCCTCGTAAGTATCCTTGTGTTGCTTCTTCTTATTACTTAGCTTAATTCTAACATTTTTTTTATATGTTTATTCATAGTCTTTGTCGTGGAGCCAGCCACCCGACACGTCTCACGCTCTCCTCAAGGTGGAGCTTCTCTTCCCTCTTCTGGGGTCGAGCCTGCCCTGGCTTCTACTGTCTCTCCGGCTGGGTCTAAGATGGCCACTCTGGCCTCGCGGGCTTTCCGAGCTTTGGGTAAAGCTCCTAGGTGGTTGGCCCGACTGTTTCTGCCCCCTCGGCCATGGCTGCTAAAGTCGCTATCCCTTCGACTTAAACATCTGATTCAGCTGCACTTCCAACAACCAAAGCCTCAGAGGTTTCTGGGAAAGATATCACTCCTGGGAAAGGTGTCACGAAGGCTCCTTCCAACCGTTCCCGGCCTCATTCGAGCTCGATAGGGCAGGATGAGGTCTTGGAGCAGTTCATAGCATCCTGTCCGGGTGGCGGGATCTCCAAGATGGCTTCTATGCCTGTGGACATCCTTATAACCAAGGGGTCTGCTATCTTGGCTGAGGTAATTGTATATCCTTCACGCCTTTTTTTTTGTTAACTCGTTCAGTTTCTAACTCGAGTTTTATATTTGTAGGCCTTTAAGGTCAATGTCGCGATGGGCCAGCAGGTAGCCCTTCTCCGTAATCGAGCTGCGAAAACCGAAGCTGAAGCTGAGAAGGCCGGGGAACTGCTCAAGCAGGCTCGGTCTCTAGTGGAAGAGGTGACTTCCAGCCAGGGCAAAATTGAGCTCGAGATGGCCGAGCTTCCCTGCGATCTTGAGAGGATGAAGCAATCTTTCGATCAGGAGCGTCTTCAATCTCTCCGGCGGGCTAGGCAGTGAGACTCCTGGAGATCTGAGGCTAGGAAGCTGGACCTTGAGAATCGGTCTCTGATTACTCAGGTGGCCAAGCTGCAAGCCGATGCGGAGACCTCCTTCAGCGATGGGTATTTTTATGCTTCCTTTCAGGCAGCGGAAGCTCTTCCTCCTCCTTTTGATTTGTCGTCTATTGCGGGCTGGAACAGACAGGAAATAATGCTCAAAGCTGCTGAGTTATCTCGTCCTGAAGGTGACAAAGTGGTCCCTCTAGCCCGGCAGGAACTGGGATGCAGCCCACTCAGTTAGATCCCTCCTTCCATCTTCTTTCCTTTATCCCCTCAGGTCCTGGGGAATCGTCCAGCAAAGTGATGTCCTCTCGATCTGAGGAGGACCAATCAGGAGCTGGTGAAGAGGTTAGGAGCCCATCTGATGATCTAGCTTTAACAGAGATGGAGGTCGACAGGAGCCAGATAGGGCCCTTGGCTGCTCTTCTCGACGCGGCTATTCCTCCTGAAGTTATGGAGGTGATCAATGAACTTTTGGAGGAAGAGCTAGCTGATCATCCGATAGAGCCTCTAAACGGAGGAGCGGTCGGCGAGGATAACCCAGATGGACAGCTACCTGTTGAGGGGGTAGATGTTGAGGATTAGCAGGAAGGAGGAGGACCAGCGGAGGGGAGCCATGATAGCCCCACAGCTTGAAGCGGATGACTTGTTTCTGATTACCCGGAAAAGGGGGTGGGCACCTTGCTTTGCCATTGTCAGTTTTTTTATTTTTCCTTCTTCTTTTTGTAGCCCGAATTTGGGGGTTGGGCTCCCCATTTGGATATAGCCTTATCGGGGGATAGGCTCCCTTTGTCCTTAATGATAAACTGACTCGCCTTTTTGAGAACTTTATTCTGCTTCTGGTCTTGAATGGTATCCAGAGTAGCATCGGTAGCATCGATTAAGATTCGTGTAGGCAATTATGATGATTTTGATCCTGCACATGAAAGCAAACATTATATACATGGGGTGATAACCCAACCAAGACATCAGGAATGCTACTTAGCTATTTCCTAGTCTTTGAGATCCGGCGGGCAACTATGCCTTTACACTCAGATCCTTCTTGGGGGTGGTAGCCCGACCAAGGCATCAGGAGGGCTATCGAGCTATTTCCTAGTCTCGAGATCTGGAAGGCAACTATGCTCTTACACTCGGATCCTTCTTGGGGGTGGTAGCCCGACCAAGGCATCAGGAGGGCTATCGAGCTATTTCCTGGTCTCTAGATCTGGAAGGCAACTATGCTCTTACACTCAGATCCTTCTTGGGGTGGTAGCCCGACCAAGGCATCAGGAGGGCTATCGAGCTATTTCCCGGTCTCGAGATCTGGAAGGCAACTATGCTCTTACACTCAGATCCTTCTTGGGGGTGGTAGCCCGACCAAGGCATCAGGAGGGCTATCGAGCTATTTCCCGGTCTTGAGATCTGGAAGGCAACTATGCTCTTACACTCAGATCCTTCTTGGGGGTGGTAGCCCGACCAAGGCATCAAGAGGGCTATCGAGCTATTTCCTGGTCTCGAGATCTGGAAGGCAACTATGCTCTTACACTTAGATCCTTCTTGGGGGTGGTAGCCCGACCAAGGCATCATGACGGCTATCGAGCTATTTCTTGGTCTCGAGATCTGGAAGGCAACTATGCTCTTACACTCAGATCCTTCTTGGGGGTGGTAGCCTGACCAAGGCATCAGGAAGGCTATCAAGCTATTTCCTGGTCTCGAGATCTTTATGTCGAATTCCCATTCAAGTCTATAGTCACTAAAGTTGAACATAGTTGGAGACAAAGATGGAAGAGAAAAGGAAAATGACTTTATTGATGATTGAGATGTAGTACATCTTTATTAGGACCTGTAATGAAAACTAAGTGGGGGTAGTCTACTTGAGAACTCCTTTCAAGGGTAGAATTTCTTCAAATGGCCTGCATTCCAAGTGTGGTGGATGGGTCGTCCGTCCATGTGTTTGAGTTTGTAAGCTCCATTGCGAACAATTAGCTTTATCAAATATGGCCCTTCCCAATTTGGACTTAAGACTCCATCCGACCTTTTCCAAGTATTCAGTGTTACTTTCCTAAGTACCAGATCCCCTTCCTTGAATTTTCGGGCTCTAACCTTTTGGTTGAAGTATCTAGCGATCCTGCTCTAGTAGTCGCTACTTTCTCTGTTACCCATTCTTGCTTTTCTTCTAAGAGGTCTAGACTAGTCCGGAGCTTGACTTCGTTACTTTCGGGCTCAAAGTGCTGTACCCTGAACGAGGTCAATTTATGCTCGATGAGGAGGACTGCTTCAACCCCGAAGGCCAAGGAGTAAGGTGTTTCTCCAGTAGTTGTTCTTTTGGTAGTCCGGTATGCCTAAAGGACTTCTGGTAGCTCTTCGGCCCATTTACCTTTCCTCTGCTGAAGCTTCTTCTTCAGAAGTTTCTTGATTGTCTTGTTGGTAGATTCCACCAGCCCGTTAGTTTGGGGATGAGCCACTGAAGCGAACATGAGGTCGATCCCCAACCCCTGGCAGAAGTCTTTGAATCGGGCGTTATCGAATTGCTTCCCTAGGTCGGCTACAATGATGAGAGGGGTCCCGAACCTGCATACCACCTTAGTTTTGATGAACTTGGTTGTATTTTTTTCTGATATTCGAGCTAGAGGCCCTGCCTCTACCCATCTTGTGAAGTAGTCAATAGCCACGATAGCATGTTTCATCTGTTCAGGAGTGGTAGGAAGTGGCCCAATTAGGTCGATTCCCCACATGGCAAAGGGGTAAGGTGAGCTGAGGGACGACAGTCGCTCGGGTGGCTGGTGGCTTAAGTTTGAGGTTTTTTGACAAGGTTCACAGGATTGCACAAAACTCTTTGCATCTTGATGGATGGTCTGCCAATAGTACACCATACGAAGCACCTGATAGGCTAGAGCTTCCCAACCTATGTGGTTCCCACAATCCCCAGAATGGACTTCTCTCAATGCCCACTTAGCATCATCGGGATGCAAGCACCTAAGTAAGGGGAGGGATCTGCCCCTCATGTAGAGGTATCCGTCCACCATACAGTATCGAACTGAGAGTCTCTTAACTCTTCGGGCTTGGTCGGGCTCTTTAGGAAGCTCTCCTTCAAGGAGATAGGTGACAATTGGGTCCATCCAGCAAGGCAGGCGATCCAGGGAACAAATTTCTCCATTTGCGGCTATGCTTGGCTGGGTGATTACTTGGAGGGGAATTCCTCTTGGTAGGGATTGGCCTCCGTTCGCCGCTATCTTAGCCAGAACATATGCGCGATGGTTTTGGTGTCGAGGAACCTGATTGATCTTGAGTCCCTTAAATTTTCTTTTCAGCAACCGAGCTAGATTTAAGTAGGCCACCATATTATCTCCCTTTGCCTGGTAGACCCCAGTCACCTGGTTTACAACAAGCAACGAACTGCTCTTGACCTGCAGGTAGTCGGCCTTTAGCTAGATGGCTACTTTCATCCTGGCTAGGAGGGCTTCATATTCCGCTTCGTTGTTGGTAGCTTTAAACTCGAATCTGAAACAGTGACAGAATTCAGTCCCCTCTGGATCTATCAAAATTATGCCAGCTCCTCCCCCAGCTCGTCCTGATGCTCCGTCTAAAAAGAGGATCCATGGCTTGCAGCCCTCCGGCCAATTTTCGACCTCGGATATCTTCTCAGGGACCTCGTTTGATACTGAGGGATCAACTGGATCTGGGATCGCTGAGAATTCTACCACGAAGTCGGCTAAAGCCTGTGCCTTAATCGTAGTCCGGGGCTTATACTTTAAGTCGAACTGAGTGAGCTCTAGTGCCCATAAAACTAACCTTCTTGACACATCTGGTATTTGCAAGAATTGACGGAGGGGTTGGTCTGTTACCACTGCTATTGTGTGAGCTTGAAAATAGGGACGGAGTTTCCTCGTTGAGATCACCAGAGCATAAGCGAGCTTCTCCAGGAGAGGGTAGTTCCTTTCTGATTTGGTCAAGGCATGACTCACATAGTATATGGGTCTTTGAAAACCGTCGTTACAATCCTTGGCCAAAGCCCCGCTTACTGCAGTTTTTGATACAGCCAGGCAAATCTGCAGCTCATCTCCGAGAACCAGCTTGACTAACAAAGGGGGGCTTGTTAGGTATTCCTTCAAAGCTTGAAACGCCTGCTCGCTTTCCTTGCTCCATTTCATGTTCTTTCCTTGTTTGATGGCCTTGAAGAAAGGAAGGCATTTATCGGTGGAGCGAGAGATAAACCTGTTGAGTGCTGCCACCTGTCCAGTCAGGATCCGTACTTGCTTGAGCGAGGTCGGGGATTCCAAGTCCAGGATAGCTTTGATTTTTTCTGGATTGGCTTCGATACCTCTCTCATGAACCATGAAGCCCAGGAACTTTCCTGCCGTTACCCCAAAAGTACATTTGGAGGGGTTCAAACGTATTTGGTTTTCCCTCAGTATAAGGAAGGTTTTGCGAAGGTCTTCTTGATGTCCCTTTGTGGTTGGGGATTTCGTGATCATGTCGTCGATATATACTTCTATCGTCCTTCCTATCTCCGGCTTGAACAATTTGTTAACCAGCCGCTGGTATGTGGCCCCTGCATTCTTCAAACCAAACGGCATCACCTCGTAGCAGTATAATCCTACCCAGTAATGAAACTGGTCTTATCTTGGTCAGCCGAGTGCATTTTAATTTGGTTGTATCCTGAGAACGCGTCCATAAAACTCAAAAGTTTATTTCCGGATGTGGAGTCAACCAGCTGGTCGATCTTTGGCAAAGGAAAACTGTCTTTCGGACAAGCCCGGTTGAGGTCGGTGTAGTCGACACACATACGCCATTTTCCATTCGCCTTCGTGACCATGACTACATTGGCGATCCATTCGGGGTAACGTACCTCTCTGACGAACCCCGCTTTGATCAATTTATCAACCTCTTCCTGTACCGCCGCGTTCCTATCAGTGTTGAAATGACGCCTCTTCTGCTTGACGGGCTTGACTGTTGGATCTACTGCTAGCCGGTGGGTGGCCAATGATGCCAGGATTCCAGGCATTTCATTATGGTTCCAGGCGAAGATGTCGCTGAATTCCCTAAGAAGATCAATCAGTCCTCTTTTTATTTCTGGATCAAGGGCGGCTCCAACCTTGACGGTCTTGGAGGGATTGTCAGTCCTGACAGATATCTCTTCTAGTTTATCCACGGGCTGCCCACTGGCCCATTCCTTACCCCTTTCTTCCTCGTAGGGCATGATAGGTTCATCCTCCGGATGCCCAGTATGTTCTGCGGGCTCTTTCTCCTCCTAGATTATCTGGGATGTATCCATGTCTTCCTGGATTACTGTCACCTATACACACTGCTTTGCTAGGGCTGTAGGATTGGCAGATACTGCGTAGCATTTCCTGGCTGCCTGCTGGTCTCCGCGTACCTCTCCTACCTTGGTTCCAACCGGGAATTTCAAAACGTTGTGGTATATGGACAAGACTCATTTCATAGAGGACAGGAAAGGTCTCCCTAAGATGGCGTTGTAGGCCGATAGGGTGTCCACCACAACAAAGTCGGTCATTACATTCTGTTGGAGCGG
This sequence comes from Dipteronia sinensis, assembly GCA_033220585.1. Lineage (NCBI taxonomy): Eukaryota > Viridiplantae > Streptophyta > Magnoliopsida > Sapindales > Sapindaceae > Dipteronia > Dipteronia sinensis. The sequence continues at coordinate 32,796,508 of CM065640.1, read as the reverse complement.
GGTGACCCCGATGATTACTGGTAGGATCATTGACCCCACTAGTATGATCGAGTCCCCAGTGAAACCGTAAAGTGGAGTTGTACAGCTGTTGTAGCCATGTTGCTTCAGGTTCAGTTTTTCCAGGGTATCTTTGAAGAGGATATCTACAATGCTTCCTGTATCCACGAGCACGCGAAGGACCAGACAGTTGGCAATCTGTATCGTGATGACCATAGGATCATCATGAGGTTGCACAGTGTTGAAGACATCTGCTTCGGTGAACACGATCTGAGCTGACTGGGCCAGCTCTGTCGGGCTCTAGCTGACTTTGAAGATCCCTCGGCTCTCTCCAAGGTAGGGAACCTTTCTTGGGTGGTTTTTCGGGGAGTTATTGGAAACGCCGGCCAAGGTAGGACCTCCGCTGATAGTGTGTATCACCTGGATCTGTTGCATTAAGTCAGCCTGCTCCCCTTTCCTCTTTTCTGTGTCCTCACGGATTTCAGCTTGTACTTCCCTTCCAGTTCTGATATTATCTCTGACCTGTTGTAAAAATTCAATTAGGCATCCTCCCCTTATCACGGCCTCAATCTGGTTGCGCAAGTTATAACACTCCGAAGTGTTGTGGCCCACGTCATCGTGAAAGTCGCAGTACTTGTACCGGTTTCTCCTGTCAGCTGGGGCCTTCATGGGAGCAAGCTTTTGGAGCAACCTTTTATCCCGTATGGCAAGGTAGACCGTTTCCCTGGATGCATTCAATGGGGTATAGTGGTCAAACCCTTTTTCCCCTTGTATTACTGGAGCCACGGTCCTGAGAGGCGACGAAGCCCGGGGAGAGGTTCGTTTTGCTGGATATCTCTCTTGCCTATGCGGAGGAGTATGGGGCGATAGGTCGACCTGTTGGGAGGTTTATTTTGAGCTCTCTGCACTGGCTCAAATTTGGGGGCTTCTTTCTTCAAACGTTTTGCCGTTCTCATGTCGTCATGCTCTATCTTGACTTTGAGTTGTTCGTCGATCTCGACCTGCTCAAGACCCCGATCATAGGCCTCCTGGTAAGTCTCGGGAGGTCTTTTGGCAAAAGAACGGAAAAGCTTTCCTGCCCAGAGGTTTCACCTGAAGTTGGCGAGGGTTTCTTTTTCACTGAAAACTCCCATCTGTATGACCTCCTTGTGAAACCGCTCCACGTATGATCGAAGAGTTTCACTCCGTTCCTGGATCACATATTGGAGGTTTATGGGATCTTTCGGGCGAGGTTTAACTCCCTGGAATTGTGAGCAAAAATCGGTTGATAATTTTGTGAAAGAATCCACTCTACCAACGGGTAGTTTCCTGAACCAGGTTTTCGCATAGTCGGTCAAGGTTGTTGGAAACATTCTACACATGGCTGCTCTGGTAGTGTTCTGGACCTCCATCTGTTGAACGAAGCTCTCTAAATGGCTTAGAGGGTCTTCCGTTCCAGAGAATTTATCTGCTGGCATTTTGAATTTTGGGGGGAGCTCTGCTTCCCGGATCCTCCTAGTGAAGGGAGCGTTCATCTCGCTCAGGGGATTCTTTTTGTCCTCCTTACTCTTTCCCTTCCTTATCCTTTTGGATTTCATTATTTATTCTGCATGTAGATAACGCTTCCAGGTATGATTTAATTCATTCCTCGTATCCTTTCAGTATGATTCTTATAGGAGTCGTGGGACATGACGATATGGTATGATGCATCAACCAGGGAGGTTGTTTAGTATTTCGACCTTGATGTCTGAGAAGTTTCATCCAGCTTAGAGCCAGATCTGGCTTCTCATGACTTTTCCGAAGCTAGACGTGGCCTTGACTGACCTTTTTGAAGCCAGGTGTGGCTTCGACTGACCTCGCGGCCTTCTAGGGACATTCTTCTGTGTCGATCGAGGTATAGACGGGGTTCTTGAGCATTTGCAAGATGACCTTGACTTCGGGGAGCTTCTAGTTTTGATGATACGGGCTAAGCCCGATCATTCCGGGCTCTATCCCGGATGTTTCTGGAGCCCGCCCTTGTTCTTGGGGTGGTATCGCAGTTCGGCCCTGGATAGAGAGGTCTCCTGGTGGAAGTTCTCGCGGGCTTTATCCCAGATTTTTCTGGAGCCCGCCCTTGTGCCTGGGGCGGCATCGTAGCTTGGCTCTGGATATAGAGGTCTTTAGGTGAAACTTTCGGGTATGGAACCAGGTCTAGGAAGTGGAAAATTTCCCTTTGGTCCTTAGCCAATTTTGGCTATTAACAGGTATCACCCGTGCACACTGCCAAGACCATAAGACACAAAAGTGAGATTTGGTGACAAAAGGGCTGAAAATGTAAAAAAATGTGTGTGCAGATCATCCAACTTCAAAGGTTGATATCTCCTTCCTTGGATTGAAACACATTTCGAATTATATATATTCGGAAAGCCCTAGAAGTCTAGTTTCCAGTGGTTTTTATGGATTGCTATTCCAAATTTTCTAGAAGATGTTATGGCCATTTTAGTAACTGTTGCGCGGCTGTCCACGGGAACTGCACGGGTAACTGCACGGGTAACCTACCAGTGCACATCCCGTGCCATACCAGTTTTTTAACCCGTGCACTGAACTTTCTAGCACTAAAAATGATAGGTTTAAAGCAATTTTTAGAGGGGCAATGATGTCTTTTCAAGCCAGATCGTGCTCTAACCTCCATAGCATATAAATACACCAATTTTATGATTAAAAGCTCTTCTTCTCTCCTCTTCTCTCTCATACTCTCTCTCTCTTCCCTTCTCTCATACAATTCTCTCCCAAGAACACTAACCTCACAAAACCTAATCATCATCCTTATCATCTACTCAAGGACATTGGAGATTGGATTCAAGCTTCAAGAAAGGAGGAGTTTCTCAACATGAGTCTTCTCTATCTCTTTTTTCCTTGTTATTTTCTTGTATTTGTCATGAATAGTTAATTATCCCACTAAAGGATTGATGTGAAACAATTGTGGATATGGGACCTTGTAATGAACTCTAACTTTTATATTACAAATCTATCAAATATGCTTTATTCATTGTTTCAATTGGTTTCAAGAACAATTGGTTTGGATTGTACATGACTCTCCTTGCTAGTTGTGTTTAGGAATTTTTTTGAGTAGGGAGTTGAGTATACATGATTCTTGATTCTCTTAAGCTCACTTGAATGAAGGAATTAAATAAGAGTACATGACTCAAGTAAAATTTGGACATATTAATCTCAATTTCTATCTAATCTCAAATGGATAATGAATCCTATACATGATTTGATTGGTTGTTTGTGAGAGATTAATCATCAACACCATACATGATGGGTTGGTAAATTTAAACTAAGAGATTAGTCCCTTATTTGATAGATATTCTTTCATTACACAACCATTTGTGGGTGGCCAATACTATACATGATGGGTTGGACACTCATAAGTGGTATACAACCAATCCTATACATCCTAGGTTGGTTACATTAGTTTAATGATTATCATTGTGAGTTCATGATTTGCCCACTATTCACTTGTTGATCCATCAATTCCTTAGTCATTACTATCATATATTAACACTAATTGCATGTTAGATTAATTGGTCTAATTGCAGTTGCATTGTAGTTATTAACTATTCGAATCTACCACTGATTTTCACTTAATTTATGCTTAGTTTAGGTTTAATAGGAGTTAACTAGTTTTAGCCATTTAATTTCCCTTTCCCTATGGACGGTACCCTAGCTTGTCATTATACTTGTTTACATATTTTAAGGACATTGCTAAGGATTTTATAAATAACTTTTGACCGGCATTTTCTCACGACAAAAACGCTCTCGTCAATAGTGTATTATTATTTTTGTAGAAGTAAAAATTCAATAAACAGTGCCTATCTTATTCATCTTCTTCTTTACATATTTTTGTTGTTGTGTTTTTTCCTTTCGCACTCTCCAGTGTAAGAAATCCCGGTACCAAATGTACCTACCACGCTGCCACCTACTGGTATCGGTTGATGGTGCTAACTGGAATTTTACTCCATGAGTGAATTTTCCCGTTAAAGATAGGTAACTAGAATCTTGGAAGAAATCCTTCGTTAAATGCGTGGTCCATGTGTCGAACTAAGAGAGGCCAGCTGTTTTGAAAATAAGACGAAAGGATTTCGACGTCGTGGGTTTATCAAAATTGCTTTTTCTGCTACCGGAATATCTCTCCTTGTGGGTTACGATTCAGTTACCTGTAACCGCCTTTTTACTTATTTGTCTTCTCTTTGGTCGAATTCTACACGCTTTCTTGGGTTGAAATTTTTTTTTTAATATTCAAAAGCAAGAGAATAAAAATTTTCTAAAAAAAAATATCTTCTTCTTTGAACTTGGGTTGGCCAAAAATTCTCTTCTTCAAAACTTATGTTGGCCGAAAATTATGATAGGATATATATAGGTGATGGCCTAATCCTAACTCAAGTAGGATTTCTACCTTGTAGTCAAATCCTCACACAAGTAGTAGGATTTCTACTTTTTCACCAAGTCTCCTATCAACGTTGAGTTTTAACCCTATCCAACTCATTAGTGTATTATCCAATGATAAACTATTGAATATTAAAATTGCGACTATATCAAAAACTTCCTAATTTGAGTAGATAAATAAAATACATTTATTTATCTACTTATCAAAATAAAGTTTTTGATTTTTATTATACTACCAACAATAGTATATCACTAAGAGTCCAACTCCTAGTTAGAAAAAGATTTTGACTTTTAATCAAATAATTTATTAATAAATTAATTAATTTCCATTTGATTAAATAATAAAATAAAACAATATATTAGGCCAATACCATAGCCTTGCCGCCCAACTGTGTGTGTATATATATATATGGGCAATATATATTGTTTTTCCATTTTATTAAATCTATTGGACTTTAATAAAAAGTCCACATGTGAACTAGACCCATTCTTACTACAAAAGAAATAAGTCCACATGCCTTAATTTAATACATTAATATAATCTAGCAGCCCATTTATTTAAAATGTGCAAATTATATTCTTAATGTATTAATAGAATGCTAAATGCACCCCATTAGGGCCGCCCAAGGATTCCTACATCCTTGGCCTCCCATCCCATTTATTTGAAGAGTTACCGCGTGTTTTGATCACACATGACTGCACCTCTCCAAAACGTTTTGGATTCCGAAATCCAAAACCAATTCTAGATGGACCCATAAATTGGTCCGGTACAATATATCAAGTGATCCATGCAAGTTTATAAGGATTGGGGATCTTGGCGGGCTATCTAAATTTAAGTTTTAATGGATATAACCTAATCACAATCAACAAATTATTCACTTAGGTTCGATCTATTAATTTTAGCTCATTTAATGTTTCTCATTCGTACCCTAGACAACCTTTTTGGAGAAGTGTATCCTTGTGAAAAATATCAGTAATTGCCAAGAGCTCATAGACCGTCTATAGCTCTCCTAGTTACCATATTTAAGCATATGACCACATTTTGAACTCAGATATTTTGACTTGTCCAGAAGCCATGTTTCAATAGACACTATTGAAAACTTAACGTTAAGATTTAATATCCAATACCTCAAAATATACATATGATGATATTCTACTCTCATTTCTTAAATGGAGCCACAATGTCCATATCTATAAATGAAGTCATCTAACAATTAACAAATGAATACCACCAAACTATCGAGGATAGACTATGTTATATAATCGTACTCATTGATAGCTCAAATGGTAACACTTGTAACCATAAGTCCATCATTTATCTCAGGATTGAGATAGACTCTCTGATTGTCCTCAAGTAAAAACTTTTATCCACTGACGGTTCTGGATAAAGTATTTCACTGTGATCCTATTCAATGCACCAAGTGCACTAGATTCTTTTGCCCAAAGACACTACACATTGATGATTTTAGACTCATCATAACACATTTGATCTCACTAAAATGCTAGCAAAAGAATCTACAACTTTAACAAGGTAAAGGCGCCTAACCTTTATCTTAAGTTGTGAATATTGTTCAAGACTAACTTGTTAACAGAAATTTTGCTCGGGGCAATAAATCTCAGTTAGCACCCTCAAGATCATTACCACGTAGGCGATCACCAAGGTAGAATGTATATGTATATGACAATGCCTAATGAAATGACAATGAGCGATGATATTGTTAGCTACTCGAAAGAAATAAAAGTCTTCCTTTATTGATAACATATGGTATACATCTCTCTTTCTCTTTCAAATTGCTCTCACTTTTCTCTGGGAGACTGTTGGGTACTTGTTGTGTGCCTGTCGAATAGTAGTCTCCTCCTTTCAGAAGGAGGAAGTCCCTCATTTATACAATGTCTTCATAGGTTAAACTAATTGATTCTCCCCTTGCGTTTCTCCATCTCTCCCCTCCTTATCAGACATGATTTTTAGTTTTAAATGTCATTGACTTTGAGTTAATTGCTCAGTTGAGGATATCTTGGTGGAAATCAATTTGTTTCCTACTTAGACTCTATTACTTTTTCTATACGTATGTAACGTCTTTAGATGTGATCCTGTGTATCTTCGGGTCTGGCATGATTCCATGGGGGTTGTTGAATGTAACACGGTGTGGTACATCAGTTTAGTGAGGTCGGTCAGTGTTATGGCCCCGATATTGAGAAGTTTCGTCCAGCTAGGAGCTAGGTCTGGCCTCCCTTGACCTTTCGAAGCTAGGCACGGCCCCCTATGGACACCCCCCTATATCAGCCAGGTAGAGGCGAGCTTCTGGAGAAATTATGAGGTAACCTTGACTTCGAGGGGTTTTCCTGTTTTCAGGTTCAGTGACGCAGGCTTGATCTGACCATTCCCGGCTCTATTCCGGATGTTTCTGGTGCCTGCCTTTATTCCTGCGGGGCGGTATCGTAGCTCGGCTTTGGGTAACATGGTCTCCCGGTGGAAAATATCGGGCATGGAGCCAGGTCTGGAGGGTGGAAAATTTCCCTTTGGTCCTTAGCCAATTTTGGCTATTAACAGAAGTCCCCTCTGACTTGAACACCAGACGTCGAGCTTGGGGTTGGGGTAAGATTTTTATTTTATTTGGGAAATCTTTCCTTTTTTACCGTTACCAGAATATTGGGAAAATCTTCTCATTAACTGCATAAGTGACGTGGAGTGAACTGACTGATTTATTTCTGAATTAATCCGGTTGCGTTTTGGCAGTCCCCGAGATTCTTTACCATTACAAGAATCTTGGGGAGATCTCCTTATTAATTTCACAAGTGACGTGGCGTGAGCTGACTAGCTTGTTTCCGAGTTAATCCGGTTACGTTACGGCAGTCCCTGAGATTCTTTGCGATCTCAACCGAAGATCTCGACAGCTCGTGTTGCTGCCCTCTTGCTTATATATATCTATTTATTTCAACGACTTCCTCACATCTTTCAAACTCAAATTTTTCCCAAGATATACTTTCTCTCATAACCTTTCTCTCAAGCTTATCCTTTTCCTCATTCTTCATCCTTACTGACTTCACCATGTCGAAAACCAGTCATGATTCAGTTGACTCCATAGTTGATGGCGAGGAGGTCTTTAGCCTTGCCCCGGGAAATGGGCAAGGAGGAGCTTAGACAGCGACGATTCCCCGCCCAACCCGCAACGTCGGCGGTCAAACAGGAATGTGTCCATTGGGACCGGGTTTTCCAATCACCCTGACCATCCTTTGGATATTGCCGATGAAGACTCCGACAAAGAAATGGGCGGCGACGCCGCGGGAGAACATCGAGTCCCAGCTTCTGGCCCCCTTTTGGAGAGGCTCCCTCCTTATGACTTCAGGGTTGTCCCTGATTCCATCGTCGATCCAGTCACGATTGACCGTTTGAGGTCGAAGTATGGCATCCCCGACAGCGTTTCCATCTCGGTGCCCCCCAAGGGTTACGAGTTCTTTAACCCCCCATAAGGCATACTTCCAATTCATGTGGCGGCTCTCGAGAATGGGGTTAGGCTTCCCCTTCATCCGACTCTTCGGCGGGCTCTTAACGTCATCCAGCTTGCTCCCCTCCAGTTGACGCCTAGCTTCTGGAGGCATCTGATTGGCTTTCTCGTCCTATGGAGGGAACAATGTCCGTTGAGCAAGGTGACGAGAGAGCTGGGGGCAGAGGAGCTGGCCTATCTTTTCCAGATTGGGAGCCTGTCTGGTGCTCCTCGAGGCCAGTTTTATGCTAAGGCCAATAACAAACTCAACTTTGTTATTCCTGGTGCTTCGAAGAAGGACCCCGCTTGGAAGGAAGAATGGATCCTTACGGGGGATAATTGGGGGAGCTCGATTTTCATTGGAGGGCATGAGTTCGAGGTTCCCACAGCTTTCAGTGACAAACCCTCGTGGGACCGGGACTCCCTGCCCTCTGAATCTAAAGCCATTTTGAAGGCTATTTTAGCCAGGAATTACTTAAACCTGAATTTCCCCACTGCTGAAGCCTTCGATCCTCGTAGGGTGAACCAATACCTGTGGATCTCAGACGCTACTCCTCGTAAGTGTCATTGAATTGCCTTGCCTTGCCTTGTTGATTAACTTGGTTCTGACATTTTCCTTTTTAATTTGTTTATTCATAGTTTTTATCGTTTAACCAACTTCCCGCAACGTCTCACGCTCTCCTCAAGCTAGAATTTCTCTTCCCTTTGCTGGGGTCGAACCAGCTCTTGCTCCATCTACCTCCCCAGCTGGGTCCAAGATGGCCAACCTTGCGTCGCGGGCTTTTCGGGCTTGGGGTAAAGCTCCCCAGGTTGCCGGTCCGACTATTTCTGCCCCTTTTGCTGTAGTCACTAAAGCTGCTACCCTCTCAATTCGCATGCCTGATTCCACTGCGCTTCTAACCCCCCAAGCTTTGGAGGATTCTGGAAGGGGTGTCGTAAGGATTCCTTCCAGCCGTTCCCGGCCTCAGTCGAGCTCGACGGGGCAGGATGAAGTCCTGTAACAATTCATCACGTCTTGTCCGGGCGATGGGATCTCCAGGATGGCTTCGATGCCCGTGGATGTCCTGATTACCAAGGGGTCTGCTATTTTAGCTGAGGTAATTGCATTTCCTTCGTATTGCTTTTGCTAATTTGTTCAGTTTCTAACTCTGGCTTTGTATTTTGTAGGCCTTCAAATTTAATGTAGTGATGGGCTAGCAAGTAGCCCTCCTCCGCGATCGGGCTACAAAAGCCGAAGCCGAAGCCGATAGAGCCATGGGATTGCTCAAGCAGGCTCAGTCTTTAGTGGAAGAGATGACCTCCAACCAGAGAAAGGTCGAGATCGAGATGGCTGAGCTTTGTTATGACCATGAGAAGACGAAGCAATCTTATGATCAAGAGCGTCTTCAATCTACCCAGCGGGCCAGACAGAGGGATTCTTGGAAAGCTGAGGCTAAAAGGTTGGACCTCGAGAATCAGTCTTTGATTGCTCAGGTGACCAAGCTGCACGCTGACGCGGAGACCTCTTTTAGTGATGGATACTTCTATGCTTCCTTTCAGGCCGCTGAAGCTCTCCTCCTTCTATTTGATCTGTCATCTATTGCCGGCTGGGATAGACAGGAAATAATGATTAAGGCTACTGAGTTATCTCGCCCTGATGGCGACGAGGCGGTTCCTTCGAACCAAGCAGGAGCCAGAAAACATCCCGCCCAGACATATCCTCCATTTCAACCTCATTCCTTTACTACTTCAGGTCCCGGGGAGTCATCCAGTAAGGTTCTGTCTTCTCAATCCGAGGGGGACCAGTCAGGAGCTGGGGAAGGAGCTAGGAGCCCATCTGAAGAGCCCCCTGTAATGGAGATGGAGGTCGACAGGAGCCAGACGAGGTCCATGGCTGCCCTTCTCGATGTGGCTATCCCGCCTGAGGTTATGGAAGTGATTAATGAAGTCCTAGAGGAAGATCCTGCTGATCAACAGATGGAGCCTCAAATGGAAGGGTGGTTGGCGAGGATAACCAAGATGGACAACTACCCGAAGGGGGGGTCGATGGCGAGGATCAGTAGAGGAAAACCCAGGGAGTCCCAAAGCTTGAAGCAGTTCGTTCATGGCTTGTCTTGATTGCCCAGAAAAGGGGGTGGGCACCTCGTTTTGCCCTTATTTAGCTTAGCTTTCCTTTTTTTTTATAGCCCGAGCTCGGGGGTTGGGCTCCCCGTTGGATTGATGTAGCCTTACCGGGGGATAGGCTCCTCTCATAATGAGAAATCAAATCGCTTTGAGAACTCTTGTTTCATTCCTGGTCTTGAATAGGAACCAGAATTGTATCCGCAACAACAATTTGTTCGTACTTCATTAAAACTTTGGTAAGGAATTCTTATTATGATGATCTTGATTCTGCACACGAAAACAAACATTTGTTTTTAAATTCGTCTTGGGGGTGGTAGCCCGACCAAGGCATCAGGAGGGCTATTTAGCTATTTCCTGGTCTCAAGATCTGGATGGCAACTATGCTCTTACACTAGACCCTTCTTAGGGGTGGTAGCCCGACCTCCTGGTCTCAAGATATGGATGTCAACTATGCTCTTACACTCAGACCCTTCTTGGGGGTGGTAGCCCAACCAAGGCATCAAGAAGGCTATTTAGCTATTTCCTGGTCTCGAAGTGTTTATGTTGAATTTCCCACTCAAGGGTGTAGACACTACTGTTGAACATAGTTGGAGATAAAAATGAAAGAGAAAAATGACTTTATTGATGATCGAGATGTAGTACATCTTTATTAGGGATTCTAATGAAACTTAAATGGAGGTAGTCTGCTTGAGAACTCCCTACTCAAAGGTAGAATTTCCTCAAATGATTTGCATTCCAAGTGTGGTCGATGGGTCGTCCGTCCATGTCTTCGAGTTTGTAGGCTCTATTGCGAGCAACTTGCTTTATCAAATATGGCCCTTCCCAATTGGGACTTAAGACTCCATCCGACCTTTTCTGAGTATTCAGGGTCACTTTCCTAAGCACCAGATCCCCTTCCTTGAAATTCCGGGCTCTGACCTTTTGGTTGAAATATCTAGCAATCTTGTTTTGGTAGATTGCCACTTTCTCCGCTACCCGGTCTTGTTTCTCTTCTAGGAGGTCCAGGTTAGCCCGGAGCTTGACCTCGTTACTTTCAGGCTCAAAGTGCTGTACCCTGAATGAGGTTAATTTATGCTCGATGGGGAGGACCGCTTCAACTCCGAAAGCCAGGGAGTAAGGTGTCTCCCCGGTAGATGTTCTCTTTGTAGTCCGGTATGCCCAGAGAACTTCTGGCAGTTCTTCGGCCCATTTGCCTTTTTTCTGCTGTAGTTTCTTCTTTAGAAGTTTCTTCTTTAGAAGTTTTTTGATAGTCTTGTTGGTGGATTCCACTAGCCCGTTAGTCTAGGGATAGGCTACTGAAGCGAGCCTGAGGTCGATCCCCAATCATTTGCAGAAATCTTTGAATCGGGAGTTATCGAACTGCTTCCCTAGATCAGCTGTAATGATAGAAGGGTCCCAAATCTACATACCACGTTGGTTTTGATGAACTTGGTCGTATTCTTTTCTGATATCCGAGAAAGAGGCCCTGCCTCGACCCATATTGTGAAGTAGTAGATAGCCACAATGGCATGTTTCATTTGTCCGGGAGCGGTAGGGAGTTGTCCAATTAGGTCGATTCCCCACATGGCAAAAGGGTAAGGTGAACTGAGGGACGACAATCACTCAGGTGGCTGGTGGTTCAAGTTTGATATTCTTTGACATGGCTCACAAGATTGAACAAAACTCCTTGCATCTTGGTGGATGGTCGGCCAATAGTACCCCATACGAAGCACCTGATATGCTAGAGCTTCCCCACCTATGTGGTTCCCACAGTCCCATAGTGGACCTCTCTTAGTGCCCATTTAGCATTATCAGGTTGCAAGCACCTAAGTGAAGGGAGGGATCTGCCACTTCTGTAGAGGTACCCCTCTAATAAACAAAATCGGACCGAGAGTCTTTTAATTCTTCGAGCTTGGTCAGGCTCTTCGGGAAGCTCCCCCTCAAGAAGGTAGGTAATGATCGGGTCCATCCAGTAAGGTTTGTGATCCAGGGAGCAGATTTCTTTATTTGTTGCTATGCTTGGTTGGGAGATCACTTGGAGGGGAATTCTTGGTAAGGATTGGCCTCCGTTTGCCACTATTTTAGCCAGAACATCTGCACGATGGTTTTGGTGTCGAGGGACCTGATCGATCTTGAACCCCTTAAACTTATTTTTTAGCAACTGAGCTAGCTTTAGATAGGCAGCCATATTATCTCTCTTTGCCTGGTACACCCCAGTCACCTGATTGACAACAAGCAATGAGTCGCTCTTGACTTGTAAGTAACCGGCCTCTAGTTCGATGGCTACCTTCATCCCAACTAGGAGGGCTTCATACTCTGTTTCATTATTGGTGGCTTTAAACTCGAATCTGAAACAGTGACAGAAATTAGTTCCCTCCGGATCTATTAAAATTATGCCAGCTCCTCCCCCAGCTTGCTCGGATGCTCCATCTATAAAGAGGGTCCATGGCTTGCAGCCTTTCGGCCAATTGTCGATCTCGAATGTCTTTTCAGGGATCTCATTTGGTGCTGAGGGATCCTCTTGATCTGAGAGTGCCGAAAATTCTGCCACGAAGTCAGCCAAAGCCTGTGCCTTAATCGTGCTTCGGGGCTTATACTTTAAATCGAACTGAGTGAGCTCTAGGGCTCATAAGACTAGCCTTTCAGACACGTCTGGTCTTTGGAAGAATTGGCGGAGAGGTTGTTTTGGCTACCATGGTCTTGAGGAAGCGACAGGAAATTAGGGCCACAACTTTGCAACCTAGGTCTCACAGGCAACTATGCCTTTATGAACCAGACCCTTCCTGGCTGGGGGTGGTGCCCGGCCAAGGCTAAATGAGGGCCATTTGGCAATCCTTGTCTTTGAGGAAGCGACGGGCAACCAGGGCCACAACTTCACAACCTTGGTCTGGTAGGGAATTATGCCTTTATAAACCAGACCCTTCTTGGTGGGGGGTGGTGCCCGTCCAAGAAAGTAGGAATGTCATGCGGCCTTTCCTAATTTATGGCGATCATGGCGGATTTTTATGGCAAATACTGGCGACAGAATGCAGACAAGTGTAGATGGAGAAAAAAAGAGATTCTTTATTGATTAATCAATCGGTGACATACATTTTTTAGTCGATACATGTACCATGTGGTACCTAATTAAGGTGGCACCAGTGAATTCACATCTCTTCTATAGGTATAACTTCTTTTAACTCTTCTATAGAGTGGTCACTGGCCCACCCTCTATATTCCTCTTCAACGTCTTCTGTAACTGGATCCTGTACCTCGGGCTCTTCCTCTACTGCCTCTATCTCTTCTTTAGCATCTGGGTTTTCATGGTTACCTCTTGACAATTCTTGGGCCTGCCTGAGAGTTAATTGCGCATATTGCTTGGCAAATGCTGCTGGATTGGTAAACACAGCGTAACATTTACGCGATGCATGCTTGTCCCCTCATACCTCACCTACATTGTCTCTTACTGGGAATTTCAGGACGTTATAGTAGATTGACATGACAACCTTAAGGGTTGATAGGAATGACCTTCCAAGGATGGTGTTGTAGGCAGACGGGGTGTCTACTACGACGAAGTCTGTCATCAGGTTCTGCTGGAGTGGCACTTTCCCAACTAACATAGGTAGGATCATAGATCCCGTTGGTATCAATGAGTCTCTAGTAAATCCATACAACGGGGTGGTGCAGCTATTATATCATGGATTTTTCAGGTTGAACTGTTCCAGCACGTCCTTGAAGAGGATGCCAACGCTTCTATCAGTATCAACTAGAACGCGGTGGACTAAGCAGATGGCTATCTGTACAGTGACAACCATGGGGTTATCATGAGGTTGTACCATGTTGTACATGTCGTTCTCTGTGAAAATAATCTGAGTAGAGCGGGAGGATCCTGGTGTACCTTGGACGATTTTAAGAACATCCTGATATGCTTCGATCTGGAGCACTTTTCTAGGATGGTTCTTCCTAAAATTGTTGAAAGTTCCTACTAAGGTTGGACCCCCACTGATGGTGTGGATAATCTGGATCTGTATTAATGTCTGCATGTACCTCATTTCCAATCTGGATGTTATCTCGCACCTGCTGTAGAAACTCTACCAGGCAGCCTCTCCTTACCAACGCCTCGATCTGGTTGCATAAGTTGTAGCACTCTAAGGTGTTATACCCCGCATGCTTATGGAAATCGTAATATTTGTAGTGATTTCACTAATCAGCTGGTATCTTAATCGGACTAGGCTTCTTGAGCAGCCCCTTATCTTAGATGGCGATGTAGATGGTTTCAAGGGATGCATTGAGAGTGGTGTAATGAGTGTACCCCTTCCTCCTCTATATCTATCCACGCTACTTCCCTTGGCGAAGGTGTTGCTCTGGGAGGGGTTCATCTGGCTGGGTACCGATCCCGCTGAGGCTGATAATGTACGGTTCAGTACATCTGTCCCAGAGTACTTGTCGGCTGGCTTCTTGAATTTATGGGGTAGCTCTGCCTCCCTTATTCTTCTAGAGAATGGAGCGTTCATCTCGCCCATGGGGTCCTTCCGCTTCTCCCGATGCTTACCCTTCTTTAGCTCCTAGATCTCTTTTGCCATCCTGGCAACCTGATTCGGAGGTGCTTGTTTCCACCGTTCCTAGACTAGACCTCAGATCTTCATTATCAGACCCCTATGATGCTACGGAGGATTCGTCAAGGTTCACTCCCTTGGAAGGATTTTCTCTGGCCCTTCTTCTGTTGTTGGTGCTACCTCCTACAGCCGATCGAGGTTGCCTACCCGCAATTGCTGGTTGTGCTGGATGATGATGCTTCTTAGGTAGGATGTCAAAGGCAGACTTTATCTGTCGGGGTCAAAAATTTGTTGGTCGGTCAAAGACCGGGGGGCATCGGGCTAAGTCTATCATGGACTGGTATTGGAGGTGGAGGCCCCAATATATCAAAGGCTGGTATCCTAGTACCAAGTCGGCTGGTATCTCCCCTGGTATTGGGTACCGCGGGCTGAGGGGTGATACCTTCCACGATCAATCTGAGGAAGATGGTCTCTACGAAAGTTGTGGCAAGTTGGTCTAGGGTGGCCTGGTTGTCTATTAGAGCAACTGGGACCTGGGGGTAGCCCGCGAAGTAGCTGTAGGTGTGGGCGCTGGGTTGCGATGCTTCAACCCCTTTCTTTGCTTCTGACCCATCAGGGTTGAAGCGACAGACAGGTTCCCTTTTTGATCAGGCTGCCCCTGGGAGGATTAGAGCCTCATATCAATATGCTGCAAAAAGAAAATTCACAGGCTTTTTAAATGGGTGTGGAAATTTCCTCCCACAGATGGCGCCAAAAAGTGTTGATCGAAAATTTGCTATGGGTGAGGAATTTCAATTAACACCTTCAGAATGCTACCTGGTAGGTCGTGGTCTGGAAGATATCTCTCCCGTAAAGTGATGCAGATGGAACGGGTGTAATGGAGAAGAAAGGAGGAAGTAGTATGCAGTATAGGATAAAAGTGGTACTGTTTTATTAATCACAAGGTTGGTAACAATGGTAGTAAAATTTAGGATCACAATAATATTGTTCCTACTTCTCTATTTACACAAAATGGTGATGGAGAACTCGTTCTTGTCGATAAGTGGATATTTTCTCTCAATGGTGCTCCCGAAACTCTCACTGTTTCTGGAACCGAAAAAAGCCTCTGAGAAACCCCCCCCCCCCCCCCCCCCAACTTCATCTTCCATTGCCATATTTATGGACCCCTCCCCTCTCATCCATGAGAATCCGGTCATTTTATTGAGAATTATTTGGAGTCCTTTTTTAAGCTTTGAAAGACGTTGATTGAGGCTAAAGGTGCTGGATTTTGATTCCTCCAATTATTGTCTCATTTAAATAGTGATTCGGTTAACCATTTGGTCGTATTTATGGCGCTTTAAATGGCGAAGGGTCAACCCTTTTCTTCTACGCTGCTTGGAGTAAAATTTCTACCTATGTATCTTAGTGGCATGGTACACTGATGTACCGATCGGCTCTTGTTTGTGTGGCACTTGTTCTAGTATGCTAGTATCTTTATGGCGGAATTCTTCTTGCTTGGCGGGTAGGATACCTATCTCGGTTGGATTCTGGGTCAATATCGCAGTACTAGGATACTGGGTGGATGCTGTGGTACCTAGGTAAATGTCGCGATATCAAGGTACCAGGCGGGAGGTATCGAGGTGTCGGTTCTGCTTGATACCAGGTGTAGAGGCACAATGCGGTACCTGTCTTTCTCGGGCCGTGGTTCCGGTGCTTCATCCGGTACCAGGTTAGTGAGGCATTCGCAACTTTACCAGGTATCAATCCTTCCTAGATTGCAATACCGATGCTTCCGGGTACCTGGGAGCTGGGAATGGTTCCCCTCAAGATCCTACTAGGCATCGGCTCGATGAAAATTTCTCCTTTGGACCCCTGCCAACAAAGGTTGTTAACAATAATATTTAAGGTCACAACATATAAGATTGTTATTCATCTCGAAAGAGAATCACTTGGACGAACAAAATGATTCATATTGCCACATTATCTAATTTATATAGTAATTGAATTGTTAATCTGTTTCTTAGGAAAAACTTCAAAAAAATACCAAGAATATCAACAAAATTATTTAATTATTATAATTTTGAATAAAAATAAAATATATTGAGACTAAACAGAATTTGTCCCAATAGATAGTTTATTTGGACGAATAATTTATTTCGTCCCAATAGACAATATATTAGGAAAAAATGTTTCGTCCCTAAAAGTCTTACCACTTTGGATAAAATTTGCCTCGATAGACTGTCTATTGGGACGAATAATTTATTTTCGTCCCAATAGACGTTTCTATTGGGACAAAAATATTTCGTCCCTAAAAGTCTTACCACTTTGGATGAAATTTCTCCCGATATACAGTCTATTGAGACAAATGATTTATTTCGTCCCAATAAACGTTCTATTGGGACAAAAATGTTTTGTCCTAAAAGTCTTACCACTTTGGACGAAATTTGTCCCGATAAAAAGTTTATTGGGACGAATAATTTATTTCGTCTCAATAGACGTTATATTGGGACAAACAAAATCCGTCCCTATAAATCTTGTTAGATTTGCAGTTTTTAAGGACGAATAATTTATCTCATCCCAATAGACATTCTATTGGGACAAATGGTTTTTTAGGTTTGAATTTTTTTGGGTCGAATAATTTAATTCGTCCCGTAGACGTCCTATCGGGACGAAAAAAATTCATCCCTAAAATTCTCGTCCCTAAAGCCCAAATTTGTTATAGTGAGAGTAGACCACTGATATTTTGGTCAAATGGATTAAAGTGATATATTTATAAAAAAATAAAGGACTTAAATTGCTAATATAACAAAGACGTTTAAATATGTGATATTTCACCAAAAAGTATGGACTTTAGTGAAATTACCCCATTTATTATTAATTGAAAACCGACAAATATATTGAATCATGCATGTTTCATTGATATATACTAACATATACATTATGAACGGTAACATGGTCTGTATACGTATACCAACACGCAACCAGATGTATGGAAACCACCCCATTATGGCTCCGATACCAAAGAAGCAAAAATGATATAGCAGCGTACCTTATTAGTGGAAGACTTCACATGAGGGTTGCACGAAATTTCGGCCACTGATGATTGATCATGCCTAAATTGTTGTATATTTCGGCCCTCAATCCTATTCCTTTGTCTCGTTCTTGTGTGTATTTTCTATATATTTTATTTCTAATAGGCTCATTAGTGCTAATTGCAGGCAATAGATGTAATTCTGGGTTTGGAAGCTTGTTGCGGTGATTTCGGCAGAAAAAGGGCGAAAGTAAAGGCAAAAGAGTACAAACAGCTCTACAGTGCGGGTCCGGTTCGGGTCTAGTACCGGTCGCAATCGCACTCCGACCGCACTCCAGCCGCACTCATGTTCATAGCCGGGACAGGATGCAGTAAAGAGATAAAGTGCGGGTATAGTGCGGGTCATCCAACTGAACTCCACCCGCACTTGCACCAAGAACAGAAGAGCAGAATTGCACCTGACGTTAGAGTGCGGGTACTGTGCTGGTCATCAAACCGCACTCCACCCGCACTTGCACCAAGAACAGAAGAGCAGAATTGTACCTGGCATTAGAGTGCGGGTACTGTGCGGTTCACCAAACCGCACTCTATCCGCACTTGCACCAAGAACAGAAGGTAGATTTTGCACCTGACAGGGAAGTGCGATTCAAGTGCGATCACAGTGCGATTCCAAGTGCGGGTCAAGTACGGCTAATTCAACCGCACTCCACCCGCACTAATGCCCTGATCGGAGAACTGAAGTTGCAGACAACCCATACAGTGCGGGTACAGTGCGGGTAACTCACCCGCACTCCACCCGCACTCCGAGCGCGACAACTTCTGGTTTCAAGCTTAAGTGACCTATTTTTCCATCCTCTATAAATAAAAAAGGATGGGAACGAACCAGAAGATCACCATACCTCCCAACACTTGTATCTTTAGCTAGTAACACATCTCCCTCTCATCCAAACCATCTCTACTCAATCAAAGGCATCTAGGAGACTTGGATTCAAGCTTCAAGGAAGGAAATCAATCTTCAAGGGTTATCTCTACTCTCTCTCTTAGTTATTAGTTTGTAATAGAACATGAGTAGCTAAAATACCACACTATGGGGTTGATGTTATTTGTTTGATGGATATTTTGGGCTTTGTAAATAAACTCTATGTGTTATATTTATTCTATCTCTATATTTCATTCCATTACTTGTATTGATTGCCATTATTGACTTGCTTGGATACACCCTCTTTGCATGTTGATTTGGATTACTTGAGTAGGCAATTAGGTTGTCTAATGCTCCATTGAATGGAAGGATTTCTGGAAATCCGGCTCTATAACCATGCCCTTAATCTAATCTAGAATTAGTGGCTTTCACTATACATCCTAGGTTAGCCACTTGTGAGAGAATTAGAAGCCTCCACTATACACCCTAGGTTGGCTACTTTAGTGATTTTACGAGAACTAACCTTCGAGTAGAATTCGGTTGATAACCTCGAGCCTCATCCAATCCCAAATGGGTGGCCTTCACTATACATCCTAGGTCGGCCACTTGTGAGGGAATTGGAAGCCATCACTATACATCCTAGGATGGCTACATTAGTAATAGGTTGAACCATAGCTAGATATATGAGCATTCATGGAACAAGTCCCAATTGAGTAACTAGCCACTGTTGGTTGCTTAAGAGGGATTAATCGCTAGTAGGAGGTCTTCACTATACATCCTAGGTTGACCTCTTGCTAGAGATATATGCCAACACTATACACCCTAGGTTGGTTACATTTATCAAAACGTACTTACTTGAGAGTTTGTTGCAATTGCTCCAATATTCACTTACGAGTCCATCAACTCTATAGTTCCATCATCATTCATTCATCCCTCCATTGTCATCCATTTATTTGCTTTCATAGTTTATTTTATATTGTATCTTCATTCACTATCACTTTACTTTTATGCTTGCTAGTTATATTAATCATAATCTTATCACCGCTACCCCGATCTCAGTGGACGACACCAGTGCTTGCCGCTTTGCTTGTATTTATACTTGTGAACGCATCGCATAGGTTTTATAAATTGTTTTGACGGACAGTTTTCTGACGGCAAAAACCTTCTCATCAATGATGGTGTGTGCAGAGAACTGAAAATCGATAGATATACCGAAATATCAACCGATGTATCCGTATTTTGGAGGGATCGATATCGAAACACGCAAATATCCAATATCTTACAGAATATCAGGCCGATTTTGAAATATCCGTAAAAACCTCTCGATATTCCCAAAATATCCCGATATTCCCGAAATTTCATGAATTTCACCCCGAAAATCCATGGATATTTTGCATATTATTAAAATAATTTTTTTAAATCCTAAACAATTAAATTATTGTTAAAATAATTTAGATTGAAAATTATTTTTGAAAAAGCATTAACAAATTTATAAAAATTTCCAACATAATAGTCAACAGTAAAATTATTGAGGACTTGAAGTAAAATTGGACAAAGAACCAAAGAGTGGACGTGTAAAATATGTAAAATTATGTGAAAGAAATCTGAAAAAAAAAAATTGTTTGTGACTCATATGTGTAAAACTAATTCCAAACAATATTAAATATGTACCAATCAATTTATAAATATGTAGAATTTGTTTTTTTGTAACTTTGTGCCGACATTCCAAATAAAGGAATCTCAAAATTGTTTGTGCAAAATGTGTAAAAACCCACAATTGTTTCTTTTGAGTAGAGAATCTAAAGAACTCAATTATTTGGTATGGGCCATGTGACAATGAATCAAAATGATAGAATTTTGAAAATACTATGGCAGAGAATAATAATGATTGAATTTTGAAAAATAGAAACAAAATGAATGCATATGGCCATATGAATCATGTATTATTTATTCGTTGTAGCGAATATAAAATAATCTTCACTCTTCCCTTTCAAGTTTTCATTCTACACAACTACACTTTACATTGCAAATTTTACATAACAAGTTTATCTCAAATTCTCAGTATCTTCATCAAATAATCAGGTACGTAAATATTTACTTTGATATTTATTTTATAAAAATTAATGATATTATAATTGTATGCAAAATTTAGATGTTGTGTGGTATTGTTTCTAAAACTCATTAGAATTTTCATAAATATAAATTTATTGATACAAAATTTAATTTTGTTTTGATAGGGAATTATATTGCATTAGATGTCTAGTACTAAAAATGATCCGGCATGGGAGTATTGCAAACAAATACAGAATAATAAAAATGGTACTATATGCACATTTTGTGGTCACACAATGCAAAATGGAGGAATTACCAATTTTAAATTTCATTTGACCGGTAATGAGTCGTATAAAAATGTAAAAGTATGCACAAATGTGCCACCGGAAGTTAAATTTCAAATATCTCAATTGCAAAAAAATAAAGAAACAACAAAAAAAAAGCTACAAGGGAGATTGAACAAATTCAATAAGAATTGGAGGGGAAGTTTCCCTGATACAGAAGATGAAGAAGTTATCTATCAATATCCTGAAGGTATGTTTCTTGATGAACGAGATGATTACCGTTCAGCAATAGATGCATCCAAAGCATCTAAATGGCAAAGAGAACAAGAAGCAAGAATCTTTTGAGGGAGGTCAAAAAGAGGAGAGAGTTCAGAAGCAAGTGGTAGTAGCCTACCACCATAATAAGTACGTCGCACTCAAAGTGGACGGGAGCCGCATTATAAACTTCCAGTTGCACCTTCATTGTACAAATCATCGGGTGAAAAGCAAAAGAATATTAAAGATATGTTCAAGGGGGTAGCATTAAAGAAAAAATGGGGAGGCTAGTATCGAAGTTTTTTATTTATGATAATGTGCCCCCACATAAAGCCGGCTCTCATCATCTTAAGAACATGATTATTGGTGCTCAAGAATCAGGTATTATTTTTTCTTAAATAATAATGTTTTTGAAATTTTTGATTTGTTTTTACTTTTTATTTCACAATTAAATTTAACATGCATGTGAATATAGGTGTCGGAGTTCAACCACCATCAGCACATGAAATTAGGCAGAAGTACGTAGACATTGAGTACAAGGAAATGAAAGAGTATGTTGATAACTTCAAAAATAAATGGGACAAATATGGCTACACCATAATGTGTGATGGGTGGATGGGACTAACAAGATTGTCGATAATTAATTTTTGGTGTATTGTAAGGGTCACACAATTTTCCTAAAATCTGTTGATGCATCCAAAAAAATTAAAGATCATCAGTATATATTTATGGATTGCTCAAAGATGTGGTGAAAGAGGTCAGTGAGAAGAACGTTATGCAAATTGTCACAGACAATGGCTCTGCATTTGTGAAAGCAAGTAAAAAATTGGTGAAAACATATTCCTTATTTTGGACTCCTTATGTAACACATTGTATAGATTTGATTTTTGAGGATATTGGAAAGAAGGACATTGTTGCAAGTGTCATTCATGATGCTAGGGTTGTGAAAAACTTTATATATAATCATGGATGGTTAATATCGCAAATGAGGGAGGTTTGTAAAGGGGAGATAGTGCGGCTTGGTGCAACTCGATTTGCAACCAATCATATTGCCCTTGATAGTATTTTGAAAAACAAAAGACACATTTGAAACAATTATTTACCAGTGATGCATGGGCTACAAATCGATTGAGTCGAATAGCAAATGGAAAAAGAATAGAACGACATATTTTAGATTTAGAGTTTTGGGATAATGTTGCTTCTGTACTTAAAATATATGAGCTACTGTATCGGGTTCTGAGATTGGTTGATACAGAAGTTGTACCCACTGTGCCTATCGTGAATGAGTTAATGCATGTGATGAAAGATGCAGTAAAACAACAAAGAGGGAGTAAATGGGTTCTAAACATTATACAAAACTAGTAGGATAAAATGCTCAATCACCCACTACATGCTGCAGGTAAATTTAATTTTGAATTGTTTGTTATTCATAATTAAAATTTAGTATAGTATTTATACTAAATTTTTTTTTCTTCTAGCTTACTATTTGAACCCGAAGTACCAATATAGAGACAATATTGGGGATAATTCAGATCTTCTGAAAGCCGTACATAATGTCTATGGGCAATTAGACATTGAAGCTGCAGGAATTGCTAATTTTGGAAATGAGGTAAAAAGTTATAATTTATAATCAATTTTATAATTCCAATATTATAACTTCTTTGCATGTGAGTATTGTGTCGTATTAATATATATTATATACATATTGATCTCATGGATGTAGCTCATATACTTTAAGGATGGAAGGAAAAGTTTTGGTGAACGAGTAGTCATTGCAGCTAGAAGCAAAATGCAACCGGGTATATAACTTTTTATTACAAAAATTTACATATTAATAATAAATAATAATATCATTGAAATAATACACATACTTGTAATACTTAATGATTTTTATTACAGCTGATTGGTGGGTAATGTATGGAACTGTGCTCCATCATTGCGTGCAATAGCAGTTCCCATACTGTCACAAACATCATTGTCTTCTGCATGTCAAAGAAATTGGTCCACGTTTGCTTTAATCCACACAAAACAAAGGAACAGTGATCGGACTATTTTATACATATTTTAGGTCCCCATTTTTCCTATTGTTTGTTCTCGTTTTCAAGCGTATTTTGTATATAATGTGTTTGTTGAGCCTTGTGTAGGTACATATTCCCTATTTCAAGGTTTTGAGCTTAAAGAATAGTTTAGGAGGCAAAAAGATCCAAAAAAGAGAATAATTGGAAGATTCCGAGTGCCGCGCCTCACCGTTGACACAAACCGCGGCGTGATCTAAGACCAGCTGTGATCCACGGTTGATCCATTGCCGAGCCAGAATGCGACACTAAGTCCGTGGCAGAACCCCCTCTAACTTCCAGCAGCTTACGGGACGAGTGAAGAAAAGAAGACATTCGGCGGTCAGTTCGGCGGTCACCGGACCACCATTCAAAACGCCGTTTGAAGACAATAGATCCCAGAAGTTTGGCACCCAGTTTGGCAGTCACACCATGACCGCTGTTTCAACAGCCATTTTAGTCCAGAAGAACGCCAGTAATTCGGCGATCAGAAAGGCGGTCACCCCAAGCGCCGATCCAACCGCCGATCGACCAGCGAGAGGCCAATTCTGGTGAATTTTCAGGGGCAGTTTCATCCTTTCACCATCATTTCTAGCCCTAACCTCCCAACACTATAAATTCACCTCTGCTCTCTTCTCTTCAAACATACACAGAATATACATATCCAGAACTTCATCTTCTTCTTCATCAACCAAGAGAGAGAAAAGCTTCCAAGCTTCCATAGAGGTTTTCCTCCATGGAAGCTCACCACCACCATTTCTACCCATCTTTCCCCACATTTGTGAGTAGATTTTATAGAGTTAGGAGAGGTCTTTGGACCAAATTCGGGCAAGCAAGGATGGAGCTCTTGGAGCGGTTCTTCAAGGGTTGTATCTAAACTCATTCTCCATGTATATCTTGTTTTCCATTTGTGTAATCCTCATTTGGGAATATTTGTAATCCTACACTTTAGCTATTTATATATGATGATTTTTATGTTCATTTGAGTTTTGATTCATTCTTGTGATTATTGAATATATCTCTTATCTTGAAATGCTTATGTATGGAGATTGGAAATTAATATGTGTTCATGAATGGGATTAGGAGTAGATTAATGTAATTGTAGGAGTAGTTGTAATCAAATGTCCCATTTGTGTGTGCATGTTGATGGAAGGTCAAATTGCATGTGTATGGATGGGTTTGAGTGAATTAGAGTTAGGATTGTGCTTTAAGAAGGCCATCCGGGCATAGTCTTGGCTAATTAGCTAGTAAGAATGAATGAGCTTGTTAATTGCCATGTTTAAAGAGGTTTGGCTCATTGTTTTTGTTATATATTGGACTTTGGCTACTTCTCACACTAGGGGCTCTAGGTGAGTTGTGGTTGGAGTTACAATAATTGGGAATTCGACTATTTCTTGCGCTAGTGGCTCTAGGTAAGTTATGGTTGGAGGAGCAATTACTCTTTCCACATTCATTACACCTAACGTTGCCATTTTACACTACCATGTTAGTATTGGGGCTCAATCTAGCATTGGTTTGTAGAATCGGTTCACTTATGTTGGTTGCGGTTTCGCGTTTGAGAGGCTCTCAACACACTCTTCAACCGTTAGCTCTATGAATGGGTATAAATCACATTGAGGCAAAAACGAACCCTTAACTTGAGTGGATGTGCTTAATTGGTTAACAATCTAATAGATGTGCCTTTGTGTTTGGTGAGCTTATTGTTCCATTTGTGTACATTATCTTGAATCTCTCCAATCCACCATTTTATCATTTATCCATTTAATCACCATTCTCACCCCTCCACATTCTTTTGTTTTCATTTGCACTATTTTCCTTTTCATTTTCTTTGCACGCACACACAACTACACACACCATTCTCACCTCATCTGCATTCTATTTACATGCTTTCCCTAAACTCTAAAACTTGAAACGGTTAACAAACACATCCCTGCGGAACGATACCCTTGCTTGCACGTTGTACTAGTTTTATTTCTATATATGTCTTTTGACTCGTGCCTTATAGCAAGGTTGATTTTATTATAAATATTTGACGATGCTTTCAACGACACAAAAATCTACACATCAAACAGTCTTGCCTATTCAGAGCTTGAACAACTTGTTTACTGTTAATATAATATGAAGTTGAAACTTAGGGATATAACAGCTTGAAAAGATAAAGTAAATGAAACTGATTTTATGGATCTACTTCAAGTAGCTACTGAAGCAGGAGAAGATAATGAGAATCCTATTTTTGACTATGTTAGACCTACTTCTTTGGATGATGATGAGGGATATCCTGATCCACATATTGCTTTTCACGCTCGAGACATTGGAAATAATGTTGAACAAGTGATTAGAGAAGAAGTTGGTGTAGATCGTGGAGTTATTGTTTCCAGCTCTTCCGATGACCAACATACCTCTGATGGAAATAGTGGAGGAAAATGTTGGTTCTAGGTTTTGGATTGCGCAGCGGAATGGGGTCTTAAAATTTTTATGCAATCATCAAGTAAACCTATTTGTACAGTAATAATGGAAAACAATAAGAAGGAGAAGAAACTATTTCATACCAGCGTTTGAAGGCTCCTTCTTTCTTTTCCGATCTGCTTCCTGATTTGAACCACAAGATCTTCCCGACTATGTCCCGCGATTGGCAACAGCGTGTGGGCGAGTCACGGGTTTCAGGAACTTAAGTGGAGGTAGAAGAAACTAACGAAAACAACTCTTGTTTTCTAGGTGTGTAATTCGGCCACACTCAGATCAAAAACATAAATGTATATATATATATATATATTTATATTTTGCCGCACACCTCTTGGTTTCCTTCTATTTAATTCACACAATTAATCCATTTAATGCATTTAATCAATTCAATGCAATTTAATCCATTCAATGCAATTAATCCATTCAATGCAATTGAATCGAGAGAATTGATCTATTCTCTTCTATGCGTGTATCAGTTTTCAAAATAAATATCTTATATCTATTCATTGTTTAACTGATAACTTTCATTAATTAATCCGTTAAAATATCTAATATTTATAAGGATAATTAACAACTTTGAATTTAAACGTTTTAAATTTAACATACAAAAATAAAATAATCAAATTATCTTATCTTCATTCAAACACAGTTATCAATCAACACCCTCCAACTAATGATTAATCGTATAATTAAATAATCAATTTAATCACTAATATTCTTTAATTAAATAATCTCATTATTCAATTAATTCCCAAATAGATACGTGTCACTTTCGTAACACAATTAATTGGACAATCCAATTAATCAACCGTGATTCTTGTAACCTTTAATCAATCGGGCTAGCAAGGGGACCTAATGGACCCACAATATTTCGAGCTCCAATAATCCTTAGAAATAATTAATTAAACTCTTTAATTAATATTTCATGATTATTAATTTCGGCGTTATTCCACTAAAAACCCGAAGCTGCATTCTCTCAACTGTAGATGTTCTTACACAAACCAATAACTTTCGGTGTCCATCGATATAGCTATTACATATGGTATAATCCTCCACAAGTAGTTCGTAATTAGAGCTGGGTCATAATGTCCATTATACCCCTCTAATTACATATTTTCCATTAAGTACCATTAATTCTCTAATGAACAATAAATCAGGTATTCTTTATGGAATTAGAAGAGCGCTCATATTGTTCAAGCCCCGAATCAACCCTTAAGGGAACTACTATCTACTTCTCGTAAGAATGAGTGGATTCCACTATTGTGTACAAACTTTCCCAGCCACAAGCCAAACCGTGATCCCAACATACAGAGTATATTGATCGTTAATGTAACTCCGATCTCACCCATGGTATATCAAAAACCACGATCTAACCTGGAGGAGTCGATAAGACACTCAGGATTAAGATCACCCATTTATAGCCATCATTTGTCGATATATATGAATCTCATCATGTAACGGATCTTATTGAGAGATTCATATAGATAGTGGCCCAGTCCTATATGATCATATCACATAAGGTGCCTCCATTCTCATATCACCATATGAATGATCTAGGATAAGATCACCTTACATTATGAAATAGACCGCAATTGTAGATTAACCACAAATAAAGTACCTAGCTTTATTTGCTATCTACGGACTCTTTAGATTACTCATTTCAAAATGAATCCATCTGTATATGACAATCATATACTCAGTTTGAATTACATCCGGCAATCTTGGATGTTAAATACACATGTTATATAAAAGTATGAAACAATTTGAATGAATAAACTATTTCTTTTATTTATGTTCATTTCACATTTACAAATTACAAGCTTTAGGGCAAAAACCCCAACAATCTCCCACTTGCAATAAAGCATGTGAGACATGTCTTGTAAACCTAGACCCTATAGGTGACCCGTAAACACTTTAGCTGGTAAGATCTTCGTAAATGGATCGGCATGATTGTCCTGTGACTCTATCTTGGTCACGATCACATCTCCTCTCTGCACTATCTCTCTGATGAGATGATATTTCCTCTCTATATGCTTCCCTTTCTTATGGCTTCTTGGTTTTTTGGAGTTAGCCACAGCACCAATGTTATCACAATAAAGTGTAATAGGCTTATCCAGATCTGGAACAACTTCCAGATCATTCAAGAATTTTTTAGAGCTAAAAAGCCTCTTTAGCAGCTTTACAAACGGCTACGTATTCAACATCTATGGTAAAGTCAGCAATACAAGATTGCTTAACACTTCTCCAGACAATGGTTCCACCACCAAGGGTGAATACTGATCCAGACGTGGATTTCCAAGAATCCCTGTCTGACTGAAAATCAGAATCTATGTATCCTAACGGGACCAAATCCTGTCCAGAATACACTAGCATATAGTTTCTTGTTCTCCGAAGATACTTGAGAATAGTCTTGACAGCAACCCAATGATCCAATCCTGGGTTGGAATGGTATCTACTGGCTACTCCCACTGCGCAGCAGATATCAGGTCTCGTGCATAACATAGCATACATGAGACTGCCTACCGTAGACGCATAGGGAACACGTCTCATATCTTCCACTTCTTGAGGTGTCTTAGGACACTGTTCCTTAGACAAGTGAACTCCATGCCTAGAAGGTAAATTACCTTTCTTGGAGTTCCACATCGAAAATCGCACAAGGATCTTGTAGATATACGATACCTGAGACAATGCTAGGAGTTTGTTCTTACGATCCCTTAAGAGTTGGATCCCTAGAACATAACTCGCCTCTCCCAAATCTTTCATTTGGAATTGGCTAGCCAGCCAGCCCTTTACTTCCGATAATTCCCCTACATCATTCCCAATGAGTAGGATATCATCTATGTATAGGACTAAGAAAACTACTTTCTTGTCAATGTCTCGCTTATGGACACAAGGCTCATCAAAATTTTGCTCGAAGCCATAGGTTTTGATCATATCATCAAACCTTATGTTCCAAGATCTAGATGCTTGCTTCAGTCCATAAATGGACCTTCGCAACTTGCAAACCTTTTGCTCTTGATCTGGAGACACGAATCCCTTTGGTTGTATCATGGATGCAGTCTTGACGTTCATTTGCCAAATTTCATAATCAAAATGGGCAGCAATGGATACGAGAATCCTAATAGACTTAAACATGTCTACTAGCAAGAAGCACTCTTCATAATCGACCCCTTCTTTCTGGGTATAACCCTTGTCCACTAGTCTTGCCTTGAAGGTCTCTACCCTTCCGTCTACTCCTCTCTTTCTCTTGTAGATCCACTTACACCCTATGGGTTTTACCTCATCCGGTAAGTCTACAACTTCCCAGACTGAGTTAGAGTACATGGACTCCATCTCGAGATTCATGGCTTTAAGCCATTCCTCTTTGTTAGGATCTTCCATTGCATTCTTAAATGTCAATGGATCATCCACACTACCTATAGAAACGAAATCTCGTCCCTCACCTATACCCAAATAGCATTCAGGTTGTCTCACAACCCTCCCACTGCGGCTAGGTGGTAGTGTATCCTGACTAGGAATCATCTGACTATCAGATGTCAATGGATCAACAACTCTTGTTGACTGAGCACTAGTCGTACCAGGCTCCATTTCATTCAATACAATCTTGCTACGAGGTTTATGATCACTAATATAGTTATCCTAAAGAAACGTTGCATTTGTCGATACAAATACTTTGTTCACTTCAGGACTATAGAAGTATCCACCTCTGGTCTCCTTGGAATATCCCACAAACAAGCAGACTACAGATTTGGGGTCTAGCTTTCCACTTCTGTTCTTCAGCACGTGTGTTGGACACCCTCATATGCGGAAATGTCGTAAACTAGCTTTACGACCATTCCACAACTCTAAGGGAGTCTCCGGAACATATTTGGATGGGACTACATTCAAAATGTAAGCCGCAGTTTGTAACGCATATCCCCAAAAGGAACTTGGTAATGATGAGAAACTAATCATAGATCTCACCATTTCCATAAGGGTTCTATTTCTCCTCTCCGCGACACCATTCTGTTGTGGTGTTCCAAGAGCTGTGAGTTGGGACACTATTCCATGCTCGACCATAAAGTCTTCAAACTCTTGGTCAAGGTACTCACCTCCATGATTCGATCGTAGAGACTTGATAGTCTTTCCTAATTGATTCTCAACTTCAGCTCGGAACTCTTTGAACTTTTCAAAAGTTTCCGACTTCTGTTGCATTAGGTAGACATATATGTATCTAGAGTAGTCATCTATAAAAGTGATATATTACTCATAGCCATCCCTTTCTTTAACATTCATCGGTCCACAGACATCTGAATGTATAAGCTCTAGTAGTTCTTTAGCTCTAAGCCCTTTTCCAGTAAAAGGTCTCTTGGTCATTTTACCTTCCAGACAGGATTCACAGACAGGTAAGGTGCCAAACTTTACCTCACTTAAAGGTCCGATTTTAACTAGTCTATCTATCCTGTCAAGGTTAATATGGCCAAGTCTTAGATGCCACAGATACGTTTCGTTTTCTGGAGAAATCTTTTGTCGTTTCATTTTTGGTTTTTCAACTTTAAACATTTAAGCATTGAGCAGTGTTGTATGTATTAACGGCCTTAAAACATACAAATTGTTTTCGTCTAATCCTGAACATATATTCAAACCTTCTTTGTAATAATAACAGACTTATTATTAAAAGAAACAGAATATAATTGTTCCAACTGTTAGGATTATGCTCAATAGTAAGAGTGTAATATTGTAATTGACAATCTTTTCATATAAATAAAGTGATTTCTGATTCTGCAAAATCCTATAGCATTTATAATTATAATTGTCAAGCTAAATAATCATAAGGTCAAAAGACTATGAGATATGAAGAATTGTTTGTACATCCGGATATGTATGAGGTAGACACAATTCTTTAGTTAGTCTTGAATAACGTTCACAACTTAAGTTAAAGGTTGGGCATCTCTATCTTGATAAAGTTGTAGAATTCTTTTACTAGCATTTGAGTGGGATCAAATGAGTTATGATGAGTCTAAAATCATCGAAAGGTTTTTGAGTAAAAGAATCTAGTGCACTGGGTGCATTGAACTGGATCACAATGAAATACTTTATCTAGAACCATCACTAGATATAAGTCTTTTCATTATTAGGACAATCGGAGAGTCGATCTTAATCCTGAGATAAATGATGGACTTATGGTTGCAAGTGTTATCATTTGAGCTATCAATGAGTACGATTATATAGCATAGTCTATCCTCGATAGTTTGGTGGTATTCATTTGTTATTCGACAGAGGACTTCATTTATAGATATGGACATCGTGGATCCATTTATTAAATGAGAGTATAATATCATCATATGGATGTTTTGAGGTATTGGATATTAAATCTCAACGTTGAATTTTCAATAATGATTATTGAAGACATGGCTTCTGGACAAGTCAAAATATCCAAGTTCAAAATGTGGTCATATGAGGAAATATGGTAACTTGGAGAGCTATAGGCGGTCTATGAGCTCTTGGCGATTACTGATATTATTCACGAGGATACACCATCTCCTATAAGATTGTCTAGGGTATGAATGAGAAACATCTCCTTATTCTATATTTATTTAAGAGTTCAATTTTAGCTCTTTAGCGGAATGAGTTAAAATTAATAGATCGGACCCAAGTGAATCATTTGTTGATTGTGATTAGGTTATGTCTATTGAAGCTTAAATTTAGATAGCCCGCCAAGATCCACAATCCACACGTACTTGCATGGATCACTTGATATATTCTACCGGACCAATTTATGGGTCCATCTAGAATTGCATTTAATATATTAAGAATATAATATGTCTATTATTTATTTAATGGGCTGCACTATTATATTAATATATTAAAAGGAGACATTTAGGCTTGTTTCTTTTAGTAAGAATAAGTCTGGTTCACATGTGGGCTTTTATTTAAAGTCTAATAGATTAAATAAAATAAGAAAAAAAATATTGGGCCCATATATACATGGTGTGGGCGGCAAGGCTAAATAAAATAGCCCAAGATATTATTTTATTTTATTGTTTTGATTAAATGGGAATTAATTAATTATTTAATTAATTAATAGTTTAAATCAAAATCTTTTCCTGATCAGTAAATTAAATACTATGTGTTGGATTAGGGTTGGAATTCTTTTAAGTTATAGGAGTCCTAATGTGGTAAGGATTAAGTCCACATACACTCCTAATTATACAAAGAATTCGGCCACCACTAGTCCTACAAGGGTTAGGATTCTTGAATTGATAGGAATTAGGGAAAAGGATAATTCTTATTCAAGTAAGGAAATTAACCAACCCTAGATTTCCTATTCAATGAATTCGGCCAACCCTACTTGGTGAAGGAGAAAATTCGGCCAACCTATAAATATAAGGTTATGAATTTTCGGCCAAAAAGAAGCAAAATAGAGAGAGATTTTTGTTTGTTTTGAAAATAAAAAATCCTACTCTATACACATAGATTTTCGGCCAAGAGAGAAAAAGAAAATAAGTTCTCATTCGATAGTGCACTTACAAGCCTTTAACATCAAAAGGTTTTGTGCACACTTTCGATTTAGGGTTACGCGAGTTTCAATCATATTGATTGTGAATTCAAAAGTGACCGGAACTATTTTTTTTAGGCTCTTGGTGTTTTACTATTGAAGATCAAGATCAGAAATTCCATATATCCATTCTAAGGTAAGCAATTCAAAGAAAAAGGGAGACCACGCTCCTAGGTGATTCACGTACGTGCTAGGATTGAAGATCTTGCGGATTACCATCGACGTAAGTCAATCGGATCACGCGACAAGGGGTATTTAACTCTAACCATATATTTGAGTTTAATTAATTAAAGGGTTAAGGTTCAAATCTTTAGAAAAATTTTAAACTATACGAAAATTATTTTTTCGCCTTCCGCTGCGGTGTTAAGCAATTTTTCCCTACAATTGGTATCAGAGCCTTGGTTGTACCCTTTAATTAATTAACGTATATATACGTGAATCTATTTCTTTTTATTGTGATTATGCATGTTTCAGAAAGAGATGGCACTCTAGGTATTCGCATATATAATTACATGTGGAATGTATGGATTTATATATGTTGTTATAAAATGAATTGTTAGTGCTCGATTTTGGTCCTAGAATTTCAATGTATTTTTTGTTTCGGAATCGTAACAAGAAGGGTGGTCTATTATCGCCATAATTCCTTCTTGGTAGTTGCTAAGTTCTTATTAATTTTATTGTAAAAATACTGCAGTTTTTTATTGTATTAAAATTTAGTGCAGTTTTTTATTGTACTAAAAAATAAGTGCAGTTTTTTATTTGTAAAAAATACTGCAGTAGTTTAAATAAAAAAAATATTTCTGCAGTATTTTATTGTATAAAATAAGTTGTAATATATTCAAGATTCGAAGACTCGAAGATTTGAAGAAATTGGAGCATCCGGAACCGAGCTTGGCACTCGCGCGCACCGAGACAACAAGCGCGCACGCAACCAAGCGTGCAGCTGCGCTTGTTGCGGTGCAGCAGCGCTCGCGACCCATGCATGGGCTGGCCATGCGGCAGCTCATGCCCTTGCATGGGCTAGGCGTGAGCATGGGCTGCTTGGTGATCTTCGGCGCGCGAGATACGTGCGCGAGATGGTGGCTTGAAGTCTTGTTCGCCAAGAAAGGAGTTTTTTGTATTCCGTACAATTGTAATTTACATGCTTTTCTAGGATGGACCAAAATTGTGGCTATTTATTTTTATGTATAAATATTACAATATTTGTTATTGTATGATAACATGTGATATAGAATAGGAGTGCCACTCATATATCCTTTTTGGTATGAACATGCATTGAATGATTTAGGTATCTAATTGGCATCTAGATAACTTGGTAAAATCATTCTTTGGAATTTAATCACACGCCCTAAATAATTGAGTGGGAGAAGGTGTGTTAGAACACCTATGGCCTCCAAGGTTAGTTGAGCTTTATTATTTATTGATAATCCCCCCGAGAGGCGTCCATAAATGGAATTTAACAAAATACTTCCTTACAAGGATAGACTAGACAATTGACTCAAACGAGATCTACTCCCAGAGGAGGGATTTTCGTGAGAGAAAATTGAGGGTCGATATCTTGGTAACACACTCAATGTAATTTTATTGATATCCTCCCGAGAGTTCTTGTTAATAAAATTGCAAAGCTAAAATTGAAAACGCTGGTTGTTATGTTAACAATTAGGTGGGACCTAGTCCAACTAGTAAATGGTGCGAACTCTCGAAGGAGGCGTAACATTTATGGGTGTTGGATCACCGTTGAATTTTTAACGATTGAGTTATTTAATTAATTCAAGATAAATATTTGAAAGTGCTTTATCATGATTATTTAGTTATATATGCTTTTTGTTTTATTCAGAAATCATAACCCCATCACCTATGAACATCCTGAAAGATAACACTTTAACTGGAGATAATTATGTCACATGGAAAAGGAAAATTGGGTTGTTGCTGCAAAGTGAAAAACATAAGTTTGTTCTAACTACTCCTAAACCACCTGCTCCTAATAATGAATCAAGTATTTTGCAAAGAGATGAGTATGAGCAGTGGAAGACCTCAGATGATATGGCCTAATGTTACATTATGGCTACTATCTCCGACGTGTTGCAACAGCAGCATGAAGGAATGGGGTCTGCTGCTGATATTATGATGTCTCTGGAAGAGATGTTTGCTATGAGGTCTAGGACGACTAAGAGAGAGGCAGTGACTGCTTTTATGAATCTTAGGATGAAACCTTGACAGGCTGTGAAAGATCACATGATGAAAGTCATAGCACATCTAAATATTGTAGAATTAAATGTCGCTGAGATAGATGGTGAGACCAAAATTGACATGGTTGTCAACTCACTATCAGATTCCTTTGATCAGTTCAAGTTGGACTACACCTTGAACAAAAAGGAATACACCTTGCAGGGCTTGATGCAAGATGTTCAAAGCATTGAAAAGATCCTTGTGAAAAGCAAAGGTCAAGAGATTCATATGGTTGGTAAAGTTGCTACTGTTAAGACCCGTCAGAAGGTCAAGAAACAACAGAAGAAAAAGCAACTTGGGCCTACCAAAAAGGAGATCAAGAAAGTAACCAAGATCAAAGGGAAATGCTTCCTTTGTGGTGAAAAGGGACATTGGAAAAGAAATTGCCCAATGTACCAGAACAAGAAGGAAGAAGGTAATATTAATTATCTTGAAACATGTTTTCTGGCAGATTCTACAGATTCTTGGATCATAGACTCTGGAGCCACTAATCATGTTTGTTATTCCTTACAGGGGTTCCAAGAAAGGAAAAGGCTGAATAAGAACGAAATCAATTTGCGCTTGGGTAACGGATCGTTAGTGTCTAAAAGTGCAGTGGGAGATATTAGAGTTATTATAGATTCTAGTAGGCATTTAGATTTAATAGACGTTTATTATGTACCTCAATTCAAGAGGAATTTAATTTCAGTTTCTTGTTTAAATAAATTTGGATATTCGGTTACTTTTAATAAAGCTTTTATTATTAGTAAGAATGACAAAATTGTTTGCAAAGGTACATTGGAAAATGGTCTATTCTTTTTGCATAGAAATATCTCTCACTCATTAGACACAGAAATAACGGAACCTAATCATAAAAGAGTAAAATTATCAAAAGATGAAACCTACCTTTGGCATTTACGCCTAGGTCACATTAACCTTAATAGGATTAAAAGATTGGTATGTGACGGACCTTTAAGTGACTTAAAGGTTGATGATCTACCAACTTATGAATCTTGTTTGGAAGGTAAAATGACCAAAAGGCCATTCAATACCAAAGGTGCAAGAGCCACTGAATGTTTAGGACTAATACACACTGATGTATGTGGTCCTATGAGCATTCAAGCTAAAGGTGGATATGAGTACTTCATCACCTTCACAGATGATTACTCAAGATTTGGTTATGTGTATCTCATGAGACATAAGTCGGATGCTTTTGACATGTTCAAAGCATTCAAAGCTGAAGTAGAAAATCAGCTTGAGAAACGCATAAAAATCTCGAGATCTGATCGTGGTGGAGAATATCTATCTGGTGAGTTTCAACAATATCTTATTGATCATGGGATAGTTTCTCAGTTTTTTGCACCAGGTACGCCTCAAAAAAATGGGGTAGCAGAAAGGAGAAATAGAACTCTTTTGAACATGGTTAGGTCTATGTTGAGTTATTCAACACTTCCTATTTCTTTTTGGGGATATGCTCTACAAACTGCAATATATATTCTAAACGTGGTACCATCGAAGTCGGTTCCTGGAACACCATATGAGTTGTGGACTGGGCGAAAGCCTAGTTTACAACACTTAAGGATATTTGGTTGTCCTGCACATGTGTTAAAAGGAAAGACATAAAAGATGGAGTCCCGTTCGGAAACATGCATATTTGTGGGGTATCCAAAAGGAACTAAAGGATATTATTTCTATAGTCCTTGAAATCTAAAAGTGTTTGTTTCAACAAATGCTACATTTCTGGAAAAAGACTATATGAATGATTTTGTTCCCAAAAGTAGAATTGTCCTGAATGATATGTCAGGAGATACAATTTCACAAGAGGTTTCACAACCTAACCCAATTGTAATTTCCACTCCAACACAAAATCAACAACCTACCATTCCTCGTCGTAGTGGGAGGGTTAGAACCCAACCTGAAAGATACATCGATCTAGGAGAATCTGTTGAGAATCTCCCTGACGACGATGATCCCTACACGTACAAGGAAGCGATGGAGGATGTTGATTGTCACCATTGGCAAAAGGCAATGCAATCTGAGATTGAATCCATGTTCGATAACAAAGTCTGGTCCCTTGTAGACTTGCCTAAAGGGATAAAACCCATTGGGTGCAAGTGGGTATACAAGAGGAAAAGATGTATGGATGGAAAGGTGGAAACTTCTAAAGGTAGATTGGTAGCTAAAGGTTACACATAGAAAGAAGGTATCGATTACGAGGAAACCTTCTCTCCTGTGGCCATTAGGATACTCTTATCCATTGCAGCATCTTTAGATTTAGAGATTTGGCAAATGGACGTCAAGACAGCTTTCCTTAATGGAAGTCTTGACGAAAGCATCTATATGATGCAACCAGAAGGATTAATTGAAAAGGGCCAAATGGAAAAGGTATGCAAGTTGCAGAAATCAATTTATGGATTAAAGCAAGCATCCAGATCCTGGAACATAAGGTTCGACCAAGCTGTAAAAGGTTTTGGATTTTTACAGAACCTTGAAGAACCTTGTGTATACAAAAGGATCAAAGGTGACAAGTTGGTTTTCCTTATTCTGTACGTAGATGATATATTACTCATTGGAAACGATGTGGGAGTATTGACATCAGTAAAAGAATGGTTAGCAAAAAAATTTGATATGAAGGACTTAGGAGAAGCAAGTTTTATTCTAGGTATCCAAGTAATAAGGGATAGAAAGAATAAAACAATTGCACTATCCCAAGCTTCATACATAGACAAAATCTTGTCTAGGTTTTCCATGCAAGATTCCACGAAAGGTATGTTACCTTTTAGGCATGGAATCAAACTTTCTAAGGAATAAGTTCCTAAGAATGAGCATGAAGAGCAATTCATGAGTAGAATTCCATATGTCTCGGCAGTTGGAAGTCTCATGTATGCAATGCTCTGTACTAGACCAGATATTTGTTTTGCTGTTGGCATAGTTAGTAGGTTTCAATCGAAACCTGATCCTGATCACTGGATGGCAGTCAAGCATATTTTCAAGTATCTTAGGAGAACGAAAGATAATATGCTTGTATACTCTAGAGGGGATTTAATCCCCGTTGGGTATACAGATTCTGATTTCCAATCGGATTCTGACTCTAGAAAATCCACATCAGGATCTGTGTTTACTCTTGGAGGAGGAGCAGTCATTTGGAGGAGTATCAAGCAATCTTGTATTGCTGACTCCACCATGGAAGCAGAGTATGTAGCTGTATGCGAAGCTGCCAAGGAGGCTGTTTGGCTTCGCCAATTCTTGATTGACTTAGAAGTAGTTCCTAGTGCGAATAAGCAGATCACTATCTACTATGACAACAGTGGAGTAGTGCCTAATTCGAAAGAACCAAGAAGTCATAAGAGAGGAAACCACATTGAAAGAAAGTATCATCTTTTAAGGGAGATTGTTCATAGGGGAGACGTGACGATTACCAAACTCGCGTCGGCAGAAAATCTAGTAGATCCCTTCACAAAGGCTCTACCTCAGAAGAGTTTTGATGGGCACCTAGAGAACATGGGGATGAGAGATATGACGCATTTGCTATAGCGCAAGTGGGAGATTGTTAGGATTATGCTCAATAGCAAGAGTGTAATATTGTAATTGACAATCTTTTCATATAAATAAAGTGATTTCTGATTCTGCAAAATCTTATAGCATTTATAATTATAATTGTCAAGGTAAATAATCATAAGGTCAAAAGACTATGAGATATGAAGAATTGTTTGTACATCCGGATATGTATGAGGTAGACACAATTCTTTAGTTAGTCTTGAATAACGTTCACAACTTAAGTTAAAGGTTGGGCACCTCTATCTTGATAAAGTTGTAGAATTCTTTTACTAGCATTTGAGTGGGATCAAATGAGTTATGATGAGTCTAAAATCATCGAAAGGTTTTCGAGTAAAAGAATCTAGTGCACTGGGTGCATTGAACTGGATCACAATGAAATACTTTATCTAGAACCGTCACTAGATATAAGTCTTTTCATTATTAGGACAATCAGAGAGTCGATCTTAATCCTGAGATAAATGATGAACTTATGGTTGCAAGTGTTATCATTTGAGCTATCAATGAGTACGATTATATAGCATAGTCTATCCTCGATAGTTTGGTGGTATTCATTTGTTAATCGATAGAGGACTTCATTTATAGATATGGACATCGTGGCTCCATTTATTAAATGAGAGTATAATATCATCATATAGATGTTTTGAGGTATTGGATATTAAATCTCAACGTAGAGTTTTCAATAATGATTATTGAAGACATGGCTTATGGACAAGTCAAAATATCCAAGTTCAAAATGTGGTCATATGAGGAAATATGGTAACTTGGAGAGCTATAGGCGGTCTATGAGTTCTTGGCGATTACTGATATTATTTACGTGGATACACCATCTCCTATAAGATTGTCTAGGGTATGAATGAGAAACATCTCCTTATTCTATATTTATTTAAGAGTTCAATTTTAGCTCTTTAGTGGAATGAGTTAAAATTAATAGATCGGACCTAAGTGAATCATTTGTTGATTGTGATTGGGTTATGTCTATTGAAGCTTAAATTTAGATAGCCCGCCAAGATCCACAATCCATAGGTACTTGCATGGATCACTTGATATATTCTACCGGACCAATTTATGGGTCCATCTAGAATTGCATTTAATATATTAAGAATATAATATGTCTATTATTTATTTAATGGGCTGCACTATTATATTAATATATTAAAAGGAGACATGTAGGCTTGTTTCTTTTAGTAAGAATAAGTCTGGTTCACATGTGGGCTTTTATTTAAAGTCTAATGGATTAAATAAAATAAGAAAAATAATATTGGGCCCATATATACATGGTGTGGGCGGCAAGGCTAAATAAAATAGCCCAAGATATTATTTTATTTTATTGTTTTGATTAAATGGGAATTAATTAATTATTTAATTAATTAATATTTTAAATCAAAATCTTTTCCTGATCAGTAAATTAAATACTATGTGTTGGATTAGGGTTGGAATTCTTTTAAGTGATAGGAGTCCTATTGTGGTAAGGATTAAGTCCACATACACTCCTAATTATACAAAGAATTCGGCCACCACTAGTCCTACAAGGGTTGGGATTCTTGAACTGATAGGAATTAGGGAAAAGGATAATTCCTATTCAAGTAAGGAAATTAACCAACCCTAGATTTCCTATTCAATGAATTCGGCCAACCCTACTTGGTGAAGGAGAAAATTCGGCCAACCTATAAATATAAGGTTATGAATTTTCGACCAAAAAGAAGCAAAATAGAGAGAGATTTTTGTTTGTTTTGAAAATAAAAAATCCTACTCTATACACATAGATTTTCGGCCAAGAGAGAAAAAGAAAATAAGTTCTCATTCGATAGTGCACTTACAAGCCTTTAACATCAAAAGGTTTTGTGCACACTTTCGATTTAGGGTTACGCGAGTTTCAATCATATTGATTGTGAATTCAAAAGTGATTGGAACAATTTTTTTAGGCTCTTGGTGTTTTACTATTGAAGATCAAGATCAAAAATTCCATACATCCGTTCTAAGGTAAGCAATTCAAAGAAAAAAGGAGACCACGCTCCTAGGTGATTCACGTACGTGCTAGGATTGAAGATCTTATGGATTACCATCGACGTAAGTCAATCGGATCACGCGAGAAGAGGTATTTAACTCTAATCGTATATTTGAGTTTAATTAATTAAAGGGTTAAGGTTCAAATCTTTAGAAAAATTTTAAACTATACGAAAATTATTTTTTCGCCTTCCGCTACGGTTTTAATCAATTTTTCCCTACACCAACAACTTTTAAACAGAAATCAAATTTCTTGTGAATCCAAGAATAAAAAACACATTGTTCAAAACAATAAAAACAATTTCCAAAATGTAGTCTAACTACACCCACTGCTCTTGTTGACACGACATCCCCCGACCCAACACGCATAGAGAGGGCTCTCTCCTCAAGCTGTGTCCAAGAATCAGTCCACTGCATAGAAGAACATACATGGTTAGTGGCCCCTGAATCAATTATCCAGGGTGAAGAATCATCTTCCACTAAACATGACTCAAGAACAATTAAATCATATTTACCTTTCATTTTCTTCTTCTTTGCAACCTCCTCTAGATACTGAGGACAGTTCCTCTTCCAGTGTCCAACCTTGTCGCAATGGAAACATTTTCCTTTGCCTTGGTTGGCGAAGGCGCCCTTTTTCTTGCCTTGGGCTTTCTTGGGCTTGGGCTTACCCTTTGCCTTCCCAGCAGACCTCTTCCTCTTTTTATTTCCAGAGAGAGATGGTTCGGCAACATTTTCCTCACCGGTCTTACTTTTGTTGTCCTTAGTCAAGGACTCAAAACTAGTGAGCTTATTTAGCAACTGAGTGAGACTGAACTTTAGCTTGTTCATCTCAAAGTTACTTTTGAACTGATCGAAACTCTTCGGAAGAGTCGTCAGTATGATGCTCACCTGGCTGGGTTCATCAATGGCCCCACCATTGATCTCTACCATGTTGAAATAGGACATCATGTTCAGGACATGTTCCTGAACAGATGTGCCCTTCTTCATCCGAGCAAGCATTGCGGAACGAACAGCTTCGTGTCGCTTTTGCTCAGAAGGTTGCCCGAACATAGCCTGCAATGACTCCATTATTTCAAATGCAGTACCCATTGCTTCGTGCTTAGTGACAACCACGTCTGTCATACTGGCTAACAGATATGTTTAGGCTTTCTCATCTGATGAGACCCATTTTTGATATCCCTCAGGAACAGTTCGTGCGGCATCAGCTGTAGGCTCTGGAGGACATTCCTCTATAAGCACAAACTTTAGGTCCTTGTTGACCAAGATTGCATTTATGTTATGTTTCCATTTAGTGTAGTTATCACTAGTTAATTTATCATTAGCAAGGATTTGTAACAGTGCAGATGACATGGCTGAAAAAAACATAAATTAACAATTCATTCAATCATACATTCAAAACATGTGCGAATGTTCGGCATAAAGTTAAACATGATGTATGAAAATGTTTAATGAACAAGAACAACCCTAAGAAAACAATGTTTCTATGCCACGACAATCTAACATACCACAAGCAAGTGCCGTCTTAGGGTCGGTCAAATTCTTGCATGTTGGATCGAGACCTTCTCAATCAAATGATATACTAGAATAACTCTTATTCCAATATCATTCAACCATCGTTTATTTAGTCAGGTTTTTAATTAACTAATTTAATTAAAACCTCGTGAGCGTAACCTATCATTTTAGATCTCATGAGCTTAACTCGAGAATTGCCGCTTTAGGGTCGGTCAATCCCGAAATCCCCTCAGAAATCATATCCGTTAGGAAGTCAACCTTGGTATTGATTCTTATGGAAACCCTCCTTAGGGAGGACGAAAGCAAAGCCGTCACGAGGCCCCACTCGAATCTCACGGTTTTGAACTAATGATAGAGACCGTGGGATATAATGTCATATATCCCTCTCCCACTCACTATTTTATAATTAGGGTTTTCTATATTAATGCATCTATATTAAACAAGATTAAACGGCTAATTTCAATCTAAACGTCTAGTGCATTAATCACAAATTATTAGAATCCTATTCCAATAACTAATAAACTAATATGATTTTTAACTCTTAAAAATCTAGTTCATTAGTGATAATTCTAATCTATGTAAACTATTTACTAAGACCAGAATTATTAAATGTGTATTTACCAAGTTTTAACAATTAAAACTACACACATTATCAGGTCTAATTATAATTACAGGCTTAATCGAATTGAACTTAATATTTATAATGGACCCTACTAATCTAAATAATTAAATACTTTAATAAATAGATTAGTAATTAATGAGAATTACCAAGTTTTTACTCTTAAAAACTAATCCCATTAACTTATAGCCAATTATGTGAATTACTGATGTGTAAAATCGTGTTATTAAAAACTATACTCGCAAGCGCATGAATCGTGAAGATAAGCACAACGGCAAGTAAGGATCGTTCCCACGAGGAAAATAGATTTATTAATTAAAACTAATTCTAATTTAAATTAAAGCAACCAAAAGATTTGTTGATGATTGAATTAAACTAAAACTAAATTAAATTAAACTAAGAAAACAATTAAAGAGAATATGGTTGTGATCAAGAGATAGAAAGCACTAGGGCATCAATGATCCCCAATTATGAACACTCAATATATGGAATTAATTTGCAAACAAAATTCAATCAATTCTAGGGTTAATTCTTTGTCTTTAATGTGACTATTACCGTTTGGTCGCTGGCTGAGTCACGTGTTCCCAACCGGTATTCACCCTACGGTCAAGGTGTGAATAATAATCAGAAACCCATTACGTGTAAGAATTAAGAACCAAATTCTACTACTTTGCCTTGGTCAGACTAAAGATCAAATTCATTCATTCAAAAGATCAATAATTAAGATTATGTTTGGTCAACACTAACCCTAATTCTTAGATAGTCTCAACCCTAAAATCATGCCAAATTATTATTCACCCTATGGTCAAGGTGTGAATAATTATTAAAACTAATGAGGATCAACCAATTAAGAACAATGAATAAATCAAGAACTGAATTGATGAAATAATAATTAATCCATATATGAGCATTCACAAAAGGTTCATATTGATTCCCTGGTTATGGGATTAGTTACACATATTGAAAATAAAAAGAGAAAAGATAAAAAGAGAATTGTGTGTTCTTCCTTCTGTAGCCTGAAAGAGAGGTGAGGTCCCTCTAAACCCTAAGAACAAGATGTATTTAAAGGAACCACCAATTTGATTTAAATCAAAAATCTGTCTCGGGCACGGAATTGTTCGACCGCTGTGATAATTGATCGGGCCAAATATGTAGTAAATTTAGGCCCTCAGATCCTTACCTTATGTTCTGTTTTCGTGCGTTTTTGTATCTTTGATGGGTTGTTTTGTGCGTATTTGTAGGAAATGATGCAAAGACAGGTTTGGAAGCATATTACAGTGATTCCGGCAGAGAAGGGGTGAAAGTAAAGGCAAAGGAGTACAAACAGCTCTACAGTGCGGGTCAAGTGCGGGTAGCAACCGCACTCTGACCGCACTCCAGCCGCACTCATATTCATAGCCGGGACAGGATGCAAGTGAAGAGATAAAGTACGGGTATAGTGTGGGTCATCCAGCCGCACTTAACCCGCATTAATGCCAAACCAGAGAAACTGATGTTGCACCTGACGATAAAGTGCGAGTACTATGCGGGTCATCCAACCGCACTCTACCCGCACTAATGCCAAACCAGAGAAGTTGAAGATGCACCTGACGTTAGAGTGCGGGTACTGTGCAGGTCATCATACCGCACTCCACCCGCACTGTCACCAAGAACAGAAGAGCAGAGTTATACCTGACATTAGAGTGCGGGCACTGTACGGGTCATCTAACCGCACTCTACCCGCACTGTTGCTCAAGACTGAAGGTAGATTTTGCACCTGACAGGGAAGTGCGATTCAAGTACGATCACAGTGCTATTCCAAGTGCGGGTCAAGTGTGGGTAATTCAACCGCACTCCACCAGCACTATTGCCCTGATCCGAGAACTGAAGATGAAGGCAACCCATACAGTGCGAGTATAGTGCGGGTAATTCACCCGCACTCCACCCGCACTCCGAGCGCGCCAGTTTGATTTTCAAAGCTTAAGTGACTTATTTTTGTATCTTGTATAAATAGAAAAGTATAGAAACGTTTTAGGGAGCCTTTGACTCCGTTTTGCAGAGGTAAAACACATTTAGACCTAGAATCTCTCTCTATCTCTCTCTCATCCTTACATTCTCTACTCAACTTCAAGGAAGTTAGGAGATTTGAGCAACTTCAAGGAAGGAGATGTTCTCCAAGGGTTCTTTTTCTTTCCCTTCTCTTAGTTTCCTAGTTGTAATGAGTAGCTAAATCTCCTCTAAGGGGTTGATGGAGTAGTTAGTTGAATATTGGGCTTGTACATAAACTTGATATTATATTGATATTCATGTCTATCTTCCATTGATCTATTCTTGTTGTGAATGTTTATCATTGATTTCTTGTGTAGATACATTCTCTTGCAAGATGTCTTTGTATTATGTATGAGTATTACATCTA
Source organism: Dipteronia sinensis (assembly GCA_033220585.1). Taxonomy (NCBI): domain Eukaryota; kingdom Viridiplantae; phylum Streptophyta; class Magnoliopsida; order Sapindales; family Sapindaceae; genus Dipteronia; species Dipteronia sinensis. The sequence continues at coordinate 32,752,131 of CM065640.1, read as the reverse complement.
GATATACATCCTATTTAGTTATTTAATGCTCTAAAGAATGGATGGAAAGTCATGAATTTCGACTCTTAAACCGCAGTTTTGATCTAACCTCGATCGAGTTTCCGGCACTATACATCCTAGGTCGGAACCCGTGAGAGAGTTAGAAGTTATCACTATACATCCTAGGGTGACTATGTTTAATCGGGTGAGTCATTGTTAGGTAGACGAGCTTCATTTCTAGAATCCGATAAACAACCAACACTATACATCCTAGGTTGGTAGTTTACGACGGATTAATCCCTAATAGGTGGTCCGCACTATACATCCTAGGTTGGCCACCTTCTAGGGATAAATAACCGACTCTATACATCCTAGGTCGGTTACCTTGAATAGCCGTGCTATTGACAAGTTTGTTGCATTGCCCAGTATTTACTTTCGTATCCATTAACTCCTTAGTTTCCATCATCTATATATATCCTTCATCCCATTTCCCCCTTCATTTAGTTTGCACAATTAATTTAGTGTTATTTATAGTGTAATTCACCATCTACATTTTCACCAACTCATGTTTCGATATTATATATATACATAACATTACTTTAGCAATAACTAATTTAGCTAACTCCGCTCCCTGTGGACGACACCCCACTTGCCACTATATTTATGTTTTCAAACTAATTTAGGCTTTGTGAGGTTTTATCAAATATTGTTGACGGATTGATCTTTTAAAACGACAAGAAGAAAAACGTCCTGTCAAATGGTGCCGCTGCCGAGGAGCGGCATGTTTAGTTTGATTAGTTTTGCATAGACAATAGTTAGTCTAGTAACATTTCTGATCTACCCTATTTGTTTCTAGTTTACGTTGTGCATTATTTGTTGTGAAATTTCAGGATTCTAGGTATATGCACGAAAGAAGATCGTTAAGATGAACAGTGTTGCGAGTTATCGATAGCATCAATCAGTTGGGTAGAAGAACTGGTCAGTTAGAGGGAAACATGGACGCCGGTGTTCCTATGGATTACCCTGGGCAGAATAGGGAAGACATGAACGATCAGAATCAGAATGAGTAGCAGGCTCAAGAGCATGAGGGAAGTGTACATAGGAATGAACAGCTAGGTCTCACCATGGGTGAGTACACTCTCCCGTTTGTAGGTAATGTGCCCACTGCCATAGTACTGGATGATGTAACAAGGCAGTATGAGTTGAAGACTATGCACATTAGCCTCCTACCATCGTTTAGTGGGCGGATTACCGAGGATTGCCTCCAATTTATGAAGCAGTATGGAGCCACCCTAGAAACCTTCCCGGTAATGGCTCGCCAAGCAGTATTGACAAGAGAGCAGCTTCATCTCAGGTGTTTCCAGTATTGTCTGAAAGATGCCGCCATGACATGGTACATGAACTTGAGGCTAGGGTCGCTGGTGACATGGAGTCAGGTGTACAAGGTCTTTTTCAACAAGAATTTTCCGTCGCAAAAAGCAAACGACCTAAGGTTGAAGATAGCTTCATTTGTTGAGGAGGATGGTGAACCATTCCATGAGGCATGGGAGAGGTTCAACTTGTTGTTAGCACAAATGCCACCGCATACATACCTTCCTGAGTTGAAGGTTAATTCCTTCTATAGTAGACTTTCACCGATAACACAAATGCTAGTGGACAATGCGTGCGGAGGTACAATAGCAAACAAGAGGGCAGTTGAGGCGTATGACATTTTGGAGAAGATTGCCCAGAACTCACAGTAGAGGACATCAAACGTGAGAAGGGGTGGAAGAATAGAAGTGGGTCAGGATACCCAAGTTCAAATTCAGATTTCCAGGGTCCTCCCAAGGAGTGAGTCAAGTCATGGGGGAGATAGAAGGAGGAGAAGGGCATTTCGGGCAAGAAGAGCAAGCCCAAGCCCTTGGGGAATTCCCAAGGCCAAGGAATGACCCATATTCAAACACATATAATCCAGGCTTGAGAAACCACCCAAACTTGTCTTGGTCCAACAACAACCACCTAGGAGCAACAACTTACCAAGGTGGCAACAACACTTACCAAGGTGGCAACAACAATTTCCAAGGTGGAAACAATAATCAAGGGTACCAAAACCGTGGGTACAATAGATACAATCAAGGAGGGGCAACCAATAACAATCAATGAGGAAGTTCAAGTAGTAACCCACGACCCAACTTTAATTCCCAAGCTTCCGCTAGCCAACCAAAGGACAAGTCTCTAGAGGAGATAGTGAGCACAGTGATCAAAACTGTTGGTATCGGGTCAGAAGCTCTCAAGAACACCTTGCATGCCTTTGAGCAACGAATGTCAGCTTATATGCGGTCCAATGATCAGAGAGTAAATAGTCATGGAGCTTCACTGAAGAAGATGGAAACTCAGTTGGCACCGATTTTTGATGCATTGGTCAAGAACAAGGAGAAGGCATCAAGCTCCGATGAACATGTTAACGTGTTAGAGGTTGTCCAGTTGGGAGTTGATGAAACCGAGGAAAGCATGGTAGAGGTCACAGTTAATAAAGATAGGAGAAGTGGCATAAACTTACCCATTAAACTTGAGGACCCCGGAAGTTTCGTCATAGAGGTACAAATTGAGAGTTCACCAAAGATGGGAGCAGTGCTTGATATGGGGGCTAGCATCAATATGATGCCATTAGAGGTATACGAACAACTGAAGATTCAGTCGATCAAGCCTACCTCCCAGACTCTCATTATGGCGGACAATTCTTCCATCACCTCAGTTGGTATTATGGAGGAAGTTTACGTGAATGTGCACGGTTTGATGGTGCCGGTAGAATTTGTCGTGTTGAATTGCATAAGAGGAGAATCCAGTGGTAGGGACTGGAAACTACTTTTGGGGAGGTCATTCATGGCCACAGCGGGTATGGTAGTTGATATTTGTTCTAGGGACATTTCCTTCAGCTGTGGAGGCAAAAGTGTTAACTTCAAGGTAACATCCCTCGGAACAAGCCAAGTCAGAGATTGTTTGGTCTTGGAGGCACCAAATTCCAGAAAGAAAAGCCTGGTGCTCACCCTTGTGCAAGCTTTTGAGGGAGTTAAGGAGATGAAATTGGGAAACCAAGACTGCATTAAGGAAAGGCAAGAGTCAGAATTTGAAGAGGAGGAATCAAGTACTGAAATCTTCGAACAATTAGGAGAGCTTGAGCAAGGCAACACAAAGCTCAAACTGGAGGTTTATTTGCTTAAGACCGAAAATGGACAGTTGAAGAAGAAATTGCATGATCTCTCAACAGTGAACAACGGTTTAAAGGAGCAGGTAGTGGAGCTCACCACCAAAGAGGAGTTAGTCTCCAAGAACCTAGAAGGGTTGGCAAAACTCTCAGAAGAATTTGAGGAAAACAATGGGAGAAGGACAAGGAAACTTCAACTAGGTACGGAGGAGTCCGCAAAAGCGGTAAGGGAATTGCAAGAACAGTTGAGCACAAAAGAAGATGAGTTGAAGCGAGCCAAGGTCAAAGAGTGCTGAAAATACACTAAGAGTGATAAAACTAACCTAGAGGGGGGGTGAATAGGTTTTAGTTTAATTAAATGCCATCTTTTTTATTAATCAAAATTAAACAACACAACCCCTAATCTCTAACAAAATCAATCATAGCCATAATAAAATGCGGAATAAACAAAATGATACGATGATATGATTTACGTGAGAAACCCACCAACTGGGTAAAAACTCACAGGCCTAATCGCCAATCGAACCCTCAAATCCACTATTTGCAGAAACGATTACAACCTAGGTTGACCACATCACACATAATCGGTTACTAATCCGTTCTTGCTACCCGCAGGCCTTTAATAGTGATTTTAGGCTCTTGCTTGTATACTACCCAAGGCAAATACAAGACTTAACTCTTAAATGAAGAGATAAGAAACCTAAAGTGAATATGATGATATTCTAAATGCACAAAATGCAAGTTCAACACATTTAATGCTTATCTAGTCATGTATGAGTGCTTCAAACATTCCTAGATATCATGTTGCTATATGACACACATATAACCTAGCCATATGAAATCAAAGCATTCCTAGATGCAATAGCTATCACAATACAACAACCCAAAAATCAACAAAAATCTCTATTTATAATGAAAAAATATAAACTAGATGCATAAGAAACATAAAAGAGATTTCTTGTTAAGCAAGAACACCAAAATGGATGAGAGTGGTGTTCTACTTACCAAGTAAGCTATGTTGATGAAGACCTATGCTTAGAAACATCCTAGATGAGGCTAGATGATGATAGAACCATGAATGAATGATGGGTGATTGGGTTTTGCACAATAAAAATGGTTTCTTGCTACCTTTTCTTGCAAGACACTCTTGAGCTCTAAAAGGAATGAAAGAGAATAAGTTCTGAAGCTCTAAAGAGGCAAGGAAGAGGAAAGGGCATATATATATCAAGCCCTAGATGAAATGACACCGTTTTGAAACCAGTAACAAAATCCTGTCATTACCGATGTGCATACCGCGGCTTGGGCAAGTTGTCTAGACCGCGGTACACGCAGCAGTGTGCCTACTGGACAACATCGCGGTTAGGACCGCTGTGCGTGCAATGCACAGGCCGCGGTCTAGGCAGCAGGGGCCTACTGAAGTTTACCATTTCACAGACCGCTGGACGTACAAGTGTACAGGACGCGGTCCAGGCAGCATGAGCCGACTGATGATTACCGCTCTGTATGTAGTGGTTCAGGCAGTGCTTGCCAAGCTGTCTAGGCTAAGGAAATAGAAGGCTACGGAAATAGAAGAAACCCTATTTTCTAGGCAGACTCAACACACAAAGTGATGTGCAATATGTGCAAGTGTGGAGTGTGAAAAGTGACATACAATGCATCATTCAATTGTATGTAAACAAGAATATAATGCATGCAAGTGAGTGTGTGCAACTATATCCCTTCAAGTAAAAGTAGAGTCAAGTAATCTACCTTCCTTGAAGCACTTGGAGTCAAATGGAAGATCTTCAATTCCTAATCTACCATTTTACAATGATTAACCCCAATTGTGATTTTGTCAACGAAATAAGCCAATCATAAAGTGAGGCACTTACAATCTCCCCCTTTGGCTATTTCGTGACAAAACCACCACTCACAAATCAACCTCACAAAAACAACAAATTGGTCAACAAAAGTTTCTACATTCCAATAAAACCTATAGTCTAAGTCTTGAACATCTTCAAGTCAATCCAAAGCTTGTAGAACCATCCAACCTACACATAATCAATAGAACAAACAAGAATACCTTCCAAGATCAAGTGTGTGTGTGAGGTGCTTTTAATAACCATAACCAACTACAAACAACATTATTTGCAATAGCCTTAACAAAATACAATCAACTAATGTAATCATGCTATGCAATGCAATACTCCCCCTACATGATAGCTCTCAACTCCCCCTAAACAAGATACTGCTAGTCCACTAAAGCTCACAACTCTTCTCCCCCTTTTTGTCATGAGATAGGCAAAGGGAGTTCCCCTCAATGGGTAAGCTTTTGGCAAGGAGAGCTTATAGCACACAACATATGCAAGTTCATATAAGCAACTTTATGCAACTTAATTAAGTAGGAGAGAATCAAGGAGTTTTATTTGATGAAAATGTGTGATACGGTGCTTTGCAAGCAAGACATGTTGCATTCAAGTTCAAAAACAATGGTATTTAGCAAAGCAAACAACAAAGGTTTCCAAAAGAAGTCAAACCAATTTTCACCCTTTGTCATGATTTCAAGCAATGATATAGATTGTTTATATGAAAGTCAGTTTAAAGAGCAACTATATCAAACTTTATTAGCGAAACAAGACATGAGCGACTTTTTGCACCCTATTTGATTTTTTCGGGTAAGATACCCGTATGATAGTAGCCTTGTTCAACGAATAAAGAGAGAGAGAATACTAAATTTGGATGAAACATCCTTATTTATTGAATAGACACATGGTCCTTATTTAGTTTAGTCTTCTCATTTGCTTATGCATACAGTTTTGCATTCATGTTTAAGCAATAAAAAATACGTCTTCATGCATATCAACTTAAAGCATGTCATTAAGAAAAACATCATGTCATGGAGATCAATTATAGGTCATTCAAATTGTACTTCCAAAGTAAATCTCCTAGTCCAAAAATGCATGTTTGAACATAAATATAACATGGATTGCAAGAAAAGCAATTTTCACACTTATTAAGAAAATAACATAAATCATATGCACAACCAATCATCTCAAGCAATTAATGAAGGAGCATAAAATATATCAATGTAGCACAATGCACTTTCATGCCAATTTGCTCTCTTTGCTTGAGCTCCCCATATGGGGTCAAGACATACCATTTCAAGCCAAATGACAAATCCCAATAGACTTACTAAGGTTGCCAAACCTAATGGTGTCTAAGGGCTTTGTAAATAAGTCCGCTAGTTGGTCATTAGTTCCCACATGCTCCAATGCAATAGTTTTGCTCTCAACTAGCTCTCTAATGAAATGATGTCTAATGTCAATGTGCTTTGTCCTAGAATGTTGGACGGGATTCTTTTAAATGTTGATTGCACTCATGTTGTCACAAAACAAAGAAAGAGTGCCCTGCTCTAAGCCATAGTCGGCTAGCATTTGCTTCATCCACAACAATTGGGTACAAGCACTACCGGCGGCTATATATTCCGCCTCGGCCGTGGATAGGGAAATTGAGTTTTGCTTCTTGCAAAACCAAGACACCAAGTTGTTGCCTAGAAAAAAACAACCACCCGATGTACTCTTTCTATCATCACAATTCCTTGCCCAATCGGCATCACTAAATCCAACAAGATTTGGATTAGTGTCAAAGGAGTACCATATCCCATGATTAGAAGTACCATTCACAAATCGAATGATCCTCTTCACCGCAACAAGGTGAGATTCTTTGGGATTGGCTTGGTACCTAGCACAAACACCCACACTAAAGGAGATATCGAGCCTATTTGCGGTCAAGTATAGCAAACTACCTATCATGCCACGATACAAGATTTGATCAACACTTTTACCACTAGAATCCTTGCTTAGCTTCAAAGTGGTACTCATGGGTGTGTCACAATGTTTGGCATTGTCAAGACCAAACTTCTTCACTAGGCTTTTGGCATACTTAGCTTGGGATATGAAAATCCCATCATGCATTTGCTTAATTTGCAAGCCTAGGAAGTAATTTAGTTCACCAACCATGCTCATTTCAAATTCAAGAGACATGACATCAACAAACTCGATCGTCAATTTGGCATAGGTAGGATTCCATTTTTCCTTTCCATGATGAGTAATTAACCCCCGTCAGAAGTGGAGGTCTTGAACTCGATGCTCCCTCTCGCTCATATGCGTTTCCACTCATGGTTTTTAAGGGTACATGAGATGAATGCAATCAATCAACAAAAGGAAAAAGGAAAACAAGCAAGACACACTAACTAAAAAAAAATCTAATGCAAAACACTCTTAGAGAGCAACGGATCTCCTAATTATGTTAAGGAACCCGTTCTGATACCAATTGAAAATACACTAAGAGTGATAAAACTAACCTAGAGGGGGGGTGAATAGGTTTTAGTTTAATTAAATGCCATCTTTTTGATTAATCAAAATTAAACAACACAACCCCTAATCTCTAACACAATCAATCATAGCCATAATAAAATGCGGAATAAACAAAGTGACACGATGATATGATTTACGTGAGAAACCCTCCAACTAGGTAAAAACTCATGGGCCTAATCGCCAATCGAACCCTCAAATCCACTATTTGCATAAACGATTACAACCTAGGTTGACCACATCACACCTAATCGGTTACTAATCCGTTCTTGCTACCCGCAGGCCTTTAATAGTGATTTTAGGCTCTTGCTTGTGTACTACCCAAGGCAAATACAAGACTTAACTCTTAAATGAAGAGATAAGAAACCTAAAGTGAATATGATGATATTCTAAATGCACAAAATGCAAGGTCAACACATTTAATGCTTATTTAGTCATGTATGAGTGCTTCAAACATTCCTAGATATCATGTTGCTATATGACACACATATAACCTAGCCATATGAAATCAAAGCATTCCTAGATGCAATAGCTATCACAATACAACAACCCAAACATCAACAAAAATCTCTATTTATAATGAAAAAATATAAACTAGATGCATAAGAAACATAAAAGAGATTTCTTGTTAAGCAAGAACACCAAGATGGATGAGAGTGGTGTTCTACTTACCAAGTAAGCTATGTTGATGAAGACCCATGCTTAGAAACATCCTAGATGAGGTTAGATGATGATAGAACCATGAATGAATGATGGGTGATTGGGTTTTGCACAATAAAAATGGTTTCTTGCTACCTTTTCTTGCAAGACACTCTTAAGCTCTAATAGGAATGAAAGAGAATAAGTTTTGAAGCTCTAAAGAGGCAAGGAAGAGGAAAATGCATATATATATCAAGCCCTAGACGAAATGACACCGTTTTGAAAACAGTAACAAAATCCCGTCATTACCGCTGTGCGTACCGCGGCTTGGGCAAGTTGTCTAAACCGCGGTACACGCAGCAGTGTGCCTACTGGACAACATCGCGGTTGGGACCGCTGTGCATGCAATGCACAGGCCGCGGTCTAGGCAGCAGGGGCCTACTGAAGTTTACAGTTTCATAGACCGCTGGACGTATATGTGTACAGGACGCGGTCCAGGCAGCATGAGCCGACTGATGATTACCGCTCTGTATGTCACGGTTAAGGCAGTGCTTGCCAAGCGGTGTAGGCCGTAGAAATAGAAGAAACCCTATTTTCTAGGCAGACTCAACACACAAAGTGATGTGCAATATGTGCAAGTGTGGAGTGTGAAAAGTGACATACAATGCATCATTCAATTGTATGTAAACAAGAATATAATGCATGCAAGTGAGTGTGTGCAACTATATCCCTTCAAGTAAAAGTAGAGTCAAGTAATCTGCCTTCCTTGAAGCACTTGGAGTCAAATGGAAGATCTTCAATTCCTAATCTACCCTTTTACATTGATTAACCCCAATTGTGATTTTGTCAACGAAATAAGCCAATCATAAAATGAGGCACTTACAAGTGCGATTTGATTGAACAACTTGTTGTGATAGAAAACAATGTCAAATCCCTCAGATACGGACAACAAAAAGGGGCCCACGCCAACAGTCAAACATGGAGTTTCCCTAACCGTCCTGTTACTTGTTACTTTTGTGCCAAAAGAGGGCACACTAAGGCTTATTGCTTTAGTTTCCAAAAGTTCAAAGCAAGTAGAGTTGGGTCTAGGATGAACCCACCAATGGTTAAACAAATATGGGTTCGAAAGGACCTAGTTGGACAAATGAGGAAAGTAGGGAGAGATGCAGTGCATAGGCAGTTGGCACCGGTTTGGGTGGCCAAGTTGAATGTGCTCCCCATTCCGGTCAAACCTCATTTGGTTGACCAGGTCCCACTTTGAGTGCATTGCACTCACTTTTGAATTAATTTTAGTATTTTTATTTTTATTTTTCGGATGGTTAGTTTTTGTCTTTGTAAACTTTTGGTACATAATGCTTGACAATGTGTAAAAGTTTTAGTTTTGGTGCATATACAATTGCAGGGCAGAGTCCAGGAGTCAGTCCAGGGGAACAGTGCGGGTCAGTCACCCGCACTCGTCCCGCACTCTGAAGGCATCAAGTAATAAAGTGCGGGTACAGTGCGAGTCAGTCACCCGCACTCCACCCGCACTTTGGTCGCGCAGTATGTATACTGCTTGTCGTTCTCTAGGGATCCACTTTGCCACAAAAGCAAAAGAAAACAACAAATTTCAAATTTTTCCCTCGTCTCAACTGAAAGGTATTCCGTGTGTGCCACGTTTTCGATTTTTCGGCAACCAAGGTATGAATTCTTCCTCTAATCTCATTACATATCTCTCTAATCCAAAACCCTAACCCTTTTTATCAAAATTCTTTTTCCTCTTATGCATGAACTTCATGATTCAAGGTTTTGAATTTTGTTTTTGCTTTTGCTAATGTCTAACTACCTAGTGAATGTCTAAGAGGATGGAATGATGGATGTTGTCTAATTATGCATGTGATGAGTTCATTGTGACATTAATTTTCTATTGCAATTGGATATTCAAACTATGAATTTGGGTTTATATGGTTGAATGGAATCTTATACATGAGTTAGAGTCATATTGGTGTTAATTTGGTCGATGATGTGCTGAGATTATGCAATGTATACATGAATGGCAATTCTGCATGTGCTGAAATCTGGGAACGAGTTAGAGTGCGGGTATAGTGCGGGTCATTCACCCGCACTTCACCCGCACTTCACCCGCACTTTATCCTCTTGGCAAAATATATGTCCTTTCAAATTCCTTCATCATAACCTCATGGTTCTTTGATCTGAATATTCCCTTAAAACCGTTGTTCATTGTGCAGATGTCAGGAAGAATTAGGCAGTTAACTAGGCAAGGCAGTCAGGGTTCCAAATGAAGACAGAGGAGGGGACCCCAAGTTCCACCACCATGCATCAGACACTCAGATTTCGAGAAGCGTTTAGAATATTTCAGGGAACGAGACGTCGTGGTGGAAAGGGGGATAGCAGTTGAAGAGCTGGAGGGCACCTCACTTCTTCTAATGGTTGAAACAAGGGGATGGGAAACCTTTGTTAGCCCCCCCCCCCCCCCCCCCCCCCCGATGTATTATCGACGTGTGGTCGAGGAATTCTTTGCTAGAATGGTACCTGAAACTTTTCAGCGCACTTCTTCGGTTCTGGTCCGCGGGGTAGAAGTCCGGATGACTATAGCAGACATTAACAGGTACTATAGAACTGAGCTTCCAGTTGATCCCTAAGCAGTCAAACGTCTAAAGCAGGGGGTGACTTGGAGTGAATTATTTGTGACACAAAATGTGGATTTTGCAAATCAATTAGTGATCCGTCCAATGGATTTTTTGGTGGCGCATGATCACCGCATGAAGCACACCAACTTAAAGAGTGAGTTGGGTTTCTGGTATGTGTTCATCTCCCATTCGCTAATCCCCAGAAAGCACAGGACTTCAGTGAACTTCAATGCAGCAATGATCCTGTACTGTATACTGCAGAATCAGTTGGTCGACATAGGCTTTCTAGTCAAGAGGGAGATACTTGAGTTCGGAGGTGTCAGAGTGGACAAGCAGCCACTCATCTTCCATAGCCTCATCACCGTATTTTGCAGGACTACCGGGGTGGATTTTGGATCCGATCCTTTCGAATGTGGTTTGGGGCCAGTTGGGTGTTTCACATGGAATGACCAAGTCAGAGAGCGGGACCTCTCTGGTGTCAGGGTCCGAACAGGGAGGAGGAAACCTGCTCGAGGGGGCAGCACGAGCAGACAGGCTGAAGACATCCCGGAACAACCAGATTTGGAGTCGGTTTACCTTGAATATGGTGATTATAGGCCCGCTGCTTCCCCACCCATGCAGGAGACGTTTGGAGAGGTCCTTTGGCAGACCTTGCTTACAGGATTGGAGAACCTCAGGACCGAGGTCGTCGAAAATAGTAGGCAGATTATTGAGAGCAGGGGGGAAGCCAATGAGTATTTTACTGACATTTGGGGCAACCTCACTGATATGAGGGAGGCACTTAGTCTTCCAAGTTATCCGCTGAAGAAGAAGAGGCCAGCTGCTTTCTCACCTCCTTCAGGGGGCCCAGACATTGACCTATATGGGGGAGAGCTCCGAGCTACAATGGAGAGATCCAGGAGGGAGCATGAAGAGCGGATCAGATCAAAGATCGAACCCAAGGGAAAAGGGATCGCCAGTGAACCAGAGAGGGAGTTTTCCGACGAAGATTGACCATCCATTCCTTTTTGTTTATTGTTATTATTCTAGGACTACTTACTATTATCGCTTGTATTTGTATTTTCTTTTAAATGGCTTAGACTTATTTTTCTTTTCTTTTCGCATTTGATATTCGTTTGGTAGAGTTGTTGTGTGGTTTTAAGCTAGGTTGTGCATACTTTGGGAAGCACACAACAACACGCATGGACATCGAACAATCTTCCTTCTAAAGGGAGTTTTCTACCTTCGGTTTTGTACTTAAGCTTTCAATGAATGCGATTTAGTTTTGTTATTATGAATGAGCATGGTCGAATGTATGTCTAGAGTCGGTTTGGGGGTGTTGAACCCTCATTCCGCCATTTATTGAGATTATGCTTGTTATTTCCAACAATGGGGACATTGTTGAGTTTCGGTTTGGGGGTGCATTACGCCTACGCCTTGTACAGTTTAGTGTCCAATTTTTCAATTTTGCCGCTTGTCCATTTTTCAAACTGTATCCAGTATGGGTATGATGCTCCTTGTGTGTGCTTTTGACGAGTTCCTTATATGTTCTTTGACCTTGTGATATAGTTTGGTGCCACTTGAGGTTTCGCTTGCACCATCATGGGTTCGTCCCACCCGTTGGTGTTAAGTATTGGGGACTCATTGTTCCCATGTCTTGTTCTAATAGTGGAGATACCCATGAGATCACAAACACAAGCATGAAAGTGCGTTTTCTGAGTGCATTATTGATTATTCTTAAACACGCCTCTCGTCATTTATGTCATGTGCCATAGGACTTACATATCATTTTGTGAATTGCGTGATGGATGCTTTCATTCCCTTTTTAGATGGTTGTGGAAGTGATATTAGGGAATGTATGTGTATTGAATTACCTCTATAGTCTAAACACCACATACCATATTGTGTGCTCCAAAGCCAAGTTGAGGCCAAACACTTACTCTTTCATTTGGTACCACATTCAAACCATATACCCAATAGCCTAAACACATGCCTACCCTTGTACTAATCATGTTAGGATGGGAAATGGTAGTGATGAAAAGAGTTAAAATGGTCCTACAACGGGTAAAATGAAATAATTGTTGAAAAATATGCAAGGAAAGGGGTAAGAACCTTAGTTATGTACCCTAAATGCATAAGAAAGGGAAATTGTAACAACTCAAACGGAGTACAACATTGTGATTGGGAAATTGTTAAAAGAAAAATTAAAAGAAAGATTGTACTTGAAGTGCCATAATGGGGATTGTATTATGTTAAAAATGCTCAAATGGAATGTAACATTAAAGGCACAAATGTGGGTTGAATGGTTTCCTAGAGGGTTGCATTTAAGCAATAAAAGAACATGGTGTGGTAGTAGGGATATATTCTAGCATGATTGGTTAATTTGAACTCCAAATGTCCATATTTTTGTGTAACCTCATTCAACCCCACAACCACACTATAACCGGTTGAAAAACCCTATTTGATCCATATAAGTCTAGTTTAGGAATGTCGGTTGAAGTTCAATCTTTCACATCCATGGCATGGTGACTCGTTCCTAGGATAGTTCATTGCTTAAATTTTATGCAGAATCTTCTTTACATACTTGTTTGTGTGGAACTTAGGACTCTTGAGGAAAGAAAAGAGAGAATCCATGTGAGTTTTAGAATTGAAGTGAATTATGCTCAAGGTATGGGAGTAGGTTGTCCCTAATTCACGAATGCCTTTAGGTGTGGGATTCGTGTTCGTACAAGCCTCCCTAGGGTGTCTCCAAATTGCTCTTAATCTTGTGCATATTTTTTTCTCCTCTCTATCACACCTATTTGTATCATATCACACATTGGACTTGCGGCATTGTTGAGGTATTGTTTGGGTATCTAGAAATTTCAATCAGTTGGTGTCTTACTGTTTCGATTAGATTTGCTCAAGGACGAGCAAATGTTTGGTTTGGGGGTGTTTGATCAGGCCAAATATGTAGTATATTTAGGCCCTCAGATCCTTACCTTATGTTCTATTTTCGTGCGTTTTTGTATCTTTGATGGGTTGTTTTATGCGTATTTGTAGGAAATGATGCAAAGACAGGTTTGGAAGCATATTGCAGTGATTCCGGCAGAAAAGGGGCGAAAGTAAAGGCAAAGGAGTACAAACAGCTCTACAGTGCGGGTCCAGTGTGGGTCAAGTGCGGGTCGCAACCGCACTCTGACCGCACTCCGGCCGCACTCATATTCATAGCCGGGACAGGATGCAAGTGAAGAGATAAAGTACGGGTACAGTGCGGGTCATCCAACCGCACTTAACCCGCACTAATGCCAAACCAGAGAAACTGATGTTGCACCTGACGATAAAGTGCGGGTACTGTGCAGGTCATCCAACCGCACTCTATCCGTACTAATGCCAAACCAGAGAAGTTGAAGATGCACCTGACGTTAGAGTGCAGGTACTGTGCGGGTCATCAAACCGCACTCCACCCGCACCGTCACCAAGAACAGAAGAGCAGAGTTGTACCTGACATTAGAGTGCGGGCACTGTGCGGGTCATCCAACCGCACTCTACCCGCACTGTTGCTCAAGACAGAAGGTAGATTTTGCACATGACAAGGAAGTGCAATTCAAGTGCGATCACAGTACGATTCCAAGTGCGGGTCCAGTGCGGGTAATTCAACCGCACTCCACCCGCACCATTGCCCTGATCCGAGAACTGAAGATGAAGGCAACCCAATAGTGCGGGTACAGTACGGGTAATTCACCCGCACTCCACCCGCACTCCGAGAACGCCAGTTTAATTTTAAAAGCTTAAGTGACCTATTTTTGTATCTTGTATAAATAGAAAAGTATAGAAACGTTTTAGGGAGCCTTTGACTCCGTTTTACAGAGGTAAAACACATTTAGACCTAGAATCTCTCTCTCTCTCTCTCTCTCATCCTTACATTCTCTACTCAACTTCAAGGAAGTTAGGAGATTGGAGCCACTTCAAGGAAGGAGATGTTCTCCAAGGGTTCTTTCTCTTTCCCTTCTCTTAGTTTCCTAGTTGTAATGAGTAGCTAAATCCCCTCTAAGGGGTTTATGGAGTAGTTAGTTGAATATTGGGCTTGTACATAAACTTGATATTATATTGATATTCATGTCTATCTTCCATTGATCTATTCTTGTTGTGAATGTTTATCATTGATTTCTTGTGTAGATACATTCTCTTGCAAGATGTCTTTGTATTATGTATGAGTATTGCATCTAGATATACATCCCATTTAGTTGTTTAATGCTCTAAAGAATGGACGGAAAGTCATGAATTCCGACTCTTAAACCGCGGTTTTAATCTAACCTCGATCGAGTTTCCAGCACTATACATCCTAGGTCGGAACCCGTGAGAGAGTTAGAAGTTATCACTATACATCCTAGGGTGACTATGTTTAATCGGGTGAGTCATTGTTAGGTAGACGAGCTTCATTTCCAGAATCCGATAAACAGCCAACACTATACATCCTAGGTTGGTAGTTTACGACGGATTAATCCCTAATAGGTGGTCTGCACTATACATCCTAGGTTGGCCACCTTCTAGGGATAAATAACCGACTCTATACATCCTAGGTCGGTTACCTTGAATAGCCGTGCTATTGACAAGTTTGTTGCATTGCCCAGTATTTACTTTCGTATCCATTAACTCTTTAGTTTCCATCATCTATATATATCCTTCATCCCATTTCCCCCTTCATTTAGTTTGCACAATTAATTTAGTGTTATTTATAGTGTAATTCACCATCTACATTTTCACCAACTCATGTTTCGATATTATATATATACATAACATTACTTTAGCAATAACTAATTTAGCTAACTCCGCTCCCTGTGGACGACACCTCACTTGCCACTATATTTATGTTTTCAAACTAATTTAGGCTTTGTGAGGTTTTATCAAATATTGTTGACGGATTGATCTTTTAAAACGACAAGAAGAAAAACGTCCTGTCAATAATCCACAGCGGTCCTACAGCGGTGCTCTACTAATCTCAAAATCCTCGTCGACCGCTGTGATAATTCACAGCGGTACCACAGCGGTCCTGCAGCGATACTCTACTGTCTTTGAAGCGATGTATCACTGCTACTATAATTCATGGAGGTCTTCACAGCGGCCAATGGAAATTTCAGATTAACCCCTCTTCTTTTCAATAATTCCTCTTTTTGCTGAAATTCTCTAAAACTCTTCACATAAATCCAGAACCTGTAAATGCTCACGAACACAAATTAAAACCCCTAAATAACTCAAGAAACAAGCAATTGATTGGAGGAATGGGGATCAAATATATATATATATATATATATATATAAAATGACCGATCAAATACCCCCAAACCTATCTTTTGCTAGTCCTCGAGCAAAACTAGAATAAAAATAAAACACTTAAAAACAAACAAAACAAAAAACAAAACATAAAAACCTAAAAACAAAATTCTAAACTAAGCCATTTTCGTAGAGAACACGATAGCATTGAGCGTATGCTACAAGCCTTTAAACTCCTAGGTACGACACCTATAAACCTATAAACTTATCCTGCAAATACCAGTCATCCAAAATATATTTGAAAAGTGACCATATTGAAACAATGCATGCAAAAGCCAACAAGTAAAGACTAAAATTAAGTCACAAAACTGAATACATTGCTCAATTTTAATGAAAAGCCCACACTTAAAACGTTCAAGTTTCAAAGTTGCCTTCACTGGATGCCATAGATGTAATTTGCCTCGACTATAATTCTCACAGGATGTCACTCATTAATTCACACAGAACCTAGGCTAATACACTCATCAAGCATATGCGATAGAAATTATGCACAATAAAATCCAAGTATTGATCGCATATGAATTTATAATTGAAAGAACGCTCAAATGTATGCAAAAGATCTCATGAAAAGAATCAAGCATTATGAACAAGATAATCACATGAATTATTTCTACTTTCATAGCAAGGACCAGTAGATCAGTTAGACTTTCATTAAGGTTGTAATGGGGCCATTGGGTGAAGGTTAAGAAAGAATGGGAAAATTGGAATTCAAGAACCTAGGACCACACCATGAGAATCTTCAATTGCTCTTCCGGCTTCACATAAATCTTCGTAGTCTTCATTGAATTCATTGTAAACGAAATTTTCACTCATCTCTGTCCAAATCTTCAAAAATCACCATTTCCTTCTTAACAAAACTCCTTTTGAGTTGATACAATTTTGCAATTTAATTTTCGTAATTGCACTCATTAAAAATTTATTCTCTGATTCTCTTCAACTACTTTCTTTCTTTCTTTCTTTCTTTTTCAATGAAATAAATTTGAGAATCAGAGAATTACATAGAAATTCACAAATATCAAACTTATACTTTTGGATTGAATACAGCTCTTCCTTCAATGGCCTTCGACTAAAATATACACAAGCAGAACCATCACGTCTTCTTCACTTCCTCAAAGCATGATCCCAAGTTATAAGGTATGACTAAATTATGGCTTATTGGGTTTTAGTAGATGTGGTGAAGAAAGAAAAGGCTTATTCAGTGTTTGGCTTCAAACAGGGCTATGGAGCACACACAAAAGGTAGGAAATATTTAAGGCCTTTTAAATGGTTCATACACACATAGTCTAATCATCACTTCCACTGGTTCGACTCACTCAAGATCAAAATAAACATGTGAAATCTTTTATTGATGAAAGTTCTATAATGCTCAATGTTTAACCTATAGAGATCAAATCTAACGCTAAGAACCTACTGAGTGTTTAGGAGTAGAAACAAAATCCCTCATAATGTATCATTTATGTACGCTTTTTGTCTTAGTGAACTCACAAGGGTAGTCTCCACTATTAATCATGACAATCCAGCTAAGCATTCTATCCACCATTATATCAAGAGCATGTCATAAATTTAAAAAAAAAATTAAAATGCAATGCACTACTCTAAGCGGCAAGACGTTAGTGTAAACTCAGTGAGTAATGCATATTATCTCGGGGCACAACTCAAAGTATTTTATCATGGATTCACAAGAAATACAGATTTTAAAATTTAATTTTTTTTTTGTCAAAAATTGTCAAAAATAATATCACACCCCCAAACCTAATCCCAACGTTGTCCTCAATGTTTGAAAAATTGAAGTGCACGACAAGAAAGAAATAGAAGTGAAAGAGCAATCATAAAAACTCGAAAACTAAATCCAAAAACAAAACAAGTAGCCAAAGTACGAAAAACCAAAAACGAAAGAAAAAGAAAAAGAAAAGAAAAGAAAAGAAAAACATATCATGCTGTAGACACAGGACCGTCTACAGGAATTCTGGGCAACTCATTCATCACCATCACTGGGAAGGACCACTGTGTCATAACCACCGGTAGCATCGTCAAACTGTTGGGGACCTCCAATCCCAGGGCCCATAGCAGCAACACCTGAAGCAGGGGGAGAATAAAAGGGGTTAACAATGGGAGTAGAAGACATAGCAGCAGGCATACTGTCTCTCCAGATCTCGTCTAAAGAAAGCTGCACAGTATCCATCCTCAAATGCAGCCCAGAGAATCCGTTCTGCATTTCAGTCCTCAAACCAGCTACACTAGTATCATGTAGTCCTTCATGGACCCAAGCATGTACTCAACCCATTCAGGTCTCTGCTGAGATGATCCAGGTCCGGTATCAGAAAAAGGCACGGAAGCAGAGGCATCTCCAAACTACTGGAATGTCTGTTGGAGCTGCTAGTCCGTCGCAATCAACGCGTCAATAGAAACATCATCATCCACGTCATCCACAACTCCCATCTGACACCGTTTCCGCAGATTATTCCAAGACATCAAATTCAATGAAGGAGCATGAACCAATAAGCTATCATCCTCCTGGGCATTAACCACTAATCCGGCATCCGTACACATGGCCTTGATCAAACAAGGGAAGACTAAAGAAGAATCCAGTTGTTGACCACATACCATGATCTCCTTCCAAATAAATCTGGCCACATCTATAAAAAATCCTCTCTTAATACAGTACAACAGCTTCGATACTTCCCGAAATATCTCAGAACCATGCACCGAAGGTTTCAATGAGGCCGATACAAATAAATACCAAAACTAGGATTCCAAAAGCAAGTCTTTCTGCAGCAGTTTGTGACCATTCCAATTATCACCCCCTCCGGTGCGAAGCTCACTACCGAGATGAAACTTATTTGGATATTCTCCCGGCTCATGCGTTACAGCTGGCAGCTCAAAGTAAGCATGAATTCTATCTACCGAGACCACCACGGGTACCCCTCTCACTAGAACCGTGCTACTTGCGCTGAACTGAGTTTGGACCTTGTTAGCGTAAAATTCATGAGTGAGAGTAACATTGGCCCGCGTGGGCTGCTGAACGTACCGTGTCCATTGCCTCAATGCAACAACCTCTGGAATAGGAGTATCACGTAACACCTCCAAATGAATACCCCTCTCAACAATGACATTGCGGCCCGCCAATTCCTTCATCCGTTTCTTGAAATCCGGATGACCCACCAATTGTTGTTCCATAGGGCGCTTGTCCCTCCTCCTATTCGAACTCGGAGAGTCAGTTCGACCACGAAAAGCTATCCTTACCATATCTGAAAAACACTCAACGAAGCATAAGCAAGAAAACTGAAGTTAGAAAAAATCGAAACAAAATTGCAGCAGCATGCCGTGGTAAACTGTCACTCCAATATATAGTAAATGCATATAATTCAAGTGAAAAGACATTCAATCACAATGTGAGTTTTAAATTACAGTATCAATCAATATTCCCAAATTGAGCCTAACCGTATTAAGTGCAAATAAATAAGCAGACTGCTCATTCCAACATATAGAATAGGCCATGGAACAATGATAATGGGTAAGTGAAAGAAAAATACCTCAAATTCGAAAATCCACAAATTTAGTGCAAGAACCCTAGAAATATAAATCCTAAAATATGTGCTATATAAGAAATTACAACCAAATATTCAGTTGTAGAACACATATATAGCATAAACAAGGTATAACAATAGACATGCAATCACAAACAACCCTCACATCCGAAAATCCCCAATTATAGTTCTAGAAACCCTAGAAAGAAGTTAGAGAACAATTGGAAAGAAAAAGAAGGAAATCATGAAATTGAGGATTAAATTAAACACAAGAAAATCGAGAAGGGACGGGACGACATACCTTTGGATTCTTGGAGCGTGAGTTGAGAGAAGAAAGAAAAGAGAGGGAAGAAAGTTGAAAAGAAAACAAAACTGCCATTTTGCGTGAAGAAGGAACTGATATAGTGGTCGACCGTTGTGCGTACCGCTGTGAGAATCACAGCGGTGTCACAGCGGTATGCTTTCTTACCTCTTTGAAAGGAGACAAAATGTACTGTTTTATTAAAGACATATGTGATAGATACAGCGATGATGACAGCGGTATCACAGCGGTCTGCCCAGTAATTTCTGCTCTAAGTACCGCTGTGAATTATGGGAGCGGTGTCACAGCGGTCAGTCTCTAGTAGGTACACATTGTTGATCCCGCTGTGGATTATGAGAGCGGTAGAACATCGGTCAATCTCCAGTAGGTACACGATGTTGATATAGTTGTGGAGATTACGGCAGTGATGACAGCGGCCCCTTTTTTTTTGTTTCTAATTTAATGTCACCCTCAAACCTGATTTTAAGTTAAGGGAATAAAAACAAATAAAAATAAATAAAATAAACTAAAAAGGAAGAAAAATACCTAGGTGGGTTGCCTCCCACCAAGCGCTTTTTTTAACGTCTAGGCAAGACTTATGAGAGCTCTACGGCTCTTTGAGCTGCAGCGAGTCAATGACATGATTGTCTATAGGTATAACCAAGTAAGGTTTTAGTTTGTGGCCATTTACCTTAAATGATCTTCCACTCTTCGGAATCTCTATTTCAACTGCTCCATTTGGAAAAACTTGGGTAATATGGTATGGTCCCATCCATTTTGATCTCAACTTTCCTGGAAATAACTTCAAACGTGAATGATATAAAAGAACTAACATCCCCGGATGAAATTCTTTCGGGAGAATCTTCTTATCATGTAATTTTTTTGTTCTTTCTTTGTATATCTTTGCATTCTCATAAGCATTATTTCGAAGTTCCTCAAGCTCACTCATTTGCAAACTTCTTTCGTCTCCGGCTTTATCTAAATTGAAATTCAACTTTTTCAGAGCCCAGAAGGCGTTGTACTCCAATTCCACTGGCAGATGACATGCTTTCCCAAAAACTATCCTGTAAGGACTCATCCCAATCGGAGTCTTGTAAGCAGTTCTATATGCCAATAAGGCATCATTAAGCTTGAGCGACCAATCCTTCCGATTTGGTTGCACCGTCTTCTCTAAGATCTACTTAATTTGCTGATTGCTTACTTCAACCTGTCCTGATGTCTGAGGATGATATGGAGTTGCCACTTTATGTTTGACACTATATTTTCTCATTAACAAGGCAAAAACCTTGTTACAAAAGTGGCTTACTCCGTTAGTTATGATTGCACGAGGAGTCCTAAATCTGGTGAAATGTTTTCCTTGATAAACTTCACCACCACATGGCTGTCATTCGTCTTGGTTGCAATTGCTTCAATCCATTTAGAGACATAATCTACAGCAACTAAGACGTAATTGTACCCGTACGAAGATGGGAAGGGTCTCATGAAGTCAATTCCCCATATGTCAAATATTTCCACAACTAACTGGTTTGATAATGGCATCTCATCCCTTTTTCTAATGTTCCCAGTCCTCTGGCACCTGTCACAAGAAATACAAAAAGTATAAGTATCTTTAAATAATGATGTCCAGAAGAAACCTGATTGAAGAACTTTTAGAGCAATTTTCTTAGCACTAAAATGCCATCCACAATGAAGATTGTGGAAAAATTTCAGCACATCTTGCTGCTCTTCTTCAGGGACACATCGCCGAATGATTTGATCGGCACCAAATTCGAACAGGTATGGCTCATCCCAAAAATAATGCTTGGTGATGGAGAGAAATCTTTTCTTCGCTTGCGAGCTCATCTCAGGTGGTATGATTCCATTTGCGACATAATTCACAATGTCCGTATACCACAGATCTTTGCCTACTACCTTCAGAAGCTGCTCATCTGGAAAGTTCTCATTAATGGGTAAGTTCTCAGTATGCTCCTTTATTTCATCATCTTCTACTAATCGAGAGAGATGATCCGCCACCACATTCTCGCTGCCCTTTTTGTCCCTGATTTCCAAATCAAATTCTTGCAGTAAAAGGATCCACCGGAGTAATCTCGGTTTTGCTTCCTTTTTAGTTAGCAAATACTTTAATGCAGCATGATCAGAATAAACAATTACCTTAGATCCTATCAAATATGATCGAAATTTTTCTAAAGCACTAACAACAGCAAGCAATTCTTTCTCTGTGGTAGAGTAATTTAATTGTGCATCATTCAAAGTACGACTAGTGTAGTAAATAACATGAGGCAGTTTATCTACTCGCTGTCCTAAAACAGCTCCTACAGCATAGTCAGATGCATCACACATTAATTCAAAAGGATGGGACCAATCATGAGGCATGATTATAGGAGTAGATGTCAATTTACTTTTCAGAGATTCAAAAGCATGTAAGCAGTCATCATCAAACACAAAAGCAGTATCCTTGGTCAAGAGATTACATAGGGGACGACTAATTTTTGAAAAATCTTTAATAAAATGCCTATAAAAACCTGCATGACCAAGAAAACTCCTAACACCCTTCACCGAAGTGGGAGGTGGAAATCATCCATAAATACCTCGATAAAATTCTCTAACATGTCGGAGAAAATTGACATCATGCATCTCTGGAAAGTGGCAGGCGCATTGCATAACCCGAAAGGCATTCTTCGATATGCAAAGGTGCCAAAAGGGCATGTGAAAGTTGTCTTCTCTTGGTCCTCTGGAGCAATGGCAATTTGATTGTATCCTGAAAATCCATCCAAGAAGCAATAATAAGCATGTCCTGCCAGGTGCTCAAGCATCTGGTCAATGAACGGCAAAGGAAAGTGATCATTTTTGGTTGCCGTGTTGAGCTTGCGGTAATCTATGCATACTCTCCATCCCGTTGTCTTCCTTGTTTGAATCAACTCATTGTTCTCATTGGCAGCAACAGTGATTCCTGACTTCTTTGGTACCACATGGACCGGACTCACCCACTTACTATTAGATATTGGGTATATAATACACACTTTGAGTAGTTTCAAGACCTCTTCCCGTACAACTTCTTTCAGGTTTGGATTAAGCCTTCTTTGAGTCTCTTTGGAGTACTTTACATCATCTTCTAATAAGATCTTGTGCATGCAAATGGAAGGGCTTATTCCCTTAATATCTGCTATAGTCCATCCAATTGCAGCTTTATGTTCCTTGAGCACCGTAAGTAACTTCTCTTTTTTTTCCTCTTCTAGGTCAGAAGCTATGATCACTGGGAGGGTTTCATTCTCTCCTAAGAAAGTATATTTGAGAGTAGAAGGAATTTGTTTGAGTTCTAATGCTGGGGGAGAACTTGTAGATGGCACTAAAAACTTGTTGATTTCTTCTTCAATTTCAGCAATTACTTCTTCAATATCAATATTATCTTCTATACCCTCATCTTGTTATTCTTCTTCATTATCTTCAAAGATGTATTTCACCCAGTCAAGTAATTCGTCGAGGCTTTCATTTGATAATTCCTCTTGGATTGCGGAATTAACCACCTCAACCGAGCAACAATCGACCGAATAGCCATCGTCGGCTGCCTCAGGCAATTTCAATGATTCAAAGACCTTGAACTCCACAGTCTCATCTAACATAGTTATTGTTAGCTTCCCATTATGTACATCAATAAAAGTCTTTGCAGTCGCCATGAAAGGTCTTCCAAATAAAATTGGCTTGCTACCTCTTTCCTTGGCTCCCTCATCCATGCCAAGTATTACAAAGTCAGCAGGAATAATGAGATTGTCTACCTAGACTAGTACGTCTTCAACATAACCTCTTGGATATCTGACTGAACCATCCGCTAACAACAATGACATGGTTGTCTTCCTTAGAACATTCAACCCCAATTGCTCATAGATATTGTAGGGCATCAAATTGATGCTAACTCCCAGATCTAACAGTGCTCTCTCCAAGGTGGTACCTCCAATAGTAATATTGATGCAGAAACTTCCGGGATCTTGGAGTTTTGGTGGCAGAGACTTTTGAAGGACAGCATTGGCACTTCCAGCAATGAATTCCTGATGATTCTCTAGAAACCGCGGCTTGTAAGTATGGAAACTCTTGAAGAATTTTGCATAGGCTGGCATCTTCTGGATCATCTCCAATAAAGGCAAATTGACATTGACCTTTGACAGGATGTCATATATATCTTTGTATGATTTTTCCAATTTTCTCTTTTGCAATCTTCCTGGGAATGGAACCGGAGGAACATATGGATTTGGTGATTTATGCAGAAGTGGTGTTTTCTTTGATTTTTCCATCACTATCTCTTCTTCTTTTTCTGGTACCATGTTTGCTTCTGAAGGACCTGAAACATCAGTAGAATTATTAGAAAGTTCAGCAGGTCTATTATTAATTAGTTCCTTACCATTCCTGAGAACTGTCATGGCCTTTGCTTGTTCAGTATGGCTGGGAAATTTTCCTGGTTCGCTCATTTGCTTAGCTTCAGCCATTTGTCCAATTTGTGTCTCCAGTTTTCGCAATGACACATCAATGTTTTGGAATCTAACATTATTATCTTGTTGGGAGTCTATGAACATATGTTCATTTTGATTCAATCTCTGATCCATATTCTGTATGAATTGCTTCATCGTATCTTCCAGTGACGAGTTCTTAGATTGATATTCAGGATTCTTGGCACCGGTATTGTATTGTCTCTGACCATAATTGTTGTTGTTTCCCCATTGATTTCCGGTACTTTGATTATTGCTCCATGAGAAATTTGGATGATTTCTCCACCTCGGATTGTAAGTATTTGAGAAAGGATCATTCCGTGGTCTAGAATTGAAATTATTCATGGCTTGAACTTCTTCCTCTTCATTAGGTCCAGTACCTCTTGCTTGATAAGCTTCCATGCCATACCCTGGTTGATCACATCCCATGTATCAATTTTCTCTCATTTGTCCCACCTGGTTTACAAGTAATTCGATGGACTTTTGCATTTGTGACATTTGCATTGAATTCCCGGTATTAGCATCGACTTCATAGATTCTCTTCCTTCTCCTCGAACTCTTTTGATGAGAATTACTGGCTATTTTTTCAAAGATCGATTGCAACTCTTCTGGCGTCTTGTCAGTCATGGATCGTCTACAAGCATTATTCACCAAAACTGTTGAGACGTCATTCAGTCCATCATAGAACCATTGACAAAGTTGGTGGGTATGGTACCCATGCCGAGGACAATCAAAAAGAAGCATTTTGTAACTCTCCCAGGCTTCATAGAATGTTTCTTGGTCCCCTTGGAAGAAATTAGTAATCTTGGCCCTTATCTCACTGGTTTTCTGAGGAGAATAGAATTGGTCAGTAAGCTTCTCTACTACCTCATCCCATGTTGTCAGTGAGGCTGGAGGCAGGGTCAACAACCAAGTCTTTGTTTTGTCCTTCAAGGCATGTGGAATACACCTCATACGCAGCTGGTTTTCTGTCACCCTATTGTTTGGAAAAGCTTGAATTGCTGCGTAGAATTCTCTGAGGAATTTGAGCATATCTTCATTCGGTAGACCATAAAAAGCTGGCAGCAAATTATAGTGGAAACACTTCAGCTCATAGTTTCTTGCTGCCTCATCTAGTGTGATGCACAAAGGATGATTGTCAACAAAAGGCCTACTATAATCCTTCATGGTTTTGATAAGTACAGCTGGTGGATCTAGAACCTGTTGAATGTTGCGATCTCCATCGTCTGCCATTGCTCTATGTCTAATACGATCAATGTTGTCGTTCAACGGTAGTAATTCTCCTTGCAGTGATCTTCTACCTTGCATTCACCATTGAAACCATGTAACCAAAGACAGACACACGGTAAACTACGAAAATAAAATAAAAATAAAAATAAAAACTAAAAATCTAAAAATTAATGACACGACTACCTACACTAGACTAAATATATTAACTAAAACTAAAACTAGAATCAACCAATAAATTCAACCAATCCCCGGCAGCGGCGCCAAAAACTTGATGTGTAAAATTGTGTTATTAAAAACTATACTCGCAAGTGCACGAATCGTGAAGATAAGCACAGCGGCAAGTAAGAATCGTTCCCACAAGGAAAAGAGATTTATTAATTAAAACTAATTCTAATTTAAATTAAAGCAACCTAAAGATTTGTTGATGATTGAATTAAACTAAAACTAAATTAAATTAAACTAAGAAAACAATTAAAGAGAATATGGTTATGATCAAGAGATAGAAAGCACTAGGTCATCAATGATCCCCGATTATGAACACTCAATATATGGAATTAATTTGTAAACAAGATTCAATCAATTCTAGGGTTCATTCTTTGTCTTTAATGTGACTATTACCGTTCGGTCGTTGGCTGAGTCACGGGTTCCCAATCGTTATTCACCTCTATGGTCAAGGTGTGAATAATAATCAGAAACCCATTAGGTGTAAGAATTAAGAACCAAATTCTACTATTTTGCCTTGGTCAGACTAAAGATAAAATTCATTCATTCAAAATATCAATAATTAAGATTATGTTTGATCAACACTAACCTTAATTCTTAGATAGTCTCAACCCTAAAATCATGCCAAATTATTATTCACCCTATGGTCAAGGTGTGAATAATTATTAAAACTAATGAGGATCAAGCAATTAAGAACAATGAATAAATCAAGAATTGAATTGATGAAATAATAATTAATCCATATATGAGCATTCACAAAAGGTTTACATTGATTCCTTGGTTATGGGATTAGTTACACATGTTGAAAATAAAAAGAGAAGAGATAGAAAAGATAAAACTCATCTCAGTCTTCAATGATAAATTCTTCTTCGTCTTCAAATCTTCTATGTGTAAAGATGATTAAGAGAATTGTGTGTTCTTCCTTCTGTAGCCTGAAAGAGAGGTGAGGTCCCTCTAAACCCTAAGAACAAGATGTATTTAAAGGAACCACCAATTTGATTTAAATCAAAAATCTGTCTCGGGCACGGAATTGTTCGACCACTGTGACTACTGCTGTGATAATCCACAACGGTCCTACAGCGGTGCTCTACTGATCTCAAAATCCTCGTCGACCGCTGTGGTAATTCACAGCGGTCCTGCAACGATACTCTACTGTCTTTGAAGCGCTGTATCACTGCTACTATAATTCATGGCGGTCTTCACAGTGGCCAAGGGAAATTTCAGATTAACCCCTCATCTTTTCAATAATTCCTCTTTTTGCTGAAATTCTACAAAACTCTTTACATAAATCTAGAACCTGTAAATGCTCACAAACACAAATTAAAACCCCTAAATAACTCAAGACACAAGCAATTGATTGGAGGAATGGGGATCAATATATATATATATATATATATATATATAATGACCGATCAATTACCCATTTTAATCAAATTAAAATTAAACACAAAATATAGAAGGCTATAATGCATGTATGACATATCAACATATATATATGTGTAGGCATATCTAATCTAAATGATATGTATATGCATGGTAATGCTTTAATTATAACATAATAAAAGCATACATGAATTGACCGAGTACGATGGGTTTATCTAACTTAAAAATTTTCTAATTACAATAATATGCAAGGCATTCCTTGGTCTTCTTGTAATTCTAAAAATCTTCAAGTCCATTTGTAATATCTTTTGTGTCTTCCGGGCCCAAAATCAAGTCTAACTTGATTTATTTCATTAGATCCATCTCATGGATTAAATCCCTAAAGCCTAAGTGTTACTCTAACACTTTAACTTGATTTATTTCATTAGATCCATCTCATGGATTAAATCCCTAAAGCCTAAGTGTTACTCTAACACTTTTCGGAGGCCCGGGATTTTCCAAATTTTTTTTTTTTGCCCAAACTTGATTGACTGCTGTACTCCGCGCGCTCTTGCTACACACATACACAACAATTGTGCATAGCTGCAGCATGTTGCACATACACACAACAATTGTGTGGAGCACGCACATGCACAGCAATTGTGCACAGCTGCAACATGACATGTGTAAATTGTTGTGTGCACCATTTATTGTGCAACATATCTATTACAATTGTGTTGTCGTGGTATTTCTTCCAGATCATCATCTTCATCAATTTACATCATTAAAAATAAAATAATAGCATAAAAAAATACAACCCGGAATTAATATTACATTTAAAATCCTAAAATCCTAAAACCTATGTACCATAAAAATTTACGAGTGAAAATACTACTCAAGTGTGTGTCTACAACCTAGAGGGGGGGGGGGGGGGGGGGGGGGGTGAATGGGTTGTTAATCGATTATTACCAATTTTTCGATTAGTCAATATTAATAATAACCCAACATAAACAAACATACAAAATCAAGTGTAAAGTGCGGAATAATAAATAACACTTGATTTTTATGTGGAAACCCTTCAACAAGGGAAAAACCACGGGCTATCCTTCTAGCCACACAAGATCACAGAAATCCACTATATGAGTAAAAAGTTACACCCTCAAGTGATGCTCGGACTCTCACTCTAGATAACCTCAGGCTATGGACACTACCACTCGCCACTCTTGGTTCAATCCCTAGTGATATCCACTTATACACTACTCTTGGAGTGAGCACCTCCAAATCTACCCGCAGGCCTTTTACAGTGGCACCTGACCGATGCTTGCCAACCACAACTTAGTTGCAAGACTTCAATGCTTGTGCAACTTCACCCCGAAGCCACAAGACTTTGACTTAATGAAGAGTATAAAAGTCTAAGTGTGTATATGACAATATACTCAATGCAATAATGTGCAAGACTAAACACAAAATGCTTAACTAGATGTTATAATGCAATTGAACACCCTAGTTATCAAACAATGCCTACATGTACACACATGAGGTCTCAATTAGTTGTAGAGAAATTCTAACAACCTAATTGTAAATTAAATTCACATAAACATTCATAAACTTGACTAGATGCATAAAGTCAACCTAATCATCAATTAAGCATACATGAACATTTATGGATTAGCTATTTAGGCATATATGACCTAATAATGCAAGCTATCACAAACAAACCCAATAAAATATTCATGAACATTAACTAGTTGATTAAAACACAATTTCTCAACCTAGTTATCAATAAATCACACATGAATATTTATAACCTAGCTTTTAGGAAAAATTGACCTAATCAATTTAGCTATCAAAATACAAACCCAATCATGTTATCAAGACTCATAAATATGCAATAAAGTGAGTCAAGGTATTTAATCAAGCAATAAATACCTAATCTAGAGTAAGAAGAACAATAAATGATATTCAAGGAAGTTCTTGCTTACCTAGTCATGAAACAATGAAGACCCATGTATGATTGATGCTTTGGATGCATGGGTTTTGGGTTTGGAGAGTTAATGAAGCTTAAAGGAAGCTTTCTCTCTCAAGACCCTCTCTTTCTCTCTCTAGGGTTTCTGTAAATTTAGGAGAGTTAGGAAAGAAGAAGAGAAGGAGGGGTTTTTAAAGGTGGGAAAAACGGGCTGATTCGAAAAGACCAAAATGCCCCGTTTTGGTGTCAGGTGACATGAGAGGCTACATGGAAGTCGCCTAACATGTCGCCTAACATTTTGGAGAAGAAAAACATGTCTGAGGCGACATTGGAGGCGACATGCTCAAGTGGCCTTGCATGTCGCCTAACACACTGGACAGCACTCCAGCTCCAGAAACAAGCGACCCAAAACATGACCAAACAACATCGAAACCTTTCGTATGATATACCGTTGGAAAGGTATGGAAGTCTACTTTCTAATACAATTTATAGAATGAGGTTTTGATGTCTGTAGAAAGAGTTATGGTCATTTAAGTGACCAAAGGTCAAAATCGGATAACAACAGAGATGCTCTGTTTCAGTGGTCTCTTTGGAGACTTCAAAACCAACCCAAACGGTCATAAAATATTATGAATAATATACCATTAGAAAGGCATGGAAGTCTACTTTCTACTCCAATTAACAAAATAAGATTTGGATAAAAGTAGAAAGATTTATGGTCAAAAGAGTGACCAAAGGTTAGAATTGGTCAATAACAAAATTCCCACAATCATGGTATAAAACCATGTAACCAAATACTAATCCAAGAGAGGACAAATGGAACCTCTCTATGGTCACAAATCGCGCTAAGACTTAAGCACACCAACGTGCAAGCGCATACACAACACAAGCACACCATCATGCGAGTGAGGACGTTTCCGAACACACACGGAAAACGTAGAACAAAAACAACCACACGTAAGGACAAACAAAAACGTGCTCGTGTGAGTTGTATAATGGATGTACACATATAAACAATAAAGAACACAAATGCAAGATGAACAAGGCATGCATGAAGTGTGTGTGTGTGTGTGCACCTAAACTCTTCAAGAGACAAAGTCAAGTGAGTATACCTTTTGCTCTTGAAGTCATGGAGATGCTTGGAAGCTTGCCAACATGGACCTAAGCTACCCATTACACAATCATCCCCAATGTAGTGTGGTTTGTTATGAAATAAGCCAACCATAAAATCGAGGTCCTTACTACGAGCAACCATGTTTAAATTAAAAAATTTAATTATAAACATTCATACAATCATAAAGAGAGTGTCTACACATTCATACATGCAATCAGGAGCGATCGAATTCGATTATATTGTACAAAAATGGCTCTGATACCATTTATTGGTTCCAGGTTTTGGATTGCACAGCGGAATAGGGTTTTAAAATTTTTTATGCAATCATCAAGTAAACCTATTTGTACAGTAATAATCGAAAACAATAAGAAGGAGAAGAAACTATTTCATACCAGCGTTTGAAGGCTCCTTCTTTCTTTTCCGATCTGCTTCCTGATTTGAACCACAAGATCTTCCCCGCTATGTCCCGCGATTGGCAACAACGTGTGGGCGCATCACGGGTTTCAGGAACTTAAGTGGAGGTAGAAGAAACTAACGAAAACAACTTTTGTTTTCTAGGTGTGTAATTCGGCCACACTCAGATCAAAAACATAAATGTATATATATATATATATATTTATATTTTGCCGCACACCTCTCGGTTTCCTTCTATTTAATTCACGCAATTAATCCAATTAATGCATTTAATCAATTCAATGCAATTAATCCATTCAATGCAATTGAATCGAAAGAATTGATCTATTCTCTTCTATGCGTGTATCAGTTTTCAAAATAAATATCTTATATCTATTCATTGTTTAACTGATAACTTTCATTAATTAATCCGTTAAAATATCTAATATTTATAAGGATAATTAACAACTTTGAATTTAAACGTCTTAAATTCAAATACAAAAATAAAATAATCTAATTATCTTATCTTCATTCAAACACAGTTATCAATCAACACCCTCCAACTAATGATTAATCGTATAATTAAATAATCAATTTAATCAATAATATTCTTTAATTAAATAATCTCATTATTCAATAAATTCCCAAATAGATACGTGTCACTTTCGTAACACAATTAATTTGACAATCCAATTAATCAACCGTGATTCTTGTTACCTTTAATCAATCGGGCTAGGAAGGGGACCTAATGGACCTACAGTATTTCAAGCTCCGATAATCCTTAGAAATAATTAATTAAACTCTTTAATTAATATTTCATGATTATTAACTTCAGTGTTATTCCACTAAAAACCCGAAGCTGCATTCTCTCAACTGTAGATGTTTTTACACAAACCAATAACTTTCAGTGTCCATCAATATAGCTATTACATATGGTATAATCCTCCACAAGTAGTTCATAATTAGAGCTGGGTCATAATGTTCGTTATACCCCTCTAATTACATATTTTCCATTAAGTACCATTGATTCTCTAATGAACAATAAATCCTACATTCCTCACGGAATTAGGAGAGCGCTCATATTGTTCAAGCCCCGAATCAACCTTTAAGGGAACTACTATCTACTTCTCGCAAAAAGGAGTGGATTCCATTATTGTGTACAAACCTTCTCAGCCACAAGTCAAACCGCAATCCCAACATACGGAGTATATTGATTGGGAAAGTAACTCCGATCTCACCCATGGTATATCAAAAACCACGATCTAATCTGAAGGAGTCGATAAGACACTCAGGATTAAGATCACCCATTTATAGTCATCATTTGTCGATATATATGAATCTCATCATGTAACAGATCTTATTGAGAGATTCATATAGATCGTGGTCTAGTCCTATATGATCATATCACATAAGGTGCCTCCATTCTCATATCACCATATGAATGATCCAGGATAAGATCACCGTACATTATGGAATGGAAGGCATCTGTAGATTAACCACAAATAAAGTACCCAGCTTTATTTGCTATCTACGGACTCTTTAGATTGCTCGTTTCAAAATGAATCCATCTGTGTATGACAATCATATACTCAGTTTGAATTACATCCGACAATCTTGGATGTTAAATACACATGTTATATAAAAGTATGAAACAATTTGAATGAATAAACTACTTCTTTTATTTATGTTCATATCACATTTACAAATTACAAGCTTTAGGGCAAAAACCCCAACAGAAAAGATTATGGAGATGATGAGGATGGTAGGGAAGAGGCAAGAGATTGGGATTCTGGTGCAAGATGTTGGAATGCTGGTGCAAGAGGTTGGAATGCTGGTGCAATAAGTTGGGATGTTCGTGCCGAAGGTTGGGATACTGGTGCAACAGGTTGGAATGCTAGTGCGGCAGGTTGAGATGCTCATACAGGTAATTCTGATCAAAATCGTGGTAGACAACAGGAGCAACAAGTCAAATTGATGAAGATTATTTCACTATGACTCTCTCCTCAATGAGTATAGACACAGAAGATAGTTCTTTGGGTGATTCGCAGACAAGGTCAGGTTCTCATGTACCATATTATGGTAGTTATGGTGGTTGCAATATATTTGATTATCATTCTCCACAAATGCCATATGCAATACCTATGCATGCAAATCAACATTATCCACCAAGTTGGGTAAATCAAAACTACCAAATTCATGGATCAGTTGGAAGAGATCAAGCAACATACGTGTGACATCTTAATAACTACCTTGAAAACTATGCAAACACATTTTCCTGAGAAAATTATTGTTCGAATCAAGATAGAAATGTATCTTATGTATTTGAACCAATAAAGAATTCTTTTTGGTTTTAAATTTCAGACATACAATATATTATTATGTATGAATTATGATTAATGATAGAATCTTATAAGTATGGAACTATATATATACATTAATGATAATTTTGTTTATAAAATATTTAATCTCTTTATATTGTATATAATATTGTAAAAGTGAAACAAAATATTATTCTATTAAATGCTCAATATTAAAAATTAAATACAGACAGCCTCTATCTATGTTATACTTTATAATAAACTCATAACTATGCTAATTTATCGTTGAAATATGATTCATTGGATGTATAATTATTTGTTTAAGCTTGTCCTAAAATTTCGCAAAAACATTCTAACTTTAGATGTAAATATCCATCATTTTTTTAACTTTTGACAGAAAATCGACCAATATTGATAATATCCTCGATATATCCATAAATTTAGAAGTCCGATATCGATACCAATACCGATATTTTATTCCTTTGGTGTGTGGGTGTTATCTGGGGTGGACCCACCTTTGGACCAAATGGGGCCCATGCAATACCTCAAATTCTCAAAAACAAAAATTTGATTTGTGTTGTTATATAAATATATACATAACAAATAACATTTAGTACAATATTGTACCTTTTAACACATCTGGTATTACACCTCCATTCAACTTTAATGGTTTTTGGGATTTTGGTTCAATTCCCAGTAATAGCATTTTTCAAGCAAAATCTATTTTTTTTTACTTTACACTCTTTTCCAATCCCATTCTCTAATTATCTTATTCTTCAGCAACAAAACAACTCACTTTCATTTTCATATCATTGTCAATTTTTTAACTACCCATAATTTGTGATTACTTGATTCAATTTTATTTTATAGTAAATTTATCTTATTCTTTTTTTGAATTTTTCTTATTTCTAATCATTTAAGTTTAATAATTAGAAGAATAAAAAGTTCAAAAACATATATAGTAATATTTATTAATCAATTATTTTTATATAAATTTAAAACGAATTCACTATAAATACAAAACAAAATTTCTTATTATAAAATTAGATTGTAATTACCTTCTAAACAGGATTCGCAGACAGGTAAGGTGCCAACCCTTAACTCACTTAAAGGTCCGATTTTTACTAGTCTGTCTATCTGGTCAAGGTTGATATGACCAAGTCTTGTGAGGCTATTTTTGTGGGTGATCTTAATCCTGAGTGTCTTATCGACTCCTTCAGGTTAGATCGTGGTCTTTGATATACCATGGGTGAGGTCAGATGCTATTCCTGATCAATATACTCTGTATGTTGGGATTACGGTTTGGCTTGTTGCTGGGAAGGTATGTACACAATAGTGGAATCCACTCCTTCTCGTTAGAAGTAGATGGTACTTCTCTTAAGGGTTGATTCGGGGCTTGGACAATATGAGCGCTCTCCTAATTTCGTGAGGAAATAGGATTTATTGTTCATTAGAGAATACCCAGTACTTAAAGGATATATGTAATAAGAGGGGTATAACGGACATTATGACCCAGCTCTAATTATGAACTACTGTGGAGGATCACACCATGTGTAATAGCTATATCGATGGATACCGAGTTGTATCGGTCTGTGTAAAAGCGTCTACAGTTGAGAGAGTGCAACTTCGGATTTTTAGTGGAATAACACCGAGTTAATAATCAAGGAATATTAATTAAAGAGTTTAATTAATGATTCCGAGGATTATTGGAGCTCAAAATACTGTGGGTCCATTAGGTCCCCTTGCTAGCCCGATCGATTTAGGTAACAAGGGTCACGGTTAGTTAATTGAATTGTCCAATTAATTGTGTTACGAAAGTGACACGTATATATTCGGGAAATAATTGAATAATGAGATTATTTAATTAATGAATAATGATGATTAAATAAATTAAATAATAAGATTATTTAATTTTGTTATTAATCACTAAATGGAGGATGTTAGTTGATATTTGATTTTAAATAGAATAAGATAATATGATTATTTTATTTTATTAAATTAAATATTTGAAATTGAATTTAAAATGTTTAAATTCAAAATAAATAGTTAATTATCTTTTAAAATCTAAAGAGATATCAATTAAAGAGTTTTAGTTATAATAATATATATATGATATATATTGATAACAAGAACAAGAAGGATTGGGATGCACATAAATTACTGTTTGTATGGATACAAACACTGTGTGCGTGCACAAGAGAAACTGAGAAATAAAAAATAAAAAAACAAAAAAAAAAACAAAAGAGAATAAAACGCATAAGGGTGCGTGCATAAAAAAGAATAAAATTGGAGCAGGCATGCACCAAGAGAGAAATTTGATGGAGCTGTGCACTAACTGAAACAAAAAGAAAAAAAAAATATTGTGTAAAGAGTGGTGAGTGTGTGCACCGGTGAATCAAAAGAAAAAAATAATAATATATATTTCTTTTAAAGAATAAGAGTTGTTCTAAGTTATTTTTCTCTTTATGAATAAATAGTATAATTTTCCATTGTATATATTGTTTCTCTTGTTATTGTTTATTTTTTTAATATTATGTGCCTTGTTTTTATTTCTTTTGAATGTTAGATTATTTAGTTCGTCTTAAATAAAAGTATTATATTTGTTTGATTTTATCTAAACTTCACTATACTGTGAACTTTTTTTATATAAAAAACTCATTTTATTATGATCTTAAATTTTTAATTTTTTTTATATAATTGTTATTTTGGTTAAGTGCCTCATCTCATTAAAATTTCTTGATCCGGCACTAGGTGTTATGATAAAAAAACCACAAAATTACATGTTTCAAATACCCAACGGAAAACTTAGTTCTACGTTTAGTCAGATAGAAGAGAATTTGAGCTGATCCTTAGAGAATTTTTTTTCTTTGTATTTATATGTCTGATAACTAATGATACGAATCTTAATTGTATTATCTGATATATAAAGATAAGATTAGGCTAAAATAACCCAAATATGCAACTTAAAATTTTGACTTCAATATCTGAATCACCTATGTATTTTTAATCCAAGAGTTATAAATTCATTTAAATCTCAATCATTGGATTAAGAACACATGAGTAGTTGAGCTATTGAAGTCAAAATTTTAACAAATTTAAGTTGATTTAGTTTGATCCATAAAGATAATATCATAGAATCAATTAGATAGTTAAATAAAGATTTAATTTGAAGTCAGCTTATCGGTTATATTCTAATAAGACTTTAAATTTAAATCAACTTGATATAGTTTTATCGGTCTAGCCCATGATGGGCGTCTGATTGAGCTAAACCCACAAAACCCACAAGCCTAAAATAGAATAAAATCTAAGTTGTTTGACACTATGAATTCTTCAAATGTGGATAGCTAGATGCAAGTTCGTAAGTCCACGTTGCCCATTACTTACAAGAACGTGTACACACAAAAACAAACATATGTTTTTTACAATACTACTGAGATGATTTTTATTATTTAAAATTTCTTTTTCTTTAAGCTATTATCTTCAAATTTTTTCATGGGCACATTTGGAAGAACACGAACACACTTTCTTGTCTTGTTCATAATATTTTGTCATCAAAATTTCTCTGCAGTTGGTGATGGAGGACAACACAGAGCCCAATACAATGAAGAGAAACCACCTTTTTCAAAGATACTTGCAGACACCATTTCTCTGCTGAAAAAATCCCATCAGAGTTCTTGGGAAAAAGTTAAAGCCGTCCTCCATGGAATGCGGTTACAATTCTTTCCACCAAATTTAGAGTAAGAATGAAAATTTGATGATAAGTCCTTACTTTTTTTTTTTCTTCCATAATCGTTGTTTTATGAATGCAATAGGGCTTGTTTGATTCATGATTCAATAGAATAATTAGGATCGTCTACCGGTCTGAACTCTTTTTATGACAGTTTTAGGGGTGGGGAGGAGGTAAATGGTGGTGAAAGCATGAAAGAAGCAGCTAAGAAGAGCATTCGGATGAGCAAAACATCAGTTGAGAAGTCTGCAAAATCAGCTGCAGAAATGGTGGGTGAAGCAGTGGAGAACACTGCAGAGAAAGTCAAGAACACTGTATCTAATAAGGAAGACTACTCGCAGGATGAGCTCTGAGAAAATTTTGATAATCTGTTGCTGGAGATACCAATGGATCCATCGCAAATATTATATATTTTGCAAATTTTCTGATTATCAGACTGTGATCTGAAATTTGGCAGACATTAATAGAGTGGTTCGTGGATATGTTTCTATTATTTTCACCAGAATTCTTTGAATGCACTTGATTTATATGGATATTGTTGTCTATTGATATAAACATTTCAAAACCAGGATCTTCCCAGTCCAAAATTCAGTTGTATACCTAATTTGTTAATGTTACATTACAACCCAAAAGCATGTTTTTGAAGCATGAAAAAAGTGATTACACATTAAAGAAACTCCTGGAGCTGTTAACAGGAAAAAATTGCGAAGTAATGTAAAGATTTGAAACATCAACAATTGCCAACTACCCGAAAAAAGATAAGAAAATTTCTTGATCCTGCAAAATATATAGCTTAATTTGATCGCAAACTAAAACAATCTCAAAGACAGCGATCGAAACTGAAATTATCCGTCACTGCATTATCAATGATACAAATTCTCGAGGCAAAATACAATGCGTTATCCGTCACGTAAAGTTTTGCTTGGAAAAAAAAAAACAGTTTTCTCCTTTTATTTTTTGGGCAAGTAAATATGTATTAAATAGGAAAAGAAACAACAATACAATTGGCAGGCAAGTGAGGCAGTTACCTATGGCCCCACCAAAAATCAATGACTCATATTTTCATTATCATTACATATATATATATATCAATAATTAATATCAAATATTTTTCTTTCTATTTATTATTTAAAAAATATATCATCTATAAACTTATAAATTACTTTTCATTCTTATTTTCAAGTCAAAGATTCCTATTTTCAAGTAAACCACATTTCAGTGGACTTAAATACTCATTAACATTTTCCTAAAACAAAATACCACATTAATGTTTTTCTTTTTCTTTCAACAGTTAAATTTGTTTTAATTATATATTCGCACTAAAATATATTCAATCAAACCCTCCTACTCAAATTGAAATGGACAATTACCAATTAGGTCCTGAACTTCTTTTAAAATTTCAAATTGTTTGCGACTCTTATAAAAGTGGTCAAATTGGTCATCACATTTTTCTAAAATGTCAAATTAGTCCATCTCTTTTTAGAAGTGACCAAATTGGTCCCTCAAACGGTTTAACAATGTTAAATATAACGGTTTACTTTAACAATTTTAGTTAAAGTATGTAAATACTATTTATTTGTTATATTAGAGCAAAGTTGTTTTATCTTTTGTCCATTAAATTCACCATTATAATTACAACAAAATCCCAAAATATTATTAATGAAACACCATTTGTACCTTTTTTAATTAAAGTTTTCTAAAAAATTCTAAAAATATTTTAATAAGACAATGTCAATTATACCCGTATTTTATAAACAAAGTTATCATTCATTCCGAGTTTAGTATTTTACGATTTTTATATAATTATTTTTTTTGTTAATATTATGCAAGCCACAAATAAACTAAACAAAAATATACATGTTAAAAACAATTGTGGGTGTCATTATTATATTGTTTATGAGCAAAGTACAATTATACCCTTACACAATTAAAGTTGACTGACGGAACTTAGTTAGAGGGACTAATTTGGCCCTTGAAAAAAAATGTAAAAACCAATTTTGTCACTTTTGTAAAAGTCGCAAACAACTTGGAATTTTAAAAAAAGTCCAGGACCTAATTGGTTATTGCCCAATTGAAATCAAACTCTCCCACTGCTATTGCAAACTCTCTCATTGTTACTCTACGTACTCTTTCATAAACATTCCAGGTTCAATTGTTTCAAACTCTATTACTTTAATTTTATTTATTTATTTATTTTGTTTTCGACCATAACAGAATTATTTGTTTTTTTTTTTTCAAGCTTTGATAGCTGATAATCTGATATTAGACATTTTTAGTAGAAAATATGAATCCGTTTATGAAAAACTCAACAAAAAAAATAGTTGAATCACAAAAAAGAGCTTTTGATAAATTTGTCACCAGTACCAAAAGAGGGGCTCTTGAATTGTAAGGCCTAATTTTAAATTTTTGCCTAATGCCTAGGCTACCATTGAGCCGCCCCTGGTTATTGGTTCTGTTATCAGATTTTGAGGTTTCTAGTCTTAGGCTGTTTCGATATCAGAGCATGTGGTTAGAGCATTTTGATTTTATAGCTATTGTTTGTAGAATTTGGAGCTCTCATGTTGTGGGTAGGCATCCTCAGGTTGTTATCAATAAGTTGAGGAACTTGAAGAAGGCTCTCAAGACTTGAAATTGGGAGCTTTTCGAGGATATTAATTCTGCCATTGTTGGGAAGTCTACGAAGTTTCATTATATTCAAATGGATCTGTCTAACTGGCGTTTTTCAGATGATCTTTTTATGGCTGAGGCGAGTTTTCATTATGAGCTGGATGTATTGTTACACATACATGAAAGCTTTTTTCGAGATCGGTCAAGAGTTAAGTGGCTTAGTTATAGGGATCAGAACACATCTTTTTTTCATGCCTCTATCAGACATAGGTAGTACTGTAACGTTATATCAGCGATCTCAATTAATGGGGTTTTCTCAGAGGATCGGCGTACCATCAGAGATCATATCATCGGTTATTATTCATACCTCTTTTCCTTAAATGTTTCTCGAGTTGGGAGAGATTTATCTATTGTATATGATGTGATTCCTTCCTTGGTGACTGCCGTAGAGAACGTTTTCTTGACTAGCGTTCCATCTGCAGATGAAATTCATGATGCGGTATTTGCTACGGATGCTACTTCTGCCCATGGGCCAGATGGGTTTTCTGGTAGATTTTATCAAAGATGTTGGGATGTAGTAGGTAGTGACGTGGTCCTCGCTGTTCAGGATTTTCATCACTGGAGTTATTTTCCCTGGTCCCAATTCCAGCTTCATTGTCCTTCTTCCGAAGTTGAGGGACTCGATTTTGATTGATCAGTTTCGGTCTATTGTACTTAGTAACTTTCTGTTCAAAATATCTTTGAAGTTCTTGGTTTATCGTTTAGCTCTGGTTGCGGCAATGATTATTTCTTCTCGGTAGATCGAATTCATTTGAGACTGACATCTTGAGGATTGTATTGCTTTGGCTTCTAACTATGAGAATGTGTTGAAAATACACTCTAAGCGTGTGTGTACACAATCTAGAGGGGGGAAGGGGTGAATAGGTTTTAATCAAGTTAATAACCAATTTTCCTTGATTAGTCAATATTAAAAATTCACTCAATAAACAAACAATACAAAATCAAGTATGTAATGCGGAAATTAAAAGACACTTGATTTTTACGTGGAAACCCTTTAACAACGGAAAAACCACGGGCTATCCTTCTAGCCACATCGATCCTCAAATCCACTATTGTAATGATGTTTACAACCTAGGTTGACCTCTAGTCACATCATTCTCGGTCACTAACCCACCACTACTACCCAACGGGCCTTTATAGTGAATTCTTAATCACTTTGCTTGCCAACTACACCTTGGTTGCAGAACTTCACTTGCTTATTCACTACACTTTGTAGTTACAAGACTTAACTCTCAAAGAAGAGATTAACAACATAAGTGAATATATGAATATCCAATATGCAAATAATGCTAGGAAACTCTAAATGCTTATCTAGGGATTAAATGATGTCAATAAGTACAAATCTCAGATATCAATTGTTGGGGTTTATGCCCTAAAGATGTAATTTATAAATCGATTTATGGAATAAATAAAAAGAAAAGTTTAATTCATTCTTGTTGTGTTGTTTATTTTATAACTTGTGCATATATTAACATCCTAGATTGCCGGATGTAATCTCGAACTGTGTATATGAGTGTAATATACGGATGAATACAGTAAGAGACGTGCAATCTAAAGAGTCCATAGATAGCAAATAAAGCTGGGTACTTTATTTGTGGTTAATCTATAGCTGCGATCCA
The DNA here is from genome assembly GCA_033220585.1 of Dipteronia sinensis. Classification (NCBI taxonomy): domain Eukaryota; kingdom Viridiplantae; phylum Streptophyta; class Magnoliopsida; order Sapindales; family Sapindaceae; genus Dipteronia; species Dipteronia sinensis. Next base: position 32,711,132 of record CM065640.1, on the reverse strand, counting down.
TTCCGTAATGTACGGTGATTCTATCCTGAATCATTCATATGAGATATGGGAATGGAGGTACCTTGTATGATGTGATCATATAGGACTGGGCCATGATCTATATGAATCTCTCACCAAGATCCGTTTACTGATGAGATTCATACATATCAACTAATAATGGCTATATGTGGGTGATATTAATCCTGAGTGTCATATCGACTCCTTCAGGATAGATCGTGGTCTTTGATATACCATGGGTGAGGTCGGATGCAGTTCCTGATTAATATACTCTAAATGTTGGGATTGCGGTTTGGCTTGTGGCTGGGAAGGTATGTACACAATAGTGGAATCCACTCATTCTTGTGAGAAGTAGATGGTGGTTCCCTTAAGGGTTGATTCAGGGCTTGGACAATATGAGCGCTCTCCTAATTCCGTGAGGAAATAGGATTTATTGTTCATTAGAGAATCAACGGTACTTAAAGGATATATGTAATTAGAGGGGTATAACGGATATTATGACCTAGCTCTAATTATGAACTACTGTGGAGGATCACACCATGTGTAATAGCTATATCAATGGACACCGAGTTGTATCGGTCTGTGTAAAAGCGTATGTAGTTGAGAGAGTGCAGCTTCGGGTTTTTAGTGGAATAACATCGGAGTTAATAATCAAGGAATATTAATTAAAGAGTTTAATTAATTATTCCAATGATTATTGGAGCTCAAAATATTGTGGGTCCATTAGGTCCCCTTGCTAGCCCGATCAATCTAGGTAACAAGGGTCACGGTTAATTGATTGGATTTTCCAATTAATTGTATTATGAAAGTGACACGTATTCATTCAGGGATCAATTGAATAATGAGATTATTTAATTAATATATTAATAATTAAATTAATTAAATAATTAGATTATTTAATTAATGAATTCATAATTATGAATTATTAATTAATGATTAAGTGGAGGTTGCGGGTTCAAATAATGACTAAAACATAAAATAATTAGATTATTTTATTCTTTGAAAAGTCTAGTATTTAAGTTTAAGTCAACTAGGGCAATGTGGGAGTTAGAATCCTACTCTACATATAACACTTAAATACTAATTATCTTTTGAATATATAAAGATTTATTTGGGAAAAGATAATAATCTAGTTTTAAAAATATATAATGATATATTTTATATAATTAGATAAGAGAGAAAAAGGCATCAGTTTTTTTTTTATTTGAACGAAAAAAAAAATGCAACATGTGTGCGTGAGAAGCAAGAGAGAAAAAGAAAAGGGGTGCGTCCTGTGCACCATTAAAAGAAAAAAAAATTATATTTGATATATATATATATATATATATATATTAAAAAGAACTAGAATTGTTCTAATTTTGTTTTCTCTTGGAAGAAATTGTTTCTTCTTCTTTTCTCTACATCCTCCAAAGTTTCTGAGTACGTGACGCGCCCACACGCAGTTACCAGTTCTGGGAATAGTTAAGAAGATCAGTGGTACAGACCAGGAGCATATCGTAAAGTGAAGGATCCTCCAAATGTTGGTAAGGTTCTAAATTTTTTTATATATTGATTACAATTTTTCTGTGTTTACATATTGTATGTATTAGTTCCGGAAAAATAATTACTATCTCAAGTTCACTAGTTGCAGATCATTTACAATCTGCATTAAAATTTTTGAAATCTATTTCCACTGCGTTACCAGTGAACGGGGTTCCAACAATTGGTATCAGAGCTAGTTTTTTATTTTCGGACAGGAAAATTGTTTTCGATGCTCCTGTATGTATGATTGTGTAGGCACTGTTTAAATTGACTGTATGTTGTTTTTGTATGTATATTAAATTTGTTAATTTACAAAAACATGATTGATAGTTAATTATATGGTTCTGTGGATTTAGGGTTCATGGGTTGTATTATTATTTTTTGTTATTATATTGTAAAAAAAATGTAACCTATATTGAAGACCTGGAAAAATCACGAAGACGGAAGGGCGAAATCGGAAATATGCGTGATGGGGGGTACTGTTCACGACACCGGTCATGCGGGTACTGTTCACGCGGACAGTCGGCACTGTTCACATCGTCTTGCACGGTTCCGTTGGCAAGTGTTGCCTAGTGCGTTCCGTTTGGATTTCCTATTCCGGATTCATGAGATGAATCATAATGACCTGAAGAGACTGGAATACTCGACAATTACAAGAAGACCAAGGAATGCCTTGGAGATATTTTTGTAACTTTAGATTCCATTTTTAGGTTAAATAATCCACAGTACTCAGTCAATTCATGTATGCTTTATATTATGTGATGATAAAAGCATTGTCATGCATTTGTATGTCATTTAGATTAGATGTGCCTACACAAATATATTTGATATGTCATACATGCATCATAGCCTAATATTTTATGTATTGTTTTTAATATTATTAAAATAGGTAAATACATTATTGGCTATGAAAATGAGATTAGTTTTTAATAGTTAGAAAAATTGTTAATTCTCATTAATATTAATCTAGTTATTAAAGTGTTTAATAAGTTAGATTAACAGGGTCATTTATTGTAATTAGTATTAATATGATTAATAACCTAATAATAAATGAACCGAATAAAGTGTTAGAGTTTTAATAGTTAAAACTTGGTAAACACTATCACAATAATCTGACCTTAGTAAATAGTTTACAAATGCTTAGATTATCCACTAATAGATTAGATTTTTAATAGTTAAAAATCATTAATAATTTATTTAGAATTTATTTCTAATAATAAATTTGTTAATGCGCTAGATAACTTGATTAAAGTTAGCCGTTTGATCCTGTAGAGTCTAGGTGTATTAACGGATAATAGAAAACCCTAATTTTTAAAAAGTGAGTGGGAGAGGGATATATGACATATATATCCCGCAGTCTCCATCATTAGTTCAACATCGTGAGATCCAAGTGGGGCTTTGTGATGGCTTTGCTTTCGTCCTCCCTAAGGAGGGTTTCCACAAAGATCAATACCAAGGTTGACTTCCTAACCGATAGGATTTTTGAGGGTATTTCAGGATTGTCTGACCCTAAGGCGGCAATTCTCGAGTTAAGCTTGTGAGATCTGAAATGGTGGGTTACACTCACGAAGGTTTTGATTAAGTTTTGTTAATTAAAAACCTGACTGAATAAATGATGGTTGAATGATATGGAATAAGAGTTATTCTAGAATATCATTTGATTGAGAATGTCTCGGTCCAACATGCAAAGACTTGACCGACCATAAGGCGGCACTTTTTTGTTGTATGTTGGATTGTCGTGGTATAGTAACTGTTTTTTGTGTATTTGTAGTTCGTCAAACATGTTCATGCATCATGTTTAAATTTATGCCAAAGCACTCGCACTTGTTTTTTAATAAATGACTGAATGAATGTTTTATTTATTTCAGCAATTATGTTTTCTGCATTACTTCAAATTCTCGCAAACGACAAATTAACTAGTGATAACTACACTAAGTGGAAACTTAATACTAATGCAATATTGGTCACCAAAGACCTCAAGTTTGTGCTTACGGAGGAATGTCCTCTAGTGCCCACTGCCAATACCACAGGAACTGTTTGTGAGGCATACCAGCGATGGGTCTCATCTGATGAGAAGGCCCGAACATATATATTGGCTTCTATGACAGACGTGCTTGTCACAAAGCACGAAGCAATGACTTCAGCATTCAAAATCATGGAGTCATTGCAAGCTATGTTCGGGCAGCCCTCCGAGTAAAAGCGACACGAAGCTGTTCGTTCCGCTATACTCTCTCGCATGAAGGAAGGTACATCAGTTCGCGAACATGTCCTGAGCATGATGTCCTACTTTAATACAGCCGAAGTCAATGGCGGGGCCATTGACGAACCCGGTCAAGTGAGCATCATACTGACGACTCTTTCGAAGAGTTTTGATCAGTTTAAGAGCAACTACGGGATGAACAAGTTAAGGTTCAGTCTCATATAGTTACTCAATGAGCTCGCTACTTTTGAGTCCTTGACTAAAGACAACAAGGGTAAAACCGGTGAGGCAAATGTTGTCGAGCCATCTTCCTCCTCTAATAATAATAAAAAGAGGAAGAGGTCTGCTGTGAAGGCCAAAGGTAAGCTCAAGCCCAAGAAGGCCCAAAGCAAAAAGAAGGGCACCTCCACCGACCAAGACAAAGGAAAATGTTTCCATTGTAACAAGGTCGGGCACTGGAAGAGGAACTGTCCTCAGTACCTGGACGAGGTAGCCAAGAAGAACAAGATGAAAGGTAAATATGATTTACTTGTTCTTGAATCTTGTTTAGTGGAAGATGATTATTAAACCTGGATAATTGATTCAGTGGCCACTAACCATGTTTGTTCTTCTTTGCAATGGACTGATTCTTGGACATAGCTAGAGGAGGGAGCCTTCTTAATGCATGTGGGGTCGGGGGATGTTGTGTCGGCCAAAGTAGTGGGAGCAATAAGATTGCAATTTTGTAATAATAATAATAGTTTTTTTATTATTGAACAATGTTTTTTATATTCCTAGACTTACACGGAATCCGATTTCCGTTTCTAAATTGTTAGAACAATCATATTCCGTTTCTTTTAATAATAAGTCTGTTATTATTGGAAAGAATGGTCTGAATATTTGTTCAGGAATTAATGAAAACAATTTGTATATGTTAAGTGTAGGGAAAAATACGAAAAACGCAGCAGAAGCGAGACTAAAAACGAATTTAGTATAGTTTAAAAATTTTCCAATATTTGAACCTTAACCCTTTAATTAATTAAACATACTTATGTTCAAAAGATATCATACCTCTTGTCGCGTGATCCGATTGACTTAGCGTCGATGGTAATCAGCAAGATCTTTCAATCCGACCACGAACGTGAATCACCTAGAAGCGTGGTCTCCATATTCTTTGAATTGCGTACATGAGAAAGGAAACATGAAATCTTCTTTCCTAATCGTTAATCACAAAAACTCCAAGAGCCTAGAAAGATCGTTCCGGTCACTTTTGAATTCACAATCGTTATGATTGAAACTCGCATGAGCCTAAATCAAAAGTGTGCACAAAACTTTTTTATGTAAAGGCTTGCAAGTGCACTATCGAATTTAGAACTATCTTTCTCTCTTCCTCTTGGTCGAAATTTCACTATGTTCTAGAGTTGGATTTTTTTTTAAGCAAAAGAAAAATCTCTCTAGCAAGAGGCATTTTTTTTGGCCGAATTTTATCCCATCATACATATAGGGTGGCCGAATTCTACTGCTAATTTAATTAGGGTTGGCCGAATTCTCTTAATATGAATTCTAGGGTTGGCCAAATTCTTCACTTCAAGAGGATTTGTGCTTTACCCAAATTCCTATCAACTCAAGAATCCTAACCCTAATCCAACTCATAAGTGTATTTGTGATTATATTAAAGACTTCCTTATTTGATTAGATAAAAAACCTCTTTATTTATCTACTTACTTAATTAAGTCTTTTATATTTATTATACTACTATAATAGTATACCACTAGGAAACATAATTCCTAGTCAGAAAAAGATTTTGATTTTTAATTAAATAATTAATTAATCAATTAATTAATTTCCATTTAATCAAACAATAAAATAAAATAATATTTTAGGCTATTATTATAGCCTTGCCGCCCACACACAAAAAATATGGGCCAAATATTATTTTCTTATTTTATTTAATCCATTCAGGCTTTAAACAAAAGCCCGTATGTGAACCAGACTCATTCTTACTAAAAGAAACAAGCCCATATGCCTCTCATTAATATATTAATATAATTTGAGCAGCCCATTAAATAAATAATGTGCAAATTATATTCTTAATGTATTAAATACAATTCTAGATGGATCCATAAATTAGTCCAGTAGAATATATCAAGTGATCCATGCAAGTCCGTGTGGATTGGGGATCTTGGCGGGCTATCTAAATTTAAGCTTCAATAGACATAACCTAATCACAATCAACAAATGATTCACTTAGGTCTGATCTATTAATTTTAGCTCATTCCACTAAAGAGCTAAAATTGAACTCTTAAATAAAGATAGAATAAGAAGATGTTTCTCATTCATACCCTAGACAATCTTATTGGAGATAGTGTATCCTCGTGTATAATATCAGTAATCGCCAAAAGCTCATAGACAGCCTATAGCTCTCCTAGTTACCATATTTACTCATATGACCACGTTTTAAACTTGGATATTTTGACTTGTCCAGAAGCCATGTTTTCAATAGACATTATCGAAAACTCAACATTGAGATTTAATATCCAATACCTCAAAATATCCATATGATAATATTATACTCTCATTCAATAAATTGAGCCACGGTGTCCATATCTATAAATGAAATCCTCTATCTATTAACAAATGAATACCACCAAACTATCGAGGATAGACTATGCTATATAATCGTACTCATTGATAGCTCAAATGATAACACTTGCAATCATAAGTCCATCATTTATCTCAGGATTAAGATAGATTCTCTGATTGTCCTCATAAGGAAAAGACTTGTATCTACTGACGGTTCTAGATAAAATATTTCATTGTGATCCTGTTCAATGCACCCAGTGCACTAGATTCTTTTACTCGAAGACATTTTCGATGATTTTAGACTCATCATAACTCATTTGATCCGACTCAAATGCTAGCAAAAGAATTCTACAACTTTATCAAGATAAATGTGCCCAACCTTTAACTTAAGTTGTGAACGTTTATTCAAGACTAACTAAAGAATTGTGTCTACCTCATACATATCCAGATGTACGAACAATTCTTCCTTTCTCATAGTCTTTTGACCTTATGATTATTTACTTTGACAATTATCATTATAAATGCTATAAGATTTTGTAAAACCAGACATCACTTTATTAATATGAAAAGATTGTCAATTACAATATTACACTCCTGCTATTGAGCATAATCGTAACAATCTCCCATTTGCGCTATAGCAAGTGTGTCATATCTCTCATTCCCATGTTATCTAGGTGCCCATCAAAACTCTTCTGAGGTAGAGCCTTTGTGAAAGGATCCGCTAGATTTTCCGCTGACGCGATTTTGTTAATTGTCACGTCACCCCTATGCACAATCTCTCTTAAAAGATGACACTTCCTTTCAATGTGTTTACCTCTCTTATGACTTCTTGGTTCTCTCGAATTAGCCACTGCTCCATTGTTGTCACAGTAAATAGTGATCTGCTTATTCACATTAAGAACTATTTCCAAGTCAATCAAGAATTGGTGGAGCCAAACATCCTTTTTGGCAGCTTCGCATGCAGCACCATACTCAGCTTCCATGGTGGAATTGGTAATACAGAATTGCTTGATACTCCTCCATATGACTGCTCATCCTCCTATAGTAAACACAGATTCTGATGTGGATTTTCTAGAGTGAGAATCTGACTGGAAATCAGAATCTATATACCCAATGGGAATTAAATCCCTTCCAGAGTATACAAGCATATAATCTCTTGTTCTCTTGAGATACTTGAAAATATGGTTAACTGCTGTCTAGTGATCAGGACCGGGTTTCGATTGAAACCTACTAACTATGCCAACAGTAAAACAAATGTCTGGTCTAGTGCAGAGCATTGCATACATGAGACTTCCAACTGCCGAGGCATATGGAACTCTACTCATGAATTGCTCTTCATGCTGATTCTTAGGAACTTGTTCCTTAGAAAGTTTGATTCCATATCTGAAAGGTAACATACCTTTCTTGGAATCTTGCATGGAAAACCTAGACAATCTTATTGTCTATGTATGAAGCTTGGGATAATGCAATTGTTTTATTCTTTCTATCCCTTATTACTTGGATACCTAGAATAAAAGTAGCTTCTCCTAAGTCCTTCATATCAAATTGTTTTACTAACCATTCTTTTACTGATGTCAATACACCTACATCGTTTCCAATGAGTAATATATCATCAACATAAAGAATTAGGAAAACTAACTTGTTGCTATTTATCCTTTTATATACACAAGGTTCGTCAGGATTCTTAATAAATTCAAAACCTTTCACAGCTTGATCGAGCCTTATGTTCCAGGATCTGGATGCCTGTTTAATCCATATATGGATTTCTGTAACTTGCATACCTTTTCCATTTGACCCTTTTCAATTTATCCTTCTGGTTGCATCATATAGATGCTTTTGTCAAGATTTCCATTAAGGAAAGCTGTCTTGGCGTCCATTTGCCAAATCTCTAGATCTAAAGATGCTGCAATGGATAAGAGTATCCTAATGCATTTAAGCATGGCCACAGGAGAGAAGGTTTCCTCGTAATCGATACCTTCTTTCTGTGTGTAACCCTTAGCTACCAATCTAGCTTTAAAAGTTTTCACCTTTCCATCCATACCTCTTTTCCTCTTGTATACCCACTTGCACCCAATGGGTTCTATCCCTTTAGGCAAGTCTATAAGGGACTAGACTTTGTTATCGAACATGGATTCAATCTCATATTGCATTGCCTTTCGCCAATGACGACAATCAACATCCTCCATTTCTTCCTTATAAGTGTAGGGATCATCGTCATCCGGGAGATTCTCCACTGATTCTCCCAGACCGATGTATCTCTCGGGTTGTTTACTAACCCTCCCACTACGACAATGAATGGTAGGTTGTTGATTTTGTATTGGATTGGAACTTACAATTGGGCTAGGTTGTAAAACCTCTTGTGGAATTGTATCTCCTGACATCTCATTCAGGACAATTCTACTTTTAGGCACAAAATTATTCATATAATTCTTTTCTAGAAATGAAGCATTTGTTGAAACAAATACTGTAGGGAAAAATTACTTAAAACCGCAGCAGAAGGCGAAAAATTAATTTTCGTATAGTTTAAAATTTTTCTAAAGATTTTAACCTTAAACCTTTAATTAATTAAACTCGAATATACGGTTAGAGTTAAATACCTCTTGTCGCGTGATCCGATTAACTTACGTCGATGGTAATCCGCAAGATCTTCAATCTTAGCACGTACATGAATCACCTAGGAGCGTGGTCTCCCTTTTTCTTTGAATTGCTTACCTTAGAATGGATGTATGGAATTTCTGATCTTGATCTTCAATAGTAAAACACCAAGAGCCTAAAAAAAATAGTTCCGGTCACTTTTGAATTCACAATCAATATGATTGAAACTCGCGTAACCCTAAATCGAAAGTGTGAACAAAACCTTTTGATGTTAAAGGCTTGTAAGTGCACTATAGAATGAGAACTTATTTTCTTTTTCTCTCTTGGCCGAAAATCTATGTGTATAGAGTAGGATTTTTTATTTTCAAAACAAACATAAATCTCTCTCTATTTTGCTTCTTAGTGGCCGAAAATTCATAACCTTATTTTTATAGGATGGCCGAATTTTCTCCTTCACCAAGTAGGGTTGGCCGAATTCATTGAATAGCAAATCTAGGGTTGGTTAATTTCCTTACTTGAAAAGGAATTGTCCTTTTCCCTAATTCCTATCAATTCAAGAATCCCAACCCTTGTAGGACTAGTGGTGGCCGAATTCTTTGTATAATAAGGAGTGTATGTGGACTTAATCCTTACCACATTAGGACTCCTATCTCTTAAAAGAATTCCAACCATAATCCAACACATAGTATTTAATTTACTGATCAGGAAAAGATTTTGATTTAAACTATTAATTAATTAAATAATTAATTAATTCCCATTTAATCAAAACAATAAAATAAAATAATATCATGGACTATTTTATTTAGCATTGCCGCCCACACCATATATATATGGGCCCAATATTATTTTTCTTATTTTATTTAATCCATTAGACTTTAAATAAAAGCCCACATGTGAACCAGACTTATTCTTACTAAAAGAAACAAGCCTACATGTCTCCTTTTAATATATTAATATAATAGTCCAGCCCATTAAATAAATAATAGACATATTATATTCTTAATATATTATGTGATCTAGATGGACCCATAAATTGGTCCGGTAGAATATATCAAGTGATCCATGCAAGTACGTGTGGATTGTGGATCTTGGCGGGCTATCTAAATTAAAGCTTCAATAGACATAACCTAATCACAATCAACAAATGATTCACTTAGGTCCGATCTATTAATTTTAACTCATTCCACTAAAGAGCTAAAATTGAACTCTTAAATAAAGATAGAATAAGGAGATGTTTCTCATTCATACCCTAGACAATCTTATAGGAGATGGTGTATCCTCGTGAATAATATCAGTAATCGCCAAGAGCTCATAGACCGCCTATAGCTCTCCAAGTTACCATATTTCCTCATATGACCACATTTTGAACTTGGATATTTTGACTTGTCCAGAAGCCATGTCTTCAATAATCATTATTGAAAACTCAACGTTGAGATTTAATATCCAATACCTCAAAACATCCATATGATGATATTATACTCTCATTTAATAAATGGAGCCACGATGTCCATATCTATAAATGAAGTCCTCTATCTATTAACAACCGAATACCACCAAACTATCGAGGATAGACTATGCTATATAATCGTACTCATTTATAGCTCAAATGATAACACTTGCAACCATAAGTCCATCATTTATCTCAGGATTTAGATAGACTCTCCGATTGTCCTGATAATGAAAAGACTTATATCTAGTGACGGTTCTAGATAAAGTATTTCATTGTGATCCAGTTCAATGCACCCAGTGCACTAGATTCTTTTACTCGAAAACCTTTCGATGATTTTAGACTCATCATAACTCATTTGATCCCACTCAAATCCTAGTAAAAGAATTCTACAACTTTTCAAGATAGAGGTGTCCAACCTTTAACTTAAGTTGTGAACGTTATTCAAGACTAACTAAAGAATTGTGTCTACCTCATACATATCCGGATGTACAAAAAATTCTTCATATCTCATAGTCTTTTGACCTTATGATTATTTACCTTGACAATTATAATTATAAATGCTATAAGATTTTGCAGAATCAGAAATCACTTTATTTATATGAAAAGATTGTCAATTACAATATTACACTCTTGCTATTGAGCATAATCCTAACAAATAATTTTAGATCTGAAGGACTATAAAAATAATATCCTTTATTTCCTTTTGGATACCCCACAAATATACATGTTTCCGAACGGGACTCCATCTTTTCTGTCTTTCCTTTTAACACATGTGCAGGACAACCAAATATCCTCAAGTGTTGTAAACTAGGCTTTTGCCCAGTCCACAACTCATATGGTGTTTTAGGAACCGACTTAAATGGTATAACGTTTAGAATGTATATTGCAGTTTGTAGAGCATATCCCCAAAAAGAAATATGAAGCGTTGAATAACTCAACATTGACCTAACCATGTCTAAAAGAGTTCTATTTCTCCTTTCTGCCACCCCATTTTGTTGAGGTGTACCTGGTGCAGAAAACTAAGAAACTATCCCATTATCAATAAGATATTGTTGAAACTCACCAGATAGATATTCTCCACCACGATCAAATCTCAAAATTTTTATGTGTTTCTCAAGTTAATTTTCTACTTCAGCCTTGAATGCTTTGAACATGTTAAAAGCATCCGACTTATGTCTCATGAGATACACATAGCCAAATCTTGAGTAATCGTCTGTGAAGGTGATGAAGTACTCATATCCACCTCTAGCCGGAATGCTCATACAACCACATACATCAGTGTGTATTAATCCTAAACATTCAGTGGCTTTTGCACCTTTGGTTATGAACGGCCTTTTGGTCATTTTACCTTCCAAAAAAGATTCACAAGTTGGTAGATCATCAACCTTTAAGTCACTTAAAGGTCTGTCACATACCAATCTTTTAATCCTATTAAGGTTAATATGACCTAGGCGTAAATGCCAAAGGTAGGTTTCATCTTTTGATAATTTTACTCTTTTATGATTAGGTTCCATTAATTCCGTGACTAACGAGTGAGAGATATTTCTACGCAAAAAGACTAGACCGTTTTCCAATGTACCTTTGCATACAATTTTGTCATTCTTACTAATAATAAAAGTTTTAGTAAAAGTAACCGAATATCCAAATTTATTTAAACAAGAAACTAAAATTAAATTCCTCTTGAATTGAGGTACATAATAAACGTCTATTAAATCTAAATGCCTACTAGAATCTAAAATAACTCTAATATCTCCAACAGCACTTGCAGACACTAAAGTTCCGTTGCCCAAACGCAAGTCAATTTCATCTTTATTTAGCCTTCTCTTATCTTGGAACCCCTACAAGGAATAACAAACATGATTAGTGGCTCCAAAGTCTATGATCCAAGAATCTGTAGAATATGACAGAAAACATGTTTCACGATAATTAATATTACCTTCTTCCTTCTTATTCTGGGACTTTAGGCAATTTCTTTTCCAATGTCCCTTTTCACCACAAAGGAAGCATTTCCCTTTGATCTTGGTTTCCTTCCTGGTATGCCCAAGTTTCTTTTTCTTCTGTTGTTTCTTGACCTTTGACGGGTCTTAACAGTAGCAACTTTACCAACCGAATGAATCTCTAAACCTTTGTTTTTCACAAGGATCTTTTCAGCGTTTTGAACATCTTGCATCAGGCCTTGCAAGGTGTACTCCTTATTTTTCAATGTGTAGTCCAACTTGAACTGATCAAGGGAATCCGATAGTGAGTTGACAATCATGTCAATTTTCATCTCACCATCTATCTCAGCACCATTAAGTTCTACAACATTGAGATGTGCTATGACTTTAATCATGTGATCTTTCACACAGTGTCCAGGTTTCATCCTAAGATTCATAAAAGCAGTCACTGCCTCTCTCTTAGTCGTCCTAGACCTCATAGCAAACATTTCCTCTAGAGACATCATTATATCAGCAGCGGACTCCATTCCTTCATGTTGCTGTTGCAACACGTCGGAGATAGTGGCCATAATATAACATTTTGCCATATCATCAGAAGTCTTCCACTGCTCATACTCATCTCTTTGCATCACACTAGATTCATTATTAGGAAGGGGTGGTTTAGAAGTAGTCAGAACAAATTTATTTTTTTCACTTTGCAGCAACAACCCAATTTTCCTTTTCCATGTGACATAATTTTCTCCAGTTAAGGTGTTATCTTTCAGGATGTTCATAAGTGATGGGGTCATGATTTCTGATTAAAACAAAAACATATATAAGTAAATAATCATGATAAAGCACTTTTAAATATTTATCTTGAATTAAATAAATAATTCAATCGTAAAAATTCAACGGTGATCCAACACCCATAAATCTTAAGCCTCCTTTGGGAGTTCGTACTATTTACTAGTTGGACTAGGTCCCACCTAATTGTTAACATAACAACCAGCGTTTTCAATTTTAGCCCTGCAATTTTATTAACAAGAACTCTTGGGAGGATATTAATAAAATTACATTGAGTGTGTTACCAAGATATCGACCCTCCATTTTCTCTCACGAGAATCCCTCATTGGGGAGTAGATTTCGTTTAAGTCAATTGTCTAGTCTATCCTTGTAAGGAAGTATTTTGTTAAATTCCATTTATGGACGCCCTTTGGGGGGATTACCAAAAATAATAAAACTCAACTAACCTTGGAGGCCATAGGCATTCTAACACACCTTCTCCCACTCAATTATTTAAGGCGTGTGATTAAATTCTAAAGAATGATTTTACCAAGTTATCTAGATGCCAATTAGATTCCTAAATCATTCAATGCATGTTCATACCAAAAGAGATATATGAGTGGCACTTCTATTCAATATGACATGTTATCATACAATAACAAACATTGTAATATTTATACATAAAAAATAAATAGCCACAATTTTGGTCCATCCTAGAAAAGCATGTAAATTACAATTGTACGGAATACAAAAACTCCTTTTATGGCGGACAAGACTTCAAGCGACCATCTTGCGCATGAAACTCGCGCGCCCAAAGATCACCACAGCAGCCCATGCGCACGCCTAGCCCATGCAAGGGCATGAGTTGCCACACGGCCAGCCTATGCATGGGTCGCGCGCTGCTGCACCGCAACAAGCGCAGCTGCACGCTTGGTTGCGTGCGCGCTTGTTGTCTTGGTGGGCGCGGGTGCCAAGACGGGTTCCGGATGCTCCAATTTCTTCAAATCTTCGAGTTTTCGAATCTTGAATATATTACAGCTTAATTTATACAATAAAATACTGCAGTAATTTTTTTTTTTTTTACAAATAAAAAACTGCACTAAAAAAACTGCAGTATTTTTAATACATTAAAAAACTGCACTATTTTATACAACATAAAAAAAATTAAGCAACTATGAAGAAGGAACTTGTGACGATAATAGGCCACCCTCCTTGTTACAATTCTGAAACAAAAATTACATGGAAAATCTAGGACCGAAATTGAGCAATAACAATTCACTTTATAACAACATATATAAATCCATACATTCGACATGTAATTATATATGCGAATACCTAGAGTGCCATCTCTTTCTAAAACATGCATAATCACAATAAAAAGAAATAGATTCACGTATATATACGTTAATTAATTAAAGGGTACAACCAGGGCTCTGATACCAATTGTAGGTAAAAATTAACTAAAACCGCAGCGGAAGAGGAAAAGTAGATTTTCGTATAGTTTAAAATTTTTCTAAAGATTTGAACCTTAACCCTTTAATTAATTAAACACAAATATACGATTAGAGTTAAATACCTCTTGTCGCATGATCCGATTGACTTACGTCGATGGTAATCCGCAAGATCTTCAATCCTAGCACGTACGTGAATCACCTAGGAGCGTGGTCTCCCTTTTTTCTTTGAATTGCTTACCTGAGAATGGATGTATGGAACTTCTGATCCTGATCTTCAATCCCAAAACACCAAGAGCCTAGAAAAATAGTTCCGGTCACTTTTGAATTCACAATCGATAAGATTGGAACTCGCGTAATTCTAAACCGAAAGTGTTCACAAAACCTTTTGATGTTAAAGGCTTGCAAGTGCACTATCAAATGAGAACTTATTTTTCTTTTTCTCTCTTGGCCGAAATTCTATGTGTATTGAGTAAGATTTTTATTTTTCAAAGCAAACAAAAATTTCTCTCACTCAAGCTTCTTAGTGGCCGAAATTTATCACCTTATATTTATAAGGTGACCGAAATTTCTCCTTCTCAAAATAGGGTTGGCCGAATTCTTTGTGTAGGAAATCTAGGGTTGGCCAATTTCCTTACTTGGAAAGGAATTGTGCTTTTCCCTAATTCCTATCAATTTAAGAATCCTAACCCTTATAGGACTAGGGTGGCCGAATTCTTTGTGTGGTATGGAGTGTATGTGGACTTAATCCTTACCACATTAGGACTCATATCACTTAAAAGAATTCTAACCCTAATCCAACACATAGTATTTTATTTACTAATCAGGAAAAGATTTTGATTTAAACTATTAATTAATTAAACAATTAATTAATTTTCATTTAATCAAAACAATAAAATAAAATAATATCTCGGGCTATTTTATTATCCTTGCCGCCCACACCATATATATATATGGGCCTAATATTATTTTTCTTATTTTATTTAATCCATTAGACTTTAAATAAAAGCCCACATGTGAACCAGACTTATTCTTACTAAAAGAAACAAGCCCACATGTCTCCTTTTAATATATTAATATAATAGAGCAGCCCATTAAATAAATAATAGACATATTATATTCTTAATATATTAAATGCAATTCTAGATGGACCCATAAATTGGTCCGGTAGAATATATCAAGTGATCCATGCAAGTACGTGTGGATTGTGGATCTTGGCGGGCTATCTAAATTTAAGCTTCAATAGACATAACCTAATCACAATCAACAGATGATTCACTTAGGTCCGATCTATTAATTTTAACTCATTCCACTAAAGAGTTAAAATTGAACTCTTAAATAAAGATAGAATAAGGAGATGTTTCTCATTCATACCCTAGACAATCTTATAGGAGATGGTGTATCCTTGTGAATAATATCAGTAATCGCCAAGAGCTCATAGACTGCCTATAGCTCTCCAAGTTACCATATTTCCTCATATGACCATATTTTGAACTTGGATATTTTGACTTATCCAGAAGCCATGTCTTCAATAATCATTATTGAAAACTCAACGTTGAGATTTAATATCCAATACCTCAAAACATCCATATGATGATATTAGACTCTCATTTAATAAATGGAGCCACGATGTCCATATCTATAAATGAAGTCCTCTATCGATTAACAAATGAATACCACCAAACTATCGAGAATAGACTATGCTATATAATCGTACTCATTGATAGCTCAAATGATAACACTTGCAACCATAAGTCCATCATTTATCTCAGGATTAAGATCGACTCTCCGATTATCCTAATAATGAAAAGACTTATATCTAGTGACGGTTCTAGATAAAGTATTTCATTGTGATCCAGTTCAATGCACCCAGTGCACTAGATTCTTTTACTCGAAAACCTTTCGATGATTTTAGACTCATCATAACTTATTTGATCCCACTCAAATGCTAGTAAAAGAATTCTACAACTTTATCAAGATAGAGGTGCCCAACCTTTAACTTAAGTTGTGAACGTTATTCAAGACTAACTAAAGAATTGTGTCTACCTCACACATATCCGGATGTATGAACAATTCTTCATATCTCATAGTCTTTTGACCTTATGATTATTTACCTTGACAATTATAATAATAAATGCTATAAGTATTTGTAAGAATCAGAAAACACTTTATTAATATGAAAAGATTGTCAATTACAATATTACATTCTTGCTATTGAGCATAATCCTAACAAGCATAATCCTAACATTAAGACCGTTAATACATACTACACTGCTTAACACCGAAATGTTTAAGGTTGAAAAACCAAAAACTAAACGACATAAGATTTCTCCAGATAATGACACGTATCTCTGGCATCTAAGGCTTGGTCATATCAACCTAGACCAGATAGATAGAGTAGTTAAAAACGGACCTTTAAGTGAGTTAAAGGTTGGCACATTACCTGTCTGTGAATCCTGTTTAGAAGGTAAGATGACTAGGAGACCTTTTACTGGGAAAGGGCTTAGAGCTATAGAGCCTCTAGAACTCATACATACAGACGTCTGTGGACAGTTGAATACTAGAGCTAGGGGTGGCAATGAGTATTATGTCACCTTTATAGATGACTACTCAAGATACGGATATGTCTACCTGATGCAACAAAAGTCGGAAACATTTGAAAAGTTCAAAGAATTTTGAGCTGAAGTTGAGAATCAATTAGGTAGGACTATAAAGTCACTACGATCGGATCGTGGAGATGAGTACCTTGACCAAGAGTTTGAAGACTTCATGGTCGAGCATGGGATAGTTTCCTAACTCACAGCTCCTCGTACACCTCTACAAAATGGTGTAGCAGAGAGGAGAAATAGAATCCTGATGGAAATGGTGAGATCTACGATTAGTTTCTTATCATTACCAAATTCCTTCTGGGGATATGCATTACAAACAGCGGCATACATTTTGAATGTAGTGCCAGCCAGATCTGTTCCTAAGACTCCTCTAGAGTTGTGGAATGGTCGTAAAGCTAGTTTGCGACATTTTTGCATATGGGGGTGTCCAGCTCACGTGCTAAAGAACAAAAGTAGAAAGCTAGACTCCAAGTCTGTGGTCTGCCTGTTTGTAGGATACTCTAAGGAGACCAGAGGTGGACACTTCTATAGTCCCGAAGATAACAAAGTATTTGTATCGACAAATGCAACATTTCTTGAGGACAATTATATTAGTGACCATAAACCTCGTTCTAAGATTGTATTGAGTGAGTTGGAGCCTGGTGAGACTAGTGTTTCATCAACAAGAGTTGTTGATCCACAATCATCTGAGAGTCAGATGGTTCCTAATCAGGATACACTATCACCTAGACGGAGTGGGAGGGTTGTAGGACAACCTAAACGCTATTTAGGCATAGGTGAGGGACAAGGTGTTCTCTCTACTGATAGTGTGGATGATCCATTGACATTTAAGAATGCAATGGAAGATCCTTATAAAGAGGAATGACTTAAAGCCATGAATCTCGAGATCGAGCCTATGCACTCCAACCCAATTTGGGATCTTGTAGACTTACTGGATGGGGTAAAACCCATAGGATGTAAGTGGATCTACAAGAGAAAAAGAGGAGTATACAGGAAGGTAGAGACCTTCAAAGCAAGGCTAGTAGCTAAGGGTTATACCCAGAAAGAGGGGGTCGATTATGAAGAGACCTTCTCGCCAGTAGCCATGTTTAAGTTTATTAGGATTCTCTTATCCATTGCTACCTATTTTGATTATGAAATTTGGCAAATGGACGTCAAGACTGCATTCTTGAATGGCAATCTGGACGAGAGCATCTATATGATGCAACCAGGGGGATTCATGTCTCCAGGTCAAGAGCAAAAGGTTTGCAAGTTGCAAAGGTCCATCTATGGACTTAAGCAAGCATCTAGATCTTGGAACATAAGATTTGATGATGTAATCAAAACCTATGGCTTTGAGCAGAACGTCGATGAGCCTTGTGTCTATACGCGCATCATTCACAAAAAAAGGTAGTTTTCTTGGTCCTATACTTGGACGACATCCTACTCATTGGGAATGATGTGGGAGTGTTATCTGATGTATAGGGCTAGCTGGCTAGCCAATTCCAAATGAAAGATTTGGGAGAGGTGAGTTATGTTATAGGGATCCAACTTATAAGGAATCGTAAGAACAAACTCATAGTATTGTCTTAGGCATCGTATATCGACAAGATTCTTGTGCGATTTTTGATGCAGAACTCCAAGAAAGGTAATTTACCTTCTAGGCATGGAGTTCACTTGTTTAAGGAATAGTGTCCTAAGATACCTCAAGAAGTTGAGGTTATGAGATGTGTACTCTATACATAAGCAGTAGGTAGTCTCATGTATGCTATGTTATGCTCGAGACTGGACATCTGCTATGTAGTGGGAGTAGTCAACAGGTACCAGTCCAACCCAGGATTGGATCATTAGGTTGCTGTCAAGACCATTCTCAAGTATCTTTGGGAAACTAGAAACTATATGCTAGTGTATTCCGGACAGGATTTGATCTCGTTAGGATACACAGATTCTGATTTTCAGTTAGACAGGGATTCTAGGAAATCCACGTCTGGATCAGTATTCACCCTAGGTGGTGGAGCCATTATGTGGAGAAGTATAAAGCAATCTTGCATTGCTGACTCCACCATGGAAGCCGAATATGTAGCTGCTTATGAAACTGCTAAAGAGGCTGTTTGGCTCCGCAAGTTCTTGAGTGATCTGGAAGTTGTTTCAGATCTGGATAAGCCCATCACACTTTATTGTGATAACAGTGGTGCTGTGGCTAATTCCAAAGAACCAAGAAGCCACAAGAGAGGGAAGCATATAGAGAGAAAGTATCATATCACTAGAGAGATAGTGTAGAGAGGAGATGTGATCGTCACCAAGATAGCCTCACAAGACAATCATGTAGATCCATTCACGAAGACCTTACCGGCTAAAGTGTTTTCGGGTCACCTAGACGGTCTAGGGTTACGAAACATGCCTCACATGATTTAGTGCAAGTGGGAGATTGTTGGGGTTTATGCCCTAAAGATGTAATTTGTAAATGGATTTATGAAATAAATAAAAAAGGAAAGTTCAATTCATTCTTGTTGTGTTGTTTATTTTATAACTTGTGCATATATTAACATCCTAGATTACCGGATGTAATCTCGAACTATGTATATGAGTGTCATATACGAATGGATACAGTAAGAGACGTGCAATCTAAAGAGTCCATAGATAGCAAATAAAGCTGGGTACTTTATTTGTGGTTAATCTATAGCTGCGGTCCATTTCGTAATGTACGGTGATTCTATCCTGAATCATTCAAATGGGATATGGGAATGGAGGCACCTTGTATGATGTGATCATATAGGACTGGGCCATGATCTATATGAATCTCACACCAAGATCTGTTTACTGATGAGATTCATACATATCAACTAATGATGGCTATATGTAGGTGATCTTAATCCTGAGTGTCATATCGACTCCTTCAGGTTAGATCGTGGTCTTTGATATACCGTGGGTGAGGTCGGATGCAGTTCCTGATCAATATACTCTGTATGTTGGGATTGCGGTTTGGCTTGTGGCTGGGAAGATATGTACACAATAGTAGAGTTCGCTCATTCTTGTGAGAAGTAGATGGTAGTTCCCTTAAGGGTTGATTTAGGGCTTGGACAATATGAGCGCTCTCCTAATTCGGTGAGGAAATATGATTTATTGTTCATTGGAGAATCAATGGTGCTTAGAGGATATATGTAATTAGAGGGGTATAACGGACATTATGACCCAGCTCTAATTATGAACTACTGTGGAGGATTACACCATGTGTAATCGCTATATCGATGGACACCGAGTTGTATAGATCTGTGTAAAAAGCGTCTGCAATTGAGAGAGTGCAGCTTCGAGTTTTTAGAGGAATAACACCGGAGTTAATAATCAAGGAATATTAATTAAAGAGTTTAATTAATTATTCCAATGATTATTGGAGCTCAAAATAATGTCGGTCCATTAGGTCCCCTTGCGGCCTTGCTAGCCCGATCAATCTAGGTAACAAGGGTCACGGTTAATTGATTGGATTGTCCAATTAATTGTGTTACGAAAGTGATACGTATTCATTCAAAGATTAATTGAATAATGAGATTATTTAATTAATATATTAATAATTAAATTAATTAAATAATTAGATTATTTAATTAATGAATTCATAATTATGAATTATTGATTAATTATTAAGTGGAGGTTGCGGGTTCAAATCATGACTAAGAGATAAAATAATTAGATTATTTTATTCTTTGAAAAGTCTAGTATTTAAGTTTAAGTCAACTAGGGCAATGTGGGAGTTAGAATCCTACTCTACCTATGACACTTACATACTAATTATCTTTTGAATATATAAAGATATATTTGGGAAAAGATAATAATCTAGTTTGAAAAATATATAATGTTATATTTTATATAATTAGATAAGAGAGAAAAAGGCATACGTTTTTTTTTATTTGAACAAAAAAAAACGCAACAGGTGTGCGTGAGAAGCAAGAGAGAAAAAGAAAAGGGGTGCGTCTTGTGCACCATTAAAAGAAAAAAATATATTTTAAAAAGAACTAGAATTGTACTTGTTTTTTTTTCTCTTGGAAGAAATTGTTTCTTCTTCTTTTCTCTACATCCTCCAAAGTTCCAGAGTATGTGACCCGCCCACACGCAGTTACCAGTTCCGGGAATAGTTAGGAAGATCAGTGGTACAGACCACGAGCATATCGTAAAGTGAAGGAGCCTACAAACGTTGGTAAGGTTCTAATTTTTTATTTTATATTGATTACAATTTCCTGTGTTTACATATTGTATGTATTAGTTCCGGAAAAATAATTACGATCTCAAGTTCACTGGTTGCAGATCATTTACGATCTGTATTAAAAATTTGAAAACATATTTCCGTTGTGTTACCAGTGAACGGGGTTCCAAAATCAATGTCTATATGAAAGCATAAAGACCTAACTAGATATATATATATATATATATATATATATATATATAAATGTAAGTCTAAAATCTAGTCGTCAAACAAAGCCATATCAACACAAGTTGTCACATCCTTTCAAAAGAAAAAATACAAGTTGTCACACAAAATGGCAAAGACTATAAATGCAATTAACAAATGAAATCAAAGATTCCTAATCAACAATATCTAAATGCAAGGCATGTAGATTTAGCTAGAGGGCAAAATGGTCCTAAATGCTAGCTATCACAATACAAAACCCAATCAAGTTATAACTCATGTGAATATGCAATCGAAGCATGAGTATTGCAATTAATATGCATTAAAGACTAAACCTTGAGTAGATAGAACAATTAATGAAAGATGAAGTTTGTTCTACTTACCAAGTCACTTAATGAAGAAGGCCCATGATGAGATGATGCATGACTATGCATGGATGCTTATGGGTTTGGGTTTTGGAGAGTTAAAAGGCAACTCTTGAAGCTTCTCTATCGTAGGAAAGACTTCCTCTCTCTAAAAATCAACTTCTGAAGCTCTAAAAACGAGTTGGGGGAGAAATGAATGAAACTGTACGGGTAAGGGACCCGTGCACAACCCATGTGGATGACAAAACCGAGTGCATCCTTCAACAGTGCACGGGTAAGGGACTCGTGCACAACCCGTGCAATCACACAAACCAAAGGCACTCAACCTCAGTGTACGGGTAACTGTTGAACTTGCATTTGCCGTGGTATGCAATATTCAAACAAATTTATAAAATTCCAAGATGCACTCAAACAAGTATAAAACTAGTATGCAGCAAGTATGGGTATCGTTCCACAGAGATCGATCGATAGTTATGATTAGACTAACACTTTAGTAAAAATGTAAGAAAAGTGAATTGATATGGTTTTAAAGAGAAATGAAACTAAAATGCAAGCTAAGCTTAAACTAGCTAAAATACACTAATCTAAAGAGTATGACTATATGATATATGGATTAAGGAATTGATGAATTCAACTAGCAAACAATGGGTAAAGAATGAACTCACATTAATGATCACTAACTAATGTAACCACCCTAGGATGTATAGGATTTGTTATTTGCCACTTGTGAGTGCCCAAACCATCATGTATAGCAGTGGCCCCCAAACTCGGTTATGCAATGAAAGAATATCTATCACATAAGGGACAAATCTCTTTGTTAAAATCACCAACCTATCATGTATAGTGTTGATGCTTAATCTATCACAAGCAACCAATCCTAGGATGTATAGTCTTAGTTACCCATTGAAGATTAGAATTAGGTGAGATTAATAAGTCCGGATCTCACCTGAGTCATGTACTCTTCTTTGATCCTTCTATTCAGTTGAGCTTACAGAGCCAAGCATCATGTATACTCAATCCTCTACACATAATTTCTCAAACAACTCATGAAGAGAGTCACGTACAATCAAACACAAATTGCTTTTGAAATCAAGTAAAACATTGAATAGAACAAATTAGATAGATTTTAATAAAAGATATTGAGCTCATTACAAATACCCATATTTACATGTGAATCACATCAACTTCTTAATGGGATTTAGCTATTTATAACAAATGGAATACAAGAAAAAAAGGAGGGAAATAGAAAAGACCCATGTAGAATCTTCTTTCTTCAAGCTCAAATCCACCTTTAATGTCCTTGTGAGTAGCAATTGATGAAGATGATGATGGGTGAAAATACAATAAAGCGTGTGTCTACTAACCTAGAGGGGGGGGGGGGGGGGGGGGGGTGAATAGGTTTTAGTTGATTTATTACCAACTTTTGGACTTAATCATTTTTAATAATGCTACCCCATATTAGCAATCAACCAATCCAAAATTAACATGCGGAAAACAATAAAAACACAAGGATTGATTTACGTGAGAAACCCTCAAACTGAGCAAAACTCACGGGCTATCCTTCTAGCCACACATGGTCCTCAAATCCACTATTTGAATGAAAGTTTACAACCTAGGTTGACCTAAAGTCACACCACACTTGGTCACTAACCCTTTCACTCTACCCAACGAACCTTTAATAGTTATCCTAGATCAATAAGCTTGTGCATTAATCCACTTAGTCACAAAGCTTAACAATCAATGAAGAGATTTTGCAACCTATGTGAATATATATGAATATTCTAATAAGCAATTAATGTTAGGCTACACTAAATGCTTATCTAGGAATTTAAAGATGACAATAAGTGCAAATCTTAGATATCAATATCTAAATGCCAAGCAAGTAGATTTAGCTAGAAGGGTAAAGTGGTCCTAAATGATAACTATCAATGAACATGCAATCTCAACCAACAAACACAATCACAAACATACTCAAATCATGCTAAACCAAATAAACATGCAATTAATTAACAAATAATTGCTAACCCTAGGTAAACAAGAACATAAAGATAAAAAAGAAGTTCTAAGACATGTTTGATTACCTAGTCAAGAAAAGCATGAAGACCCATGAAAATAGAAGCAAGAATGGAGCTAGATGCACATGGGTATGAGTTTGGTTGAGTAAAAATGACTTCTTGGAGTTCTCTCTCCCTTGGATTTACTTTCTCTCACTTAAAGATTTAATTTTCAGAGCCCTATGTTTAAATGGTGGAGAAGATGATGTATTTATAGGGACCAAAAAACGAGCTGGTGTGAAATACCCGAATTGCCCAGTTCGGGTGACAAAGGCGACATGCAAGGCGACATGCACAAGTCGCCTTGTAAGTAGCCTTACACACTGTGGGAAAAAAAAGAACTTGAGGTGACATGTAAGGCGACATGCATAAGTCGCATTGGAAGTCGCCTAACACATTGTGAGAAAAACTGCAAGACTAAGGAGACATCTGAGGCGACATGCACAAGTGGCCTTGCATGTCGCCTAACACACTAGACAGCCCATCAACTCCAGATTTAATCAACTCAAATGCAAGTAAGTGTGTGTGTGCAACAATACATGCATGTCAATACAAACACATAATATGTGAGTGTGTGCAACTAAAACCTCTTCAAAGAGAATTAGGCATGTGCTATACCTTTAAAGTGCTCTTGAGAATGATGATGCCCTTGAAGCTTGATCACACCTAATGAGGTCTAGTTTACCCTTACAAAATAAATCCCCAATGTGGTTTGTCAACGAAATAAGCCAATCAAAATATGATGAACTTACAATGGGTTTTTGGTGAAGTTTTTGGGAGAGAAAGGTTTTGAGATTTAGAGAGATAAATAATGAAGTGAATGGGTGTATGGTCGTAGGTCTCTTTTAAAAAATCACATATGAAGCTATTTATAGTTCCTTCAAAAATTAGGCCAAAATGCTGATATGGCGAGCTGAGAATCACGTATAGCACAGGTAAGGTATTTGTGCAGTTACTCTTGCAATCTTCATTTTCCTTCAAGTTTGTGCAATGTGCACGGGTTATTGCATGTGTAGGTGACCCGTGCAGTTGATCCTTGCCCGAGGCTCTGCTCCCCGGTCTGGTGGATTGCACGGGTAGTGCATGGGTAATACCCATGTAGTTACCTGTGCACTGAGATCTTCCCAAATTCCATCTTTCGGTGCATGGGTGATTGCACGGGGTATGCTACCTATGCACTATTGCCTTCTTTACCTCATTTGTGCACCAATTTGTCCTTTTTGCCCATTCATGCATTTCTCCTATTGCCTGCAATATCGACCAAAAGAGCCATAAATACACATTAAAACACTTAAGAACAAAGCAAAGAGAAAGGATATGAGGGCCAAAATGTATGACACTATTGGCTCAATCAAATACCCTCAAACCAAACCTTTGCTCATCCTCGAGCAAACTCTAAACACAACCACGACATAGACATTAAACACACAAACATGACTCTATCGAAAAACTTTCCTGGACACGAAAACACATAATTCAAACTGCCGCATGACCAACCGGTGATGGGATGCAAAGGTGTGTGATAAGGAGAAGTAGATATATGCAATAGGTTCTAAAGCAACTCGAAAGCACTAAAGGGATACTCGCACAATCACGAATCCCACACCTAAGAGCGCTCTCGTATCGAGAACTACTCACTCTCATACCTTGAGCGTAATTCGCTTCGACTCTAGCCTCATGCGGAGCCTCTCTTTTCTTTCTGCTTAGAATCCTAAGTTCACACTCAAACAAGGTATACAACGATGGAATTTATATATAAAAATCAAATGCATTGCATACAAGTAAATTGAAAAACTGCTAATGTCTGTGAACTAACCTAGGAAAGATTCACTTATGCCATGAATGTGGAAGATCAAGCTTTAGCAAGCATTCTCAATCTAGACTCATCATGGATCAAAAAGGACTTTCCCTTTGGTTGTAATGGGGCCATGGGGTTTAATGTGGTGATCAAAGAAATAGGAAATATTTGGAGTTCAAAAATCACCAATCATGCTTAAACATACTCACATACACCCCATACCAATTTATACATAAGTGTCTAGGCATTCAAATAAACACATTTGTGCTACAAATTTTTGTACTCCACATTGTGAGTACTTTACCATCACATTTCAAGGCTCTTATTTTTCTTTTTTGCGTTGATTATTTTTTTCTTTTTTTTTTCTTTTTTTTTTTGCTTTTTTTCTTTTTTTTTTCTTTTTTACTTTGCTTTTGCACATATACATTTGACAATTTGGCTCTAAGTGCAACTTTTAGCACTTTTACATTTTTGAGCCATTTCTTGCACTGTTTACACAATTGCCTAAATACATGCTATTTCCACATTAGAGCTTACACCTTTCCCACCACTTACACACACACACACTATCCATATGACTGGCGAATAAAGGGTTGGTTTGTGTTTGGCTTATGGCTATATGGTTAATTGTGGTTCCAAAAGAAAGGATAAGTGTTTGGCCAAAAAATTGGCTTTGGAGCACACATAAGGGACTAGGAATGTGTTTATGCTTTTTAAGTAGCTAATTGCACACGCATTGCCTAAGATCATTTCCAAAACAAGTCTATCAATGGAATCAAAGCATCCATCATACAGTTCAATATATGTATGAGTTGTATGTTCTATGGCATGTGACACATATGATGAGAAGAGTGTTTAAAGAATAGAAAAAAAAATTGTACACTCAATGCGCTTTTTATAGGCTTGTGTTTGTGAACTCACGGGTGTCTCCACTATTAGAACAAGGTGTAAGAGCACCGAGTCCCCTCAACTTAAGCACAAAAAGGATGGGACTAGTCCATGACGTGCAAGTGAGACCTTAGAATGACAACTAGATGCTACACAAGCTCAACATGCATACATACACTCGCCCAGAGCACACGCTCAAAGCATCAAATCCAAGCTAGTTAAAGCTCAAAATTTTGGCCAATGCGACAAATTTTGAAAAACAATTTGACACGAAAAATGACTCAAAAAAAAAACTACTCAACAAGGAGTCTACACCCCTAAACCAAAACCCACCATTGTCCTCAATGTTGAAGACAAGCGAGTCCGTCCTAACGGCGCGCACCTAACAAGAATCAAAACATAACAACCCTAGGCACTAATTATACACAATCAATGCCCACAAAATAAATTAAAAAACCTCAAAAATAGGCTCATAATTAAATAAGGCATTTAAATAAACATGGCAATTAAGTTAATAGTTCAACCACACCAAGCATTGATCCACAAAATTGTTGGAATGAGGTTAATGACCCCTGAACCAATTTTCACTATATGCTCATTCCTGCACAAGTATATTCATGAATTCAAAACCCCCAAACCGAGTTGGGCTATATAAAATGAAGACCTGTAATTCATGTGCAATATCCACAAAAGCCTTCGGCATATCCAATCAAGAATGAATAAATCCATAAATTCACCATTTGGAATCCAAAATTGTATCAACAATGATAAGCATATTCTCTCATTCACAATTATCCACACATTCACCCAAAATTGATATTTACTCAGTATATTCACCATCACCAATTATCCACACTTGTCCATAGGCAAAAATAGAAAAAATTAAGTGCAAGAGTTTGAGTTGAAAAGATTAAACCAATGTCGTAGCTTTGTTGTAGACTTAAAATGGGTAGGTTCTCGCCCGTTTTATGAGCACTCTTGGCTTGCTCGTCTTTCCAAGACTTGCAAGTGGCCAGTGTGTTGAATCCAAGAGATAAAGAACCTAAAATTATAGCACAAATATTTATCCAAAATATATCAACCACAAAGTATACTCAAACCAAAATATTTCTCCCACCAAAAGCATCCACAAACTCTACTTCTAAAAACTAAGCAAGTTATCATTAAAATAAAACTAAAAATTATTTAAGGAAATCCCACAATATATTTTCTTCTAAACCTGTATCCACCCAAACAATGACTAGCACAATAAAATAAAAAATACAAGGGCAACACAAAGTCAAAGAGAAAATAGATTGTGCAATTTCAACCATGCATCAAAACTGTTCAATGTGATGCTAAGGGTGGCTTAACCAAGTTGGGAAACTCTTTCTTCTTTGCAATCCAAACAAATTTAGGTAAGTTTCCATTTGTTTCAAATCCCATGATTCTTACTTGGTTAATCACATCTTTTCTTACCCATATTTTTTTTATCGTAGGTGGGCTTTTCCTATTCTTTGACTTCTTGTTTTCCTATGTCTATTAGATTTATAGTATTCACTCTTAGCATGCTCTCTCCTTGAACAAACACTACAAATATGAAATGAGTTAGAGGAACTCCTTTTTTTCTGAGTGACTTTAAGGTCTTTGGCTTTGCTTAAGTTGTATCGATTTGACCTCCTTCTCGACATTGTCTAGTTGAGTGATAGAGTTACACTCTTTCGCTTGAGCTATCTTGAGAGCTTCCTCTTTGTTTCTAAGTGCCTATTTCACTTCTTTGAGAGCATTGTCTTTTTGTACAACTTCCATTTGCATCTTCTTTTACTTGAGAGCTATGTCATCTTCAAGTTCCTTCGATATCTTCACTAAGTCCATCAAGTCTTTCAATGCCATATTCTTTTTAGCTTCAAGTCTCTCAATTTGTGCTTCCAATTCTTTGTTCATGTCTGAGACTTCGCCATTCTTCCTCTTGAGTGTACTATTTTCTACTCGGAGCATCTTTACTTCAAGTAAGAGTTTCTTGTTATGCTTTTGAAGCTCATTTTTCTTCGTTCTTTCTGAGGTTTCCTTGCCTTCTAACTCCTTTTTTGTGAGCTGCAACTTCTTCTCAAATTCTTCCCTCATTTTTTTTTTTTTTTTGGGGAAATCTCCTCTATTTTCTCTTGAAGCGCTTCATTCTCTTATATTAACAACTCCATTATCACCATTAACTATTTCCTTGCCCCCATCATTTCTCTACACATCTCTTCCATCATTTTACATCATTCTTTTTCAAGATTTGATGCTTGCACCGGTTTGGGTACTCCAAGGTGGAGGCAATACTCATTGGTTGAGATTTGGGGTTTAGAGTGCTCTTCTTTCTTTAATTCAAGTGAGTGCTCCTTAAAGCTTTGATTTGCTGCTCTGATGGAGGTGATGAGATTATCTTCGTAAGCGGATTCTATGGCTTGGTCTGGCCAGCTAGTTAACTCATAGTTATTGAAATTCTGCTTGGTTGCCTGCTGAGAAGCTATAATTAACTCTTTTGTCTGAAGAGAATCTTGCATGAGCTGTCTCAATTCATCTTTTAATGATATACTCATTGACTGGTAGCATGGCCCTGAATTTTGCATATAAAACTCCATAGAATCCTGAAACGAACAGAAACAAAAATACCAAACTAAATAAAAGAAACAAAAGAAAACTAAAATAATAAATAAACTAAACTAGAGCTAAATCTAATCACAACTATGTACGCCAATTCCCGTCAGCAGCGCCATTTTGAACTCGCATTTGCCGCGGTATGCAATATTCAAACAAATTTATAAAATCCCAAGATGCACTCAAACAAGTATAAAACTAGTATGCAGCAAGTATGGGTATCGTTTCACAGAGATCGAGCGATAGTTATGATTAGACTAACACTTTAGTAAAAATGTAAGAAAAGTGAATTGATATGGTTTTAAAGAGAAATGTAACTAAAATGCAAGCTAAGCTTAAACTAGCTGAAGTGCACTAATCTAAAGAGTATGAATATATGATATGTGGATTAAGGAATTGATGAATTCAACTAGCAAACGATGGATAAAGAATGAACTCAAATTAATAATCATTAACTAATGTAACCACCCTTGGACGTATAGGATTGGTTATTTACCATTTGTGAGTGCCCAAACCATCATGTATAGCATTGGCCCCCCACAATTGGTTATGCAATGAAAGAATATCTATCACATAAGGGACAAATCTCTTTGTTAAAATCACCAACCTGTCATGTATAATGTTGATTCTTAATCTATCACAAGCAACCAATCCTAGGATGTATAGTCTTGGTTACCCATTAAAGATTAGAATTAGGTGAGATTAATAAGTCCGGATCTCACTTGAGTCATGTACTCTTGTTTGATTTATCTATTCAATTGAGCTTAGAGAGCCAAGCATCATGTATACTCAATCCTCTACACATATAATTCTCAAACAACTCATGAAGAGAGTCATGTACAATAAAACACAAATTGCTTTTGAAATCAAGTAAAACATTGAATAGAACAAATTAGATAGATTTTAATAAAATATACTGTGTTCATTACAAATATCCATATTTACGTGTGAATCACATTGAAAATACTCTAAAGTGATTAAACTAATCTAGAGGGGGGGGGGGGGGGGTGAATATTTTTCAACTAAATTAATTGCCCTCTTTTTGATTAGTCAAAGTTAATCACAACAACCCCTAACAAACAATCATCGTAATTAAGTGCGGAAAATAAAATAGGGACACAATGATTTGTTTTACGTGAGAAAACCCCAAAAGGGTAAAAACTCACTAGCCTAAGGCCAGTCGAACCCTCAAATCCACTATTTGGAAAAAAGGTTACAACCTAGGTTGACCACATCACACCTACTCGGTTACTAATCTGTTCTTGCTACCCACATGCCTTTAATAGTGATTTTAGGCTCTTTCTTGTATACTACTCACAGCACATACAAGACTTAACTCTTAAATGAAAAGATATGCAACCTAAAGTGAATATGAGAATATTCTAAATGCATAAATGCTATGTCAACACATATTATGCTTATCTAGTCATGTATGAATGCTTCAAACAATCCTAGATATCATGTTGATAAATGACATACACATAACTTAGCTATATGAAATGAGTGCAAACCTAGATGCAATAGCTATCACAATACAAAACCCAACAAGCATACAAAACTTTCATCTTGAGAGTAAAAAGCTCAAACTTAAAGCAAATAAGTCATAAAAGAACCATCTTGGATAACTAGAACACAATAAAGAATGGAGATGGTGTTCAACTTACCAAGTCATGTATTTTGATGCAAACCCTTGTAAGAGAAACATCCTAGATGAAGCTAGATGATGTTTGGTTCATGAATGGATGATGGGTGTTTGTGTTTTGGTTAAGAAAAATGCAATCTTGCTAACTTTTCCTACAAGTCACTCTTGAGCTCTTTAAAATTGGAGTAAAAATAGATTTGGGAGCTCTTGGGATGAAATGGGAGTGATAAGAAAGTATATATAGTAGGTCTAAATTAAAAGGCAATGTTTTAGGCAAACAGGGTACGACCGCTGTGCGTACCACTGTGGATAGTCACAGAGGTCACACAGCGGTGACACACTGTGTTGCCCACCTCTGTGAGTTATCACAGCGCTCGCACAGCGGTGACACACTGTGTGGCTTACCGCTGTGAATTATCACAGCGGTCTTATAGCGGTGACCCACTGTGTTGCCTACCATTGTGATAATTCACAGCGGTCTCACGGCGCTTATCACAACGGTCAACTGTAAAATATGCCTAACACCTAAACTCAACAAATCAACCTAGATACAAAAGATATGAGCATGTATGAAGAGATATATAGTAGTGAAAGTGCACAAACATGAAACACACAACACTTATATGAGATATGATAATGCATGAGTTGAGTGTGTGCGACTAGTTCTCTTCAATGAGTTAAGTACTTGTTATACCTTCTTGAAGTGCCCTAGAGTTTGATGATGCCACTGAAGCTTGACCACGAACAATGAGGCCTAATCTATCCTTACAAGAAAATCCTTGATGTGGTTTGTCAACGAAATAATCCAATCAAAATATGAGGAACTTACAATCTCCCTCTTTGGCTATTTCGTGACAAAAACCACCACTCACAAAGCAACCTCACAATTACAAAAGAAAGTTGGTCAACAAAATTTTCTACATTACAATAATGCCTAATCTAAGTCTTGAACATCTTCAAGTCAATCCAAAGCTTGTAGAAAAATTCCAACCTATACACAATCAACAAGACAAACAGAGATACCTTCCAAGATCAAGTGTATGAGAGGTGCTTTAAAAAAAACATAATTAACAAAAAAACAACATTTGCAATAGCCATACTAGATAGAACCAATACAATCAAAAAATGTAATCATGCTATGCAATGCAATTCTCCCCCTATATAATTGCTCTCAACTCCCCCTGAATATGATACCAAAAAAGCGCTATTACTCACAACCCTTCTCCCTTTTTTTGTCATGAGATAGGCAAATGAAGTCTCCCACAATAGGTAAGCTTTTGGCAAGGAGAGCTCATAGCACAAATACATATGCATAGTCATATAAGTAACATTATGCATCTCGATTAAGTAAGAGAGATTCAAGAAAATTTGTTTTTAAGAAAATATGTGACATGAAGCTTCGCATGCAAGACATGTTGCATTCAAGTTCAAAAACAATGGTATTTGGCAAAGCAAACAACAAGGGTTTCTAAAAGGAATTCAAACCAATTTCACCCTTTGTCATGAATCCAAGCAAAGATATAGATTTTATAACAATTTCAAATTAGAGCGCAACTATATCAAACTTTATAAGCGAAACAAGACATGAGCGACTTTGCACCCTTTTTTGATTTTTTCGAGTAAGATACATGTATGATAGTAGCCTTGTTCAACTAATAAAGAGAGAAAGAAGACTAAATTTGGATGAGACATCCTTATTTATTGAATGGACACAAGGTCCTTATTGAGTTTAGTCTTCTCATTTGCTTTTTCCTACATAATTTTGCAATCATATTTAAGCAATCACAAGTAAACCTTCATGCTCAACATCTTTAAAGCATGTCATTAATAAAATCATCATGTCATTGAGATCAATTTTAGGTCATTCAAATTGTACTTCCAAAGTAAATCTTCTAGTCCAAAAATGCATGTTTGAACATCAATATGACATGGATTGCAAGAAAAGCAATTTGCACACTTATTAAGAAAATAACATAAGTATATCACAACCCATCATCTCAAGCAATTAATTAAGAAGCATACAAAATATATCAATATAGCACAGTGCACTTTCATGCCAATTTGCTCTCTTTGCTTGAGCTCCCCATATGGGGTCAAGACATACCATTTCAAGCCAAATGACAAATCCCAATAGACTTACTAAGGTTCCCAAATCTAATAGTGTCTAAGGGCTTTGTAAACAAATCCGCTAGTTGGTCATTAGTTCCCACATGCTCTAATGCAATAGTCTTCCTCTCAACTAGCTCTCTAATGAAATGATGTCTAATGTCAATGTGCTTTGTCCTAGAATGTTGAACGGGATTCTTTGAAATGTTTATGGCACTCATGTTATCACAAAACAAAGTGAGGGTGCCTTGCTTTAAGCCATAATTGGCTAGCATTTGTTTCATCCACATCAATTGAGTACAAGCACTACCGGCGGCTATGTATTCTGCCTCAGCCGTGGATAGGGAAATTGAATTTTGCTTATTGCAAAACCAAGACACCAAATTGTTTCTTAAGAAGAAGCAACCACCAGATGTACTCTTCCTATCATCACAATTTCCCGCCCAATCGGCATCACTAAATCCAACAAGACTTGGATTAGTGTCAAAAGAGTACCAAATCCCATGATTGGAGGTACCATTAACAAAACAAATGATCCTCTTCACCTCAACAAGGTGAGATTCTTTAGGATTGGCTTGGTACCTCGCACAAACACCCACACTAAAAGCAATATCGGGTCTACTTGCGGTCAAATAAAGCAAACTACCTATCCTGCCCCGATATAGGCTTTGATCAACACTTTTACCACTAGCATCTTTGCTTAGCTTCAATGTGGTACTCATGGGTGTATCACAATGTTTGGCTTTATCAAATCCAAACTTCTTCACTTGGTTCCTTGCATACTTAGCTTGGGATATGAAAATCCCATCTGCATTTGCTTAATTTGCAAGCCTAGGAAGTAATTTAGTTCACCAACCATGCTCATTTCAAACTCATGAGACATGACATCTACAAATTGTCTCACTTTAGACTCATTTGTGGACCCAAATACAATGTCATCAACATAAATTTGAGCTATGAAAAGCTTATCTTTGTTGCACTTGATGAACAAGGTCTTGTCAACACTACCTCTTGAGTAGCCATTGTCAACAAGATAGAGAGTGAGGCGCTCATATCAAGCCCTCGGTGCTTGTTTCAATCCATAAAGTGCCTTTTTGAGGCGATAGACATGATTAGGGTGGTATGGATCCACAAACCCCTTGGGTTGTTCAACAAATACTCCCTCATGCAAGAAGCCATTGAGGAAATCACTCTTAACATCCATTTGGTATAATTTGAACTTGTACACACAAGAAATGGACAAGAGAAGCCTTAAAGACTCAAGACTGACAACGGGAGCAAAAGTCTCCTCAAAGTCAATACCCTCAATTTGAGAGTATCCTTGTGCCACAAGCCTAGCCTTGTTGTGCACAATGTTGCAATCTTCATCCGACTTGTTCCTAAACCCCCGTTTGGTGTCAATCACATTGGTATTCTTAGGCCTAGGAACTAGAGTCCAAACCTCATTTCTTTCAAATTGGTTTAGCTCTTCTTGCATGGCAAGGACCCAAAATTCGACATTTAAGGCTTCATCAATCTTCTTGGGTTCTATTTGAGAGGTGTAACAAGTGTAGCTAATTTGATTAGCTATTTGACGCCTAGTCCTAACACCTTCATTGACATCTCAAATGATATCATTTTTATCATAGAGTTTTCTAACCTAAGGAGCAGGTTCATTAGAGTCCAAATGTGGATCTCTATCAAGAGGTTGATCATCCTCTCCACTATGATTTGACTTCACATCACTTGAAATCTCACCACACTCCTTCAAAGAAAGGTCAATATTCTCACAAACATCCTCCTCATGGACAACATTCTTAGGTCTACAATCATCAATGACAACATTCAATGATTCCATGACATTTCAAGTTTTTAGATTGTAAACTTTATAGGCCTTGCTATTGAGTGCATATCAAATGAAAATACCCTCATCACTCTTGGCATCAAACTTGCCAAGTTGATCTCGGTCATTAAGAATATAACACTTACTTCCAAAGATGTGGAAATAGCTAACATTGGGTTTTCTTCCCTTCCATAACTCATAGGATGTTTGTTTGGTCCCGGGTCCAAGGAAAACTTTATTCCCTATATAACAAGCTGTATTGACGGCTTCAGCAAATAAATTTCTAGGAACCTTGTTGCTAAGCAACATCACCCGAGCCATCTCTCGTAAGACCTTATTCTTCCTTTTCACAACTCCATTTTGTTGGGGAGTTCTAGAGGCCAAGAATTCATGGGAGATACCTATACCATTACAAAAACTCTCAAAGCTACTATTCTCAAACTCTTTCCCATGATCACTTTTAATTCTCTTAATGCTTCTAATATGAGAGTTCTTCTCATTTTGAATTTTGACACATAGCATTTTGAATTTCTCAAAAGCTTCGGACTTCTCTCTAAGAAAGTAGGTCCAAGTAAACCTAGAGAAGTTATCAACCACCACAAGAATGTATCTTTTACCACCTAAACTCTTGGCTTGCATAGGACCCATGAGGTCCATATGAAGGAGTTCCAATGGCTCCTTGGTGGAAAGATATTTTCCCTTTTTGTGCACACTCTTAGTTTGCTTCCCTTGTTGACAAGGTCCACAAACTCCCTAAAATCTCTTCCCAAGCTTGGGAAAGCCTCTCACCACATTTAGCCTCTCAAGGACCTTCAAGTCACTATAATTCATGTGGCCAAATCTTTGATGCCACAACTCAACTTGCTCATAACTAGACAAGTTACAAGAGATGTTACTAGATTCAAGACAATAGCAATAGTCACTTGATCTCAGCTCCTTGGACGCTTACTCAGGGTATAGCCAGATCTGCATGCATAGGCCATATGAGGAAAAAAAAAGCATTCACTAATGACTAAGGTTTGTATTGTTATACTGTAATGCCATTTGGACTGAAAAATGTAGGTGTCACCTATCAGAGGCTGGTAAACAAGATTTTCTCTCGGTGAATTGGGAGAAACATGGAAGTGTATGTGGATGATATGCTGACCAAGAGCGTCATGGTGAAAAAGCACACCTCGAATTTAAGGGAGACCTTCAATGTGCTAAGAAAATACAAAATGAGGCTTAACCCTAACAAGTGTCTATTCAGGGTCCCCTCGGGAAGATTCCTCGGATTTCAAGTCCATCAGCGGGGGATCGAAATTAACCCAGAAAAAATACAAGCCCTCGCCAATATGGCTTCACCAAAGACATTAAAAGAAGTGCAAAGGCTGATTGGATGCCTTGCCTCTCTTAACAAGTTCATATCAAAGTTTACCGACAAATGTGCCCCATTTTTCAAGGCTATCAGAAAAGGAAAAGGGCTCGAATGGAATAAAGACTGCGAAAGTGCTTTTCAGGGTCTAAAAGATTACCTAGCCCGAGCACTGATCCTTTTTAAACAGGTGGTCGGAGAAACCCTGTACCTCTACCTCTCCCTTACAAAGGTAGCCACTGGTTCTGTTTTTGTAAGAGAGGAGGACGATATCCAAAAGCCTGTATATTACACTAGCAAAGCCCTACTACCTGCCGAGACAAGATACTCGCAAGATGAGAAGATGGCCTTGCCCTAGTTGTAGCAGCAAGAAAATTGAGGCCTTACTTTCAGGCACACAAGGTGGAGGTGTATACTAATTGCCCGCTGAAATAGATTCTACAGAAATAAGAAGTATCGGGTAGACTGACCAAATGGGAGATAGAATTGAGCAAGTTCGACATTGCATTCATCCTGAAGACCTCACCCAAAGGGCAGGCGGTAGCCGACTTCGTCGCCAAGTTCCACCAAACCAAATACAGAGGTAGCTCAGATGGTTCAGAAGAGGCGCATTCTATGGAAACTTCATGTTGACAGCTCGTCCAACATCCATGGCAGAGGAGCAGGACTAGTAGTGACCACCATGGAAGGGGACTCGGTAGAATATGCCATGAGGTTTGACTTCAAAGCAACTAATAATCAGGCAGAGTATGAAGCGCTACTGATCAGTCTTAGAGTATATGTGGCTCTGGAACAAATAAAGTTGAGATCTTCAGTGATTCCCAAGTAGTAGTCAACCAAGTCTTGGACGAATACCAAGCAAAGGATGAGCACATGATTGGTTACTTGGTAGTAGCGAAGGAATTTCTTAAGCGGTTCAAAAGATACAAGATTACTCAGATTCCTCGGGAGGAGAATGAGAAAGCAGATGCGCTGTCCGAACTGGCATCTGCAACAACCTGTATAAGGCCAAAAATAATACCAATAGCTCACTTGGTCTGACCAAGCATAGTCGAGCAAAATAAGCTGATAGTGGATGAGATCCAAGTAGGGCCGGACAGTTGGATGACTCCCATCAAAAGATATCTTTAAGAGGACACCTTGCCAGAGGACCCCCTCGAAGCAAAGCGGATCAAGTATAGGTCAACCAGATATACCATCATTAATGGAGAGCAATACAAAAAAGGATTTTTGTGGGCGTTACAGAGATGTGTTGAAGCAGAGGAAGCTGAAAGAAGTTTGAAGAGTATCCATAGTGGTGTTTGCGGGAACCACAATGTGGGTAGGAGCTTGGCACACAAAATGCTACGGCAAGGATTCTACTAGCCAACACTGTTCGCAGATGCTAAGGAATTCTCAGAAAGCTGTGAAACGTGTCAGAAGATTGCCAATGATATCCGACAGCCACTCGAGTTACTCTGAAACCTCACATCTCCCTAGCCATTCGCCATGTGGGGTATGGATCTTATAGAACCAATGCCTACCGGGGTAAAAGGAGGAGCAAAACATGCAATAGTTGTGGTGGATTACTTCACCAAGTGGGCAGAAGCAAAGGCTCTAGTGCATATCACCGAAGAAAATACAACAAGCTTTGTAAAGAAAAACATATTGTACAGATTTGGGATCCTGAGTACTATTATCATAGATAACGGTACACAATTTGACAATGCAAAGTTCAGGAAGCTATGCAACGAATACAAAACTATGCCTCACCTGCTCATCCTCAGACAAATGGGCAGACTGAAGCAGTCAACAAGATAATCAAGCATACCCTAAAGGAAAAACTGGAAGCCAAAAAAAGGAATTGGGCAGACAAACTCCACGAGGTGTTGTGGTCATACAGAACAACCCTGAGAACTGCAATAGGAGAAACTCATTTCTCCCTAGCTTTTGGAAGTGAGGCGGTAATCCTAGTGGAAACATCTTTCACTTCCCCATGAGTCCAGCTATATGATCTCGAGCATAATTCAAATATGTTGCTCCAAAATTTGGATGAATTAGAAGAAAAATGACTTGTCGTAGATCCGGAATGCTGCATACCAGCAAAGAGCCGCAAGGTACTATAAATCTCATGTTCGGGTTAGCAGATTTCAAAGTGGGGACCTTATGTTGAGAAGGGTAACACTCAATACAAGAAATAAAGCAGCATGATCATTGGTCCACAGGTGGAAAGGGCCGTATGTGGTAGACGGCATAGCAAGACATGGGGCATACATGATTGTTCGACCAGATGGGGGAATTCTGCCCAGACCGTGCAATGCCCAGTACCTGAAGAAATTCTATCCCTAAGGAAGTTGACTTTTGAATTTTGGTTAATCTAGTGTTTTCTAGTATTTTTTATAATTTTTTAGCGATTTTAGTGTATTTTAGCAGATTTAGTTAAATTGCTTGTTTAGTGATTTTGTTTTACAGAAGCCAAATAAAAACCCTAACGGGGCCTTTTAAAGTTGAAACCCTCAATGTAAACATATGATAATAAGAACATATGATAAGGACTCAGGCGCCATGAAACCGTAAAGGGCGGATGGAAAGTGCCCAATGGGCTAAGAAGCTGTATTAGCGTGCCCGACAGGCTAGCTAGGTGCCAAGACACCTAGCAGCCAGAAAAGACAAACCCGAGGCACCAGACCATCTGGAAAACTGCTAGGGGCGCCGCCGAGCAAACCTCGGTGAGATGCACGGCTGTGTTGGTCGGTAAACACTGCCCCAATGATTCGGCCATACCCATGTGACATATAAAATCGGGAGACGTCCTTGGTCACTTGTGCAGGGAATTGGGTGTATGATCGTGGTGAGCCTCGATGTAACACTTGGGTAAAATAAAAAATGAAAATGAAAATCCTTAGAGGTCAAGAGAACCAAAGAGTATTCGGAAATTCAAAGGCAATACATACTGATAAAAAGTTTATAGTTTCATTCAACTGAATAGATACAAAAGGTATGCCTTAGACTAAGTGAATACATTTGTAAATATATATATATATAAATCTATGCATGATGATCAGATGGAGAAGGCTGGGTACCACTGGTGTCACCTTCTTTGTTAGGAACCATCTCATACTCGCTGAGTAAGCTAGCGTCTGAGGGCCATCTTATCTCATCTATTTCATTGCCCATCCAAGTGTTGTGATCCCTTCCAACAATTGGGCCCACATCCGGCTATTCGCCGCTGACTCCACTCTTCTAAGATGAATGAAAAGTAAAGAAGGCATTCTTAGTAGGAACTTCGAGACGCATCGGGTGGGGCTCATTGCCCATGCTTCGACAGTATGCGCGTCATTACATCATTTGGACTTGAAGGACCTTTGGAGAAACGTCCACATGTTTATGGATGGACAGTTCTCAGTTGGCCCGAGCTCTCTCAGTTGCTCTGTTCTTAACTTTGAAGAACTCACCAGCCAAGACCATTCCGCGTTGGAATTCGTGAAGCAGTAGAGTGTCGTAAGCGGGAGATCTCTTGAAATGGTCAACTTCTTGAATCTCTATCTCTAGACGGGCCTCGTTTGATAAGGTCTCAACCGTAAGTGACTGGCGGTGCAAGTCTTCGATTTTTTGTTCATAAGAGGCTCTGGCACCCTTGGCCTTCTTCTCAACTTGAAGCATTAATTCTTGAGATGCATTCAAGATATCTTTTAGAGACTTGGCTTCCTCCTCAGCAACTAAGGCCCTCTGTTCAGCATCCAATTGAGCTACCAAGCAACTATCCATAAAGTTCTGATTAACTTCCAGCTTTTTTTGGCAGAGCCATTCTGTCAGGGCCCGGGCCTCCTCGCTTTCTACTAGCTGGGCCTCCAAGGGCTTGATCTCGTTTGCCTGCCAAACCTTGGTTTTGAAGGTGTCGGCTAACTCGGCAACCATCTATAAAAAAAATGAGTCAATAACCGAAAGCAAGGCACAACTGTTAATAAGTTGAACTTACATAGGCTGAGCTGTTGTAGAAATTTTGAATACGGGTGTCAATGGAGCCTAGTCTAAATTGGCCCCACTTATCTTCGCTGATATAGGTCTGAAAATACTACGTAAGCGTGTGTCTAACAACCTAGAGGGGGTGAATGGGTTGTTAATCGATTATTACTAACTTTTTCAATTAGTCAATATTAAACAGATAACCCAATTAAAACAAACATACAAAATCAAGTAAAAGTGCAGAAATATAAAGAACACTTGATTTTGACGTGGAAATCCTTCAACAAGGGAAAACCCACAGGCTATCCTTCTAGCCACACACGATCACAGAAATCCACTATATGCGTAAAAAGTTACACCCTCAAGTGATACTCGGACTCTCACTCTCGACAACCTCAGGCTATGGACAGTACCACTCGCCACTCTTGGTTCAGTCCCTAGTCATATCCCCTTATACACTACTATTGGCGTGAGCACCTCCTACTCTACCCCAAGGGCCTTTTATAGTGGCACTTGACCAATGCTTGCCAACCACACCTTGGTTGCAAGACTTCGATGCTTATGCAACTTCACCCCGAAGCCACAAAACTTTGACTCAATGAAGAGTATAAAGGTTTATGTGTGTATATGACACTCAAATGCAATAATGTGCAAGACCAAACATAAAATGCTTAACTAGATGTTATGATGCACTTAAACACCATAGTTATCAAATAATGCCTACATGTACACACATGAGGTCTCAATTAGTTGTAGAGAAATTCTAACAACCTAATTGTCAAATAAATTCACATAAACATTCATAACCTTGACTAGAAGCACAAAGCCAACCTAATCATCAATTAAACACACATGAACATTTATGGATTAGCTATTTAGGCATATTTGACCTAATAATGCAGGCTATCACAAACAAACCCAATCATGCAATTTAGACTCATAAATATAAGCAATAAAGTGAGTCAAGGTATTTAATCAAGCAATAAATACCTAGTCTAGAGTAAGTAGAACAATAAATGATATTCAATGAAGTTCTTACTTACCTAGTCATGAAACCATAAGGACTCATGCTCAAATGATGTAGAATGATGCAAGATGGAGATAGGTTTTAGGTTTGGAGAGTTAATGAAGCTTAAATGAAGCTTTCTCTCTCAAGACTCTCTCTTTCTCTCTCTAGGGTTTCTGTAAGTGCAGGAGAGATGGTGAAGAAGAAGAGAAAGAGGGGCTTTTATAGATGGGGAAAATGAGCAGCAATGAAAAGATGAAATTGCCCCAAAATCTGTGCAGTGCGTGGGTAGGAAGACCCGCATACCACCCGTACATTTACCCGCGTAAAAGGGAAACCCGAGAAACCAATCCCCGGTGCACGGGTAACTACACGGGTAATGCAGGGGTAGGGTACCCATGCAGAACCAGACCCGAGAACCCCCAAGGGCAATTCGTGGGTACTGTACGGGTAATGGACCCACGCACCTACCATCGCACATAGAGACAAAGTACGTCTCTCATCGCGCTAACATGTGCACACCATCGTGCGAGCGTGGACGTTTCCGATCAATCATCAGGAAACGAATTCCAACACACAAAACCACACTTATCTAGAAATGAAGTGCAAGAGTGATTGTGAAAAGGATGCACATATAAAAACAATAAAGAACACAAATGCATGATGAACAAAGCATGTATGAAGTGTTTGTGTGCACCTAAACTCTTCAAGAGACAAAGTCAAGTGAATATACCTTTTGCTCTTGAAGTTATGGAGATGCTTGGAAGCTTGCCAACGAGGATCTAAGCTACCCATTACACAATCATCCCCAATGTGGTATGGATTTTTATAAAATAAGCCAATTATAAAATCGAGGTCCTTACAAGGCCTATCCATATGCCATAGCTCTAAGAATTTCCCTGGGAGACGGGCCCTCTTCAGGCCCACTGGAAGAACTCGATCGGTCTTGCTTAGAATCTTAAGGGGTGAAACTTCCAAAATCCGGGGTAGAAGAGCCAGGGGGAACACCCTCGGTCGGCATGGCAAAGACCTCAGCTGTCGATGCTGTTTAAGGTTCAGACAATGGGGTTTGGATTTGATCCTCTTCAACACTGCGATTATCCTCAGGCTCAGCCCTCGGATGCTCAATTGGTACTTCGTCTATGTGAGCTTCTAGAGTTGTAGGAACGTCTGCATCACCTTACATGTCCTCTCCCCCGGAAGAAGAAGAATCCACGAATGCGACAACTCGAGGAATCTTACCGGGCGGCTGACCTACCAAATCAATACCTTTTCTCTTTTCAGATCTCCTCCGAGTATCTAGGTTAGCCGAGGGGTCTTCCATTTAACCTCCTCAGCAACTGGAGTAATGACTGGAGAGGTGGAGGATCCAATAACTTTTCATTTTCCTTTTTCAATCACAACTGGATTGATTGACTTTGCACTCGTTTCTGCCTAAACGGTTTCTACTGCCAAAGCACTCGCCACCACTTCTTCTGAAGAGCGCTCCTCGAACTCACTCTTAAAGCCTTAGGGTGGGGCTATCCCTCTCGCTTCTTGACCGTCCTGGTGGCTAGCCTCAGTGACAGCTTTCGCTCGGCGCGCTTGCAGATCACAAACAACATCGGTATCATTCACTACAAAAGACAATAAAATAAATAACAATTGAATTGAAGAAGAGAAACAGCTAGTAGGACGAGAACTTACGCCGCTTGCAATTAGCTGATAGTTGAGGAAACAAGTTTGCTTTAATCATCATCTCCTCACTAAGGAGAAACGATTTGCCCATCTTCTCCAAAGGAAGCACTGTTACTTTGCACAAGCCAATCAGCTTAGTTGCCAAGAAAGTGGAAGGAGTATTATTCCACGACTCAGGAGACGTGAAAAATCGGGGCACTCAACGTTCAACTTGTTGCCCGGAAATATTGCATGTAACTTGCTGCCCCCAATTACCTCCAATGTTCTTCAAGAATTTATTCGAAAAGGGAAGGCCCCAAATAAGGCCCTTCATCTTCTCGTCCGGAGATATTTGGATGGACTTAGACTACTCAACGCCTTTCGAAATCCAATGGTTAGGCTAACTAGATAGAAGGAAAAAAGTGCCTGACTGACCCGATTGCCTCAAAGTATCGAAGTGTCTAATCTCTCGAGGGCTTGGCGCGGGCAAGCCTTGCCTGTGCCATATGTGCCATATGCACATAAGGATCTGGTAACCATTTGGAGCAAGTTGCGCCTGTGAGATGCATGCCTTGGCGAGGAAGTGGGAGATGAAAGGTTGGAGTGGCAGAGTAACACCACAACTTAACATGGTGCCATAGATCGCCACGGCCCCAGGCGGGGGGTTCCAAACAGCCATTTCCCCAGCAGGTATCAACTGAATAATGCTTGTTTCTAGATCAAACTTGCCCGTGTATTGCCTTAACTTTCTTTCCCCGATAACATTTGGCTCGAAATCATATGCACAGGCCTGTTGAGCCGAGAAGGAAATTCTGACGTTTTTGTGCTCGTCTTCAATGTCAGATTCGAGGACCTCATGGTGCCTAATTCTGATTTCCCGAAGAACTCTTGCTTCCCGATAAGCAGCACCCTTCTCACGTAGGCGGGATAAGGAGTGTTTTGCCCTAGTCATTGGCGGACGAGTATCTCTGTAAGAGGAAACATAATGGTTAGTTGAAGGATCATCGTTACCAAGATAGGCTCCAGCGCGTGGTACGAGGTCAAGGAAAATGTCGATTCTAAATCTGAAAACATCCAGAGCCAAGAAAGGGGGTTAATTGGAGGATTAGGGGTAGAGAAGCCTCTCAAAACACTCCACCGCAAGAGTATCCCCTTGTTTGATCGCAATCATCATTTTGACAAAAATGTGATGCTTGGCCTCAGGATCCATAATCTTGAATAGAAAATAGACTTTAGCATATTTAAAGAGTTAAACGATAAGCAAAATGAGCAAG
This sequence comes from Dipteronia sinensis, assembly GCA_033220585.1. Lineage (NCBI taxonomy): Eukaryota > Viridiplantae > Streptophyta > Magnoliopsida > Sapindales > Sapindaceae > Dipteronia > Dipteronia sinensis. The sequence continues at coordinate 32,667,141 of CM065640.1, read as the reverse complement.
AAGTTAAATCACCTAGAAAGTTGAAGCTTGAAAGACGCTGGAAAAATGTCTGGGATTCTTCGAGCAAACGACTGGGATTCTTTGAGCTTCAGAAAAAAAAACTGCTATCATTTTTATAAAAAAAAAGAAGAAAGAAAGAAAGAAAAGAGGAGTGTACTGCCAAACTAAAATAAAGACAATGAAAAGTCCGGTGAGATTTAAATATTCAAATTTTGAAATTAAACCTGGGTGACGTCATGTCCACAGGAAGTGGGAAACTAGAGCGACGTGCATAAGTGACGTGGGAACGCAAAAATTGCGCCTCTCCATAAAAGACGCATGACATCCCCTTTTAAGACATGACGCATGGCAAAGCAAAACGACTACAAGCTAGACTCCAAACGTCCCTGTCATTAAGGTTGTCATCATCACCTAGTGGGATTTCTGAGGTGGAAATTAATTCTGCAAGAGTGAGTGGGGCTGGTATCGATTGCGTTAGCCCTAATTAATTAATTACGGTTATTGAAGTAAACGATAAAGTGGGATTATGATCAAATACCTTACGCCAAATAAGTGAAAGCTGCACCGAATATCAATTATCTAATCAGGATAGCAGTTACTCGGACAATTTGTTATGAAGGAAATACTCGGCTCAGATATTTAAGGGGGTATTGTTGTATGAGAAATTCCCTGTGATGTGTCATGCAGGGATTGAAGGACGCTAATATGCGATACGTCACCTAAGATAAGAGTTTTACTCGCCAAAGACCTTTACTCGGCCTAAACAAGAAAAATGATCCCACTACCTTGTCAAACGGAGTTTGGTTCGAAAACAAATTCCAAGTTGATGTACAAGAAACAAATCTTGATCAGTTCATTCTACTAGTATTTAAGTAGGATTCTAAACAATGAAACCAAGTCTGGTACGACTGAAACTAGGGTAGCATAAGATATAAATACTACCCGATGATTATTGTAAAAGACACAAAAAAAGAAGCATTGTAACCCTTTTTATTCCAATAGTGAATTATTCTTCTCGTCGTTAAGCGGCAGCCGTGGACGTTTCTTCGTTATCGGAGTATTACCACGTAAAATCTCTTGTTCATGTTATTCTCATTCTTCTTACTTCAAGATTATTGCACCAGTACATTGACCGGTTGACTTACCAAAAATAACCATCAACACATAGATTGTTTAATCTAGCTTTCTATGTTGTGTGTTTGCATCAAACACTTAGATCACGCCATGTTTAAGGATTAGTTTAAGTTGAGTGTGGACATTTGCTCACTAGTAAAAGGCCCGAGGGTAGGATAAGTGTGGTACAAATAAAATGTGTCATAAGGGAGCTTGATCAGTTGAGTTTGTAAAAATTATCCTACTAGAGTAGTTTGTTATGGTTGTGGATTCAACTCGTGGATGTTTCCTTATTGTAGGTTTCACCATGTAAAAAACATCGTGTGCCAATCTCTCTATCTCTAAAATCATTTATATTACTTTTAATATCATATGTAATATTGTTGATTAAATGAAAATTGAGAAAATGTATGGGATATAAACTTGTAATTGTTTAATTGTTGTTTTTTAATATATTTCAATATTCTTTGTGCAACTAACACTTGTTTATTTATATTTTTAAGAAAAAACTCTGGATTTTGTTGAGTTTTTTTTGTAAATGCCGTGATTTTTTTTTTTTCGAAAACAATTTTGGGTTTTGTTTTTGATCTTCTAAATTCTCTATTGTTAATTAATTAATTTAAATTATTTAAAAAATAATATCATAACTTTTAATTTAACTAATTGATGGAAGGGCAATTTGGCAATTTCACATTTAGAGTGGTCAATCGTTAGTCAAGTTTTAGTCAATGGATATTCAAAGGTATTTTCTTGTAATTAAAGAAAAAGTTTAATATAGCTGTAATATTACCAAACGTCGAACTATGTTATTGCAATTAACCCTCAAATCAACCACAAACTTTACATACTAAAGAATTTTGGACATTTTTATATTATAATGGCTAATTGGCACTGATGCCCTCTGAACTATACCCGAATTTGCATCTAACACGCTATACTTTTTTTTCGCCATTAAACCCCCTAAACTCTCATAATGATACTCACCTTGGGTTGGATAGGCTCTCTAACTCCCAATTCAATATAGAGGTTAAATTGTGATGTCTTTGTGGGTCAAGTAGGCTCTCCAACTCTTAACCCATAATTGACATCAATTTATGCTTTTAACCAATCACACTAAAGGTGTTAAAACAAGTGACGGAATTTGTCCCCTCATAGGGGTCAAAAAACCCAAGTGTTTGTCAAAAAACGAGATTTCAGGCGGTTTATTGGCGAAAAAAAATAATATAGGAGGCATAGTGCATATTTTGGAAGAGATTAGGTGGCATCAGTGTCAATTAGCCTATTACAATATATGAAATTATGAACCCTTCAACATTACTGGCTAAAATTATCATTGAACTGAGCCTGGTCCAAGTTTTGTTGGGCTTCAAAAGTAAGGCCCAATGTTATATTTTAGTCCAGAACCTCAGGCCCAGTATATTAATTATACATGAAAAAGTAAGCCCTTTTCAATTTCAATGTGATTTTGTTAAGAAGAGGAAGAAGAGTGCGAAGTAGGTTTTTGAAAAGCCCAATTGGCAGAAGCAGAAGGTGGTGAAGAGGAGGGGAGCATGAGAGGCACGTGAGTGTTGTAATAGACAACACAAGGACTTTCATGGTTGTGAATTCCATCATATGTAGTTATCACATAGCTTTGGTCTTCCCTGTCCCTTTCCACTCTCTTCTTCACATTGCATCCTCCACTTGAACATTTATAATAATTCCTGCAATTTTATTAGAGTAGTCATTTGAAATTTATAATTCAATGAGTAGATTACTAAAATTGTAACACAATGCTAGCTAGCTATTTCAACGTTTTCATCACAGTCTAATGTACCGATGAAGTTACTACATCACATCACTTATCTACTCAACTAACTCAGATCGAAATATTATATACAACTACGATTGAGATAGAGATGATTTTAGGTTTATTTACAAAATGATCAATCACTTTATTACATAACGCTCTGTTTAACTTCTTCATTTTATTATACAAAATGCCCACATAAGGTAATTTTGTGATATAGGCACACGGGGTGTATCTAACATTGCTCCACTCTAATTTTTATCAATTAAGAATGGTTATGTATTAGTTTTTAACTCTTACAATTAATTCGAGATTATAGGAAGTGAAAAATGACTCGAACCCACAATTTCAATAGTATAGGCGTGAGAAATATACCACTGGACTAATAAACCTCATATTATCTAAGAATAGTTATGTTTGATTTTTATCATTATAGACATTTATATAGCATATATTAAATATATTATAATTTGTGAAGATATACAGTTACATAATGCAAGTATGGAATATCCCCATTTACTCATTAATTTATGAAAGCTTTATTTTGGTGGTCAGAGCAGACAAGAACTAAGAAATAGATACTAGAAATTACAAGAAACAAAAAAAAGAGACAATAATTATATATATATATATATATATATATCTAGTTGACAAGTTCTGAAAAGCCACATAATCTAATAAATCTTATATTTTCATGAAATGCACACATTCAGATCTTATACTTATATTTTTTTAGATGCATCTAACAAATTAAATGAATATTGTTTGTCTATTTTGCACTATAATGCACAAATATGTTTGTGTGGTTGGTGATGCTTCTTGAGGCTCGTTCAGTAACCAAGGCAGATGTTAATTTGCCAAAAGCTATATTGTATAAATTGATAGGGCATGCTGCCCATTTGCCCAATTTTTGACGTGTGTGGTTGCCCCCTCTTCAGTCCATTTCACTGTCCAAAGGTCTCTCTCTCTCTCTCTCTATATATATATTTATCAGAGGGCAGCGGAAAAGTATGTATAGGAGTATAGCCAACTCTCTCTCTCTCTCTCTCTCTCTCTCTTTCTCTGGTGCAAAAGCACAGAAGAAAAGTTGGACATATATAGCTATAAACAACAAGTACTACTCGATCCAAAACGAAAGTCTTTAGTTCATCCAATTCAAATACACGCGTATTCATCCAATAGAATCATGTTATGTATATAAAAATGCACACATATATAGTATAGTATCATTCTATTGAATCACCAAACAAATCAAATACAAGAGACAGAAAGAGAGTGAGAAGGGATGGAAGGAATATATGCGTGGACTAGTCCATGAAGGCAACTAAGAAATAGTAGTATAACATGTTGCTGCCATTAATTATATTATAAAAAAATTATTATAATCCATGAACAGCTTATATTTTTTAATTATCTAAATGGCCCAAGACATTGGTTCTTTTGAAGCTTATATTAAACTAGTATATCCCTATATGATCATTAATTAGTTTAACAATAAAGTTGTTGATTATGATGATCATCCACTTATCATTGGAGAGAAGATATGTTTATCTACATCAAAGTGGATCATAAATCAAAACACCCACCTCATTTTTGAGGTTTAAATTAACTTCATGATCGTTTAATAATCATCATATATACTGTTTATATATTAAACAGACAACCTGATGATCATCATCATCATTAATTAAGTTGGGGTCCATTATAATCATTAGTTCCAATCACCCGTGGTAGTACAGACAATTCATATAATATATAATCTATTTAAGCAAAATTTCACAAAATCAAAACGAGAATAACAAAAATTATTAAATTAAAAATTATTTCTTGCTAATCATAATATATTAAAAAGTTATAAATTAATAATTTACCTTGGATTTGGGCTGTTTTTGACAGACTTCTTTCCATATTTCCTCCACTTGAATCCATCATCCATGACCTCCAGCTCTGATTTTGTTCTAAATGCCACCCTGCTATGCCCCAGTTGATCCTCCTTTGTTTTCTTCATCATCCCATTTCTGCATTTTCTAAAATTATTAATCAAAACAAAACAAACCCATTATTATATACATTAATTACATATATATATATATATATATAAATATTTTTTCTCAAATGCAGACTGTCTTAGATCACGACCTATTTGTTCTACATATAACAAAATACTTTCGACTGCTAGATCTATCTAACGGCTAACAGTTGAGGTTATGGGGTTTGAAAGTGGGCATGAGAGGAGGACTCTATAATTTTCCATAAGAAAACAAAAGAGAAACCAAGTGGGTATGTATATATAAAAGAGAATCACTTGCATGTCACTGTTTCTTGATGTTGCACCATTGGATCCACTTGATGAATCGCCCACAAAGTACTTCTCTGATGAAACCATGCTTTGAGAAGGAGAAGAATCCTCCTGATCAAACCCATCTTCAAATACCAAGTAATCCGATACCTCGATCTCCGGATTTGACGGGTTGATGTTATCATAAAAGTAGGAGAAATTAGGGCTAGGGTTTTTAGGGTAGTTCATTTTTTTCTTCAAAGCTACTGGAGATGGTGAAGAAAATAGTAGTAGTAGTAGTTGCTCTAGCTTAGTTACTGTAAAGAGAGGGCATGCTTGTCAGGCAAGGCTTCAATTTATATATGTGAATCAAAATCATATAAAATTATTATTATTTTTCTTTTTTTCAAAAAAAATGTTTTCTAAAATATTATCTTTCTTTTCTAACCGCTCCTTCATGGACACTTTCCTGGAGGGACACAAGAAGATGCTTCTCTTTGCCACGTGGCAGGTTAAGATTAGGTGAGATGACGTCACTGCAATGACGTCATGTCCCTCATAGTTGTGTTTCTATTTGGGACCACCTGCAATAATACTTTGATTGTTCGGTTTTTGATAGGCTGGGCTGGATTTTAGTGGGATTTATATACTGTCTACATCACCAACTTAGGAGAAAAGTTTCCATGCCACGCTGATACAATATCCTCCCTATCCCTATGTTAATCTAATAATTTCCTATTTATATACACATATATATCTTTCTTAAGACAAAGTTAATATAATACAGTATATTTATATCTAATTCATTCAAGTGTTACGTGTAAAAATGTAACAAAATGCTATCGGATAGATATACTATTGATATGATATACCAGTTTTATTGAATTTTGATTGTAATTATATATTGATGTTCAAATATGAAAATGAATTAGAATATTTGTTACAGAAAACATAAAAAATACCACAACATCACCAATGCGCCCACACACTTAAAGCAGCCATGCATGGGTCGAAATATCCAATAAGTTTTGAGGAAAAGAACAATTAGGTTTTAACAGATTTGGTCCATTAATCCCAATAATCCCACGAGACATGACGTGAATACGAGGGTGCATCTGCCTCACTCAACCATTTCTCTTGATATAGGTAAGTGGCCATATGCCTACATTGGCTAACAAGGGTAATACATACAAATAAAGAATAAGACGGAGCAAATAAACTGTGTACTTTATATTCTATTTCTGTTTAATGAAATCGTATATGCAAGTATAAAATCAATATTATATATATTATTATTAATATTAATAATAATATTATATTTTTTTTTATTCGGTTGTTGTGATCTTGAATGATGCTAAACTATTTGAACAATCTTGGCTACATTTTGACCACTTGACCAAGTAGATTAATTGTGAATAATAAATTGAAGTCTTTTGTGTGATTAATGAATAATCAATTAGTTATAAACCCACTAAACATTAATGTTAAATGGTAATTAAATCTTGCAATAATGTAAGTTGAGGTGAAGCTAAATTATTATAGCGGTTGTGACAATGGTACCCACTGTATCTTATGGTTTCATACGTTGCTCACAGTTTTATATATTAAAAAAAAAACTTACATTCTCCCACTTGAGCTACATAGATATTATCATCCATGTGCTCTTCATCCAAGAGTTGTAAATGTATTCAAATCTCAACTATTTGATTAAGAGTACACGAATAATTGAAATTTGAAGTCAAAAAATTAAATCCCTAAATCTAAAATGATAATGTGTATGTAACTCAAGTGGGAGAATGTAATTTATATATATATATATATAACTGTGAGCAACATATGATATTATAAATTTAAGTTTATGAAAACTGAATTGATTGGAATATTTAAGTAAGAGATAGTTGTTGACCCGATTGAGCTCATTACTAATCTGATCAATATTGTTAGGCTTGGTGCACTTTAGCTATATTATTGAAGTAGGATAAGGTATGGATTGGTTATTAGATATGTGTGAACCTATTTATAATTCTATTAGGATTATGGTTCCTTTTGGGGGTTGTCTCTCATTAGGATTGTGAATTATAAATTTAAGTTGATTTGGCTTGACCAATAAATATATATGGCGCAATCTATAAAACACCGGTGTATGCTGCACCGAAATTTTGTTACATGTGGTCGTATGTGAGTCACAAGTGATCATATGTATATAATGTTATCTCATATAAGTTACATGTGATTACGAAAAAACAAGACTTAAGTTTTATTGTTGTCGCATGTTAGTTGTATGTGATCACATATGAATTGATATGATCACGCAAAAAACGCCATGATTACATATAAATTTTTTAAAGGTGTATGGTATACTGGTGTTCTATAGACTGACCATATATATATATATATATATATATATATATATATATGTATATATGCAGAGCTTCTCACCTATAAACCCCCCGATATAACTTACATACAAACATATTTATTAGCCTTTTGATGTTATGTAAATGGTGGGCCAAGAGAGAGAATACAAAACATGGATCTTGATCCAAAGGCCAATAAATAGGTTTGTATGTAATGTTATATCAGGGGGTTTGTATGTGAGAAACTATATATATATATATATATATATAGAGAGAAATTTTTCAGCGAGGACTTTTTAAAATGCCCACTTTAAATAAACAGACCTCTTTAAAAAATATTTGTGTTTTTTTACCAACAAAACCAAGCTTACAAAATTACTCGAAAGAGTTTGACAATTGTTCCTCAGCTGATAAATCTGGCTCAACTGGCTTCTGAAGCAGTATGGGCAGTACCCGCTCTAGTATCCCTGCCTTTTGAGTACTGTTACGCCTTATAGCACGAAGTAAGTTGGCAGCAAATCGTGAGGCAAAGATGGTGGCACCTAAACTTAGGGAGCTTCCACTAGCGTTTGCTAATACATCTTGTAACCTATTCTTTGCTGCAAGTAAAGATTCTTTGATTTTCTTTTTACAGTATCGCCGCCAAGCTGCTTGTATGAAACAAGTTGCCCAAGACCTCCATTGTTGTAAGTAGAACCTGAAAGTGTGTTGGGCTAGGCTGCTGTGAAGCTGCCAGAATTGAGAGACGACAAACTTCAAGTCATCAGCCATTAGAGCAAATGTTTCGAATTTCGAAAGGGCTCTAACCGTTCTAGTTGAGATAGAGAGGTTAGATGAAGTCTGATCAAGATCTAGAGCCTATGTGAGAAGTTCTTCTCCATAAAAGTCGCCAGCCTTTTGATATTCAGAGTTGAAAAAACCAGTTCTTGTATGCGTTATCAATGATAGAGAGTTCTAGAGAGAGAGAGTCTGACTTCTTTGGCCGTGAAGGGTGTCAGTTAGCAACCAATGACAGGGATGGAAAAAGGACTTCCGGGAAGGCTTGGTTTCTATCTTTGTAGACAATCTGAATCCAGTTGTGGATAATGGTTGTTTATAGGGTGTTGTCAAGCCTTTTGGGAGAGTGAGAGATGTGTATCTCTCTCTAAAAATCAATGGTCGTGGGAGCAGATTTTGCGTTTATTCGGTTTGGATCAATGATGGAAGCTATCAAGGTGGTGAAGTTGACGGGTAGCTTGCACATTTATGGATGGCCTGTTATCACTAAGGTGGCTGCACATGACTGGTGTCAAATGTGAACAATGGCAAGGAATGAAGTAGAAAGGAGGGCATTTTTGGGTCTTTATAGTGAAGAAGCAAGAGATGATAAATGGCCTCAGTTAAGCCATCTGGAAAGACGGTCCTATACAGAGGTAGTTGAAGGAAGCAAAAAGAAAGTTCAGGAAAGAGGTGTGAGAGACGAAAAGGTGGTGAGGGACGACAAGGTAGTGGTGATGACTTGGGATGGTTTGAAGTATAAGGATGTGTGGATTGAGAGATGTGCAGTGGGGATCATAAATGATTTTTCCAGTGTTCAAAGTGTTAACAAGAGATTGTGCAATAGAGACTTTTCCTTCTCATCTATGTATTTGGGGGACAAAAGTATTGTGTAGGAATGTGAAACAAAGAATGATAGAGAGGGATTCATTAAAAATCATTTTTTATGGGATGATTGTTTCTCTTCAATGGGTAGTTGGTCAGATTCGGATGTTCCCAAGTCTAGATTAGTATCGGTGAATTGTTCAAGTTTCCCTTTGAGATGTTGGTCTGAAATGTTCTTCAATAAAGTATGATGGTTGTTAGGAGAACAGGTGTTGTTATCAGAGGAGACCAAAACTAGAAGGAGGATTGATCGAGGTAGAATCTTGGTGCTGATTCCACATGATCGTGTTTGTCCTCACAAGATTAGAGTGGAGGAAGGTATAAGCTCGTTTGAAGTGATGATTGAGGAAGAAAGGACTCCTCAGGATTTTTCTTGGCTGGAAACTTTTCTGGGGTTGAAGATGAAGACAATTCAAGCAAGTTCTCATGATGATGAACCAGGTCTCTCATTTTCCAAGGTTCGAGATGTCAAGGACAATAGTAGGGTCTGTGGAGATGGACAGCTTAACCTGATCAGTGTGAAGGGCAGTATGCAACTCAATGAAGTTCAAATTTCAAACAAGAAAGGAAATGGCAGTGGAAAGGATGAAAATTTAGCTGTCAAAAGGACCTACTTTAAGCCTAAAATGGATAAAGGTAATATGAAGGTCAGCTTTAGTAGGGATGTGATGGAAAAAAAAATTTCTAAGATTAAATGTATCAGCTCTCTTTCATCTGATGTTGATTCTAGTTCTAGCTTGCTGTGGAACTCTGGTTTTGGGAAGGGTGAAAGTTTGATTCAGGCTGATAGAAAATTTAGAGTGGGAATGTCTAAGTGGGCTTCATGTTGTGATCTGGAAGGAAAGGTTAGTGGCTTAAAGATGGACGGGCATGGTCGAGTCATGCTTGAATGGGCTAGTTCTGAGTCTGAAAGACCCACTCAAAGCCTTAATATGAAGGCCTAGAATGGCAAGATGGCTGACTTTGATCAAGCTATCACAAAACACATTTCTGAAGTTGGTAAAGCATCTAGTGATGTTGTATCAGATCAAGGTATCCTTAATGAAGCAAAGGAAGGTCTAGAAGAAGTGAATAATTATGGTATTGTGAGAGCTGCGTTTGGTTTCGAGGATGGAGAAGTGGGAAATGTCTTATCTGTTCGTGACTGGTCCATAAAGAGGTTAGGAAGGAAGAATAATCACTTGGTAAGGAGTCACGGTATGATAACAAGACATTCGAAGGCTTTGGCTCTTGATCTTAATCAAGATTCAGGAAAGGAAAACATTGTTCCTTAAGTGAAGAAAGCTTCTTGGAACTTACAAAAAGAGATAGCTAAGGTCATCAAAGCCGGAGTGGTCTTAGGCTTTGATTTTAATGGTAGAGAAAAGGATATGGTTGAGGAGATTGTTAAGAGGATCAAAACTAGAACCCTTGGTAAGTTTGGAGGGATTTCTGCCGTGCATTAACAATTAGTGTCTTTTGCGATTTGCTGGCACAGAGGGGCTCTTCCTTGAGTGGTGACATCTTCAATTGGGGGATTTTGCTGTCGATGTGTAGAGTGTGTGTGGTTTTTGATTTCTGGTAGTCTTTGGTTTGTGCTCCCAATGTTTATTATGTTTTAGTTTCTGTTGTTTCTGCCATGTTTTGGTCTGTTGTGTTTGGGTGGCTTTGCTTTTTATCCTCTGTTTGTGAGGGCTTCAGTTTGGTCTGCTGGCCTTTCGGCTTATTGTTCGTTTGTTTTCTACTTGCTTGGCTCTTGAATAAAGCTTACCGTTCAAAAAAAAAAACATGCACACTTTAAGCATATTTGATGAAATTGCATGTAATCGAATGTATTTTGATGAGATTTTTTGTATGTATCCTAAAAAAATTAAAATACACATTTGGTAAAAAATTGGAAATTTTTTGGATTTAAGAACTATTTTTTCTTATATTTCCCTATTTTTAATGTTTTATCTTCAACAAAAGTAGGAAAAAATTAGTTCTTGGACCCCGAAATTTTTTTAATTTTTTTTCCATAAATGTACTTTAATGTTTTTATCATCTATAAAAAAATCAAATTAAGATTTCATATATTCTATTAAATTTCATCAAAAATGTTTAAAGTGTGCATTGTAAAAAGTCTTCATTGGAAAATTATTATTATTATATATATATATATATATATATATATATATAGCTTCTCACCTATAAAGCCCCTGACATAAGCTTATATATATATATATATATATATATATATATATATATATATATATATAAACCTATTTGTCAGTCTTTGGATCAAAATCCAAAGGATGTTATGTAAATTGTGGGACATCCCTTGGATTTTGATCCAAAGGCCGAAAAATATGCGTAGACATAAATTAATAATGCTATTGTAGTAAATGTGACTTATTCACATATGGTTTTCGTCTAAAGTTACACTTGATATGCATAGACATAAATTAATAATTCTATTATAGTAAATGTGACTTATTCACATATGGTTTTCGTCTAAAGTTACATTCAAGTGTATTCTGATCATAATGTCAGTTTTTAACTTTATTATATGTAGTTTGTTCAAGAAAACTTCATACAAATGACGAGTGACATGGTAATCGTAAATGATATATTGATTATAAATCACAGGTTGAATTTGTGTTAAATTTCGAATATATATATATATATATATATATATATATATATATATATATATATTTAATACGTTGAAACCCATATTCCAATGTTAAATATTTACATTTTACAAGTTCATATTTATTAAACTTACGATGAAAACAATTTTTTTTTTAAGAAAAAAGTCCTAAAGCTAATTACTTAAAAAGTTTGAATATATATATATATATATATATCCTCTTCTTCTGATATGAGTAATTATATAAACTCATAAAATTTGTGACTAGTAATTGATGAATAAGAAAGAAAAGTTTTATATTTCTAGTTATGCGATTGAATAAGATGAATTACCATTAATTTATGTACAAACGGAGAGTCAAATTGTGTTAAGAAGAAGACCAAGACCTCTAGAAAGACAAAAACTTTACCATTAACGTTAACATATAAATGATGATGCAGATCTCTCTTTTAGCTAGAAAATTGAATTTTTGAACCAAGAGAGGATTTAACTTTTCTCCACTACCGTACACTTTTGGATATATATTATCTTGTAGATTGATAATTTGGTATATATATATATTGAATTAATTTAATCTACTTTTAGAAAAGATTTAATATAAAGTAGTAAAGTACTTGAGCCAGACTTTAGTGAAAATATAGAAAAAAAAAAATTAAAAAAAAAGAGTGCGAAAACCACTATAACGTTGAGCATAATCAGTCTGAAATAATAATATATTAAATATAGCAAAAGAAGACATTTGGTATTTTCGGTTCTTTTTCTTTTCATCTTTCGCTGTTTTGTTGATGGTTTCTACTGTTTGTGTGGGGTTTTAACTCCTCTCTTCTTTTGTGGGTTTCACCAATCAACTCTTTCCAGGATTAATGTTATTGAAATGCGAGATGTGAAAGGGAATAATTCGAGATTTACCTGGGTTAAATATTACATTGTTCGAGAAACCATATATGTAGTAGGAGTAAAGAATAGGCCGAAAGTGCATTTTGGACTTCTGGTAGATAGAGATAAAATGAGGTTGGTTCAGTGGTAAGACTCTTACATATACATTTAAAAGGCTGTGAGTTCGAGTTATACTCTTTCTTCAATCTCAAAATATTAATAGTTCAAAAGAAATAATGAACTTGTATCATTCAATGATGATATGCTTTGGCCTTTGGGTGTGTATATCCATCCCATTTAATTATGTAACGCGGTATATATTAATTATAGTATTAAATTATATGACAAACTCAAACCAAATGAAATAATATAAGTTGCGTGAGTGTATTTGTCCAAGGGCATAGAAGCTTTTCTCTATTTTAGGTTTAATACGAGATGATGAAGATAATTGTCAAAGTTTGCAGTCATCATATCTTGCTGCAAAGTTTGAAACTTTGAAACAACTTCAGGTCGAGATTTTTGGTTAGATCAGAAGATGTTAACAGTAAACTTCAATTCTAACAGTAAGAAAAGTAGTATTTTTTTTCATAAATATAAAGTAAAGTTATTTATTTATTTATTTTGACTTGGAGGAGGGGATTTGAAATCGAAGTGTAATTACCATAAGACTATGCTTGCGGTCGCAAGTATATTTAATTCTAATGAATGTTAAAATCACTTTGATTATTTGATTTTTCATTAAAACATCGAGGGTGGTTTGTTTTTTTACATTTAACACTTAATAAGTCTGAATTTATTCTATTAAGTTGTTGACTTATTAAGTTGTTATGTTTGATTTCTGAAGTATTACTTAAATTTGGGGTTTATGGAAAAGAAGGAGGACTCGAACCCACAACCTTATGTTGTAAGTGTAAGGGGTATATCATCGCATCAGCATCATCTTGTCATTGTTCAAACAACTTAAAAATATCAAAAAATAATTAAAACTAAAAAGTAAAACATATTGACTTTTCACTTAATTCCAAATCACTATATTACATTTAAACTATTTCCTTCCAATATTATCTCCTCTCAATGATAACATATTTCCAACAAGGTAATGTTAGGCTGTCCAAATGATGTAACATGTGAGTTGTCAATATTGATAAACTTATTTCCAATATTATCCTAATTTTATATTATACAAATTTATTTCTTTTCACTTATTACTTGTGATAAACTATGTAAAATAAATTAATTAAAACCCTTCATCACAATGTCACTTTCAACTCCACTATTTGTTGAAAGGTTCAAATACGTTGTTCAACCTTTAATTTTATTTATATATACTTTTTGTAAAATTAAAAAATATTTTTATATCATTATTTATCATATATTAATCATAAATAATATCCTATCATTATTTACATAAAAATGATTTAGAATTTGTTAAATTTTTTACTTAGTTTTTTGTATCATATCAAATGAGAGTACATGACAGTTAATAGTAATAATGGTATAGACGTCAAATTAACAATTTAGTCTCTATTTAGTTTTCAATCAAATTCAGGACTGCCAATCCTTAGATAAAAACAAACAAACAATCCCTTAGTAAGTCTTGATTTATAAAATTGAAAACTCAAATTAATTAGCAAATAATTGGACAAACCAACTTCCAATTATTGTGGATTTGTTTGATTTGTGTTTGAATAACAAGATCCTAAGTCGAAAAGTGTATGTATTTATTCAATTAAATTATTCTTGTATTTCCATTTGGGGCGGGCTTATCCTCTTCAATATTCTTTCTTCTTTTTCTATATAATTGACTGATATTATCCAACATTTATAAACATAGTTAAGTGTTTGAACAATAACATTTACAATCACAACCAAAGCTTTCATTTTCAATCATAGTTAAGTGTGTGAACAATAACATGACTGGAGTGTCCAATGGGTGACAACAAATTACAAAACTAGAAATCCTATCAAAATCGTAGGATCCGATCCAATCAAATCTTACCATAGATATGTATTCATATGTGAATTTAGGATTTGGAGATATTTATTCATATGTGATAAAGATTTAAAGAGGGGACAGACTCAACCCACAATTTCATAGTATCGATATAAAGGATAAACCACCGAAACCAACTCATTTTAACTGTTTTTTTAAGTTAAAAATATGTATTTGACAACTGTGGTGCATGCACCCATTCCATTCCAACTTTTTATCCAAACAGAAGCAAAATACCCCTATGAACCACACATAATTTAGGGTTGTTATTATTATTATTTTATGGGTTTGTTAAAATATAAAATTTTTTTAAAAAAATTATTTATTTTTATTAAAATTGGACTGATCTAAGGGAAAAAATATCATAAATATAAATAAATAAATAAATAAATAAAAATGAATTTTTTAAATAAAAAAATCATATTTATTCTAATAATATATTAATACATAATTTTTTTATGTTTTAAAAGAATAAATATAACTTTTATATTTTCTTTTTCAATCTTAATATATTAACGTTTGCTCTCTCGATCATCGTATAAAAATCCAACACGTTTAACTTTTAGGGATGAAGTGATGTGAGAAAGTGCAAGGAAATGTGTAATTATATATGATAAGATAAATATATATGATATATGATATATCCATATTGTATTGACTTGATCAAAACCACTTTTTGTGTGATAGTCTAGATTCAACTCTTGGATCGTTTCTGTGTTTAATTGTATTAGACCAATGTTGGAAAACAGCAAGGAAGCTTCATTTGACAGCTATGGCCATGCCTACCACCACATGCACTTTTCATCATTTTATTTACTTACCATCTTAGTGCATTCATTTCAACTCCACATGATTATATAAAGTAATTCTGCTTAATTTCCTCCATCCATCCTGTCATTTTCTATAAACTTTGTAATTGGTGTAATCATATTTGTTCAGATAATTAATTTTTAATTATTATCTCATAAAACACTATCAAACATACATTTTTTTTTCAATAATATTACTAATTATATGCTTTTAAGAGAAAATTTTAGAAGTATAATCGGATGCTTTAACAACTTATGTACTACGTTATTTGATAATAAATTTGGACAAGGTCGGATCAAGGACGCAATTTTGTTTCATATGCTGCTGTGGTGAAGGAAGATAGAAGAGTAGCTATGGAGGTTAATGGTTCGGAGAAAACAGCAGAAGGAGTTAAGGTTGGGATGGAAAGTGGTATTAAATGGTACCCTGGTAATACTGATCTTAGTTGGGCAAATCACTCTGTGGTTAGAGTCTTACTTAGTATTAGGACATTACACAGTGTTTGTGCCAGACTAACAAATAAGGGTATTCCTTTCAAAGTTAATTATCTTGGAGGTTTGAAGACACTATGGTCCTTCAGGTCGAGAGATCATAGAAAGGAATTTCTTCATAATAGATTTTATTAGGATGATGTTATTAACTACTGTGAAGAAAATGGTAACTAGACAGTTTCCGCAACAAAGGTAAGATGGTATCGTCTCTCTGGGTTTGCAATGAAATATTGGTGTCCTTCTCTTCTGAAATCGGTAGGTAATTCCTTTGGGTTAACAATACTTGTTGAAGTTAGAAGTAATTTGAAAGGAAGAATGGATCTCTGTCGTATAATGGTGGCTACCTCAGAATGTTCTTCTTGTCCAGATATTGTGCCTGTGAAAATCAATAAGAACATTTTTAAAGTTAAGGTGCAAGAAATGATTGATATCCCTTCAGATGAGTAGATATGGGAGCAATTAGGTCTCAATCTGATTAACTGTTCAGAAGATGAGGAACCGGTGAAAGTTACGGCAAAATCACCTAATGGGATGTTAATGGTATGTCAACGGTATGTCAACAGGATGTCAGGAGAAGGGTGCCAGCAGGTGATGGATACACCCGGGTCGAGAAAGTAGGGAGAGTGAGGAGGCGGGCAGGACTAATCAATGAGCAGAAATACGAGGAGATGGATGGTAGGTTAGTAGGAGTGGAAGACAGAGAGTTTGCGGAGTGTACTAAAGATGGGATTTTCCAGTCCAAAGGAAAGTTGGCTGCAACTATTACCAAGAAGGCTTCACATTCTTCCAAATCTGTCGGGCAGTAGAAACTAATTATTGGGAAGAGTAATAACAGACTTAAGATATTAGAATCCTCTATTAAAGATAGTCTGGACTTTGAGTGCACTGATGAAGAATATTTGGGCTTCTAGATGGATAGATCTGGCCAATCTAATTGTGGTAATTGTCTTTAGGTACATTCTGATGGGTTTACGAATGTAGATGATGGAAAATGGATCAAACTTATCATGTAGTGGGCATTATGAGTGGTGGGAAAGGGCCTATTGGTTTAGTGGATCCCATTGCTGACAGTCTTGCAGCTAAATCTCCTTTGGGCCTGAATATTTCTAATTCTTACACGCTATATGTGGACCTGGGATCTGGTATTAAAGTGGTTAACACCCCAGAAAATATATTAGCACTGTCTAACTCCAGCATTGATATAGGAAGGATCGCTAAAGACGGTAATCAGAGGAAGACAATTTCAAGAGGAGAAAGGGGAAGAGGTAGGGGAAGAAGAAGGGCTACTCTGACAACAAGCCATCATATTATGAAAACAAGGAGATCATCAAAACGATCAGCTCCAACTGAAACATGAGGGTCAGAATGGGAACAGAATGTGGAATTTACAAGAGTCAGTGAGGATCAAGTCTCAAGTTAAATTAGATGAAGCTAATCAGGATGATGGGGAGAATGGAGGATGGTGTATGGAAGATGAAGTGGCCAAAGTGATAAAGACGGGGGCTTTATTAGGATTGAAATTTGTCAGGAATGAGGAAACTCTGAACAATGAAATCGCTAGTAGAGATATGAAGGATAGGGAGCGGTTTAGGGAGCTGTGAAGGGTTTCTTGGTGTGCCTAGCGTAGTGGGGGTTCATTTGGTGTTTATGAAGTGCATATCATGGAATGTAAGGGGATTGAGTGGCCCAAAAAAGAGATGAGCTATCAGTTTAATGTTGAAGAAATACAAACCTTCCTTTCTTTTCATTTAAGAAACGAAGGTTAGTTCGGTGGATTATTGGATTGTAAACTGCCTTGGTGGTGGAATACTTCATAAAGGTATGATCGTAGATGCCGTTGGGTCGTCTGGGGGCATTATTTCTTTATGAAATCAGAATATTTTTTTGGCAAAAGCTTGTGTGAACATAGATAGATGTACTATTATTTTAGTTGAGTTGGTGACCTCAAAGAAAG
Source organism: Dipteronia sinensis (assembly GCA_033220585.1). Lineage (NCBI taxonomy): Eukaryota > Viridiplantae > Streptophyta > Magnoliopsida > Sapindales > Sapindaceae > Dipteronia > Dipteronia sinensis. The sequence goes on along the minus strand of CM065640.1, from coordinate 32,649,228 downwards.
AGATTGTTATTTGTAATATATATGCTCCAAACGTGGAAGAGGATAGGGTTGTGTTGTGGGATTTTATCATGGCAAATAAGAGGAAATTAGCGGTTCTTTGGTTTATTGGGGGAGATTTTAATGTTATACTAGAAGTTTCGGAAAAGAGTGGTGGTATTCCTATTAGGTCTCACATACGACATTTTAGGAAATTTATAGAAGATGTTATGTTGGTGAATTTGCCTATGCAGGGTTTTCCATTCACTTGGTCCAATGCTAGGGAAGTTGTTTCTTGGGCACATTTAGATAGGTTCTTGGTGTCTCCGGAATTTCTTCATTGGTTTCCTGGTCTCTTTCAATGGAATCGCCTTAGATCAATTTAAGATCACTTGGCAGTATGGATCTGTGCCCGAAGGAAGTTTAGGGTCCTTACCCTTTCAGATTTTTGGACTCTTGGATGGAAAATAATGATATAATGGAAGTTATTAGGAAGGAAGGAAGGAAGAAGTTACTGGGAGGATCTAAAGGTTTGGTGCTGGCTAACAAACTTAAGGCTGTAAAAAATTATTTTAAAAGGTGGCAGAAGAGTGTGAAAGGGGTGGAATCTTCATTGAACTGGTTGGAAGTGAAAATGGAAGTACTTGAAGCAGCTGCGAAGGCTAATGGCTGGTCTGAATTTTTGCGTGAACAGAGAAGAGTGTTGTTGGCTGAGATATGGGCAATGTTACTGAAAGAGGAGAGAAACTAGAGGCAAAAGTCTAAGGTGAAATGGCTATTGGAGGGGGATATGAACACACGATTCTTTCATCTTGTGTGCAATACTAGGAAAAGCCGAAATTTAATTGACAATGTGAGCATAAATGGGGTTGTATGTGCCGGTCCAATACATGTAAGGGATGGGGTGTTTGGTTTTTTCAAAAATCATTTTGCTAATAAGTGTATAGATAGACCAAGATTGGAAGGTATTGACTTTACCAAGATTTCAGCTGATGAGAGGTTTATGTTAGAAGATGCTTTCTCAGTGGAAGAAGTGAGAATTGCATTAAAAGGGTGTGTTGGGAATAAGGCACCGGGCTCTGATGGCTTTAGTATGAACTTTATTAAAAAAAAAACTGGAATGAAATTGAAGGAGATTTCATGGATTTTTTGAAGGAATTTTTTAAGGATGGGTTGGCGGTCAAGCACATCAATCATAGCTTCATTCCACTGATTCCGAAAGTCCCTAATCCAAGATCTTTTTACTGATTATAGGCCCATAAGTCTGGTCAACTATCTATATAAAGTTCTTGCAAGGGTTCTCTCCAATAGATTGCGGAAGGTGATGAATGGTATTATTGGAGAAGCTCAAATGGCTTTTGTGGAAAAGGGCAAATAATCAACAATTTTGTCATAGCTAACGAGATGATAAGTAGTTGGAGAATGGAGAAAAAGGGAGGCATTGTCCTGAAATTTTATTTTGAGAAGGCATATGACAGTATGGATCACAAGTTTTTAGATTTGTGTCTTGAAGGAATGGGGTTTGGTGAGAGATGGAGGGGGTGGATGCATAATGTCATTGCCTCTCCTATGATCTCTACTCTTATTAATGGGAGTCCCTCAAAAGAATTTGGAGTTGGAAGAGGCCTTCGACAGGGGGATCCATTGTCCCCCTTTTTGTTAAATATTGTGGTAGAAGCATTGAATAGAATGCCATTGAAGGCCATGGATCAAAATTTATTTAAAGGTAAGTTTTTTGGTGCGAGTGGGTCTCAAATCACTCATTTACAATTCGCTGATGATCAATTTTATTTATTGAGGCGAATGAGGAGGCGGTGGTTAATCTAAGACGTGTTTTATGATGTTTTGAATTGGGGTCTGGGCTAAAAGTTAATTTTCAAAAACCATGCTTAGTTAAAGTTGGGAAAGGAAATAGTAATGTGGACAGATGGGCGGAATTGTTTAGGTGTAAGACGGCCTCTATACTTATCAAGTATTTGGGGTTGCCGTTGGGTGGGAGACCGAGTTCTGTAAGTTTTTGGGAGCCAATGCTTGATAAGATTCATGCGAGACTAGCTCTTTGGAAGATGAGGTTTCTTTTGAAGGCGGGTAGGCTTGTACTTATTAAATTGGTGCTATCAAGCTTACCTATGTATTTTATGTCGGTTTTCAAAATACCGATCTCAGTGGCTTTGGCTATGGAAAAACTGCAAAGAGACTTCTTTTGGGGTGTTAAAGATGAGAAGAAGGGCATCCATTGGGTGGATTGGCCAACTTTATGTAAAAGTAAGCGGAATGGTGGTCTTGGAATTGGAAGAATACAGGATAAAGGTGATGCATTGTTAGCTAAATGGGTATGGAGGTTTGGTATAGAAGAAGGGAAATTATGGAGGAGGGTAATATGTTAAAAGTATTCGGTTGAACTCTGTACGGTCTTATGGGATTGGAAGGGGGGAACACATGCATATATTTTTATCAATTTGGTTAGGAGATAATGAAAGGTTGGTTCGACTCCAGCTGGAATTTTGATTGACTGCCTAAAGGTGTTTTTGGGAGATAGGGGTCGTGCGAAGTTCTGAAAGGATTTGAAGATTGATGGCATTCCCTAGGATATATGCACTGGCAGTAAATAAGTCTGGTGTAGTTGGGGAGTTCGGTGCTTGGAATGGCTGTCGTTGGTGTTGGAATATTGTTACACGAAGACCAATTCTAGATTGGGAAGAGTCAGTATGGTATCGGTTTTTAACTGAGTTGAGGAAATTTAAGATTCGAAAGATGTGTCATGATTCTCTTGTACGGTCACTTATGCCTTCCAGAAATTTTTCAGTTTGTTCATTTACAAGAGTACTTGAGTATCGTAAAATTTCTATTTCTGCAGAAAAAGTTAATTCGTTGATATGGAGTAAGGTGGTGCCTCCTAAAGTGGATCTCTTCCTTTGGATGCTATTCAAAAATAGAATTATGGTTGAGGAATTGTTGCCTATATTTACCAGTGGTCTTGTTGGTATTTTGTTATGTCTTTTATGTAAATCCTCGGAGGAAACAATTAATCACCTGTTTTTAAATTGCAAATGGACGTGGAGGTTGTGGGCAGTTTGCCTTAGCTGGTGGGAGATATCGGCTTGCTTATCGGAGAAGTTGTGTGATTGGATGGATTTTTGGCATAATCTCTGTCCAGCAGTTAGAAATAATGAGTGTGGAGGGTGGCTTTTCATGCAGTATGTTGGACTATATGGGAGTTTAGGAACGAAGTGGTCTTTAAGCAGGGAGCTGCTAGTTTTGATAAGGCCGTGGATATGGTATTGTGGAGACTTGCGTGGTTGTTTAAGTCGTTGGGGCCTGGTTCTCAGCTTCCTACTTCTATCTTAATGATGAATTTAAAGGTAGGGTATGTAGACAATCCTATTATTTGTAGGAAGGTTAAGTGTCCATGGAGCCCCCCTTTGGATGGTACATTGAAATTCAATGTTGATGGGTCGTCTCGTGGAAACCCAGGGCGTTCGGGCATTGCTGGTATTATGCGAGATTCGAAAGGAGATATTTTATGTATGTTCTCTTCCTATATTGGTTTCGGTTCGTCTGCGTTGGCTGAAGTTCAAGCGATCCTTAAAGCTTGTCATCTGTGTGTAAGTGATTATTGTCCATATGATGTTAGGATCATTATTGAAAGTGACTCTATGGTGGCTGTTGCTTAGGTGAATGGGACTAGTGGTGTTGGCAATGTTAGTCTCATGGATTATATTCTGGACATTAAGGAAATTGTGGCTAAATGCAAACCAAGACTATCGGTTATTAATGTTTCCAAGATTACTAATGTTGCTGCTGACTTTCTTGCTAAACAAGGTGCTATGACTCGTTTGGATCAGATGGTGTGGGCGTGAGTTGATGGTGTCCTTGGTTTAGGTGGTTGAATTTTTTAGCTATGTTTGGTCGTGCTTTCTTGGCTATGTTTATTGTTGTTACTCTTTTGGGTTTGTTATTTGGCTTTGGTAAAACTGTAGTTGGATGGTTGTTGGTTGGGGATTCGTTTGTGCCTCATTGGGTTCAGCTTCTTGCCTCTTTATCTTAATAAAGTTTGCCTTTTAAAAAAAAATTTAATAAATTTGGACGATTTGACACTATTATCTTTTAAATATATACTCCTTCTATGTGTTGAAATCATTTCGATAATTTCCAAGACTTTGGAATGCACTGCAGCAATGCGTTGAACTTATGGTTTATAATGCAATACCGTGGGTGGGTTTTGTACCCAAGAATTATTGTGGTACAATTAATATTGTAATATGCCGATTTGTGGACAAAGGAAGCAAGGTATGGACTTAGGCTCCGTCCTGTAAGCATTTTTGGTTGACTGTTTTTCGAAAAGAAAAATGAAAATTAAAAAAATGTTTTTGGTTTCAATTTCGAAATCCAAAAACACGTCTAGTAGCATATACTGAAAGCTGTATTTTGAAAATGAAAACAGAAAAAACGTGTCTGGTAGGTTCACAGAAAATATCAAATATTGTATAATTTTTATATTATTTTTTATATTGTAAGTTTTTAATGTGAATAAAAGATAGGTCAATAATTCATTCCAAATAATTATCCAATAACTAATAATAACCGGATAAAATCTCTTTGATGAATTATTGTGAATTTAAATTTAAAATAATTTCAAAATCCAAGATTTTATGTTAATATATATATATATATATATATTTGTTAATAAACTCTTTGTGATCTGAAACAAAAACAAAAAATAAAACTTTTCAAAAGAAAAAAAGGAAAAATAATAATAAAAATATATTGTAGGGCCTTTTTTTTTGTTATTATTATTACATAGTTATAGGGAAATGTACCTAAAAAATAGTAACTGTTGTGATAAAATAGACTTGTCACCACCTAGATAATTGTTAGCTATTATCTCTTTATGTTATTATCTTCTCTTTTAATTGTAGAGATCATTCTCCCTATATCTATATATAGGCTCATTGTATAAGCATTCTATACACAGATAAATAAATTTATAGAATTGATTTCCTCTCATTTTTCTCTCCCAGTTAGTATTATTACTTTCTATGCTTTTATGCTTTGATTTATAACATATTATCAGCACGAATGATTTTCTTCTATTATTTGATCTGTTCTTCTTCTTTTCTTATTATTAATAATAAAGGTTTGAAATAAGAATATTGCATTCGAAATCAGAACCAGAAGTTCTTGATTCAAAAATAAGAATCATAAGTTTTTGATTCAAAAATAAGAACCAAAAGTTCTTGAATTGAAAAAAAAGAACCAGAAGTTCTTGATTAGGAAAATCAGAACCATGAGTTCTTGATTCAAAAAAAATTCAAAACCAGAAGGGTTCTTGATTCGAAAAAAAAATATCAGAACCTAAGGTTCTTGATTCTAATATAATTAATCACAACATGAAGTTCTGAATTCCAATTCCATCATAACCCGAAGTTCTGTATTCTCATTCAATCAGAACCGAAAGTTCTAGATACATATGGATCCGAATTTTAATTAGAACCCAAAGTTCTACAAGCATAGTTATTGATCCAATGTTTTAAAAATTAATTGAATCAGAACATGAAGTTCTGTATTTCAATTTAATCAATCAGAACCTAAAGTTTTAGATTCCAAGTTAATCGATCAGAACCCAAAGTTTTGTAATCCAATTTAATTAATCAGAATCCAAAGTTCTGGATTTCAATTTAAATCTTGAACCTGAAGTTCTAAATTCTAAACATTATTTAGAACCAGAAGTTCTAAACCTGAAAATTGTTTAGAACCTGAAGTTCAAAATCCTTGAAATTATTTAGAACCTGAAGTTCTAAATTAGAGTTCCCTTTTCGGGAATATGGATGAACAATCTAGTTTCAACAGGGAAATTGAGGATATAAGTTTGATTGACAGTGGAACAATGCATACTATTCTTCAAGATAGAAAATACTTCTTGAATTTAACCTTGATCAAAGGCAAGATAAATAGTATATTTGGTCCTGTAGACCTAATAGAAGGCTTTGGAAAAAACCCAATTATATTAACAACAGTACAAAAATAAGCGTAAATGTTGCTTTATATTCTAGCAGATCGAGAACAAATCTGCTTAATTTCAAAGATATCCGCAACAATGGATATCATATTGAGACCATAAGTGAGGATAATATAGAGTACCTCTATATTACATCACATGTCTCGAGCCAGAAGCTCATTTTAGAAAAGCACAATGCTTATTCTTCTGGATTATATTATATAAATATAAAATTAGTTGAAATCTAAGCAGTTTTGAACCAGAAGTTCACAAATCTAAAAACTTTTTTACTTTGGCATGATCGTCTCGGCCATCCAATATCTACTATAATGCATATGATAATTGAGAATTCTCATGGACATCTATTAAAGAACCAGAAGATTTTATTGTCCAATGAAAATATGTGTACTGTTTGTTCACAAGGAAAGTTAGTGATCAAACCATCCATTACAAAGGTTGATTTTGAATCCCCATCATTCTTACTGTTAATAGCCAAAATTGGCTAAGGACCAAAGGGAAATTTTCCACTTACTAGACCTGGTTCCATACCCGAAAGTTTTACCTAAAGACCTCTATATCCAGAGCCAAGCTACGATGCCGCCCCAGGCACAAGGGCGGGCTCCAGAAACATCTGGGATAAAGCCCGGACCCGAGAACTTCCACCAGGAGACCTCTCTATCCAGAGCCGAACTGCGATACCACCCCAAGAACAAGGGTGAGCTCCGGAAACATTCAAGATAGAACCCGGAATGATCGGGCTTAGCCCGCATCATCAAAACTAGAAGCTCCCAGAAGTCAAGGTCATCTTGCAAATGCTCAAGAAACCCGTCTGTACCTCGATTGACACAGAAGAATGTCCCTAGAAGGCCACGAGGTGAGTCGAAGCCACACCCAGCTTCAAAAAGGTCAATCAAGGCCACGTCTAGCTTCGGAAAAGTCAAGAGAAGCCAGATCTGGCTCCAAGCTGGATGAAACTTCTCAGATATCAAGGTCGAAATACTAAACAACCTGGTTAATGCATCATACCATATTCGTCATGCCCCACGACTCCTATAAGGACCGTACTGGAAGGATACAAGGAATGAATTAAATCGTACCTGGAAGCATTATCTACATAAGTAATGAAATCCAAAAGGAAACAAGCTGATCTCTACTATGATACTCTCAATTCGGAAGTCAATCTAAAAGTCAAATAATTTAACACAAGAAATCCCGCCCGATAAGGAAGAGACTGAGACAATCACTGAGACAATCAAGGGAGAATCAGTCTGTTGACCTACAAACCATGTATAAATAGAAAAGAAAAGAAACGAAAAAAGAGACTACTATTCGACAGGCATACGACTAGCAATCGACCATTTACCAAAGAAAGTTGAGAGAAACGAGAGAAAAATCTTTGTACTCGTGTACCATGCATGTTAAATAAAAATGTTCTTTTTTTATTTATCATTAGATAAACCATTGTCACATATATAAATAATTTCGGCCACCACCTACGTGGTAGTGGTCTCGAGGGCGTTAACAGAGATTTCTCATCCCGAGTAAAATTCGCGTTAACACTTTCTCGCGCCGTCTGTGGGAAACGAAATCCTACACTCAACTAACCAATCGTTTGTATTTATATTTTCATTGTTTTATAGGAACTATGAGGCTCCGCTCCTCCCAAGGCCAGCACAGAGTCCCGGAGCAATCCCCGGCGAGGCCAACCCGAAAGGCTCCAGGAAGGGGGAGAAAGTTTGGATATAGTAGTCAAGCTCCGATCCAGACAACCAATACACGGACTGCTGGCCACCCCATAGTGAGCCAGGCAGCGCTAGACCAACAAGCGGTGGCTTTCGTAGAATCCATCCGCGTCCGCCTCCTCGCTGAAGGCATCACAGTCCAGCCTACCAACCTGAATGATCAGGGAGAGCCGAGTAGGCTCGGAGCTAGACCACCTGCTTTCGATCGCCTAGGTCCTCCTCCTCCCGAGCCGGCTCGAGATAGATCAAGGCCCCAACGTTCGATCCGGGATAGGCTGGGACTCATGCCCCCAGTTCCTAAAAGACTTTCACAATATCAACCCCGGCTAGTCAAGTCAGCCGCAGATGTTTTTACCCGGAAGCCGCGAGGGCTATCTCATCCAACTACATCTAGGAGAACTACCCGGGCCCTAGAGAAGGAAAGCCGACAAACTCCCCGAATGGATCATCTCCAGGAGGAGGACCGTATAGAAATTGCCAGTTCATCAGAAAGGTTCGACAGTAAGGAATCTGAGGCTAACTCGAAGAGACCTGGAAATAAGCGACTGAGGGATCAGCTGGCAAAGCTACAAAAGGAGGTCCAGCAGATAAGGAAGGGAAAGAGTAAGGAAGACAAAAAGAATCACCTGAGCGAGATGAACGCTCCCTTCAATAGGAGGATCCGGGAAGCAGAGCTCCCCTCAAAATTCAAAATGCCAGCAGATAAGTTCTCTGGAACGGAAGATCCTCTAAGCCATTTAGAGAGCTTCGTCCAACAGATAGAGGTCCAGAACACTACCAGAGCAACCATGTGCAGGATGTTTCCAACAACCTTGACCGACTATGCGAAAACCTGGTTCAGGAAACTGCCCGTTGGTAGCGTGGATTCTTTCACAAAATTGTCAACCGATTTTTGCTCACAATTCCAGGGAGTTAAACCTCGCCCGAAAGATCCCATACACCTCCAATATGTGATCCAGGAATAGAGTGAAACTCTTCGATCATACGTGGAGCGGTTTCACAAGGAGGTCATACAAATGGGAGTTTTCACCGAAAAAGAAACCATCGCCAACTTCAGGCGAAACCTCTGGGCAGGAAAGCTTTTCCGTTCTTTCGCTAAAAGACCTCCCTGGACTTACCAGGAGGCCTATGATCGGGCTCTTGAGCAGGTCGAGATCGACGAACAACTCAAGGTCAAGGTAGAGCATGACGACATGAGAACGGCAAAACTTTTGAAGAAAGAAGCCCCCAAATTTGAGCCGGTGCAGAGAGCTCAGAATAAGCCTCCCAACAGGTCGACCGATCGCCCCACTGCTCCTCCGCATAGGCAAGAAAGATATCCAGCAAAACAAACCCCTCCCCGGGCTTCACCGCCTCCTAGGACCGTGGCTCCAGTAATACAAGGGGAAAAAGGGTTTGACCACTATACCCCATTGAATGCATCCAGGGAAACGGTCTACCTTGCCATACGGGATAAAGGGTTGCTCCAAAAGCCCGCTCCCATGAAGGCCCCAGCCGACAGGAGAAACCGGTACAAGTACTGCGACTTTCACGAAGACGTGGGCCACAACACTTCAGAGTGCTATAATTGCGCAACCAGATTGATGCCCTGATAAGGGGAGGATGCCTGATTGAATTTTTACAACAGGTCAGAGATAATATCAGAACTGGAAGGGAAGTACAAGCTGAAATTTGTGAGGACGCAGAAAAGAGGAAAGGGGAGCAGGCTGACTTAATGCAACAGATCCAGGTGATACACACTATCAGCGGGGGTCCTACCTTGGCCGACGTTTCCAATAACTCCCGGAAAAACCACGTAAGAAAGGTTCCCCGCCTTGGAGAGAGCCGGGGGATCTTCAAAGTTAGCTAGAGCCCGACAGAGCCCGCCCAATCAGCTCAGATCGTGTTCACCGAAGCAGATGTTTTCAACACTGTGCAACCTCATGATGATCCTATGGTCATCACGATACAGATCGCCAACTGTCTGGTCCTTCGTGTGCTCGTGGATACAGGAAGCAGTGTCGATATCTTCTTCAAAGATACCCTGGAAAAACTGAACCTGAAGCAACATTGCTACAACAGCTGTACCACTCCACTTTACGGTTTCATTGGGGACTCGATCATACCAGTGGGGTCAATGATCCTCCCAGTAATCATCGGGGTCACCTCGCTCCAACAGAACGTAATGACCGATTTCATTGTGATGGACACCCCATCGGCCTACAACGCCATCTTAGGGAGACCTTTCCTGTCCTCTCTCAAGGGAGTCTTGTCCATATACCACAACGTTTTGAAATTCCCGGTTGGAACCAAGGTAGGAGAGGTACGCGGAGACCAGCAGGCAGCCAGGAAATGCTACGCAGTATCTGCCAATCCTACAGCCCTAGCAAAGCAGTGTGTACAGGTGACAGTAATCCAAGAAGACATGGACACATCCCAGATAATCCAGGAGGAGAAGGAGCCCGCAGAACATATTGGGCATCCGAAGGATGAACCTATCATGCCCTACGAGGATGAAAGGGGTAAGGAATGGGCCAGCGAGCAGCCCGTGGATAAATTAGAAGAGATATCCGTAGGACTGACGATCCCTCCAAACTGTCAAGGTCGGAGCCGCCCTTGATCCAAAAGTAAAAAGAGGACTGATTGATCTTCTCAGGGAATTCAGCGACATCTTCGCCTAGAACCATAATGAAATGCCTAGAATCCCGGCATCGTTGGCCACCCACCGGCTAGCAGCAGATCCAACGGTCAAGCCCGTCAAGCAGAAGAGGCGTCATTTCAACACTGATAAGAACGCTGCGGTACAGGAAGAGGTTGATAAATTGATCAAAGCGGGGTTCGTCAGAGAGGTACGTTACCCCGAATGGATCGCCAACGTAGTCATGGTCACGAAGGCGAATTGAAATTGGCGTATGTGTGTCGACTACACCGACCTCAATCGGGCTTGTCCGAAAGACAGTTTTCCTTTGCCAAAGATCGACCAGCTGGTTGACTCCACATCCGGAAATAAACTTTTGAGTTTTATGGACGCGTTCTCAGGATACAACCAAATTAAAATGCACCCAGCTGACCAAGATAAGACCAGTTTCATTATTGGGCAGGGCTTATACTGCTACAAGGTGATGCCGTTTGGTTTGAAGAATGCAGGGGCCACATACCAGCGGCTGGTTAACAAATTGTTCAAACCCGAGATAGGGAGGACGATGGAAGTATATATCGACGACATGATCACGAAATCCCCAACCACAAAGGGACATCAGGAAGACCTTCGCAAAACCTTCCTCATACTGAGGGAAAACCAGATGCGTTTGAACCCCTCCAAATGTGCTTTTGGGGCAACGGCAGGAAAGTTCCTGGGCTTCATGGTTCATGAGAGAGGTATCGAAGCCAACCTAGAAAAAATCAAAGCTATCCTGGACTTGGAATCCCCGACCTCGCTCAAGCAAGTACAGATCCTGACTGGACGGGTGGCAGCACTCAACAGGTTTATCTCTCGCTCCACCGATAAATGTCTTCCTTTCTTCAAGGCCATCAAACAAGGGAAGAACATGAAATGGAGCCAGGAGAGCGAGCATGTGTTTCAAGCTTTGAAGGAATACCTAACAAGCCCCCCTTTGTTAGTCAAGCCGGTTCTCAGAGATGAGCTGCAGATTTACCTGGCTGTATCAGAAACTGCATTAAGCGGGGCTTTGGCCAAGGATTGTAGCGACGGTTTTCAAAGACCCATATACTATGTGAGTCATGCCTTGACCAAATCAGAAAGGAACTACGCTCTCCTGGAGAAGCTTGCTTATGCTCTGGTGATCTCAGCGAGGAAACTCCTTCCCTATTTTCAAGCTCACACAATAGCAGTGGTAACAGACCAACCCCTCCGTCAATTCTTGCAAAGACCAGATATGTCAGGAAGGTTAGTTTTATGGGCACTAGAGCTCACTCAGTTCGACTTAAAGTATAAACCCCGGACTACGATTAAGGCACAGGCTTTAGCCGACTTCGTGGCAGAATTCTCAGCGATCCCAGATCCAGTTGATCCCTCAATATCAAACAAGGACCCTGAAGGTAGCCATCGAGCTAAAGGCCGACTACCTGCAGGTCAAGAGCGATTCGTTGCTTGTTGTAAACCAGGTGACTGGGGTCTACCAGGTAAAAGGAGATAATATGGTGGCCTACTTAAATCTAGCTCGGTTACTGAAAAGCAAATTTAAGGGACTTAAGATCGATCAGGTGCCTCGACACCAAAACCATCGCGCAGATGTTCTGGCTAAGATAGCGGCGAACGGAGGCCAATCCCTACCAAGGGGAATTCCCCTCCAAGTAATCACTCAGCCAAGCAAAGTCCCAAATGGAGAAATTTGTTCCCTGGATCGCCTACCTTGCTGGATGGACCCAATTGTCACCTGTCTCCCTGAAGGAGAGCTTCCTGAAGAGCCCAACCAAGCCTGAAGAGTTAAGAGACTCTCAGTTCGATACTGTATGGTGGACGGATACCTCTACAGGAGGGGCAGATCCCTCCCCTTACTTAGGTGCTTGCATCCCGATGATGCTAAGTGGGCATTGAGAGAGGTCCATTCTGGGGATTGTGGGAACCACATAGGTGGGGAAGCTCTAGCCTATCAGGTGCTTCGTATGGGGTACTATTGGCCGACCATCCATCAAGATGCAAAGAGTTTTGTGCAATCCTGCGAACCTTGTCAAAGAACCTCAAACTTGAGCCACCAGCCACCCGGGCGACTGTCGTCCCTCAGCTCACCTTACCCCTTTGCCATGTAGGGAATCGACCTAATTGGACCACTTCCTACCGCTCCAGGACAGATGAAACATGCTATCGTGGCTATTGACTACTTCACAAGATGGGTCGAGGCAGGGCCTCTAGCTCAAATATCAGAAAAGAATACAACCAAGTTCATCAAGACTAACGTGGTATGCAGGTTCGGTACCCCTCTCATCATTGTAGCCGACCTAGGGAAGCAATTCGACAATGCCCGATTCAAAGACTTCTGCCAGGGGTTGGGGATCGACCTCTAGTTCGCTTCAGTGGCTCATCCCCAAACTAACGGGCTGGTGGAATCCACCAACAAGACAATCAAGAAACTTCTGAAGAAGAAGCTTCAGCAGAGGAAAGGTAAATGGGCCGAAGAGCTACCAGAAGTCCTTTGGGCATACCGGACTACCAAAAAGACAGCTACTGGAGAAACGCCTTACTCCCTGGCCTTCGGGGTTGAAGCAGTCCTCCCAATCTAGCATAAACTGACCTCGTTCATGGTACATCACTTTGAGCCCGAAAGTAACGAAGTCAAGCTCCGGGCTAGTCTAGACCTCTTAGAAGAAAAGTAAGACCGGGTAGCAGAGAAAGTGGCGATCTACCAGAGCAGGATCGGTAGATACTTCAACCAAAAGGTTAAAGCCCGAAAGTTCAAGGAAGGGGATCTGGTACTTAGGAAAGTAACACTGAATACTCGGAAAAGGTCGGATGGAGTCTTAAGTCCAAATTGGGAAGGGCCATATTTGATAAAGCTAATTGTTCGCAATGGAGCTTACAAACTCGAAGACATGGACGGACGACCCATCAATCACACTTGGAATGCAGACCATTTGAAGAAATTCTACCCTTGAAAGGAGTTCTCAAGCAGACTACCCCCACCTAGTTTTCATTACAGGTCCTAATAAAGATGTACTACATCTCAATTATCAATAAAGCCATTTTCCTTTTCTCTTCCATCTTTGTTTCCAACTATGTTCAACGTTAATGACTATACACTTGAATGGGAATTCGACATAAACCTCTAAAGACCAGGAAATAGCTCGATAGCTCACCTGATGCCTTGGTCGGGCTACCACCCTCAAGAAGGATCTGAGTGTAAGAGCATAGTTGCCCTCCAGATCTCGAGACCAGGAAATAGCTCGATAGCCCTCCTAATGCCTTGGTCGGGCTACCACCCCCAAAAAGGATCTGAGTGTAAGAGCATAGTTGCCTTCCAGATCTCGAGACCATGAAATAGCTCGATAGCCCTCCTGATGCCTTGGTAGGGCTACCACCCCCAAGAAGGATCTGAGTGTAAGAGCATAGTTGCCTTCCAGACCTCGAGACCAGGAAATAGCTCGATAGCCCTCCTGATGCCTTGGTCGGGCTACCACCCCCAAGAAGGATCTGAGTGTAAGAGCATAGTTGCCTTCCAGATCTCGAGACCAGGAAATAGCTCGATAGCCCTCCTGATGCCTTGGTCGGGCTACCACCCCCAAGAAGGATCTGAGTGTAAGAGCATAGTTGCCTTCCAGATCTCGAGACCAGGAAATAGCTTGATAGCACTCCAGATGCCTTGGTCGGGCTACTACCCCTAAGAAGGATCTGAGTGTAAAGGCATAGTTGCCTGCCGGATCTCAAAGACTAGGTAATAGCTAAGTAGCATTCCTGATGTCTTGGTTGGGTTATCACCCCATGTATATAATGTTTGCTCTCGTGTGTAGGATCAAAATCATCATAATTGCCTACACGAATCTTAATTGATGCTACCGATGCTACTCTGGATACCATTCAAGACCAGAAGCAGAATAAAGTTCTCAAAGAGGCGAGTCAATTTATCATTAAGGACAAAGGGAGCCTATCCCCCGATAAGGCTACATCCAAATGGGGAGCCCAACCCCCGAATTCGGGCTACAAAAAGAAGAAGGAAAAATAAGAAAAACCGACAATGGCAAAGCAGGGTGCCCACCCCCTTTTCTGGGCAATCAAAAACAAGTCGTCCGCTTCAAGCTGTGGGGCTATCATGGCTCCCCTACGCTGGCCCTCCTCCTCCCTGCTGATCCTCAGCATCAACCCTCTCAACAGGTAGCTGACCATCTGGGTTATCCTCGCCAACTGCTCCTCCGTTTAGAGGCTCTATCGGATGATCAGCTGGCTCTTCCTCCAAAACTTCATTGATCACATCCATAACTTCAGAAGGAATAGCCGCGTCGAGAAGAGCTGCCTAGGGCCCCATCTGGCTCCTGTCGACCTCCATCTCTGTTAAAGCTGGATCATCAGATGGGCTCCTAACCTCTTCACCAGCTCCCGATTGGTCCTCCTTGGATCGAGAGGACATCACTTTACTGGACGACTTCCCAGGACCTGAGGGGATAAAGGAAGGAAGATGGAATGAGGGATCTGACTGAGTGGGCTGCATCCCAATTCCTGCCGGGCTAGAAGGGACCACCTTGTCACCTTCGGGACGAGATAACTTAGTAGCTTTGAGCATTATTTCCTGTCTGTCCCAGCCCCCAATAGACGACAAATCAAAAGGAGGAGGAAGAGCTTCCGCGGCCTGAAAGGAAGAATAAAAATACCCATCGCTGAAGGAGGTCTCCGCATCAGCTTACAGCTTGGCCACCTGAGTAATCAGAGACCGGTTCTCAAGGTCCAGCTTCCTAGCCTCAGATCTCCAGGAGTCTCGCTGCCTAGCCTGCCGGAGAGATTGAAGACGCTCCTGATCGAAAGATTGCTTCATCCTCTCATGATCGCAGCGAAGCTCGGCCATCTCGAGCTCAATTTTGCCCTGGCTGGAAGTCACCTCTTCCACTAGAGACCGAGCCTGCTTGAGCAGTTCCCCGGCCTTCTCGGCTTTAGCTTCGACTTTTACAGCTCGATCACGGAGAAGGGCTACCTACTGGCCCATTGCGACATTGACCTTAAAGGCCTACAAATATAAAACCCGAGTTAGAAACTGAACGAGTTAACAAAAAAAAAAGGGGCGTGAAGGACATACAATTACCTCAGCCAAGATAGCAAACCCCTTGGTTATAAGGACGTCCACAGGCATAGAAGCCATCTTAGAGATCCCGCCACCCGGACAGGATGCTATGAACTGCTCCAAGACCTCATCCTGCCATATCGAGCTCGAATGAGGCTGGGAACGGTCGGAAGGAGCCTTCGCTACACCTTTCCCAGGAACGACATCTTTCCCAGAAACCCCAGAGGCTTTGGTTGTTGGAAGCGCAGCTGAATCAGATGTTTGAGTCGAAGGCATAGCGACTTTAGCAGCCATGGCTGAGGGGGCAGAAACAGTCGGGCCAACTACCTGGGGAGCTTTACCCAAAGCCCGGAAAGCCCGCGAGGCCAGAGTGGCCATCTTAGACCCATCCGGAGAGACAGAAGAAGCCAGGGCAGGCTCGACCCCAGAAGAGGGAAGAGAAGCTCCACCTTGAGGAGAGCGCGAGACATGTTGGGTGGCTGGCTCCACGACAAAGACTGTGAATAAACAGATAAAAAAAATGTTAGAATCAAGCTAAGTAATAAGAAGAAGCGACACAAGGATACTTACGAGGAATAGCGTCTGAAATCCATAGATATTTGTTCACCCTACGAGGGTCAAAAGCTTCAGCGGTAAGGAACATCGGATTCAGGTAATTCCGGGCTAGAATAGCCTTTAAGACGGCTTCGGACTCGGCAGGCAGAGAGTCTCGGTTCCAGGAGGGCTTATCACTGAAAGCCATAGGAACCTCGAATTCATGCCCTCCGATGAAAATCGAGCTCCCCCAGTCATCCCCCGCCAGGATCTATTCTTCTTTCCATGCGGGATCCTTCTTCGAAGCACTAGGAACGATGAAATTGAGCTTGTTCTTGGCCTTGGCGTAGAACTGACCCCGAGGAGCCCCAGACAAGCTCCCAATCTGAAAACGATACGCCAGCTCCTCCGCACCTGGCTCCCTTGTCACTTTACTCATCTGGCATTGCTCCCTCTATAACACAAGGAAGCTAATCAAATGCCTCAAGAAGCCCGGCGTTAACTGAAGGGGAGCGAGCTGGATGGCGTTTAGAGCCCTCCGAAGGGTCGGATGGAGGGGAAGCCTGACCCCGTTCTCAAGAGCGGCCACATGGATCGGAAGCACACCTTTAGGGGGGTTGAAAAACTCGAAGTTCTTGGGAGGCACCGAGATGGATACACTGTCGGGGATGCCAAACTTTAACCTCAAGCGGTCGATCAACACTGGGTCAACGGTGGAATCAGGGATGACCCGGAAATCATAGGGAGGGAGCCTCTCCCCAAAGGGACCAGGAGCCGAGACCCGACGCTCCCCCGCAGCGCCGCCTGTCATTTCTTTGTCGGAATCATCATCAACAATATCTAAAGGGTGGTCGAGATGATTGGAGAACCCAGTCCCGATATATACGTTCCTACTAGATCGCCAACGTTGAGATGTGGGCGGGGAATCATCACCGTCAGAACTCCTCCTAGCCCGCTTCCCCAGACTAAGACTGACAACCTCCTCGCCGTCGAATATGGAATCGTTTGAATCACGACTGTATTTCAACATTATAGAAGACGAAGAATGAAGAAAGAATAGAAGACGAAGAATGAAGAAAGAAGCAAGCTTGGGGAAAAACTGTGGAAATATTGCTCAACAAAAGGTTCTTTTCGCTCGAGAAGATGTGAGGAAGACGAGGAGGAAAACATGCATATATATAGGCAGGAAGGCAACAGCTCAAGTTACCAGGATACTCGTTTGGTAACGGTAAAAATTGACTCGGTAACGTAACCGGGTTAAACTCTAAAGTGAGCTAATCATCTCATGCCACATCATTTACGCAGTTAAGAGGAAGATCTCCCCAAGATCCTGGTAACGGTAAAAAATCTCGGGGACTGCTGTAACGTGATCAGATTAATTCGAAGATAAAATAGTCGGTTCACAACACGTCACTCAAATGAAGAAATTTCCAAAAATTTCAGTAACGGTAAAAGAGGAAGATTCCCAAATAAAGTGAGAATCTGACCTCAACCCCGAGCTCGACGTCTGGTGTTCAAGTCAGAGGGGACTTCTGTTAATAGCCAAAATTGGCTAAGGACCAAAGGGAAATTTTCTACTTACTAGACCTGGTTCCATACCCGAAAGTTTTACCTAAAGACCTCTATATCCAGAGCCAAGCTACGATGCCGCCCCAGGCATAAGGGCGGGCTCCAGAAACATCTGGGATAAAGCCCGGACCTGAGAACTTCCACCAGGAGACCTCTCTATCCAGAGCCGAACTGCGATACCACCCCAAGAACAAGGGCGAGCTCCGGAAACATCCAAGATAGAACCCGGAATGATCGGGCTTAGCCCGCATCATCAAAACTAGAAGCTCCCCGAAGTCAAGGTCATCTTGCAAATGCTCAAGAAACCCATCTGTACCTCGATTGACACAGAAGAATGTCCCTAGAAGGCCGCGAGGTGAGTCGAAGCCACACCCAGCTTCAAAAAGGTCAATCAAGGCCACGTCTAGCTTCGGAAAAGTCAAGAGAAGCCAGATCTGGCTCCAAGCCGGATGAAACTTCTCAGATATCAAGGTCGAAATACTAAACAACCTGGTTAATGCATCATACCATATTCGTCATGCCCCACGACTCCTATAAGGATCGTACTTGAAGGATACAAGGAATGAATTAAATCGTACCTGGAAGCATTATCTACATAAGTAATGAAATCCAAAAGGAAACAAGCTGATCTCTACTATGATACTCTCAATTCGGAAGTCAATCTAAAAGTCAAATGATTTAACGCAAGAAATCCCGCCCGATAAGGAAGAGACTGAGACAATCACTGAGACAATCAAGGGAGAATCAGTCTGTTGACCTACAAACCATGTATAAATAGAAAAGAAAAGAAACGAAAAAAGAGACTACTATTCGACAGGCATACGACTAGCAATCGACCATTTACCAAAGAAAGTTGAGAGAACGAGAGAAAAATCTTTGTACTCGTGTACCATGCATGTTAAATAAAAATGTTCTTGTTTATTTATCACTAGATAAACCATTGTCACATATATAAATAATTTCGGCCACCACCTACGTGGTAGTGGTCTCGAGGGCGTTAACAGAGATTTCTCATCCTGAGTAAAATTCCCGTTAACACTTACAAAGAATTCAAGATGGTAGCCCATATACCCAGCGAGTGGACCAATTAGATACTTTAAGGCATTAATTGACGCATCTACACGATGGTCACATATTTGCTTATTGTCTTCATGTAATACAACCTTTTTCCAGATTGTTGACGTAGGTTATTAGACTTCAAACACTTTTTCCGAATTATCCAATCAAAACCATACGAAGAACAATGCTTTTGATTGTGTCGATATCAGTATGTTTGATGCCAACAGAAACACATAGTGAATATGTGTGTTGTATACATGTGATAGAAACACAGTGAATATATACAAAGAAATACATATTGTGGGGATTTGTATCTGTGAACTGTTTCCAAATTCACAATCACCTTATTACCGATGATACAACCAGTAGATGATTATGCTTTAGCCGTAAAATTCGAATTCTTAGTGAACAGTATCTAATCGGAAAAATACTTTGTTTTATATATAGAAAACCAATAGTATATATTTTATTTTATACATTATGCATAACATCTTTGTTAATTATCATATATTCATTGTTTATATGAGGTTTTTAAATTTGCTATGGTTTTTTGTACTTGAAAATAATTATGTGGGGAAACTATGTTT
Source organism: Dipteronia sinensis (assembly GCA_033220585.1). NCBI lineage: Eukaryota > Viridiplantae > Streptophyta > Magnoliopsida > Sapindales > Sapindaceae > Dipteronia > Dipteronia sinensis. Next base: position 32,630,060 of record CM065640.1, on the reverse strand, counting down.
TTTTTTGTGCCAGAACAAAATCATTTATCTTGTCTGATTAGATTGATTGATATCGTTCCCTGAAGTGAATGTTAAGTCATCTAATCGTCATGCATGGTGGAAATTTTGGTCAATTAAAATTATTATGACATTACTGATCATAAAAAGAAAATCTAGCCACCAGAAGTGGAATCACACCAAAACAAAGTAAGAAAATGTTTACTATTGGTGATGAAATAGTGGTGTACCTGAAGTATACATAAATATCATGTTGATATTTTACCAAGTATATATAAATGCTCTAGGAGAGCTAATTGTATGTTACAAATGAAAAATAAAATGACATGTATGTGACTTTTTGTTATTTTAATAGATCCGGAAGAATCTATTTAGTTATAAAAATATACATCATAAATAAATGTGGTATTATTTATGTTGTCTCATGCCAGAAGCATGCAATTCTATTCCTACAATTGAGTCTATCATATAGAATCTGTAGATTCTTTAGTGAAAGTCCCTGAAAGACAATATGATAGTACAATATATCCCTGAAGAATGTTATAACAATATAAATATGTTGAAAATGGAATTTTTGATAATGCAAACAAATCCATGAAGGATAACAAAATAAGGCTAACAAACAAATTAATTCATGTCATTAGAGGGAGAAAGAAACAATTAGAAAAATCAAATGTCGTGAACTTACAGTTGGCATGCATCATCTTTATCTTATCTTGATCCTTGTTTGAAGTTTAAAGGATTATTCACTTGCAAATTGCAAATTCGAATGAATTTATTAATTGCCAATATATTAACCCGGGTGATTGTTCCTGAAAAACAAATTTATGCAAATGGCAACAAATAAATTCATCGTGGCACACTAGAAGTGTGAAATGTGATTTTTATTTAAAAGTTATTATTCCCTGAAGTGAATATGAAAGATCATGATCATGTTAATCAAGAATAATGCTCGAGCTATATGTAATCCTAAATCATAACTCCTGAAGAGTTAAATGTCCTTGAAGAGGCAAAAACCTTTTTGTAGACGTACAAATTAATGAAATTTAATCTCCCCCTATGCGACTCATAAATTAAAGGGATCTCAATTGCCCATGCAAAGGCATGTATACCAGAAAATATACAGATATTACAGTTCCCCACTGTAAAATCTTACAGTAGCCTCTGAAGAGGCATATGTACTGTAAACAAAAATTGAGATCTTTTATATTGTTGCTCTGCGTATTATAAAATGATGAGGACCTTAAATCACAAATTATGGATAAACGTCGACATAATACTATTGTCCAAATGACAGAGCTATATTTAAGGACATATATTGCAGACGCTTGAAGACGTCAAACATTTTTTTTAAAACGATTATTTGTACGAAAATTAAGATAGCGAGATATAACTTATGTCTCGAAATGAAGGGTTTACTATAGTGATCAAGCCATTTTATATATATATATATTGCACCCTCATTTCCAATGCTTACATCTAGGTTTTCGAGTAAACTTGTGTATTTTATAGCTCGATTTTGTATTGTGCAGGTACTTTTGGAAACAAGGGGTAATTAGTGAAGAGCAAGCAATTTTGAGGTGAAAGTGGTAAATGGAGCACTCTTGGGACGAAAATGTGAAGCCAAAGCCAGGGTCAATTTGACGGTCAACCTGACCGCCGTTTCAACCGCCGTTCAACATAAAATCAGAAAATGACCAGGTGCAATTCGGCGGTCAGTTCGGCGGTCCGTCAACCGCCTTTCCAACCACACAATAGGGACATAATGAGCACTCCAATTCGGTGGTCAGTTCGGCGGTCAGGTGTCAATCGCCTTTCCAACCGCACAATAGGGACAGAATGAGCACTCTAATTCAGCGGTCAATTCGGCGGTCATCACCTGATCGCCGTTTCAACCGCCGTTTCACGCAACATCAGCAATCAGGATTTAACCCTAATATTTTGTGTTTCCCCTATAAATACCCCCATATACTTTCTTCAAATCAGATCCCCACCACTCTACAAATCCCAAAACACTCTTTTAACTCCACCATTAACAAAATCTCCACCAATCACAAAAGACTTCACCTTTCCCTTTCCCACACTCATTCATTCACTTCAAACCACCAAATACCTACTTTTCCCTCCAAAACAACCAACCCGTCCACATCTTAGGAGATTCATTTAAGGGAGTAGAGGAGTTCTACCAAGGAAAAGGGGGAATCTCAAGCATCAAAAGAACAAGAAGATCTCTTGAAGGCTTTCATGGGTCTTTTCTATAACTTTGCTCCCTTTATTTGTATTTCTAATATGTGTAACTAAACCTTCATATTGGGGAATTGATGAGACAACTTAAATGATATTTCTTGTATTTGAACTAGTAATATGTAATCATAAATCCTCTTTGGGATAATTTCATTTTTATTGCTTTGAAGTTGCCATTTTACATGACTAAGCTAACATTGGGGCTCAATTTAGTTTTTCTTGTAAATGTGGTTCACATATGAAGGTTGTGGTTTAGGGTTTGAATGGCTTTCAACTCATTCTCCAACTTTGAGCATTTATGAATTGAAATATATGATTTGAATGTTTTATATGGTATGAGACTTTGAATGTGTTCTTGAGAATTTATCTAGTGAATACTCATAGTGGGGCTCACTTGAGTAGGAGCTTTATTTGATATTCTTACCAAGACTCATAGTAGGGCTTACTTGAGTTAAAGTTTGAATTTGGACTATAAATGATTTCCATCAAATTTAGAACACTCCTAGGGTTGGATTAGAGCACTTAATTGGACTAGTTCATTACATTAGGAAATCTGTTGGTTGTTAAATCAATTCCCCAATACCCGTTTCTATACATTTGCACCTACTCAGCCTTAGCTATTTGCTTTCATATTCACTTAGTTTAATTTAGTTTAAATTAGTTTCAAATCACACTTTCAAACCAAAAATGAATTTTACTTTCTCGTACGTAGTTTAGCTTAGAGTACAAACCCTAAATATAGCCGAATATCCTCCCTTTCCCTGAGGAACGATCCCGCTTGCCATTATACATCTCATTCAATTTGTGTATCCCAAGTGTGGTATTTTTGGAACTGTAAAACCACGATCATATAGAAACTTAGTATTTGATCATATGCAAATATTGTTGTTGCATAATTAATATTTCTATGATTAGAATAATCCCTGAAGGATTCAAAATGCCAGAAGCATATAACTAAAATTCTCGTAACTTATATTCAATAAAGTTACAATGATTTTTTTTGAAGCAATTCGGAAGAATGTGATATGATTGTTTTAGAGAAAACATTATAAAATAGGCATATAAATTAAAGTCTCTATATGCCTTATGTGTATTTATAAAGACATAAGAATCTGAATTTGCAATTGGAACTCCTGAAGAGTTTCTAAAACTATTGAATATTTGAAACGAGAATTTGAGATGAAAGTTTGGGGAAAACAAAATTCTATCTCGGCCTAGAGATCGAGCATAAATAAAATGGAATATTTGTCCATCAATTAGCTTACATCGAGAATATTCTAAAAAGATTCAATATGGATAAGTCTCATCCTTTGAGTACTCCTATGGTTCTTCGGTATTTAGATCCCAATAAAGACCCATTTCGACCTAAGGATATTGATGAAATGATACTTGGTCTTGAAGTATCGTATCTTAATGTAATCGGTACCTTATTATATTTAGCACAATGTACGAGACCAGATATTGCATTTTCTGTGAATCTATTGGCAAGATTCAGTTATGCTCCAACTCGACGACATTGGAATGGGATCCAATATATTCTTCTATACCTTCGAGGAACTATAGACTTGGGTCTGTTTTATTCAAGGTCAAATAGTTCAGGACTTGTCGGTTATGCTGATGCTGGTTATATCTCCGATCCTTATAAGTCACGTTCACAGATTAGATATGTTTTCACATATAATGGTACAGTAATTTCATGGCGCTCCACCAAGCAAACTCTTGTTGCTACTTATTCTAACGATTCTGAGATCTCTTTGTGCTTCATGAAGCAAGTCGAGAGTGTGTGTGGTTGAGGGCTGTTATTCATCATATCTAGAGTACTTGTAAACTTCCTCAAATCACAAATTCGGTAACAATAATATATGAAGATAATGCAGCTTGTATTGCACAAGTTAGAGGAGGGTAAATCAAGGGAAACAGAACCAAGCACATATCACCAAACTTCTTCTACACTCACGAGCTTCAAGAAAGTCAACAAATTGATGTCAAACATATACGGTCTACAAATAATCTTACGGACTTATTTACCAAGACCTTACCGACAATAACATTAGAGAAATTGATATATGGCATCAGTATGCGTCGACTTAACGAATTACAAGATTGAAAACAAATCATTTTTCAGGGGGAGAATACTTTGGAAGCACGCCCAATTATATATATATATATATATATATATATTTGAAGAATCTCAAAGGCTATTATCAAGGTGACGTACGCCCAAGGTGGAGTGTTGTGATAAAATAGACTTATCATCACCTAGATAATTATCAGCTATTATCTCTTTATGTTATTACCTTCTCTTTTAATTGTAGAGATAATTCTCCATATACCTATATATAGGCTCATTGTATAAACATTATATACACAGATAAATAAATTCATAGAATTGATTTCCTCTCATTCTTCTCTCCCGGTTAGTATTATTACTTTCTATACCTTTATACTTTGATTTATAACATGAACATATTAATAATGCTAATAATTATTTATTTAACAAGTAACCCGTTAGAAATAATTATTTAGTATCCACTTTCAAGCATCGCAATAATTAAAAAGAAAAACCCCTTAAACTTCTCACCAATAATATTTTACTGATTAAAAATTATTTATGAAAAAAACAAACCAAATCATTCTCATTTATCTAGAACAATTCAAGTACATCTACAACTATCTTGTTTATCTTATAAAGCTTACAAGTTACATCTCTATGGTCTGCATTAAACCTATTGTTTATATTATTTTTAAGAAGAAATTTCAAAATTTAAAAGGAATATAAGTTCAAATTTAAGGATTTAGTTTTTGTTTTAATATTTTCTAATTGCATGATAAATAAGTGGTTAATTTTAATATGATTACTAATTACGTTGTTGTTTGTTACTTAAAAGATTATATTGCAAGAAGAAAATTTTCAATTGCAATTTTCTAAATTTAGTAAGATACGTACTTCTAATAAGATTCTATGGTTATTTTTTATTTTATTATATATATATATATAATTGGGGTCTATTTTTTTTTTTCTGCCTCAAAATCCTTTGAGCCTCCCCCTATATATATATAATAGAGTGAAAACTGTTGATATCAATACAGAATTTCCTACTCAGCTTCCAAAGAAAATCAATTATTATTGTTGGAAGACTGGTTGGGCTGACTCGGTTGATACTTGTGAGAAAGAATTAAAAAAGGGGATGTCATGACTGATGAGAGTTGCTTAAATGAAGAGAAAATTATATAAACACAAATTAATTTATGTAGGGTATAGTGATAGTTGCTTGGACTCTACAAAGCATCCAAGAAAGCACTTTCCTGGAACTGCTGAACAAGTAGCTAGTTAGGCTGCTTCTTGTTACTATCAACGGGAGGAGTACTACTACTATCACTACAGTATATATATATATATATATATATAATTATAATGTGATAAGCACTTTTGCAGCCAACAGAAATAATACTATTAGAGAAATGGATGAAAATTCTATAAAAGCTATCATATATATGTTTAATGGACAGAGACATCACACTAATGTAGTCATGATCACAAATACATATATAAAAGACTTGAACCAGCAGAACAAATGGTTAAAGCTTTCATACAATATACTGTTGGTGTTGGAAAAAGTGAAGTGTAAGCGCATGTTTGATATTCATCACAACAAAAATAATGTCTACTAGCAGAAAAAGAAAATGAGAGAATCCAATCACATAACACAAAAATTTACTTGGAAAACACAAAACAAAGAAACTCCACAGTCGTCAGGATGATAAAGGAAAAATATCACTATGTAGAAAATTGTTACAACTACCCAATTCCATTACACAATTCCAATATTCTTTCTCTAACTCCAAACCCCAATTACAACTGAGCCTTACCAATCCCCAACCTCACAATCAAGCTTACATCCTAGCTCTTGGCTCACAACTCTCTCCAAGTCCTCTCGAGTGTACCCCCCAAATATTCCATTAATCTCCTCCCAGATCTCCTCCCCCCCGATATCCCTTGGGTCTCTGACCCTCGGATATCCCATGGGGTCCCTCCCGGATCTCCCCGGGGTCTCACTCCTCGGATTCACCCACTCTTTGATGTTCTTAAGTGTCTCTCTGGTTTTTCCAAGTGTTATACAACCAAAGAATAAGCCTCACTGTTTATAGGGTCAATATCATTGGTCCTAAGTAATTAGAAACTCATAAGAACTAGGAAATCGCTTAACAAGTATTTCTTAAACAAGGAAATCCCTTAACAAGTCTTTCCTAAACAAGGAAGTAGACTACCATAGCAATTGGATTTGTTTTGTTCACTTTGGGAATACAAGTCAAATCCTAACAATTCTCACATTTGGCGAGAATTCCTAAAACTTTCGTCCCTTATCTAACAACCATGACTCCTTACATCAGAAATCACCGTGAATCTCTACAACTTGAATCACCATGACTCTACACTAAGAATCACCATAACCCACCATAAAGGTACAACCACTTAGGAAAAATCCTACCTAAGATTTCTTCCAGCACATGTCAAACAAATCTACTGGATAATATGGTGCAACCTCTCATGTTAGATTCTAGGGAGTTCCTCAGCCATCAACATCTTGTCCACCACACATCTTGTATCATCTTTTAACCAATATCCATGTGCTAACCTATGGACCCACTAGTAGCAACATATCCTCTCACTGACAACTTTTACATGCCAAAAGGGTAAACATGTCTTTGCATCACCTAATCTAGTGAAAGACATACTGCTAGCAACATTTGGAGCTTTTTACCACACTAGCTCCACACTGAATCGGAGTCTACCGAGCTTTCAAGGGTTTACTTGTCCTTCAACGCCTTGTGTAACCGAGATTGGATCTACAACTTATACTTACCACCACAAGCCAAATTTCGTCATTTATCAAATTCTTCAACTCCGCCTGCAAGACTTATCTGTTTTGCTATACCGATACTAGGAAACCATGAAATCGACATCCTAATACTACCAAGTCGTCATACGATATCCTGTATAGACTTGAAACCAACAAGTGTTAGGAAGTATGCCTTAAAGCAAGGGTTTTTCTATTACAAATCATTTGATATCAGTAAAAGTCTTTTGTTTACAAATAAATTATGTAGCATGTATAAATCGTTTATTATATATGTCAAAAGCAAAATATTATAAGGAACCAAGACTAAAAGAAATATAAAGAATTATTTATATTAAAAAGTTTATGTGTGGTAGACATAAGTCCTTATTTAGTCAAAAAATGGTCACACCTTAAGATACATTTTGGAAACTTTATCTTGATTGAAGTTATGGGTCTTTTGTTTTCAATTAGGATGAGTCTATAATCACCAAGAGAAAGACTTTGAACAAAAAACCTAGTACATATGATAGAGCAATTGAAATATCTATCTTAATCTTGAGATAAATAATGCACCATATGTATTATGAGTTGTAACGTTTGAGCTAGGGGTGGGCAAAAAACCAATAAACCGAACCAAACCGGTGAACCGAACCGATCCAATAGGATGTTTTTCCGGTTTTCTTATGTTGATCGGTTCAGTTCGGTTCATTTTTAAAAAAAACCGACTGGATCTGTTTTTTTTTCGGTTTGTGGTCTCAAACTGGAAAACCGAACCGAGATCAAACATATATAGAAAAACCTTAGTTTAATGTTTAATATTCCATGAAAGTTTAATATTCCATGAAACTATAAAACTATGAAAGTGTGAAACATCATATTTTTTTTCTTTCTTTTTTTATGAATATTATTTTAAACTAGTATTTTCAATTTGTTCAAGCCCATAATTTAATTTAGTCGAAGGCCCAAAAGGATTAAAATATGAAAATATATGTAATAATTAAAGCCCAAGAATTTGGCCAAGTTGGACCAAAACTGAAAAAAACCGAACTGAACCGAACCGGTCCAATTCGGTTGGTTTTTGATCGATTGACATATTTAAATTTGATTGGATCAGTTCATATTTTCAAAAACCGAACTTTATCGGTTTTTTAATCGATTCTATTGAAAAATGAACCGATCCATTAAACACTCACCCCTAGTTTGAGCTATCAGTGGGTACAACCACAGAATAACAGTTTAATCCCAATAGTTTGTCGTTATTGATTCATATGTCATAGTAGACATATATTTATAGATATGGACATCATGACTCTTATAATCAAATAAGAGTAAATACAACCCTATGGTCTTACGAGGACTTGGACAATAAATCTTGGAACCAAGTATTCAATAAGGAATTATTGAGTCATGATTTATGATAAATCAAAATTATCCATTACACGTAAGGACGGTCCTAAGGATTAAAATAATTAATAATGCAACAGTCAAAAGGCTTTTTAACTATTGGTATTTTTCATGAGGACACATATTTCACACAATTGCTTAGGTAAAACTATTTAAAATATTTTATTTTAATTCAGCAGTGCAATTTCAGTTCTTTTGTAGACTAAACTGAAATTAATATATTTGGGCTCAATTGGTACTCGGGCAAAATATATTGGAGCTTGTAATTAAAATAACATGTGGATCCCCAAACTTCACATGTTAAATTTGATCATCTAAAAGGAACCTATTGAGCTCAAATGTTGGGTTCCAAGACAAAAACACATCTTACTTTGTTATTTTATTTCCCATTAGGAATGGAAAATAAATAAAAATAGGATTTTGATGGAAATATAAATAAATAAAAATAAAAAGGAAAAGACTTCTAATAAGATTAGACTTATTAAATCACAATAGGATTTGTGATTCGGGTCATATGAGAAAACAAATTATTCATTTCTAAACCTATAAATAGGTGATCAAGAGATATAATAGATTTACACCAAGCTTGTCATTCTCATTAGCGTTGACACAAGCTTGAAAGTAAGTTGTAAATTTCAAATTTAATTTAAGCTTTTAATCTTTTTCTTTAAGTCTTGTAGGTGGATTTACACATTGGTTCAAAGAAAAAAGAGGTCACACTCCTAGGTGATTCGATCTTGTGCTAAGTGTGAAAGATTTGCGGAGACTAAACTACAAAGGTAATCACTAAATTAATTAAATTTGCATTACGTTTAAAATATGATCCGTCGATGTTTTGATTTTTTATTTTTTTTACAAAAAAGTATTTTATAAATACATTTATTTTCAAAACGGTTATTTTTCTCTACTATTGGTATCAGAGCCTGGTTGTTATATTCTAAACTAGTGCATCTTGAATGAAATATTCATACGAATCTTAAAATTTATTTGATAAGCATGTTATGTTATAAGATATGGCACTCTAGGGTTTATTCTATATATACGATAATCAATATGTATGTGATGCATGAGATTAATTATTATTTCAATTTGGATCTTATCTATGGTCTAGAGTTTTATGTGTATTTTTCCATTATCAATTGTAACAAGAAGGGTGGCCTATCATCACCATGTTTCCTTCTTGATAGATTTAAGTTTTTTGTGTTAAGCTTTTATATTTCAAATATGAATTTAATCGAAGAAGGGTCCGAGATGAATCCAACGGTGAAAACAGCAAAGGAATCCGGTCCTGGAAGTGCCCGCACGAGCGTCCGGAAGATTACTGCGTAACACTTGCGTGTTGTTGCGCGTCAAAGGTGTTAGGGCGCGTGTAGCATGGTTTCAGTGCGATTTTTGGCAAGTGAAACTCCTAGAAGACATGGGAAAACATGTGGGGAGTTGGTTTTCTTGTTTGGGAAGATTTTGTTTCTAGAATACTTGTTTAGGAAAGAAGTTTTATGTGGTTTCCAACTACTTATGGGAGTTTGATTCCTTAAAGAACTTTTTTTTCTTAATTTTCAAGTAATTGATTTCTTGAACTCACAAGAGTTGTGAATTGAGTGGAAATTTATCTTGAAAATAAAGTTTTATTTTTATAAAAAAAAAATTGAGTTTCCTAATTACACAAAAAAGTTGAAAACCTATTTTGATAAGGATTCTTCTCCAACAAGTTTTAATTAACAAGAGTTATTGATTAACTAGTTAAATTTTCCTTTTATATAATTCATTAATTCACAAGAGTTGTGGATTAGATTGAATTACTAATTATTATGGGGGTATGCAAATACAAGTTCAAGACGAAGACGAAGGCGAAGACATGAAGATTCAAGTTTTTGTAATGTTTGTAATTTTATTTTATTTTTTTAAGGGATGACCATAGATAAAATTATTATTTATTTGTTTATTTAGCATTTATTTTAGGATTATTATATGAATGCTATACATAAAATAACATGTCATATAGAACAGTGAGTGCCACTCATATCTCTTTTACGTCATGACAAGCATCAAATGGTTGCGGTTTCTAAAGGCAACTAGAAAACTTGGTAAATCATTTGAGTGTAAATCCACAAATGCCAAAAATCGAGTGGGAGAAGGTATAAGATACCTGTGGCCTCCAAAGTTGATCAAATAAGATGTTTCATTGATACTCCTCTAGGAGAACATAAGATTGGAATCTTAGGACATCTCGTAAAGTGATAGACTAGTGAAAATACACAAATGTGTGTCTAAACTAACCTAGAATGGGGGGGGGGGGGGGGGGGGTAGGTTTTAACCAAATTAATCTCCATTTTTTTCGTTAATAAAAATTAATATCGAAACCCTAACCTCTACAACAAACAATCATTGTAACATTAAGTGCGAAATATAAAAGAAAGACACAATGATTTATTTTACGTGAGGAAACCCTAATAGGTAAAAAAACTCACGGGCCTAATTGCCAATCGAACCATCAAATCCACTATTTGCAAAAATGATTACAACCTAGGTTGGCCACATCACACCCAATCGGTTACTAATTCGTTCTTGCTACCAGTAGGCCTTTAATAGTGATTTTAAGCTCTTGCTTGTACACTACCCACGGTACATACAAGACTTAACTCTCAAGAGAAGAGATATGTAACCTAATGTGAATATCAAGAATATTCTTAATGCATAAATGCTAGTTCAACACATGTAATGCTTATCTAGACATAGTTGAGTAAGTCAAAGGTCCTAGATATCATGTTGCTATATGACATACATATAACTTAACTATTTGAAACAAATGCAAACCTAGATGCAATAGCTATAACAATACTAAACCCAACAATCAACACAAAAATGTCAACTTGGAGAAAAAAACTAAATCTTGATGCAAACAAGTCATACAAAGGGATATCTTGTTAAGCAAGAACACAAGAATGAATGGAAATGGTGTTCTACTTACCAAGTCATATGTATTGATGAAGACCCATTCAAGAACATATACTAGATGAAGCTAGATGATGTTTGATTCATGAATGAAAGATAGGTATTTGGGTTTTGGTCAAGAAAGATTGAATCTTGATGGCTTTTATTGCAAGAAACTCTTGAGCTATATCAAGTAATTTGAAATCTACTGCTCTCTAAAGACCAAGAAGATGAAATGATCTATTTATATGAAGCCCTAGACGAAATGACGTCGTTTTTGAACTTGGGCAACAAAACTCGTCAGTACCACTACTTGTACCGTGGTACAGGTATGTGTCCAGACCGCGATGCACAAAGCATGACCCATTCTGGAAATTTCAGCCTTTTGGACCGCATGTCAGGTAATTGCACCAGTCGTGGTACAGCAACAAGAGACTTTTTGGAGAAACCTGCGGTAGGAACCGGTGTGAAGGCAAGTGCACTAACCACAGTACCCTACGAGTGAAGCACACTAGTATCAACCGCAGTTGGGACTGCATGTTGGGCTTTTATGCCTTAAAGATGTAATTTGTAAATTGATTTATGAAATAAATAAAAAAGAAAAGTTCAATTCATTCTTGTTGTGTTGTTTATTTTATAACTTGTGCATAAATTAACATCCTAGATAGCCGGATGTAATCTCGAACTATGTATATGAGTGTCATATACAGATGGATATAGTAAGAGACGTACAATCTAAAAAGTGCATAGATAGCAAATAAATTGGGTACTTTATTTGTGGTTAATCTATAGACGCGGTCCATTCCGTAATGTACGGTGATTCTATCCTGAATCATTCATATGAGATATGGAATGGAGACACCTTGTATGATGTGATCATATAGGACTGGGTCATGATCTATATGAATCTCTTACCAAGATCCGTTTACTGATGAGATTCATCTGTATCAACTAATGATGGCTATATGTGGGTGATCTTAATCCTGAATGTCTTATCGACTCCTTCTGGTTAGATCCTGGTCTTTGATATACCATGGGTGAGGTCGTATGCAGTTTCTGATCAATATGCTCTGTATGTTGGGATTACTATTTGGCTTGTGGGTTGGAAGGTATGTACACAATGATGGAATCCACTCCTTCTTGTGAGAAGTAGATGGTAGTTCCCTTAAGGGTTGATTTGGGGGTTGGACAGTATGAGCGCTCTCTTAATTCCGCGAGGAAATAAGATTTATTGTCCATTAGAGAATCGACGGTACTTAAAGGATATATGTAATTGGAGGGGTATAACGGACATTATGACCCAGCTCTAATTGTGAACTACTGTGGAGGATTACACCATGTGTAATAACTATATTGATGGACACCGAGTTGTATCGGTCTATGTAAAAACGTCTTCAGTTAAGAGAGTGCAGCTCGAGTTTTTAGTGGAATAACACCGAAGTTAATAATCAAGGAATATTAATTAAAGAGTTTAATTAATGATTTCGAGGATTATTGGAGCTCAAAATACTATGGGTTCATTAGATCTCATTGCTAGCCCAATCGATTTAGGTCACAAGGGTCTCGGATAATTAATTGGACAGTCCAATTAATTGTGTTACGAAAGTGACACGTATTTATTCGGGAATTAATTGAATAATGAGATTATTTAATTAATGAATAATGGTGATTAAATAAATTAAATAATAAGATTATTTAATTATGTTGTTAATCACTAAATGGAGGGTGATAGTTGATATTTGATTTTAAATAGAATAAGATAAAATGATTATTTTATTTTATTAAATTAAATATTAGAAATTGAATTTAAAATGTTTAAATTCAAAATAAATATTTAATTATCTTTTAAATAAAAGATATGAGATATCATTTTAAAAGATTTAGTTTTAAAATCTAAAAAGATATCGATTAAAAAGTTTTTAGTTATAATAATATATGTTTAAGAAATATATTTTGATAACAAGGTAAAAAAAAAAGCAACAGGGCAAATGTGTGCAAGTGGGTGTGCGTGAATCAAAGAGAAAAAAACTGGTGCTGTGTTGCACTATTAAGAGAAAAGTAAAAAAAAAAGATGTTATAATAATATATATTTTTTTGAAGAACAAGAGTTGTTCTAGGAATTTTTCTCTTGGAAGAAATAGTCTCTTCTTCATTTTTCTCTATATCCTCCTAAGTTCCTGAGTATGTGACGCGCCCAGATGCAGTTACTAGTTCAGGGAATAGCTAAGAAGATCGGTGGTACAGACCATGAGCATATCGTAAAGTGAAGGAGCTTCCAAACGTTGGTAAGGTTCTAAATTGTTTTTTAAATTGAAAATACAACTAAGCGTGTGTCTAAATACCTAGAAGGGGGGGGGGGGGGGGGGGGGGGGGGGGGGGGGGGGGGGGGGGGTGAATAGGTTTTAATCAAGTTAATTACCAGCTTTTCTTGATTAATCAATATTAAAAATATACCCCATAAACAAACATACAAAATAGTGTAAAGTGCGGAAATATAAATAACACTTAATATTTACTTGGAAACCCTTCAACAAGGGAAAAACCATGGGCTATCTTTCTAGCCACACACGATCAAATCCACTATTGTAATGATGTTTACAACTTAGGTTGACCTCTAGTCACACCATTCTCGGTCACTAACCCACCACTACTACCTAACGTGCCTTTATAGTGAATTCTTGATCACTTTGCTTGCCAATCACACCTTGGTTGCAAGACTTCACTTGCTTGTGCACTACACCTTGTAATCACAAGACTTAACTCTCAAAGAAGAGATTAATAACCTAAGTGAATATATGAATATTCAAAATGCAATTAATGCTAGGCAACACTAAATGCTTTTCTAGGAATTAAAGATGACACTAAGTACAAATCCTAGATATTAATGTCTATATGAATTCTCATAAAGACCTAACTAGATATAGATATGCAAGTCTAAAATCTAGTCATAAAACAAAGCCATATCAAAACATGTTGTCACATAAAATGGCAATGACAATAAATGCAATTAACAAATGCAATCAATGAGTCCTAATTAGCTAGAGAGCAAATATGTTCTAAATTCAAGCTATCACAATACAACAATCCAAACATCAACAAATATATCAACTTGTAATTTAAATTTAAATCTAGATGCATACAAGTTATAAAAGAGATTTCTTGTTAAGAAAGAACACAATGATGTATGAGAATGGTGTTCTACTTACCAAGTCAAATATGTTGATGAAGACCCATGCTTAGAAACATCCTAGATGGAGCTAGATGATGCTTGAATCATGAATGGATGATGTGTGTTTGGGTTTTAAGAGTCAAAGACAACTCTTGGAGCTTCTCTCACTAAGGAAACACTTCCTCTCTCTAAAAAACAATTTATGAAGCTCTAAAAACTAATTGGGAGAGAAGAGAACATATATATAGAAGCCCTAGACAAAACTACGTCGTTTTGAGAAAGTTTGCAAGAAGACAAGACAAACCTGATGTAGTGCGCGCGTGCCACTGCACGAGTACCTATCCGCTCACAGACCCACGCACTTGGGCTTTGCTAGTTCATGCCCAGCGAACCCACCAGTGAACCGGGGAACAAAATGACCTAAGAGCAACTGCGCTGGTCTACTTCGCGGGTAGGGACCTGTGCATGGACCCGCTCACACACACTTCACTGGTTCCAGACCAGGACAGCTGCACTGGTGGGTGCGCGGGTAGTGACCCGTGTATAGTTACTCGCACACATGGCCTATCAACGCTAAAAAACAAGCACTACAAGGCGTGCCAGCACGAATGCAACAACCACACTTAAATTTAAAAATGAACTGCAAGTGTGATTGTGAAAGAAGACACACATGAGCAATCATGAAACAAATGCATAACAATTCAAATGCACGTAAGTGTGTGAGTGTGCAACAATCAATGCATGTTAATACAAATGCATAAGATGTGAGTGTGTGCAACTAAATCTCTTCAAGAGTTAAGAGCAAGTGAACTACCTCTCTTGAAGCTCTTTAGGATGACCGAAAGTATGTCTTCGAGAAAACCACACTTGGAGAACCTATGCTACCCGTTATATAAACATCCCCAATGTGATTTGTCATGAAATATGCCAATCATAAAAGTAAGGTTCTTACAATCTCCCCCCTTTGGCTATTTCATGACAAAAACACCACTCACGATAAATCCTCTCACAAAGAGAAAACAAAGCTATTGGTCAACAAAGTATATTCTACGTTACAATAAGAGAAACCTAAGATCTAAGTCTTCAAGATCATCAATCTCTTCGTAGATCATCGTACCTACACACAAAGTATATTCTACGTTACAATAAGAGAAACCTAGGATCTAAGTCTTCATGGTCATCAATCTCTTCGTAGATCATCGTACCTACACACAATAGCAAGAAAGCACTTTCCAAGAACAAGTGCATGTGGGGTGAACAAACGTAAAAAGCATTTGCACTCAATAATAACATAACAATTGATAATAGTGCATGTGCAATGCAATGCTCCCCTTAAATGGTTACTCTCTCCCAAGACTTCTCCCCAAAGCATAAAAATGCTCCCCATATATCTCTCAAGACTTCTCCCCCTTTTTGTCATGAGATAGGCAAATGAGCTCCTCTTATCGGGTTGCTTTAGCAAAGAGAGATAATCGCATAAAAACAATCGCATAATCATATGCATAAACTTTATGCAACTTGAGTAAGTGAGAGAGATTCAAGGAGTTTTATTTTAACTAGAATGTGTGAAGGTGTTGCTTTGCATGCAAGGCATATAACATCAAAGTTCAAGCAATGGTATTTGGTGAAGCAAATATCAAAAGGGTTTCCATAAGAATTCAAACCAATTTGTGCCCTTATGTCATAAGCAAACATGATATAGTTCTAAGAATATAAAATTTAGCACACAACAACTATATCAATCCTTAATGGCAAATCAAGACATTGGATCAAGAGATCCTTTTAGATTTTTTCGGATAATTATCTGTATGATAGTAGTCTTGCTTAACCATTTAGAAAAGAGAGAAGACTAATTTGGATATAAAATCCTTACTGATTGCATGGATATATGATTCTTATTTATTAGTCTTCTCATTTGCATTCACACACATTTGCATTAAAGCAATCAAAAGCACTTCATGCATATCATTTAAAGCATGTCATAATCAAGTTCACATGTCATGGAGATAAATTATAAGTCATTCAAAAGTACTTCCCAATCAAATCTCCTAGTCCAAAAATGCATGTTTGAACATAAATGTGACACGGATTACAAGCAAAGCAAGGTTACACACTTATTAAACAAAAATACCATATACTCATATATGTGCAACCTAGCATCTCAAGCAATTAATAAAAAGGCATAAAGTATATCAAATTTTTGCACATATCATGAATGCAAGTTTGCTCTCTTTGCTTGAGCTCCCCAAATGGGGTCAAATCCAACTAAGTCAATGGCAGGCATGAACCCCAATAGACTTACCAAGTTCTTTAGACCTAGTTGAGTCTATGAGAGACATGTTAGCACAATATCATACAGGTTCATCTTTTCTAATCCATTTAGGTGACACATTTTCATTCCTAGTAGTCATAGTCAACATGTTACTAGATTTCCTATGATCATTTTCTCTAGATTTCCTAGGCACATGCATATTGGCTCTTCTAAGTCTATTCCTCTGTATCATGCTCTCAACTCTATATTTCTTAATGGACCTATGGTAATTTGGCCTAATATGCCCCTCAACACCACAAAAATGACAAGTAGGTATAAAGTTAGAAGTCATAGCATATCCTTGTGAGGTCATCGGAGACTTGTCATGCATTTGATGTCGCATTTGGTGTTGAGCCAGTTCTCTCCTTTTTTGTTGTTGAACCATATTGCCATGCTTCCTTGGTTTAGATTGCATGGATTGCCTTCTTGGTTGCATGGCTTGCCTTTTTGGTTGTTGAGATTGAGCTATATTCTTTGTTGGCATCTTTACTTGGCCACTCTTGGATGACTCTCCAAGATCAATCTTCCTCCTAGGATGTTGAGGAGGTGAAGCTTTGCTTTTGCCTTGAGTTTGAGGTTGTTTGATCTTATCCTTCTTCAAATCTTGAAGGTACCTTATCTCTCTATCCTTGAAAATCTTCAAGGAGATGTCCTTGTTTGCAAGCTCTTCTTTCATGGCCTTCATCCGTTGATGGCAATCTTCAATCTCCTTCTCATATTCGGACATATCAATCACGTCCGACTTCAATGAGTCATTCATTTTGGTCCTTAGTTGAAGATTTTCTTCCTCCAACCTCTTGATTTCTTCATTCTTCTCCTTCAAGAACCATTGAAAACTTTCAATGAAGTCTTCATAACACAAACCTTCATCACTCAAGTTCTTAGAGCTTGAACTTCCTTCATCGAAGCTTCTACCACTTATGCTCTTATGGCAATCATCATTCAAACTAGCTTCTTCATTGTTGACTTTGAGTGATGGGTTTCTTGTGGCCGCCTTTAAGTTGTCATCATGTAAAGCGGGGAAGGCTATGTGATTCCTTTCACATCTTTCGGAACCCGAAGAGCTTTCTTCATTTTCACTCCAAGAGTAGGCCTTTGATTTGCATCTTCGACTCTTAGTCTTCGAGTTTCCACAATCTATGGAGATGTGCCCATAGCCACCATAATCGTAGCATTGAAGCTTTATCTTCAAGGTACCCAAATTCTTATCTTTTTCCTTCACGGTACCTTCGTGATTCTTAGAATCTCCCAAGCTTTTCGGTGGGAGGTGAGTATCCCTCTTCCACACACATCCACACATACTCATCGAGGTCCATTAAAAACACTTCCATCCTCACTTTCCAAGAGGGGTAGTTATCCTTGTTGAGAAATGGTGGTTCAGAGATCAATGCACCCTCTCACATCTCAATGCCACTCATATTGTTTAATGAATGAGATGAATGTAAATGAATGCAACAAGAAAAATGCACACAAATGCACGACACACAAATAGGAGCAAGGATCCCCTAAGTATATCTAGGAACCCGCTTTGATACCAATTGAAAATACAAGTATGCGTGTTTCTAAATACCTAAGGGGAGGGGGGGTGGGGGGGTGGGGGGGTAAATAGATTTTAATTAAGTTAGTTACCAACTTTTCTTGATTAATCAATATTAAAAATTTACCCCATAAACAAACATACAAAATCAAGTGTAAAGTGGGGAAATATAAATAACACATGATATTTACGTGGAAACCCTTCAACAAGGGAAAAACCACGGGCTATCCTTTTAGTCACACACGATCCTCAAATCCACTATTGTATTGATGTTTACAATCTAGTTTGACCTCTAGTCACACCATTCTCTGTCACTAACCCACCACTACTACCCAACGAGCCTATAAAGTGAATTCTTGATCACTTTGCTTGCCAACCACTCCTTGGTTGCATGACTTCACTTGCTTGTGCACTACACCTTGAAGTCACAAAACTTAACTCTCAAAGAAGAGATTAACAACCTAAGTGAATATATGAATATTCAAAATGCAATTAATGCTATGCAACACTAAATGCTTTTCTAGGAATTAAAGATGACACTAAGTACAAATCCTAGATATCAATGTCTATATAAATGCTCATAAAGACCTAACTAGATACAGATATGCAAGTCTAAAATCTAGTCATCAAACAAAGCCATATTAACACATGTTGTCACATAAAATGGCAAGGACAATAAATGCAATTAACAAATGCAATCAATGAGTCCTAATTAGCTAGAGGGCAAATATGTCCTAAATTCAAGCTATCACAAAACAACAACCCAAACATCAACAAATATATCAACTTGTAATTTAAATTTAAATCTAGATGCAAACAAGTTATAAAAGAGATGTCTTGTAAAGTAAGAACATAAGGATGTATGAGAATGATGTTCTGCTTACCAAGTTAAATATGTTGATGAAGACCCATGCTTAGAAAAATCATAGATGGAGCTAAATGATGCTTGAATCATGAATGGATGATGTGTGTTTGGGTTTTAAGAGTCAAAGACAACTGTTGGAGCTTCTCTAATGTTAGGTCGATAAATGTTGATATTTGAGATCCCTAATTCCTATGTATTATATTATGTTCTTAGGTGAAATTGAATATTTTAATGTGTTTGTTGAAATTGTGTAGAATATAGCTCTTGGAGTAAATTTGAAGATAAAAAGGTGATTTAAAGAGATTGAAGGGATTAAAATGTAATTGTCACAAGAAGGGCCAAAGCGTACTTAGCCAGCCAATTTGCAAACAAAACGGCGAACGATGTGCTTTCATTGTCAAATGGCGTGTACCTAGGCATATGAATGATGTGTTGTAAAAAGTTTGTGAAAAATTCAAAAGCAAGAAAATAAAGAAAAAGACAAGAAAAGAAACAATCAAAAGAAGAAGAAAAAAAAAGAGAAAAAGAAAAGAGAAGCAAATGAAAAAAATAATAAAAAAATAGAAAAGGAATATGCTTCAATTGCCTTATTTAAATTGTAAACACTACTCAAAAAGGTAACAAGGGTAGTTAGTGATTGCACTGGGAATTTATGTAAGCTTGGACGCCTTAATGTATACTTGTATTTAGAAGTGGTGTTGGATGAGAAATTAAATGTTTAAACGTAGAATGTATTGCCTTAACTTGGTTGATTAGTGCATTGTGCCTAAATTCCCATCATTTCTAACCACCAATCACCTTAACCCCATTACAACCAAATGGAAAGTCCTCATTGATCTTAGGGGAAATCTAACTTGGTAATATTTGTCGATGCATGCTCTTTCCACGTTTATGGCACTTGGTTCCTTCATGAGATTGTTTCACTAGAAAAAGCGCTATCTTGTACAAAATATATGCAATAACTTTGATTCCATTACGTAAACTCTTTTGCATACATATTGCATGAGTGTGAACCTAGGTTATGAGAGGAAAAATAAGAGAGAACCCATGTGAGAATTTGGGTTGAAGCGAATTATGCTCGGGGCGTGAGAATGAGTAGTTTCCAAAGCAAAGGCGCTTAAAGTGTGGGATTCGTGTCGTGCAAGTTTCCATCTTGTGGTGCTTTGGAGTTATTTAGAACATTTTGCATTAGCATCTTCCTCACTCTCATTATCTCTGACTTATCTCTCATTTAGTTGGCTTGCAGCTTATTTGTTTGAGTCTAGGTATTTTTAGATCGAGTCATGTTTGTGTGTTAAGAGTCTATATCTTGTTATGATTAGAGTTTGCTCGAGGACGAGCAAGGGTTTGGTTTGGGGGTAATTGATCGAGCCGAAAATGTCATACAATTTGGCCCTCATATCCTTTCTCTTTGTTTCATTCTTGAGCGTTTTTATGTGTATTTATGGCTCTTTTGGTCGTTATTGTAGGCATTAGGTAAAAAGGCATGAAGATGGGTAAAAATGACTAATTGGTGCACAAAAGAGATGAAGAAGGCAATAGTGCACCGATAGAACACCTGTGCAGTACCCGTGCATCGGAAGATGGAATTTGGAAAGATCTCAGTGCACGGGTAACTGCACGGGTAACACCCGTGCAACCACCCGTGCAATCCACCAGACCAGGGAGCAAAGCCTCGGGCGAAGATCAACTGCACGGGTAATGCACGGGTCACCTACCTGTGTACTAACCCGTGCATATTGCACAAGTTAGGAAGGAAATGAAGATTGCACGGGTAAACACACGGGTACCTTACCCGTGCTATGCGGGATTCTCAGCTCGCCACATCAGCATTCTGGCCTAATTTTGAAGGAAGTATAAATAGTTTCATATCTGATTTTTCAAAAGAGAGACCCACGACTATACACCCATTCATTTCATATTTTCTCTCTCTAAATCTCAAAAACCATTCTCTCCCAAAAATCCATCAAAACCCATCAATTTACTTCATCAAATTGCTACTCACAAGGATAGTGGAGGAGTGGACAAGCTTGAAGAAAGAAGGTCTCATATCTTCTATTCCTTTTCTCTTATTCTTTGTGTTTCATTTGTCATGAGTAGCTAAACCCAAATTTGGGATTGATGTAATCAATTCATAGATTGTGGGATTTCCACCATTTTTACTTGATTAATATATTTCCATTCAATTTACTTAATTGTGTTTGATTGTCCCTTGAATTAAGTAGGCATTCCAACTCTTGATTTTTGTGGATTAATTGAACTTATTAGAGTAATTAATCTTTAAATGAAATCTTTGTGAAAAAGAGTAGCCATTCCAACTCTCATTTATCTTAGTGGTTGAATTTGCTCTTAATTGCATTTAACACTCACTCTGGGTTGGGTAGGCATTCCAACTCCTAACCATTTTTATGGGTTGAATTGTGGTTTCTTTGTGAGCCAAGTAGGCATTCCAACTCTTGGTTTATACTGGTTACAAACCTTTATTCTTAACCATCTACACTCTAGGTGTTTAATTAAGCTCAATTGAATTGGAAAAGGTATGTGGTGAGCATTACAATCCTACATATCTTGGCTAGGAAAAAGGGGTAGATTGTGAGCATTCCAATCCAACCCATCCCAGCTTCCCTATATCTATCCAAAGCAAAAGTGAATGGGATGGATTGTGAACATTCCAATCCGAGCCATTCCGGAAGCTCGAGCTAGGACGGCAAGCCATATGTTTGAATTAAGTCGGGCTTCAAAAGTGGAACTCCCATGATTTGTGTATAGATTGCTTCAATTCCCATATCAATTATCATACATTACACACACCTTTTCTATCTTAGTTTATTTTAACAATCTTATAGTTTAGTAGTAATTGAGTTTTCAAACTAATTTCTGTCAACATCAATTAAATTTTCCTTCATTGTATTTAGTGCTAGAGTAGAATTTAGTCACAACTAGTTCTTGATCTCTGTGGAACGATCCCCATATTTGCCAAATACTAGTGTTATACTTGTTTGAGTGCATCTTGGGATTTTATAAATTTATTTGAATCTTGCATACCACGTCAAAATACACGTTCATGCACCACTATACCCTTCAAAGCAACGTAAGCATGAAAAGTTGACTCCTTCGCCATTTAAAGTGCCATAAATGAGACCAAACGGTCAACTGAATCAGAGTTTAAATACGACATTGATTAAAGGGATCAAACCCCGTGCCTTTAGCCTCACTCAATATCTTTCAACGCCTAAAGAAGGACTCCAAATAATCCTCATTAATACGACCAAATTTTTAGGAATATTGGACTTCTAGAAATATAACCATGAAGGATGAAGAGAGGGATACAGAATCTCTCTAGAAAAACTTCTCTTGAATTCTCTGATGCCAGTAAGAGTTCGGGGACAATTACTGGAAGGATTTTTTTAGAGAAAATAGAGAAACGAATACTCCATCACCATCCTGTGTAAAATAGAGAAACGAGAGCGTATTGTAATACTTGTATAAACACATATCCAATAAACAGTGCCTATCTTGTTTATTTTCTTTCCTTACAATCTCTTTTCTCGATCTCCAACGTAAGAAAAATCCCGGTACCGTAGGTACCTACCCCGCTGCCTCCTACCGATAACGGTTGAGGGTGCTAATTGAAATTCTGCTCCCTGAGTGGATTTTCCTGTTAACATTTTTTGGCGCCGTCTGTGGGAAGTTTCCACACCTCTAAAAGAAAGCTTGTGAATCTCGTTTTCTTACAGCATTTCCAATATGAGACTCCAATCTTCTCAGAATCAGCCCAACCCATCAGGGCACCAATCAATCGTATCAACCCGAAAGGGTCAGAAACAAAGTAAGGGGGGAAGAATCGCCACCCCGCTCCAGCACAAGCAGCTATCGCGTGGACAACCCCCTATATACCTGCCGCCTAGTACTATTTTATTGAATGAGTACTATAGGTACCAGGGTCCCTCTTCATGGTTAATGACATAAAAAATGAGAAATGAATAACAAATAAATGGGGACCAGGAAGATACGTAAAGTACTATTTTATTGAATGAGTACTATAGTTGTAATTACAATACAAACATTCCTCTTATCTCGCTCTCTTTTTCTCTTACACAGGAAGGTGGTGGAACCTTCGTTTAAGTCGATAAGTGGATATAGTCTTCCATTGATTGTCAATGGACTCTCACTAGCTTTAGAGAATTCAAAGGGAATTTCTCTGGGAATTAATCTCTCTTTTCTGACGATAAGAAATGATTTTTTCGACCCCTTTCTTTACCCTTCAAGGCTGTATATATAGACTTCCCAGAAAATCTCCTCAGAATTCGGTCGTATTGATAAGAATTATTGAGAGTCTTATTTTAGGCGTTGAGAGGCGTTGAGTGGGGCTAAAGGTGCGGGATTTGATGTCATTGATTGTGGTCGTATTTAAACTCTGATTAGGTTGACCGATTGGTCTCATTTACGGTGCTTTAAATGGTGAGGGAGTCAATCCTTTCTGCTGGCGTTATTTGGAGGTGAATCCTGGTTCATCGTCTTGGTAGTATGGTTCACTGATGTACTAACCTGACTTGCTGGGGTGATGCTCATTCTACTCTTCCTGACAACCTTGTAGTGGTATTTGCCCTACGAGACGGATATAATGCCTATCCTGATTGGATTCTAGGCTAACGTTGAGGTGTTTTGGAATATCGGGCGCCAGCCCGCAGTACCGGGATACCAGGAGGGAAATACCAGGTACCTGCGAGGTACTAGAAGCGTGATACTGCGATACCCCTTCCAACTTGTGCTAGTATGGATGTACAACGAAGTACCGGATCTATCTGGTTACCTATCTCTAGTGCTTCATCCGGGTAGATAGGTAGTCGAACCTTAGGTTGCTTCCATCGAGATTGCGGTACTGGCTCTGCTAGGTACCTAGGAGCCGAGATTGGTTCCTACTAGGCAGATAGGTGGTGGAAAATTCTCCTTTGGACCCTTGCAAAAAAACTCTATTAACAGAAGTCCCCATTGACTTGAACATCGCTGTCAGGTTGGGGTTGTAGTCAGGATTTAGTATACATGGAGAATTTCCAGTAAGCGTCTTGTAGAATGGAATCCTCCATTTACACACTGAGATAAATGGGTCTTCAATGTGGCTCGTCTAGGTAGGCCGAATTCAAAAAGGAAATATCTTGGGGGCGCGCATTTGTTGAAACCGTTTCCCCCAAGTTACCGATTATCCCGCGACAATAATGACCTTCTCTGCCCGTTACAAGTAGCCGCTTCCATCCTTATTTAAACCTTGCTTCTCCACGATGTACTCATTCTTTCTTAGAGTGTCTTCTCGAACCTGTGCTAACCCTGGTCTTATTTCTCTTCATCCCTCATTCCCAATTTTCTTCTATCATGTGTAAAATCGTGTTATAAAATACTCACTCGCAAGTGCACGAATCGTGAAGATTTGTACAGCGGCAAGTAGGGATCGTTCCAACGAGAAAAAGTGATTTATTGATTAAACTAATTCTAATTCTAATTAAACAAAAGTAACCCAAAAGATTGTTGATGATTGAATTAAACTAGAAACTAGATTAAATTAAACTAAAGAAAACATGTGAAAAGAATTTGTTGTGATCAATGGATGGAAAACTAGGTCATCAATGCTCCCCTACTATGTCTACTCAATGTTTTGAATTGACTTGTGAAAGAGATATTAATCAAGTGAAGGATTCATTCTTATCTTAAGTATGATTATTACCGTATGATCATGGGATGAATCAAGTGTTCTCAATCATAATTTACCCATAAATCAATGGCGCAAAGTTCAACCAAGAACCCATTAAGTGCAAGAACTAATGAACCAAAACCTACTTGCATAAATCAATGCTAAGATCATTTTTACTCATTCAATTGAATATTAATTAAGATTGCATGTAAATCAACACTCCAAAATCAATTGTTAAATTATCATAACTCTAAATTCATGTAAGCGTATAATCATGCTGTTAACAGTCATTTTTGGCAGGGGTCCAAAGAAGAATTTTCCATCTGGCAGGTACCTGGTAGGACCTAGATCGGGACCGGTAACTAGATACCGGGGATGCTCTATAGGAAAGAAGTCAGTACCACGTCTCACAGTCTACCAGGTACCAAGCAAGGCTATACCACGATACCTCCTACATGGCTCCTAGGTACCATGATACCTCCTGCCTGGTACCTAGGTACAGTGACATCTACCAGGTACCCAAGTACTGTGATATCAGTCCAGGATCTAACCAGAATGTATATCCTACCCGCCAAGTAAAAAGAATGGAACCAGGAAGTGGTACCAGCATGCTAGAATAAGCACCACACTAGCAAGCACTCCGGTACACCAGTGTACCATACCACCGGGATATAGAGTCAGAATTATCCTTCAAGCAACATAAAAGAGAAAGTTGACCTCTCTGGTAATTAATGGAGATAATCAACACCAATAATGAGGGAATCAGTCAACTCTATTAATGGCTATTCACAATGCCATTAATGAGGGAGTCAACTTCATTAATGAAGATAATCAGACTCCATTAATGAGAAGATATTCAACTCCATCAATGAGAAGATATTCAAATCCATTAATGAGAAGATATTCAACTCCATCAATGAGAAGATATTTAACTCCATCAATGAGAAGATATTCAACTCCATCAATGAGAAGATATTCAACTCCATTAATGAGAAGATATTCAACTCATTAATGTCGATAAACCAATGGAGTGGGCAACAAGGATGAATAGACATAAATATAACAAGTCTCTCTCCAAGAAAAGGTCGGATTCCTCATTATTTCTCTAGTCGGACATTTCTCCAACATGAGGTTCGAACAATAGACATAGTCCAACAGCCCTCCAGTATCTCCAACATCTCCATGTCTCCGTTCCCAGATTTTGCCCACTTCTCCACTAGGAATATGAGTTCGCCATCGCCTGGAGTGTAAAAGGGACCCTGCCCGAATTCCCTCTACACCACTATTGTATCGACTGCTATGTATGTCAGTTTTCACCATGAATATACTGGTACCAAATGGTACCCCTCTAACTGTGACCTACCAGGACTCAGTTTGTATTAATGTAAGCTCTCCGGAGCACCTCTTGTAATATATAAATAAAAAGAAGGGTTTTTCTCCCTTCTTATGGATCCTGCCTGGGGGTTTTTCACCATGTGATCATTCGTGATGCTTTTTCCCCCTAGGTCAGTCCACCACTACTAAAAGAGTTGTCATTCTCCTATCTATCTTCTTATTATGAATGCATGTATGCGTGCTAGACACCGACCATGCTGGTCCTAGCTCTCATGTACCTTTCTTAGCTCATTATCTAGGTCGGGGGAATATTGAAGGCACCTAGAGAGTTGACTAGGTACTAGGATCAGATACCAAGACCAGGTACCAGCCTACTGCACCAGATGAGAGGGATGATTGTTCTCCTACCATGGCATTTATCTCGCCTTCACTTTTACCATAATCACGGTACGAAGTACCTACCCACCCGCTGCGACCTCCGGGGTAGCGGGTCGAGGGTGTTAATTGAGATTTCGCTCCCTGGGTGATTTTTCCGTTAACACATGCATTAACACAAATAAAGAATTAAGACATATAATGAATTGAATGAATCAAAACTTGAATTAATTAAAATATAGTCAATTCTAACAAAGAGCATTCATAGAGGTTCACATTGATTCCCGAGTATGGAATTAGTTACACATCATGAAAATAAAAAGAGAAGAGAAAGAAAAGATAAAACCCATCTTGGCCTTCAATGAGTTCTTCAAGTCTTCAATGATGAATCTTCTTCGTCTTTGAATCTTCAATTTGTAAAGATGAATGGGTGTGTGGTGACGGAATGGTGGGGGACGGCCCTCTTTGTGGCTTGGGACCTCCCTTGGCTTGGATCTTCTGAAATTAGGATTCAAAGGGGTTTAAATAGGTTTTAGATGCTAGGCTAAGTCCTTAAACAATAAGGAAATCAATTCCCTTTTGGAACTCTACCTTTTTGGGATTTTATTTCTTTCCTAACCCATTAAAATTGATTACTTATTGAAGGAAGATAAGGTTAAGGTGTCAACCTACTTTCCAAGACTCACACTCATGTCCAAGAAGGTAATATTTACCATTCCGACAACTTGCAAAATAAATCCCGTCACTATTCACGGATTTTATGACTGACTGATCTGCGTAATAGGTACTCAAATGAGCATAACTTCTTTTAGAAAATTTGTATCTATAATCCGTAAATTGGGTTGGAAACTAGACTTCTAGGGCTTCAAATCCATAGGTTCCAGGACACACAGTTCAATCAGAGCTTAGAGATATGGCCTTCGTAACATGGCTCATCGGCACTCATATTGGAAACTGCTGTGACAATCCATAGTGGTATAACAGCGTTTTGGAAGGTGTTATTCTACCCTTTTTAGCGCTGTTGGTACCGCTGACCGCTGTCATAATTAACAGCGTTCTTGACAGCGGTTCAAGGAAAGTTGCATATTAGTCCCTCCATTCTTCAATAATTGCCCTTTTCCTATAAAATTCTCCAAACACATCACTTTGATCCAAAAACCTGGAAATGCTCAAAACACAAATTAAAACCCCTAAATAACTCAAGAAACAAGCAATTGATTGGAGGAATGGGGATCAAAAATATATATATAAAATGACCGATCAAATACCTCCAAACCTATCTTTTGCTAGTCCTCGAGCAAAACTAAAATAAAAACTAAAATTAAAAACAAACAAAAATCTAAAAATAAAATAAAAATAAACTAAGCCACTTTCGTAGGTAACACGATAGCATTGAGCGTATGCTACAAGCCTTTAAACCTCTAGGTATCCCTAGAAGGAGGAGTATTGTCTCCTGAGGGTTTACAGCTATGCTACCCACAAACATAAATTTATACGAAAAACCAAATAATCAAGATGCAAACTCACATGTACCATTCAAAGCCAATGTATGCTAGAGCCACTGGATAAAGACTAAAATTATGCCACAAATTTGAATGCATGCTTAGTTTTAATGAAAAGCCCATACTCAAGACACTCTAGCTTCAAAAACACATTCGTCAAACGTCATAGTTATAATTCGCCTCGACTCTAATTCTCACAAGATATCGCTCATTAATTTCACATAGAACCTAGGCAAATACACTCATCAAGCATATGCGAAAGGAGTTTATCCACAAGAAAGTTCAAAATATTATCGCATATGAGTATATAATAAAAAGAACCCTTGATTTTTATGCAAAGGATCTCATGAACGGAATCAGACATTAAGAACAAGATAGAACACATGGTTACCTTTACTTTCGAGCTAGCATTCCCAAAAGATGAATTAGGTCTTTTCTTTGGTTGTAATAGGGCCATTGGGTGTAGGTTAAGAAAGAACGGGAAAAGGATAGCAAACAAACCTAGGGTCATATCAACATATTCTTCGGCAATCTTCAAACTTGGCCGAATTTCTTCGAATTCATCATTCCACTTGCATCTAGGCTTCTTGAACAATTTTCGTTCATCCTTCTTCTTGAGTTGACTTTGATTTCACAACGCTTCATTGTAAAGCTCTATTCCTTTTCACTTTCATTTAATTCATCATCTCATTCATTTATCTTTTTTTTTCAACCTTCTTTTTTTTTAACTTTTTTTTTGAAATAATAATGTGTACATCAATTACGTAATTCTTCAAAAACCATCTTTGAAGTTGATCTTCTTGCTTTGGCTTGGTACATGCGCTTCACGAGTCACCCATTTCGAATTCCCTTAAATTATCTTCATCACCTCAATATGATCCCAAGCTATAAGGTATGGCTGAAATTCGGTTTATTGGGGTTAAGTTAATGTGGGTGATGAAAGAAAAAGGCTTATAATGTTTGGCTTCAAAATTGGCTATGGAACACACACATAAAGGTCATAAATATTTAAGGCCTTTTAAGTAGTTCAAGCACACATTGCCTATATCACTTCTAATGGTTCAACCAAATCAAGAGCAAAGTCCACATGTGATATCCTTTATGATGAATGTTCTTTAATATCCAATGCATAACCTATTGAGATCAATTTCTAATACTAAGAACCTAATGAGTGTTTAGGAGTAGAAACAAAAGAACCCTCATATAATGTTATTTATGTACGCTTTTCAGCTTAGTGAACTCACAAGGGTAGTCTCCACTATTAATCATGGCAATTCAACTAAGCATCCTATCAACTATCACATCAAGAGCATGTCATAAATTTTTGAAAAAATGTAATGCAATACTCTAAGTGGAAAAACATTAGTCTAAACTCAGTGATTAAAGCATATATTACGGCTCTTAAAGAACACAAAAGAAGCATCTAAAAATGGAGGACAAAAATTCAAAAATTGGTAAGTTTTGAAATCGACCTACGTCTGTTCTTTAATGCATATCTCTCAAAATAATCAATAACAGTTAACCTAATTTAAACACAAGAAAATAGACATGCAAACTCACACTTTTCATTTAAAAATAATCTCAAAATTCGAATTGGAAAAGTGAGGAAACAGACTAAGGAAAACATTCACGTGCAGAATTTCAAAAACAGGACATCGCCCATGACCTTTGGTCGAAGAAACAATCATAACTTTTAAACCACCACCCAGAATTTTACGTTCTTTATATCGTTGGATTCATATTGAAAAGACAAAGAATACAGTCTAGACAGAAAAAATTATTTCCTCACCAATGAATACAGTTTTAACAAAACTTTTGTCTTAAAATTTTTCAAAACATGTCACTTTTTCGCAGATTTCAACAAATGCTCAAAATCAAAATAAACATGAATTCAAAAAAATAAAATAAACACGAATTCACACCCCCAAACCTAATCTAAACATTGTCCTCAATGTTTATATGACATTAAAAGAATGGACAACGAATAAATAAAAAGTATGGAAGGTAAGAACTCGAAAAGAAAAAAAAACAAAAGAAAACTAAAAACTAAAAACTAAAGATTAAAAAGAAATTACCCAGGTGGGTTGCCTCCCACCAAGCGCTTTATTTAATGTCTTGGCAAGACGAGTGCAAGGATGACTCAACCAAATTCCAATGTCTCAAATTTACGCTTAAACGTGATCAAGTCATGGAAAAAATTTCACGCGTCGGCATGTTCCTACACACAATAACCAAAAGCAAGTAAATGTTCAATATAAAGTATGGTGAAATAAGTTCAAAAAACCACTTATTCCATTTGCTTTTGTGTAGGCGGTTGGGAAAGATAATGGGAGGGACATAAGGCTTGAGTTCCTTGTATAGGAGCGGTGCCTCGAAAGGTACATCTTCCACTTCCTTCACTTTTTCTTCTGTCTATTCCTTTTCTACTTCTTCATCTGCAACACTAGACAAATCATTAGAAAGTTCATGGTTCACTATGGTATCGACAATCTCACCATTCAAAGGGATGGTGATAGCATCCTCTTGCTCCGGTTGGCTCGGGAACCTTTCGGGCTTCTTCTTTTGAAAAAGATTCAGCCAATTGCCCAATTTTCACCTGTATCTTCCTCATTGAAGCTTCAATGTTTTGAAACCGCACATCTTTTTCTTGCCACCTTCTGTCTTCTTGATTCATTCTCTGATCCATGCTTTGCATGAATTCCTTCATTGTCTGCTTAAGTGATGGTGAGATCGGCTGCTCATAGGTATTTACTTCCTTGTAGCTCCATGAGAAGTCTTGATGATTCCTCCAATCCGGGTTGTAAGTATTGTCATATGGTTTATAACTCGACCGCTGACTGTGGAAATTTCCATATAGTTCATTGATAGGATACGGATTGTAGGAATGTTCAAAAGGTTCATGCACAGGCCACAGATTGTAAGAATTCATTGCTCGTTCTTGTGCTCTTGCTGAAACTATCAATCTCTCCATTTGTGGCTCTAAAGCAGCCAGTCGCATAGAAAATCCATGAAGTGTTTCACTTTCCTCATCATAAACGTGTTACCCATAAAAATCTATTGTACCTGAAAGAAAGAAAAGAAAAAGGAAAAGAAAAAGAAAACAAAATCTAAATAAAAATAAAAATAAACTATTAACTAATGACATGACTAACTAAAAAAAAATTAAACTTAAACTATTAACTAAAACTAAAACTAACAATAAATTCAACTATTCCCTGGCAGCGGCACCAAAAACTTGATGTGTAAAATCGTGTTATAAAATACTCACTCGCAAGTGCACGAATCGTGAAGATTCGTACAGCGGCAAGTAGGGATCGTTCCCACGAGGAAAAGTGATTTATTGATTAAACTAATTCTAATTCTAATTAAACAAAAGTAACCCAAAAGATTGTTGATGATTGAATTAAACTAGAAACAAGATTAAATTAAACTAAAGAAAACATTTGAAAAGAATTTGTTGCGATCTATGGATGGAAAACTAGGTCACCAATGCTCCCCTACTATGTCTACTCAATGTTTTGAATTGACTTGTGAAATAGATATTAATCAAGTTAAGGATTAGTTCTTATCTTAAGTATGATTATTACCGTATGATCATGGGATGAATCAAGTGTTCTCAATCATAATTTACCCATAAATCAATGGCGCAAACTACAACCAAGAACCCATTAAGTGTAAGAACTAATGAACCAAAACCTACTTGCATAAATCAATGCTAAGATCATTTTTACTCATTCAATTGAATATTAATTAAGATTGTGTGTAAATAAACACTCCAAACTCAATTGTTAAATTATCATTACCCTAAATTCATGTCAGCGTATAATCATGCATTAACACAAAAAAAGAATTAAGACATATAATGAATTGAATGAATCAAAACTTGAATTAATTAAAATATAGTCAATTCTAACAAAGAGCATTCATAGAGGTTCACATTGATTCCCTAGTATGGAATTAGTTACACATCATGAAACTAAAAGGAGAAAAGAAATAAAAGATAAAACCCATCTTGGCCTTCAATGAGTTCTTCAAGTCTTCAATGATGAATCTTCTTCATCTTTGAATCTTCAATTTGTAAAGATGAATGGGTGTGTGGTGATGGAATGGTGAGGGACGGCCCCCTTGGTGGCTTGGGACCTCCCTTGGCTTGGATCTTCCGAAATTAGGATTCAAAGGGGTTTAAATAGGTTTTAGATGCTAGGCTAAGTCCTTAAACAATAAGGAAATCAATTCCCTTTTGGAACTCTACCTTTTTGGGATTTTATTTCTTTCCTAACCCATTAAATTGATTACTTATTGAAGGAAGATAAGGATTAGGTACAACCTTCTTTCCAAGACTCACACGTATGTCCAAGAAGGTAATATTTCCCATTCCGACAACTTGCAAAACAAATCCCGTCACTATTCATGAATTTTATGACTGACAAATCTGCGCAACAGATACTCAAATGAGCATAACATCTTCTAGAAACTTTGTATTGATAAGCCGTAAATTGGGTTGGAAACTAGAATTCTAGGGCTTCAAAACCATAAGGGACAAGACATACAGTTCAATCGGAGCTGAGAGATATGGCCTTCGTAACATGGCTCATCTGCACTGATACGGGAAACCGTTGTGACTACCGCTGTGACAATCCACAGCGGTATAACATTGTTTTGAAAGGTGTGATTCTGCCCTTTTTAGCGCTGTTGGTATTGCTGTTATAATTAACAGCGATCTTGACAGCGGTTTAAGGAAAATTGCATATTAGTCCCTCTATTCTTCAATAATTGCCCTTTTCGTATAAAATTCTCCAAACACATCACTTTGATCCAAAAACCTGGAAATGCTCAAAACACAAATTAAAACCCCTAAATATTTCAAGAAACAAGCAATTGATTGGAGGAATGGGGATCAAATATATATATATATATATATATATAAAATGACCGATCCTATTTTGGGTCGGATATAATGTCTTCTCCTGATAATGACAGTGATGATCAATTGTTTATTTGTGACATTTCTTCTAGCCTCGCTTGTGAGAAGAATGCCCATGTTGACGATGATAATAGAGATGATGTCCCTCTTCTACAATGTCACTAGTTCGATAGGAATGTTGCAATTGGGACGGGTTTCACAAATGATCTCAGTGCTTCGGTCGATGCCGACAAGGAGTCGAGCGGAGAATAGGGCGTTGTCATGGTAAGTGGAGTTCCGGGCTCTACCAGGGTAGGTGAAGACTGGGCTGGTGAAGTTATGGACATCGTGGGAAGGGTGATCGCTCTTCCCTATGAGTATAGATGCATCCCAGATTCAATCAGTACCTCGGACACTGTGGGGCGCTTGCGGAGGGATTTTAATATTCCTAAGGATATCTCGATCGCCATCCCTCCTCGTGGGTATGATGTATATACTTTCAATCCCGGTGAGCTTCCAATTCATACGGCAGCTTTTGATAGTGGAGTCAGACTACCTCTCCACCCTTCATTGCACAGGGCGCTATATGCCTTGCAGCTCGACCCTCTCCAGCTAACACCAGGGTTCTGGAGATATCTGATAGGGTTCCTGGTCCTATGGAGAGAACTGTGTGAGATAGATAAAGTTGATCGGGAGTCGAGGCCGGATGAGCTTGGATACGTGTTCTAGATTACTGCTAACTATCCTGGCCCAAAGGGACAGTTCTATGCTCTGGCCAAGAATAATTTGAAATTTGTGGTGCTAGGGGCCAAGAAGAAAGATACCTTATGGAGGGAGGAATGGGTTGTCATCAAAGGCAAATGGGGCAACTCGGTTCATATTGGAGGAACTGAGTTCAAGGTTCCTACTTGCTTTAGCGGGAACCCCGCGTTGGAGAAGAGCAAACTCTCTACTGAGTCGGAAAAAATCTTGAAGTCTATCATGGCTCAAAATTATGTTAATTTGAAGTATCCTACCTCAGATGCTTTTGAAGCTGGCAGGGTGGGATTTTACCTCCGTATCTCCGGTGCATCCCCAGGTAAAAATATTTCTGATTCTGCTTCTACTATACTGCTTTATCAACTTTGTAGTTATTAACTTTTTGCTATCTAGGCAGTATTTGCAGTGCCTCCATCAATTCCAGAGGAAGAGCTCCATCCGACTGGTAGTACAAATGATTCTCCTCCTGCTTCTCCTATCAGGTTCCTTATTCCGGCTGGTTCTGACCTCAATGGAGGGGTAGGTACTCCTACTGGACCAAGTAGGACCTCGGTCGAGGTACCTGGGCCTTCAGCTCCCCTTATAGTTAGATCACTAGAAGCATTTACATCCCGAGTGGGTAAGGCCCGAGGCGCTCCCAGCCGGGCACAAGAAGTGTCACTTATCACCCCAGCCACTGTCGTTGCAGCTGCTGTTGTTGATCGACTAGCTCTCTCCCCTTCTTTAGCCATGGCAACTGATCGACCTACTCGGGTCGAGAAGAGTTCTGATCCTACTGCTGCTAGCAGTGTGGCACCAAGTGATAGACCGTGATCGAGGTCAAAATATAGCAGCCAGGATGAAGTCCTAGCCAAGTTTGCAGCTTCCTGCCCAAGTGGGGGTTTGAAGGCCATGACTTCCATACCTGTTGATTATTTGATTTCCAAGGGATCTGCTCTCTTGGTTGAGGTAATTCATTTAGTCTTTTATCTCGATTTCATAATTGGCAGTATTTCATCTCACGCTTCGTACTTGGCAGGCCATCAAGTTTAATATGGCGATGAACCATCAAATCAGCTCTCTAGGCTCAGGTCAAGGATGCTACCACCGAGCTGGAGAAGTCTAAGGAGGAGATCACTAAGGCCGTTAGAGGCATGGTAGTCATGAATCAGTCTCTAAACAATGCAAATAAGGAAATAGATGAAGTAAAGGTTGATAGGGAGCGGATGCAGCATGCTTTAGATATCGGGAGGCTCAAGTCTCTCCACCATAGGGAGGAGAGGGAGATCTTGGAGGGAAAAGTAATAGAGTTTGAGAAAGAATTTCAATCTCTTCGTGATAATGTGGCCAGTCTGGACGCTCAAGTAGACACCTCCTTCGGAGATGGTTATTTCTTTGCTGGCTACCATGTGGCTCTAGCTTTTTCTTCTTCATTTGATTTGAGGGTCATCGAGGGATGGAACAGGGAGGAGATCATGGCTAAAGCTACCAAACTGGATGGGGTTGCTCCCTCTAATGTAGCTGGACCTTCTTGGGTTGCTGGAGCAAGTGAAGTGGCAGGTGGTGAAGACCAAAGACCTATCTTCCTTCCTCCACCAGGCAATGTGGGATCAGATCCTAATCTAAAGGCCCCTGAAGTTGGAGTGGTCCAAGTTGAAGGTAGAATGCTCGACCCACCTATGTCTCCATCCCGATCCGTCAAGGAGGTAGGGGACCAGCTTGCTACTAAGGAGGGAGGGGCTATTGTACTAGTCTCCTTACCGGGTCCCGACAAGAAGATTGAGGATCAAGCTACCTTTACCAAAGAATTAAGGGAACCATCTGGTATGGTAATGGAGGAGCTCCGGGTTGATCCTGCTCAAGTGAAGATCCCAGTGATAGAAGGAATCCAAGTAGCAAGCGAGACCCCAGCCGAGGTGGTGGTGCCATTAACTAGTGAGCTCCCAGTTGGATCTGGAGATGAGGCTCAGACTGTAAGAGCTGGATAGAAGGAGGCGAACCAGAAGCAAGGGGACGCATGACCAAGCTTGATCTCTTACCCACTCAACTTTTATTTTTCTTTAATCTTGTAGCCCGCGATCGAGGAATTGGCTCCCTGGTATAAATTAATGGAACGGTCTTTTTCTTCAGCCTTCGTGCATCTTCCTTAAAGATCTCCTTGGTTGAATTCCACCTCGATCTGAAGGAAGAGTCCCTAGTCTAAACTTAACTTAACTAATCTTCTGGTCAACTTCGAAATTTGACGGGATTGAATTTTGTAGCTTAGTTAGGTGCTAGTGCGAGGGTCTCCCAGGACTTAGCCGTTGGTTTCATTTTTGGGAGGAACTTGGGTACCAGGTATTCTTATTCTGGGAACCCTGGCATTTAGACGAGATTACAGTTGGAAGAATCTAGGTACAGCGAATATTCATCTTCGGAGGAATCAGGGTACCTAGGCGCAGTCTTCGTGATCTATCCTCCATGGAAAACTGATAAGTATACGGTCGTCTAGGTGATCGATCCATGAGTGGTGCTAGAGTACCAGCTGGATCCCGATTGCGGTCCTTGGCAATCGAGATAGTCATGGTATATACTCCGTTTGAGATTGTCCTTGCAGAACTTCCTTTCTAGCATTCTGGCACGGGAATCTATGATTCAGACACTATATTTAATTGTTCTTCCACTTGTCAATCCAGGACAGGCCTGTTTGTTTCAGACATTGACTTCGGAAGCGCACGCTTTGGGAAGCTGACCTTCCCCACACTTCGAGTGTCGTGCCTCATTAATGATCTTATCCTTCCATTCCCGAGATTTACCTTTCCTTCCTATAAATACCCCAACCTCATTTGCAATTTCTTGACGTTATTCTTTCATTTTTCTACAAAGTTATCAATCTTAGCAAATCGACCGATGATCGTTGTAATGGTTAATGCTGTGAGGGGAGGAGACGTGAATTTCTGATTGTTAAGATGCTTGGTATTGTGGATAGAGCGGTGCGGGATGGATTTAGTTACCAGGGAACCACGATTGGTTATGATTCCCTGGATCAAGAGAAATGGCGGCTCACGGTGCTGCATCCTTGCCAATGGTGTAGACGTTACCTAGACAAGCTGCAACTTTGTATCCAGTTGCCTCTTAAAAGTTGAGGGTTTAAGGATTATCCTCTAGTATTCGATGACTCCAGCACGGCCTCTGTTCTCACCTTCAGGGGTCACGATAGTATCGACGATGTCTGTCTTGGTCGAGATCAGTTTTGCTAAATGAGCAGGTCAAGAAAGTAAGCAGGAAGTCGACAAGGAAGCCGGCGTGTCTGAACCTCAAATTTATTTCCTGTTGTTTTTCTTTCTTGTTTCTTGTAGCCTGAAATAAAGGTTGGGCTCCCTTATTTGATCAATGAAGAAACCCCCATTTTTATCCTTTTTTGCTAAATGAATTCCGCTTCGTGCTTGTAACTGTAGTGCAAACTTCAAGTAATAGTCCCCAACATAAATGTGACTTAACTGATATTTAGTTACAGTAAAATCTGACGGTGTATCATGGCTTGTAGCCAGTACAACGGTCTCTTAATTAACCCTATCTGGGGAAAGCCTGGGTACCGGGCATTCTTGCTTTGAGAATCCTGGTACGCTGTTGGGAATGCTGGTGACTCATGGTATCTAGCTTTCTTGTTTCAGGGAATCTAGGTACATGGTTGACAGTGCTAGCGAATAAACTTAACAAATTCGGGTACCTTGCATTCCTGTTCTAGGAATCTTGGTTCCTTGGCAATGGTAAACGTACTGGCAAATAATCTTGCAAATCTAGGTACCTTGCTTTCCTGCTCTAGGAATCTTGATACCACGGCGAACATTTTAGCAAACCTGGGTACCTCGCATTCCTGTTTTAGGAATCTTGGTACCATGGCGAAAATAATCTTGAGAATCTAGTTATCTCGCATTCCTGTTTTAAGAATCTTGGTACCATGCCGAACACACTAGCAACAAGATCTTGGTAGGCAACTAAGGCCACTTTATCACCAACTCTTTCTTAGCGGGGTGTGGTTCCCGGCCAAGGCCTTGATCTGGCAGGCAACTATGCACTTACTATCCAGACCCTTCTCAGTAGGGGGTGGTACCCGACCGAGGTTTGCTCTGTCAGGCAACTATGCTCTTACATACCGAATCATTCCATTGGCAAAAATAAGGTGATTGTACTGGCAGCAAGATCCTGGTAGGCAACTAAGGCCACTTTAGCACCAAGTCTTTCTTAGCGGGGGGTAGTGCCCGGCCAAGGCCTTGATCTGGCAGGAAACTATGCACTTATTATCCAGACCCTTCTCAGCGGGGGGTGGTGCCCGGCCGAGGTTTGATCCGTCGGGCAACTATCGGATCCTTCCTAGCGGTGGGTGGTACCCAGCCAGGGCATCAGGAAAGCCATGTGGTATGTTCTGGTCTCGAGGGGATCCTTCTGGAGGGATTAGTCCGCTCCAGGGCATTATGAGAGCTATAATGCTTTACTAGCCTTTATGGCGATCTTTCTGGAGGGATTAGTCCGCTCCAGGGTATCAGGAGAGCTATAACGCTTTCCTGGCCTCAGTGGTGAACATGGTGAATTAGATGTAGGTAACTGTAGAAAAACGTAGATGGAGAAAAAGTCCTCTTTTATTGATGAATCAAGAAGGAATACAAATACTCATGAGTCCCGACATCTTTTGGTATCAACCTGGGGAGATACTGGTTGGTATTCACGGTAATCTTTATGGGTAGAACCTCCTCAGGTGATCTGCATTCCAAGTGTGGTCAATAGGACGTCTTTCCTTATCTTCCAGCTTGTAGGCCCCGCTTTGGATTACCATTTTAATTAGATAAGGGCCTTCCCAATTGGGCCATAGTTCCCCATCAGACCTTTTCCGGGTGTTTTGGGTGACCTTTCTAAGAACTAGATCCCCCTCCTTAAAACTTCAATTTTTGACTTTCTTGTTGAAACATCGGGCGATTCGG
The DNA here is from genome assembly GCA_033220585.1 of Dipteronia sinensis. NCBI lineage: Eukaryota > Viridiplantae > Streptophyta > Magnoliopsida > Sapindales > Sapindaceae > Dipteronia > Dipteronia sinensis. The sequence continues at coordinate 32,591,264 of CM065640.1, read as the reverse complement.
CTTTGGTAGATTGCCACCCTTTCTGTAACTTTTTCCTGTTTCTCCTCCAGGAGGTTCAGGCCCTCAATTTATCTTCATTTCCTTCTGGGTCAAAGTGTTGAACTCGGAAAGAGGTGAGTTTGTGCTCGATAGGAAGGACAGCTTCTACCCCGAAATCTAATGAATATGTGGTTTCTCTAGTAGCAGTCCTTCTAGTGGTACGGCAGGCCCACAGCACGTCTGGGAGCTCATCTGCCCATCTACCTTTCTTTTGTTAGAGCTTCCTCTTTAGGAGCCTCTTAATAGTCTTGTTCGTGGCCTCTACCAAGCCGTTAGTTTGAGGATGTGCTACAGAAGCAAATCAGAGATCGATTCCTAGGTCCCAGCAGAATCCCCAGAATCTCGCATTATCGAATTGACTACCCAGATCTGTGATGATTACCATTGGGGTACCAAATCGGCAGATCACATTCTTCTTGATGAGCTCCGTCGTGTTCGCTTATGTGATTTTTTAAAGGGGTTCCACTTCCACCCACCTGGTAAAATAATCAATGGCCAAAATTGCGTGCTTCTATTGTCCTGGTGCGGTTGGGAGCGGTCCAATCAAATCTACTCCCTAGAAGGCAAACGGATATGGAGAGCTAATGAAAGATAGTCATTCTGGAGGTGAGTGGTGTAAACTGGCCATTTTCTAGCAGGGTTCACAAGATTGCATGAACAACCTCGCATTGTGATGCAAGGTAGGCCAGTAGTATCCCATGCGTAGTACCTGGTGAGCTAGTACCTCTCCTCTTGTATGATTTTCGCAGTCCCCTGAATGTACCTCTCTGAGTGCCCAGTTAACGTCATTAGGATGTAAACATTTGAGTAAGGGGAGAGATCTTCCTCTACGGTAAAGGTGCTCTTCCACCAGGTAGTATTGAACTGCGGTTCTCTTGATCTTATGAGTTTGATCAGAGTTTTCAGGGAGCTTTCCTTCTTGGAGATAATCTACGATGGGATCCATCCCACATGGAAGTCGTTCCACTGGGTTAACTTATTTTCCTTCTAATATGCTAGGTCTAGAGATTGTTTAGAGGGGTACCCCTCGTGGCAGTACCTGTCTTTCGTTAGCAGCTATCTTTGCTAGGACGTCGGCCTAGTGATTTTGCTGCTTAGGTATCTACTCTATCTTGAACCCTTTGAATTGGGCCACGAGCTCGTGGACCTTCCTGAGGTAAGATGCCATGGTGTCTCCTTTAGCCTGGTATGAACCTGTTACCTTGTTGACTATTAACTGTGAATCACAGTTGACATGTAGGTAATCGGCTCTGAGTTCTTCTGCCACCATCATTCTTGCTAGCAAGGCTTCATATTCCGCCTCGTAATTGGTGGTGTTAAACTTGAATCTGAAACAGTGATAGCATTCGACCTTCTCTGGATCAGTTAGAACGATTCCACCTCCGCTTCCTGCTTGACTGGATGCCCCATCAATGTATATGATCCAGGTCTCTCGGTTGGTGGGCCAACCTGTAGGTTCTCGCTCCTTCTGAGTGGTCGGATCTGAGGTTGGGGTGGTACCCAGATCAGGCATTGTACTAAATTCCACCACGAAGTCTACCAAAGCTTGGGCTTTTATGGTAGTTCTGATTTTATACTTGATATCGAACTGGATGAGCTCAAGGGCCCATAATACAAGTCTTCCCGATACATCTGGCCTTTGGAGAAATTGGCGCAGAGGTTGATTTGTGACCACCAAGATTGTATGAGCTAGGAAATAGAGGCGGAGTTTTCTGGTAGTGTTTCCTAGTGCGAACGCGAGCTTCTCCAGGGGAGTGTAATTCTTTTCTGACTTGGTCAGGGCACGGCTCACATAGTAGATAGGTCATTGAATTCCATCTTCACACTCTGTTAACGGAAAAATCCACCCGGGGTGAAAATCTCAATCAACACCCTCGACCCACTACCCCAGAGGTCGCAGCGGGTGTGGTAGGTACTTCTTACCGTGGTTCTGGTAAGGAGAAACAGTAAGGAGAGATATTTGTTTGACCAACGCTCTCAAAAAGGGTAGGTACCGCGAGAGAGGTAAGGTGCTACAGTAGGTAGTAGAAAGATCATCTCGCCAATCTGGTGCAATAGGCCGGTACCCGGTCTATGTATCTGATCCTGGTACCTAGTCACCTCTCTAGGTGCCCTCCATAATTCCCCGACCTAGATAACGTGCATGGAGGGGTACAAGAGAGCTAGGACCAGTAGGGTCGGAACCTAGCTTCCATGCATTCATAATAAGGAGATAGATGGGAGAATGACAACTCATTTGGTAGAGGTGGACTGACCTAGGGGGAAAAAGTATCACGAATGATCATATGCTGAAAAACCCCCAGGCAGTATCCATAGGAAGGAGAAAGACCCTTCTGTATGTATATATATCACGAGAGGTGCTCCGGAGCGCTTACATAAATATAATATGGGACCTAGTAGGTCACCAATGGTGGGGTACCACTAGGTACCGATACGTTCATGGAGAAAATAGATATGTATAGTAGTCGATAAAATGATGGTCTAGAGGGAATTCAGGCGGGGTCCCTTTTACACTTCAGGTGATGGCGAACTCATGGAGTAGGCAATAACTAAGTATTTTTCTATACCATGATGGTCAAAACTCTCTGTAGGTGATGATGACTGTATTTCTGGTGGAGAAGTGTTTTCGAACCCTTTTCTTGGAGAGTGCCTTGTTATATTTATATCTTCTCATTCTTGTTGCCTACTCCATTAATTAATACGCAACCAAAGGAATGTTGATACGGCATTAATGGAGTTGAATATTCTCTCATTAATGGCATTATGAATGGCCATTAATGGAGTTGACTGCTTCCTTCATTAATAGCGTTGTGAATGGCCATTAATGGAGTTGACTGATTCCTTCCTTAATGGCATTGTGAATTGCCATTAATGGAGTTGACTGATTCCTTCATTAATGGTGTTATGAATGGCCATTAATGGAGTTGACTGATTCCCTCATTAATGGAGTTATGAATGACCATTAATGAGGTCAGATGGTGTTGCATGCTTCTTCCCTTCAAGCGAGGTACTCTGGTGTACCATTCCCTTCTCGTTGGCGTGGCACTTGTTTTACCATGCTAGTGGCTTCGTGGCGACATTCTTTCTGCTCGGTGAGTAGGATGCCTGTCTATGGTGGATTTCCGGTTGATGTCAAGATACTGGGTACCAGGCAGATATCGAGGTATTCAGGCACCAGGTAGATGTTGAGGTACCCTGGGGTACTGGATACATGTCGCAGTACCTAGTTGTCAGGTAGGAGGCACCGGGTATATGCGAGGTACTGGGTGCATGGTATCTCTGTACCAGCTTTAGGCGTCAGGGTGGATGTACCTATTCTTCCTGGTTCATATTTCTGGTGCCTCATCTAGGTAGACAGGCAGTCGAGGTTCTTGCCTTACTAGGTATCGATTCTTCCAAGGTCGCGGTATCGATCCTGATGGGTTCTTGGGAGGTGGGAATGGTCCCTATTAGGTGGTTACTTGGTGGAAAATTCTTCTTTGGACCCCTGCCAAAAAACCCTGTTAACACACTCTTTTACCAAGGCTCTGCTAACAGCTATCTCGGATACAACCAGGTACAGTTGTAGCTCTTCTTCTGGTCCTGGGCTAGCTAGCAATAGGGGGCTAGCTAGCAATAGGGGGCTAGCCAAATATCTCTTCAATGATTGGAAAGCTAACTCACTGTCTTGGTCCCACTTCATATTCTTCCCTTGTTTGATGGCTTTGAAGAAGGGAATACACTTATCATTTGATCGTGATATGAAGCGGTTCAAGGCTGCTATCCGTCCGGGCAAACCCTGTACTGGTTTGAGCGAGGTGGGTGATTCAAGGTCCAGAATGGCTTTGATCTTCTCCGGGTTTGCTTCGATCCCTCTTTCATGAACCATGAACCTGAGGAATTTCCCGGCTACTACCCCAAAAGCACATTTAGCAAGGTTTAATCGCATTTGATTTTCTCTGACTATCTGGAAAGTCTGGCGAAGGTGGTACTAGTGCTGCTCAGCTACCTAAGACTTAGTGATCATATCATCGATGTACATCTCCATCGATTTTCCTATCAGTTCTTTGAACAGACGGTTGACAAGATGCTGGTAGGTAGCCCCTGCTTTCTTGAGTCAGAAGGGCATGACCTTGTAGCAATATAGGCCTTGCCCGGTTGTGAAACTTGTTTTATCCTGATCAGCAGGGTCCATCATGATCTAGTTGTACCCTGAGAAGGCATCCATAAAGCTTAGGAGCTTGTTACCCGCGGTCGAATCTACCAGTTGATCAATTATCGGTAACGGGAAGAAATCCTTCGGACAGGCACGGTTTAGATCAGTGTTATCAACGCACATACGCCACTTCTTGTTTTCTTTGGTTACCATGACTACGTTGGCAATCCATTCAGGGTACCGGGACTCCCTGATGAACAATGCCCTCAGTAGTTTGTCTACCTCCTCTTGTACCGCGGCATTTCTTTTGAGGTTGAAATGGCTCCTTTTCTGTTTAACTGGCTTGAAGGTAGGATCCACGACTAACCTCTAAGCTGCCAAGGTAACTGGTATCCCTGGCATCTCCTCATGACTCCATGCGAATATGTCACTATATTCTTGTAAGAGCTTTACCTGACCTTCATTCACTCCTGCCTCCAGTGTCGAACCTATGGAAGGGTCATCCTTTCTGATAGGTATTTCCTCCAACTCGTCTACAAAAGCTTCAGCAGTAGGGAACTTCGGATTCAAATAATTCCGGGCTAGAATAGCCTTTAAAACGGCTTCGGACTCAGAAGGCAGGGAGTCCCGGTCCCATGAGGGCTTGTCACTGAAAGCCGTGGGAACCTCGAATTCATGCCCTCCGATGAAAATAGAGCTCCCCCAGTCATCCCCCGCCAGGATCCATTCTTCTTTCCACGCGGGGTCCTTCTTCGAGGCACCAAGAACGATGAAGTTGAGCTTGTTCTTGGCCTTGGCATAGAACTGGCCTCGAGGAGCCCTAGACAGGCTCCCAATCTGGAAGAGATAGGCCAGCTCCTCTGCACCCGGCTCCCTCGTCACCTTACTCATCTGGCATTGTTCCCTCCATAATACAAGGAAACCAATCAGATGCCTCCAGAAGCCAGGCATCAACTGGAAGGGAGCGAGCTGGATGGCGTTGAGAGCCCGTCGAAGAGTCGGATGGAGGGGAAGCCTGACCCCGTTCTCAAGAGCGGCCACATGAATCAAAAGCACGCCTTTAGGGGGGTTGAAGAACTCGTAATTTTTTGGAGGCACCGAGATGGATACACTGTTAGGGATGCCAAACTTTGACCTCAAGCGGTCAATCGACACCGGGTCAACAGTGGAATCTGGGACAACCCAGAAATCGTAAGGAGGAAGCCTCTCCATAAGGGGACCGGGAGCCGAGACCAGATGCTCCCCCGCGGTGCCACCGTCCGCTTCTTTGTCGGAATCTTCATCGTCGATATCCAAAGGGTGGTCAGGATGGTTGGAGAACCCAGTCCCGATGGATACATTCCTACTCGACCGCCGACGTTGCAAGGTGGGCGGGGAATCGTCGCCGTCAGAACTCCTCCTAGCCCGCTTGCCCAGAGTAAAACTGACTACCTCCTTGCCGTCGATTATGGAATCAGCTGAGTCGCGGCTGTTTTTCGACATTGTAAAAGCTAAAAAGGATGAACAATGAAGAAAAAAGCAAGCTTGGAGGAAAAGCTATGGAAATATTTCTCAGCAAAAAATTTTAGCTCGAAGAGATGTGAGGAAGAGGAGGAGGAAAATAGACATATATATAAGCAGGAGGGCAACAGCACGAGCTACCGAGATACTCGTTTGGTAACGGTAAAAAATCTCGGGGACTACAGTAACGTAACCAGATTAAACTCAAAAGCGGGCTAATCATCTCACGCCACATCACTTACGCAGTTAAGAGGAAGATCTCCCCAAGATTCTAGTAACGGTAAAAAATCTCAGGGACTGCCGTAACGCAATCAGATTAATTCGAAGATAAATTAGTCGGTTTGCATCACGTCACTCAAATGAAGAAATTTCCCCAATATTTCGGTAACGGTAAAAGAGGAAGATTTCTCAAATAAAGTAAAAATCTGACCCCAACCCCGAGCTCGACATCTGGTGTTCAAGTCAGAGGGGACTTCTGTTAATAGCAAAAATTGGCTAAGGACCAAAGGAAAATTTTCCACCTCCCAGACCTGGTTCCATACCCGAGAGTTTCCACCAGGAGACCTCTCTATCCAGAGCCGAACTACGATACCACCCCAGGAACAAGAACGGGCTCTGGAAACATCCGGAATGGAGCCCGGAACGATCAGATCTAGCCCGCATCACCAAAACTAGAAGCTCCCCGAAGTCGAGGTCACCTCGTAAATGCTCAAGAGACTAGCCTGTACCTCGATTGACATAGAATAATGTCCCTAAAAGGCCGCATCTAGCTTCGAAAGGTCAGGGAAAGCCACACCTAGCTTCGAAAGGTCAGGGGAAGCCACACCTAGCTTCGAAAGGTCAGAGGAAGCCACACCTAGCTTCGAAAGGGTCAAGGGAAGCCAGATCTGGCTCCAAGCTGGATGAAACTTCTCAGATATCAAGGTCAGAACACTAATCAACCTCACTGGTTGGTGCACCACACCATGCCATATTCAACGACCTCTTTAAAGGATCATGCTGAAAGGATACGAGGGATACACTGAATCACATTTGAAAACGTTACCTATATGCAGAACAAGTAATAGAATCCAAAAAGGAAACAAACTGATCTCCACCACGATACTCTCAATTCGGCAAAGTCAATGACATTAAAACGAGAAATCCCGCCCGATAAGGATGGGAGAGACTGAGAAAATCAAGGGGAGAATCAGTTTGTGTGACCTACAAACTATGTATAAATAGAAAAGAAAGGAAATGAAAAAGCGGAGACTACTATTCGACAGGCATACGACAAACAATCAACCACTCCCTAGAGAGAGTTGAGAGCAAAGATAAAAGAATTTCTTTATTTGTATACCATGCACGTTCAATAAAAATATTCTTGCTTTCTTTTGGATGAATGGTATCATCATTCCTTGTCATTTTATAAATCATTGCTACACATACAATAAATCTTGGCCACCACCTACGTGATAATGGTCTCGAGGGCATTAACTGAGATTTCTCATCCCGAGCGAAATTTTCGTTAACACCTCTGGACCAGTATCATACCGGTGGCTCCCTACCTCACATACCGGGCTCTACAACGCCCTAGTGAGCCACCCAAGTCCTGATCCGTTTAAGGAGAGCTCAGAGGCTTCCTACATTGTTCTAGCCTTTTACATGGTTTAGCAAGCCTCTGGAGCAGCAGCCTAGCTGCATGGCCTAGTGTCTCCTCACTTATTTAACCGGGCTAGTCAACGCCCTATTGAGCCACTGTGTCTCGACTCTTTCCAGCATGGTCCAGATCCACGTTTCAGTTGCTGGGGACTTCTAGTATCCTAAGCATGCCTCTGAGCCAGTATTATACCGGTGGCTCCCTACCTCACTTACCGGGCTCCACAACGCCCTAGTGAGCCACCCTAGTCTGAATCCGTTCAGGGAGAGCTCAGAGGCTTCCTACATTGCAGTGGCCTTCTACATGGTTTAGCCAGCCTATGGAGCAGCAGCCTAGCTTCATCGCCCAGTGGCTCCTCACTTATTTAACCGGGCTAGTCAACGCCCAATTGAGCCACTATGTCCCGACTCTTTCCAGCATGGTCCAGATCCACGTTTCAGTTGCTGGGGACTTCTAGTATCCTAAGCATGCCTCTAGATCAGTATCATACCGGTGGCTCCCTACCGCACTTACCGGGCTCCACAACGCCCTAGTGAGCCACCCTAGTCCTGATCCGTTCAGGGAGAGCTCAGAGGCTTCCTACATTGCTGTGGCCTTCTACATGCCTTAGAAAGCCTCTGGAGCAGCAGCCTAGCTGCATGGCCCAGTGGCTCCTCACTTCTTTAACCGGGCTTGTCAATGCCTAGGTGAGCCACTGTTTCCCGATTCTTTCCAGCATGGTCCAGAGCCATATTTCAGTTGCTGGGGACTTCTAGGATCCCAAGCATGCCTCTGGACCTGTATCTTACAGGTGGCTCCCTACCTTACATACCGGGCTCCACAACGCCCTAGTGAGCCACCCTAGTCCTGATCCATTCAGGGAGAGCTCAGAGGCTTCCTACATTGTTGTGGCCTTCAACATAGTTTAGCAAGCCTTTGGAGCAGTAGCCTAGCTTAATGGCATAGTGGCTCCTCAATTATTTAATCGGGCTAGTCAACGCCCTATTGAGCCATTGTGTCCCCACTCTTTCCAGCATGGTCCAGATCCACGTTTCAGTTGCTGGGGACTTCTATTATCCTAAGCATGCTTCTGGACCAGTATCATACCGGTGGCTCCCTACCACATTTACCGGGCTCAACAACACCCTAGTGAGCCACCCTAGTCCTGATACTTTCAGGGAGAGCTCAGAGGCTTCATACATTGCTGTGGCCTTCTACATACCTTAGAAAGCCTCTGGTGCAGCAGCCTAGCTGCACGGCCCAGTGGCTCCTCACTTCTTTAACCATGCTTGTCAACGCCAAGGTGAGCCACTGTTTCCCGATTCTTTCCAGCATTGTCCAGAGCCATATTTCAGTTGCTGGGGACTTCTAGTATCCCAAGCATGCCTCTGGACCAGTATCTTATCGGTGGCTCCCTACCTCACATACCGGGCTCCACAACGCCCTAGTGAGCCACCCTAGTCCTGATCCATTCAGGGAGAGCTCAGAGGCTTCCTACATTGTTGTGGCCTTCTATATGGTTTAGCAAGCCTCTGGAGCAGTAACCTAGCTTCATGGCATAGTGGCTCCTCACTTATTTAACCGGGCTAGTCAACACCCTATTGAGCCACTGTGTCCCCACTCTATCCAGCATGGTCCAAATCCACGTTTTAGTTGCTGGGGACTTCTATTATCCTAAGCATGCTTCTGGACCAGTATCATACCGGTGGCTCCCTACCACACTTACCGGGCTCAACAATGCCCTAGTGAGCCACCCTAGTCCTGATCCGTTCAGGGAGAGCTCAGAGGCTTCCTACATTGCTGTGGCCTTCTACATACCTTAGAAAGCCTCTGGTGCAGCAGCCTAGCTGCATGGCCCAGTGGCTCCTCACTTCTTTAACCGGGCTTGTCAACGCCAAGGTGAGCCACTGTTTCCCGATTCTTTCCAGCATGGTCCAGAGCCATATTTCAGTTGCCGGGGACTTCTAGGATCCCAAGCATGCCTCTGAACCAGTATCTTACCAGTGGCTCCCTACCTCACATACCGGGCTCCACAATGCCCTAGTGAGCCACCCTAGTCCTGATCCATTCAGGGAGAGCTCAAAGGCTTCCTACATTGTTGTGGCCTTCTACATGGTTTAGCAAGCCTCTGGAGTAGTAGCCTAGCTTCATGGCATAGTTGCTCCTCACTTATTTAACCGGGCTAGTCAACGCCCAATTGAGCTACTGTGTCTCTACTCCTTCCAGCATGGTCCCGATCCATGTTTCAGTTGCTGGGGACTTCTAGTATCCTAAGCATACCTCTGGACTAGTATCATACCGGTGGCTCCCTACATCACTTACCGGGCTCTACAACACCCTAGTGAGCCACCCTAGTCCTGATCCGTTCAGGGAGAGCTAGAGGCTTCCTACATTGCTGTGGCCTTCTACATGCCTTAGAAAGCCTCTGGAGCAGCAGCCTAGCTGCATGGCCTAGTGGCTCATCACTTCTTTAACCGGGCTTGTCAATGCCCAGTTGAGCAACTGTGTCCCGATTCTTTCCAACATGGTCCAGAGCCACATTCCAGGTGCTGGGGACTTCTAGGATCTCAAGCATGCATCTGGACCAATATCATACCGGTGGCTCCCTACCTCACTTACTGGGCTCCAGAACGCCCAAATGAGCCACCCTAGTCCTGATCCTTTCAGGGAGAGCTCAGAGGCTTCCTACATTGCTGTGGCCTTCTACATGCCTTAGAAAGCCTCAGGAGCAGCAGCCTGGGTGCATGGCCCAGTGGCTCCTCACTTCTTTAACCGGGCTTGTCAATGCCTAGGTGAGCCACTGTGTCCCGATTCTTTCCTGCATGGTCCAAAGCCACGTTTCAGTTGCTGGGGACTTCTAGGATCTCAAGCATGCATCTGGACCAATATCATACCGGTGGCTCCCTACCTCACTTTCCGGGCTCCACAACTCCCTAGTGAGCCACTCTAGTCTTGATCCGTTCAGGGAGAGCTTAGAGGCTTCCCATATTGCTAAGTCCTTCTACACGCTTTAGCAAGCCTCTAGAGCAGCAACACAGCTACAAGATCTGTGATTCCTCACTTATTTTATTAGGCCCCCTCACAGCGCCCATATCAACACCCATATGGTTACGTCACTTGGGGACTAGAAGCTTACCTTTCTCCCTAGTACTCCTGTGGGAAGGGTGGTGACCTCAACATGAGAAAAGTTCTCCTAATGACCAGTCCTCGATAAAAGCTCATTTACGAAAGGTCGCTCAATTACTTATACCCGTAACTTGGGTCACCTCAGAAGGTTCTACCGATGAAGCCTACGGGGTGAGCATTGACCAATATCTCCTTGAGTATGATCGCTTTGGTGTTCTCCTATGATCGCCTTGGTAGTTTTCCAATGATCTCTTCGGTAGTTCTCATATGATCGACTTTTTCCTATGATCAAAACTAGGAAAGCCTCATGACATTCATGAGGCCTTGGCCGGGCACCACCCCTAGCCAAGAAAGATCTGGTGTTAAAGTGGCCTTAGTTGCCTACCAGGACCATCACTTGAAGACCGGGATTCCTTGCACAGGAATGTCCGATGCCTTGGATTGGGACTACATCCTTTCCAAGAAATGATTATGGTGCTAAAGTGGCCTTATTTGCCTACCATAATCATCGCCTTAAAGCCAGGAAAGCTACACAGCACTCCTAATACCCGGGACCGGATTAATCCCTTTTTAAGGATCACCTCAAGTCCAGGAAAGACCACATGGCATTCCTGTTGCCTTGGCCGGGCACCACCCCTTGCCAAGAAGGGTCTGAGTGTAAGAGCATAGTTGCCATCCAGACCTCGAGACCAGGAAATAGCTAGACAGCCCTCCTGATGCCTTGGTCGGGCTACCACCCCTAAGAAGGGTCTGAGTATAAGAGCATAGTTACCATCCAGACCTCGAGACCAGGAAATAGCTAGACAGCTCTCCTGATGCCTTGGTCGGGCTACCACCCCCAAGAAGGGTCTCAGTGTAAGAGAATAGTTGCCATCCAGACCTCGAGACCAGGAAATAGCTAGACAACCCTCATGATGCCTTGGTCGGGCTACCACCCCCAAGAAGGGTCTGAGTGTAAGAGCATAGTTGTCATCCAGACCTCGAGACCAGGAAATAACTAGACAGCCCTCATGATGCCTTGGCCGGGTACCACCCCCCGCTAAGAAAGACCTGGTGCTAAAGTGGCCTTAGTAGCCTACCAGGATCTTGTTGCCAGTATGTTCGCCAAGCACCAAGATTCCTAGAAAAGGAATGCGAGGTACCCAGATTGTTCAACTTGTGTTTGCCAAGGTACCAAGATTCCTAGAACGGGAATGCGAGGCACCTAAATTCTCCAATGTGTTCGCCAAGGGACCAAGATTCCTAGAAAAGGAATGCGAGGTACCCAGATTGTTCAACATGGGTTTGCCAAGGTACCAAGATTCCTAGAAAAGGAATGCGAGGTACCCAGATTTTTCGACATGGGTTTGCCAAGGTACCAAGATTCCTAGAAAAGGAATGCAAGGTACCCAGATTGTTCGACTTGTATTCGCCAAGGTATCAAGATTCCTAGAAACGGAATGCAAGGTACCCAGATTGTTCGCCATGTGTTCGCTAGGGTATAAAGGTTCCTATAATGAAAATGCGAGGTACCCAAATCCTACAATGTGTTCACCATGTGTTCACCAGGGTACCAAGGTTCCCAGAATGGGAATGAGAGGTACCCAGACTCTAGGAGTACCAGGAACCCGTAAACAGGAATGCAAGGTACCTAGAATCACCGAAGCCAAGAGTGCTGCGAGCGTTTTATCTTTTCAAGTAATAGCTACAAGTAAGAAACGACGAGAAAAATTCTTCAAGCAGTACAAGATCCTGACGCCAACCCCAACTTAATAGCGGTGTTCAAGTCAAGGGGGACTTCTGTTAACAGTGTTTTTTGGCAGGGGTCCAAAGAAGAATTTTCCACCAAGTAACCACCTGGTAGGGACCATTCCCAGCTCCCAGGTATCTAGCGGGATCGATACCTCGACCTTAAAGGAATCAATACTTGGTAGGGCCAGAACCTCGACTACCTATCTACCTAGGTGAAGCGCTAGAGATACGAACCAAAAAGAGTAGGTATCACACTATGTATCTACTCTAAAGCTGGTACCACGATACCCCATACTTGGTACCTCACGGTACCTGGTACCTCTCTTATGGAATCCAGGTACCTCAACATACTCCTAGTACCCGAGTATCTCGATAGCGGCCTAGCACCTAGGTACCTCGACATCTACCCGGTACCTGGGTACCTCGCTATCCACCCAGAACCCGTCCAAGATAGGTATCCTATCCACCCCAAACAGGTATCCTACTCGTCGAGCAGGAAGAATGGTACCATGAAGATACTAGCATGCTAGAACAAGTGCCATGCCAGCGAGAAGAGACTGGTACACCAGAATACCTCGCCTGAAGGGAAGAAGCATGCAACACCATCTAACCTCATTAATGGTCATTCAAAATTCCATTAATGAGGGAATCAGTCAACTCCATTAATGACCATTCACAATGCCATTAATGAAGGAATCAGTCAACTCCATTAATGGCCATTCACAATGCCATTAATGAAGGAATCAGTCAACTCCATTAATGGCCATTCACAACACCATTAATGAAGGAATCAGTCAACTCCACTAATGGCCATTCACAACGCCATTAATGAAGGAAGCAGTTAACTACATTAATAGCCATTCATAATGCCATTAATGAGAGAATATTAAACTCCATTAATGCCGTATCAACATTCCTTTGATTACGTATTAATTAATGGAGTGGGCAACAAGAATGAGACATATAAATATGACTGAGTTCTCTCCAAGGAGGAGGTGGAGTCCAAAAGACAGTAACCACAGCCTATAGCTGGGTTCGAACGATAAAGAGAGTTCACCAGCTCAGGGTCTAACTTCGTCACCATGCTCGGGCTCCAATCGCAGAACTCATGTCTGATATCTCAACTCTCCGATGGTCACCAATATACCTCTAAGCTCTCTCATATCTCCAAGGTGTCTGCAATCCTAGATTTCGCCCACTTCTTCACCAGAAATACAGTTTGACATCTCCTATCATTGTATCGACTATTGTATATGTCAATTTTCTCCATGAATGTATCGGAACCTAGTGGTATCCCTCCAACGGTGACCTACCAGGTCCCGAATTATATTTATGTAAGCTCTCCAGAGCACCTCTCGAGATATATAAATATAAAGAAGGATCTTTCTCCTTCCTATGAATACTACCTGGGGGTTTTTCAGCATGTGATCAATTGTGATGCTTTTTCCCCCTAGGTCAGTCCACCTCTACCAAATGAGTTGTCATTCTCCCTTTTATCTCATTCGTTATGCAAGTATATGATCTAGGTACCGACATCGCTGGTCCTAGCCCTCATGTACCTTTCTTTGCTCGTTATCTAGGTCGGTGAGTTATGGAAGGCACCTAGAGAGGTAACCAGGTACCTGGATCAGATACTTAGACTAGGTACCAGCCTACTACACCAGATGGGCGGGATGATGGTTCTCCTACCTACCTCGCCCTCACCTTGCCTCTCTCAGCTATACAAGAGCCACGGTACCTCGAGGTACCTACCACACCTCTACCTCTAGGGTAGTGGGTTGAGGGCGTTAATTGAGATTTTCACCCAAGTGAATTTTTCCGTTAACAGTTCTCCTCTGATAACTGTTGGTCCTGATCAATGGTTATCTGCACACACTGCTTAGCCAGCGCTGCTGGGTTGGTGGACACTGCATAACATTTGCACACAGCATGTTGGTCTCCTCGCACTTCGCCTACCTTGTCCCCTACTGGGAATTTTAGGACTTTATGTTAGATCGATAGGACACCCTTGAGGGCAGACATGTAAGGTCTCCCAAGGATGGCGTTGTAGGTAAACGGGGTGTCTACCATGACGAAGTCTGTCATTAGGTTCTGCTGGAGCAGTGTTGTCCCTACTATCACTGGTAGGATCATGGATCCAGTGGGGATCAGCGAGTCTCTTGTGAATCTAAACAGTGGAGTAGTGCAGCTGTTGTAACAAGGTCTCTAAAGCACTCTTGAAGAGAATATCAACGTTGCTACCAGTATCAATTAAGACGCGATGGACCAAATTGTTTTCCATTTGCACAGTGATGACCATGGGGTCATCATGGGGCTGCACAGTGTTGTACACATCCTCCTCAGTAAAGATGATCTGGGATGATGGAGGAAATTGGTGCGATCCTTTGGTAATCTTGAAAATATTTTCGCCTGCATCTAACCTGGGCACCTTCCTAGCCTGGTTCTTTCTGGAATTGTTGGATGTTCCCGCCAGGGTAGGACCTCCACTAATTATGTGGACTATGTGGATCTGTTCCATCAGATCCTTCCCTTTCATTTTTCTCTTCTCTTCGAATATTTTAATCTCTGCTTATACCTCCTTCTCGGTGTGAATGCTATCGCGCACCTGTTGGAAAAATTCCACCAAACAACCTCCCCTTACTAAGGCCTCAATCTGGTTACGCAACCTGTAGCATTCTGATGTGTTATGACCCCCGTCCTCGGGGAAATCACAATACTTGTAGTAGTTATGTTGATCGGCTGGTGCTTTTATTGGACCAGGCTTCCTAAGGAGTTCTTTGTCGAGGATGGCAAGGTAGATGGTCTCGAAAGATGCGTTCAGAGGGTTATAGTGGGAGTATCCCCTTTCCTCTCTATCTATCTGTGCTATCTCTCTAGGCGGAGGTATAGCCCTAGGAGGAGTCTTCCTGACTGGGCATCGGTTCCTCAGAGGCTGGTAAGGTGGCAACCGAAAGTAGACTTATTGGGAGGTTTTTTCTGATTTTTCTAAACCGGCGCGGACTTGGGCGCCTCCTTCTTCTGGCGCTTGGTAGTCCTCATATCATCGTGCTCCATCTTGACTCAGAGCTGTTCATCTATTTCCACCTGCTCTAGAGCTCTATTGTAGGCCTCATGGTAGGTGTCCGGAGGATGCTTGGTGAAGGATCTGAAAAGCCTGCATGCCCATAGATTTATTCTGAAATTGGCCAAGCTCTCTTTTTTCGTGAAGACCCCCATTTGGATAACTTCTTTGTGAAATCTCTCCACATAAGCTCTGAGTGATTCACCCCGCTCCTGGATCACATATTAGAGGTGAATGGGATCCTTGTGGGCAGGTTTGATGCCTTGGAACTGGGCATAGAAGTCGGTGGCTAACTTAGTGAATGAGTCGACACTCCCTGCTTATAGCTTTCTGAACCATGTCTTGGCATAGTCAGTTAGTGTGGTAGGGAGCATCCTACACATGGCGGCCCTGGTAGCATTCATGACCTCCATCTGTTGAACAAAGCTCTCTAGGTGGCTTAAAGGATCTTCAGTTCTAGAGTACTTATCGGTTGGCATCTTGAACTTGGGGGGTAGCTCTGCCTCCCCGATTCTCCTTGAGATGGAAGCACTCATTTCTCCCAAGGATCCTTCTGATTTTCCCGGTGCTTGCCCCTTTTTAACTCCTGGATCTCTTTTTCCATTCTAGCTACTTAGTCCTAGAGTCGCTTATTGCCACCATTTTGGGATTCCACCTCAGATTCCCTATCGCCAGATCCCTCTGATGTCGCGTAGGTATTATCCATATTCTCCCCTCAGGAAAGGTCTTCCCCGATGCTTTTATTGCTAACTCCCGCCACGGATCGAGGCCGCCTCCTGGTTGCTTCTTGCTGAGGCTGTCTAGAAGAAGCTTCTGGTTGCACCGGGTGGTGGCGCTCCTTAGGTAGGAGATCGATGGCGGACCTCGCCCGTCGGGGCTGATATCCTGTAGGTTGTCCTAGAGTCGGGGGTATGGGCCTGAGTCTATCATGGACCGATGGCATCGGAGGCATGGACCCAAGCCTGTCATGGATCGGCACATGAGGTGATGGTCCTAACCTGTCGAAGGAAAGTACCCTGGTATTTTGCCTATTAGCATCTCCCCTGGTATCTGGTACCGCGGGCTGGCTCGTACTACCATTAGCGACCATTCAGAGGCGGATACTCTCTGTGAAGGCCGTGACATATTGGTCCAAATTGGCAAGTCCAGCTGCTGGGGTGATAGGCACCTAGAGAGTAGCTCGTGCGGTAGCTGATGGCTTCAAGGCGGGTTTACCACCCTTTCCTCCTTTCTTTGGCTTCTGACCCTTCTGGGTTGAAGCGTTTGACTGGTGTCCCAACGGGTCG
Organism: Dipteronia sinensis; assembly: GCA_033220585.1. Classification (NCBI taxonomy): domain Eukaryota; kingdom Viridiplantae; phylum Streptophyta; class Magnoliopsida; order Sapindales; family Sapindaceae; genus Dipteronia; species Dipteronia sinensis. Next base: position 32,574,768 of record CM065640.1, on the reverse strand, counting down.
AGATGATCCTGAGAGGATCAGAGCTTCATTTTGATAATGCAATAAGAAAACGAGACACAAGGGCTTTCTTATAGGCTGTGGTGTTTCCCACAAACGGCGCTGAAAAGTGTTAACCCACTACCGGTGGACAGTAGCGGGATTGGTACCTTCGGTACCAGGGTCCCTCTTCGTGGTTGACGACAGAAAAAAAATGAGAAATGAACAACAGATAAAGGAGGACCATGAAGATACGTAAAGTACTATTTTATTGAATGAGTACTATAGTTGTAATTACAATACATACATTCCTCTTATATCGCTCTCTTTTTCTCTTACACATAAAGGTGGTGGAACCTTCGTTTAAGTCAATAAGTGGATATAGTCTTCCAGTGATTGTCAATGGACTCTCACTAGCTTCAGAGAATTCAAAGGGAATTCCTCTGAGAATTAATCTCTCTTTTCTGGCGACAAGAAATGATTTTTTGACCCCCTTCTTTACCCTTCAAGGCTATATATATAGACTTCCCAGAAAATCCCCTCAGAATCAAGTCGTATTGATAAGGATTATAGAGAATCTTATTTTAGGCTTTGAGAGGCGTTGAGTAGGGCTAAAGGCGCAGGATTTGATCTCGTTGATCGTGGTCATATTTAAACTCATATTCTGTTCACTGTTTGGTCTCATTTATGGCGCTTTAAATGGTGAGGGAGTCAATCCTTTCTGCTCGCGTTATTTGGAGGTGAATCCTGGTTCGTCGTCTTGGTAATATGGCTCACTGATGTACTAACTTGACTTGCTGGCATGATGCTCATTCTACTCTTCCTGACGACCTTGTAGTGGTATTTGCCCTGCGAGATGGATAGAATGCCTATCCTGATTGGATTCTGGGCTAATGTTGAGGTGTTTTGGAATATTGGGCGCCAGCCTGCGGTACCGAGATACCATGAGGGAAGTAATAAGTACCTGCGAGGTACTAGAAGCGTGATACTGTGATACCCCTTCCACCTGGTGCTAGTATGGATGTGCAGCGAGGTACCTGATCTATCTGGTTACCTGTCTCTGGTGCTTCTTCAGGGTAGATAGGTAGTAAAACTTCAGGTTGCTTCCATCGAGATTTCCGTACTAGCTCTGTTACGTACGTGGGAGCCGTGATAAGTTCCTACCAGGAAGATAGGTGGTGGAAAATTCTCCTTTGGACCCTTACCAAATAACTCTTGTTAACAGAAAAATTCACTCGGGGTGAAAATCTCAGTTAACACCCTCACTCACTACTGGTAGCAGCGGCGGGGTAGGTACCTTCGGTACCAGGGTCCCTCTTTTAGTATTATCGAGGTCGAGTGGCCAAAGAATGGATAAAGGACACAAAAGGACTGGGAAAAGTAAAAGGAACACTGTTTTATTTAATCAACTACTACCATAGGTTTACAATATGAGTATGTACATATCTATCACCCTTTTTCACTCTTTTACACACGATGGAGATGGAGAAAACGTACGTGTCGATAAGTGGATTTTTCTCCAGTTATTGCCAATGGACTCTCACTGGCTTCCGGGAATCTCCTAGGATCTCTCTTTCGTTCTGGTGATCAAGAATCTTCCAAAAGTCCCAAATCCCTTTTTCCTTACCTTTCAATGCCGTATATATAGTACTCCCCTAATCTCCTCAAAATTTGGTCGTTTTTAATGAAGATTACAGAGAGTCTTATTTTAAGCGTTGAAAGGCAATCGCGTGGAGCAGAAGGCGCGGGATTAGATCCCGTTAATCAATGGTGAATTCAAATTATGATTCGATCGACCATAGGGTCATTGATGGCTCTTTATTTTGGCGATAGAGTCAACTTTTCTTCTTTGTGGAGTTTGATGGCGATGGAGTCAACTTTCCTTCTTCGTGGAGCTTGGAGGGAGATTCTGATTGTGAGTTCTGATGGAAGGTAGCGCTGACACCCCATTTTGATGAACTGGTTCTGCTTCCTACTTGAATGGTGCTCGTGTCTTCATGTTCCCTATCGTATTGCCTGGGAGGTAAGGTACTTGCCTTGGAGGAGCTCCGGATGATCATACTGAGTATCAGGCGAGAGTCGAGGTAACACCAAGGTGGATATCGAGGTAGCACCGAGGTAGGTATGGAGGTACCTGATACCCTGATCAACGCCGAGATGCTTGCGGGGTGCTGGGAGTGCGAGCTATCCTCGTGCTAGTCTTGAGCTGGTATCAGGAGCTTCAGTAGGGCTAGATACATACTTTTGGGGATGATATCCAATTTAGATAGATAGGTAGTCGAGGTCCTGACCTCATCAAGTATCGGCTTCATATAGGTAGTGGTATGAATCTCACTGGTTATCTTGAATATCAAGATGATCCTTCCTAGATAGATTCTCATTGGAAAATTCTCCTTTAGTCCCTTGCCAGAAAAAATTGTTAACAGAAGTCCCCCCTGACTTGAACACCAGTATCGGGTTAGGATTGGAGTCAGGATAGATAGAACTTGGAGAATTTTTTGTAACGTCTCATAGTAGGGAATCTTTTCTTTGCACGCTGATTTACATTCCACGTGGCTGATCAAGGTAAGCCGAATTAAAAAGGGAAAATTTAGAGGCCCACGTTTCTCGAAACCGATCCCTCCATGTCACCGATTTTACCGCGGCATTAATCACTCTTTCTGCCCGTTACAAGTAATCATCCCTATATAAACTCTGGTGCCTTCGCAAGTGATTCTTATCAAGCAAACTTCCTGATTGAGATTTTCTAACAAAAAGAAAAACCTAGCCTCAACCTTCAACTTCTCCCTTTTGTCTAGAAATCACTCTCTGAAACTGTCATTATGTCTTCACCTGGTGGCGATAGCATTGAGCAGCTCTTCGACGGCGTCGCGGTGTCTAGCGGGAGCCTCACCGCTAGGAAAAATGGTTTACGATAGCAGCGACAGCGGGGATGACGTTCCCTTTCAACGTTGTCGTTCCAACCGAACATCGCAATCGGGACAGGCTTCTCAAACAATCTTGAGACTCCGGTGGATGTTTACTAGGAGTCGAGTGAGGAAGTAGGTGCCATCGGGATTGGTGGGAGACGGGCCGGTGAAGTTACTGACACTGCTGGAAGGGTACTTGCCCTCCCCTACGAATACAGGTGCATCCCTGACTTGTCCAGTACCTTGGACACCGTGGCGCGCTTACGGAGGGTTTTCAAAATCCCTAAGGATATCGCGATCGCTATACCTCTGAAATGGTATGATGTGTATACCCCTAATCGCGGCGAGCTTCCAATTCATGCAGTGGCCTTCGATAGTGGAGTTAGGTTACCTCTTCACCCTACCTTACGTAGGGCGATGTACGCATTGCAGCTCGCCCCTTTTCAGCTACCACCGGGGTTTTGGAGGCACCTGGTAGGGTTCCTGGTTTTATGGAGGGAGCAATGTGCGAGAGAAAACATTGATCGGGAACCGGGAGCTGACGAGCTCAGATATGTGGTTCAAATTGCTGCCAACGCCCCGGGTCCCAAGGGTCAGTTCTATGCTCGGGCCAAGAACAACCTGAAATTTATTGTACCAGGAGCCATGAAAAAGGATAACTCCTGAAGGGAGGAATGGGTCGTTGTCAAGGGCGAAAGGGGCAGCTCGGTTTACATCAGAGGAACCGAATTTGAGGTTCCTACCTGCTTTAGCGGGAGACCCTCATTAGAGAAGGGTAAGCTCTCTACTGAGTCAAAGAGGATCTTGAAGGCCATTATGGCCAGGAATTATATCAACCTGCAGTATCCTGCCTTGGATGCCTTTGATGCAGGGAGGGTGGAGTATTCCCATCGTATTTTCGACGCATTCCCTGGTAAATGTCTCTCTGATATCCCTTTCGTTGTACTACTTCATTAACTTTGTTGATATTAACTTGTGTTGTTTGTAGTTTCAGCAATATCTCCATCAGTTCCTGAGGTGGAGACCCACCAAGCAGGTGGTACTGTTGATTCTCCACCATCTTCCCCTGTCAGGATTCCAATCAGTTCCGATCTTGATGCACGGGTTGGAGTACCTACTGGAGGGGTTAGAGTACCTACTGGCTCTGATAGGAACCCGGTCGGGGTATCAGGATCGCCGGCTCCCCCTCTTCCTACCTCGGCTAGGTAGCTGGAGGCTTTTACAACCAGATTAGGGAGGTATCGAGGTTCTTCCAGCCGGGTGCAAGAGGTTTCACCCCTCAGACCAGTTAATGTTGCAGCAGCCATTGATGCTGGTGCCTCAGCTACTTCTGCTTCTCCCATTATGGCATCTGGTCAGCCTAAACCGATCGAGAAAAACTCTGATTCCGCTATGAAGAACATGTCGTACCTCGAGATGAGGCGCGGTCAAGGTCGAAAGACAGCAACCAGGATGAAGTTCTGGCCCACTTAGTTGTTTCCTGCCCAGGTGGGGGGCTAGATGTCATGACCGCCATGCCGACTGAGCTTCTAATTAGAAGGGGGTCTGCCCTTCTAGCTGAGGTAAGCTGTCTTATTTTAATCCTTTGTTCAGGTAAGAGGTTAAGAATATTCTGACAAGTGCATTGGTTTTGTCAAGCTTTTAAATTCAATGTGGCCATGAGCCAATAGTTTGGCCTCCTTCTGGAGCAAGTCAGGGGTGCTACAGTGGAGCTGGAGAGGTCTAAAGAGGAGCTTGCTAAGGCTGCTCAGGGAATGGAAGTTCTAAACCAGTCGCTGGCAAAAACCCAAAAGGAAGCCGACGAGGCGAAGGTTGACAGGGAGAGGATGCAGCATGCCCTGGATATGGAGAAGCTCAGGTCCCTCCGTCGCAAGGAGGAGAGGGATATTATGAAAGAGAGAGTAATGGAGCTAGAGAAATAAATCCAGTCCCTTCGAAGTAGCGTAGCCAATCTAGATGCCCAGGTAGACACCGCCTTCGGGGACGGTTACTTTTTTACTGGCTACCAGGTGGCTCTAGCTCTCCCTCCTCCGTTTGATCTAAGTGACATCGTTGGCTGGAATCGGGAGGAGATCATGCCAAGGGCTGCTGAACTAGCTAGGGCAGCGCCTTCTGATGTGGCTGGACCCCCCCAGGTTGCTGGAACCAGTAGAGTGGTTGAAGGGGCCGACCAGAATTCTATCTCTCTTCTTTCACCAAGCAATGCCGGAGTAGCTCCCAGTTCGGAAGATCCTGAGGTTGGCGTGGTACAAACTGGAGGAAAGGTTCTTGCCTCCTCTGCTCCTCCTGTAGAATCTGTCAGGGAGGTAGGAGATCGGCCTGCTACTGATGATGGTGGAGCCGCCCTGCCTGTCTCGTCTTCTGACCCTACCCAGGAAAAGGAAGGTCAGGCTGCTCTAATCGAGGAAATTGGAGGGGAGCTTCAAGGAGGTCCGTCTCCAATGGAAATTCTGGTTACTGTAGGTGCTCAGGAAGCAAGCGGTGCTCCATCCAATACTGAAGGAGGGGAAACCATAACTGATGGAGCTGGCTAGGAGACGGCCACTCAGGAGCAGGAGGATGCTTGATCCAGCTTGATACCTTAATCAGTAGCACCTAGATAATGTTATCTTTTTGTTGCCCGTGATCAGGGAATGGGCTCCCCAGTTTTAGTAATGAGAACTTCTTTGTTTTTCTTGAATTCGTGCGTGTATAGTTTATCACATCCCAGGTTGAAACGCTTGTTCCGGGATGATTCTTAGTACCCAGGTGGGAATTTGGTGATCCGGGAGTTAATACCACGAATGGTCTGGGAAAAGTACCAAGACCTCAACCGGTCATAGATCTGGGCGCTTCATTTTTTACGGGTTTCCATGTAGGCATTATTAGTTCGGATTTTGTATTCAACTGTCCTTCCAGATGTCGATCCAGGATAGGTTCGATTATCCCGATCATTAAGCCTTGGGGGGAAAGCACACTTCGTGAGGCTTCCCTTTCCCGTGTATCGAACGTTGTGTACATAAATGACTTTATCCTCTCATTTTCGATATTCGATCTTTCCCTTTATAAATACCCCTTATTTATTAGATGGGTCTTCAAACAATCCCTTTTTCTTTTGTAGCAGGCAGTCTCCATAGGTTGACCGATGATCGTCGTATCACCTGACATTGTGGGAGGAAGAGGAGATGTCGGCTCTGTGACTGGCAGGATGCTTGGTATTGTGGAAGGAGTTGTACTTGGTGGATTTAATTACTAGAGGAACAGGGAAAGTAGAGATTCCCAGGATTAGGATGAATGGTGGGCTCTGATGCTGTGGCCTTGCCAATGGTGTAGGCATTACCCGGTCGAGCCACGGCTTTGTGCCCCGTTGCATCTTGGACGTGGGGAGGGGGGGAGATCCTTATTCCCTTCTTATTCTTACTGATCCCAACACAGCCTCTGCTCCTACCTCCGGGGTTCGTGGCAACACCGTCAATATAGATTATGATTTAAATCAATGTTGCTAGGTAGGCAGATCTAGTAAGTAGGTGAGAGGTTAGAGAGGGAACTGGCTATTTCAGACCTCCAATTTATTTTCTTGTTTCTTTCTTTCTTGTATCTTGTATGTAGCTTAAAATAAGGGCAGGGTTCCCCGATTTGATCAATGAAAAGAAAAACTCACTTCCATCTATATCTGTCGATTTAATTTAGTCACACGCTTCTGATTGTAGCATAGACTCGGGCAAGAGTCCCCAGCATAAACTTGACTTAATCAAAACTTGGTAACTTATAAAATCTGATGAGAATAAAGCAGTTGATCGGTACCATGGTACCTCGCACTCCAGTTCTGAGAGTCTTGGCAGTTTGGCGAGTAGTTTGGCGAAACTAGGAACCTCGTCGAATGATTGAGTACCTAGCTTTCCAGTTCATGGAACCTAGGTCTGCAGGGAAGTATTCTGGCGAAACTGGGTACCTCGCTCCTTTATTTGTAGGAGCTTCGGTGCCTTGGCAAATAAAAAATTTGGTGAATCTCAGTACCTCGCTTTCCTGTTTTTAGGAATCTTGGAACTCAGGCGAAAACGGTGGCGTACGAGGTACCTTGCACTCATGTTTGTAGGAATCGTGGTATCCTGGCGAAAACAATTGGCGAATAAACACTAGCAGCAAGATCCAGGTAGGCAACTAAGGCCACTTTAGGACCTGGTCTTTCTCGGCAGAGGGTGGTGCCCGGTCAAGGCCTTGATCTAGCCGGCAACTATGCTGTTACTATCCAGATCCTTCTTAGCGAGGGGTGGTGCCCGGCCAAGGTCTGATCCATCGGGCAACTATGCTCTTACGTACTGGATCCTTCCTAGCGGGGAGTGGTACCCGACCAGGGCAACAGGAAGGCCATATGGTCCTTCCTGGTCTTGAGGCGATCATACTTGGGTACCTTGCAATCCTATTTGTAGGAATCTTGGTATCCTGGCGAAAACAATGGCGAATAAACACTGGCAACAAGATCCAGGTAGGCAATTAAGGCCGCTTTAGCACCTGGTCTTTCTCGGCGAGGGTGGTGCCCGACCAAGGCGTTGATCTAGCTGGAAACTATGCTCTTACTATCTAGATCCTTCTTAGCGGGGGGTGGTGCCCGGCCAAGGTCTGATCCATCGGGCAACTATGCACTTACGTACTGGATTCTTCCTAGCGGGGGGTGGTACCCGGCCAGGGCAGCAGGAAGGCCATATGGTCTTTCCTTGTCTTGAGGAGAACCTCCTAGATGGACTGATCCGATCTAGAGTATCTGGAGTGCTATGTAGCTTTCCTGGTTTTATGGCGATCCTCCTGGAGGGATCTATCCGGTCCAGAGCATCAGGGATGCTATGCAGCTCTCCTGGTCTTAAAGCGACAATCATGGGGAATTCAATTGGCGACGTAAAGCAGGTGGATGTAGACAAATGTAGGCAGGAGCAAATGGAGAAGGAAAACTTCTTTATTGATGATCAAAGAAAAAAGGAATACAAGTACTCACGACTACTAATATCTTTTGACAGTCGTTTAGGAATAATCCTGGCCGACTTGCCTTGCATAATTTATAGGTAGAATCTCTTGAGATGATCAGCATTCCAAGTGTGGTCTACTGGATGTACGTCCATATTATTCAACTTGTAGGCCCCTGATGAGAAGGTTTTTTGCCGTCATAAAACCGTCCGTCAAAACAATTTATAAAACTTATGCGATGCGTTCACAAGTATAAATACAAGCAAAGCAGCAAGCACGGGTGTCGTCCACTGAGATCGGGGTAGCGGTGACAAGATTAGGATTAATATAACTAGCAAGCATAAAAGTAAAGTGATAGTGAATAAAGATACAATATAAACTAAACTATGAAAGCAAATAAATGGGATGACAATGGAGGGATGAATGAATGATGATGGAACTATGGAGTTGATGGACTCGTAAGTGAATATTGGGGCAATTGCAACAAACTCTCAATTAAGCACGTTTTGACAAATGTAACCAACCTAGGGTGTATAGTGTTGGTATATATCTCTAGCAAGAGGTCAACCTAGGATGTATAGCGAAGACCTCATACTAGCGATTAATCCCTCTTAAGCAACCAACAATGGCTAGTTACTCAATTAGGACTTGTTCCATGAATGCTCATCTATCTAGCTATGGCTCAACCTATTACTAATGTAGCCATCCTAGGGTGTATAGTGATGGCTTCCAATTCCCTCACAAGTGGCCGACCTAGGATGTATAGTGAAGGCCACCCGGTTGGGATTGGATGAGGCTCGAGGTTATCAACCGAATTCTACTCGAAGGTTAGTTCTCGTAAAATCACTAAAGTAGCCAACCTAGGGTGTATAGTGGAGGCTTCTAATTCTCTCACAAGTGGCTAACCTAGGATGTATAGTGAAAGCAACTAATTCGAGATTAGATTAAGAGCATGGTTATAGAGCCGGATTTCCGAAAATCCTTCCATTCAATGGAGCATAAGACAACCTAATTGCCTACTCAAGTAATCCAAATCAATCATGCTAAGAGAGTGTATCCAAGCAAGTCAATAATGGAAATCAATACAAGCAATGGAATGTAACATAGAGATAGAATAAATATAACACATAGAGTTTATTTACAAAGCCCAAATATCCAGCAAACAAATAACATCAACCCCATAGTGGGGTATTTTAGCTACTCATGTTCTATTACAAACAAATAAACTAGGAGAGAGAGTAGAGATAACCCTTGAAGATTGATCTCCTTCCTTGAAGCTTGAATCCAATTCTCCTAGTTGCCTTTGATTGAGTAGAGATGGTTTGGATGATAAGGAGATGTGTTACTAGCTTAGAATACAAGTGTTGGGAGGTATGGTTATCTTTTGGTTCGTTCCCATCATTTTCTATTTATAGAGGATGGGAAAATAGGTCACTTAAGCTTGAAACCAGAAGCTGTCGCGCTCGGAGTGCGGGTGGAGTGCGGTTGAATTACCCGCACTGTAAGGGTTTTCTTCATCTTCAGGTCTGATCTGGGCAATAGTCCGGGTGGAGTGCGGTTAGATTACCCGCACTTGACCCGCACTTGACTCGCACTTTACTCGCACTTCCCTGTCAGGTGCAAAATCTACCTTCTGTCTTGAGCAACAGTGCGGGTAGAGTGCGGTTGGATGACCCACACAGTGCCCGCACTCTAATGTCAGGTACAACTCTGCTCTTCTGTTCTTGGTGATAGTGCGGGTAGAGTGCGGTTTGCTGACCCGCACAGTACCGGCACTCTAACGTCAGGTGCAACTTCAACTTCTCTGGTTTGGCATTAGTGCGGGTTAAGTGCGGTTGGATGACCCGCACTATACCCACACTTTATCTGTTCACTTGCATCCTGTCCCGGTTATGGACATGAGTGCGGCTGGAGTGCGGTCAGAGTGCGGTTGCAACCCGCATTTGACCCGTACTTTACCCGCACTGTAGTGATGCGTATGATCCTTTGTCTTTCCTTTTTGCCCCTTTTCTGCCGGAACCACCGTAAAGTGCTTCTAACACCCGAATTACAACCATTGCCTGCTATTAGCACAAACGAGCCTATTAGACATGAAAGACATAAAATATATAGAAAATACATCCGAGAACGAGGCAAAGGAATAGGAATGAGGGCCGAAATATACAACAATTTAGGCACGATCAGCCCCACCCTGGACCACCATTTTGATTAGGTAAGGACCTTCCCAATTAGATGATAGCACTCCGTCTGACCTCTTCCGGGTATTCTGGGTAACCTTTCTGAGCACCATATCCCCTTCCTTGAAGCTTCGACATCTCACTTTCTTGTTAATGTAACGAGCAATCCGGTTCTGGTAAACCCTTACTCTTTCGGCTATCCTGTCCTGCTTCTCCTCTAGGAGGTCAAGGCTGGCCCTCAGCTTGTCCTCATTTCTATCGGGGTCAAAATATTACACCCGGAAGGAGACGAGCTTGTGCTCTATAGGAAGCATGGATTCTACCCCGAAAGCTAGCGAGTAAGGGGTTTCTCCCGTACCGGTCCTCTTGGTGGTGCGATATGCCCATAGTACGTCCGGAAGTTCATCAGCACATCTTCCTTTCTTCTGCTGAAGTTTTTTCTTGAGGAGCTTCTTGATGATTTTGTTTGTGTCCTCTACTAGGCCATTAGTCTGGGGGTGCGCCACGGACGCGAAGCGGAGTTCAATCCCCAAACTTCCACAGAATTCCTGAAATCTGGCGTTGTCGAACTGCTTACCCAAATCCGTGATGATGACCATCGGAGTCCCAAATGGTCAAACCACATTTTTCTTGATGAACTCTGTTGTGTTTGCTTTAGTAATTATGGAGAGAGGTTCTGCTTCCACCCACCTGGTGAAGTAATCAATAGCCACGATTGCATGCTTCTGCTGACCTGGCGCAGTTGGGAGAGGTCTAGTTAGGTCCACTCCCCAGAATACAAACGGATACGGCGAGCTGATGGTTGATAACCGTTCTGGAGGTAGGTGATGTAGGTTGGCCATTTTCTGACACGGTTCACAAGACTGTACGAACTACCTTGCGTCATGGTACAAAGTCGACAAGAAATATTCTATGCGTAGCACCTAGTAAGCCAATGCTTCTCCTCCGATATGATTTCCACAGTCTCCGGAATGCACTTTCCTTAACGCCCAACTCACATCCTCAGGATGTAGGCATCTGAGCAAGGGGAGTGATCTACCTTTGCGGTAAAGGTGCCCCTCTATCAAGCAGTATCAAACCGAGGTTCTTTTGATCTTGCGAGCTTGATCGGGGTTTTCTGGGAGCTTTTCTGATTGAAGGTATTCCACGATAGGATCCATACAGCATTGAAATCGCTCCACGGGGTTTACTTCTTTGCCTTCAGAAATGTTTGATACAGTGATTACCTGGAGCGAAACTCCTTTCGGCAGCACTTTTCCTCTACTGGCAGCTATCTTGGCTAGTACGTCAGCTCGATGATTCTACTGCCTAGGTATCTGCTCGATCCTGAAACCCTTAAAGCGAGGCAACATCTCTTGCACTTTTTCGAGATAGGCTATCATGTTATCCCCCTTGGCCTGGTATAAACCAGTTATTTGGTTGACTACCAGCTGTGAATCACATTTGGCAAGGAGGTAATCAGATTCCAGCTCTATTGCCGCTCTCATCCCTACTAACAAGGCCTCATATTCAGCCTCATTATTGGTGGTGTTAAACCCGAATCTGAAACAATGGCAGCATTCGACTTTCTCTGAGTCTGTTAGGATGACCCCACCTCCACTTCCTGCTTGATTTGATGCTCCATCAATATACAGGATCTAGATGTTTCGATCAATGGTCCAATCTGCAGGCTCTTGTTCCTTTGAAAGAGCTCGAATCGGGCTCGGGGGAGCGCCCTTATCGTGGATCGTACTGAATTCTACCACGAAATCTTCAAAAGCCTGAGCCTTGATGGTAGTCCTGGCTTTGTATTTGATGTCGAACTGTGTAAGCTCAAGGGCCCACATCACGAGTCTTCCTAACACATCCGACCTTTGAAAAAACTATTGCAAAGGTTGATCAGTAACTACCACTATGGTGTGAGCAAGGAAATAAGGGCTGAGCTTTCTGGCTGCTACTACCAGTACAAAGGTGAGCTTTTCCAGGAGAGCGTAGTTCCTTTCTGATTTGGTTAGGGCGCGGCTCACATAGTAGACAGGGCGCTGGGCTCTATCTCCGCATTCTTTCACTAAAGCTCCACTGGCGGCGGTTTCAGACACTGCCAGGTATAACTGTAGTTCTTCTCCTAGTACCGGGCTAGCTAGCATGGGCGGGCTAGCGAGGTACTCTTTTAATGACTGGAAAGCTCGCTCGCTGCCTTGGTCCCATTTCATGTTCTTCCCTTGTTTAATTGCCTTGAAGAACGGGATGCACTTGTCAGTGGACCGCGATATGAAACGGTTCAGGGCTGCGATTCGTCCAATCAAACCCTGCACTTGTCTGAGTGAGGTGGGAGATTCAAGATCCAGGATGGCTTTGATCTTTTCAGGATTAGCTTCAATTACTCTCTCGTGGACCAAGAATCCGAGAAATTTCCCAACTGTAACCCCGAAGGTGCATTTAGCCGGATTCAGACGCATCTGATTTTCCCTGACTATCTGGAAAGTCTGGCGGAGGTGGTCTTGGTGATGTTCAGCTATCTGAGACTTCGTGATCATATCATCGATATATACGTCCATCGACTTCTCTATTAGTCCCTTGAATAAGCGGTTGACCAGGCACTGGCAGGTAGCTCCAGCGTTCTTGAGCCCGAAGGGCATAACTCTGTAGCAGTACAGGCCCTACCCGGTTATGAAACTGTTCTTATCCTGGTCAGCTGGGTGCATCAGGATCTGGTTGTATCCTAAGAAGGGGTCCATAAAGCTTAGGAGCTTGTTGCCCGTGGTTGAATCTACCAGTTGGTCGATCTTCGGTAGCGGGAAGCTATCCTTCGGGTAGGCACGGTTGAGATCTGTGTAGTCGACACACATGCTCCACTTCCCGTTTTCTTTGGTTACCATGACTATGTTGGCAATCCATTCGGGGTACCGAGACTCCCTAATGAACTCTGCCTTTAGTAGTTTGTGTACCTCCTCTTGCACCGCAGCATTTCTTGCTTGGTTGAAATGCCTTCTCTTCTGCTTGACTGGCTTGAAGATGGGATCCACCGCTAACCTATGTGTTGCTAAGGCAGCAGGTATTCCCGGCATCTCCTCATGACTCCATGCAAAGATGTCGTTGTATTCTCGTATGAGCTTTATCAGAGCCTCTTTTACCTTTGTCTCCAATGCAGAACCTATCCTGACAACCTTGGAAGGATCGGCCTCCCTGATAGGTACCTCTTCTAACTCTTCTGCAGGATGGCTACTGGCCCATCCTTTTTCTTCTTCTTCCCTGATTTCTATGTTGGGGAGCTCTGGCGTAGATCCCATTTCAATCGAATCTGTTTCACCTTCAACATCTTCCTTTGGGAACTGGTGACCTTGGTTGATGGTTATCTGCACGCATTGCTTAGCCAAGGCCGCTGGATTGGTAGATACTGCATAACACTTGAGTGCAACCTGTTGATCTCCTCTCACTTCGCCCACCTTGTCTCCTACTGGAAATTTCAGGACGTTATGATATATCGACAAGACTCATTTGAGAGCAGATAGGTAGGGTCTTCCCAGTATGGCGTTGTAGGCGGACGGGGTGTTTACTTTAACGAAATCCTGCATCAGGTTCTGCTGTAGTGGCGATGTCCCTACTATTACCGGTAGGATCATAGACCCGGTGGGAATCAGTGAGTCTCCTGTTAACCCGTATAATGGGGTAGTATAGCTATTGTAGCAAGGTCTTTTCAGGTTGAATTGCTCCAAAGCGCTTTTGAAGAGGATGTCATTGCTACTGCCTGTGTCAATCAAGACACGATGGACCAAGTTGTTGGCTATCTGTATAGTGATAACCGTAGGGTCATCGTGGGGCTGTAAGGTTTTGTACACGTCCTCTTCTGTGAAGATGATCTGTGTAGTAGGAGAAAACTGAGGTGGTCCCCTAGTAACTTTGAAAACATTCTGGATTGCTTCCAATCTGGGAGCTTTTGTGGCATGGTTTTTTCGAGCATTGTTGGAGATTCCGGCAAGAGTGGGACCTCCGCTGATGGTATTGACAATGTGGATCTGCTCCATCAGATCTTTCCCTTTTGCTTTTTTTCCTTCCTCATATGATTTGATATTGGCCTGGACCTCCTTTCCAGTACGTATATTGTCGTGTACCTGTTGGAGGAATTCCTCCTTGCAACCTCCCGTAACCAAGGCTTTGATCTGGTTCCGCAGACTATAACACTCCGAGGTATTATGACCTGTATCCTCATGGAAGTCACAATACTTGTAGCGGTTCCGCTGATCAGCTGGTACCTTCATTGTGCCTGGCTTTCTGAGCAGTGCCTTGTCACGTATGGCGAAGTAGATAGTTTCACGAGATGAGTTCAAGGGGGTGTCATATAAGTATCCCCTTTCATCTCTATCGACCCGGGCTACTTCCTTAGGTTGAGGTGTAGCTCTGGGTGAAGTCCGCCTGACTGGGTACCGATTCCGCAGGGGCTGGTAGTGCGGCGACTGATATGCAGACTTCTTGGGAGGTCTGTTCTGACTTTTCTGAATTGGTACCGGCTTGAGCACCTCCCTCTTCTGGCGCTTGGCAATCCTCATATCATCATGCTCCATTTTGACTCGGAGCTGTTCGTCTATCTCGACCTGCTCTAGAGCTCTGTTGTAGGCTTCCAGGTAGGTCTCCGGGGGATGTTTGGCGAAGGATCTGAACAGCCTACCTTCCCATATGTTCCTTCTGAAATAGGCCAAAGTCTCTTTTTCCGCGAAGACCCCTATCTGGATCACTTCCTTGTGGAACCTCTCTATGTAGGCTCTGAGCGTTTCACCCCGCTCCTGGATCATATACTAGAGATGAGTGGGATCCTTGGGACAAGATTTGATGCCCTGAAACTGGGCACAGAAGTCAGTAGTCATCCAGGTGAATGAATCAACGTTCCCCACCGGTAGTTTCCTGAACCATGTCTTGGCACAGTCAGTCAGTATGGTAGGGAACATTCTGCACATGGCGGCCCGGGTAGCATTCTGGACCTCCATCTGGTGAACAAAACTCTCTAGATGGCTCGGGGGATCCTCGGTTCAAAAAAATTTATCGGTTGGCATCTTGAATTTGGGAGGTAGTTCTGCCTCATTGATCCTCCTCGAGAAGGGAGCATTCATCTCTCCTAAAGGATCTTTCGGGTTCTCCCAGTGCTTACCCTTCTTCACCTCCTAGATCTCCCTTGCCATTCTAGCGACCTGGTCCCGGATATGCTTGTTGCCATTATTTCCTGATTCCACCTCAAAATCTTGGTCATCAGATCCCCCCGATGTCGTAGAGGTTTCATCCTGCTTCTCTCCACGGGGATGGTCTTCTCCGACATCCCTGTTGCTGTCTCCTGTCACCGAACGTGGGCGCCTCCTAGTCGCTTCATGTCGAGGCTGTCTAAAGGAAGCTTCTGGTTGGACCAGATGGTAACGCTCCCTAGGCGGGAGATCAATGGCGGATCTAGCGCGTCGGGGTTGATGACCAGTAAGATTTCCTAGAACCAGGGGTGCTGGTCCGAGTCTATCATGGACCGATGGTATTGGTGGCATGGGCCCAAGTCTGTCATGGATTGGTACAGGAGGTGGTGGTCCCAACCTGTCGAAGGTAGGTACCCTGGTACCTTACCGATTGGCCTCTCCCCTGGGATCTGGTATCGCAGGCTGATTGGTACTGCCTTCGGCGGCCATTCGGAGGCGAATGCTCTCTATAAAGGCCGCGACCTGTTGGTCTAGGTTGGCAGGTCCAGTTGCTGGGGTAGTAGGTACCTAGAGGGTAGCCTGCGCGGCAGCTGACAGTTTTGAGGCGGGTTTGCAACATTTTCCCCACTTCTTCGGCTTCTGACCCTTTAGGGTTGAAGAGTTCGACTAATGTCCTGACGGGTCAGGATTATCCTGAGAGGATCAGAGCTTCATTCTGATAATCTAGCTAGAAAACGAGACACATAGGCTTTCTTTTGTGGTGTTGATGGTCTCCTATTTCATTCCTACATGTCACATTTGTGGTGTTGATGGTCATATTAGACCAAATTGCTTTAAGTATTGTTAACAGGTTTTTTCTGGCAAGGGACCAAAGGAGAATTTTCCAAACAGAGACCCATCCAGGATGATTCATCCAGATACTCTAAGAGACTTGCGAGATCGGTACCATCACCTAGATGGAGTCGATATCCGACGAGGTTGGAACCTCGGCTATCCATCTATCTCGATAAGACATCAGCTCTGAAAGCATGTATCTCACCCTACTGAAGCTCCTAATACCAGTTCAAGACCAGTACGAAGATAGCTTGCACGCCCAGCACCCCGCAAGCATCTCGACGTTGATCAAGGTACCAGGTACCTCGGTAGCTACTTTGGTACCATCTCGATATCTACCTTGGTACCACCCCGACTCCCGCCTGGTACTTAGCATGCTTATCCAGAGCTCCTTCAAGGCAAGTATCCTACCCCCCAGGCAATACGATTAGGGTACAAGAAGACACAAGCACCATTCCAGTAGGAGGCAGAACGAGCTCATCAAAATGAGGTACCAGCACTACTCTCCATCAGAACTCAAAGTCAGAATTTCCCTCCAAGCTCCATGAAGAAGGAAAGTTGACTCCATCGCCATCAAGCTCCATGAAGAAGGAAAGTTGACTCTATTGCCAAAATAAAGCGCCAATAATGACCCATTGGTCGACCGAATCATAATTTGATTTCTCCATTAATTAACGGGATCTAATCCCACACCTTCGGCTCCACACAAATGCATTTCAACGCTTAAAATAGGACTCTCTATAATCTTCATTAAAAACAACCGGATTTTAAGGAGATTCGGGAAGTACTATGTATACGGCATTGAAGGGTAAAGCAAGGGGACGGTTTTCGAGTATTCTTGATCACTAGAACCAGAGAGAGATCCCGGGAGATTCCCAGAAGCCGGTGAGAGTCCATTGACAATCACTGGAGGAAAAATATCCACTTTTCGACACGAACTTTTCCTCCATCTCCATCCTGTGTAAAAGAGTGAAAAAAGAGAGAGATATGTATGAATTCATATTGTAAACCTATCGTAGTGATTGACTGAATAAAACAGTGTTTATCTTACATCTCCCGGTCCCTTTGTGTTCTTTATTCATTCTTCGATCTACCGATCTCGATCATACAAAAAAAGGGACCCCAGTACTGAAGGTACCTACCCTGCTGCTGCTACCGGTAGTGGGTGAGGGTGTTAACGGAGATTTTCACCCCGAGTGAATTTTTCCGTTAACATTTTTTGGCGCCATTTATGGGAAAACTACACCTTTAAAATAAAGCATGTGTGTCTCGTTTTTCTTGCTAGACTATCAGAATGAAGCTCTGATCCTCTCAGGATCATCCTGACCCGTCAGGACATCAGTCGAACGCTTCAACCCGAAAGGGTCAAAAGTCAAAAAAGGGGGGAAAAGGTCGCAAACCCGCCTCAAAGCCGTCAACTGCCGAGCGGGCTACCCCCCAGGTATATACTACCCCAGCAGCTAGACCTGCCAACCTAGACCAACAGGTCGCGGCCTTTATAGAGAGCATTCACCTCCGAATGGTCGCCGAAGGCAGTACTAGTCCCAGGGGTGATGCCAATCGGAAGGGTACCAGGATACCTCCCTTCGACAGGTTGGGACCACCACCTCCTGTACCAGTCCTTGATAGACTCGGGCCCATGCCCCCAATACCATCGGTCCATAATAGACTCAGACCAGCACAGGCGGTACCAGATCCCAGGGGTGATGCCAATCGGAAGGGTACCAGGATACCTCCCTTCGACAGGTTGGGACCACCACCTCCTGTACCAGTCCTTGATAGACTCGGGACCATGCCCCCAATACCATCGGTCCATGTTAGACTCAGACCAGCACCCCCGGTTCCAGGAGATCCTACAAGTTATCAACCCCGACGTGCTAGATCCGCCATTGATCTCCCGCCTAGGGAGCGTCACCATCTGGTCCAACCAGAAGCTTCTTCTAGGCAGCCTCGACAGTAAGCGACCAGGAGGTGCCCTCGTTCAATGGCATGAGGCAGCAATAGGGATGTCGAAGAAGACCCTCCACATGGAGAGAAGCAGGATGAAACCTCTGCGACATTAAAGGGATCTGACGACCGAGACTCAGAGGTGGAATCAGGAAATGATGGCAACAAACGTATCCGGAACCAGGTCGCCAGAATGGTAAAGGAGATCCAGGAGCTGAAGAAGGGTAAACATCGGGAAAATTGGAAAGATCCTTTAGGAGAGATGAATGCTCCCTTCTCTAGGAGGATAAAGGAGGCAGAACTACCTCCCAAATTCAAGATGCCAACTGAAACATTTTCTGGGACCGAGGATCCCATGAGCCATCTAGAGAGTTTTGTTCACCAGATGGAGGTCCAGAATGCTACCCGTGCCGCCATGTGCAGAATGTTCCCTACCACGCTGACTGCCTGTGCCAAGACATGGTTCAGGAAACTACCAGCAGGGAGCATTGATTCATTCACCAGGTTGACTACTGACTTCTGTGCTCAGTTTCAGGGAATCAAACCTCACCCCAAAGATCCCATTCATCTCCAATATATGATCCATGAGCGGGGTGAAATGCTCAGAGCCTACGTAGAGAGGTTCCACAAGAAAGTGATCCAGATGGGGGTCTTTACGGAAAAGAAGACTTTGGCCAATTTTAGAAGGAACATAAGGGCAGGCAGGCTATTCAGATCCTTCGCTAAACATCCCCCGGAGACCTACCAGGAAGCCTACAATAGAGCTCTAGAGCAGGTTAAAATAGACGAGCAGCTTCGAGTCAAAATGGAGCACGATGATATGAGGATTGCCAAGCGCCGGAAGAGGGAGGCGCTCAAGCCGGCACTGGTTCAGAAAAATCAAAACATACCTCCCAACAAATATACATATCAGTCAACGCACTACCAGCCCCCGCGGAACAGGTACCCTGTCAGGCGGACTCCGCCCAGAGTTACACCTCAACCTAAGGAAGTAGCTCATGTCGATAGAGATGAAAGGGGATGCTCCCATTACACCCCCTTGAAAGCATCTCGTGAAACTATCTACCTCGCTATCCACGACAAGGGACTACTCAGAAAGCCAGGTCCAATTAAGGTACCAGCCGATCAGCTGAACCGCTACAAGTATTGTGACTTCCATGAGGATGTAGGTCATAATACCTCTGAGTGCTATAGTCTGCGGAACTAGATTGAAGCCTTGGTTAGGGGAGGTTGCTTGGAGGAATTCCTTCAAAAGGTACGCGACAACATACGCACTGGAAAGGAGGTGCAGGTCGATATCAAAGCATATGAAGAATGAAGGAAAGCAAAAGGGAAGGATCTGATGGAGCAGATCCACAATGTCAATACATCAGCGGAGGTCCTACCCTGGCTGGAATCTCCAACAATGCTCGAAAGAACCATGCCAGGAAAGCTCCCAGATTGGAAGCAAGCCAGAGTATCTTCAAAGTTACTACGGGGTCACCTCAGTCTCCTCATACTGCACAGACCGTCTTCACAGAAGAGGATGTGTATAACACCGTGCAGCCCCACGATGACCCTATGGTCATCACTATTTAGATAGCCAATAACTTGGTCCATCGTGTCTTGTTTGACACAGGTAGCAACGTTGACATCCTCTTCAAAAGCGCTTTGGAACAATTCAACCTGAAAAGACCTTGCTACAGTAGCTGTACTACCCCATTATACAGGTTCACAGGAGACTCATTGATCCCCACTGGGTCTATGATCCTACCAGTAATATTAGAGACAGTGCCACTCTAGTAGAACCTGATGACGGATTTCGTTGTAGTAGACACCCTGTCTGCCTACAATGCCATTCTAGGAAGACCCTACCTGTCTGGTCTCAACGGAGTCTTGTCAATATACCATAACGTCTTGAAATTTCCAGTAGGAGACAAGGTGGGTGAAGTGAGAGGAGATCACAGGTTGCTCGCAAGTGTTATGCAGTATCTACCAATCCAGCCACGCTGGCTAAGCAATGCGTGCAGGTAACAATCAATCAAGATCACCAGTTCTCGGAGGAAGATTTCGAAGGCGAAACGGATTCAGATGAAATCGGATCCACGTTAGAGCTCCCCGAAATAGAAATCCGGGGAGAAGAAGAAGAAAAAGGATGGGCCAGTAGCCATCCTGCAGAAGAGTTAGAAGAGGTACCTATCAGGGAGGCCGATCCCTCCAAAGTTGTCAGGATAGGTTCAACATTGGAGACGGAGGTAAATGAGGCTCTGATAAAGCTCATGCGAGAATATAATGATATCTTTGCATGGAGTCATGAGGAGATGCCGGGTGTACCCGCTACTTTAGCAACACACAGGTTAGCGGTGGATCCCACCTTCAAGCCAGTCAAGCAGAAGAGAAGGCATTTCAACCAAGCAAGAAATGCTGCAGTGTAAGAGGAGGTACACAAACTACTAAAGGCAGAGTTCATCAGGGAGTCTCGGTACCCCGAACGGATTGCTAACGTAGTAATGGTGACCAAAGAAACAGGAAGTGGCGCATGTGAGTTAACTACACAGATCTCAACCGCGCATGCCCGAAGGATAGCTTCCCACTACCAAAAATAGACCAACTAGTAGATTCAACTGCGGGCAACAAGCTCCTAAGCTTTATGGACGCCTTCTCAGGATACAACTAGATCCTGATGCACCCAGCTGACCAGGATAAAACCATTTTCATAATCGGGCAATGCCTGTACTGCTATAGAGTTATGCCCTTCAGGCTCAAAAACGATGGGGCTACCTACCAGCGCCTGGTCAACCGCTTATTCAGAGGACTGATAGGAAAGTCGATGGAGGTATATATCGATGATATAACCACGAAGTCTCGAATAGCGTAACATCACCAAGACAACCTCCACCAGACTTTCCAGATAGTCAAGGAAAATCAGATGCGTCTGAATCCGGCTAAATACGCCTTCGGGGTTACAGCCGGGAAATTTCTCGGATTCATGGTCCACGAGAGAGGTATTGAAGCTAATCCCGAAAAGATCAAAGCCATCCTGGATCTTGAATCTCCTACCTCACTCAGACAAGTACAAGGTTTGACTGGGCGAATCACAGCCCTGAACCGTTTCATATCGCGATCCACTAACAAGTGCATCCCGTTCTTCAAGGCAATTAAGCAGGGGAAGAATATGAAATGGGACCAAGGCAGTAAGCAAGCTTTCCAGTCATTAAAGAAGTACCTCACTAGCCTGCCCCTGCTAGCTAGCCCGGTACCAGGAGAAGAACTATAATTATACCTGGCAGTGTCTGAAACCGCCGCCAGCAGAGCATTGGTGAAAGAGTGCAGAGATGGAGCCCAGCGCCCTGTCTACTATGTGAGCTGCGCCCTAACCAAATCAGAAAAGAACTACATTCTCCTGGAGAAGCTCGCCTTTGCACTAGTAGTAGCAGCCAGGAAGCTCCGCCCTTATTTCCTTGCTCACACCATCGTGGTAGTCACTGATAAACCTTTGCGACAGTTTCTTCAAAGGCCGGACGTATCGGGAAGACTTGTGCTGTGGGCCCTTGAGCTTACCCAGTTCGACATCAAATACAAAGCCAGGACTACCATTAACGCCCAGGCATTGGCAGATTTCCTGGTAGAATTCAGTGCGATCCCCGATCAAGGTGCTACCCCGAGCCTGATTCGAGCCCCTCCGGAGTAACAAAAGACTGCAGATTGGCCTACCGATCGAAACATCTAGATCCTATATACCGATGAAGCATCGAATCAGGCAGGAAGCCGGTGTGGGGTCATTCTAACTGACCCAGAGAAAGTCGAATGTTGCCATTGTTTCAGATTCAGGTTTAACACCACCAATAACGAGGCTGAGTATGAGGCCTTGTTAGCAGGGATGAGAACAGCAGTAGAGCTGGGAGCTGATTACCTCCTTGCCAAATATGATTCGCAACTGGTAGTCAACCAAATAACTGGTTTATACCAGGCCAAGAGGGATAACATGGTAGTCTACCTCGAAAAAGTGCAAGAACTGTTGCCTCGCTTTAAGGGTTTTAGGATCGAGCAGGTACCTAGGCAGCAGAATCATCGAGCTGACGTCCTAGCCAAGATAGCTGCCAATGGAGGACAAGCGCTATCGAAAGAAGTTCTGCTCCAGATAATCACTGTATCAAGCATCTCTGAAGGCAAGGAAGTCAACCCCGTGGAGCGATTTCCATGCTGGATGGATTCTATCGCGGAGTACCTTCAATCAGAAAAGCTCCCTGAAAACCCCGATCAAGCCGCAAGATCAAAAGAACCTCGGTCCGATACTGCTTGATAGAGGGGCACCTTTACCGCAGAGGTAGGTCACTAACCTTGCTCAGATGCCTACATCCCGAGGATGCGAATTGGGCATTGAGGGAAGTGCACTCCGGAGAATGTGGAAATCATATCGGAGGAGAAGCATTGGCTTACCAGGTGCTACGCATGGGATATTTTTGGCCGACCTTGCACCATGATAAAAGGCAGTTCGTACGGTCTTGTGAACCATGTCAGAAAATGGCCAACCTGCATCACCTGCCTCCAGAACGGTTATCAACCATCAACTCGTCGTATCCGTTTGCATTATGGGGAGTGGACATGATTGGACCTCTCCCAAACCGCGCCTGGTCAGTAGAAGCATGCAATTATGGCTATTGATTACTTCACCAAGTGGGTGGAAGCAGAATCCATCTCCAGAATTACTAAAGCAAATACAACAGAGTTCATTAAGAAAAATGTGGTTTACAGATTCGGGACTCTGATGGTCATCATCAAGGATCTGGGTAAGCAGTTCGACAACGCCAGATTCCAGGAATTCTGTGGAAGTTTGGGGATTGAACTTCGCTTCGGGTCCGTGGCTCACCCCCAGACTAATGGCCTAGTGGAAGCCACAAACAAAACTATCAAGAGGCTCCTCAAGAAAAAACTTCAGCAGAAGAAAGGAAGATGGGCTGATGAACTCCCGGACATACTATGGGCATATCGCACCATCAAGAGGACCACTACAGGAGAAACCCTCTACTCGCTAGCTTTCGGGGTAGAAGCCATCCTTCCTATAGAGCACAAGCTTGTCTCCTTGCGGGTGCAACATTTTGACCCCGATGGAAATGAGGACAAGCTGAAGGCCAGCCTGGACCTCCTAGAGGAGAAGCAGGACAGGATAGCCGAAAGAGTAGCAGTTTACCAGAACTGGATTGCTCGTTACTTTAACAAGAAAGTGAGAATTTGAAGTTTCAAAGAAGGGGATCTGGTGCTCAGAAAGGTTACCCAGAATACCTGGAAGAGGTCAGACAGAGTACTATCACCTAACTGGGAATGTCCTTACATAATCAAAATGGTAATCCAGGGTGGGGCCTAGAAGTTGAATGATATGGACGGACATCCAGTAGACCACACATGGAATACTGATCACCTCAAGAGGTTCTACCCATAAGTCCTGCAATGTAAATCGGCCAGGATAACTCCTACACAATTGTTAGAAGATGTTTGTAGTCGTGAGTGCTTGTATCCTTTTTCTTTGATTATCAATAAAGAAGGTTTCTTTCTCCATTTGTTCCTGCCTACGTTTGCCTACATCTACCTACTTTATGTCGCCAATTGAGTCCCCCATGATTGTCGCTCTAAGACCAGGAGAGCTACATAGCACTCCTGATGCCCTGGACCCGGTAGATCCCTCCAGGAGGATCGCCATAAATACGGGAGAGCTACATAGCACTCCTGATGCCCTAGATCAGATTAGTCCATCTAGGAGGATCGCCTCAAGACCAGAAAGAACCATATGGCATTTCTGCTGCACTAGCCGGGTACCACCCCCCGCTAGGAAGGATCCAGTACGTAAGATCATAGTTGCCCTATGGATCAGACCTTGGCCGGGCACCACCCCCCGATAATAAGGATCTGGATAGTAAGAGCATAGTTGCTAGCCAGATCAAGGCCTTAGCCGAGTACCACCCCCCGTCGAGAAAGACCAGGTGCTAAAATGGCCTTAGTTGCCTGCCTGGATCTTGCTGCCAGTGTCTATTCACCATTGTTTTCGCCAGGATACCAAGATTCCTGCAAACAGGAATGTGAGGTACCCAAGTGTGATCGCCTCAAGACCAGAAAGGACCATATGGCCTTCCTGTTGCCTTGGCCGGGTACCACTCCCCGCTAGGAAGGATCCAGTACGTAAGATCATAGTTGCCCGATGGATCAGACCTTGGACGAGCACCACCCCCCGCTAAGAAGGATCTAGATAGTAAGATCATAGTTGCCAGCCATATCAAGGCCCTGGCCGGGTACCACCCCCCGTCGAGAAAGACCAGGTGCTAAAATGGCCTTAGTTGCCTACTTGGATCTTATTGCCAGTGTTTATTCACCATTGTTTTCACCAGGATACCATGATTCGACCATTTGGCCTTACTCTTGCCCTGGCCGGGTACCACCCCCCGCTAGGAAGGATCCAGTACATAAGAGCATAGTTGCCCGATGGATCAGACCTTTACCGGGCACCACCCCCCGCCAAGAAGGATCTGGATAGTAAGAGCATAGTTGCCAGCCAGATTAAGGCCTTGGCCGGGTACCACCCCCGTCGAGAAAGACCAGGTGCTAAAATGGCCTTAGTTGCCTACCTGGATCTTGCTGCTAGTGTTTATTCACCATTTTTTTCGCCAGGATACCAAGATTCCTGCAGACAGGAATGCGAGGTACCCAAGTGTGATCGCCTCAAGACCAGAAAGGACCATATGACCTTCATGCTGCCCTGGCCGGGTACCACCCCCCTGTAGGAAGGATCCAGTATGTAAGAGCATAGTTGCCTGATGGATCAAACCTTGGCCGGGCACTACCCCCCGCTAAGAAGGATTCTGATAGTAAAAGCATAGTTGCCAGCCAGATCAAGGCCTTGGCCGGGTACCACCCCCCGCTTAGAAAGACCAGGTGCTAAAGTGGCCTTAGTTGCCTACCAGGGTCTTGCTGCCAGTGTTTATTCGCCATTGTTTTCGCCAGAGTACCATGATTCCTATAAACAGGAATACGAGGTACCTTGTCCGCCATTGTTTTTGCCAAAGTACCACGATTCCTACAAACGGGAATGTGAGGTGCCCTTTCTGCCATTTTTTCGCCAGAGTACCAAGATTCCTAAAACAGGAAGGCGAGGTACGGAGATTCACCAAATTTTTGATTCACCAAGGCACCAAAGCTCCTATAAAAAAATGAGCGAGGTACCCAGTTTCACCAGAATAACCATCTGGAGACCTGGGTTCCATAAAACAAGAAAGCTAGGCACTCAATCATTCGGCAAAGTTTCTAGTTTCGCCAGACTACTCGACATGCTATCGAGGTTCCTAGAATAGAAATGCAAGGTACGTTGAGTGCGAGATTATCCACCGGTATGCTCACCATCGTCAAGGAACCAGGATTCCTGGAACTAAAAATATGAGGATCTCCAGTACCCAGATTACTCTTGGCTAAATTTCTGCGAGGCAATTAAAGGGGCCCAGGTTCCTTTGGCGAGATACCATGGTACCAGTCACTCGCATATTTCTCTATGCGTTTCTTCTTATCAAGTTCCTTACAATACCAAGTACTGATTAAGTCAGATTTTATGCTGGGGACTAGTGCTCGAAGTGATGCTACAATCAGAAAATATACGACGGAATTCTATCAGCAGATATAAATGAAAAGGGATTTTTCCTTC
The DNA here is from genome assembly GCA_033220585.1 of Dipteronia sinensis. Lineage (NCBI taxonomy): Eukaryota > Viridiplantae > Streptophyta > Magnoliopsida > Sapindales > Sapindaceae > Dipteronia > Dipteronia sinensis. Next base: position 32,549,174 of record CM065640.1, on the reverse strand, counting down.
ACTGATCAAATCAGGATTCATCCGAGAACAAGCATCTATGCAATCAAAATCACATTAGGGATCTCACTTCAGATTAAAGCGAGGTTCGGTCAAGAGTTTTAATGACTACACATATGCGAAGCTAAGGAGAAAAAACCAAAAAAGTTGTCATTTGTGAAGCTGGGGAGCCCATTCCCCGATCATGGGCTACAAAAGAAACAAAAATATAAAAAAAATAATAAGACTGAATAAGAGATCAAGCTGGATCAAGCATCCTCCTGCTCCTGAGTGGCCGTCTCATCCCCAGCTTCATCAGTTATGGTTTCTTCTTCTTAAATACTGGATGGAGCCCCGCATGCTTCCTGGGCACCTACAGCAACCAGAATTTCCATTGGAGATGGATCTCCTTGAAACTCCCCTCCAACTTCCTAGATCAGAGTAGCCTGGCCTTCCTTTTCCTGGGCAGGGTCAGACGATGAGATAGGCAGGGCAGCTTCTCCATCATGAGTAGAATGCTGATCTCTTACCTCCTTGACAGATTCTACTGGAGGAGCAGAAGAGGCAAGAACCTTTCCTCCAGCCTGAGCCACATCAGCCTCAGGATCCTTCAAGCTGGAAGTTGCTTCAGCATTACTTGGTGGAAAAAGAGAGATAGAACTCAGGTCTGCCCCTCCAACCACTCCACTGGTTCCAGTAACCTGGGAGGGTCAAGCCACATCTGAAGGCGCTGCCCTAACGAGTTTAGCAGCCTTTGCCATAATCTCCTCCCGATTCTATCCAGCGATGTCACCTAGATCAAATGAAGGAGGGAGAGCTAGAGCCACCTGGTAGCCAGCAAACAAGTAACCGTCCCAGAAGGCGGTGTCTACCTGGGCATCTAGATTGGCCACGCTACCCCGAAGGGACTGGATTTCTTTCTCCATCTTCACTATTCTCTCCTTCGCAATATCCCTCTCATCCTTTCGGTGGAGGGACCTGAGCTTCTCCATATCCAGAGCATGTTGCATCCTCTCTCTATCAATCTTCACCTCGTTAGTTTCCTTTTGGGTATTTGCCAGTGACTAGTTCAGAACTTCCATTCCCTGAGCAGCCTTAGCAAGCTCCTCTTTAGACCTCTCCAGCTCCGCTGTAGCACCCCTGACTTGCTCCAAAAGATGGCCGACCTGTTGGCTCATGGCTACATTGAACTTAAAAGCCTGACAAAAAACAATGCACTTGTCAGAATATTCTTAACCTTTTACCTGGTTAGAGGATTAAAGTAATACAGCTTACCTCAGCCAGAAGGGCAGATCCTCTTCTAATTAGAAGCTCAGTAGGCATGGTGGTCATGACATCTAGACTCCCACCTGGGCAGGAGGCAACGAAGTGGGCCAGAACTTCATCCTGGCTACTGTCCTTCGACCTCGACCGAGCCTTATCTCGAGGTACCACCCGCTTCTTCATAGCTGAGTCAGAACTTTTCTCGACCGGTTTAGGCTGACCAATTGCCATAATGGGAGAAGCAGAAGGAGCTAAGGCACCAGCATCAATGGCAGCTGCAACATTGACTGGTCTGAGAGGTAAAACATCTTGCACCCAGCTGGAAGCATTTCGATACCTCCCAAATCTTGATGTAAAAGCCTCCAGCGACCTAGCCAAGGTAGGAAGAGGGGGAGCTGGCGATCCTGATACCCCGATCGGAATCCTATTAGAGCCAGTAGCTACACCAACCCCTGTATCAAGATCGGAACTGGCTAGAAGCCTGACATTGGAAGTCGGAGGAGAATCAACAGTACCGCTAGCTTGGTAGGGCTCCACCTCAAGAACCGATGGAGATACTGCTGAAACTACAAAGATAGCCTGGGTCAATATTCGCAGAATTAATAAAGCAAGATAATATGAGCGAAGTCAGAAAAGTTTTCTAACTGTAGAAGCTCCGGAAATGCGAAGTTAGTGATCTACCCTCTTTGCCTTGAAGGCCTCCGTTATGGAAAACCTCGTGTTAACATAATGACGGGCCATGATAGCCAGCAAGATTTTCTCCGAATTTCCAGATAGCTTGCTCTTCTCTAACGCGGGCCTGCCACTGAAAATAGTGGGAACTCGGAACTCAGACCCTTCGATATGAACCGAGCTTCCCCATTCACCTCCAAGGATGATCCATTCCTCCTTCCAGGAGGTATCCTTTTTTATGGCCCCCGGTACCACAAATTGCAAGTTGTTTTTGGTGAGCGCATAGAATTGCCCCTTTGGACCTGGGGCATTAGCAGCAATCTGAAACACATATCCAATCTCATCCGGACCTGGTTCCCGATAGATGTTATCCTTCTGGCATTGCTCCCTCCATAACATAAGGAACCCCACCAAATGCCTCCAAAATCCTGGTGTCAACTGGAGGGGAGCTAACTGTAAGGCATGTAGCGCCCTACGTAAGGTGGGGTGAAGGGGTAGCCTGACTCCACAATCGAAGGCTGCCGTATGAATCTGGACCTCACCGGTAGAAGAAGAATACATATCATACTCCTGTGGAGCGATGGCGATAGTGATCTCTTTGGGGATCTTGAAATCTCTCTGTAAACGTTTGATGGTTTCCGCAGTACTAGTAAAAGGAGGGAAGCATCTATACTCATACGGAAGGGCCAGTACCTTTCCAGCGGTGTCAGTAACTTCACCGGCCCGGCTCCCACCAATCTCGATGGCACCTACTTCTTCACTCGACTCCTGTTCGACATCAACTGGAGTCTCAGGATTGTTCGAGAAGCCCGTCCCGATTGCGATGTTCCGGTTGGAATGGTGACGTTGAATGGGGACGTCGTCCCTGCTGTCGCTACTATCACGTGCTCTTTTTCTAGGGACGAGGCTCCTGCTGGCCACCGCATCACCATCGAAGAGCTGCTCAATGCTATCGCTACCAGGTGAAGACATAATGACAGTTTCAGAGTTCGATTTCTAGAGAAAAAGGGGAAGTTGAAGGTTGAGGCTAGGATTTCTTTTTTGCTGGGAAATCTTAATCAAGAAGGATTGATCGATGTAAGTGACTTGCGAAGGCACCAGGGTTTATATAAATATGGTTACTTGTAACGTGCAGAAAAGGTAATAAATGTCGCGGTAAAATCGGTGACGTGGAGGGAACGGTTTTGGGAAACGTGCGCCCCTAAAAAATTTTGGTTTTCCTGTTTTGAATTCGGCCTATCCTGGTCAACCACGTGGAATTTTCATTTAAATCAGCGTGCAAAGAGAAGATTCCCTCCTATGGAACGTTATAAAAATTCTCCAAGCGCTATCTATCCTGGCTCCAACCCCAACCCGATACCGGTGTTCAAGTCAGGTGGGACTTCTGTTAACAGGTTTTTTCTAGCAAGGGACCAAAGGAGAATTTTTCAAATGGAGACCTATCCAGGAAGATTCATCCAGATACTCTAAGAGACCTGCGAGATCGGTACCATCACCTAGATGGAGTCGATATCCGACGAGGTTGGAACCTCGGCTATCCATCTATCTCGATAGGACATCAGCTCCGAAAGCATGTATCTCACCCTACTGATGCTTCGGATACCAGTTCAAGACCAGTACGATGATAGCTTGCACGCCCAGCACCCCGTAAGCATCTCGATGTTGATCAAGGTACCAGGTACCTAGATACCTACCTCGGTACCATCTCGATATCTGCCTTGGTACCACCCCGACTCCCGCCTGGTACTTAGAATGCTTGTCTAGAGCTCCTTCAAGGCAAGTATCCTACCCCCCCCCCCAGGCAATACGATTAGGGTACACGAAGACACAAGCACCATTCCAGTAGGAGGAAAAACGAGTTCATCAAAATGAGGTACTAGCACTACCCTTCATCAAAACTCAAAGTAAGAATTTCCCTCCAAGCTCCACGAAGAAGGAAATTTGACTCCATCGCTATCAAGCTCCATGAAGAAGGAAAATTGACTCTATCGCCAAAATAAAGCACCAATAATTACCCAATGGTCGATCGAATCATAATTTGAATTCGCCATTGATTAACGGGATCTAATCCCCCGCCTTCTGCTCCACGAAAATGTCTTTCAAGTCTTAAAATATGACTCACTATAATCTTCATTAAAAACAACCAGATTTTAAGCAGATTTGGGAAGTACTATATATACGGCAGTGAAGGGTAAAGCAAGGGGACGGTTTTCGAGTATTCTTTATCACCAGAACCAGAGAGAGATCCTGGGAGATTTCTGGAAGCCAATGAGAGTCCATTGACAATCACTGGAGGAAAAATATCCACATATCGACACGAACGTTTCCTCCATCTCCATTCTATGTAAAAGAGTGAAAAAGGAGAGAGATATGTATGAATTCATATTGTAAACCTATCGTAGTGATTGACTGAATAAAACAGTGTTTATTTTACATCTCTCGGTCTCTTTGTGTTCTTTATCCATTCTTTGATCTATCGATCTCGATCATACTAAAAAAGGGACCCCGGTACAGAAGGTACCTACCCCGTTGCTGCTACCAGTAGTGGGTGAGGGTGTTAACTGAGATTTTCACCCCGAGTGAATTTTTCCGTTAACAAGTATATTGACGTGTGTAGAACTAGAAGCATGACTGAAAGAAGTATGGCTAGAGCCACAATGCATGTTCCTAGGAAACATAGAGCCAATTTGCATGATTCTAGGAAATCTAGAGCCAATGTGACTAAAACCAGTAGGAGAGAGAGCATTTCACCCAGGTGGATTAGAAGAGATGAATACTTTAACCATGTGACTCAAATTGCCTTGAAGGCAAATGCCTTTAACACTTGGTATTTGGATGGTGGGTGCTCTAGGCACATGACGGGGAACAAGAGTTTCTTTGAATCTCTTGTAATGGAACAAGAGTTATAGGGAAATGAACCATTTCCATTCCCGATTTACCCTTATTGTCAAATGCTTTACTTGTTGATAGCTTGCAAGCCAATCTTATAAGCATTTCTCATCTAAATGATGATGGACTCTCCGTCTTGTTTAACAAAAATGGTTGTTCTATTTTAATGCCAAATGGATAAACCTTGCTAAAATTAAAGAGATCTAGTGACAATTGCTATTATCTTGAAGCTAGTACTTTCTCTTGTAATATGTCCAAGTTTGAGGAAGTTGAGTTGTGGCATCAAAGATTTGGCCACATGAACTATCAAGATTTGAGGATCTTGGATAAGTTCAAGGTTGTGTGCGGCCTCCCTAAGCTTGGGAAGAAAGTAGGAGGTGTTTGTGAACCTTGTCAACAAGGAAAACAAACCAAAAGCATGCACAAGAAAGGCAAGTATCTCACCATATAGGAGCTACTAGAGCTTCTACATATGGACCTTATAGGTCCCATGCAAACTGAGAGTCTTGGTGGCAAGAGATACATTTTTGTTCATGTTAATGATTTCTCTAGATTTACGTGGACATATTTTCTTAGAGAAAAATCTAAAACATTTGAAAAAATTTAAATGCTTTGCACTAAAATTCAAAGTTGTTAACAGAAATTTTGCTCGGGACAAGAAATCTCAGTTAACACCCTCGAGACCACTACCACGTAGGTGGTGGCCAAGATTGATCGTATATGTAGCAATGATTTATAAAATGACAAGGAATAATGATACAATTCATCACCCAAAAGAAAGCATGAATATTTTCTTCATTTCTCTATTTTTGCTCTCAATTCTCTCTAGGGTATGGTTGAGTGTTTGTCGTATGCCTATCGATTAGTAGTCTCCTCTTTTCATTTTCTTTCCTTTCTATTTATACATAGTTTTGTAGGTTAAATCAACTGGTAGGTTAAATCAACTGATTCTCCCCTTGATTTTCTTAGTCTCTCCCCTCCTTATCGAGCGGGATTTCTCGCTTCAATGTCATTGACTTTGAGTTAATAGCCGAATTGAGAATATCTTGGTAGAGATCAGTTTGTTTCCTCTTTAGACTTTATTACTTGTTTTGCATGTAGGTGACATTTCCAGATATGATCCAGTGTATCTTCGAATCTTCACAGCATGATCCTTTATAGAGGTCGTTGAATATGGCATGGTGTGGTGCATCAACTAGTGAGGTCGATTAGTGTTCCGACCTCAATATCTTAGAAGTTTCATCCATGTGTGGCTTCCCCTGACCTTTCTAAGCTAGGTGTGGCCTTCTATGGACATTCTCCTGTGTCAGCGAGGTATAGGTGAGTCTCTGGAGCATTTGCGAAGTGACCTCGACTTTAGGGAACTTCTAGTTTTGGTGATGCGGGCTAGATCTGATTGTTCCGGGCTCTACCCCGGATGTTTCCGAAGCCCGTCCTTGTTCCTGGGGTGGTATCGTAGCTCGGCTCTGGACAGAATGGTCTCCTAATGGAAACTCTCGGGTATGAAGCCAGGTCTGGGAGGTGGAAAATTTTCCTTTGGTCCTTAGCCAATTTTGGCTATTAACAGAAGTCCCCTCTGACTTGAACACCAGACGTCAAGCTTGGGGTTGGGGTCAGATTTTTACTTTATTTGGGAAATCTTCCTCTTTTTACTGTTACCGAAATATTGGGGAAATCTCCTCATTAGAGTGACGTGATGCGAACCGACTAATTTATCTTCGAATTAATATGATTGCGTTACGGCAGTCCCCGAGATTTTTTACCGTTACCAGAATCTTGGGGAGATCTCCATCTTAACTGCGTAAGTGATGTGGCGTGAGATGATTAGCCTGCTTCTGAGTTAATCCGGTTATGTTACAGTAGTCCCCGAGATTTTTTACCGTTACCAAACAAGTATCTCGATAGCTCGTGCTGTTGCCCTCTTGCCTATATATATATATATATATATATATATATATATATCTATTTTTCACCTCGTCTTCCTCACATCTCTCGAACTAAAATTTTTTGCTAAGAAATATTTTCATAGCCTTTCCTCCAAGCTTGCTTTTTTCTTCATTCTTCGTCCTTATTGGCTTTTACTATGTCGAAAACCAGTCGCGATTCAGTTGACTCCATAATTGACGGTGAGGAGGTCGTCAGTTTAACTCTGGTGAAACGGGCTAGGAAGAGTTCTGACGGCGACGATTCCCCGCCCACCTCGCAACATTGGCGGTCAAGTAGGAATGTATCAATTGGGACTGGGTTCTCCAACCATCCTGACCATCCTTTGGATATCGTCGATGAAGATTCTGACAAAGAAGTGGATGGTGACGCCACGGGGGAGCATCGGGTCTCGGCTCCTGGTCCCTTTTTGGAGAGGCTCCCTCTTTATGATTTCGGGTTGTCCCAGATTCCATCGTCGACCCGGTCTCGATTGACCGTTTGAGGTCAAAGTTTGGCATCCTCGACAGCGTATCCATCTCGGTGCCTCCCAAAAATTATGAGTTCTTCAACCCCCCTAAAGGCGTGCTTCCGATTCATGTGGCCGCTCTCAAGAACGGGGTCTGGCTTCCCCTTCATCCGACTCTTCGGCGGGCTCTTAACGCCATCCAGCTCGCTCTCTTCCAGTTGACGCCTGGCTTCTGGAGGCATCTGATTGGTTTCGTTGTACTATGGAGGGAACAATGTTAGATGAGTAAGGTGACGAGGGAGCCAGGTGCAGAGGAGCTGGCCTATCTCTTCCAGATTAGGAGCCTGTCTGGTGCTCCTCGAGGCCAGTTCTATGCTAAGGCCAAGAACAAGCTCAATTTCAATATTCCTGATGCTTCGAAGAAGGACCCCGCTTGGAAAGAAGAATGGATCCTTACGGGGGATAACTGGGGGAGCTGGATTTTCATTGAAGGGCATGAATTTGAAGTTCCCGCGGCTTTCGGTAACAAGCCCTCATGGGACCGGAACTCCCTGCCTTCTGAGTCCGAAGCCATTTTGAAGGCTATTTTAGCATGAAATTATTTGAACCTGAAGTTCCCTTCTGCTGAAGCCTTTGATCCTCGTAGGGCGAACAAATATTTGCGGATCTCAGACGTTATTCCTCGTAAGTGTCATTGAGTTGCTTTGCCTTATTGCTCAGCTTGGTTCTAACATTTTCCTTTTTAATCTGCTTATTCACAGTTTTTGTCGTTGAACCGGCCACCCGCCACATCTCACGCTCTCCGCGAGGTAGAGTTTCTCTTCCCTCCACTTGGGTCGAACCTGCTCTTGCTTCATCTATCTCTCCGGCTGGGTCCAAGATGGCCACTCTTGCTTAGTGGGCTTTCCAGGCTTTGGGTAAAGCTCCCAGGTGGTTGGTCCGGCTGCTTCTATCCCTTCGGCTGTGGTCGCTAAAGTTGCTACCCCCTCGACTCAAACTCCTGATTCCGATGCGCTTCCAACAACTAAAGCTTAGGAGGTTTCTGGGAAAGGTGTCGCGAGGGTTCCTTCCAGTCGCTCCCGGCCTCAGTCGAGCTCGGCAGGGCTGGATAAAGTCCTGGAGCAATTCATAGCGTCTTATCCGGGCGGTGGGATCTCCAAGATGGCTTCCATGCCTGTGGACGTCCTTATTACCAACGGGTCTGCTATTTTAGCTGAGGTAATTATATTTCCTTCGTGCTACTCCTATTAATTCGTTCAGTTTCTAACTCAAGTTCTGTATTTTGTAGGCCTTCAAGTTTAATGTTGCGATGGGCCAGCAGGTAGCCCTCCTCCGTGAACGGGCTGCAAAAGCCGAAGCCGAAGCCTAGAGAGCCAGGGAATTGCTTAAGCAGGCTCAGTCTTTGGTGGAAGAGATGACTTCCAGCCAGGGAAAGGTTGAGGTCGAGATGGCTGAGCTTCGCTGCGATCATGAGAGGATGAAGCAATCTTATGATCATGAGCGTTTTCAATCTCTCCGGCGGGCTAGACAGCGGGATTCCTAAAGATCTGAGGCTAAAAAGTTGAACCTCGAGAATCAGTCTCTGATTACTCAAGTGACCAAGCTGCAAGCTGACGCGGAGACCTCCTTCAGCGACGGATATTTCTATGCTTCTTTTCAGGCCGCGGAAGCTCTTCCTCCTCCCTTTGATTTGTCAACTATTGCCGGCTGGGATAGACAGGAAATAATGCTCAAGGCTGCCGAGCTATCTCGCCCTGAAGGCGACAAGGTGGTCCCTTCGAGCCAAGCAGGAGCTGGGAAACAGCCCGCCCAAAAAGCCAGGGAGTAAGGTGTCTCCTCAGTAGCTGTTCTCTTTGTTGTCCGGTATGCCCAGAGGACTTCTGGTAGCACTTCAGCCCATTTACCTTTCTTCTGCTGTTGCTTCTTTTTCAGAAGTTTCTTGATAGTCTTGTTAGTGGATTCTACCAGCCCGTTAGTCTGGGGATGAGCCACTGAAGCGAGCTTGAGGTCGATCCCCAATCCCTTGCAGAAGTATTTGAACCGGGCGTTGTCGAATTGCTTCCCTAGGTCAGCTATAATAATGAGAGGGGTCCCGAATCTGCATACCACGTTAGTCTTGATAAACTTGGTTGTATTCTTTTCTGATATTCGAGAAAGAGGTCCTGCCTCGACCAATCTTGTGAAGTAGTCGATAGCCACGATAGCATGTTTAATCTGTCCGGGAGCGGTAGGGAATGGCCCAATTAGGTCGATTCCCCACATGGCAAAGGGGTAAGGTGAACTGAGGGACGACAGTCGCTCGGGTGGCTGGTGGTTCAAGTTTGAAGTTCTTTGACAAGGTTCGCAAGATTGCACAAAACTCTTTGCGTCTTGGTGGATGGTCGGCCAATAGTACCCCATACGAAGTACCTGATATGCTAGAACTTCCCCACCTATGTGGTTCCCACAGTCCCTAGAGTGGACCTCTCTCAATGCCCATTTAGCATCATCGGGATGCAAGCACCTAAGTAAGGGGAGGGATCTGCCCCTCCTGTAGAGGTACCCGTCCACCATACAGTATCGGACTGAGAGTCTCTTAATTCTTCGGGCTTGGTCGGGCCCTTCGGGAAGCTCTCCTTCAAGGAGGTAGGCGACAATTCGGTCCATCCAGCAAGGCAGGCGATCTAGGGAACAAATTTCTCCATTTGTGGCTATGCTTGGTTGGGTGATTACTTGGAGGGGAATTCCCCGTGGTAGGGACTGGCCTCCGTTCGCTGCTATTTTAGCCAGAACATCTGCGCAATGGTTTTGGTGTCGAGGCACCTGATCGATCTTGAGTCCTTTAAATTTGCTTTTTAGCAACTGAGCTAGCTTTAGGTAGGTAGCCATATTATCTCCCTTTGCCTGGTAGACCCTAGTCACCTGGTTTACAACAAGCAATGAATCGCTCTTGATTCGTAGGTAATCGGCCTTTAGTTCAATGGCTACCTTCATCCCGGCTAGGAGGGCTTCATATTCCGCTTCATTATTGGTAGCTTTAAACTCGAATCTGAAACAGTGACAGAATTCGGTCCCCTCCGGATCTATTAAAACTATGCCAGCTCATCCCCAGCTTGCCCAGATGCTCCATCTGCAAAGAGGGTCCATGGCTTGCAGCCTTCCGGCCAATTGTCGACCTCAGAGATCTTCTTAAGGACCTCATTTGATACTGAGGGATCATCTTGATCTGGGATCGCTGAGAATTCTGCCACGAAGATCGGCCAAAGCCTGTGCCTTAATCGTAGTCCGGGGCTTATACTTTAGGTCAAATTGAGTGAGCTCTATAGGCCCATAAGACTAGCCTTCCAGACACGTCTGGTCTTTGTAAGAATTGGTGGAGGGGTTGGTCCGTCACCACTGCTATTGTGTGAGCTTGAAAATATGGACGAAGTTTCATCGCTGAGATCACCAGAGCATAAGCGAGCTTTTCTAGGAGAATGTAATTCCTTTCGGATTTTGTCAAAGCATGACTCACATAGTATATGGGTCTTTGAAAACCGTCGCTACAATCCTTGGCCAAAGCCCCGCTTACTGCAGTTTCTGATACGGCCAGGTAGATCTGTAACTCATCTCCGAGAACCGGCTTGACTAACAATGAGAGGCTTGTTAGGTATTCTTTCAAAGCTTGAAAAGCCCGTTCGCTCTCCTGGCTCCACTTCATGTTTTTCCCTTGTTTGATGGCCCTGAAGAAAGGGAGACATTTATCGGTGGAGCGAGAAATAAACTTGTTGAGTGCTGCCACCCGGCCAGTCAGAATATGTACTTGCTTGAGCGAGGTTGGGGATTCCAGGTCCAAGATAGCTTTGATTTTTTCTGGGTTGGCTTCTATACCTCTCTCATGAACCATGAAGCCCAGAAACTTCCCCGTCGTTACCCCAAAGGCACATTTGGAGGGGTTCAAACGCATCTGGTTTTCCCTCAGTATGAGGAAGGTTTTGCGAAGGTCTTCCTGATGTCCTTTTACGGTTGGGGATTTCATGATTATGTCATCGATATATACTTCCATCGTCCTTCCTATCTCCGGTGTGAACAGTTTGTTAACCAGCCGCTGGTATGTGGCCCCCGCATTCTTCAAACCAAACGGCATCACCTTGTAGCAGTATAAGCACTGCCCAGTAATGAAACTGGTTTAATCTTGGTCAGCCGGGTGCATTTTAATTTGGTTGTATCCTGAGAATGCATCCATAAAACTCAAAAGTTTATTTCCAAACGTGGAGTCAACCAGCTGGTCGATCTTCGGTAAAGGAAAACTGTCTTTTGGACAAGCCCGGTTGAGGTCGGTGTAATCTACACACATACGCCACTTCCCATTCACCTTCGTAACCATGACCACGTTGATGATCCATTCGGGGTAACGTACTTCTCTGATGAACCCTGCTTTGATCAATTCATCAACCTCTTTCTGCACCGCAGTGTTCCTATCAGCGTTGAAGTGACGCCTCTTCTACTTGATGGGCTTGACTGTTAGATCTACCTCTAGTCGGTGGATGGCCAATGATGCCGGGATTCCAGGCATTTCATCATGGTTCCAAGCGAAGATGTCGCTGAACTCTCTGAGAAGGTCAATTAGTGCTCTTTTTACTTCTGGATCAAGGGTGGCTCCGACCTTAACGACCTTAGAGGGATCGTCATTTCTGATGGGTATCTCTTCTAGTTTATCTACGGGCTGCCCGTTGGCCCATTCCTTACTCCGTTCTTCCTTGTAGAGCATAATAGGTTCGCTCTCTGGATGCCCAGGATGTTCCGCGGGCTCCTTCTCCTCCTAGATTATCCGGGATGTATCCATGTCTTCCTGGATTAATGTCACATGTACACACTGTTTCGCTAGGGCTGTAGGATTGGCAGATACTGCGGAGCATTTCCTGGCTGGCTGCTGGTCCCCGCGTACCTCTCCTACTTTGGTTCCAACCGGGAATTTCAGGACGTTGTGGTATATGGACAAGACTCCCTTCAAGGAGGACAGGAAAGGTCTCCCTAGGATGGCGTTGTAGGCCGATGAGGTGTCCACCACAACAAAGTCGATCATAACATTCTATTGGAGAGGGATGATTCCGATGATTACTGGGAGGATCATCGATCCCACTAGTATGATCGAATCTCAAGTGAAACCATAAAGCGGAGTGGTACAACTGTTGTAACAATGTTGTTTCAGGTTTAATTTTTCCAGAGTATCCTTGAAGAGGATATCTACACAGCTACCTGTATCCACGAGCACGCGATGAACCAGGCAGTTGGCGATCTGTATCGTGATTACCATGGGATCCTCATGAGGTTGCACAGTGTTGAAGACATCTGCTTCAGTGAAAACGATCTGCGCTGACTATGAGGGCTCTATCAGGCTCTGGCTGACTTCGAAGATCCCCCGGGTTTCTCCGATACGGGGAATCTTTCTTGCGTGTTTTTTCGGGAGTTATTGGAAATGCCAGCCAGTGTAGGACCTCCGCTGATAGTATGTATCACCTGGATCTGTTGCATTAAGTCAGCATGTTCCTCTTTCCTCTTTTCTGTGTCTTCACGGATTTCAGCTTGTACCTCCCTTCCAGTCCTAATGTTATCTCTGATCTGTTCTAAGAATTCAATCAGGCATCCTCCCCTTATCAGGGCTTCTATCTGGTTGCGCAAATTATAGCACTCTGAATTGTAGTGGCCCACATCTTCGTGGAAGTCGCAGTACTTGTACCGGTTTCTCCTGTCAGCTGGGGCCTTCATGGGAGCAGGCTTTTGGAGCAACCCCTTATCTCGTATGGCAAGGTAGACTGTTTCCCTGGAAGCATTCAAAGGGGTGTAGTAGTCATACCCTTTTTCCCCTTGCATTACTGGAGCCACGGTCCTGGGAGGTGGCGAAGCCTAGGGAGGGGTTCATTTTGCTAGATATCTTTCTTGCCTATGCAGATGCACAGGGATGCGATAGGTCGACCTGTTGGGAGGTTTATTCTGAGTTTTCTGCACTGGCTCAAATTTGGGGGCTTCTTGCTTTAGACGATTTGCCGTTCTCATGTCGTCGTGTTCCATCTTGACCTTGAGTTGTTCGTCGATCTCGACCTGCTCAAGAGCCCGGTCGTAGGCCTCCTGGTAAGTCTCGGGAGGTCTCTTGGCGAAGGAACGGAAAAGCTTTCCTGCCCATAGGTTTCGCCTTAAGTTGGCGAGGTTTTCTTTTGCAGTGAAAACTCTCATTTGTATGACCTCCTTGTGAAATCGTTCCACGTACGATCGAAGAGTTTCACTCTGTTCCTGGATCACATATTGGAGGTGTATGGGATCTTTCGGGCGAGGTTTGACTCCTTGGAATTGTGAGCAAAAATCTGTTGATAATTTCGTGAAAGAATCCACGCTACCAACAGGCAGTTTCCTGAACCAGGTTTTCGCGTAGTCGGTCAAGGTCGTTGGAAACATTCTACACATAGCTGATCTGGTAGTGTTCTGGACCTCCATCTGTTGAACGAAGCTCTCTAGGTGTCTTAGAGGATCTTCCGTTCCAGAGAACTTATCTGGTGGCATTTTGAATTTTTGGGGGAGCTCTACTACCCGGATCCTCCTAGTGAAGGGAGCGTTCATCTCGCTCAGGGGATCCTTTCTGTCCTCCTTATTCTTTCCCTTCCTTATCTGCTGGACCTCTTTTTGTAGCTTTTCCAGCTGATCCCTCAGTCGCTTGTTCCCAGGTCTCTTCGAGTAAACCTCAGATTCCTCACTGTCGAGTCTTTCCGATGAACTGGCAATTTCTATCCGGTCCACCTCCTATATAGGATCCACTGGGGGAGTTTGTCTACTTTCCTCCTCTAGGGCCCGGGCGGTCCTCCTAGATGTAGTTGGACGAGATAGCTCCCGTGGCTTCCAGGTAAAAGCATCCGCGGCAGACTTAACTCGCCTGGGTTGATATTGTGAAGGTCTTTTCGAAACTGGGGGCATGGGTCCCAACCTATCCCGGATCGAACGTCGGGGCCCTGACCTATCTCGAGCCGGCTCTGGAAGAGGAGGCCCTAGGCGATCTTTCTGGTTCTCCCAGTCCTTCAGCTCCTGGATCTCTCTTGACATTCTGGCGACCTGGTCCCGGATATGTTTGTTGCCACTATTTCCTGATTCCACCTCAGAATCCCGGCCGTCAGATCCCCCCGATATCACAGAAGTTTCATCCTGCTTCTCTCCACAGGGAGGGTCTTCTCCGACATCCTTGTTGCTGTCCCCTGCCACTAAACGAGGGCGCCTCCTGGTCGCTTCTGTCGAGGCTGTCTAAAGGAAGCTTCTGGTTGGACCAGATGGTAACGCTCCCTAGTCGGGAGATCAACGGCGGATCTAGGGCATCGGGGTTGATGGCCTGTAAAAATTTTTAGAACCAGGGATACTGGTCTGAGTCTATCATGGACCGATGGTATTGGAGGCATTGGCCCGAGTCTATCATGGATTGGTACCGGAGGTGGCAGTCCCAACCTGTCAAAGGTAGGTATCCTAGTACCTTGCCGATTGGCCTCTCCCTTAGGATCTGGTATCGCAGGTTGATTGGTGCTGCCTTCGGCGGCCATTCGGAGGAGAATGCTCTCTATAAAGGCTGCGACCTGTTGGTCTAGGTTGGCAGGTCCAGCTGCTGGGGTATTAGGTACCTGGGGGGTAGCCCGCACGGCAGCTGACAGCTTTGAGGCGGGTTTGCGACCCTTTCCCCTCTTCTTCGGCTTTTGACCCTTCCGGGTTGAAGCGTTCGACTGATGTCCTAACGGGTCAGGATGATCCTGAGAGGATCGGAGCTTCATTTTGATAATCTAGCAAGAAAATGAGACACACAGGCTTTCTTTTGAAGGTGTGGTGTTTCCCACAGACGGCGCCAAAAAGTGTTAGAGGAAAAATTCACTCGGGGTGAAAATCTCAGTTAACACCCTCACCCACTACCGGTAGCAGCAGCGGGGTAGGTACCTTCGGTACCGCGGTCCCTCTCTTAGTATGATCGAGGTCGACTGACCAGAGAATGGATAAAGGACACAAAGGGATCGAAAGATGTAAAAACGAACACTGTTTTATTTAATCAACTACTACCATGGGTTTACAATAAGAATACGTACATATCTCTCACTCTTTTTCGCTCTTTTACATAGGATGAAGATGGAGAAAACTTTCGTGTCGATAAGTGGATATTTTTCCTCTAGTGATTGTCAATGGACTCTCACTGGCTTCCGGGAATCTCCCGGGATCTCTCTCTCCTTCTGGTGATCAAGAATATTCCCAAACCCTCCCCCTTGCTTTACCCTTCAATGCCATATATATAGTACTCCCCTAATCTCCTCAAAATCCGGTTGTTTATAATGAAGATTATAGAAAGTCCTATTTTAAGCGTTGAAAGGCATTTGCGTGGAGCTGAAGGCGCGGGATTAGATCCCGTTAATCAATGGCGAATTCAAATTATGATTCGATCGACCATAGGGTCATTAATGGCGCTTTATTTTGGTGATGGAGTCAACTTTCCTTCTTCTTGGAGCTTGATGGGGATGGAGTCAACTTTCCTTCTTCGTGGAGCTTGGAGGGAGATTCTGATCATGAGTTCTGATGGAGGGTAGCGCTGACACCTCATTTTGATGAGCTTGTTCTGCTTCATGCTAGAATGGTGCTTGTGTCTTCATGTTCCCTATCGTATTGCCTGGGAGGTAGGGTACTTGCCTTGGGGGAGCTTCGGATGATCATACTGAGTATCAGGCGGGAGTCGAGGTAATACCAAGGTGGATATCGAGGTAGCACCGAGGTTGGTATGGAAATACCTGGTACCTTGATCGACGTCGAGATGTTTGGCGGTACTGAGCGTGCGAGTTATCATCGTGCTAATCTTGAGCTGGTATCATGAGCTTCAGTAGGGCGGGGTACATACTTTCGGGGATGATATCCCATCTAGATATGTAGGTAGTCGAGGCCCCAACCTTGCCGGATATTGGCTCCATCTAGGTGATGGTACTGATCTTACAGGTCTCTGGGAATATTTGGATGAATCTTCCTGGACTGGTCTCTGTTGGAAAATTCTCCCTTGGTCATTTACCAAAAAAAATATGTTAACAGTTTTGATTAAATTTACGATTCTTCCGCCTTGATTCTCTCAATCCTTCCCCTCCTTATCGGGCGGGATCTTTTTTTTAAAGGTTGTTGACTTTGGATTAATAACGGATTCGAGAATATCTTAGGCGGAGATGAATCTGTTTCCTTTTTGATTCAACCATTTGTTCTACACGTAATGTTTCAATGTTACTGAGGTGATCCCATGTACCTCATGGTACTACTCCTCATAAAGGTCGCCGAGTAGGGTGTTTGTTGTTTCTTGGAACGAGGTGGATTCATGCCATGGTCTGGGTACTGAGAGCTTGGTCTTGCTTTCCCAGGTTCCTTGTAGCTTTACATGCCCCATTTGGGTGTTCTTTGGTAGTAACGGACTTCGACGAGCTTCCTCCTACTTATCCAAGTAGGGCAGAAACTTCCCTTGGTGAGATGGTGAAATATTGCAGCGTGGGTTTGATGCCTAATAGGTTCTTCCCTGAACTGAAAGGGAATGGCGGGCTTCTGGGGAAGCTAAGAGGTGGTCTTGACTTCGGGGAGCCAGGTTCATGTTTTAGTGTTACGGGTTCGACCTGACCGTGTTGGGCTCCATCTCAGATGTTTCCCGAGTTCGACATCCTTACCTCGCTTCTGCGGGGTGGCTCCTTGGTTCGATTACGGGACTCGCGGTTCAGTTGAAGGTAATCCTGGGCTTCGGGCTAGGAAGGTGAAGATTTTCCCTTTTATCCCAAGCTGAATTTGGCTATTAACAGAAGTCCTCTCTGACTTGAACACCTGTGATTGTGTTTCGGAGTTGGAGTCAAATTCCCTTTTCTAATTGGGAAATTCTCCCTCTGTTACCGTTGCCCAGAATCGTGGTGGAAATCTTCTCATTAATTTCCCAATTGATGTGGCGAGCACAGACCGGTGTATTCCCAAAATAATCCGGCTACGTTAAGGCCATTCCGCGAATCGAGGTGATCCCGTCGAAGATTTCGCTTTTATGTTGCCTGCGTCACTCCTATTTAAATCTGGCTGTACTATCTCTTTCCTCATTCTTCTTCCTTCTTTCAAATTTTAAATTTTATGCAAAGAGAAAGTTCCTCTTCCCTTCGTTGGCTTTGTGAAGCTTACCCTATCAAGTCGAAAAATAGCCATGACTCTGTCAATAGATCGCCAGTCTTGCCCTTGGAAAACGGGTACGAAAGAACTTCGATAACGACAACTCTCCTCCAAATCTGTAACGACGGAGGTCGAATAGAAACGTGGCAATTGGAACCAGGTTCTCCAACTGACCCGACAGCCCTCTGGAATTGGTTGACAACAACTCTGACGAAGAGAATAGGGACAACGCTGCCTAGAAGGACCAGGCTATGGTGGTTGGGCCTCCTCTGGAAAAGCTTCCTCCTTATGACTTTAGGGTTATCCCCGACTCTATCTTTGATTCGAATTCGATCGACCGCTTGAGGTCCAAGTAATGCATCCTTGATAATGTTTCTATCTCGGTTCCCCCTAAAGGTTATAACATCTTCAATCCTTCCGGCGGTATGCTTCTGATTCATGTGGCGGCTCTCGAGAATGGGGTCAGGCTTCCCCTCCATCCTACCCTACGATGAGCTCTCTATGCTATTCAGCTAGCTCATCTCAGTTGACAACCGGCTTCTAGAGGCACTTGATTGGCTTCCTCGTGCTGTGGAGGGAATAATGCCAGCTGAGAAAAGTGGCAAGAGAGCCCGGAGCAGAGGAGCTGGCCTACCTCTTTCAAGTCGAGAGTCTATCTGGTGCTCCCCGAGGTCAGTTCTATGCAAAAGCCAAAAATAAGCTCAACTTCATCATTCCTGGTGCTTCGAAGAAAGACCCAGCCGGGAAGGAATAGTGGATTCTGGCAGGGGGTGACTGGGGAAGCTCAATTTTTATTGGAGGGCACGAGTTCAGGGTTCCCACAGCTTTCAATGACAAACCATCATGGGAATGGAGGATGAGCTGTCTGAGCTCTGCTGTGATCACGAGAGGATAAAGCTATCCTCTGACTAAGAAATCCTTCACTCCAAACGATGGGAGATGCAAAGGGATTCCTGGAAAGTCGAAGCCAATATGCTGGGCCTTAAGAACCAGGACCTGCATGCTCAGATGGCTAAGTTGCAAACTGAGGCGGACGCCTCTTTCAGAGATGGGTATTCCTATGCCTCGCTCCAGGTTACAGAAGCTCTCCCTCATTCCTTCGACCTATCGACCATCGTAGGCTAGGATAGAGAGAAGATATTGGCCAAGGCCGTAGAAATGTCCTACCCTGAAGGTGATATTGACACCCCATCGGCCTACAACGCCATCTTAGGAAGACCATTCCTCTCTTCCTTGAAGGGAGTCTTGTCTATATACCACAATGTCCTGAAGTTCCTAGTAGGAACCAAGGTGGGAAAGGTACGCGGAGATCAACAAGCAGCTAGGAAGTGCTACGCAGTGTCTGCCAATCCTATAACTTTAGCAAAACAGTTCATACAGATTGCAACAATCCAGGACATGGAGGCGTCCGGGATAATCCAGGAAGATATGGAGGCATTCCGGATAATCTAGGATGATATGAAGCCCGCAGAGCATCCAAAGAGCAACCCATTATGCCTTATGAGGAAGAACATAGCAAGGAATGGGCCAGCGGGCAGCCCGTAGATAGACTAGAGGGGATACCCATCAGAAGTGACAATCCCTCCAAGGTCGTCAAGGTCGGAGCTACCCTCAAACCAGAAGTGAAAAAAATGCTTGATTGGGCTTCTCAGAGAATTCAGCGACATCTTCGCTTGGAGCCACGATGAAATGCCCGGGATCTCGGTATCATTGGCCGCCCATCGATTAGCGGTAGATCCAACAGTCAAGCCCGTCAAACAGAAGAGGCGGCACTTTAACTCTAAGAGGAACGCTGCGGTGCAGGAAGAAGTAGACAAATTGATCAAGGCAGGGTTTATCAGAGAAGTGCGCTACCCCGAATGGATCGACAACGTGGTCATGGTTACGAAGGCGAATGGGAAAGGCATATGTGTGTCGATTACATCGACCTCAACCGGGCATGTACAAAAAACAGCATGTAAATTACAATTGTACGGAATATAAAAACTCCTTTCTTGGCGGACAAGACTTCAAGTGACCATCTCGCGCACGAAACTCGCACGCCCAAAGATCACCACAGCAGTCCATACGCACGCCTAGCCCATGCAAAGGCATGAGCTGCCGCACGGCGAGCCTATGCATGGGTCGCGCACTGCTGCACCGCAACAAGCGCAGCTGCACGCTTGGTTGCGTGCGCGCTTGTTGTCTCGGTGCGCGCGGGTGCCAAGACGGGTTCCGGATGCTCCAATTTCTTCAAATCTTCGAGTCTTCGAATCTTGAATATATTACAGCTTATTTTAAACAATAAAATACTGCAGTAATTTTTTTTTTATTAACCATTGCAGTATTTTTTTTTACAAATAAAAAACTGCACTAAAAAAAACTGCAGTATTTTTAATACATTAAAAAACTGCAATGTTTTATACAATAACAAAAAAATTAAGCAACTATCAAGAAGGAACTTGTGACGATAATAGGCCACCCTTCTTGTTACAATTCCAAAACAAAAATTACATGGAAAATCTTGGACCAAAATTGAGCAATATCAATTCACGTTATAACAACATATATAAATCCATACATTCGACATGTAATTATACATGCGAATACCTAGAGTGTCATCTCTTTCTAAAACATGCATAATCACAATAAAAAGAAATAGACTCACGTATATATACGTTAATTAATTAAAGGGTACAACCAGTCTCTGATACCAATTGTAGGGAAAAATTAACTAAAACCGCAGCGGAAGGCGAAAAGTAGATTTTCGTATAGTTTAAAATTTTTCTAAAGATTTGAACCTTAACCCTTTAATTAATTAAACACAAATATACGGTTAGAGTTAAATACCTCTTGTCGCGTGATCCGATTGACTTACGTCGATGGTAATCCGTAAGATCTTCAATCCTAGCACGTACGTGAATCACCTAGGAGCGTGGTCTCCCTTTTTTTCTTTGAATTACTTACCTGAGAATGGATGTATGGAACTTCTGATCCTGATCTTCAATCCCAAAACACCAAGAGCCTAGAAAAATAGTTCCGGTCACTTTTGAATTCACAATCGATATGATTGGAACTCGCGTAACCCTAAATCGAAAGTGTGCACAAAACCTTTTGATGTTAAAGGCTTGCAAGTGCACTATCGAATGAGAACTTATTTTTCTTTTTCTCTATTGGCCGAAATTCTATGTGTATTGAGTAAGATTTTTATTTTTCAAAGCAAACAAAAATCTCTCTCACTCAAGCTTCTTCGTGGCCGAAATTTATCACCTTATATTTATAAGGTGACCGAAATTTCTCTTTCTCAAAATAGGGTTGGCCGAATTCATTGAATAGGAAATCTAGGATTGGCCAATTTCCTTACTTGAAAATGAATTATCCTTTTCCCTAATTCCTATCAATTCAAGAATCCTAACCCTTGTAGGACTAGTGGTGGCCGAATTCTTTATATAATAAGGAGTGTATGTGGACTTAATCCTTACCACATTAGGACTCCTATCACTTAAAAGAATTCCAACCCTAATCCAACACATAGTATTTAATTTACTGATCAGGAAAAGATTTTGATTTAAACTATTAATTAATTAAATAATTAATTAATTCCCATTTAATCAAAACAATAAAATAAAATAATATCTTGGGCTATTTTATTTAGCCTTGCCGCCCACACCATGTATATATGGGCCCAATATTTTTTTTCTTATTTTATTTAATCCATTAGACTTTAAATAAAAGCCCACATGTGAACCAGACTTATTCTTACTAAAAGAAACAAGCCTACATGTCTCCTTTTAATATATTAATATAATTGTGCAGCCCATTAAATAAATAATAGACATATTATATTCTTAATATATTAAATGCAATTCTAGATGGACCCATAAATTGGTCCGGTAGAATATATCAAGTTATACATGCAAGTACGTGTGGATTGTGGATCTTGGCGGGCTATCTAAATTTAAGCTTCAATAGACATAACCTAATCACAATCAACAAATGATTCACTTAAGTCCGATCTATTAATTTTAACTCATTCCACTAAAGAGCTAAAATTGAACTCTTAAATAAAGATAGAATAAGGAGATGTTTCTCATTCATACCCTAGACAATCTTATAGGAGATGGTGTATCCTCGTGAATAATATCAGTAATCGCCAAGAGCTCATAGACCGCCTATAGCTCTCCAAGTTACCATATTTCCTCATATGACCACATTTTGAACTTGGATATTTTGACTTGTCCAGAAGCCATGTCTTCAATAATCATTATTGAAAACTCAACGTTGAGATTTAATATCCAATACCTCAAAACATCCATATGATGATATTATACTCTCATTTAATAAATGGAGCCACAATGTCCATATCTATAAATGAAGTCCTCTATCGATTAACAAATGAATACCACCAAACTATCGAGGATAGACTATGCTATATAATCGTACTCATTGATAGCTCCAATGATAACACTTGCAACCATAAGTCCATCATTTATCTCAGGATTTAGATAGACTCTCCGATTGTCCTAATAATGAAAAGACTTATATCTAGTGACGGTTCTAGATAAAGTATTTCATTGTGATCCAGTTCAATGCACCCAGTGCACTAGATTCTTTTACTCGAAAACCTTTCGATGATTTTAGACTCATCATAACTCATTTGATCCCACTCAAATGCTAGTAAAAGAATTCTACAACTTTATCAAGATAGAGGTGCCCAACCTTTAACTTAAGTTGTGAACGTTATTCAAGACAAACTAAAGAATTGTGTCTACCTCATAACTATCCGGATGTACAAACAATTCTTCATATCTCATAGTCTTTTGACCTTATGATTATTTACCTTGACAATTATAATTATAAATGCTATAAGATTTTGCAGAATCAGAAATCACTTTATTTATATGAAAAGATTGTCAATTACAATATTACACTCTTGCTATTGAGCATAATCCTAACATTTGAGTGAATTAGAGTTAGGATTGTGCTTTATGAGGGCCATCCGGGCATAGTCTTGGCTAATTATCTAGTAAGAATGAATGAACTTGTTAATTGTCATATTTAAAGAGGTTTGGTTCATTGTTTTTGTTATACATTGGTCTTTAGTTATTCCTCACGCTAGGGGCTCTAGGTGAGTTATGATTAGAGATACAATAATTGGGAATTCGGCTATTTCTTACGCTAGGGCTCTAGGCAAGTTATGGTTGGAGGAACAATTACTCTTTCCACATTCATTAGACTTAACGTTGCCGTTTTACATTACCATGTTAGTATTGAGGCTCAATCTAGCATTGGTTTGTAGGATTGGTTCACATATGTTTGTTGCGGTTTCGTGTTTGAGAGGCTCTCGACACACTCTTCAACCATTAGCTCTATGAATGGGTATAAATCGGATTGAGGCAAGAACGAACCCTTAACTTAAATTGGATGAACTTAATGTCTAACAACCCACTTGTGTGCACTTATGTTTGGTGGACTTGTAAACCCTTGTGTGACCACTTTCATGCATCTCTCATATCCACCCTTTTATTATTTCTCATTTAAACACCATTCTCACCCTTCCATATTCTCTTTATTTTTATATTTTCTTTTTCTTTTTCTTTACTGCACACATCACACAACACACACAAACACCATTCTCACCACATCCACATTCTATTTACATGTTTTCCCTAAACTCTAAAACTTGAAACGGTTAACAACACATCCCTGTGGAACGATACCCTTGCTTGCACGTTGTACCAATTTTATTTCTATATATGTCTTTTGACTCGTGCCTTATAGCAAGGTTTATTTTATTAGACGATGCTTTCAATGACACAAAAAACCATACGTCACCCGGGAATGATAAAGTTGAGCTTGTTCTTGGCTTTCGCATAAAACTGACCTTGGGGAGCCCCGGAGAGGCTCCCGATTTGAAAAAGGTAGGCCAGCTCCTCTGCTCTGGGCTCCCTCGTCACATTGCTCAGCTGGCATTATTCCCTCCACAGCACGAGGAAGCCAATCAATTACCTCCAGAAGCCAGGTGTCAACTGGAGAGAGGCGAGCTGGATGGAGTTGAGAGCTTATCGAAGGGTAGGATGAAGAGGAAGCCTGACCCCGTTTTCGAGAGCCACCACATGAATCAGAAGCTCACCGTTGGAGGGATTGAAAAACTAATAGCCTTTGGGAGGAACCGAGATAGAAACACTATCAGGAATGCCGTACTTAGACCTCAAATGATCAATCAAGTTCGGATAAACAGTAGAGTCAGGGACAACCCTGAAGTCATAGGGAGGAAGCCTCTCTAAAGGGGGACAAGCAGCCGGGACTCAACGTTCCCCCACGGTGTCACCACCGACTTCTCTATCAGAATCTTCATCGACTAACTCCAGAGGATGGTCGGGATGATTAGAAAACCTGGTCCTAATGGACACGTTCCTGTTCGAACGCCGACATTACGGATTTGACGGAGAATCATCGCTATCTAGGCTACTTCATGCCCGCTTTCCATGGGCAAGGCTGATGACCTCCTCCTCGTCGACAATGGAGTCAATGGAGTCGTGACTGGCTTTAGACATAATGGAATGAAGTCTGGGAGGATGAAGAATAAGAAAAGAAATATGCTCAAAAGAAGGTTTTTTCTTAAGAAAATTTGAAATTTGAAAGGTATGAGGAAGGCGTTGGAGTAACCCAGTATAAATAGGCAATAGAGCAGCAGCATGGGCCATCGAAATCTTCGGTTAAGATCACCTCGAATCACGGGAACTGCCGTAACGCAGCCGGATTAATTTGGGAATAAACCGGTCAGCTCTTGCCACGTCACTTGTGCAATTAATGGGAAGATTTCCCCCAAGGTTCTTGTAACGGTAAAAAGGAAAATTTTTCCAAATAAAACAGGAAATCTGACTCTAACACCAAACTCAATCACCGGCATTCAAGTCAGAGGGAACTTCTTTTAATAGCCAAATTTGGCTAGGGACCAAAGGGATATTTTTCACCTTCCTAGTCTGACTCTAGGCCCGAGGTCATCCACCAGGAGACCACGCTTCCTAAAATTGAGCTACGGTGCCACCCCACAGAACTAAAGGCTAGCTCTAGAAACACACAGAGTAGAGCCCGACGTGACCAGATCGAGCCCAGGTCACCAAACCTGAAATCAGGAAGCTCCCCCGAGGTCAAGATTACCTCGTAACCTCTCCAGAAGATCGCCAAAACCCCGCTGTCATAGAGGAGTATCCGCATGGGGGACGCATCAAGCTCCGAGAAATCAAGGGAGGTCAGATCGAGCTCCTGGCTAGATTAAGCACCTGAATAGTGGAACCAAGACACTAATCTACCTCGCCATTTATACCATATTCAACGACCTCTATGAAGGATCATGCTATGAAGATACAAAGATACACTGGATCATATCTAGAAACATTAAGTACATGCAGAACAAGTATTAGTCTAAAGAGGAAACAAACTGATCTCTCCCAAGATATCCTCCATTCAGCTATTAACTCAAAGTCAATGATATTTAAAAGAGGAATCCCGCCCGATAAGGAGGGGAGAGACATAGAAAATCATTGGGAGAATCAGTTGATTTAACCTACAAAACTACGTATAAATGGAGAAAAAGAGAAGGAGAATAGGAAGACTACTTTTCGATAGGCATACGACAACAATCCTACTACACCCTAGAGAGATTAAGAGATATTTGTAAACGATACACCATTAATAAGAATAAAGAAAACATTTTCGTTCTCTTTTATTCATTCTCTTTTGATGGTACTGATAATAGTATTTTTTGTCATTTTTAACTAGCACTGACTAGAATACATTCTACCCTGACTACCACCTCCGTGGTAGTGGTTTTGAGGGTGTTAATTGAGATTTCTCACCCTGAGTAAAATTTCAGTTAACAAGACCGGTTATTTGATTAACTACCAGTTGCGAATCACAATTGGCAAAGACGTAATCAGACCCTAGCTCGGCTGCAATCCTCATTCCTGCTAACAAGGCTTCATATTCAGCTTCGTTGTTGTGGTACTGAACTCGAATCTGAAACAGTGACAGCACTCGACCTTTTCAGGGTCGGTTAGAATGATCCCACCTCCGCTTCTTGCTTGATTGGATGCCCCATAGGTATATAAGATCAAGACTTGATTGATAGGCCAATCTATAGGCTCTTGCTCCTTTTGAGGAGCTTGATTCAGGGTAGGGGTAGCATCTTGATCAGGAATTGCACTGAATTCTACCATGAAATCCACCAAAGCTTGGGCTTTGATGGTTGTCTTGGCTTTATACTTGTTGTCGAACTGGGTGAGCTCAAGAGCCCACAGCACAAGTCTTCCCGATACGTCCGGCCTTTAGTAAAATTGACGTAGAGGTTGATCAGTGACTACCATGACTGTGTGGGCAAGGAAATAAGGGCGTAGCTTTCTGGAAGCAACCACCAAGGCGAAGGCGAGCTTTTCCAAGAGGACGTAGTTCCTTTCTGATTTGGTTAGGGCGCGGCTCACATAGTAGACCGGGTGCTAGACCCCATCTCTACATTTTTTTTACTAATACTCCGCTGACAGTGGTTTCAGATATTGCCAGGTATAATTAAAGTTCTTCTTCTGGTACCGGGCTAGCTAGCTAGCAGGGGCGGGCTAACGAGGTACTTCTTCAGCGATTGGAAAGCTAGCTTGCTATCCTGATCCCACTTCATGTTCTTCCCTTGTTTGATTGCCTTGACGAAGGGGATACACTTGTCAATACATCGTGATATGAAGCAGTTCAGGTGGCAATTCGCCCGGTTAAACCTTGCACTTGTCTGCATGTGGTGGGGGATTCAAGATCTAGGATGGCTTTGATCTTCTCGGGATTAGCTTCGATCCCCCTCTCATGGACCATGAACCCGATAAATTTCCTGGCTGTAACTCTGAAGGCGCACTTATCAGGATTCAATCGCATCTTATTTTCTCTGACTATCTGGAACGTGTGACAGAGATGGTCCTGGTGATGTTCCGCTGCCTGAGACTTTATGATCATATCATCGATGTATACCTCCATCGACCTTCCTATCGGTCCTTTGAACAATCGATTGACCAGGCGCCGGTAGGTGGCCCCAGCTTTTTTGAGCCCGAAGAGCATGACCCTGTAGCAGTACAAGCCCTGCCCGGTTATAAAACTGGTTTTATCCTGGTCAGCTGGGTGCATCATTATCTGGTTGTATCCTGAGAAGGCATCCATAAAACTCAAGAGCTTGTTACCCGCGGTTGAATCTATCAGTTGGTCAATTTTTGGTAGCGGGAAGCTGTCTTTTGGGCAGACACTGTTGAGATCCGTATAATCAACGTAGATGCGCCACTTCCCGTTTGCTTTAGTCACCATAACTACGTTGGCAATCCACTCGGGGTATCGAGATTCCCTGATGAATTCTGTATTTAGTAGTTTGTTTTCCTTCTCTTGCACTACAGCATTTCTTGCCTGGTTAAAATGCCTTCTCTTTTGTTTGACTGGCTTGAAAGTGGGATCTACAGCTAACCTGTGAGCTGCTAAGGCAACAGGTATCCCTGGCATCTCCTCATGGCTCCATGCAAAGACGACATTATATTCTCGTAGGAGCTTTATCAGATCTTCCTTTACTTTTGCCTTCAATGTTGAACCTATACTGACTATCTTGGAAGGATCGTCCTTCCTGATAGGTATCTCTTCTAATTCCTCTGTAGGATGGCCATTGGCCCATCCCTTCTCTTCATCCTCCTTGATCTCTATATTGGGGAGCTCTGAAATGGATCTCTCCTTGACTGAGTTTGTTTCATCTTCAAATTCTTCCTCTGAGGACTAGTGGTTTTGATTAATTGTTATTTGCACACATTGCTTGGCCAGTGCCGCTGGGTTGGTTGACACTGCATAGCACTTACGAGCAGCCTGCTAATCCCCCTGCACTTTACCCACCTTGTCTCCTACTAGGAATTTTAGGAGGTTATGGTATATTGACAGGACCCCTTTGAGGGCAGACAAGTAAGGCCTTCCCATTATAGAATTGTAGGCAGACGGGGTGTCTACCACAACGAAGTCTGTCATTAGGTTCTGTTGGAGTGGCGCTGTTCCGACTATTACTGGTAGGATCATAGACCCGGTGGGAATCAACGAATCTCCTGTCAACCCGTACAATGGGGTGGTGCAGCTGTTGTAACAAGGTCTCTTTAGGTTGAATTGTTCCAAAGCACTCTTGAAGAGAATATCAACGCTGCTACCTGTGTCAATCAAAACGCGGTGGACCAAGTTGTTGGCTATTTGAACAGTGATGACCATGGGATCATCATGAGGCTGGACGGTGTTGAATACATCCTCTTCTATGAAGATGATCTGTGCAGCTGAATGAGACCGAGGTGATCCTCTAGTAACCTTGAAAACATTCTGGCCCGCTTCTACTTTGGGAACTTTCCGGGCGTGGTTCTTTCGAGCATTGTTGGAGGTTCCTGCCAAGGTGGGACCTCCACTGATGGTATTGACGATGTGGATCTGCTCCATCTGATCTTTCCCTTTTGCTTTCCTTCCTTCTTCATATGCTTTAATATCGGCCTGCACCTCCTTCCTAGTGCGTATGTTGTTGCGTACTTATTGGAGGAATTCCTCCAAGCAACCTCCCCTAACCAGAGCTTCAATCTGGTTCCGCAGGCTGTAGCATTCCGAGATATTATGACCAACATCCTCGTGGAAGTCACAATACTTATAATGGTTCTATTGATCAACTGGTGCCTTTATTGGACCCGACTTCCTGAGCAGTCCTTTGTCGCGGATGGCGAGGTAAATAGTCTCGTGAGATGCGTTCATAGAGGTGTAGTGGGAGTACCCCATTTCCTCTATATCTACCCGCGCTACCTCCTTGGGTGGAGGCGTAGCTCTAGGTGGAGTTCCCCTCACCGGGTACCGGTTCCGTGGAGGCTGATAGGGTGGCGATCGATATGTAGATTTGTTGGGAGGCCTGTTCTGGTTTTTTCAAACGAGTGCAGGCTTAGGTGCCTCCTTCTTTTGGCGTTTGGCAGTTCTCATATCATCATGCTTCATCTTAACTCGGAGCTGTTCATCTATCTCAACCTGTTCTAGAGCTCTATCGTAGGCCTCCCGGTAGGATTCTGAGGGATGCTTGGCAAAATATCTGAATAGTTTGTCTGCCCAAAGATTATTTCTGAAATTGGCCAAGGTTTCCTTCTCCACGAAGACTCCCATCTGGATCACTTCTTTGTGGAATCTCTCCACATAGGCTCTGAGCGATTCACCCCGCTCCTGGATCACGTATTGAAGGTGAATAGGATCTTTGGGGCGAGGCTTAATGTACTAAAACTGGGCACAGAAGTCAGTTATCAATTTGGTGAATGAATCAACGCTTCCCGCTGGTAGCTTTCTGAACCATGTCTTGGCATAGTCCGTTAGCGTGGTTGGGAACATTCTGCACATAGCGGCCCTAGTAGCATTCTGGACCTCCATCTAGTGAACAAAGCTTTCTAGGTGGCTCAGGGGGTCCTTGGTCCCAAAGTATTTGTCGGTTGGCATCTTGAATTTTGGGAGGTAGTTCTGCCTCATTGATCCTCCTAGAGAAGGGAGCATTCATCTCTCCCAAGGGGTCTTTCCGATTTTCACAATGCTTGCCCTTCTTCAACTCCTAGATTTCTTTCTCCATCCTGGCAACCTGGTCCCGGAGACGTTAATTGCTATCGTTCCCAGATTCCACCTCAGACTCTCTGTCATCAGGCCCCTCCGATGTCGCAGAAGCTTCATCCTGATTTTCTCCTTGGGGAGGGTCATCTCCGGCGCCCCTGTTGCTACCTCCCGCCACTGAGCGAGGGCGACTCCTGGTCATTTTCTGGTGAGGCAGTCTAGAATAGGATACTGGTTCGGCCAGGTGGTGGCGCTCTCTGGGCGGGAGATCGATGGTGGATCTTGCACACCGGGGTTGATAACCTATAGGATTCCTTGGAATCGGGGGCATGGGCCTGAGCCTGTCATGGACTGATGGTGCTGGGGGCATGGGCCCGAGTCTATCATGGATTGGTACGGGAGGTGGTGGTCCCAACCTGTCGAAGGGAGGTACCCTGGTAGCTTGTCGATTGGCATCTCCCCTGGGATCTGGTACCACGGGCTGACTGGTACTACCTTCGGCGACCATTCGGAGGTGAATGCTCTCTATAAAGGCCGTGACCTGTTGGTCTAGGTTGGTAGGTCCAGCTGCTGGGGTAGTAGGTGATAGGAAGGTTTTTTCCGTCAGAAAACTGTCCGTCAAAACAATTTATAAAACCTATGCGATGCGTTCACAAGTAGTAATACAAGTAAAGCGGTAAGCACGGGTGTCGTCCACTAAGATCGGGGTAGCGGTGAAAAGATTAGGATTAATATAACTAGTATGCATAAAAGTAAAAGTGATGGTGAATGAAAATAAAATATAAACTAAACTATGAAAGCAAATAAAATGGGATAACAATGGAGTGATGAATGAATGATGATGGAACTACAGAGTTGATGGACTTGTAAATGAATATTGGGGCAATTGCAACAAACTCTCAATTAAGCATGTATTGACAAATGTAACCAACCTAGGGTGTATAGCGTTGGTATATATCTCTAGCAAGAGGTCAACCTAGGGTGTATAGTGAAGACCTCTTATTAGCGATTAATCCCTCCTAAGCAACCAACAATGGCTAGTTACTCAATCAGGACTTTTTCCATGAATGCTCATCTATCTAGTTATGGCTCAACCTATTACTAATGTAGCCATCCTAGGGTGTATAGTGATGGATTCCAATTCCCTCACAAGTGGCCAACCTAGGATGTATAGTGAAGGCCACCCGTTTGAGATTGGATGAGGCTCGAGGTTATCAACTGACTTCTACTCGAAGGTTAGTACTCGTAAAATCACTAAAGTAGCCAACCTAGGGTGTATAGTGGAGGCTTCTAATTCTCTCACAAGTGGCTAACCTAGGATGTATAGTGAAAGCCACTAATTCAAGATTAGATTAAGGACATGGTTGTAGAGCCGGATTTCTAGAAATCCTTCCATTCAATGGAGCATTAGACAACCTAATTGCCTACTCAAGTAATCCAAATCAATCATGCAAACAGGGTGTATCCAAGCAAATCAATAATGGAAATCAATTCAAGAAATGGAATAAAACATAGAGATAGAATAAATATAACACATAGAGTTTATTTACAAAGCCCAAATATCCATCAAACAAATAACATCAACCCCATAGTGGGGTATTTTAGCTACTCATGTTCTATTACAAACAAATAAACTAAGAGAGAGTGTAGAGAGAACCCTTGAAGATTGATCTCCTTCCTTGAAGCTTGAATCCAAGTCTCCTAGTTGCCTTTGATTGAGTAGAGATGGTTTGGATGATAGGGAGATGTGTTTCTAGCTTAAACTACAAGTGTTGGGAGATATGGTGATCTTTTGGTTCGTTCCTATCCTTTTCTATTTATAGAGGATGGAAAAATAGGTCACTTAAGCTTGAAAACAGAAGCTGTCGTGCGCAGAGTGCGGGTGGAGTGCGGGTGAATTACCCGCACTGTACCCGCACTGTAAAGGTTTTCTTCATCTTCAGTTCTCTTATCTGGGTAATAGTGCGGGTGGAGTGCGGTTGGATTACCCGCACTTGACTCACATTTGACCCGCACCGGAGTCGCACTTGAGTAGCACTTTACTGTCATGTGCAAAATCCCTCCTCTGTTTTGACCAATAGTGCGGGTGGAGTGCTGGTGGATGACCCGCACTGTACCCGCACTCTAATATCAGGTGCAACTTCAGCTTCTCTGGTTTGGCAACTGTGCGGGTGGAGTGCGGTTGGATGACCCGCACTGTACCCGCACTTTAACGTTGGGTGCAACTCAGCTTCTCTGGCTTTGGCAACAGTGCGGGTGGAGTGCGATTGGATGACCTGCATTGGACCCGCACTGTAACTCTTCTCCTGTATCAAGTCCCGGTTATGATCATGAGTGTGGTTGGAGTGAGGTTGCGACCCGCACTCCACCCGCACTGTAGAGTTGCTTATGATCCTTTGTCTTTCCTTTTGCCCCTTTTCTGCCAGAATCACCGCAACATGCTTTCAAACCCAGAATTACATCTATTGCCTGCAATTAGCACTAATGAGCCTATTAGACATAAAATATATAGAAAATACACACAAGAACGAGACAAAGGAATAGGAATGAGGGCAGAAATATACAACAATTTAGGCAATATCAGTAGGTACCACGGGGGCAATCCGCGTGGTAGCTGACGGCTTCGAGGCGGGTTTGCGACCCTTTCCCCCTCTTTTCGGCTTCTGACCCTTTCGGATTGAAGCGTATGATTGATGTCCACGGGTCAGGATGATCCTAAGAGGATCGGAGCTTCATTTTAATTGTAAGACAAGAAAATGAGGCACTCTGGCTTTCTTTTGAGGGTGTGGTGATTCCCACAGACGGCGCCAAAAAGTGTTAACGGAAAAATCACTCAGGGAGCAAAATCTCGATTATCACCCTCATCCACTACCGGTAGCCAGTAGCGGGATATGTACCTTCGGTACCGCGATCCTTTCTTGTAATGTAAATAAGAAGCAGGATAAGGAGGATCGATGAGATATGTAATTACACTGTTTTATTCAAAAGGGGGATCAATATTATCGTTACAATTAAGACTATCCTCACACTAAAATCTCTCTTTCCTTTTACACAGGATGAAGGCTGAGCCTTTGTTTATATCGATAAGTGGATATTTCCTTCCAATGATCGTCAATGGACTCTCACTGGCTTCGGAGAATTTTAGAAGGGAATTCTACCAGACAATAATCTCTCTATGTTTTTGGCGATCTCGATCCTTCAAAAAAGCCCCTTCTGTCTACCTTTCAATGCCGTATATATAGTTCTTCAAAGAATCCCCACGAAATCCGGTTATGTTAATGAGGATTATCAAGTGTCTTATTTTAGGCTTTAAAAGGCATTGTGTGGGGCTGAAGGCGCGGGATTTGATCCCGTTAATTACTGTCGAATTTGAATTCTAATTAGGTCTCATTAATGGCACTTTATTTTGGTGATGGAGTCAACTTTCCTTCTTCATGGAGCTTGGAGGGAAACTCTGATTCTGAATTTTTTGGTAGGACGAGGTACTGGTAACCAGTAGGATCTTACCGGCATGGAGCTTCTTCTGTCTCTTGATGGAGTGGTGCTTGTGTCTTTGTGATCATCTTCGTATTGCTTGGCAGGTAGGGTACCTATCTTGGGGGGGGGGGGGGGGGGGGGGGGCTCTGAATATATATATATATATATCGAGGTATTAGGTACGAGGTGGAAGTTGAGGTAGTACCAAGGCGGGCATCGAGGTACCGGGTATCTTGACTGATGTCGAGGCACTTGAGGGGTGCTAGGTGTGCGATCTACCATTGTACTGGTCTTGAGTTGATATTGAGAGCTTCAGTAGGGCGAGGTACGTGCCTTCTTTAGCTCGCAGAGCTGATGTCCTATCTAGATAGATAGTTAATCGAGGTTCTGACCTTACCAAGTATCTGCTCCACCTAGGTAGGGGCATCGATCTCACTGGTGACCTAGAAGCTAGGACTGGCCCCTATCGGGTTGATACTAATTGGAAAATTCTCCTTTGGTCCCTTGCCAAAAAACCATATTAACACCCCCCCTTTAGGTTAGTAGACACGTGATTTCTAGTATTTTCAAAAACCATCCATGTTCAAGTTGCAACTACACATGATGTTGCAACTTGCCTAGGTAATATCTACACCATTGGCAATGGTACAACATCGTATGCCACCCCTCCTCGTGATCCAAAAAATCACAAGCTTGTCCAGCCACAGTTCCCTGGTGATTCAACTCGTTTCGCACTGCTCCCTCCACAATACCAAGCATTCTGCCAATCAGAGAAATTGAATCTCCACTTTCTCTCACATGGCCAACCACGGCAACGACACCATCATCAGTTGTATTTCCCGGAGATCCAGAGCCATGACTGAAACGTGCCATCGATTAGTCTACTGGATTCGTTGTCATTAAAGTCCGATAAGCAATATGAGAAACGAATGAATAGTTTAGGGTATTTATAAAAGGGGGAGACGGTCACCAGTGACATAAAAAAGGAAACCATAAACGAGGTGTGATATTCGGAGCATAGGAAAAGGCAGCCTCGCAAGGCATGCCCCACCAGGATATCTCGTTTGACGTAAATTAGCCTCTCCTGAGTTTACACGTGGAAGATCAATTAAATGTAATGTCCGAAATGAAGATTTCCATATGGGAATTCCTAAAAAGGAATTTTCACCAGGGTAACCTCGAACGGGATGTGGATTGTGACTACCTCGATCACCAAATATTGGGAATTACCAATGTTACGATCTAGTAGAGACTCGATGCCACATCTTACCACTCCTTCAAAACGGGTACAGCGATCCATTTTTGACTGATGCCTTGATACCGCCTCTGGGTCAATCCCGTCAACCACCGCCATTGATCGGAGTATAACAGGGAAACTTCCATTAAGTCTTCCACCAAGTCTACATCTAGGTACCAGGATTCCACAAGGAATGGGTATCCCTGGTACCTAGATTCTTTTGACTAAAGTTTCACCCAAGTACCAGGATTCTCAGAGCAAGAATGCCCGGTACCCTGGTTCTCCCAAACAAGACCAGCTGCTAATAATACCCCTCGAGGATATTATTCCTAGGCTAAGTACCAGAAGATCCTCGTACCAGCTACGAGTTGTGCTACGCTTTCTAATCTCGCCAAGTTTCAAAAAATTCTTATGTTACCAATTATTAGTTAACTCAGGTTCATACTGGGGACTACTCCTTAGATCAATTTCACAACCAGGTCAGAGTAGTGGACAAAAAAGTGTCCAGGCAAGTAACTGCAAATGCAAGAAGGAAGAAACATATTGTCATTGATTTAATAAGGGAGCCCATCCTACTTTCATGGGCTACATCCATAAAAACAAAAACAAAAATAATAATAATGTAAAGTGACTACTTGGCTTTTGTTAGCCACTTCTCCTGTGGCTTATGCTGAATCACCAACTTCTGGACCTGCTAGGGCCTCGCTTGCTACCTGGGCACCTACTAGGACCGGGGGCTCCCCTTGAGATGGATCGGTTTGAAGCTCCTCTGAAGCCACCAAAACAGCTTGCTCCTCTACCCCCTTCATGAGATCAAGCTGGTCCCCTACCTCCTTGACAGGACTAGAGGGGGAGATAGGCATGCTGAACTCCCTATCCTTGGAAGCAGGCTGGACCCCTACCTCTTTGACAGATTCAGGCAGAGCAATAGGCGTATTGAGAGCTCCACTTTTAGCCTGGACAACGGTAACCTCAGGAGCCTTCAAGCCAGGATCTACCCCACCATAACCTGGTAGAAGAGAGGAGATAGGTCGTTGGTCTTCATAACCCACCACTTCATTTGCACCCGCAGCCCGAGAAGGACCATCCTCATCAGAAGGAGTAGTCCTAGCTAGTTCGATAGCTCTAGCCATGATCTCTTCCCTGCTCCACTCGTCGATGATGCTCATATCAAACAGATGCTCATACCAGCGAAGAAATAGCCATCCCCAAAGGAGGCATCTACCCTAGCCTCCAAGCTAGCCATGCTAGCAGGTAAAGCCTTGACCTCTCTCTCTGACTCTCTCACTTTTCCCTTCGCAGCCTCCCTTTCGGTTCTGCTGCGTAAGGACCTAAGCTGCTCCAAGTCCTAAACGCCCTTCATCCACTCCCTATCTACATGTGCCACAGCTGCTACCTTTTCAGCCTTCTCCAAAGATTGGTTCAGGACCACCACACCCCTAGCGACTTTGGCCAGCTCCTCATTGGCTTTCTCCAAGTCAGCAGTAGCGTCCTTAACCTATTTCCAAAGAGAGCTAATTTGATGGCTCATCGCCACGTTAAATTTGAAGTACAGAACAAGGGTTTAAAATATCACCAGAACCAAACCAGGATAGAACACCAAATAAAGTAACTTACCTCAGCCAGCAACGAAGATCCCTTGAAGATTAAATGGTCAACGAGCATTGAAGTCATAGCTTTTAAACTCTCACCTGGGCTGGAAGTGGCAAACCTAGCTAGGACCTCTTTTTGGTTTACGTCCCTCGACCGCGATCAGGACCGATCGCTAGGAGCAGTTTGAGCAACGGGAAAATAACTTTGACCATTTCCAACCCTAGTGGGTTGCTTAGTCACTAGAGCATGAAGGGGAGTGGGAACTGGATGAACAGCAGTAGTAGTGTCAGTAACAAGGATAGCCAGTATACGACCTTGTACCAGACTAGAGGCACCCCTGACCCTAGCCACCATAGCTGCCAAATCTATCAAAGACAACTTAACAGAAGTAGAAGGAGGCAGGGAAGATATCCTGGATATCGCAACCGGGATTGATACGCTCCTGCTAGACCCCTCAGAGGTACCAGTAATTATGGCAGGATCTGGGTAAGGTAGAGGCCCGATAGGAGAGGCTGGTGGGGAATCATACTAACCACCAGACTGGTGGAGCTCTTCCTCCAGCAGAGGTACTGTAGCGACTATCAAGAGGAAAGAGTCAATATCCACAGAAGCAACATGGGAATACATTGTAAGAAGGGTTAGAAATATCGTTTACCTGGGGAAGCGTTGGAAATACGGAGGTATAGATCTACCCTCTCTATCCCAAAGTCATCTGAGGTAGGGTACCTTGCCTTAACATAGGATTGAGCCATGATGGCTTTCAAAATCTTCTCTGACTCTGTAGAGAGCTTGCCTTTCTTTAATGCGAGCTTACCTCTGAAACTGGTAGGGACCGGGAACTTAGACCTACCAATGTGGACCGAGCTACCCCATTCGCCTTTGACAATGACTCACTCCTCTTTCCAGGAAGTATCTTTCTTCTTGGCCCCCGGCACCATAAATTTCAGGCTATTCTTGGTCTGGGCATAGAATTGCCCTCTTCGACCTAGAGAGTTGGTAGCAACCTGGAAGATGAATCCTAGCTCGTTTGGCTCCGGTTATCGGTCGATCTTATCCTTCTCATATTGCTCCCGCCATAGCACCAGGAACCCAACCAGGTGCCTCTAGAATCCAGGTGTAAGCTAGAGGGGAGCGAGCTAAAGAGCATGTAGCGCCCTACCCAAAGTAAGGTGGAGAGGTAGCCTTACCCCACTATCAAAAGCCGTCATGTGAATTGGAAGTTCGCCAGCCGGGGGGTGTACACATCATACCCCAGAGGTGGAACAGTGATGATAATATCTTTGGAGACTGTAAAATCTCTCCTCAAGTACCTAATTGTATATGTGGTAGAGATCGAGTCAGGTATGAACTGAGACTCATAAGGAAGAGAGAACCCTCCCTACTGAATCCGTAACTTCACCAGCTCAGTCTCCACCTACCCTGGCAGGGCCTGACTCCCCACTAGACTCCTTATCGACGTCGACAGTGCTATTGGGATTGTTCGAGAAACCAATCTCGATGGCTACATTCATGTTTGAGCTGCGGCGCTGAAGAGCAGGGACGACATCTCCGCTATCATCATCGATGCGAGTCCTCTTCCTGTGAGCAAGGTTCTCGCTAGTAGTGGTGTCACCAGTGAAGAATCACTCGATATTTTCACTATCGGGGGAAGACATGATAGTAGAATCAGAGTTGCGTTTCTTGAAAATAGAGGAGATTGAAGGCTGAAGAATGAAGAAGTAGAAAGCTAGGGTTTGCAAGGGTTTGAGAACTTCGTGAAAGTAGAAAGATGTAACTGGAATAAATTATGGAGAAAGGCGAGAAGAATAGAGGTATAAATAGAGGAGAAAGCGGTTACTTGCAACGGGAAGAAAGGGTAATTCATAACGTGGGATAATCGGAAAGAAAGTTTTGGGAATCGCTCGCCCCCAAATCTTGCCCTTTTTTTAATAACCTATCCTGATAAGGCACGTGGATTACTCATTAAATCAGAGTGCAAAGGGAGGATTTCATCCTACAAAACATATTACATAACATTCTCCAAGTGCTTCGGATCCTGACTCCAACCCCAACCTGATACCGGTGTTAAAGTCAGAGGGGACTTCTGTTAACAACTTTTTTTCACAGGGGTCCAAAGGATAATTTGCCAACGGGTTACTACCAAGGAACCATTCCCAGCTTTAGGTACTTGGAAGTAACGGTACCCCGACCTTGGAAGAATCGATACCCGGTAAGTCCAGGACCTCGACCAATTGTCTACCTAGCTGAAGCACTAAAGCTTCGAGCTTGATAGGGTAGGTACCAAATCATGTCATAACTCCTAATACTAAGTGAAGACCAATACCGCGATATCACATATTTAGCACCTCGCAGACACCCAGCACCTCATATCTGACACCTAGGTACCACGGACATCTACCCGGTACCCGAGTACCTCGACGTCTACCTGGTGCCCGAGTACCCCAATGTCTACCTGTTACTCGAGTACCTCGATGTCATCCCACAATCCCACTGAGATAAGAGTCATATCCTCCAAACAGGAATGGGGTCACCATGAAAATACCAGCACATGTTCGCCATTTATCGAAGAAAGACTCTATCCC
This sequence comes from Dipteronia sinensis, assembly GCA_033220585.1. NCBI lineage: Eukaryota > Viridiplantae > Streptophyta > Magnoliopsida > Sapindales > Sapindaceae > Dipteronia > Dipteronia sinensis. Next base: position 32,511,361 of record CM065640.1, on the reverse strand, counting down.
CGGCTAGGGAGGAACAAGTGCCACACCATCGAGGTACGGAGCAGAACAAGCGCCACACCGACGAGAGGCAGAACTGTGCAACTATGTACCACACCACTGGAATATAGCACCAATATACCCCTTCAAGCAATGCAAGCATGAAAGTTGATTCCTTTAATACTCGGGCACCAGGTAGACATCGAGGTACTCGGGTACCGGGCAGATGTCCGTGGTACCTAGTGATTAAAATGATCAAATCCTGCACCTTTAGCCTCACTCAACGTATTTCAACGCCTAAAGAAAGACTCTAAATAATCCTCATTAATACGACCAGATTTTTGGGAATATTGGAGGTCTATAAATACAGCCATGAATGATGAAAAAGAGGATGGGGAAATTTCTTCAGAAACTTCTAACGAGTTCCCTGAAGCCAGTGAGAGTTTAGAGACCACAATCGAGAGGATTTTCTAGTCACTTAATGATATAAATGAGTGCTCCATCACCATCCTGTGTAAAATAGAGGGAAAAGAGATAGTGATATGGTAATATTGTCATCAAAATTAAACTCCTTGTAAAGAATTCCAGTTATCAATAAAGTAGTGCCAACTCTATATACCCTCTTCTCTACATTCCCTCAATATCTAATGTAAAACAACATTCCGGTACTGAAGGTACCTACCCCGCTGCCACCTACTGGTAGCGGTTGAGGGTGCTAAAGTGAATTCTACTCCCTGAGTGGATTTTCCTAATAACAGCTACATTTATGGAAGACGATGGAGAACCTTTCCACTAGGCATGGAAAAGATTTAAGTTACTTCTGGCTTAATGCCCTCACCATGAGTTTACACTACTCAGTCGAGTGCAATCATTTTATGACGGACTTCTGGGGCTCACCCAAGCGATAGTTGACAATGTCAGTTCTTGAGTTTTGTGTTGGCATAATTCAATATCAAAACGACATTTGCTTTGTATTGATTAGTTATCTAGGATTTGTGGATAATCAAGCTTCAAGAAAGATTGGACAACATTCAAGCAAAGTGGTAGCTATAAGAGGAATAAAGCTAAGTTGCTTAGCAAAAGGTAATCATGACCTCTTTCCTCTTGCAAGGCTTAGGTGCACACACACACATTTCATAACATTTGTGTCCCTGCATAATTGTGCTAAATTTAAAGGCACACACATACAATGCATTCATATGTGTCCCTGCATTGTTGTGTAAAATTTGGTATAACACAATACACACACTTATTAAAGTATGCACATGCATTAGACTTGATTTGACAATTTTTGTAGAATTGCATGTTCTAGGACTATATCTAGGAAATGGCATACTTGTGTGTTCATGTGTTTGTTTGTTTGTGTTTTTATGTTATTGAACTTGATTTTGAGCTTATATAATTCCTCATAGAGTTCCAATTAATTTGGTTACTCATTCATTAAGTTTCGAGTTCAAAATAGGAGGTTAAGAAACTTTCCATGATTTTATCGTACATGGTTTTCGTCCTTGATTTTCAAGTTGAATTCCATATTTTTTGTGAAAGTTTTCTTGATGTCTTCTGTGCGTGAGGGAGTCCCGGTTAGTAATCCGAAAATGGATTTGAATTCGGATTTCGGAGTTCGGAGTCCGAAGAACGGTCGAAGAACACGAGAGGTGATTGAAAGGGTGCAAAAGAGAAAAATGATGGCAAATTTCCATTTGCCCCCTTGGCTGTGTATGCGCGTGAGCTCCACGCCAAACAAGCTGTTTTGTTCACGTGAGCTGCACGCCAATCTCACATTTCATGTTTTGATAGGATTTTGTTGCATGTATTGCGTGCACATAATGTTTGGTGTGCAAGGCCTATCAAAACAATGTGTTGTCTTCGCATTTTCTCCTATTAGTCATATGAGAGGTTCCTTGTGTGAGCTTACCACACCGAATAACTCTTTTTCTCTTTATATTCCCTCTCTCACAGTAAATTCAAAATTGGCGAAGAAAATATTGTGCAGTATTTTTTCGCCCAAACTTTCTCGTCTTCCAAACACCATAACTTTCTCATTTGAACTCTGATTCAAGTGATTCATATTGGAGATTGTTCTTCTATCAATTTCTATCATCTCCGTCTGATCAAGTATTCAGGTGGCTCTACACTAAAAACCGTGACAGCACATTTTTCTTGAAGTATTGAATTTTCTCTTAAGTATGGTTCTTAAAAGTCTTCAATTACCTTGGGTTTTCTTCTTCAATTCATGTATGTATAACGTGTATACATTAATTAGAGTATTGAACTCTAATAGAGCTAGTTTGAGCTTTAATTGACTTACATGTTGAGTTAGATTTTTCTAAATCTATGTTTTCACATGTTTGAGATGTTGTATTGTGCTAGCTTTCTTTTTAGGACTCCTTGTGCTTCAATTGATTGATTTTGATGATTGATAATCTATTCATGTGCTAGATCTAACTAATTGATCATATCTAAGATTAGCACATTTTCTTTTGTTTTTAGAGCCTATTAGGATTCAATTGAATATATTGTGAATATAAGCTCTAAATGATTGCTAGATGATTTCGATTGAGAATATATTTTGATTCTAGCATTTTATGTTTTTTAGTTCTAAGACTTGAAAATATGCTTCATGATTATGTTTTGATTTTCAAGTTTTAGTAACATGAATGAAATCTAGGTCTTATACATGTATTTGCCGTTTTGCATGTACTAGGTTGCTATTCATGTTTTAAGAGCTTTGCTACATTGTTTTGGACTTATTAATGCCTATGCTTAGGTTTTCATGAAATGTAATTGATCCATGCATTTCATATGTTCATGCATCATTTGTATGATTGCATTATTTAGGATTAAAAAGTAGAATATCATACATTGTGTGTTCATTGTTTAATTCTAGTTTCCATAGGATATGTTGATCATCATGTTCTATGTTGCATGCTTGTTTGCGTTTTGCATTCATGATCGCATGACTTGTTAAGAGATTGGAGGTCTCATTTCTTAGAGTAATTCTTTGATTTGAGCATTGTAAGTCTTAGCTAGAGTCAGAGTGACTTGGATAGCTAAGCGGCGGAAGTCACATGTTTGGAGAGGGGATCTTCAACTTGTGCATGTAAGACTTGGCTAGGATCGGGGTGATCCGGATAGCTAAGCAGCGGAAGTCACATGTTTGGAGAGGGGTTCTTCAACTTGTGAATGGAAGTCTCGACTAGGATCGGGGTGATCCGAATAGTTGAGCAAGGAGGCATCTCTTTCATTGTGTAGGGTTGAAGGGTAGATTTCTAGGTGAAGTGGTCACTTGAGAGATTGTATCTTTTTATCTTACTAGTGAAAGGTGTTTGCCAGTGGTTGTGGAATCAACACATGGATGTTTCCTCTTAGGAGGTTTTACCACGTAAAAACAATGTGTCAAATGTCTCTAACTCAAACTCTTTTATATTTGTATTTGTGATTGATTGTATCTTGTTGTATCAATATTGAATATCTTTGTAAACAAGATTCTTGACTAGTTTGAGTAGGAAACACTTTGTTGATTCCATATTTGTTTTTACATTGAATATATTTGTATATGAGATACATTGTTTCTTGTTTTGTATATGTGTGAAATGTATTACATACTTTCACATTTGTGAATCTATGTTTGTAGACTAAGGGTGGTGAATTGAGCATACATATGTTAATTGTTTTCTCATAACAATCTTGTTAAAGGTTAATTTGTATGTTCACTAAGGTTTTGACAAAAGTCTCGAAAGAATTTTAAAATTAAAGTGTCAACCTATTCACCCCCCCCCCCCCCCCCCTCTCTCTAGGTTGTTTAGTTCATAACCTTGTAGGAATTTCAATTGGTATCAGAGTGGGTCACTTAAGATAATTAGTGTGATTAGGGATCTACAAGGTTATTTATTAATTATGGATAACAACCTTGAGTCTTATATTTTTTGTATTGATTGTCTCTTGTCGATGAAACGAAAAGGGCATGGGATATTCTTCAAGCTATCCATGAATGTAGCTATTTATTTTCTTCTTGGTATTTGTCTACTAACAATTTTGTTGATAAGCTTAAAGAGAATATTAGTGACAAAATTGAAGATGAGGAGGAACTAGATTCCTTGGAAAATAATGTTTATGTAGGTAACTACCTATGTGACACGACTTCGCATCAAGAAGAAATTAAAGAAGAAAATGAGGATTTCCCAATGGACAATCAAGCCAGACACGATCACTTGTCTTTGCAACTCAATGATGAGAATTGCGAATCAAAGACCAATAACTTCAACTTGATTGCAAGAGTTCAAACTCTTGAGAAGGATAGAGATGAAGCTTTGAAGGAAGTTGAAGTGAAAAGTGTAGTGATCAAATGTCAATAAAAGAAGATGGTTGAAGAAGCTCATGTGTTAGAAAATTTAATAATTGATTTTGCTAATTATTTATTTTTCTTGAAGGAAACAAACAAAGGGAAGAAAGAGGAATTGGAAATCATGAAGGCCAAAGAGCTTGGTATACTTAATAGAAAATCAAGTGACTTAGGCTTTGTAAATGAGCAAGTGGAGTCTTCTACAACTAAAAGCATGTCACTAAGGAACAAGAAGATTTCAAAAGCCAATCCTTCCAAGGTCAAGAGCAAAATCAAGAAGAGAAATAAGCCTTCAACGTTGGTAAACTCTCACCTAAATAACATCTCCTAACTTATCCCGGTTTGCCATTTTTGCAACGTTGTATGGCTTATTAAAACGAGATGCCATAAGTATATTAGACAATGCAAACTAGGGAATGAGATGCATGCTAGTGAGATGAGAAAATCTTATTTGAATGTTTCTAAACATGTTAATTGCTTTGATGTTTTTTATAATGTGAATATTGTCTATTATCATGTAAAGAAACATACTAGGAATCTTGGATTAAAATGTATGATGTGAAAAAGGTTCCTAGTCATTCTTGTAAACATGTTTCTAATGATAACACTTTGAGTGTAGTATATGTTTATAATAATCATGCGAAGAAGAATGTCAATAAGATTTGGGTGAAAAATAGTGTTTCATATGATCATATGCATTGTGTTGATGATATCTTTGTTGATGGCAATAATGATGTTTTTAACATGAGTAATATCTATATAGAGAAGATTGTTGATGATTTATCTTCTAGATATAATATTGCCATGAGAAATGATCATGATGGTTTATGTGTTTGTGCACCCAAGACCAAATGGGTCAAGGGTAAGTGCTCTTACCATTAGTGTAAGTTGCACATGTGATTTAGCTTTAAGATTAATGTCAAGTTGTTGAGAGATTTAGCTTGCTAAGCTTTGTTTCTCTATAACTTGACATGAGCTTAGCTATCTCACATAAGTTGTTATGATAGTCGAAATCTATTGATTGACTTTATGAGAAGTTCATTTTTGTAATCTATATGATGTTGATTGTTTGTTAAGACTTTTAGAGAAAATCATATTTATGTGTTTGAGTTGAAATGCTAAGTTTTTATTCTCTTGGGATGACACACCAATAACTTGTTGTCATGAGGACAAACAAGCCAAGAGAGCTCATAAAAAGGACAAAGACTTTGCATTTGATGAAAAATGCTTGCCAAGGTATTTCTATATCCTAATGCTTGCATTCTTGGTTTTTCATCTCTCAACTCATTGTTTGCAATACATTATGAAGCATGTTATTCTAGAGAACTTAGTATAATATACATCTGGTTCTCATTGACATTTGCTCTCTAAAGATCTTATAGTGATGTTATTCACAAAGGTCTTATATATGATGTGTGAAATGTTTGTTTGAATGATGAGTGGCATATATTTTTGAAAAATATGAGCTTCATATTCTTTTAAAGCTACTCTCTTGAGAAGTAATGATCTTAAGTAAATCTCTTTGTATTGCTTTTAGATCATGTGCTTGTAAGCCATAAAAAAATTGTTTTTTTCAAAAAATGCACTTTACTTCTCTTGTATGTTTTTTTGTAGTAAGTTGAGTTTGAAAATATGTAAGTTGTGGATACACCTTGAAGTCTCATGACTAGTACATTTAAGATGACATATGGTTAGTATCCATTTTGCTTTGGCAACTACATAGAACTCAATGAGCACCTTCATGGAAAGGGCTACACACTTTGGTTGTGCAGCCGCCCAATGTAAGAAAGGGCTAAACCATTGTGATGAGTGAAAGCCGTCATGAAGAGTATATGTTTATGTTAGAAAAATCAAAGAAGTGTTAGAAAAATCAAAGAAGTGTTGAAAAGAATCAATAAAAAAAAATCTTTGATTCAAAGCCTAAAAAAAGCTTAAAGGAGTATAGTTGAAAATAAAGAATTGCTCGGGTTAAAAAATAGAAATGGGATGACGAGCCACATACACACACACGCTCATATGTTGAAATCCATTCTCTGTAAAGCAAAAATTCTGGATGATAATCGGTTTGACCTTTTATGGAAAAGCTTAAGATGAATAAATGTTGATGTTATTTGCATGTTGATTATCAAATTACTCATTTGTATATGTTTGAAGCAAAACTCACACACACACTTTTGTTTATAAGTATTTTGATATTCTAGCAATTTGAGAAGAATTATGATAGAGATTGAAAATCTTGGTGTATCTATCATAGTTTGTGAAGCTTATTTTGTTGAATTTAGTTTAAAATTGCTTGAATGTGTGATTGTGTGGATATCATTGATAGTAATATTCTATCTGGATCTTAGATAGCATTTATCAAGGGGGAGCATAGTATGTTAAACTTTTGTTCTCCTTTATGATATGTTCACATAATTTGCTTTGTTATATGTTGACATATTGAATCTTGTTGTTAAATGCATTTGTCGTATTCGGTGAAATTCACCTATGTGCTTGAAAGTAACATTTATCCATTTGTGATTCATTATACCTTGATGAGTTTGTTGTGTGGTATAGATTTGAATAACCTTTTCTAGGTTAACATTAAAGAACAAACAAGAATCGAGGGAGAAGATAAATGAGCTAAATACAATGGTGGTTCAATAAGATGCCAAAAATCAAGAACTTGGAAGAAAGCATTTCTCCAAGCAAAGCATCCACCTCCAAACTTTTTGTGAGATCAACAAATCATTTAACGTTCTTTGGTAGCACAAGTTGCTAGCAAAGCTTAAGTGATCTCAAGGTATCATTTATTTTTCCTTTTGGCTTCATTTTATATCAAAAAGGGGGAGAAATATGATATTGTTTTAGCCTATCTTCTTCGTGTATTGTGTATTTGAATTTGATTTCTTGAATTCTTGGTTTGTAATATCTGGATATTGATATTATTTTGTTGATGGATAGTATGAATGTAGTTAGGGGGGAGACATGTGTATCCATTTGAACTTCAAGTGATATGTATCTAAATATTATCTTGCCATATATATGTATGTTTCTCTTGTATATGCCTTGTGTTTCAAGATGATTTTAGGTGGTGACAAGAGAAGACTACATTGAAGAATTCAAGACATGATGAAGATTAGTCTAAGGGAACTATCTCATTGTAATGTAAGGGTGTGACTTGTGACCAAACTTCATTGAGTATGTTTTAGTATTTGTATAGGTGTTTTGACATAGAATTTGCCAAATGGGGAGATTGTTAGTTCTTGAGTTTTATTTTGGCATAATTCTATATCAAAGCGACATTTGCTTTGTATTGATTAGTTATCTAGGATTTGTGGATAATCAAGCTTCAAGGAATATTGGACAACATTCAAGCAAAGTTGTAGCTACAAGAGGAATAAAGCTAAGTTGCTTAGCAAAAGGTAATCATGACCTCTTTCCTCTTGCAAGGCTTAGGTGCACACACACACATTTCATAACATTTGTGTCCCTGCATCATTGTGCAAAATTTGGTATAACACAATACACACACTTATTAAAGTATGCACATGCATTAGACTTGATTTGACAATTTTTGTAGAATTGCATGTTCTAGGACTATATCTAGGAAATGGCATACTTATGTGTTCATGTGTTTGTTTGTTTGTGTTTTTATGTTATTGAACTTGATTTTGAGCTTATATAATTCCTCATTGAGTTCCAATTAATTTGGTTACTCATTAATTAAGTTTCGTGTTCAAAATAGGAGGTTAAGAAACTTTTCGTGATCTTATTGTACATGGTTTTCGTCCTTGATTTTCAAGTTGAATTCCATATTTTTTGTGAAAGTTTTCTTGATGTCTTTTGTGCGTGAAGGAGTTCCAGTTCGTAATCCGAAAACGAATTCGAATTCGGAGTTCTAAGGCCGAAGAACGGTCGAAGAACACGAGAGGTACGTGAGAGGGTGCAAAAAAGAAAAAATATGGCAAATTGCCATTTGCCACCTTGACCGTGTAGGCGCGTGAGCTCCACGCTAAACAAGCTGTTTTGTTCACGTGAGCTGCACGCCAATCTCAGATTTCATGTTTTGATAGGATTTTGTTGCATGTATTGCGTGCACATAATGTTTGGTGTGAATGGCATATCATAACAATGTGTTGTCTTCGCATTTTCTCCTATTTGTCATATGATAGATTCCTTGTGTGAGCTTACCACACCGGATAACTCTCTCTCTTTATATTCCTTCTCACCGTAAATTCAAAATTGAAGAAAAAAATATTGTGCAGTATTTTTTCTCTCAAACTTTCTCAACTTCCAAACACCATAACTTTCTCATTTGAACTCCGATTCAAGTGATTCAAATTGGAGATTGTTCGTCTATCAATTTCTATCATATCCAAGAAGGTTTGAGGTCATTTGATCAAGTATTTAGGTGGCTCTACACTAAAAACCGTGATTGCACAGTTTTCTTGAATTATTGAATTTTCTCTTGAGTTTTATTCTTAAACGTCTTCAATTACCTTGGGTTTTCTTCTTCAATTCATGTATGTATAATGTGTATACATTGATAAAGAGTATTGAACTCTAATAGAGCTAGTTTGAGCTTTAATTGACTTACATGTTGAGTTAGATTTTTCTAAATCTATGTTTTCATAAGTTTGAGATGTTGTATTGTGCTAGCTTTCTTTTTAGGACTGTTTGTGCTTCAATTGATTGATTTTGATGATTGATAGTCTATTCATGTGCTAGATCTAATTAATTGATCATATCTAAGATTAGCACAATTTCTTATGTATTTAGAGCCTATTAGAATTCAATTGAATATATTGTGAATATAAGCTCTAAATGATTGCTAGATGATTTCTATTGAGAATATATTTTGATTCTAGCATTTTATGTTTTTTAGTTCTTAGACTTGAAAATATGCTTCATGATTATGTTTTGATTTTCAAGTTTTAGTAACATGAATGAAATCTAGGTCTTATACATGTATTTGGTGTTTTGCATGTACTAGGTTGTTATTCATGTTTTAAGAGCTTTGCCACATTGTTTTGGACATATTAATGCCTATGCTTAGTTTTTCATGAAATGTAATTGATCCATGCATTTCATATGTTCATGCATCATTTGTATGATTGCATTATTTAGAATTAAAAAGTAGAATATCATACATTGTGTGTTCATTGTTTAATTCTAGTTTCCATTGGATATGTTGATCATCATGTTCTATGTTGCGTGCTTGTTTGCATTTTGCATTCATGATCGCATGCCTTGTTAAGAGGTTGGAGGTCTCATTTCTTAGAGTGATTCTTTGATTTGAGCATTGTAAGTCTTAGCTAGAGTCGGAGTGACTTGGATAGCTAAGCGGCGGAAGTCACATGTTTGGAGAGGGGATCTTCAACTTGTGCATATAAGACTTGGCTAGGATCGGGGTGATCCGGATAGCTAAGCAGTGGAAGTCACATGTTTGGAGAGGGGATCTTCAACTTGTGCATGGAAGTTTTGACTAGGATCGGGGTGATCCGAATAGTTGAGCAATGAGGCATCTCTTTCATTGTGTAGGGTTGAAGGGTATATTTCTAGGTGAAGTGGTCACTCGAGAGATTGTATCTTTTTATCTTACTAGTGAAAGGTGTTTGCCGATGGTTGTGGAATCAACCTGTGGATGTTTCCTCTTAGGAGGTTTTACCACGTAAAAACAATGTATCAAATGTCTCTAACTCAAACTCTTTTATATTTGTATTTGTGATTGATTGTATCTTATTGTATCAATATTGAATATCTTTGTAAACAAGATTCTTGACTAGTTTGAGTAAAAAACACTTTGTTGATTCCATATTTGTTTTACGTTGAATATATTTGTATATGAGATACATTGTTTCTTGTTTTGTATATGTGTGAAATGTATCACATACTTTCACATTTGTGAATTTATGTTGGTAGACTAAGGGTGGTGAATTGAGCATACATATGTTAATTGTTTTCTCATAACAATCTTGTTAAAGGTTAATTTGTATGTTCACTAAGGTTTTGACAAAAGTCTCGAAAGAATTTTAAAATTAGAGTGTCAACCTATTCACCCCCCCCCCCCCCCTCTCTAGGTTGTTTAGTTCATAACCTTGCATTTCAGACAATGCTTGCGAGGGGCAGGGGGGGGGGGGTGGGGTGGGGGGGGAGGGGGAGTGGCTCTATGAGAGAAAAGATAGCTGAGGAATTTTTAGAGAGATACGAAATGTGGGGTCAAAACTCCCAACAACGTAGTTCAAGAGGGTAAGTCAAAGAAGGAATGAGGCATAAGAAATCAGCGACATAGTTGGACAACCTCACCAAAGAGATGAGGGGGTTGGAAAGAAATTCTGAGAACCCACAAGTACAAGCGGCAGTATGTCAAGTATATGGGCAGAACGGACATTGGGCGGACATGTGCCCCGGTCAGAATTTACTACCTCAAGAGGAGGAAGCTCAAGCATTCTACCAATACAATCAGAATCACCAACGGAATAAACCAAATGGAAATAATTACAACTCTAATTGGAGAAACAATCAATGGGGTGGTAATTATAATAGTGGGCAATTCCAAGGAGGAAATCAGCAGTACGGAAACAATCGGAACTACCAAGGGTATGGAGGAAACCACTGGGGGAATCAAAACAAGGCCTAATCAAGCCAGAATAATCAGCAAGCTCAAGTTTACAATCCGGAGGAGGACCAATGGATAGTTAGCTTAGAGGCTTCCATTAAGAAGATTTCTATGCAATTGGCTCAATTGCAAGAAAATTCCAAGAGGCAAGATAAAGGGAAAGTGCTTATTAACCACACGGAAGGGATAAATATGGTGACCGTGGTGGGAAACAAGATGATACAACCGCACCTTCACAAAGCAAAAAACCCTTACAAACCCCCAAATACTCAAGCAAAAGACAAGTTCCAGATGATTGAAGAAGTTAGCAAGATGGAGTAGGAATTGGGACCAAACCACCGAGAATTTTTGGGAGGCAATTTCAGTAAGGTCATTCGGTAAGGTCTCCCACCAAAGCTTAAGGATCCCGAAAGTTTCACCATCGATGTATCGATTGGGGGCACTTCAAGGGAGAAAGCCATGTTAGATTTGGGATCAGGAATCAACTTGATGTCATCCTCGGTCTACAAGCGGTTGAAGTTGGGAGAACTCAAGAACACCTCAATGTCATTAATTTTGGTAGACCAATCTTCGCGACACCCACTTGGGATTGTTGAAGATGTGCTCTTAGAGGTAGACAAGCTAAGCATCCCTACAGATTTTGTTGTCCTTGATGTCGGAGAAAAATGCACAGGTAAAGAACAAATCATACTTCTTGGAAGGGCATTCATGGCTACGGCAAGAACAACCGTTGATGTTTATCACTAGAAGCTAATCGTGACAGTCTTGGGTGAGAAGGTTGAGTTTAATATGTTTGCAAGGAAAGAAAAGAATGAGTTGAACACTTATTTCAACGTGACAACCGAAGAAACCGAGGTAGAACCAATGGATGGTTTGGAAGACTTCTTTCAAGCATTTCAGGATAAAGTAAGAATGCTTGAAGAAGAGAAGAAGGCCAAACTAGAGAAGAACCTCATCAAGGAGGATGAGAAGATATATGTGATAGATATCAACCTTGCTTTCAGGAATGATACATTGATAAAGGATAGGGATGAAGCCCTCAAGAAAGGTGAAGAATTGGCACAAGTTGTCAAAAGCCAAGAGGAAGAATTTACACGAAAAATGGGAAAGATGTGTTTGGAGGTGGAGAGGAAAGAAAAAGAGCACCAAGCTCTCAAGGATGCCTTAGCCGCAAAAGAAAGTGCATACACAGTCTCTAAAATCAAGGAATATGATTTGATAGTAAAACTCGGGCAAGCCGAGCATGCCATCGATGTCTTGAGGAAGGAGACCACCAAGAAGAAAGAAGGATCTACCTCAAAATCCACCAAGGCAAGCAACAAAAAAACATGCCAATAGAAGATGAAGGGTATTGTTCCTTATTTCCCGTTTAAATGCTATTTCTGCCATAAGAAGGGTCATAAAAAGACCCAATGCGATAAGTACATTAAGAGTCGTAAGAAGAGACAGGAAAATGTTTTGGGAAACTAAGTGAGGGTCACACAGATGTGGATCCGAAAGTATAAGGGTTACCAAACCAAGGGGACTTCTTTACTCATAACAAAGTCAACACCTATTCCCAGGGTGTACATTTTGAAAGAAGGGAAACCCTTGATTTGTCTCTTTACCCCACTATTAGTCATCATGGTAGAACGAGTGGAGTTACTCCACTATTGTTTGCGAGAACCTTTTAATTGATTTTGTTTGTGTGTAGATAAGAAGTCACTTGTCAAGAAGGCGCAATTTTGGAAAGAAGGTAATGTTTGATGGCTGGGAGAGCCATGGTAATTGTAAATATTTTGTTTGTACAGGTTAGGAAGCAAGAGAATCAAGAGAAGTTGTCACGTGAAGAACAAGGTCGCGTCTGTGAGCTTGGTCGATGAATTCTATCTCGCAGAGTGAAGTCGCATGTAGTTCTAGAGATCATTTGTGAGTATAGACTGGGATCAAGAAGTCGCAGCTGAAAGGTAACAAGTAGCAGTATCTTCTGAGGTAACTATGCTACATAGGTCTGCGAGTTAGACGTCGTAGGAGGCAGATATGCGAGAAAGAACTGTGAGTGGGAACTCACAGAAAAGGTAGCAAGAAATCGTAGCAAGTTCTGAGGGAACTCTGCGAGTATAGGCTGTGAGCATGAAGTCACAGTGGACAAGTCTGCTAGGATGAAATGCTAGTAGGACTTCACAAAGAAAGAGGAAAGAGGTCGCAACACATTCTGAGATGGATCTGCGATGAGAAACTGCGAGAATAAAGTCGCAGTTGTGAAAGGAAGAACTCGCATGTAATTCTGAGATGGATCTGCTATGAGGAATTGTGAGAAGAATGTCATTGAAACTGTCTGGGCAGACCCTGCGAGGAGAGGCTGCGAGTGAGAGCTCGCAGTGTGAAGTAGCAGTGAGCACTGGGCATGATCTGTGAGTTGTCACTGCGAGTAAGAGGTCGCAGAAGGGTCCTAGCACGGTTCTCAATAAGATATTTTAGGTCAGATCAGAAGCCACGTTAGCTTCTGCGACTTGGGACTGCGAGGTCCAACTCGCAGATTTGTAAAATATCTCTCTAAAACAGGGAACCGACTCATTTCAACTTCTAAGTCAAATTGGTAACCCATTCTTTCACTTTTTCTAAGAAATATCTACTATCATCTTATCTAAGGTAACTCTTTAACTCAATCTCTTTTCTCTTAAGTCTTCATCAATGACTTCCTTTATCATTTTAATTTATTACGTATTCATGAAGGAAGTATAGATTGTTAATTCTATAGGAGATACTATGCCATTTGAATATTTTGCATAAGAAGAGAAAGATGATTAAGATGATTCAGATATCAAGCATGATGACTAATATGATTAACTCTTGTTTGTTCTAGAAACTTGTATTAATAATTTCATTTACTTATATTAGCTCGTTGTTGTATAAAGATAAGTGTGTAAACACTCTTTTGATTCCAAATGTTTTGTTTGGAGGAGAATGAAAGAATTCTCAGAAGAAGAGATGTCTGTTTACGAACAACTTTGTTGGATAAGAGCATTAGAGAGCAAGGAGGATGTCACAGAAATAGATCCAGAAGAGGATTAGTTTGATACTTTAGTATGGGCAAGTGGTTCATATGTTGTGGAAGAAATCAACGAAGAGGTTCTTATCAAATGATCGCTGCCTAGATCTAGTTTCGCTCCAAACTTAGAATTGAAGCCTCTACCATCTTCATTGAAGTATGTTTTTCTTAGGGAGAAGAAGTCACTACCAGTAATTGTAGCATCAGACTTGAGTCCACCAGAGGAAGAAGAGCTCATAGAAGTTTTGAGGAATTTCAAATGAGCAATTGCATAGAGTTTTGATGATCTAATGGGAATTAGTCCTACCGCTTGCATGCATAAGATACTTCTTGAGGAAGGATCCAAGCCATCAATAGAAGTTCAATGAAGGCTTAACCGATTATGAAGGAGGAAGTCAAGAAAGAAGTTCTCAAGCTATTAGAAAATGGTATCATCTATCCAATTTTGGATAGTAAGTGGATTAGCCCGATACATGTGGTGCTAAAGAAGTCCGAGATTACAGTCATGCAGAATGAGGACAACGAGTTGGTACCTCAGAGAGCTCAAACCGGTTGGAGAGTTTGCATAGACTACCAGAAACTTAACAATGCCACTCGCAAGGATCATTATCCTTTGCCTTTTATAGATCAGATGTTGGAGCTCCTTGTGGGACAGAGCCATTATTTTTTCTTGGACAGATATTCAGGATACAATCAAATAGCAATTGACCCAGAAGATCAAGAGAAGACTACCTTCACATGTCCATGTGGGACATTTGCGTATCGACGTATGCCATTTGGGTTGTGCAATGCACCCGGAACTTTTCAACGGTGCATGACTTCAATACTTGCAGACATTGTTGAAGGAGTTATAGAGGTTTTATGGATGATTTCTCAGTAACTGGGAGTTCATTCGGTGATTGTCTTCTCAACCTCATTTCGGTGTTGAAAAGGTGCAATGAAGCCAATCTTGTGTTAAATTGGGAGAAGACCCATTTTATGGTGCGTCAAGGGATAGTTATGGGGCATATAATTTCGGAGAGAGGAATAGAGGTAGATAAGGCGAAGATTGATGTGGTAAATAGTTTGTAACCCCCTAGAACGGTGAGGGAAGTGCATTCATTCTTGGGGTATGCCAGGTTTTATAGAAGATTCATTAAGGATTCCTCCAAGATTTCAATACCCTTATGTAGGTTGTTGCAAAAAGATGTCGAGTTCGACTTCGACAATAAGTGCTTAGAAGCTTTTGAGGAGTTTAAGACATTGTTGACATCGGCACTGGTAATGAGACCACCGGATTGGAATCTATCTTTCGAACTCATGTGTGATGCATCAGATTATGCAATAGCGGCAGTGCTTGGACAATGAGTAGAGAAGATTCCGCACGCCATTTATGATGCATCTCGTACATTAAATGATGCTCAAATCAACTACTCAGCTACAGAAAAGAAGTTGTTAGCAGTAATTTTTGTCTTGGAAAAGTTTAGGTCATATTTAATAGGGGCAAAGATAGTAGTATTCACGGACCATTCGGCACTCCGGTATCTTCTTCAAAAGAAAGATGCCAAACCACGACTTATCCAGATGGATACTTTTATTACAAGAATTTGATCTCGAGATTCGAGATAAGAAGGGAAGCAAGAATGTTGTGGCGGATCATTTAAGTAGATTGATGTATGAATCCAAGGAAGAGGAAGACTCACTTCCATTGAGAGATAACTTTTCGGATGAGAAATTATTGGCCATTGCAAATGAAGAGCCATCATACCCCCAGATTTGTCTAACCAAAGAAAGAAGAGGTTTAAATGGAAAGCAAGGCAGTTGGTGACAGTGATTTTTGGATTGTTGAAAAGTCTACCGCCAAACATTAACACGTAGGCAGATCGAAGCTTTAACTAATCTAGGGTTTGAATTATCAAAGCCACTTTCTCCACGTGGATGTGATACGATTTGTTCGTATTTGTGATTGATAATGTATAAAAGTAAGAAATAAAGGATAAAAAAATCATAACGCAAATTTTACATGGTAAAACCTTAAGGCTGGGAAACATCCACGGTTACCGGTGGCGGCAAGAAGAAACCACTATGAATAGAATGATTACAAATACAAACTCTCCTTCTCTCGAGTAGTTGTTATGCTTTTTTACACGTAGATCAATAGATCCCATTATACTCAGATCGTTCGATTCCCCTTACATAATGAGATTATGTGTCTATTTATATGTGTATAGAACCATAATCCTTGTTGTACAAGTAAGGAAAATTGGTATTTAATTAGAACTTGTTACTTGTTGAAGTCGTATTTAAATCATTTCCTGTTTCGGAGATCTTGCGCATTGAATTAGAATCTTCATAGAACTTCTAGTTGAGTAGTCCGTTTAGGACTTATTTCCTGATTGGTGTGCAATCTTCTAGAATAGCAGAGTTATTGCTTGATTTGGACTATCTGATATGTAAGAGGAAATAATAATATTTCCTTATTGGAATGTGGTTATAGATTCCTTGCTTGAGTAAGATTCCCTGCTTGAGTAAGATTCCTTCTCTTCGTAATTGAATCGTAGTTGAACTAATGTTACTGTCTTGACTGAGCATCTCTTGGCCAACCGTTTCCCAATCTAACCGGGTCCTTTTTCCCCGATCGGTTTTGCTACCCGATCGGGTTTAGACCTATCTTGGCCGATCGGCTTAGTTTGACCATCCCGTCCAATAATATCAACTTTGACTTTGACGAATGTTAACCGGTTGACTTTCTCGACCGTGCTTATTTTACCCGATCGGTTTACTATACCCGAACAGGTCTATTTTGCCCGCTCGGTTCATCTAACCGCTCTCCAATCACTAGAGACTGTGATTCTTCTTTGATGACATGGTCTGCCATATATTTCGGATTATCCGCTATCTTTGCTGACATGTCATGCTATCGAAAAATCCATATAACAGCGGTATTTGTGGAATGACCCCTATTTGTTCAAACATGGAGCGAATCAGATTAATAGGCGGTGTATTCCAGAAAGTGATCAGATGGACATCTTAAAGTTTTGTCATGAGTTGAGTTGTGGAGGCCATTTTAGTGCAAGAACTACGGCTATGAAGGTTCTTCATTCAGTTTTTTATTGGCCTTCTATTTTTAAAAATTCCTATCATTTTTGCATGAATTGTGATAGATGCCAAAGGGCGGGGAGTATTGGAAAGAGGAATGAGATGCCGCAAGCGATTAGTATGGCGGTAGAAATATTTGATTATTGGGAAATTGACTTCATGGGACCATTCACACCTTCAAAGGGCAACTTGTATATTTTAGTGGATGTGGACTATTTGTCCAAGTGGGTAGAAGCAAAGGCCACCAAGACAAATGATAGCAAGGTTGTTGTGAAGTTTGTGAATGAGCATATTTTCACAAGATTCGGGACCCCTAGGTGTATGATCAGTGATGGAGGAAGCCATTTTTGTAATATAGTATTTGCCACATTGATGAAACAATACGATGTGAGGCACAAGGTGGCGACTCCATATCATCCTCAGACCTCGGGCCAAGTAGAAGTCAATAACCAGTATATCAAGCAAATTCTAGAGAAGACCATCAAGCCAAACTGAAGAGATTGGGCTTCCAAGTTGAATGATGCATTATGGGCATATAGAACAACTTTCAAAACTCCAATTGGTATGACACCATTCCGATTGATTTTTGGAAAGGCATGTCACTTATCAGTGGAATTAGAGCACCATGCATACTGGGCGATTAAGCCGCTCAACTTTGACTTAGACAAAACGGGAGAGCAACTGAAGTTCCAATTGAATGAATTAGTAGAACTTCGAGATAAAGCATATGAGAATGCAAAGCTCTACAATGAGAGATCAAAAAGAGTACTTGACAAGATGATCGTTAGAAAGGATTTGCATCTAGGAATGTTAGCACTACTCTGTAATTCTTGGCTAAAGATGTTCCCGGGAAAGTTAAAGTCAAAATGGTTCGGTCCTTATCAAATCAAAGAAGTTTTCCCCTATGGAGTGGTGGTTCTAGAAGATGTAAGGAGTGGGGACACTTTCAAGGTCAATGGCCATAGAGTGAAGCCATATTTGCAACAGATTGGAGAAGCAAGAGTGATAGAGCAAATTGAACTTAGCCAGAGCTTCAATGCAACGCTTGATGGAAAGCAATCCACCTAGGTACACTCTATCTTTGTATATAGTAGTTAATTATTTATATTTTATATTTTGATTAGTTTAAGAGTGTGGTTGAATTGTGATTATGGGATAGGATGTCATTGTACATATATGATAGTAATGTTTTTGTTGTTCGTATAACCAAACTCTTGCACACTTGCCCATTATCTTTATTGTTTAAAACATTGGGGGCAATGATGAGTTTAGGTTTGGGGTTGTGGGCATAGTGTTACGATTTGAGCCTTTCTTGAACAAAAATAAATTTTAAATGTGATGTTTAAGTATTGAGGAGTATCGTGCATTGCAATAGTTCTGAGTTCGGAATAACTTTTTATCAACCTATGATTGATCATACAAATTGAGTTAGTCCTTTTTCTCTTTATGACTTAGCGAAAGAGATTTTGCACGAAAATGTTAGGATCAATAGTATAGGCTACCAAAGTGAGAATTTATGCCTAAATTTATCATTTTTGTGGGTTTAATTATATTCTTACAATCTATGTTTTAAAATGTTCTATGCTTATGTTGATCTCATTAAGCATTATACATATTGAATGCCATTGAACATGCATGTGGACTGCTTACTAAAATTTGTATTCCCCTGTTAGATATGCTTTTGAAAATGATTTTAGGCAGTGTATGCTCTTAATTTCCACATATTCCAAACACATACCCCAAAGCAAAGAAAATTTCAAAGGTCAAAACACAAGCCATACCCATTAAATTCTTAAACACAGTCTTATCTCACAAAATGTGAGGAATAGCGTGTACTCAAGCATCATGTGAAATTGTGCAAGAAGGGTAGTGTCAAAAGAAGAAAAGAAATAATTAAGCACTTGAAACCCTTGTTTCATCATATATATATATATATATATATATATGTCACTCAAAACATAAGTGACATCTTCGCACAAGAAAAAGGAAGTATAGCCTAGACGCTAAATTTGAAAAGTGATAGAGTCATAATAGAGATACCAGAAATTGCCAAAGTACTACAATATCAAAACTTAGTTTGGGCAATGACCAATATCACAAATTTTCATTTACTAGTTGAAATCGAGAGAAGTCCTAATTGATCTTTAGGATGTCTAACTTGGGAGTACTCATCGATGCATTCTTTTTCCACGTCCTTGGTTTTTCAACTTGTTCATGAGATCCATTTTATTAAACATGTGCTTCCATGAAAAGTATATCTTATGCGAATACATTCACACATATATTCAATTTCGCATATGTTGATAAAGAGTGAGCCTAGGATTCTGAGAGAAAAATTGACTGAAATCCAGTGAGGATTAGAGTCAAGGCGAATTGTATCCATATATTCCAGTTCAGAGTCTTTGAAACTTTGAAATTAGAGTGTGGGATTCAATTGGGTGAAATTTTATATTGAATGATATCTTGTTAGTTTCTACTCAGTACTTTTTCGCTTGATCTCTTCATTCACATGTATCACAATAAAAATCTTTGAAACATTGGCTCTCGTAACATTTTAGGAGTATATTTTTGTTAAATATTTAGTAGTTTTGCTCGAGGGCGAGCAAAGGTTAGTTTTGGGGATTTTGATTGCTATAAATTTGTATATATTTTGAGCGTATAATTCACCTCTTTTGTATCCATTTATTAGAAATTTGTATGTTTTAATTATCTCTTTGAGTCCTTTGCAGGTATTTATGTTATTCAGGTGAAATTTAGGACTTGATGAAGATTATGGGAGAAATCGAAGTAAAATTGCGTTTTTGGAGACATCTGCGATTTACACCTCGTAGAACCAAGCCATAGATCATGTCCAGAAGACCCTACCATGAAGAGCTGCGAGATTGGCCTAGCAAGAAGAAACTGTGAGCTAACTCTGTGAGTTACAACTCGCAGATCTAGGCGGCAGAGCATAGGCAGAGAGTACTGCGAGATCTACCTAGCAGAAGGAAGTAACAACCAAACCAGATATTTTCCTGCGACAACCTACTGTGAGTTCCATCTAGCATTTCGGTTCCAAAAAAGATTGCGAGTAATGACTGCAAGTTCATCCTCGCAGAAACATCATGCAGAACAGCACTAGAAGAAACTGCGACGTCCATGTCGCTAATTCAAGTCGCAAAGAACGCAATAAAGAAGATCTACGAGATACAACGCGCAGTAAGGCATAGCAGATGTTGAGCCAAGTTAACTGCGAGTTGAGACTGCGAGATCCAAGTTGCAGTTCAAGGTCGCAGAAGACTTTACACGTCACTCTGCAAGTGGGTTTCAACCAATACTTTTTCCCATTATATAAACACCTTTTTCTTTCCAGAAAAGTGTTGAAGTGTGTGTGAAAAGTGTTAGAGAAAGTATTAGTGTAAGAACTTTGTAGCTAGAGTAAAAAACACCCTTTTCACAAATCACTCACTTTTATTTTAGATTAAACACTTAATTTCTACATCAATTAAAAATAGAATCTTCTAAATAGTGGTAAGTAGATCTACTCTTTGTCAATCAAGCAAGGTTTTATTGAGCAAGCAAGAGGAGAGCATCAAGATCACCATGAGCTTTCTTTATCTTTCTCTTTTCTTTACTTGTATTTATTTGATAATGAGTGGCTAAATCCTTTTTGTTGAGGATTTAGTTATTGTATATATGTGAACACTTTTAATAATGATCTATTCTATCTTGTATCTAATTCGAGTTTGCACTTATGGTTGATATATTCACATGTTAGTTATTGGGTATGACATTTACTTAATATCTAAGCATGATTTGTTATGCATGAAAGGTAGATCTATCTTTTGGTTGACCAAGCTTGAGTAGTTTACACTTGAAACTCATACATATAGATGGTTTAAGATCAAAACATGGGTTGTGAAATTTGTTATTAGCATATTGCATCATTACTTCCTCAGCATATCTTTAGAATCTTTAAATTAAGCAAATTACAAGCAAATTATCATTAGATTAATTTTAGGTGAAGTATACTAGATCCATCACAATAGAATACGTTTCATGTTCGTTGTGGGAACGAAACCCTTACTTGTGTCCGTTATACTCATCAACGATTCGTACACTTGCAAAGGGTTATTCCATTTAGTTTTAAGACCACCAGTAGATTAGAGGTACGCTCGGAGTGTGTTAACTACTCCATTGATGATAGCCAGGCTAATAAGCAGGATAGATCCACTGCCATGGTCATAATTATTCATCATTTACATGAGGATTTGAAGGCTCAATATCTTACTGTCACATAGCCTGAAGATCTGTGGCAAGAGTTAAAAGATCTCTATGACCATAAACATGAAGTTACATTACCAATTGCAAGGTATGAATGGTTGCATTTACGATTTCAAACCACAAATCAGTCTCTGATTATAACTCCGACTTGTTCAGAATCGCCACAAGGATGAAATTGTGTGGTGAATAGGTATTTAAGAAAGATATGCTGGAAAAGACATTTACAACTTTCCATGCCTCGAATATAATATTGCAACAGCAATATCGAGAATGCAGATTCTTAAAATATTCAGAGCTGATCTCATGCCTTCTAGTAGCAGAAAAGAATAATGAGCTACTGATAAAAAATCATGAGATACACTCGACTAGTTCTAAAGCACTCCCATAAGTGAATGCTAATATTGTTAGATACCAGGGTCGTGGTCGTGGTCATGGTCAAGGTCGTGGTCATGGAGGTGGCAATAATCGTAATCCTGATCATAGGCATGGTTATGGTCGTACTACTAATCGTGGTCGTGGTAATGGTTGTAATCCTGGTCAGGGCTATAGATGTAGTTCCAGAAGAGAACGTGGTTATTTTTGATCTAGTGAATACAAAGGAAAAGGTATTCAGAATAGGCCAAATGCAAATGAGGGTGTTTGTTATAGGTATGGATGTTACAATCATTGGTCCAATGAATGTAGCACACATAAACATCTTGTTGAGCTTTATCAAGCATCCATCAAAGAAAAGGGGAAGAAACCCGAGAAACATTTCATTGAGGATTCATATCCTGTAGATATTACTCACCTCAATGTTACAGATTTCTTCACTGACCCAAAAGACAAGCCAACTGTTTCAATTGGTGATGGAAATGTCCATACCAATTAAATACTACAAATGTTTCAATTGGTGATGGGAATATCCATACCAATTAAATACTACTTCAGTAGTATCAACTGCTTCAATTAGTGATGGGAATGTCCATACCAATTAAATACTACTTCAATTGTTTTGTTATTATGATCATGTAAAATATATCCAAATGCAAAATAGATATTTTTGATCACTTTGTCTGATATGCATATATTTCTTATGAAGCATACAGTACAGATCTAAATGAAAAATTTGGGATAATTGAAAAGCTGAAAGCAGAAGATATATGTCTAGTTGGCAGTGCAACAACTCATACAATTCTGCAGAGTCAGAAATATTTCATGAATTTAACTTTGCTCAAAGCAAATGTTAAAACTGTATCAGGTCCAACGGATCTGATAGAAGGCTCTGGAAGAGCCATGATATTGTTATCAAACAATACTAAGTTATGTATCAATGATGCATTATATTCAAGCAGATCCATAAGAAATCTACTCAGTTTCAAAGATATACGGAGGAATGAGTATCATATTGAAACTATGAATAAAGAGAGTGTTGAATATTTGTGCATCACTTCTCATAATTCAGGCCAGAAACTCATTATAGAAAAACTGCGTGCTTTATCTTCTGGATTATATTACGCTATTATCAAAAGTGTAGAAGTTGATGCAGTTATGAATTAGAAGGTTTCAGATCCAAAAGTGTTTGTACTTTGGCATGACCGTCTCGGTCATCCAGGATCTACAATGATGAGTAGAATCATTGAAAAGTAGAATCATTGAAAATTCTCATGGTCATCCATTAAAGAACCAGAAGATTCTTTTATCTCATGAGAACTTATGTACTGCTTGTTCACAAGGGAAACTAGCAGTTAAACCATTTTATTCTAAAGTTGGTTTTGAATCCTCATCATTCTTACAAAGAATTCAAGGGGACATATGTGGACCTCTTCATCCACCAAGTGGACCATTTTGCTATTTTATGGTTATGATGCATCTGCCAGATGGTCACATGTTTGCTTATTATCAACACGAAATGTTGCATTTGCAAGATTACTTGCACAGATTATCAGGCTTTGGGAACACTTTCCCGATTATCCAATTAAACAAATACGCCTTGATAATGCTGGTGAATTTACTTCTAAGGCATTTGATGAATATTGCAAAATGGTTGAGATTGATGTTGGACATCCAGTTACACATGTTCATACTCATAATGGATTAGCAGAATCACTTATCAAACATGTTCAAGTAATTGCAAGAACTTTATTGTTACGAAAGCAATTACCAATTTCTGTATGGGGGCATGCTATTTTACATGTTGCTGCATTAATTCGGCTTTGACCCATTGCTTATCATCAATATTCACCAGTATAAATTGTACTTGGCCATCAACCAGATATATCTCATTTACGTACTTTTGGTTGTGGGGTATATGTCCCAATTGTACCAGCACAAAGAACCAAAATGGGACCCCAAAGGCGTTTGGGAATATATGTTGGTCTTGATTCACCATCAATTATTAGATATCTAGAACCTTTGAATGGTGATCTTTTCACATCCCTGTTTGTAGATTGTCATTTTGATGAGACAAATTTCCCATCATTAGGGAAAGAAAGACTTCTTCTAAAGAGAAGCTTGAACTTTCCTGGAAAGTTCTGAGGCTAATTCATTTAGACCCATACACATCTCAATGTGAGAATGAAGTACATAAGATAGTACATCTTCAAGCAATAGCGAATCAGTTACCAGATGCATTTACAGATGCTACTAAGGTAACAAAATCATACATCTCAGTTGTTGATGTACCAACACAGGTGATTGTTCCAGAAAAACAATCTAAACAAATGATAGCAAAAGAATCATCTTTTGCATGCCAAAAGCGTGGTAGACCATTTGGTTCAAAATATATTGTTCCTCAAAAAAGGAAAATAAATAAATCCATTTTCTCTAAGTTAACTCCAGATGAGTTAAATGTCCCCTCAGGGACACAAATTACTAGAGTGACAAAATCCTTGTGGGGGAAAGAATCTCTGATGAAACACAAGAATATAGAAATGAGGAAATTTCTATAATTTATACAAGAGAATTGTGGAATCGGGAAGAAAAAATCATCGATGATATATTCTCATACACAGTGGCAACTGAAATTATAAATGATGATTATGAATCTCATAATCTCAATGATTGTAGACAAAGGTCTGATTGGCCTAAATGGAAAGAAGCAATTCAAACAGAATTGGCTTCATTGGTCAAACGTGAAGTATTTGGATCAATAATCCAAACGCCTGAAGGGGTCAAACATGTTGGGTACAAATGTTTTTTCATACGGAAACGTAATGAGAAAAACGAGGTCGTCAGATATAAGGCACGACTCGTAGCATAGGGTTTCTCACAGAAACCTAGCATCAATTTTAATGAAACGTATTCACCAGTAATGGATACAATTATTTTTCGATTTCTGATAAGCATGACTATCTTGGAAAGACTTGAAATGTGTCTGATGGACGTAGTGACCACTTATCTATATGGTTCGTTCGATTCAGATATTTACATGAAATCCCTGAAGGATTTAAAATGCCAGAAGCATATAACTCAAGACCTCGTAATTTGTATTCAATAAAATTATAAAGGTCCTTGTATGGATTGAAACAATCCAGACGGATGTGGTATAACTGTCTCAGTGAATATCTGGTGAAAGAATGGTATATCAATAACTCTATATGCCCATGTGTATTCATAAAGAAATCAGAATCTGGGTTTGCTATCATAGCAGTTTATGTTGATGACATGAACTTAATTGGAACTCCTGGAGAACTCCAGAAAATTGTTGAATACTGGAAAAAGGAATTTGAAATGAAAGATCTCAGAAAGACAAATTATTGTCTCAGCCTGGAAATCGAGCACAGATCAAATGGAATACTTGTCCATCAATCAGCCTATATTTAAAAGATCTTTAAAAGATTCTATATGGATAGTGCTCATCCATTAAGTACTCATATGGTTGTTAGAACTCTTGATCCTAAAAAAGACCCATTCCGTCCAATGGAAAATGGGGAGGAGATACTTGGTCCTGAAGTACCGTATCTTAATGCAATTGGTGCATTGTTATATCTAGCTCAGTGCACTAGACCAGATATTGCATTCTCATTGAATGTACTTGCTAGATTCAGTTCAGTACCAACTCGGAGACATTGGAACGGGATCAAACATCTTTTTCGTTACCTCTGTGGAATGAAAGATTTAGGATTGTTGTATACAAAATCTAACAATTTTCCAGGTTTACTTGATTATACTGATGCTGGATATCTATATGATGCCCACAAAGCTCGTTTACAAACGGGATATATTTTTACATATAATGACAAGGCAATATCATGGCATTCCACAAAGCAGACTTTAGTTGCTACATCCTCAAATCATTCTGAAATCATCGCACTTCATGAAGCAAGTCGAGAATGTGTTTGGCTAAGGTCAGTTATTCAACATATTCAGAATACTTGTGGATTTTCATTATCTACAGAGATGCCAACACCGATATTCGAAGATAATGCGGCTTGTATTGCTCAACTTATAGGAGGGTATATCAAAGGAGATAGAACCAAGCATATTTCTCCTAAATTCTTCTATACTCATGAGCTTCAACAGAATCGACATATTGATGTTAAGCAAATACTGTCTACAGATAATCGTGCATATCTATTTACTAAAGCATTGCCTACATCAACATTTGAGAAGCTGGTATATGGAATAGGTGATACTCATTTTTTGTATCGTTACCAAATTGCGAATTCAAAAGTTATTTATATTAATTCCTATGCAGTATGCTCTAAAGTTTGGAAACAAGTAAAACGGTAAGCGAGAGTATCGTCCACAGAGAGGTGGTTTCCGTCAACCAGTTCATGTTCTAGTGTTTATATAAAGCAGTGTAAATAAAATGCGGATGTGGTGAGAATGGTGTGTGTGCGGTGTGTGCATAATGTTGTGTGCAAGGAAAATGAAAAGAAAGCAAAATAGAAAACAAACAAAAGAACATGGAAAGGTGAGGATGGTGTTTAATGTGACAAATAAAAGGGTGGATATGAGAGATGCAATGTAATGGTTGCACAAGGGTTTACGAGTTCACCATACATAAGTGCATATAAGCGACTGTAAGGCATTAAGCACATTCAAATCAAGTTAAGGGCTTGTTCTCTCAATTAAGAGATTTGAAACATTAATCACTCCCCAAAAGGGTCATGGAAGAGCAATGTGCCTCTAGTCTCTAGTAAGGGATTCGAAACACTAATCACTCCCCAAAAGGTCATGGAAGAGCAATGTGCCTCTAGTCCCTACCATTAAGCATATGAACATATAGCCAAAACCTATCCTAGCAAAAGGGTCATGCATAGAACAAGTTTCATCTATTCTTAAGGCTAAGTGATTACGGTCATACCTGGATTGGTCATCCTTCGAGGTATAATCGAAACCCACAAACACTCAAATCGATCCTAACATGGCATTTCGACCTTCCAAAGACATACACACACAAATGGGATATTTGATTATAACTACTCCTACAATTACGTTAATCTACTCATAATCCCATCCACAAGCATATATCAATTTCCAATCATCCATACACATGCCATTCAAAACAAGAGATTATCAATGAATATCATGAACAAATCAAAACCCAAATTAATATAACAACAAAATCACATATATTGAGCACAAATAGGTTTACAAATATTCCCAAGTGAGGGTTACACATCAAGAAAACAAGAAAAACAAACAAATAAGTAAATAAGAATACGACCCTTGAAGATGATCCCTCCAAGTGCTCCTTCCTTGCTTGGCTCGAAATTGGTCATAGACCACTCATTCTCCTTGCAATCTACTCATAGATGTGGTGGATGATGGGTAGAAATGGAGGTGGTGAGCTTCCCATGGAAGCTTGACAGCTTTTATCTCTCTTAGGAAATGAAGAAAATGATGAAGAATTGAAGAGTTGCTGCTGCGTTTTTGTCTAAAGAAAAGAGGAAAGTGATGTATTTATAGTTAGGGAAAGTTTTGGGAGAAATTAGGGTGCGAAAGGACTATTTTGGCCCTTCCAGCCTCCGAGGCGAGCTCCAGAGCGAGTGGAATGGTCGCCTCGCAAGTCACCTTGCTTGCTGTAAAAATTGGGCAGAAGATGAGGCCAGTGGTGAGGCGAGTGATTGGGCAAAAATTGGTCGCCTCACCGGTCGCCTAGCACACTAATAAGAAATTTCAGCTCCGCGTACCGTTACAAAAACGAGTATATCTCCCTCTAGAAAACCCGGAATTGTGATCCAAAAAAACCGATAGAAAGTAGACTTTTGGGGATTTCTAAATATATAAAGAACTCATCATGGTTCGATCTGAGGAGAGAGATATACCCCCCGAAAGTTAAGGGTTCTGCACGATGCTCTCTGCCACGGTCTGGTTTCCAGCCACGCACACCGTTACGAAAACGATCATAACTCCCTCTAGAAAACCCAGAATTGATATCCATAAAAATAGCTGGAAGGTAGACTTCTAGGGCTTTCTAAAAATAGGTGCTATGAAACCTAGTTCAATCTGAGGAGAGAGTTATAGACCCCGAAATTTATGTGTTCTGCATGGGCACTTTACAATTTCAGCCCACTAACCTTTGGAAAACATAGTTGACCTGTGTCGCGGTCTCTGTGTCACGTTCTGGCTCAACGAAGGATCCACCACGGAACTTGCCCCGATTGACCATGAATTACGTCGCGGTTTGGGTCGATGGCCAGGCCACGACAACTCTGAATACTTCCAATATATTCTTTTTTCGGCTCATTTTGCTTCCCAACTAATCTTTTAAGCTATAAACCTTGAATTAGGGAATATGTACCTACACAAGGCTCAACAAACACTTATATAAAAAAAAATACGCCCGAAAACAAGAACAAAGGCTAGGAAATGGGGACCTCAATTAGGTATATTTATCGTCCGATCAAAAGGCATGCGTCAACTTTGTAAACTACAGGATTGATGCTGACGTTTTTTATCAGAGGAAGCGTTCAACTAGGGGAAGCAAAATTTTGAATGGACATATATGCACTATACTCTTTTTCCCTTCGATCGGGTTTTGTCCCACTAAATTTTCCTGACAATGTTTTTAATGAGATAGTTTTAATATCTAACCCCACTAGATCCAACAGATCATTGTATATACAAGCAGTGGAAATCCAAAGGGAAGTATCATAATTCATATGGATTCCCCCCACCCACTGCCTTTACCAACTAGGCTTCACCCACTCCACGTTCCCCCACATGCCACTATTGTGGACTTCGTTCTCTACTTTCATCATACTTCTATACTTCATTTGCCCATATATATATATATATATATATATATATATATATATATATATATTTATATATAAAAGTTCTGTATCATTTATAACACAACTCTGAAATAAATATAAAGCAGAAGCTCTCTCTCTCATCTCTCATCTCACTAACTTTACTTTATTACTTTGTTCTTCGGTTCATTAGTTATTTAATACACGTATAAATTTGTTGGTGATCGATAGCCTTATATATATTTAAATGTCTCAAACTATTATAGGATCAACAATAAAATATTATGCTTTAAAATATTTCATTTAAAATCCATTTAATTCCATGTAATTCTGTGTAAAAGTCCAACAAACTCTAGGGTGCGTTTGGTACTAGACTTGACGTCGGTTCCAGTTCTAGTTCGGAACCGACGGTTCAGGTTTCGGTCCGGCGATTCTGGTTCTAATTTTTTTTCTTATATTTAATCTTTTTTTATAAAAATCTTAGACATATATAATTGTAATTTGTAAATGCATTTTATTGGGTCACCCAAAAATAAAATAAATGACAACGGTTCAATCCATTTTTTCAAGAAATGTTTTTCATATATATAGCGTTGGAACCACCGGTTTGAAACAGAACTGAAACCGGAACCGTCGGTTCCAATTTGGTTCGAACAGGGCGGTTCCTCAAAATTTAGAACCGGAAGTAGAACCGCCTCGGTACAGGTTCGGGAACTGAAAAACCGGTTCCGGTTCCGGTTCCGATTTTTCCCAAACGGTTTCAGTTCGGTTCACCGGTTTGAACCGAACCGGTGCCATGTCTATTTGATACGCTAGACGGGACGGGACATGAGACCATTTCTTCTTCTCTCACGTTTGACACGTCCTTAACGTGGGACAAGACAAGACAAGGTATGACAAAAAACACCAAATTTTGTACACTAGTACAAGTTGTCTCATGCCAAGGGACAAGTGTAAAAAAGATAAATTTACCCTTTAAATTTTAAAACAATTACAAACATGTCCAACATACTATATATATTATAATAATATATTATATTATATTATTATATATAATAATTTATAATATAATAAATATATTATTACATATGCAATAACATTTAATATTATATATACCCTATATATAATAATAACTAGATTATAGCCTACACGATGTGCAGACGTAAAATATCAATTGAAAATATAGAGTTTTTCCTTTTAATGAAGAAAAATATTATAATTAAAATAATACAAAAATACATCTAAATCAAAAGTAATATATTTGTAACTTTTCATTATATCCACCGTGATCATAGGCAAATATCATTTTGTTTCATAATAGGTAATTCTAATAAATACCACTTCATTATTTTTTAGAAGCTCAAATGTAATTGCAGATATGCACTATAATCTTTATAAATAAATTAATTCTAATTAGTTTTATTATTTTTAATTAATTAATGAGATAATTAATAAAAATTAAGAGTCAATTCCATAACTAATGAGATAATGAGATAATGAATCAATTCTCTTAATTAACCAAAAAAAACTTACCAAATATTATAATATTTATTATATTGCTAACTAATTAACAATACTTTTTAAAAAAAATTACAACTAATTAACAACGCTTAAAAAAAACTAATTAATACGAAATTATGATTAATTTGTTGAAAAAAAAAATTATGACTTATCCTTTAAACTTACCAAATAATGTAATACTTAAAAAGATACTTAATAATTAAAAATCCATTATGAGATTGGTTAAGAGAATTTATTCACTTTCCCATTAATTACGTGACTCCCTCTTGATTACTCATAGATTTTTTATTTAGGAAAAACAATTATATTATTAAAAATTATTACGGTTAATAACTTACCAAATATTATAATATATATTATATA
Source organism: Dipteronia sinensis (assembly GCA_033220585.1). Classification (NCBI taxonomy): domain Eukaryota; kingdom Viridiplantae; phylum Streptophyta; class Magnoliopsida; order Sapindales; family Sapindaceae; genus Dipteronia; species Dipteronia sinensis. Next base: position 32,481,002 of record CM065640.1, on the reverse strand, counting down.
AATAACTAATTAACAATACTTTTTTGTTGAAATATTACAATACTGTAATTAACAATACTTAAAAACAAAAACTAATTAATACCAATTTATGGCTTGTTGGCAAAAAAAAATTGTATCTTGTCTTTTAAACTTACCAAATAATATAATATTCAAAAAACATAATACTTAATAATTAAAAATGAGATTGGTCAAAATGATTTATTCACTATCATATTAATTACGTGGTTATCTCTTGATTATCAATAGATTTTTAATTTAAGAAAAAATTATATTATAAAAAAATATTACAATTAATAACTTGCCAAATATTGTAATATATATATTATATAGATAACTAATAAACAAATTGTTTTTGCAATATTGCAACTACTATAATTAACAATACTTAAAAAAAACTAATTAATATGAATTTATAGTTTGTTGGCAACAAAACAAAATTGTGGCTTGTCTTTTAAACTTACCAAATAATGTAATACTTCAAACAAAATACATAATAATTAAAAATCAATTATGAGATTGGTCAAAAGAATTTATTCACTATCCCATTAATTACTTGATTGCCTCTTAATTTCCCATAGATTTTTGTTTTAGGAAAAACAATTATATTATTAAAAAAAAATTATGGTTTGTCTTTTAAACTTACCAAATAAGTATATTTCAAATAAAAAAAATACTTGATTGGTTAAGATAATTTAGTCACTATCCCATTAATTACATGATTGCATACTGATTACCTATAGATTCTTGATTTAGGAAAAAAAAATATTATATTATTACAAAGTGTAACAATTAATAACTACTTAATAGCTTTGGCAAAAAAAATAATAATAATAATTTATGGCACTGGATTGCCTCAAAAAAAAATTGGCAAAAAAGAATGATGGCCGACTTTTAAGCCTAAATAATGTAATATTTGAAAAAAAGAAATTAATAATTAAAAATCCATTATGATATTGGTTAAAAGAATCTTTCACTGTATATTGGATTGCATATTGATTACCTATAGATTTTTTTATTTTAATATATATTATAAAAAATTATTACTATTAATAACTAAAAAATTCAATTAGTAAATAAAAAAGTGTCAATTCCATTATTAATGGATAATGAATATAAATGAAGAGCCAGTTTCATAAATAAATAAGAATTTATGGCTTGACTTTTAAACTTAACAATGTTATTATTATTATTATTATTATTATTATTATTATTATTATTATATATAACTCATTAATAATCCTAAAAATTAAAAAAAAAAAATTATGGGATTGTTCAAGAGAATTACCTACCGATTACATGTTGATTTTTGATTTATAGATTAAAAATTAAATATATCACTGATTAAATCCTTATTAATTAGTATATAAAAATAAAGAACCAATCCCATTATTAAAGGGATAATGAAAAAAATATAATATAATATAAAGAATTATAAAAAAAAAACATATGATATAAAAGTTTTGGATCATCTCCTCACGTTACTTTTCAATAATCTCATGATACATTAAGCATAATAAGTAGTTAACTTGACATGTGATTGATTTTCACTATCATTTTATCAACAATCAATCACATGTTTTGATAATGTGAGGAAAAAATTGATGTGAGTAAAGGATCCAAATAAAAAAAAAATGGAGAGACCATGTAAGATATGGAGGCGACCAAGGCCCTAGCATTCGTAACCGGCGATAGTGCGATGGGATTTGCGCTACTTATCAGGGTCCAATTCTCAATATGGTGCTAAAATTTGATCCCAGAAAGGTTATATGTTTTGATTCACATGTACTCATGTGTTCCGAGGACAACCCTGTACATTTCTTATTTTCTTATAATTCCTAAGCAACCAAAGAAACCCTATATTAATGGAAATAAAAAATAAAAAACAATAAAATTACTGAGAGAACCAACAAAACTTCTTTTAAGTCTTTTCCAGAAAAATAAGAACTTGAGTCTCAATAACATTAAAGTATATAGCAAGCACTATGAAATTGACGTGAGAATATAAAATATAAATACTTAATTCCAAGAATAACTAACCAAATACTAACAATAAAACTTGGGTAAATGAACACAACAATATTTTCTCTTCTTTTTTTTTTTTTTTGTGAACGAACAACCTACTTGTACCTTCTATTTGGGAATTCAGAGAATCTTGGAAATTCAACCAAAAATCACAAAATCAAATAAAATCACGAATTATACTACAACACATAACATAACTAATCTTCATAGAATCTTTGAAATTCTTCATGCGTGCTCTCTCTCAAACCTTACTATTAATTTCCCATAATCTGTACATAGAAAAAAAAAATTATCAGGAAACGATTCCACTGCTTCCCATTATAAACACATCACTTATCGACTCACACAATTCATCAACGCTTACAAAACCAATCACATGACCACATAAAAAAAAAAAAAAAAAAAAACTCTCCAAAAAGCTCCCCATACAAAAAATGTATTCAGTCCAAGTGCCATCAAGCTACCCTAAACTGACCCACAATCCCAGTTCTATTCATGCATTGCGATTTGCAGATCTGAAGGTCATCTGGAGCCCGAATTACAAATGGAAAAAATTGGATGGCGGACATAACAAAAGAAGAGCACAAAAAGCTGTTGGATGATCATAATATATAGATTCAATGGAGACTCACTTATAAATAGGAAACGAAAGAGAAATGAATAGTTGATATTGGGAAAAGTAACAGTCAAATAGAAAGATACAAAGAAGATAAATGTACATGACATTAATTGAAAAAATATATATAAATAATTGATTTATTGAAAAATAAACCAATAGAGAGAGGTTGAGGAAGATTAATTGTATTTGATATTTGAGGGACACTTGATATAGAATAAATAATTTATTGAGAAATTAACAAAGAGAGAGATCAAAGTAATGGTGGCCACGGTTCGGTTTCGGGGCGGTTTCGGTTTAGTAACCGCCAGTTTCGGTTCCGTGGCCACCCAAACCGTAACCGAACCGAGAAAACCGGTTTGGTTTTCGGTTTCGAACCGCCGGTTAGACGGTTCGGTTTCGGTTTTTATTTGTTTTTCAATTTTTGTGGCCACGTGGCACGTTTCTATTGGTTGAATTTTTTTTTATTTTTTTAATATATAAACCGCCGGTTTTAGGCTGTTTATGTTTCGGTTTTGGGCAGTTTCGGTTTCGGTTTTTGTGTTTTTTTTTTGTTTTTTTGTCCACGTGGCACTTTTCTATTGGTTGAATTTTTTTTTAATATATAAACCGGCCCAAACTGCCGGTTTTGGACGGTTTATGTTTCGGTTTTGGGAGGTTTCGGTTTCTGTTTTTATGTTTTTTTGTCCACGTGGCACTTTTCTATTGGTTGAATTTTTTTTTTTAAATATATAAACCGTCGGTTTTGGGCGATTTTGGGACATCCGTAACCGTAACCGAGGGTTTCGGTTACGGTTTCAGTTTCAATTTTGGGTGGTCGGTTTTGATTTGGTACCCACGGTTTAACCAAACCGTGGGCACCTCTAGATCAAAGGATTTGAAAACATTATTGTAGTAGGTTGATAGATCAATGTAAATAGAATAAATTATCATTAAAGCTAGAAAATCAAATGAACCTAAAACACTAATTATATACACAAAATAGAAATATAAATGAATATATGGAATTTAAGGTCAAAACTCCCTCACGGCGACACATGGCGTTGTAAGGGTCAACTTTTATATATTATATAGATATAGATATTTAATATATCATATATATATTGTAATATTTAATATATTATATACTATTATATAGATATCTCAGAATATTTTTTTTTCTTTGTTTATTTTTGCTGAATATTATTTTAAATTAGTATTTTCAATTTGTTCAAGCCCATAATTTAATTTGCACGAAGGCCTAAAAGGATTAAAATATGAAAATATGTATAATAATTAAAGTCCATGAATTTGGCCAAATAGGACTACAACAGAAAATACTGAACCGAACAAAATCGGTCCAATTCGGTTGGTTTTTAATCGGTTGACATTTGTAAATTTTATTGAATAAGTTCATATTTTCAGAAACCAAACTTTTTCGGTTTGTTATCGATTCTATTGAAAAATGAACCGATCCATCAAACGCCCACCCCTAGTCATACTTACCCTAATAAATGTCCGCCCCTAGTCATGCTTACCCTAATAAATGTATTTGGTAATCGATAGAGAAAAGTGTAACATAAAAAGATCATATGAACTCACAAGAAATGGCACAATGACAGAAATTAAATAGACTATTAACTCCTTTCTACAAATATTTTGAAACCTTTTTACCTAACTCATGACTCATGACCTATGAGTGGCCATTAATAACCAATTAACCACATTTATTGATTATAAAAATTATTAATATGAATCAATTTAGCTCATGTAACAACCGGAACACACCAAATATATATATTACTAGTTTTTTTGATATCACACAACACAAGTGTCATTTACCCTGCACTCGTGGATTTGTTTTGGTCTATACTCTAAAGGTTTCAAACAAATATCCATAACCAAGGAGTCCAAAACACATTTATTTAATTAAAAATTATTAGCCAGTTATGTGAGGTGTGACATATCCGGTTTTTATTAATATAAATTTATATGAAAAAACAGACATTCCCATTGAATTAAAAAGTGAAATAGACAAAGGATAAGTGATGATCCAATTAAGCTGTGAGTTTAGACTTTAGAAGTTAATTAATGGATATTATAACTCAGATGAAAAAAAGAGAGGCAAGCACGATCATAGATAGTCAACCAGACAAACAAGTAAATCACCTTTTGTAATAACTACAGAAAATATATATATATATATATATATATATATTTATATTTAAAATTGAAGCTTCGCTGGCGCCTTAATGTTGCTGAGTTTGGTCTTTGGTTGGCAAAGGGTCACATGGAATCACTCAAAAGGAAACAGAGATTTAGAAGAATCAAGATAAGCCAATAAATAAGAAAAATTGGCTTATCGATCATCTTCATACTTTTAGTTTTTGGTCACAATGGACATGTCCCTGAACATGAAGAGAAGGACTTTGCTCAAAGTCATCGTCCTAGGCGATAGCGGGTACTATATATAATATTGATCATTCTGTTTCTTTGATTTCAATCCAAGTTATAGACATATATATATAGTGTACGTGATGTTAATTAATTATGTATATAATCTCTTGTTGGCTGGGTTGATTTTATTTCAGGGTGGGGAAGACTTCTTTGATGAATCAGTATCCTCTGCTTCTGCTTTTATGTTCTTTGTTTGTTCATTAAGAGTTAAGACGTGGTATATATAGGTAAATGACAATGATGATCATGATCATCTATTGTATTGACATTAATTACTATAAAATTATAATTAAACAAGTTTAATTTTGTAATATATTTAGGTTTAGACACATATATAAAGATAGCTAAAGTTACCTTTTAATTAAACATCCATATGTTTAGGTTTAGACACATATAATGATGATCATATATATTTTTTGTGTTTCATGTAATTAAGCTTTTTCAGCATTTCATTTGAGAATGTTACTAGGCTTGTGCATAGACTTAAGTAGTTAATCAGATATGTGTACAAAAAGTTCAGTCAACAGTACAAAGCTACAATTGGAGCTGATTTTGTCACAAAAGAAGTCCAGATTGATGACAAATTGGTCACTTTGCAAGTAGGTGGCTAGTTTACAATAAGTAATTAATTAATATGCAAAACACAAGTAGTCTGTTTTAATTCTGAGTTCGTATACAGATATGGGACACTGCAGGACAGGAAAGGTTTCAAAGTCTGGGGGCTGCATTTTACAGAGGAGCAGATTGCTGTGCACTTGTATATGATGTAAATGTGCTTAAAACATTCGAAACACTCGACAACTGGCGCGAAGAGTTCCTCAAACAGGTCTGTTATCAATGATCATTTCCATTTGATGATCAATGAACAATTGAGTTGAACATTGTGAATTGAATTATTTAATTAGCAGGCAGACCCGGGTGTTCCTGAGACATTTCCGTTCATAGTAGTCGGAAACAAGATTGAAGTAGATGGTGGAAATAGCCGAGTGGTTTCAGAGAAGAAAGCAAAGGAATGGTGTGTGTCCAGAGGGAACATTCCTTACTTTGAGACATCAGCAAAGGAAGATTACAGCATTGATGAAGCATTCCTTTGTGTGGCAAAAACTGCACTTGTCTATGAACACACACGTCCACATCCACATGACATGTAAGTTTTTTCTAATCACCTGACCATCAATATTTCAATTCATATTGCATTGATATCAATATTTCAATATCAATTAATTGCAGTTACTTCCAAGGTATCTCTGATACTGTTTCTGAAGTAGTTGAGCAAAGAGGAAGAGGCTGTGCTTGCTGAATCTGATCAACTTCATATGATTCTATTTCCAACAATTTTTAATTATTGTTGATTTTATTCTCTGTAATTCTTTTTATTATAATATTTCTTTCTTTCTTTCTGTCCCGTTAAAGTAACAGCTGTACTAAATGATCTGGACTAGTCTAGTAAATTTTGCTTCTGTTGTTCTCGACAGAAAGCATTCATGATTTGATGTGCTAAAATCTAAACTTCAATAAACATGAAAATCATACCTGTATGATTATTTTTTATTTTTTATGGGTACCAATATTGACACTTATAAAATTTATTAGTACACTCATATTCAATTAAAAAATTTAATTATAAAAATAAATTAAAAGAAATTTACCAATAAGAACATATTACTTTAATTAAAAATAAACCAAATACTATATATACTCATTAATTATACCAATAACTTTAACTATATTTCTTTATTTAAAAACACTTACCTTACAAAAAAAAAATTAAGACAAACTCTAACATATTATAAACTATAATTTTATTTCAAGTATCAAACTTTCTCATCACCACATGAGTATTATATTTTTTTTTTGTCTTTCTTTTATATATAGACAGTATAATTATGAACTCTAGCAATAAACGAAATATATTATTTTAACGATAGCCATTATTGACGGTGATTTTTGGATTACGTAAAGTCTGAAAATACACTCTAAGCGTGTGTCTAACAACCTAGAGGGGAGGTGAATGGGTTGTTAATCGATTATTACCAATTTTTCGATTAGTCAATATTAATAATATAACCCAACATAAACAAACATACAAAATCAAGTAAAAGTGCGGAATATAAATAACACTTGATTTTTACGTGGAAACCCTTCAATAAGGGAAAAACCACGGGCTATCCTTCTAGCCACACACGATCCTCAAATCCACTATTGTAATGATGTTTATAACCTAGGTTGACCTCTAGTCACACCATTCTCGGTCACTAACCCACCACTACTACCCAACGGGCCTTTATAGTGAATCCTTGATCACTTTGCTTGCCAACCACACCTTGGTTGTAAGACTTCACTTGCTTGTGCACTACACCTTGTAGTCACAAGACTTAACTCTCAAGAAGAGATTAACAACCTAAGTGAATATATGAATACTCAAAATACAAATAATGCTAGGCAACACTAAATACTTATCTAGGGATTTAAGATGACACTAAGTACAAATCCTAGATATCAATGTCTATATGAATGGTCATAAAGACCTAACTAGATATAGATGTGCAAGTCGAAACTCTAGTCATCAAACAAAGTCATATCAACATATGTTGTCATTAATCATGGCAAGGACAATAAATGCAATTAACAAATGCAATCAATGAGTCCTAATTAGCTAGAGGGTAAATATGTCCTAAATGCAAGCTATCACAATACAAACCCAATCATACAAAGGAACTCATAAATAGACGCATTAAATAGAGTCATAGCATTTAATCAACTAATAAATGCAATAAAAACACAATCTTGGAAAGTATGAACAAATGATAAAGATGGGGTTTTTGTTCAACTTACCAAGTCAACTAATGATGAAGACCCATGCCTTAAAGATGCTTAGAAATGCATGAAGATGATGGGTTTTTGGGTTTGGAGAGTCAAGGAACAAAGCTTGAAGCTTTCTCTCTCTAAGGGTTGCTCTCTCTCTCTCTCTCTCTCTCTCTCTCTTAAGAATGGGTTCTTGAAGCTCTAGGGTTAAATGGTGGAGAAGATGAAATATATAAAGGAGAAAAACCGAGTTGTCGTGAAAAGACGAAAATGCCCAGTTCGGGTGACAGAGGCGACATGCAAGGCGACATGACCAAGTCGCCTCGTAAGTCGCCTAACACACTGGAAAGAAACACACGTAGCCTAAGGCGACATGTAAGGCGACATGCCCAAGTCGCCTATGAAATCGCCTAACACACTGGAGGAAAATTACAAGACAAAGGCGACATTGGAGGCGACATGCACAAGTGGCCTTGCATGTCGCCTAACACACTATGGGAAAAACTCAGGTTTAAGGCGACTTGTGAGGCGACATGTAAAAGTGGCCTTGCATGTCTCCTAACCCACTGTGCAGTCCATCACCTTCAAAATGCAAGAAGTGTGTGTGTGTGTGTGTGTGTGTGTGTGTGTGTGTGTGTGTGTGTGTGTGTGTGTGTGTGTGTGTGTGTGTGTGTGTGTGTGTGTGTGTGTGTTCAACCATACATGCATGTTAATACAAATGCATAGAATGTGAGTGTGTGCAACTAAATCTCTTCAAGAGTTAAGGACAAGTGAACTACCTCTCTTGAAGCTCTTTGGGATGATCGGAAGCATGTCTTCGAGAACCTATGCTACCCGTTACATAAACATCCCCAATGTGATTTGTCATGAAACAAGCCAATCACAAAAGTGAGGTTCTTACAAAGTCGATCATGCGTCACACAAAATATATAAAGTTTGCAGTTATATAATGAATAAAAAGAAGTTGTGCAAGCAAGATTTTACTTGATAAAACTCCAAGGTGGGAAAACATCCACGGTTGCCGATGACGGCGAGAAAGGAATCCACTATGTTGTAACCGTTACACCCTCAGGCTCTCTTGCTCTCACGAATATCTAATCATCCATCCTTTACAATGTTATTTTAGGGTCTATTTATATGTGCATAGAACCCTAAAAATTGTGGTATACAAATAAGGAAAAGTAGCAGTGTCTAACTAGGACTGATTACTTGTTGAAGTCATCTTCCATGAATTGAATGAATTAGATTTGTTGCCTGATTTAGACTCTGATATCTATAAGGAAGTTTGTTTCCTTATCAGAGTGTGCTTCTCGCAACCTTATTGGAGGAGGACTCTTATTCACGTGTTTGAGTCGTATTAATGTTATCAACATGCCAGGCATCCGGACGTGTCTAGACGTTGTACACGCGTTGCTTAGCCGACCATCTTCCAAACCCGATCGGATCTCAATTACCCCCGACCAGGGATCTTCCCTCGATCAGGTAGTAAAACCTAGTTATTTAATTTTTTCCCCCGATCATTGCTTTGGTAACCCGATCAATCTAATTACCTTGGTCGGGTATTTCCTCCCGACCATCTAGGTAACTCTGAGCAGTATTGTAGGGTTATTTTCTGATCACTTTAGGTGGTTCAATTTAGTTGACATTTGTTGACACGTCACTAGTTGTCCCCTTGTAACACAATATTTATGCTGACGTGTTATCTCTCTAAATTATACCAATAACAATACCCCCTTAAACATTCTAACCGAGCTTATGGCAAAAAGTTTATATCTACATAATTAATAAAGCAATGTAGTGGAACACAAAGTCGGAGATGTGTTCACCTAGAAGTGCACTGGAGACTCGGAGGTAGTATTATACCCTCCCTGCATCAAAAGCATCTGAGGTAAGATACTTCAGATTAACATAATTTCGAGCCATAATGGTCTTCAAGATTTTCTCCGACTCAGCGGAGAGCTTGCTCTTCTCTAACACGGGCTTCTCGCAAAAGCAAGTAGGAACCTTGAACTCAGTTCCTCCGATGTGAACCGAGTTGCCCCATTCGCCTTTGATGATGACCCATTTCTCCCTCCAGGAGGTATCCTTCTTCGTTTCCCAGGTACCACAATTTTCAAATTATTCTTAGCCCGAGCATAGAACTGCCCCTTTGGGCCAGGGGAGTTGGCAGCAATCTGGAACACATATCCGAGCTCGTCTGGCCCCTGCTCCTGGTCAACATTATCTCTCTCACACTGCTCTCTCCACAGTACCAAGAACCCCACCAGGTGTCTCCAGAACCCTAATGTTAGCTGAAGAGGGCAAGCTGCAAGGCATATAGCGCCTTGCGCAAAGTGGGGTGGAGAGGTAGTCTGACTCCACTATTAAAAGCCGCTGTATGAATGTGAAGCTCGCCAGGATCAGGGGTATATACGTCATACCCCTGAGGGAGTACGCTGATCGTGATATCTTTAGGGATCTTGAAATCCCTCCGCAATCGCTTGATGGTATCCGGGGTACTGGTCGAATCGGGGATGCATCTATACTCATAGGAAGAGCAAGCGTCATTCCCACGGTGTCCGTAATTTCACCAGCCAGGTCTCCACCTACCCTGGCAGCGCCCGGGACTCCACTTACCCTGACAACGCCCCGATTCTCCGCTCGAATCCTTATAGACATCGACCGGAGCATTGGGATCATTTGTGAAACCTGCCCCAATTGCAACATTCCTACTGGACTGGCGGCGTTGCAAAAGAGGGACATCATCTCCGCTATCATAGTCGGCACGGGCCCTCTTCCCACGGGTGAGGCTTGTAGAAACGTCACCAATAAACAACTGATTGACGATGTCATTATCGAGAGAAGACATTATATCCGAACCGAAGCAAGAACTTTTTTGAAGTAGAAGAAAGTTGGGAATGAGGGATGAAGAAAAAGCAGACTAGGTTTAGCACAGGTTTGGGAAGACACTCAGAGAAATAATGAGTACACCGTGGAAAGCAAGGTTTAAATAGGAATGGAAGCGGCTACTTGTAACAGGCAAAGAAGGTCATTATTGTCTTGGGATAATCGGTAACTTGAGGGAAACGGTTTCGAGAAACGTGCGCCCCCAAGATATTTCCTTTTTGAATTCAGCCTACCCAGACGAGCCATGTGGAAGACCTATTTAACTCAGCATGTAAATAGAGGATTCCATTCTACAAAACTTGACTCCAACCCCCGCCTGGCACCAGTGTTCAAGTCAGGGGGGACTTCTGTTAACAGGATTTTTTTGTCAAAGGTTCAAAGGAGAATTTTTCACCAAGTGTCCACTTGGTAGGGACTAATCACAGCTCCCAGAGGTATTGCGAGCTTGACAGAATCAATACCTGGTGAGACCAGAATCTTGACTACCTATCTACCCAGATGGAGCATCCGAGATATCCAACCAGGAGAAGCAGGTACCTCGCTGAACGTCCATACTGACATCTGATAGGAAGGGTATTATGGTATCCTACTTCCCGTACCTAGCAGGTACCCGATACTTCCCTCTTGATACCCTCGGTACTGCGACATGCACTCGATATCCCAGGGTACTTCGATGTCAACCCAGACTCCAATCAAGACTGGCATCATACCTGCCCAGCGGAACCAACACCACTACAAGATCGCCATTATGAGTAAAGCAAGCGCCACGAACCAACATGCTAGTATATCACGCTGTAGGTTCAGTACTCTCCTCCAAGTAACTCCAACAGAAAGAGTTGACTCCCTCGCCATTTAAAAGCGCCATAAATAAGACCAAGCGGTCGACCGAATCAGAGTTTAAATACGACAGTGCTTAACGGGATCAAATCCCGCGCCTTTAGCCTCTCTTAACCCCTTTCAACGCCTAAAATAGGACTCTAATTAATCCTCATCAATACAACCGGATTCTGAGGAGGTATTGGAATCCTCATCAATACAACCAGATTCTGTGGGATATTGAGGTCTATATATATGGCTTAGAAAGACAAAGGATGGGGTTCGGAGTGGAGTTTTCTTTTCGCCAAAGGGAAGAAAGTTAAACATTCAGGGTAACTCCTTGGGAGCTCTCTGAAACCAGTAAGAGTATATAAACAATCATTGGGTATATAATAGCCACTTATCGACATAAACGGAATTCTCCATACCCATTTTTGTGTGGAAAGAGTGAAGAAAGATAGTTGTAACCTTTATACATATTCTTATTCAATAAAACACTACTTATTCATATTTTCTTGGTTCCTTCATACTTATCCACATCAATGTTCAGCATAGAAAGGAACCCCGGTACCGAAGGTACCTATCCCGCTACAACCTACCGGTAGGGGACGAGGGTGATAACTGGAATTCTACTCTTTAAGTAGATTTTTCCGTTAACACCTTATAAGTTTATGGCATATGTGGAAGAAGATGGCGCCAAGTACCCCCCGACCCTACATGAGATTCGAAACTTCTACACATTGGGTCGGTCAGACAATGGAGGTACCACGAGGGCTTCATTTGGGGCTTTCCCTCCTCCAACAAATATTGGAAGAACAACTGGTTCTTCGTTCGGGGTGAATGGGGTGAAACCGTCGTTGTTGATTCTCGGCAAGCACTGACCAGGAACCATGTTCCTAGACACTTCTATAGTCCCGAACTATGGAACAAAACCTCTGCCATGCTAACAGAAGAACAAGAAAAAAATGTTATCAAGGCTGCTTAGACAACGTGGGTGGCCAGGGATCGGCGTGGGCTATTTGCTGAAAAGGCTCTTCAAGACCTTGGATTGTTTCCTCCGATTTCAAATCAACGCAAATGCTGTAAGTTCCGTTACTCTCGCACCTCGATTCCTTTTTTTATTCATTCGGATGCTTTTTCAATGGCTAGTGTATGAGGTAGATATCGTTGCCGGAGACCAAGCCAAGAAAATTAAAAATTCTTGACACGGTCAGTCGTGTATAGGCTGCTTCCCAACTGGCTCAGGGTATTGCCCATCCTCAACATGCCATGGTTGAGCATACTTATGAGCCTGACCTCAGTATATCTTCAGATGCCTTTGATCGAGAAAGAGAGAGGCAATATTCGTATCGGGGTGAGCAATAAAGGTCTCCCAGAGGTTCAAAGAGGAAATTTACTAAAGAAACAGTTGGTCGACGCTTGACCAAACCCTCTAGGAAATCTCCGGTCAGCAAAGTGACCAAGACTGCTACCGATTCTTCTGCTCCTAATGATGTTCATGGAAAGAGGAAAATTGAATCAGCATCGGAATCAGGAGCTCATCAGACTGGAGTCAAAGTGATCATCATTGAAGAGGATGATGAGGATCAGGATACACTAACTGATCTAATCCGTAGAGAGCACCGATCGAAAAAGGGTAACGATTGTGCCCTGCCTCCTTCTGTTCTCCTGTCATCTGGTCAGACCAGGATGGACGATTAGGTTCCTACCGAGGCTTCCAGACAAACTGCCTCCCAACAAGTTCATCCTCCAAGTCTGGCTGATCCAACTCCTCTTCAAACTGACCATCCAATTAGCCTGATTCCTTCCGGTCTCCCAGTTCATCGTGATGGTGAAGCCTCTGCCCAATTTTCAGTTAAGCGTTAGATAGTCTTTACTGACTCGGATTCTGACAAAGGGCAGGCCAGTCCTGAAAAAGTATCAGCTGATCTACCCACTTCTGAAGACAACTTATCTGATCATGAAGTGGATTATGTTGATAAAATATCTTTCCGATTGAATCGCCCATTTGGGCCCTTGCCCAATATTGTTCTTGCTCCCGTTATAAGTGGTACTGAATCAGGCTCGTCGGGAGCCGCTAATCAAGAACAAATCCAGGAGCAAACTGTTGCCACCCCCTTGGTGGCTACTCCTGGAGTCATTCCGGTTTCGCATTCAGTCCTGATGGATCAACCGTCTCATGATCCAGGGTTGACAACGCTCCTTACCGTGGCTGGTGCTTCTGACTCGGGGGACACATTGCCTAATCCCCTCGACATGTTGAAATCCATGTCTGCCGAAAAGGGCTATATTGGCGTGGGCTGCTGGACTGACTTTCGGAGTGCTAGTGCCGCAGAAAGAGTCCGTGCTATTTATAATAAAGGTGTTTATGTATGTACTTTTCTTTCTCATGTCAATTCCTTTCGGCTCAGTTTTTTTTAAATTATAAATCTTTTCTTTCTCTTTTGAAAGCCGTAGAGGAAATGACCAGGGCCATGCTGGCTCAGAAAAAACAGGCTGCTGAGATTTCTCAATTGAAGAAGGAGCTGGAGAAGAGGAAGAAAGTGGTCAGTTCTGCTTCAGTAAGCGAATCTAAATTAAAAGCATCCTTTGAAGACAAGTTAAAGCAACGTGACGTGACTGAGGCAGCTTTACGGAAATCCATCTCCACTGCTGAGACCCGAGCTAATAATGCTACAGCTAGCCTGACAGAACTCGTAGTGAGGAATACCGAACTTGAAGTAAATCTGGCTAAGGCTGACCAGTGGTGCGCAGAGTTGGAAATGAAACTATCTGTAACTGAACAAGCTGCTGCTAGTCAAGATACAGAAGTTTGCACTGCTAAGGAAACTCTGGCTGCCTCTTAACAATCCATGCTTGAGGCTCAGCAAGGGTCTGAGGAGGCTAAGCTTCACTATGAGAGGTTGATTGAAGACTTGAGGCAACAGAAGGTCAGTATGTAGGTGCTCTCATAGGAAGCTAAGTTAGCCCTTGAAATCCAGAGCATTGATCGGTACAAGAGATCTCCAGCATTCGAGGTTGTTACACTGAGGGAATTGGAACGAGGGTTAGCTACTGCTCTAATGTTCTTTGGAGGCAAGAAGAGAACGAGGGTTAGCTACTACTCTAATGTTCTTTGGAGGCAATGAGAGATCTACTGGAGAAACTCACCGTAACTGTGACCGAACGATTGAAAAGCATAAGGCCGAGTCTCTCTATGAGATAAAGAACTAGAGGATGAGATGGAAGGCTTATTGCAAATCCATCGGGAAGGAGCCTCATAATATGCATTTGGAGCTTCCCTTCAAGTCTTCTCTGGTGACTTTTTATATGGTCGGGGAAGGTGGTGCAATATCCAAGAGTATTGATATCAGACCTTTACTTGAGACCAATTACTCTTCTTTCATGGTTGAAGATTCTAAATATGACATCTGCTGGCCAGATTTTGGAGATCTGGCCAAGGGCTATGAAGAAGAAAGTAATCCCCTGGAACCTCCAGACCCAGTGGCCCTTCAAGCACTCCTGGAACCTGATCTCTCTTTCATCTT
Organism: Dipteronia sinensis; assembly: GCA_033220585.1. Lineage (NCBI taxonomy): Eukaryota > Viridiplantae > Streptophyta > Magnoliopsida > Sapindales > Sapindaceae > Dipteronia > Dipteronia sinensis. The sequence continues at coordinate 32,465,894 of CM065640.1, read as the reverse complement.
TATACAGTTTTGTTTGTATTATCACATACCTTGTAAATTCTTTTTGTAACACTATATAGACGATTCGTTCATCTTTTAATGATACAAATCTTTAATTTACTTGTGTGATCTTCTTTATTTTAATCGAACATCTTTATTGATTGATCGTGATTGATCCGACTGATCGGGTTGATTGTTTTTTCAACTAATAGAATTTAATTGATTATTGACCCGATAAGTTATCTTAACTGATCGAACTCAGTTTAATCATATTTAATTCATTCAATAATATTTTTAACTGCTTGTTATCGACCTAACCAATCCATTTTCTGATTGGCTGAACTCAGCTTGGCCAATTTATCTACTGACTAACCTTCAGTGAGCCCGATCTAATCAACTGACCAGCTCTGGTTTGGTTTGTAGTTGCTTTGTATGTTCGTTCAAGTAGTGTTCTTTTAACAGACCATTTGCATGGTATCTGGTTTATAGACTCTTGTCTTTTATCTAGCAACTAAGTTACTGAGACGTCTCCCGGTAGTCTGTTGCTTCATGATTCGTTGCAATGAGGGTTTTCTTATCTCACTAACTTAGCTCATATCATTCAAGTTTCTGGTTGATATTCAAGCATGAGAGTTTTGATTATCTCATCCAACTTTTAGCGCATCCCATCAGATATCTAATCACCTGAAGGCGCTCTAACAGTGCTTTTAATGCACCCAGTTAGTTTCGGTGAAAGTGCGTTGTCTTTGCAACATAAGCTTTCGGCCTTATCACTGGGCCCCTCTAGAATCCGTTCGGGGTTCACAAGATTTGCTTTTGTAAAGAAAAGCGATGTTAGAACACGTTTTCCTGAACTATGCTTCTCTCGAGGGGTTTTTATTGATATCTTCAATCAAAACTATAAAAAGAAACCAAATGATTAGAGAACAAAGACAAATCTGAAACTACTCTAAACTTAACAGAATATCTAAAAATTTATGGCAAATAACAGAAAGAAGAAATCCCTTAAGGGTAAAATATCTTTAAGTACTGAGCATTGTATGGCCTGGGCAACTCTCTTCCTTCTGGTCGGACAAGGCGATATGTTCCGTGCCCAGCTAGTCTAACAACTTGATAAGGTCCTTCCCACTTGTCCGCTAGTGACCCAGCCGCCTTATCCTTTGTATTTGGGGATACCTTTCTAAGAACCAGATCTCCAAGTTGGAATTTTCTTTCTCAGACATGCTAGTTGCAGTATCTTGCGACTCTTTGTTGGTAGGCTGCGTTCCTTACCCTCGCCATATCCCTTTTTTCCTCCAACTCATCTAGATTCTGTTCTAAGGTCTCTACATTGGTGTTATGCTGATATAGCTGGATTCTAGGAAAAAGGTGGGTTATCTCAATCGGAATGACGGCTTTAGTCCCGAATGCCAAGGAATATGGCGTCTCTCCAGTCGATGTTCTTTGAGTTGTTCGGTAAGCCTAGAGTACTTCATTCAGCTTATCTGCCCAATTCCTTTTTTTCCCCTCGAGCTTGGCTTTCAAGGTGTGCTTGATGATTTTGTTGACAGCTTCAATTTGGCCATTGCTGAGGATGAGCCGGCGTAGCATAATATTTTTTAATGAGATATTTTTGGCACATTTCTCTGACGTTATCACTATCGAATTTAGTCCCATTATCGGTGATAATTGTGTCTGTGATCCCGAACCGATAAATGCTGTTTTTTCTTTACAAAACTGGTGGTGTTGGTTTCGGTTATATGTACCAATGCTTCTGCCTCAACCCACTTTGTGAAATAGTCCACCGCCACAATAGCATGCTTTGCACCTCCTTTAGTTGCTATTGGCATTGGGCCGATCAGATCTAATCCCTACATTGCGAACGGCCATGGTGACGTCAGATTTTTCAAGTTCTCGGGTGGCTGGTTGATGTAATTTGTAATTCTTTGACAAATGCTGCATTTCTCGGCTACTGATTTGGCATCTTGAAAAAGAGTTGGCCAGTAGAAGCCTTGTCTGAGGGTTTTATGAGCCAAGATTTTTCCCCCATAATAGTTTCCACATATGCCTCTATGTATTCTAGCCAAAATCTTGCCTCATTCATCTTGACTGACACACCTCTGCAGGGCCTTAGAAAACCCCCTTCTGTAGAGCTCTCCTACTATTATTGAGTATCAGGCTGCCCTGTATCTGGTGCACTTTGCTTCAGCTGTATCTACCGGGAGTGTGCCATCTTCTAAGTATCGCTTGATCGGCGTAATCCATGTGTCATGCTCTTCTTCTATTGTTTCGACTGCTAGCATATCTCTTGGCTTCTAGAGATGAACCACTGGAATCATTTTGGACCAGATACCAGCTGTTACCGATGCCAACCTTGATAATGCGTCAGCTTTCTCATTATTTTCTCTCGGGATCTGAGTGATTATGTAACCCTTAAACCTCTCAAGGAGTGCCTTAGCTATCTCTAAATATGCTGCCATATTAGATTCTTTTGCTTGGTACTCATCCAGGGCCTGGTTAACCATAATCTGGGAGTCACTGAATATCTCTACTTCATCCGCTCCTAGTGTCGTGCATACCCTGAGTCATGCTAGCAGCGCCTCGTACTCAGCCATGTTGTTGGTAGCCTTGAAGTCAAATCGTAAGGCACATTCTATCTGATCATCTCCGGGGGTCGACACTACTATGCCTGCCCCGCTGCCATGCGCATTTGATGATCCATCAATGTTTAGCTTCCAATTGAAAATCTTCCTTTCTTTTCTTCCAGTATCCTGATCACCTCACTGTTTGGTTTAGTGAACTCTGCGATCAAGTCCGCCACCGCGTGGCTCTTTACTGAAGCCCTTGGTAAGCAAGCGATGTCGAACTCACTCAATTCAACCGTCAATTTTGTTAGTCTTCCTGATACTTCTGGCTTGGATATAATCTGCTTTAACGGACAATTTGTGTACACCTCGATCTTATGGACCTGGAAGTAGGGTCTTAATTTCCTTGCAGCCGTCACTAGTGCTAATGCCATCACTTCGGCTGTCGAGTACACTGGTTTCTGCACTCCTTCTTCCATTCTGACTGATACCGAGCTAGTAGCCACAGTTGTGATGGATAGGTATAGGTACAACGTTTCTCCCATTTGAGGCTTTGACAAGATAAGAGCCTTACCCAAGTATTCTTTGATCTTCTTGAATGCTTGTTCACATTCTTCATTCCATTATACCCCCTTGCCTTTTCTTATTGCTCTAAAGAAAGGTAAATATCTGTCGGTTGACTTGTTGATGAATCAGTTTAATGAAGCTAAGCAACTCGTCAACCTTTGAATGTCCTTCAGGGTAACCAGGGATCTCATCGTTTCTAGGGCTCTTATTTTTTTGGAATTCACCTCAATTCCCTTTTGGTGTACTTGGAATCCGAGGAATATTCCCGACGGAACCTCAAAAACACACTTGTTCGGGTTCAGCTTGATCATATATCTTCTTAGCACTTTGAATGTTTCCTCCAGGTTGGTTGCATGCCTAGCTGCAATTACGTTTTTCGTTAACATGTCGTCTATATAGACTTCCATATTTTTGCCGATTTGTTGGGCGAACATCTTGTTTACCAGTCTTTGATAGGTTTCCCCGGCATTTTTGAGACCAAAAGGCATCACTTTATAGCAATAGAGCCCTTGATCTGTTACAAAAGTAGTTTTTTCCTCATCCGTGCCGAACATCCTGATCTGGTTATAGCTTGAATATGCATCCATGAAGCTCAGCAACTCGTGCCCCGTATTCGTAACGACCAACTGATCTATTCGAGGCTTAGGAAAACTATCCTTCGGGCATGCTTTGTTCAAATCTGTGAAATCTATGCACATTCTCCACTGTCTGTTTTTCTTTTTCACAAGTACTACATTTGCCACCCAGTCGGGATATTGGACTTCCCTAACTGATCATGCTGCTAGTAACTTATTGACCTCCTCTTTAATCGCTTGACTCCGTTCCGGGTTGAACCGATGCCTCTTCTGAATTACCGGTTTATGCTCTAGGTCTACAGTCAGAGCGTGGGAGATTACTTTGGTGTCGATTCCTGGCATATCTTCTTGCCTCTAAGCGAACACATCTTTATATTCCTTCAGTAAGTCGATTAACTGATTCTGTACCTGTTCGGTCAGCTGTGCTCCCAATTTCACTGTTTGTTCAGGATTTCCACCGTTTACCACTATTTCGATAGTTGGTTCCCCTTCTCTGCCCTTTCCATCTTCTGGTGACGACTCCCTCGGGTCCAAATCGAACTGAGTTGGTGTTTCCGCTACTCCCTCAACGGGATCTATCTGCATAACATCTGGTTCTACGTTGTCTCTATAAACCGCCAAATTAGCCTTCCTTGCCCATTCTTAGGAGCCTTTCAAAACTCCAACTCCAGTCTCGGTCGGGAATTTGATGGTTAGGGCGTAAGTTGCCTTGACTGCCTTCGTTTTGTTCAAAAACGGTCTGCCTAGCAAGGCATTATAAGGCCAATTTTTGGTGTCTACCACCATGAAATCGAGCAACACTGTCTTTTGATATGGAAAATTTCCTATCTCGACCGGGAGTTTGACCGTTTCCAGAGATCTAATTTCCGCTCCTCCAAATCCTTTGAGCGGGACTGCTAGTGGCTGTAAATCCTTCCTATGAAGTCCTAACTGGTCGAACACCCTGCGCTCAGGATATCTGCCGAGCTCCCATTGTCGATCAGTATTCTTCTTACTTCACAGTGTCCGATACGAACTGTCATAACGATTGCATCATTTGGCCTAACCGCCAATCCGCAAGCGTCGGCTTCGGAGAAAGTGATCGGATCCCACCCTTGTTTGAGCTTTTTCTGATCGGGACCCACCGAATTCACCTCTAAGTTTCTCTGGCCTTCTATCGCTTCACGGACTTCTGACATTCTCTCCCTGCTACTTCTTCCTGTTGATGGGCCACCAAATATAGTGTTGATAGCTCCGGTATCTGAACTTCCCCTTGGATAACCTTTTCTATTCTGGTTGGGATTGGTGGGGTCGTTTTACCGATTATCATTTCCTTTGAGAACTACATCTTTTTGGTGCCCTTCTCTGATTAATTTTTCTGTGTAGTCCCTCCCTCAACTGGTAGCATTTAGAGGTTTCATGACAATTTTTCGGGTGGAAACGGCAGTACTTCTAGGTGTCTCTTCGGGAAAAACTGGATTGCTTTGGAGGCTTTTTATATAAATTCTTATCCTCGATTACATTTAGGACTTCTTCTTGTTTCTAAGTCAAGGGGGTGTAATTTGTGTACTGCCTCTTGTAGGTCTTGTTACTCTTTTAATCATCTTCCTTGCGGCCTTCTTTGCCTTTCCTAGAGTTATTCTTTTGGTCGCCTTTGGAGTTCCCCTTTGAACCATTATCTTTGGGCTTTTGATTCTCACTAGGTCGGCCGCCATGTATGTACTCTCCTCCATGGGCTATTTGTTCCTCTTCAGCCATTGCTTATCCTCGCATATCGTCCACCAGATTAGCATAGGTGATTGGTCCCCTTTGTCTTAAACTGAGCGATAATTGGTTGTGCTGCAAGCTGTTGACAAATGGAGCCACAACCGCATCATCATTAGGATCATGTACCTCCGAGACTTCTTGCGAAAACCAGACGAGGTAGTCTTTCAACTTCTCATCCTTTCTTTATTTCAGGGTCGAGAGGATGGATATCGACTTCCTACGCTGGATATTTCCCATGAACTGCCAGTTGAAGTCCTGTATCAATTCCTTGAAATTCTCGATCGAGCCGCTTGTAAGGCCACCGAACCATCTAGACCCATGATCCTCTAATGTCTGGAGGAACATCCTGCATAAGAGTGCGTCATCATAATCATATTGCGCCATCACGCTCTGATATCTTCTAACATGTTCCTGGGGGTCGGTGTTCGCCTCTAACTGTTCCACACGTGGCATTCTGAACTTTTCTGAGAAACGGGCATGTCTTATGGATGTGGTAAATAGACTTTCGGAATTACCTATCAGTAAATTTCCTCGTGCTTGCCTCCTTTCCAGTGCTTTTATCCTTCTTAGTAGAACTTCACGCTCTTCTTATAGCTCGCCATGCTCATCAAACTTCTGACGGATGATGATACCATAAGGGTCCCTTGATGTTCACCCTGTAATTTGAGTATAGCAAACATTGTATCTGGGAGCGAGAGTCGTCTCTCTATGCCTCCTTGGGGGCTCATCCCTGTTAGTTAAAGGTGACCAAGACCTCCTCTTGTGTCCGACATATCTATCACCTAGATCATAACTCACTTCCCGTTCATGACCTCTTGCGGCGTCATCATGCGGACTGCCCTCCCTTCTTCTTTGGTTGGTTTGGTCCCCATTCCTCCTGTGGTCCTGATAACCACGCCGACCATCATTCTTTTGGGATCGCTCCCTCTTTCATAGGGATCCTCCTTATTTTTTACCAGTTTTCTGTGGGGTATCTGGAGTCCGAACTACTATCTCAGAATGTATTTTGGGATCCCTTGCCACCACTGGTGTGTGTAACTGGAATAGCGAGGTTAAATTTACAGTGGCAGTTATATTAATTCCCTGTCTAGCGGTGTCTTTGATGACTCTCCGCAGGGACTCTTAAACCTGTTGGAATGCATCCGGGGAAATTCCTGGGAGAGTGCTTGTGGAGGTTATCGCGGCTTGATCAATCGAAGTTGGAGTCACTGAGGGCAAACTTCCTTCGGCGATACTAGTGTTCACTGGTTCAGAATTGTTGATATCGCGTGGGGTACCGGTGTCACGTGGGGATCGACTTCCATCCCTATTTTCTGCCATGTTAGTGTTTCACAATTTTTCTGAGGTTAACTTAACAAAGTTAGAAAACAGCCACACACACACTCCTCCTTCTAGCGCCAATTGTTGGCGGTGATTTTTGGATTAAGTAAAGTCGATCACGCATCACACAAAATATATAAAGTTTGCAGTTATATAATGAATAAAAAGAAGTTGTGCAAATAAGATTTTACGTGGTAAAACCCTAAGGTAGGGAAACATCCACGGTTGCCGATGATAGCGAGAAAGGAATCCACTATGTTGTAACTGTTACACCCTCAGGCTCTCTTGCTCTCACGAATATCTAAGCATCCGTCCTTTACAATGTTATTTTAGGGTCTATTTATATGTGCATAGAACCCTAAATTGTGGTATACAAATAAGGAAAAGTAGCGGTGTCTAACTAGGACTAATTACTTGTTGAAGTCGTCTTCTATAAATTGAATGAATTATACTTGTTGCCTGATTTGGACTCTGATATCTATAAGGTAGTTTGTTTCCTAATCAGAGTGCGCTTCTCGCAACCTTATTGGAGGAGGACTCTTCTTCACGTGTTTGAGTCGTATTAATGTTATCAACATGCCAGGCATCCAGACATGTCTAGATGTTGTACACGCATCGCTTAGCCGACCATTTTCCAAACCAGATCGGATCTCAATTACCCCCGACCAGTGATCTTCCCCCGATCAGGTAGTAAAACCCGGTCATTTAATTTTTCCCCCCGATCATTGTTTTGGTAACCCGATCAATCTAATTACCTTGGTCGGGAATTTCCTCCCGACCATCTAGGTAACTCTGATCAGTATTGTAGGGTTATTTTTGTAGGGAAAAATCGATATAAAACTCAGCGGAAGAAACGAAAAATAGATTTCGTATGGTTTTAAAATTTTTCTCAAAGTTGAACCTTAACCTTTTAATTAATTAAACTCAAATATATACGGTTAGAGTTAAATACCTCTTGACGCGTGATCCGATTGACTTACGTCGATTGGTAATCCGCAAAATCTTTTCTGATGCCCGTGAACAGTACCCGTGTGAACAGTGATTGTGAACAGTACCCGCGTGAACAATGATCATGAACAGTACCCGCGTGAACAGTGACCGTGAACAGTACCGCGAGATCTTCCAATCCGAACACGTACGTGAATCACCTAGGAGCGTGGTCTCCCTTTTTCTTTGAATTGCAAACTTGAGAATGGATGAACAAAGTTTTTTTTTTTTTTGTTAGTCACAAAACAATCAAAAGAAGACAAAAATTATTCCGTTCACTTTTGAGTTCTCAATCTAATGATCGAAATTCGCGTGAACCTAATTCGATGTTGTACACACAAGCTTATTGATGAACAAGCAATCAGTGTACTATCAAAGAATAATCTCTACTCTCTTTTATGTTTTTTAGAATAAAAATTATCCTTTTCTATGAATTGAGAAGAAGAAAAAAATTGAATCATTCAATCAACTATTGTGGCCGAATTCTATATGTGGTATTATATAGGTGGCCGAAATTTTGCTTCCTCTTCTATTTAGGATTGCCGAAATCTTCCTCTAAATGGACTAGGGTTGCCGCAAATCACATACCAAAAAGAGTTTGTGTTGCACCCTAATTTCCATCAACCTTTAGACTTCAAAACCTAATCCAACTCATAGATATTTTTATTCTTTTATTGACTAAATAAAAAGACTTCTTATTTGATTAAATAATTAAAATTAATTATTTATTTTCTTATCAAACAAGTCTTTTACTTTTAATATACTACTACCAATAGTATAACTTTAGGAAATATATTTCCTGATCAGAAAAAGATTTGTTTCTTAATTAAACAATTAATTAATAAATTAACTAATTCTTATTTAATTAAAACAATGAAACAAAATAATATATTAGGTTAATATATACACCTTGCCGCCCCACTTATATAAATGAGCCATATATTATTTTCTTATTTCATTTAATCCATTGGTCTTTAAATAAAAGCCCACATGTGAACCAGACTCATTCTTACTAAAAGAAACAAGCCCACATGTCTCCTTTTATTATATTAATATAATAGTGCAGCCCATTAATTAAATAATAGACATATTATATTCTTGGTATATTAAAAACAATTCTAGATGGACCCTTAAATCGGCCCGGTAGAATATATCAAGTGATCCATGCAAATACGTGTGGATTGGGGATCTTGGCGGGCTATCTAAATTTAAGCTTCAATAGACACAACCTAATCACAATCAACAAATGATTCACTTAGGTCCAATCTATTAATTTTAACTCATTCCACTAAAGAGCTAAAATTGAACTCTTAAATAAAGATAGAATAAGGAGATATTTCTCATTCATACCCTAGACAAACTTATAGGAGATGGTGTATCCTCGTGAATAATATCAGTAATCGCCAAGAGCTCATAGACCGCCTATAGCTCTCCAAGTTACCATATTTCCTCATATGACCACATTTCGAACTTGGATACTTTGACTTGTCCAGAAGCCATGTTTTCAATAATCATTATTGAAAACTCAACGTTGAGATTTAATATCCAATACCTCAAAACATCCATATGATGATATTATACTCTCATTTAATAAATTGAGCCACGATATCCATATCTATAAATGAAGTCCTCTATCGATTAACAAATGTATACCACCAAACTATCGAGGATAGACTATGTTATATAATCGTACTCATTGATAGCTTTAATGATAACACTTGCAACCATAAGTCCATCATTTATCTCAGGATTAAGATAGACTCTCCGATTGTCCTCTTTAATGAAAAGACTTATATCTAGTGACGGTTCTAGATAAAGTATTTCATTATGATCCAGTTCAATTCACCTAGTGCACTAGATTCTTTTACTCGAAAACCTTTCGATGATTTTAGACTCATCATATTCATTTGATCCCACTCAAATGCTAGTAAAAGAATTCTACAACTTTAACAAGATAGAGGTGCCCAACCTTTAACTTAAGTTGTGAACGTTAATCAAGATTAACTAAAGAATTGTGTCTACCTCATACATATCCGGATGTATGAACAATTCTTCATATCTCACAGTCTTTTGACCTTATGATTATTTACCTTGACAATTATAATAATAAATGTTATAAGTAATTGTAAGAATCAGAATTCACTTTATTAATATGAGAAGATTGTCAATTACAATATTACACTCTTGCCATTGAGCATAATCCTAACAATCTCCCACTTGTTCTATAGCAAGTGTGTCATATCTCTCATTCTCATGTTCTCTAGATGTCCATCAAAGCTCTTCTGAGGTAGAGCCTTTGTGAAAGGATCCGCTAGATTTTTTGCTGACACGATTTTGGTGATCGTCACGTCTCCCCTATGAACAATTTCCCTCAAAAGGTGATACTTCCTTTCAATGTGTTTACATCTCTTATGACTTCTTGGTTCTTTCGAATTAGCCACTGCACCACTTTTGTCACAGTGTATAGTGATCTGCTTATTCGCACTAGGAACCACTTCTAAGTCAATCAATAATTGGCGGAGCCAAACAGCCTCTTTGGCAGCTTCGCATGCAGCAACATACTCAGCTTCCATGGTGGAATCAGAAATACAAGATTGCTTGTTACTCCTCCATATGACTGCTCCTCCTCCAATGGTAAACACAGATCCTGATGTGGATTTTCTGGAGTCAGAATCCGACTGGAAATCAGAATCTGTATTCCCAACGGGAATTAAATCCCCTACAGAGTATACAAGCATATAATCTCTAGTTATCTTGAGATACTTGAAAATATGCTTGACTGCCGTCCAATGATCAGGACCAGGTTTTGATTGAAACCTGCTAACTATGCCAACAGCAAAACAAATATCTGGTCTAGTATAGAGCAATGCATACATTAGACTTCCAACTGCCAAGGCATATGGAACTCTACTCATGAATTGCTCTTCATGCTCATTCTTAGGTGCTTGACCCTTAGAAAGTTTGATTCCATGTCTAAAAGGTAACATACCTTTCTTGGAATCTTGCATGGTGAATCTAGACAAGATTTTATCAATGTATGAAGCTTGGGATAATGCAATCGTTCTATTCTTTCTATCCCTTATTACTTGGATACCAAGAATATAACTTGCTTCTCCTAAGTCCTTCATATCAAATTGTTTTGCTAACCATTCTTTCATTGATGTCAATGCACCTACATCGTTTCCAATGAGTAGTATATCATCAACATAAAGAATGAGGAAAACCAACTTGTCGCCTTTGATCCTCTTGTATACACAAGGTTCGTCAGGGTTTTGAATAAATCCAAAAACCTTTACAGCTTGATCGAACCTTATGTTCAAGGATCTGGATGCTTGCTTTAGTCCATATATGGACTTTTGCAACTTGCATACTCTTTCTTCTTGGCCTTTTTCAATGAATCCTTCTGGTTGCATCATGTAGATGCTCTCGTCAAGACTTCTATTAAGGAAAGCTGTCTTGACGTCCATTTGCCAAATCTCTAGGTCTAGAGATGCTGCAATGGATAAGAGTATCCTAATGGATTTAAGCATGGCCACAGGTGAGAAGGTTTCCTAGTAATCGATACCTTCTTTCTGTGTATAACCTTTAGCTACTAGTCTAGCTTTAAAGGTTTCCACCTTACCATCCATACCTCTTTTCCTCTTATATACCCACTTGCACCCAATGGGTTTTATCCCTTTAGGCAAGTCTACAAGGGACCAGACTTTGTTATTGAACATCGATTCAATCTCGAATTGCATTGCCTTTTGCCAATGACGACAATCAACATCCTCCATAGCTTCCTTGTACGTGTAGGGATCATCGTCGTCCGGGAGATTCTCAACAGATTCTCCTAGACCGATATATCTTTCGGGTTGTGTTCTAACTCTCCCACTATGATAAGGAATGGTAGGTTGTTGATCTTGTGTTGGAGTGAAACTTACAATTGGGCTGGGTTGTGAAACCTCTTGTGGAATTGTATCTCCTGACATCTCAATCAGGACAATTCTACTTTTGGGCACAAAATTATTCATATAGTCCTTTTCTAGAAATGAAGCATTTGTTGAAACAAATACTTTTAGATCAGAAGGACTATAGAAATAATATCCTTTAGTTCCTTTTGGATACCCCACAAATATACATGTTTCCGAACGGGACTCCATCTTTTCTATCTTTCCTTTCAACATATGTGCAGGACAACTAAATATCCTCATGTGTTGTAAACTAGGCTTTTGCCAAGTCCACAATTCATGTGGGGTTTTAGGGACAGATTTAGATGGTACATCGTTTAGAATATATATTGCTGTTTGTAGAGCATATCCCCAAAAAAGAAATAGGAAGTGTTGAATAACTCAACATTGATCTAACCATCTCTAAAAGAGTCCTATTTCTCCTTTCTGCTACCCCATTTTGTTGAGGTGTACCTGGTGCAGAAAGCTGAGAAACTATCCCATTATCAATAAGATATTGCTGAAACTCTCCAGATAGATATTCTCCACCACGATTAGATCTCAAGATTTTTATATGTTTCTCAAGCTGATTGTGTACTTCAGCCTTGAATGCTTTGAACATATCAAATGCATCTGACTTATGTCTCATGAGATACACGTAACCAAATCTTGAGTAATCATCTGTGAAGGTGATGAAGTACTCATATCCACCTCTAGCTTGAATGCTCATAGGACCACATACATCAGTGTGTACTAGTCCTAAACATTCAGTGGCTCTTGCACCTTTGGTATTGAACGGCCTTTTGGTCATTTTACCTTCCAAACAAGATTCACAAGTTGGTAGATCATCAACCTTTAAGTCACTTAAAGGTCCGTCACATACCAATCTTTTAATCCTATTAAGGTTAATGTGACCTAGGCGTAAATGCCAAAGATAGGTTTCTTCTTTTGATAATTTTACTCTTTTATGATTAGGTTCCGTTATTTCTGTGTCTAACGAGTGAGAGATATTTCTATGCAAAAAGAATAAACCGTTTTCCAATGTACCTTTGCAAACAACTTTGTCATTCTTACTAATAATAAAATTTTTATTAAAAGTAACCGAATATCCAAACTTATTTAAACAAGAAACTGAAATTAAATTCCTCTTGAATTGAGGTACATAATAAACGTCTATTAAATCTAAATGCCTACTAGAATCTAAAATAACTCTAATATCTCCCACTGCACTTGCAGACACTAACGTTCCGTTGCCCAAGCGTAAATCGACTTCATTTTCATTCAACCTTCTCTTTTCCTGAAACCCCTACAAGGAATAACAAACATGATTAGTGGCTCCAGAGTCTATGATCCAAGAATCAGTAGAATCTGCCAGAAAACATGTTTCTAGATAATTAACATTACCTTCTTCCTTCTTTTTCTGGGACTTTGGGAAATCTCTTTTCCAATGTCCCTTTTCACCACAAAGGAAGCATTTCCCTTTGATCTTGGTTACTTTCTTGGTTTCCTTCTTGGTAGGCCCAAGTTGCTTTTTCTTCTGTTGTTTCTTGACCTTCTTACGGGTCTTAACAGTAGCAACTTTACCAACCAAATGAATCTCTTGACCTTTGTTTTTCACAAGGATCTTTTCAGCGCTTTGAACATCTTGCATCAGGCCCTGCAAGGTGTATTCCTTTTTGTTCAAGGTGTAGTCCAACTTGAACTGATCAAAGGAATCTGACAGTGAGTTAACTACCATATCAATTTTGGTCTCACCATCAATCTCAGCACCATTTAGTTCAGCAATATTGAGATGTGTTATGACTTTCATCATGTGATCTTTCACAGATTGTCCAAGTTTCATCCTAAGATTCATAAAAGCAGTCACTGCCTCTCTCTTAGTCGTCCTAGACCTCATAGCAAACATTTCCTCTAGAGACATCATTATATCAGCAGCGGACTCCATTCCTTCATGTTGCTGTTGCAACACGTCGGAGATAGTGGCCATAATGTAACATTTTGCCATATCATCAGAAGTCTTCCACTGCTCATACTCATCTCTTTGCATCACATTAGATTCATTATTAGGAAGGGATGGTTTAGGAGTGGTCAGAACAAACTTATGTTTTTCACTTTGCAGCAACAACCCAATTTTCCTTTTCCATGTTACGTAGTTATCTCCAGTTAAGGTGTTATCTTTCAGGATATTCATAAGTGATGGGGTCATGATTTCTGATTAAAACAAAAACATATATAAGTAAATAATCATGATAATAGCACTTTTAAAAATTTATCTTGAATTAAAATAAATAATTCAATCATAAAAATTCAACGGTGATCCAACACCCATATAAATATTACGCCTCCTTTGGGAGTTCGCACTATTTACTATTTAGACTAGGTCCCACCTGATTGTTAACATAACAACCAGCGTTTTTAATTTTAGCCTTGTAATTTTTATTAACAAGAACTCTTGGGAGGATATTAATAAAATTACATTGAGTGTGTTACCAAGATATCGACCCTCAATTTTCTCTCAAGAAAATCCCTCATTTGGGAGTAGATTTCGTTTAAGTCAATTGTCTAGTCTATCCTTGTAAGGAAGTATATTGTTAAATTCCATTTATGGACGCCCCTTGGGGGGATTACCAAAAATAATAAAACTCAACTAATCTTGGAGGCCATAGGCGTTCTTGCACACCTTCTCCCACTCAATTATTTAAGGCGTGTGATTAAATCTCAAAGAATGATTTTTACCAAGTTATCTAGATGCCAATTAGATACCTAAATCATTCAATGCATGTTCATACCAAAAGAGATATATGAGTGGCACTCCTATTCTAAAATGTCATGTTATCATACAACAACAAATATTGTAATATTTAAGCAAAAATTAAATAGCAACAATTTTGGCCCATCCTAGAAAAGCAAGTAAATTACAATTGTTAGGAATACAAGATCTTCAGGTGGCCATCAACCATACGCTCATCCATCGGCCTCCTCCCATGGACGTGCACAGCCCACAACCCCACAAAAGGGCTGCCTTGCATAGCCAATAAGGCCACACAAGGCTGCCGTGCGCAGCCCACCATGGATTGGACTTGCCATGCGCAGCCCAATCCAGTCCTAGGGTGCGCACGGTGCTCGTTCTGGGTTCCGGTTGCTTCGTTTTTCTTCGTGTCTTCGAATTTTCAATACTCGAATACATTACATCATATTACGAATAAATTACTGCAGCAAATTTTTTTTATTTTTTTATTTTTTTATTTTTTATTTTACTGCAGTAAGATTTACAAAAAAAAATACTGTATCTGATTACAAAAAAAATACTGCACTTATTTTACATACAATAAAAAAAATAAAACCCTAGCAACTACCAAGATGGAATTATGGCGATAATAGACCACCCTTCTTGTTACAAATCCGAAACAAAAATTACATTGAAATTCTAGGACCAAAATCGAGCAATAACAATTCACTTTATAAAACATATATAAATCCATACATTCAACATGTAATTATATATGCGAATACCTAGAGTGCCATCTCTTTCTAAAATATGTATAATCACAATAAAAAAGAAATAGATTCACGTATATATACGTTAATTAATTGAAATGTACAACCAAGGCTCTGATACCAATTGTAGGGAAAAATCGATATAAAACGCAGCGGAAGAAACGAAAAATAGATTTCGTATGGTTTTAAAATTTTTCTCAAAGTTGAACCTTAACCTTTTAATTAATTAAACTCAAATATATACGGTTAGAGTTAAATACCTCTTGACGCGTGATCCGATTGACTTACGTCGATTGGTAATCCGCAAAATCTTTTCCGATGCCCGTGAACAGTACCCGCGTGAATAGTGATTGTGAACAGTACCCGCGTGAACAGTGACCGTGAACAGTACCCCCGCTGTGAACAGTGATCGTGAACAGTACCGCGAGATCTTCCAATCCGAACATGTACGTGAATCACCTAGGAGCGTGGTCTCCCTTTTTCTTTGAATTGCAAACCTGAGAATGGATGAACAAAGTTTTCTTTTTCTTTTATTAGTCACAAAACAATCAAAAGAAGACAAAAATTATTCCGGTCACTTTTGAGTTCTCAATCTAATGATCGAAACTCGCGTGAACCTAATTCGATGTTGTACACACAAGCTTATTGATGAACAAGCAATCAGTGTACTATCAAAGAATAATCTCTTCTCTCTTTTATGTTTTTTAGAATAAAAATTATCCTTTTCTATGAATTGAGAAGAAGAAGAAAAATTGAATCATTCAATCAACTATTGTGGCCGAATTCTATATGTGGTATTATATAGGTGGCCGAAATTTTGCTTCCTCTTCTATTTAGGATTGCCGAAATCTTCCTCTAAATGGACTAGGGTTGCCGCAAATCACATACCAAAAAGAGTTTGTGTTGCACCCTAATTTCCATCAACCTTTAGACTTCAAAACTTAATCCAACTCATAGATAATTTTATTCTTTTATTGACTAAATAAAAAGACTTCTTATTTGATTAAATAAATAAAATTAATTATTTAGTTTCTTATCAAACAAGTCTTTTACTTTTAATATACTACTACCAATAGTATAACTTTAGGAATAACTTTAGGAAATATATTTCCTGATTAGAAAAAGATTTGTTTCTTAATTAAACAATTAATTAATAAATTAACTAATTCTTATTTAATTAAAACAATGAAACAAAATAATATATTAGGTTAATATATACACCTTGCCGCCCCCACTTATATAAATGGGCCATATATTATTTTCTTATTTCATTTAATCTATTGGACTTTAAATAAAAGCCCACATGTGAACCAGACCCATTCTTACTAAAAGAAACAAGCCCACATGTCTACTTTTAATATATTAATATAATAATGCAGCCCATTAATTAAATAATAGACATATTATATTCTTGATATATTAAAAACAATTCTAGATGGACCTGTAAATCGGCCCTGTAGAATATATCAAGTGATCCGTGCAAATACGTGTGGATTGGGGATCTTGGCGGGCTATCTAAATTTAAGTTTCAATAGACACAACCTAATCAAAATCAACAAATGATTCGCTTAGGTCCAATCTATTAATTTTAACTCATTCCACTAAAGAGCTAAAATTGAACTCTTAAATAAAGATAGAATAAGGAGATGTTTCTCATTCATACCCTAGACAATCTTATAGGAGATGGTGTATCCTCGTGAATAATATCAGTAATCGCCAAGAGCTCATAGACCGCCTATAGCTCTCCAAGTTACCATATTTCCTCATATGACCACATTTCGAACTTGGATACTTTGACTTGTCCAGAAGCCATGTTTTCAATAATCATTATTGAAAACTCAACGTTGAGATTTAATATCCAATACCTCAAAACATCCATACGATGATATTATACTCTCATTTAATAAATGGAGCCACGATGTCCATATCTATAAATGAAGTCCTCTATCGATTAACAAATGTATACCACCAAACTATTGAGGATAGACTATGCTATATAATCGTACTCATTGATAGCTCTAATGATAACACTTGCAACCATAAGTCCATCATTTATCTCAGGATTAAGATAGACTCTCCGATTGTCCTCTTTAATGAAAAGACTTATATCTAGTGACGGTTCTAGATAAAGTATTTCATTGTGATCCAGTTCAATTCACCTAGTGCACTAGATTCTTTTACTCGAAAACCTTTCGATGATTTTAGACTCATCATATTCATTTGATCCCACTCAAATGCTAGTAAAAGAATTCTACAACTTTAACAAGATAGAGGTGCCCAACCTTTAACTTAAGTTATGAACGTTATTCAAGACTAACTAAAGAATTGTGTCTACCTCATACATATCCGGATGTATGAACAATTCTTCGTATCTCATAGTCTTTTGACCTTATGATTATTTACCTTGACAATTATAATAATAAATGCTATAAGTAATTGTAAGAATCAGAATTCACTTTATTAATATGAGAAGATTGTCAATTACAATATTACACTCTTGCCATTGAGCATAATCCTAACAATTTTCTTATCACTTTAGGTGGTTTAATTTAGTTGACATTTGTTGACACGTCACTAGTTGTCCCCGTGTAACACAATATTTATGCTGACGTGTTATCTATCTAAATTATACCAATAACAGCCGTAGATATCAACATTTTTTTTAAGATAGCCGTAAATATTAATAAGTTTTTTTTTTGTAAAGATAGCTATATAAATAAGAGAATTCCATTTTGAAAATCTCTTGACCACATATACGATTCCACGTATTCCTTTTTATAAGGCTCATACATGCAAGATAGTTCCAAAAGTAAATTTGACCATCATTAAAAGAGTATTTGATTCCAAAAATAATATAATTCTTTTATATAAATTGGGTATGATAATAAGTTATGAGTGTTTATAAATAATATGTATTAAAATGAATGTATTTTTTTCAATAATGGTACTGTCGGCATTATGATGAGTGTTTATAGTAATATTAATTTTCAAAATTTTAGACATGGGTGTATTTATAAAAATGGGTGTACTAATAACTTGTATGAGTGTCAATATCCGCACTCATTTTCTATATAAGTGGAGTTTATGGTAAGTATATAATTGGCTTGCATTTCTTTTCTCTCCTTCCTTATTATTATTATTTTTCTTTTTGTTAATAGACAAATTTGGCTAGGGACCAAAGGGAAATTTTTCACCCTCTAAACCTGGCTCCATGCCCGAGGTCATCCACCAGGAGACCATGTTACCCGAAACCAAGCTACGATACCGCCCCACAGGAATAAGGACGGGCTCCAAAAACACCCAAAGTAGAGCCCGGCTCGGTCAGATCGAGCCCGCATCACCGAACCTGAAACCAGGAAATCCCCCCAAAGTCGGGATTACCTCGCAATTCCTCCAGAAGCTCGCCTATACCTCACTGACATAGTGGGGTGTTCGTCCGTAGGAGGCCGCACCTAGCTCCAAAAGGTCGAGGGAGGCTAGACCTAGCTCTTAGCTAGACGTAACTCCTTAATATCGGGGCTAGGACACTGATCGACCTCACTATCTGATGTACCTCACCATAATATACACCATATTCAACTACCCCTATGGGGGATCATGCTAAACCTGAAGAGACACAGGATCACATCTTAAGACGTTACATACGTACAGAACAAGTAATAGAGTCCAAGTAGGAAACAAATTGATCTCCACCAAGATATCCTCAACTCAGCAATTAACTCAAAGTCAATGACATTTAAATGAAAAATCCCGTCAGATAAGGAGGGAATGGATGGAGAAAATCAAGGGGAGAATCAATTAGTTTAACCTATGAAGACAATGTATAAAAGAAGGACTTCGACCTTCTGAAAGAGGAGACTACTTTTCGACAGGCATACGACAAGTACCCGACTACACCCTAGAGAAAATTGAGAGCAATTTGAGAGAGATTTGTATATCACACACTTTCAATAAAGAAAGTATTTTTGATTCCTTTGGGTGGTTAATAGTATCAGTATTCCTTGTCATTT
This sequence comes from Dipteronia sinensis, assembly GCA_033220585.1. Classification (NCBI taxonomy): domain Eukaryota; kingdom Viridiplantae; phylum Streptophyta; class Magnoliopsida; order Sapindales; family Sapindaceae; genus Dipteronia; species Dipteronia sinensis. The sequence goes on along the minus strand of CM065640.1, from coordinate 32,446,719 downwards.
TATTAGGCACTATTACACATACGTTCAACCTTGGCCACCACCTACGTGGTAGTGGTCTCGAGGGTGTTAACTAAGATTTCTCGCCCTGAGCAAAATTTCTGTTAACACTTTCTGGCGCTCTGACTGGACGTGTAGCGGTGCTCAACAGGTTTATCTCTCGCTCCACCGATAAATGTCTACTTTTCTTCAAAGCCATCAAACAAGGGAAAAACATGAAATGGAGCCAGGAGAGCGAGCAAGCTTTCCAAGTCTTGAAAAAAATACCTAACAAGCCCACCGTTGTTAGTCAAGCCAGTTCCCGGAGAGGAGCTGCAGATCTACCTAGCCGTCTTAGAAACTGCAGTAAGTGGAGCTTTGGCCAAGGAGTGTGGCGACAGGTGTTAATAGCCAAAATTGGCTAAGGACCAAAGGAAAATTTTCCACCTCCTAGACCTGGTTCCATACCCATGAGTTTCATTGGGAGATCTCAATATCCAGAGCCAAGCTACGATACCACCCCAGGCACAAGGGCGGGCTCGAGAAACACCCGGGATAGAGCCCGGACCTGAGAGCTTCCACCAGGAGACCTCTCTATCCAGGGCCGAACTGTGATACCACCCCAGGAACAAGGGCGGGCTCCGGAAACATCCGGGATAGAGCCCGGAATGATCAGATTTAGCCCGCATCACCAAAACTAGAAGCTCCCCGAAGTCAAGATCATCTCGCAAATGCTCAAGAAACTCGTCTGTACTTCGATTGACACAGAAGAATGTCCCTAGAAGGCCGCGAGGTCAGTCGAGGCCACACCTAGCTTCGAAAAAGTCAAGGGACGCCAGATCTGGCTCCAAGCTGGATGAAACTTCTCGGACATCAAGGTCGAAATACTAATCAACCTCCCTGATTGATACACCACACCATATCGTCACATCCCACAACCTTTATAAGGATCATACCTAGAAACGTTACCTACATGCATAACAAGTAACAAATAAGGATCATACCTGAAAACGTTATCAACATGCAGAACAAGTAATAAAATCCAAAAAGGAAACAAATTGATCTCCACCACGATACTCTCAATTCGGGCGACAATCCAAAAGTCAATGATATTAACGCAAGAAATCCCGCCCGATAAGGAAGAGACTGAGACAATCACTGAGACAATCAAGGGAGAATCAATCTGTTAACCTACAAACCATGTATAAATAGAAAAAAAAAAGGAAAAGAGGAGACTACTATTCGACAGGCATACGACTAACAATCGACCATTTCCTAGAGAGATTTGAGAGGAAAGAGAGAAGAATCTTTGTATTCGTATACCATGCATGTTAAATAAAAACATTCTTGCTTACTTGTCACTTTATAAATCATTGTTACATACATAAAGAATTTTGGCCACCACCTGCGTGGTAGTGGCCTCGAGGGCGTTAACTGAGATTTCTCATCCCGAGCAAAATTTCCGTTAACAACGGGATTCAAAAGCCCATATACTATGTGAGTCATACTTTAACCAAGTCAGAGAAAAATTATATTCTCCTGGAAAAGCTCGCTTATGCTCTGGTGATCTCGGTGAGGAAGCTCCGTCCCTATTTTCAAGCTCATTCAATAGCAGTGGTGACAGACCAAGCTCTCCGCCAATTCTTACAAAGACCAGATGTGTCCGGAAGGCTAGTCTTATGGGCCCTAGAGCTCACTCAGTTCGATTTAAAGTATAAGCCCCGGACCACGGTTGAGGCACAGGCTTTGGCAGACTTCGTGGCATAATTTTCAGCGCTCCTAGGTCAAGAGAATCCCACAGCACCAAATGAGATCCCTGAAAAGACATCCGAGATCGACAATTGGTCAAAAGGCTGCAAGTTCTGGACCCTCTATACAGATGGACCATCTGGGCAAGCTGGGGGAGGAGCTGGCGTAGTTTTAATAGACCCGGAGGGGACTGAATTCTGTCTCCGTTTCAGATTTGAGTTTAAAGCCATAAATAATGAAGCAGAGTATGAAGCCCTCCTAGCTGGGATGAAGGCAGCCATCGAACTAGAGGCCGATTACTTACAAATCAAGAGCGACTCATTGCTTGTTGTTAATCAGATGACTGGGGTGTACCAGGCAAATGGGGATAATATGGCTGTCTACCTAAAGCTAGCTCAGTTGCTAAAAAATAAGTTTAAGGGGTTCAAGATCGATCAGGTGCCTCGACACCAAAACCACCGCGCGGATGTTCTGGCTAAGATAGCTGCAAATGGAGGCCAATCCTTACTATGGGGAATTCCCCTCCAAGTGATCTCATAACCAAGCATAGCCGTAAATAAAGAAATCTGCTCCCTAGATCGTCAGCCTTGCTGGATGGACCCGATCGTTGCCTACCTCCTAGAGGGAGAGCTCCCCGAGGAGCCTAATCAAGCCCAAAGAATTAAAAGACTCTCGTTCCGATATTGCTTGGTAGACGGGTACCTCTACAGAAGGGGTAGATCCCTCCCCTTACTTAGATGTTTGCATCCTGACGATGCTAAATGGGCACTAAGAGAGGTTCACTCTGGGGACTGCAGGAACCACATCGGTGGGGAAGTTCTAGCATACCAAATGCTTCGTATGGGGTACTACTGGCTGATCATCCACCAAGATGCAAGAAGCTTTGTACAATCTTGCGAGCCATGTCAAAAGACTTCAAACTTGAACCACCAGCCACCTGAACGACTGTCGTCTCTCAGTTCACCCTACCCCTTTGCCATGTGGGGAATCGACCTAATTGGACCGCTTCCTACCGCTCCCGGACAGGTGAAATATTCTATCGTGGATATCGACTATTTTACAAGATGGGTCGAGGCAGGGCCTCTTTCTCGGATATCAGAAAAGAATACTACCAAGTTCATCAAAACCAATGTGGTATGTAGATTTGGGACCCCTCTCATCATTGTAGCCGACCTGGGTAAGCAGTTCGACAACTCCCGATTCAAAGATTTCTGAGAAGGATTAGGGATCGACCTCAGGCTCACTTCAGTAGCCCATCCCCAGACTAACGGGCTGGTGGAATCCACCAACAAGACTATCAAGAAACTTCTAAAGAAGAAGCTACAGCAGAAAAAAGGCAAATGGGCCGAAGAGCTGCCAGAAGTCCTCTTGGCATACCGGACTACAAAGAGAACAGCTACTAGGGAGACACCTTACTCCTTGGCTTTCGGAGTTGAAGCGGTCCTCCCCATCGAGCATAAATTAACCTCATTCAGGGTGCAACATTTTGAAGTCGAAAGTAACGAGGTCAAGCTCTGGGCTAATCTGGACCTCCTAGAAGAGAAACAAGACCGGGTAGCAGAGAAAGTGGCAATCTACCAGAGCAAGATCGCTAGATATTTCAACCGAAAGGTCAGAGCCCAAAATTTCAAAGAAGGGGATCTGGTGCTTAGAAAAGTGACCCTGAATATTCGGAAAAGGTCGGATGGAGTCCTAAACCTCAATTGGGAAGGGCCATATTTGATAAAGTTAGTTGCTCTCAATGGAGCCTACAAACTCGAAGACATGGATGGGCGACCCATCGACCACACTTGGAACGCAGATCACTTAAGGAAATTATACCCTTAAGCAGGGAGTTTTCAAGCAGATTACCCCCATTTAGGTTTCATTAGATACCCTAATAAAGATGTACTACATCTCGATCATCAATAAAGTCATTTTTCTTTTTTTCCTCTTTATCTCCGACTATGTTCAACATTAGTATCTACATCCTCGACTGGGAAATTCAACATAGACACCTCAAGACCAGTGACTAACCGGTGAAGCCCCCTCGCTACCTCCTGATGCCTTGGTCGGGCTACCACCCCCAAGAAGGATCTGAGTGTAAGAGCATAGCTGCCATCCAGATCTCGAGACCAGGAAATAGCTAAACAGCCCTCATAATGCCTTGGTCGGGCTACCACCCCCAAGTAGGGTCTGAGTGTTAGAGCATAGCTACCATCCAGATCTCGAGACCAGGAAATAGCTAAACAGCCCTCATGATGCCTTGGTCGGGTTACCACCCCTAAGAAGGGTCTGAGTGTAAGAGCATAGCTGCCATCCAGATCTCGAGACCAGGAAATAGCTAAGCAGCCCTCCTGATGCCTTGGTCAGGCTACCACCCCCAAGAAGGGTCTGAGTGTAAGAGCATAGCTGCCATCCAGATCTCGAGACCACGAAATAGCTAAACAGCCCTCCTGATGCCTTGGTCGGGCTACCACCCCCAAGAAGGGTCTGAGTGTAAGAGCATAGCTGCCATCCAGATCTCGAGACTAGAAAATAGCTCAACAGCCCTTCTGATGCCTTGGTCGGGCTACCACCCCCAAGAAGGGTCTGAGTGTAAGAGCATAGCTACCATCCAGATCTCGTGACCAAAAAATAGCTTAACAGCCCTCCTAATGCCTTGGTCGGGCTACCACCCCTAAGAAAGGTCTGAGAGTAAGAGCGTAGCTGCCATCCAGGTCTCGAGAACAGGAAACAGCTAAACAGCCCTCATGATGCCTCGATCGGGCTACCTCTCCTAAAACGGATTTAAATATAAATATTTGTTTTCGTGTGCAGGATCAAGATCATCCTGATAAGAATTCCCTACAAAAGTCAGAATGAAGTATGAACAAATTATCATCAAGGATGCAGTTCTGGTTCATAGTCAGGACCAGGAATAAAACAAGAGTTTCACGAGCGAATCGGTTTCTCATTAAAGACAAGAGGACCCTATCCCCCAGTAAGGCTACATCTATCAAACGGGGAGCCCAACCTCCTAGTATGGGCTACAAAAAAACCAACTAAACTAATCAAGAGTAAAAGGGGGTGCCCACCCTCTTTTCCAGGCAATTAAGGACCATCATGAACAGGCCGCGTCAAGCTTTGGAACTCTCCTCTGTTGATCCTCATCCCTCATGCTGATCCTCGCCATCAACCCCCTCTTCAGGTAGTTGCCCATCTCGATTATCCTAGCCAGCCATCCCTCCATTCAGAGACTCCTCATGTTGATCAGTAGGATCTTCCTCCAGGACTTCATTAATCACTGCCATAACATCAGGCGGGATAGCCGCATCGAGAAGGGCAGCCATAGACCCCGTATGGCTCCTGTCGACCTCCATCTCCATTATGGGGGGTTCCTCAGACGGGCTCCTAGCTCTTTCCCCAGCTCCTGGCTGATCTTCTTCGAATTGCAAGGATAAAACCTTACTTGAAGACTCTCCAGGACCTAAAGCAATAAGGATAGGAGGAGGAAATGGAGGATCTGTCTGGACGGGCTGCTTTCCAGCTCCTATCTAGCTCGAAGGAACCGCCTCATCATCATTAGGGTGAGACAACTCAGCAACCTTGATCATCATCTCATTTTTATCCCAACCGGCAATGGATGACATATCAAAGGGAAGATGGGAAGCCTTTGCGACCTGAAAGGAAGCGTAGAAGTATCCATCACTAAAGGAGGTCTCCACGTCAACTTGCAGCTTGGTCACCTGAGCAATCAAAGCCTGATTCTCAAAGTCCAACTTCTTAGCCTCAGCTTTCCAAGAATCCCTCTGGTTGGCCCGCCAGGTACATTGGAGACATTCTTGATCATAAGACTGCTTCGTTCTTTCATGATCACAACGAAGCTCGCCCAGATCGATCTCAATTTTTCCTTGGTTGGAGGTCATCTCTTCAACTAAGGTCTGAGCCTGCTTGAGCAATCCCATGGCTTTCTCGGCTTCGGCTTCGGCATTAGCAGCCCGGTCATGAAGGAGGGTTACCTTGTGGCCCATGGCTACATTAAACTTAAAGGCCTATAAAATACAAAGCCAGTGTTAGAAATTGAACAGGTTGGCAGAAGCAGTACAAAGGAAATACAATTACCTCAGCTAAGATAGCAGACCCCTTGGTGAGCAAGACATCCACAGGCATTGAGGCCATCCTAGAGATCCCACCGCCCGGACAGGATGCGATGAATTATTCCAGGACTTCATCCTCCCCGTCGAGCTCGACTGAGGGCGGGAACGGCTAGGAGGAATCCTTGCGACACCTCTTTCAAAGTCCTCCGATGCTCGGGGGGGTGAAAGAGTAGGAGAATCATGATGACGAATCGTGGGAGTGGCAACCTTAGCAACAACAACAGAAGGGGCAGAAGCAGTCGGACCAACAGCTTGGGGAGCCTTACCCAAAGCCCGAAAAGCCCGCGATGCAAGGTTGGCCATCTTAGACCCAGCTGGGGAGGTGGATTGAGCAAGAGCTGATGAGACCCCAACAAAGGGAAGAAGAGTTCGAGCCTGAGGAGAATGTTGGACGTCACGGGAAGCTGGCTCAACAACAAAAACTGTGAGTAAACAAAAAAAAAAGCGTCAGAACTAAGACTAGTTAAGAAGACAAAGCAATACAATTCAGTGACACTTACGAGGAGTAGCATCTGAGATCCACAGGTATTCATTCACCCTCCGAGGATCGAAGGCTTCAGTGGTTGGGAACTTCAGGTTCAAGTAGTTCCTGGCTAGAATAGCCTTCAAAATAGTTTCAGATTCAGAGAGTAGGGAGTCCTGGTCCCACGATGGTTTGTCACTAAAAGCGGTGGGAACCTTGAACTCATGCCCCCCAATGAAAATCAAGCTTCCCCAATCGTCCCCCGCAAGGATTCATTCTTCCTTCTAGGTGGGGTCTTTCTTCGAAGCGCCGGGAATAACAAAGTTGATCTTGTTCTTGGCCTTAGCATAAAACTAACCTCGGGGAGCGCCAGATAAGCTCCCGATTTGAAAAAGATAGGCCAGCTCCTCTGCTCCGGGCTCTCTTATCACCTTGCTCAGCTGGCATTTTTCCCTCCACAGCACGAGGAAGCCAATCAAATACCTTCAGAAGCTGGGCGTCAACTGGAGGGTAGCAAGCTGGATGGCGTTGAGAGCTCACCGAAGAGTAGGATGAAGGGGAAGCCTAACCCCATTCTCGAGAGCCGCCACATGAATTGGAAGCACGCCTTTAGGGGGGTTGAAGAACTCATAACCCTTGGGAGGTAGTGAGATAGAAACGCTGTCGGGAATGCCGTACTTAGACCTCAAACGATCAATCACGTTCGGATCAACGGTGGAATCAAGGACAACCCTGAAGTCATAGGGAGGCAGCCTCTCCAAAGGGGGGCTAGAAGCCGGGACTCGATGCTCCCCCGCGGCGTCGCCGCCAACCTCTTTATCAGAGTCTTCATCGGCTATATCCAGAGGATGGTCGAGATGGTTAGAAAACCCGGTCCCAATGGACACATTTTTGTTCGATCGCTGACGTTGGGATTGGGCAGAGAATCATCGTTGTCTAAGCTCCTCCTTGCCCGTTTTCTAGGGGCAAGGCTAAAGACCTTTTCGCCGTCAACCATGGAATCAACAGAATCGTGACTGGTTTTTGACATGATGAAGTCGGTGAAGATGAGGAATGAAGAAAAAGATATGCTTGAGAGAAAGTTTATCTTGGGAAAATTTGAAATTTGAGAGATATGAGGAAGACGTTGAGATAAACAAGTATATATAGGCAAGAGGGCAGCAGCATGAGCTGTCGAGATCTTCGGTTAAGATCACAAAGAATCTCTGGGACTGCCGTAACGCAGCCGGATTAACTCAGAAATAAGTCAGTCAGCTCACGCCATGTCACTTGCGCAGTTAATGAGAAGATTTCCCCAAGATTCTGGTAACAGTAAAGAATCTCGGGGACTACCGTAACGCAGCCGGATTAACTCGAAAATAAGTCAGTCAGCTCATGCCACGTCACTTGCACAGTTAATGAGAAGTTTTCTCCAAGATTCTGGTAACCGTAAAGAATCTCAGGGACTGCCGTAACGCAGCCGGATTAACTCGGAAATAAGTCAGTCAGTTCACGCCACGTCACTTGCGCAGTTAATGAGAAGATTTCCCCAATATTTTGGTAACGGTAAAGAAGGAAAGATTTCCCAAATAAAATAAAAAATCTAACCCCAACCCTAAGCTCGACAACCGGTATTCAAGTCAGAGGGGACTTCTGTTAATAGCCAAATTTGGCTAGGGACCAAAGGGAAATTTTCCACCCTCTAAACCTGGCTCCATGCCCGAGGTCATCCACTAGAAAACCATGTTACCCAAAGCCGAGCTACGATACCGCCCCACAGGAATAAGGACTGGCTCTAGAAACACCCGGAATAGAGCCCGGCTCGGTCAGATCGAGCCCGCATCACCGAACCTGAAACCAGGAAATCCCCCCAAAGTCGGGATTACCTCGCAATTTCTCCAGAAGCTCACCTATACCTCGCTGATATAGTGGGGTGTCCGTATGAGGCTGCACCTAACTCCAAAAGGTCAAGGGAGGCTAGACCTAGCTCCTGGCTAGACGAAACTCCTTAATATCGGGGCTAGGACACTGATCGACCTCACTATCTGATGTACCTCACCATAATATACACCATATTCAACTAACCCTATGGGGGATCATGCTAAACCTGAAGACACACAGGATCACATCTTAAGACGTTACATACGTACAGAACAAGTAATAGAGTCCAACTAGGAAACAAATTGATCTCCACCAAGATATCCTCAACTCAGTAATTAACTCAAAGTCAATGACATTTAAATGAAAAATCCCGTCCGATAAGGAGGGAAGGGATGGAGAAAATCAAGGAGAGAATCAATTAGTTTAACCTATGAAGACAATGTATAAAAGTAGGACTTTAGCCTTCTGAAAGAGGAGACTACTTTTCGACAGGCATACGACAAGTACCCAACTACACCCTTGAGAAAATTGAGAGCAATTTGAGAGAGATTTGTATATCACACACTTTCAATAAAGAAAGTATTTTTGATTCCTTTGGGTGGTTAATAGTATCAATATTCCTTGTCATTTTATTAGGCACTATTACACATACGTTCAACCTTGGCCACCACCTACGTGGTAATGGTCTCGAGGGTGTTAACTGAGATTTTTAGCCCTGAGCAAAATTTCTGTTAACACTTTTGTATAAATCTTATTGCTTCTAGAAGCTATATGGATATAATTTAGTGTTAATATTTAATTTTCATGAAATGATTTTAAAGAATCTTACGGTCCGTCCTGTAAGCGTTTTTCATTTGCTATTTTTCGAATATAAAAACGAAAATGAAAACAGTTTTTTTGGTTTCAATTTTAAAATTCGAAAATACGTCTAATAGCAAATACTGAAAACTGTATTCTGAAAATAAAAATACTAAAAACACGTTTGGTAGGTTAACCAAAAAAATATCAAAATTTAACAATAATTTATCCCAAATAATTTGATATATAATTTGTTTTATGAACAAATCAATTATCTCTAGGACCATATCAATACAATAAAAAAAAAAACAAAATTAAACCAGATTCATCACTATTAACTAAAAATCAATATCAAAATCGCTTCTTTTGGTCTGGGGTGGTGGTGGTGCTTCAACCATGAACACCTGAAAATTTGTTCTGGTTCTCCTCTGTATAACGGTCATTGCTCCGATTGTTCTCTTCACCGATAGATTCTCCACCACCTTTAACGTCACTTCTTGTAAGTTCTTTTTTTTCCCTTCTTCATACAATTCGTTTCCTCATTCATGTTTTATCTTCAATTAATTTCTTTTTTGCTTGTTGGTTCATTATCTGCAGCTAAACACAAATTCGTTGAAGATCTTATAGCTTTTATGAGTATTTCATTTCAAACTTTTTTCCCCTTTTGTTGTTTTCTCTTTAATTATCTAAAAAAAAAGTTAAAACCTTTTTTATGGGTTATCTCTGTAGACTGTCGGTGGTGATTCTAGCCATCTGAATCTAGCAATTAATTAAAAAGATATACATAAATTCTTAAAACAAAATGAAACCTTTACTGGTAAAACCAGACCCCAATCTCCAACCAAACAAATCCAAGAACTTCAATTATTTTACATAATACAAAACCCAATTCAGAATTTCAGATTCAAAATCACAACATCAAAACCCATCACAAATCAAAACTTTAAAAAAAAAACATGTTCAGTTGAAGAAGAAGAAGAAGAAGAAGACAACGAGCAGGAGATGAAAAAGACCATCTGAAGAAGATCGGCGGCCATGTGCGGCGAAGCAGAGCTGATCGGCGGCGATGAGCGGCTAGCTGATCAACTGCGGCAACGACGACGAAGGAAGAAAGAAGATGGAGATGGGAAGAGAGAAGATGATGAGGAACATGAAGAAGTCACAATTGAAGAGAAAAAAGAAAAAAACAAAAAAAAATTATTGTTAATTTTTTTGAAAAACAAAAACAAATATTTTGTGTTTTTTAAATATTTTACTGTTAACACTGGTTTTGTTTTGCATTTCGTTTTTTATTTTTTGAAAATAAATTGAAAAACGGTTAACGAACGCGAATTCGAAATCATTTTTGGAAAACAAAAACGAAAACGGGCTAAAAACAGCTGCATGACGGGGCCGATCCTTGCACCAATTATCAATTTGTTGTAATTTTGCTCTCCAACCAGTATGCTAAAAGTTGCGCCACTTTGTATCTTCTTCATCTGGTGTGCTTGATCAAGTGCAGTTCCTTTCTCTGCGGTACTTTTTGCTTCTTTTTTTTACTCCTTAAATATTTGCTTATTCACGGATTGGCCATTATTCAATAAAATTTATTCTGTTTGTATCCATTATTTAAATGTTTTGTTTAATCACAGTTTTACCCATATTCAATCAAATTTATTCTAATGTATCCCTTTTTATTATCTAATGCTTTGTTTAACTTATATTTGTTTTAATTTAATTATTATTTATAATAAACTAAAATTAAGTATATAATACAAAAATCACTAAATGTTAATAAAAACACTAAATTGAAAACAAAACAATTAAAGCAACACACAACATTAATAAAAACATTAAAAACATTAAGGAAAAATACAATATAAATTACAACATTTGGTGCAATGGGTTGGAGATGGAATTTTTTTTTACTAATATTACGTTAATTTAATTTAACTTCTTAATTTACTAATTTGTTAATTTCTTAACTTATCGTAATATTTTGTTAATTAAGGAGTGGAATGTTAATTGTTAAGAAATAAAAAAAATGGAATATTTAAAGGAATATTCTTTTTAGAGTAACATTTGGTGCAATGAGTTGGAAATGAAAAACAAATTGGTGTGTAAGTTGGTGCAATTTGCTGCAAAGTTGCACCAATTTAGCATTTTGGGTTGGAGATACTCTTAGCTTTTGTACATCAAATGAGATGTCAAATGTATTCAAATGACATGTATCACACTCCCTAATCGTCAATGCTGTACGCATAAATCCATAAATTTAGGGATGGCAAAATAACCCGTGAGGATGGGGCCTTACAGGGACCAGCACTTATGGGGTGAGGATGGGTTTCAATTATGTGGGGATAGAGCGGAGATGTGGAGAAATAGTAAAACCCGTAATGGATATGGGCTGGGGATGGGTTTTGTAATCCCCGCCCCACCCCGCCCCACTTAAAATATAATCTTTAATTTTTTTTAGTCCAATGTTTATGTTATAAAATGATTGAATTTATTTGTTTAGTTTTGAGATTTATGTTTATGACATGATTTTCAATAGTTTTTTGGAATAACTTTATATATTATATCATATTCATTGTTGTTGACGGTGACTTTTGGATTATGTAAGTTTACCACTCGTCCAACAAGTTAATACGAATCAATTATCAAATTATAAATCGAAAAAATAAATCAAGTATGCAAGACATCAAGTTTTACGTGAAAAACCCAAAGAGGGAAAAAACCATGGTTGCCGGAGACGGCGAGGGAAAAACTTCACTATGAATATTTAGAGTTACACACTCGATCTCTTTTCTTTCTCTTTATGCGTAATATTGCACTAACTGTTATAATGAAGTTTCCGGGTCTATTTACATGTGTATAGAATCCTAATTCTTGGTGTACAAGTAAGTGAAGTTGATGAGATTTAATAGGACTCTGACTTATCAAGGTCGTCTTTATCCTCTTTCCTATTCTGTGTCTTCTACGCATTAAATACATTAGATCCCTTGCCTGATTTGGACTCTGGTATCTTTAAGAAAGTTTGTTTCCTTACCAGAATATGATTCAAGACACTTTGTTTAGGCAAAACTCTTTCTCTGCGTATTTGAGTCGTGGATGTTTTAAATTCAATATTGTTTACGTGTAGCTCAGCAGACCATCTATTCAACTTGACCAGATCTCGTTTACTTCGATCGGTTACTTAATCCCGACCCGGTGTCTTAACTCGATCGACCTAGTTATCCCGATCGGGTCATCTTTACCCAATCAATCTAGCCATTCCGATCGAGTTATCTTAACCCGACCACCTGGATGAACCTGACTGGGTTTTGAGACCATCTTTGGTCAACTTGGGTTGGTCTCCTCTATTTGGCTTCTAACGACGTGGCACATTTGACTACCATATTATCTGGTAACCATGCTGACGTGTCAGCCCTCCAGATTTACTAATAACAATTGGGATATATATTTATTATTTTAATAAATAATTTTTTTGACAATATATTGATAAATAATTTTGATATATAGGGTAAATTCGGTGGGGATGGTGAAAGCATACACCGCCCCGCTCCATCTTAATATACAGGATAATACTGATTTACAGACTAATTCTAAAGTCTCAACCAAAAAAGTAAAATAAATAAATAAATGTTCCTTTCTTTTCCATTTCCATTCTCGTTCAATCACTATAACCAAACATCTCTTTATAATATAGTTTTAACTTTTATTACGGGATAAACTGCAAACCCGGCCAATATAATTTCACCCGACCCGGATACCCACAAAAGAAACTATAGTCGGGGGTGTACATCTGTTTACTTCGTTGTTCAAAACCACACCAAAAATTCACTTTGCAAATCAATGGCTTCGTTGTATAATACAGGCAGTACACAGCTTTGAAATGTAAACATTTCTCTCAAAACCGACTTACTCAAATTCAAACACTCCTATGCCGCCAAATTCAGAGTCATTTGACAGATTTCTCAAAGATAAATGCAGAGCAGGTAACGTCTCTCCCGATGAAGCTCATTTCTTTTTTGATTGCTTGATTCAGAAGAAACCCATGTCATCCTTCACTATTTTGTTCACTTCTCTTGCTAAGAATAACCATTATGATACTGTTATTTCTATTATTATGAAGTTGAACTCTACTGGGTTGTTGCCAGATTTGGTTATTTTCAACGTTTTGTTGAATTGCTTGTGCAAGTAGAGCTTGTGATGGTTTTGTGGTTCTTGGGAGGATCTTGAGATTGGGTTTTAGCCCAGATGATGTGATTTTTACTTCGTTGATTAAAGGATTGTGTAGGGAGGGTAGAATCACGAAGGCCACTTGCTTGTTTAACAATATGACTGCCTTTGGCTGTAGGCTTACTGAGATTACAAACGCGACACTGATACATGGTTTATGTCGAACAGGAAATATGAATGTTGCTCTTAAGTTACATGAAAAAAAAAATGATTACAGGGAATGATGAAATTGGCGTTATATGTAAGCCCAATATTGTTTGTTATACTAGTATGATTGATAGTTTATGTAAAGATGGGTTCATAGAAAAGGCAAAGGAACTTTTTTCGGAAATGATGGGTAGGGGAATCAGTCCAAATGTAGTTTACTTATACTTCTTTAATTCACGGTTTGTGCTGTGGGGGTAAATGGGACGAAGCTAAAGATTTGATTGTTGAAATGGTAGATCAACATGTGACACCTAATGTTGTGACATTTAATGTGATTATAGATGAGTTTTGTAAGAATGGGAAGATAGACAAAGCAAATGAATTGTTAGAATTAATGATGAAGAGAGGTGTGAGCCCCACTGCAGTTACGTATGACACTTTGATATATGGTTTTTGCTTGATGGGTAGAATTGATGATGTGAGGGAGCTGTTTGTTTCTATGATTAATAAGGGATGTAGACATGATGTTTTTAGTTACAACATTACGATCAATGGGTATTGCAAGAATCATAAATTAGAGGAAGCTATGAGTCCTTACAGGGACATGATTTCGGAGGGAATTATGCCAGATGCTATGACATATGGCGAAGAGAAATATAGTGGTAGGTTCTTCAACAGCTTCAGACTTGCTTGCAAAGGATGAAAAATGTCGTGAATGTTTTGGACTGGCTTCCTCCGTTTCCCACTCAAGAGCCAAGAAGAAGTTGACATGGTGAGTGTTTAGTGACTAGCACTAGGTAGCAACATATAACCCCAACTTGGGGAATTTCAGTTAATATTAGCTCTGTTTGCAGGTGTTTTTCCATTGACCTAATTGTGAATATGTTTATAGGAAACTTCCAGTGATGATGTCAACTAGGAGGGTTAGTCTAATTCATTTCACTACACTTCCAATAGCACTAGGTTCAGTGTTATTTTATACTTTTTATTATTTGTGTAGTCTGTGACTCAGTGTGAGATCTAGATTGATTTCACTAACTGGATTTAACTCCATATGTAGGACCCATGTGATATGATGATTGGAGTTTGAAATCTGAAAAGGCATTCTGATGTGTTGTAGTTGTTCAGAAGATTCGGGGGGGGGGAGTATGCATTTGCCTGGCTTGTATACTTTCTTGTACTTTTTTTTTTCCACTTTTCCGATTACTTAGATTTTTTCGTAGTCTATTTAAAATGTATAGTATAGTCATCGAAATCATTTTCTTTGTGTGAAATTTTGAAGTTAATATGGCACTGAATTACTAAAATGATGGTATCACAGTTTCACTTTTTTGTTTATGGGAATTTTGTTTCTCCTTTTTCCTTGTTCTGCTGCATTCGGTGAATATTACTGTATATGATGTGGATTGTGGATGTTTGACCTTTTATGGCTTTTGAATGATGGAAGATATTGCTAGACTTTGTGCAGATTAATTACGATAAATATTCCTGGTTGATTAATCTTGACATGCTTGACAGTGACTTTCCTTGCAAAGTTATTCATTGTAAATGACATGCAGTTTCAGTCCAACATTACCGAAGGTCTGCTGGTAATTTTTATGTTGGAATTTTTGAGAGGGATATTAATAAGGTGGATATGTCTTTAGGTTCTTCATTATTTCTACTATATTTGTTAGCGATATAATTCAGACTTTAAGTTCTTGTTATTGCTGTGAAGTTTAGCAAATTTGCTCTGCCAGAACTAATGTTTTTGGGATGCTCCTTCTTGCAGGCTCATTGCAGTCTTGAGTACAGTACTGCAGCTAACACAAAGCTCTTGATTGCAACGTAGCTGTTCAACTCTTCGAAGGAATTGAGAGCTAAAGATATGTACATGATCTTGTTTAATAATTATGCACAACAAAAGTGGTGGAACTTCTTCACGAGAAAAATAAAATGCCAGATGTTTCAACAACTTCAATTGTCGTAGACTTGCTCAGAGTTGATAGAAAATATTGTAATTGTTTGGATTGGCTTCCATCATTTCCTGCTCAAAAGCGAACAAGAAGTTAGTTGAAATGGTCAGTGTTGAGTGAGTAGCATTCTAATCTAAAATACAAGGTTCCATTTGCAAAGCCTTATTATATTTTGGGACTTTGTAACCCAAAATTGTAAATTAAGGGGGTGTGTGTTGTTTTTGTAAGTTTTTCTAAAATTGTAAGCAACATATGACATTATATTTTGAGTTTATGAAAACCGAATTGATTGAAATGTTTAAGTAAGTGAGAGTTGACCGGATAAAGTCCGTTTGATTGTGATCAATATTTGTTTGGCTTGGTGCACCTTAGCTACATTAAATATATGTAGGATATGGTATGAGCTATTGTATATGTGTGGACCTTGTATTCTTTTTGGAACTAGCCATCCTATTATGAGTGAGAATCCTTTATGGGTTAGGATTCTGGGAAGTTATACTATCTATAGGGGGACCTTACTCTCACTCATAGTGTGTGTTACAAAATTGTCTCCCCATTAGGCAGTCTGAAAAATGTGAGTACAGAGTAGAAGATTTCTTATTGTTTTTTTTTGTTTTGTTTTCTTTTCAGGTTATTGCTATTACGCTATTATGGATCCGGAAAATTCAGGTACGCTTTCATGCTTATGTATTTAATACGAGTTAGATTTATTAGCATAATGCTTACAGTGGAATTAGAGCACCTGTATTTTTACATAGGCTGAATACTGAATTCTTGTTATTATTCGTCTACTGTTTTTGATACATGAATATATTGATTTAAGTTGAACCCGTTAGAAAAATCTTTTGTTTGTTTGATGATTGGTTTCAAGAAATCTGTTGAAAGCATGATAGGATTCGACCAGTAGATGAACTAGAATTTAGGATTTAAATTTAGATCAACTCAGATATTGGTTTTTTCTCGATCTGGCGAAGGTTTGGGATCAAATCATCAAATCACCTGATCTGATTGCTTTCTATTTGGTTGATGGGTTTTCAAACCCAAATCCATCGCGGTTGACTCTCGGTCAACGCCTCCATGTCAGACCCGATCCAAGCCAACCCAACTCAGTTTCCTCTTCTCGGTCTATAGCGTTTTTCCGGTGGGTTTCTTGTGCGAAACATGTGAGTTTTGAGACGAGGATGATGATCTCTAGTCATTGATCGTGATCTGGACCACGATCTGGTAAAATCGAGCACAGATCGGCCGCCGGTTCACTCGATCGGTTTGGGCGTCGATCGTCGGTTTTCGTCTCTTCGATCCGAGCTTGTGGGTCGAGGTTACGCCGCCGTTCGTTGCCTTCAGGTGACGGATAGGCTGTCGAGGCGGCGGCGAATGCAGTCTAGGGTTTCCATGGATTGATTTTGCTTACGGCCATGCTTTGAAAATTTGATATACTTGAGGGACTAATTTGCAATTATTTTGGGCCATTATGTGATTTTGACAAAAATGTTGGGTTATTTATAATTACCAAAACTTATTTGGCTAGTTTGCAATTTTGAAATAGTTTTGGGGCCGATTTATAATTAATGAAAAGTTATAGGGTCACTTTGTAATTTCAAAAGTTTTGGGACAAATTTTTAATTATTAAAACTTACTTTGCTAGTTTGCAATTTTAACAAAATATAGCGGCCAATTTATAATTACGGAAACTCTAGGGGCCATTTTGAAATTTAGCAAAATCATGGGCAGTTTTGTAATTTCCAAAATTTAATAAATAAAAGGAAGGAATTTTTGAAATAATTGCAGTTCATAATCTTTGTGATTTCGGATGATTATGTCTCTACGTAGTAGACTAGTCATTAAGTTTTCATAATGATTATCTTGTTTGAAATTAATAATATGTTTAGTATATTCTTGTGCATTGGATGATTATGTTTCATGTAATGACTAATCATTTGGATTTTGAGAATTTATTTAGCCGACGGTTATTAATTTGATAGTTTTAATAATTGATTGAATATTCTCATGAATTGGATGATTATGTTTCACGTAGTGACTAATTATTAAGATTTTAAGATGTTTGTTGGTTATCAATTATTAAATTTGAACTGCAAAGATGGAAATGCATGTTTTAATAATCTCCGTAGGAGGGTTATCACATGTGACAGGTGATGTTCATCTCCATAGGAGGTTCACCATCTTGAGGTGTTCATCTATAGAACTACAATAATGGAAACTGTATGCATGTTTTAATCATCTTCGTAGGAGGGTTATTACATGTGATATGTGATGTTCTTTTCCATAGGAGGTTCATCATCTTGAGGTGTTCATCTATAGAATTGCAATAATGGAAACTGTATGCATGTTTTAATCATCTCCGTAGGAGGGTTAACATATGTGATAGGTGATGTTCTTCTCCGTAGGAGGTTCATCATCTTGAGGAATTCATTTATAGAATGTTGTGATATTTGTCCAATCACATGTATCATCTTGAGGAATTCATTTATAGAATGTTATGATATTTGCCCAATCACATGTTGAATTATGTTTCTATAAATGTTTTTGACTGTTGTCTTATGAGCATGAAATCCTTAAATCTTTTGTTTTGAAATTCAGTTTTCAATGTCAACAATTTTGTTTCGCAATTGTCTGCCGTCAAACCCCTAGATGAGACTAATTTTGAGAAATTGACAGAGACAGTTACTTGATGTCCTAGCTCTTGGGGGTGGACCTTTCGTTGCGTGTGAAGAAGCCTTCTAAACTCACTGCTAAGAGTACCGCTCGAGAAAGGTCTTATCGAAGGCAATGGAAAGAATATAATCAGAAATGTTTGATGTTCATGCGGTTGTCCATTTCTAAAACCATTAAGAAAAGTATCCAGTGTGCATGGATGCAAAGACTTTTCTTAAAGCTGTAAGTGGAAGTTTCTTGAATCTCTTCAAAGTGAGTTTGATGTCCTGAACGGACTTTGGACCAAATGACTGCTATTGTGGTCTAGGAGGAAGAGAATATCATTAAGACCAAGAAACATAGTTTTCATACGGTTACTCACAGCTATAAGGGTAAGAAGTTCTATGGGGGTAAGAAATTTAAACCTTATGGAAAGAAAGCTGGCAAGGCTGTTGGGTTCAATAAGGCAAATGGTGGAGACATGAAAGGAAAGTGCTTTTGGTGCAGCAAGAAGGGCCATATGAAGAAGGATTACTTCAAGTTGAAGAATTCCATTGAAGGTACCCCTTTTAGCCCTTTGATTTTCTTTGTGAAAATTCTCGTTCCGCTGCTGTAGTAAATTCTACCATTGGATCCAAACGCCAGAGGGAAAACTGTTCGTCCATGCTATGGCATAAACGTTTAGGCCATATATCCAAAGATCGGATTGAAAGATTAATCAGAAATGATATTCTTAATTCACTTGACTTTTCAGATTTTGAGTCTTGTGTTAATTGTGTTAACGGAAAAATCTACTCAATGAGCAGAATTCCAATTAGCACCCTCGTCCCCTACCGGTAGGTGGTAGCGGGATAGGTACATTCGGTACCGGGGGTTCCTTTCTATGTTGAAGATCGATGTGGACAAGTATGAAGGAACCGATGAGATATAAGAAGTACTGTTTTATTGAGTAAAAATTTATGTAAAGGTTACAATGATTTTTTTTCACTCTTTCTATACAAAATTGGAGATGGAGAATTCCGTTTATGTCGATAAGTGACTATTATATTTTCAGTGATCGTTTATATACTCTCACTGATTTTCAGAGAGCTCTCACAGAGTTTCTATACAAAAATGGAGATGGAGAATTCCGTTTATGTCGATAAGTGACTATTATATTTTCAGTGATCGTTTATATACTCTCACTGATTTTCAGAGAGCTCTCACAGAGTTACTATGAATGTTGAACTTTCTTTTCTTTTGAGAAAATTTTATTCCCCCTCCCTCCTTTTTTGTCTTTCAAAGCCAAATATATAGGCCCCCAATATCCCTCAGAATCCAGTTGTATTGTGCGTATTTCAGATACTGTTGGTGAAATTGGAATGGGTTCTGATCAAGGTGTTGGCAGTGAAGGTGTGATTGTTAGGGATGTTGCATTTGAGGGTGATATGGTTGAGGTACATTCTATAAAACTGTTGATTGTCTGGGAATTAATCAATGGTTTATGCTATACTCAATATTTTTATCTTTTTGTATTCCTAGTAGTGTGGTAGCGCTTGAGGGGGCCGACCCTGATGTTGAATACAGAGATATCGACAAACAGAGGGGCCAAAAGCGGTCAAGGTGACTCGAAAGCCCATGGACAGATCCCATGCCTAAGAAGAAAAGGAAACCACAGTCAAACGAGGAAGAAACAAACTTAGTTGAGTTCACGTCTTTCCTGAAGAACGAAGACCAACATAGGTAATATTCCATTCCAATTATCTGTTACATATAATGTATTCATTTGTATAGTTTTTAATGTAATGTATCGCTGGACTTGAATAGTTTGTATACCTGTCAAATCCTTCCAATGATGCGTCAAGATTTTCTAGACCTAGTCAACATCGAAAAGTGGATATCATATTTGGTAACATAATTCACTATCTATTTCTCCCTGGTTTGTGATTTTAAGGGTTTATGTTACTTATTAGCTAACGTACATCACTACATTTACACAGCACATTCATAGTTACTTTGATATCCTATGGAGTAGGCGATCAAGCAGTGAGCTTAACTACTTGTAAAATATTGGATTGGTTAACACATCTTTCTTCGTAAGTATCTCCCTTGTTATATCATATGGTCTATTGATCGAGCCAAATATGTACTATATTTAGGCCCTCAGATCCTTACCTTATGTTCTGTTTTCGTGCGTTTTTGTGTCTCTTATGGGTTGTTTTGTGCTTATTTGAAGGAAATGATGTAGAGACAGGCTTGGAAGCACATTGTGATGATTTCAGCAGAAAGGAGCACAAATAGGTCTATAGTCTGGGTCCAGTGCGGGTCTAGTGCGGGTCGCAACCGCATTCCAGCCGCACTTATGTGCATAGCCGGGGCAGAATGCAAGTAAGATATAAAGTGCGGGTACAGTGCGGGTCAGCTAACCGCACTCCACCCGCACTATTGCCAAACCAGAGAAGCTGCGCAGTCACTTGACATTAGAGTGCGGGTTCTGTGCGGGTCAGCAAACCGCACTCCACCCGCACTTGCACCAAGAACAGAAGAACATAATCGCACCTGACACTAGAGTGCGAGTACTGTGCGGGTCATCAAACCGCACTCTACCCGCACTTGCATCAAGAACAGAAGAGCAGAATTGCACCTGACATTAGAGTGCGGGTACTGTGCGGGTCATCCAACCGCACTCTACCCGCACTGTTGCTCAAGACAGAAGGTAGATTTTGCACCTGAGAAGGAAGTGCGGTCACAGTGCGATGCCAAGTGCGGGCCAAGTGCGGGTCAAGTGCGGGTAATTCAACCGCACTCCACCCGTACTAATGTCCTGATCCGAGAACTGAAGTTGCAGGCAACCCATACAGTGCGGGTACAGTGCGGGTAAACCACCCGCACTCCACCCGCACTACGAGCGCGCCAGTCTGATTTTCAAAGCTTAAGTGACCTATTTTTGTATTTAGTATAAATAGAAAAGTATAGAAACGTTTTAAGGAGCTTTTGACTCCGTTTTAGACAGATTAGGCATTCTTAGATATAGTTTCTCTCTCTACCTCTCATCCTCACATTCTCTACTCAACTTCAAGGAAGTTAGGAGATTGGAGCCACTTCAAGGAAGGAGATGTTCTCCAAGGGTTATTTCTTTCTCCTCTCTACTGATTTCCTAGTTGTAATGAATAGCTAAATCCCCTCTAAGGGGTTGATGGAGTAGTTAGTTTAATATTGGGCTTGTACATAAACTTGATATTATATTAAGATTCATGTCTATCTTCCATTGATCTATTCTTGTTGTGAATGTTTATCATTGATTTCTTGTGTAGATACATGATCTTTGCAAGATGTCTTTATATTATGTATGAGTATTGCATCTAGATGTACATCCTATTTAGTTGTTTAATGCTCTAAAGAATAGACGGAAAGTCATGAATTCTGACTCTTGAACCGCGGTTTTAATCTAACCTCGATCGTGTTTCCGGCACTATACGTCCTAGGTCGGAATCCGTGAAAGAGTTAGAAGTCATCACTATACATCCTAGGGTGACTATTTGTAATCGGTTGAGTCAATGTTAGGTAGACGAGCTTCATTTCTAGAATCCGGTAAACAATCAACTCTATACATCCTAGGTTGGTAGTTTACAAGGATTAATCCCTAATAGGTGGTCCGCACTATACATCCTAGGTTGGCCACCTTCTAGGGATAAATAACCGACTCTATACATCCTAGGTCGGTTACCTTGAAGAGCCGTGCTATTGACAAGTTTGTTACGTTGCCCAGTATTTGCTTTCGAATCCATTAGCTCCTTAGTTTCCATCATCTATATATCCTTCACTCCATTTTCCCCTTTCATTTTATTTACTTATTTAATTTGGTGTTATTTAGAATTGGTTCACAATCTACATTTTCACCAATTCATGTTTTGCTATTATATATATATACATACCATTGCTTTAGCTTTAACTAATTTGGCTAACTCCGCTCCCTGTGAATGATACCCACTTGCCGCTATATTTATGTTTGTAAACTGATTTAGGCTTGTATGGTTTCTTAAAATATTATTGACGGACTGATCTTTTAAAACGACATAAAGGAAAAAAGCGTCCTTGTCAAATGGCGCCGCTGCCGGGGAGTGGCATGTTAGTTTAATTAGTTACGCATGAGTAAGGCTAGTCTAGTAATATTCCTGCTCTGCCCTATCTGTTCCTCGTTTACGTTGTGCTTTATTTCTTGTGAAATTTCAGGATTTTAGGTATATGCACGGACGAAGATCGTTGAGAGGAACAGTGTTGCCAGTTAGCGATAACATCAATCGGTTGGGTAGAAGAATAGAGCAGTTAGAGGGAAAAATGGACGAGCATAATCAGCATGAGCAGCATGTTAGAGAGAATGAGCAACAGGCTCGAGAGAATGAGGGAAGTGTACATGGGGATGAAGAGCTAGGTCTCACTATGGGCGAGTACACTCTCCAGTTTGTAGGGAATGTGCCCACTGCCATAGTACTGGATGATGTAACAAGGCAGTACGAGTTGAAAACTATGCACATCAGCCTCCTACCGTCGTTTAGTGGGCGAAGTACCGAGGATTGCCTCCAATTTATGAAACAATATGGAGCCACCCTAGAAACCTTCCCTGTAATGGCTCGCCAAGCAGTATTGACAAGGGAGCAGCTCCATCTGAGGTGTTTCCAATATTGTCTGAAAGATGCAGCCATGACTTGGTACATGAACTTGAGGCCGGGATCACTGGTGACATGAAGCCAAGTCTGCAAGGTTTTCTTCAACAAGTATTTTCCGTCACAGAAGGCTAAAGACCTAAGGTTGAAGATAGCTTCCTTTGTCGAAGTGGACGGTGAACCATTCCATGAGGCATGGGAGAGGTTCAATTTATTGTTAGCTCAAATGCCACCGCATACATACCATCCAGAACTAAAGGTTAACTCCTTCTATAGTGGACTTTCATCGATAACCCAAATGATGGTGGATAATGCATGTGGAGGCACCATTGCAGACAAGAGGGCAGTTGAAGCTTATGACATTCTGGAGAAGATTGCCTAGAACTCACAACAGAGGACGTCACATGTGAGGAGGGGTGGAAGAATAGAAGTGGGTCAGGATACCCAAGTGCAAATCCAGATGTCCAGAATGAACAAGGAGCTTCAATCAATCAAGGAGCTTCAATCAATCAAGGAGCTAATAACCGGAAAACCAGGGTCCTCCCAAGGAGTTAGTCAAGTCATGGGGGAGATTGAAGAGGGAGAATGGCATTTCAGTCAGGAAGAGCAAGCCCAAGCCCTTGGAGAATTTCCAAGGTAGCCTAGGAATGACCCATATTCGAATACATACAATCCAGGGTTGAGAAATCACCCAAACTTATCTTGGTCCAACAACAACCACCTAGGAGCAACCACTCACCAAGGTGGCAACAACAATTACCAAGGTGGAAACAACAACCAAGGGTACCAAAACCCGGGGTACAATAGATACAATCAAGGGGGAAACAACAACAATCAATGGGGAAACAACAACAATCAATGGGGGGGTTCAAGTAGTAACCCACCATCCAACTTCAATTCCCACACTTCGGCTAGCCAACCAAAGGACAAGTCTCTAGAGGAGATAGTGAGTACAGTTATCAAAACTGTTGGTATCGGGTCGGAAGCCCTCAAGAACACCTTGCATGCCTCTGAGCAACGAATGTCAGCTTACATGCAGTCCAATGATCAGAGAGCCAACAGTCATGGAGCGTCACTGAAGAAGATGGAAACTCAGTTGGCACAGATTTTTGATGCATTGATGAAGAACAAGGAGAAGGCATCAAGCTCCGATGAGCATGTTAACGTGTTAGAGGTGGTTCAGTTAGGAGGTGAGGAAACCGAAGCAAGTATGGTAGAGGTCGCGGATAAGGAAGACAGGGGAAGTAACATAGACTCCCCCATTAAACTTGAAGACCCCGGAAGTTTCGTCATAGATGTACAAATTGAGGATTCACCAAAGATGGGAGCGGTCCTTGATATGGGGGCTAACATCAATATGATGCCATTGGAGGTCTACAAACAGCTGAAGATTCAGTCAATCAAGCCCACCTCCCAGACTCTCATCATGGCTGTCAATTCTCCCATCACCCCAGTTGGTATTGTGGAGGAAATTTATGTGAATGTGCACGGTTTGATGGTGCTGGCAGAATTTGTTGTGTTGGATTGCAAAAGAGGAGAATCCAGTGGTAGAGACTGGAAACTACTGTTAGGGAGGCCATTCATGGCCACAGCAAGTATGGTGATTGATATTTGTTCTAGGGAC
The DNA here is from genome assembly GCA_033220585.1 of Dipteronia sinensis. Lineage (NCBI taxonomy): Eukaryota > Viridiplantae > Streptophyta > Magnoliopsida > Sapindales > Sapindaceae > Dipteronia > Dipteronia sinensis. The sequence continues at coordinate 32,422,513 of CM065640.1, read as the reverse complement.
ATTTCCTTCAGCTGTGGAGGGAAGAGTGTGAACTTTAAGGTAATATCCCCCGGAACAAGCCAAGTTAGAGATTGTTTAGTCTTGGAGGCACCAAATTCCAGAAAGAAAAGGAGCCGGGTGCTCACCCTTGTACAAGCTTTTGAGGGTGTCAAGGAGATGGAATTGGGAAACCAAGACTGCATCAAAGAGAGGCAAGAATCAGAATTCGAAGAGGAGGAAGCAAATACTGAACTCTTCGATCAATTAGGTGAGCTTGAACAAGACAACACAAAGCTCAAACTGGAGGTTTATTTGCTGAAGACAGAGAATGTACAGTTGAAGACTAAATTGCATGATCTCTCATCAGTCAACAATGGGTTAACTAAACAAGTAGTGGAGCTTGCCACCAAAAAGGAGTTAGTCTCCAAGAACTTAGATGCATTGGCAAGACTCTTAGAAGAGTTTGAGGAAGACTATGGGAGAAGGACAAGGAAACTTCAACTAGGTGTGGAGGAGTCCGCAAAAGTGGTAAGGGAATTGCATGAACAGTTGAGCTCAAAAGATGATGAGTTGAAACGGGCTAAGGTCAAGGAGGGGGATTTGGTTGAACAACTCGCCGTGATGGAAAACAATGTCAAATCCCTCAGATTCGGACAACAAAAAGTGGCCCATGCCAACGATCGAACAGGGAGTTTCCCTAACCATCCTATTACTTGCTACTTTTGTGCCAAAAAAGGGCACACTAAAGCTTATTGCTTTAGTTTCCAAAGATTAAAAGCATGTAGAGTTAGTTCTAGGATGAGCCCACCAAAGGTTAAACAAATATGGGTTCGAAAGGACTTAGTGGGACAAATGATGAGAGTGGGGAGAGATGCAGTGCATAGGCATTTGGCACCGGTTTGGGTGGCCAAGTTGAATGTGCTCCCCATTCCGGTCGAACCTCCTTTGGTTGACCGGGTCCCACTTTGAGTGCATTGCACTCGTTTTTGAATTTATTTTATTGTTTTTATTTTTATTTTTACTTTTCGGATGGTTTGTCTGTTGTTGTAAACTTTTGAGATTGTTTGAGTTTGTTTTGGTGCAGATACAGTTGTAGAGCAGAATTCAGGAGTCTGTCAAGGGGAACAATGCGGTTAGAGTGCGGGTCACTGACCCGCACTCATCCCGCACTCTGAGAGCGTCAGGTAATAGAGTGCGGGTAAAGTGCGGGTCAGTCACCCGCACTCCACCCGCACTTTTGTCGCGCAGTATATATATGCCTGTCGTTTTCTAGGGCTCCACTTGCCACAAAAGAGCAAAACCAACTGCAAACTTCAAAATTTTTCCCTCTTCCCATCTAAAGGTATTCCGTGTGTGCCACGTTTTCGATTTTTTGGCAACTAAGGTATGAATTCGTACTCTAATTTCATTTCAAATATCTCTAATCCAAAACCCTAACCCTCTTTATCACAATTTTTTTTTGCCTCTTATGCATGAACTTCATTAGTTAGGGTTTTGACCCCTTGTTTTTGCTTTTGCTAATGTCTAAGAGAGTGGAATGTTGGGTGTTATCTATTTTGCATGTGATGTATTCATTGTTAATTGATTTTCTATTGCAATTAGATTTTCAAACTATGAATTGGGTTTATATGATTGAATGGAAGCCTGTACATGAATTAGAGTCATTTTGTTGTTAATTGAACTGGAATTTTGAGATGTATACATGAATTAAACTTTGTATTTGCTGGTGTCTGGTGACGAGTTAGAGTGCGGGTACAGTGCGGGTCACTCACCCGCACTTCACCCGCACTTTATCCTCTTGGCAGAATTCTTGTCCTTTCAAATTCCTGCATCATAGCCTCTTGTTTCTTTGATCCGAATATTGCCTTAAAGCTGTGTTTCATGTGCAGATGTCAGGAAGACCCAGGAGAACGCCTAGGCAAAGCAGTCAGGGTTCCGAACGAAGACCGAGGCGAGGCCCCCAAGTTCCACCACCGTGCATCAGGCACCCGGATTTCGAGGAACGTTTAGAATATTTCAGGGAGCGAGAAATAGTGGTAGAGAGGGGGATAGCAGTTGAAGAACTGGAAGGCACCCCAATTCCTCTAATGATTGAAGCAAGGGGATGGGAAACCTTTGTTAGCCCCCCCCCCCCCCCCCCCCCCCCCCCCCCCCCCCGATGTATTGTCGACGTGTGGTCGAAGAGTTTTTGCTGGGTTGGTACCTGAAGCTTTTCAACGCTCTTCTTTGGTTCTGGTCCGTGGGATAGAAGTCCGGATGACTATAGCGGACATAAACAGGTATTATAGGACTGAGCTTCCAGTTAATCCCGAAGCAGTCGGACGTCTAAGGCAAGGGGTGACTTGGAGCGAATTTTTTGTGACCTAAAATGTGGACTTTGCAAATCAGTTAGTGATCCGTCCGATGGATTTTTGGGTGGCCCCTAATCACCGTATGAAGCACACCAACTTAAGGAGTGAATTGGGTTTCTAGCATGTATTCATTTCCCATTCCTTGATCCCCAGAAAGCACAGTACCTCAGTGAACTTCAATGCAGCCATGATCCTATACTGTATACTGCAGAATCAGTTGGTCGACATCGGCTTTCTGATCAAGAGAGAGATCCTTGAGATGGGAGGGGTCAGGGTGGACAAGCAGCCACTCATTTTCCCTAGCCTCATCACCGCATTCTGCAGAACCGCCGGAGTAGATTTCGGATCCGATCCTTTCGAATGCGGTTTGGGGCCGGTTGGGCGATTCACATGGAACGACCAGGTCAGAGAGCAGGACCCCTCTGGTGTCAGGGTCCGAACAGGGAGGAGAAAACCTGCTCGAGGGGGCAGCACCAGCAGGCAGCCGGAAGACATCCCGGAACCACCAGATGTGGAGCCGGTTTACATCGATTATGGTGATTATAGGCCCGCAGCTTCCTCACCCCCGCAGGAGACATATGGAGAGGTTCCTTGGCAGACTTTGCTTACCTGATTGGAGAACCTCAGGACCGAGGTCGCCGAAAACAGGAGGCAGATCACTGAGAGGAGGGCGGAAGCGAATGAGTACTTCACGGACATTTGGGGCAACCTCACAGATATGAAGGAGGCACTCAGTCTTCCGAGTTATCCACAGAAAAAGAAGAGGTCGGCTGCTTTCTCACCTCCTTCAGGGGGTCCAGCCATTGACCCATATGGGGAAGAGCTCAGAGCTGCTATGGAGAGATCCAGGAGGGAGCAAGAAGAGCGGATCAGATCTTAGATCGACCCCAAGGGCAAAGGGATCGCCAGTGAACCGGAGAGGGAGTTTTCCGACGATGATTGACCATCCTTTCTTTTTCTTCATTATTGATCAGAATTTTTACTGCTTGTATTTATATTTGTATTATCTTTTAAACGACTTAGACTTATTTTTTCTTTTCTTTTCGCATTTAATTTTCGTTGGTAGAGTTGTTGTGTGGTTTTAAGCTAGGTTGTGCATCTTTTGGGAAGCACACAACAACACGAATGGACATCGACCGATCTTCCTTCTAAAGGGAGTTTTCTACCTACTGTTTTGTACTTAAGTTTTTAATGAATGCGATTTAGTTTTTGTTATGATGAATGAGCTTGGTCGAATGTATGTCTAGATTCGGTTTGGGGGTGTTGATCCCTCATTCCGCCATTTATTGCGATTATGCTTATTCTTTTCAACAATGGGGACATTGTTGAGCTTTGGTTTGGGGGTGCATCACGCCTCCGCCGTGTACAGTTTTGTGTCCAATTTTTCAATTTTGTCGCTTGTCCATTTTTCAACTGTAATCCAGTATGGGTATGATGCCTCTAGAGTGTGTTTTTGACGAGTTTCTTATATGTGCTCTGACCTTGTGATATAGTTTGGTGCCACTTAAGGCTTAGCTTGCACCATCATGGGTTAGTCCCACCCGTTGGTATGAAGTATTGGGGACTCATTGTTCCCATGTCTTGTTCTAATAGTGGAGATACCCGTGAGATCACAAACACAAGCATGAAAGTGCGTTTTCTGAGTGCATTATTGATTATTCTTAAACACGCCTCTCATCATGTATGTCATGTGCCATAGGACTTGCATTATTTTGTGAATGCGTGATGGATGTTTTTATTCCCTTTTTAGATGGTTGTGGAAGTGATAGTAGGGAATGCATGTTTATTGAAGTACCTCTATAGCCTAAACACCACTTACCATATTATGTGTTCCAAAGCCGATTTGAGGCCAAACACTTACATCTTCATTGGTACCACATTCAGCCATATACCCAATAGCCTAAACACATGCCTACCCTTGTACTAATCATGTTAGAATGGGAAATGATAGTGAGAAAAAGGGTTAAAATGGTCCCACAGTGGGTAAAATGAGATAGATGTTTAAAATATGAAAGAAAAGGGTAAGTTATGCACTCGAAATGCCTAAGAAAGGGAAAATGGTAACAACTCAAATGGAGTACAACATTGTTTTTTTTTGGAAATTGTTAAAAGAAAAATTTAAAGAAAGATTGTACTTGAAGTGCCATAATGAGAGTGTTTTATGCTAAACACGCCCAAATGGAATGCAAATGTTGAGGGAAAAATGTGGGTTAAATGGTTTCCTAGAGGGTTGCATTTAAAGCAAGAAAAGAACATGGTGTGGGAGTAGGGATTTTATTCTAGCATGATTGGTGAGTTGAACTCCTAAAAATTCCATATTCTGTTTTGTGTAAACCCATTCAACCCCACAGCCACACTATAACCGGTTGAAAAGCCCTATTTGATCCATGTAAGTCTAGTTTGGGAATGTAGGTTGAAGCACGATCTTTCGCATCCATGGCATGGTGACTCGTTCCTAGGATAGTTCATTGCTTAAATCTTATGCAGAATCTTCTTTGCATACTTGTTGTGTGGAACTTAGGACTCTTGAGGAATGAAAAGAGGGAATACATGTGAGCTTTAGAATTGAAGCAAATTATGTTCAAGGTATGGGAGTAAGTGGTCCTAAATTCATGAATGCCTTTAGGTGTGGGATTCGTGTTCGTACGAGCCTCCCTTGGGTGTCTCCAAATTGCTCTTGATCTTGTGCATATGTTTTTCTCCTCTCGATCACATCTATTTGTATCATATCACACATGGGACTTGCGGCATTGTTGATGTATTGTTTAGGTATTTAGAAATTACTTTCAGCTGGCGTCTTACTGTTTTGAATAGATTTGCTCGAGGACGAGCAAAGGTTTGGTTTGGAGGTGTTTGATCGGGCCAAATATGTACTATATTTAGGCCATCAGATCCTTACCTTATGTTCTGTTTTCATGCGTTTTTGTGTCTCTTATGGGTTGTTTTGTGCTTATTTGAAGGAAATGATGCACAGACAGGCTTGGAAGCACATTGTGATGATTTCAGCAGAAAGGAGCACAAATAGGTCTATAGTCTGGGTCCAGTGCGGGTCCAGTGCGGGTCGCAACCGCACTCCAGCCGCACTCCAGCCGCACTTATGTGCATAGCCGGGGCAGAATGCAAGTAAGAGATGAAGTGCGGGTCCAGTGCGGGTCGCAACCGCACTCCAGCCGCACTCCAGCCGCACTTATGTGCATAGCCGGGGCAGAATGCAAGTAAGAGATGAAGTGCGGGTACAGTGCGGGTCAGCTAACCGCACTCCACCCGCACTATTGCCAAACCAGAGAAGCTGCGCAGTCACCTGACATTAGAGTGCTGGTTCTGTGCGGGTCAGCAAACCGCACTCCACCCGCACTTGCACCAAGAATAGAAGAACAGAAGAACAGAATCGCACCTGACACTAGAGTGCGGGTACTGTGCGGGTCATCAAACCACACTCTACCCGCACTTGCATCAAGAACAGAAGAGCAGAATTGCACCTGACATTAGAGTGTGGGTACTGTGCGGGTCATCCAACCGCACTCTACCCGCACTGTTGCTCAAGACAGAAGGTAGATTTTGCACCTGAGAAGGAAGTGCGGTCACAGTGCGATGCCAAGTGCGGGCCAAGTGCGGGTCAAGTGCGGGTCAAGTGCGGGTAATTCAACCGCACTCCACCCGCACTAATGTCCTGATCCGAGAACTGAAGTTGCAGGCAACCCATACAGTGCGGGTACAATGAGGGTAAACCACCCGCACTCCACCCGCACTACGAGCGCGCCAGTCTGATTTTCAAAGCTTAAGTGACCTATTTTTGTATTTAGTATAAATAGAAAAGTATAGAAACGTTTTAAGGAGCTTTTGACTTCGTTTTAGACAGATTAGGCATTCTTAGATCTAGTTTCTCTCTCTACCTCTCATCCTCTCATTCTCTACTCAACTTCAAGGAAGTTAGGAGATTGGAGCCACTTCAAGGAAGGAGATGTTCTCCAAGGGTGGAGATGTTCTCCAAGGGTTATTTCTTTCTCCTCTCTACTGATTTCCTAGTTGTAATGAGTAGCTAAATCCCCTCTAATGGGTTGATGGAGTAGTTAGTTTAATATTGGGCTTGTACATAAACTTGATATTATATTGAGATTCATGTCTATCTTCCATTGATCTATTCTTGTGTAGATACATGATCTTTGCAAGATGTCTTTATATTATGTATGAGTATTGCATCTAGATATACATCCTATTTAGTTGTTTAATGCTCTAAAGAATAGACGGAAAGTCATGAATTCCGACTCTTGAACCGCGGTTTTAATCTAACCTCGATCGTGTTTCCGGCACTATACATCCTAGGTCGGAATCCGTGAAAGAGTTAGAAGTCATCACTATACATCCTAGGGTGACTATTTGTAATCGGTTGAGTCAATGTTAGGTAGACGAGCTTCATTTCTAGAATCCGGTAAACAATCAACTCTATACATCCTAGGTTGGTAGTTTACAAGGATTAATCCCTAATAGGTGGTCCGCACTATACATCCTAGGTTGGCCACCTTCTAGGGATAAATAACCGACTCTATACATCCTAGGTCGGTTACCTTGAAAAGCCGTGCTATTGACAAGTTTGTTACGTTGCCCAGTATTTGCTTTCGAATCCATTAGCTCCTTAGTTTCCATCATCTATATATTCTTCACTCCATTTTCCCCTTTCATTTTATTTACTTATTTAATTTGGTGTTATTTAGAATTGGTTCACAATCTACATTTTCACCAATTCATGTTTTGCTATTATATATATATACATACCATTGCTTTAGCTTTAACTAATTTGGCTAACTCCGCTCCCTGTGGACGACACCCACTTGCCGCTATATTTATGTTTGTAAACTGATTTAGGCTTGTGTGGTTTCTTAAAATATTATTGACGGACTGATCTTTTAAAACGACATAAAGGAAAAAAGCGTCCTTGTCATCTATGAAAATGTGTTTATGCATGTTTTTGAAAATGTGTTTAATGCATGTATAGTTTTGGGCCTAAGATCGATTGATATGAGCCTAGGAATGGAGAGCATGAGCCTAGGAATTTTTAGCCACGAATTAATGCATGTATAGTTTTGAGCTTATGATTGATTGATATGAGCTTAGGAATGGATGCCATGAGCCTAGGAATTCTCAGCTGCAAATTAATGCTTGTATAGTTTTGAGCCTATGATTGATTGATATGAGCATAGGAAAGGATCCCATGAGCCTAGGAATGGATGCCATGAGCCTAGGAATTCTTAGCTGCCAATTAATGAATGTATGGTTTTTATTTATATACGCCTGTTAATGGAATTATCAGCTGGGTATTAATGGATGTATATGCAGACTAACCTAAACATTAAGTGGGCAATTGAAATAGACACATTAGATGCCATTAGAAAGATAGAAAAATTTGAGAAGGCCGAGGAGGAAAGACGTCAGCAGAAGGAAACTGGTTCTCCTTCTTCCCCTCCACAGAAAAAGGATCGTAAAAAAAAGACCATGAAGATCAGCGATCCTTCTCCTCATACTGTCAATGTCTGGGAAGACTACCCAGAGTTCGTTCCTTTAGACTACCAAGCAAGTGCAGACATCCTCAGACATGTTACTGGACATGACCTTCTGTACCCTGAACCATGGTGGCGAATGAATTCAGTAAGTTTTTGGAAATGACGTTGCATTGTCATTATCTAGGTGTCTTAAATAATTTTTATCTGTTTGCTGAAAAAATTTATATCGTATATACAGGTGCTTATCCCGTGCCACCTTCCGGGTCATTGGGTATGTCATGTACTTTTGAAGGAAGGAAAAATATTGTTATTTGACTCTTTGAATGAACGGGATGGACTAGTCATCGGTTGAAGGACATTCGTCCCCTACTTTATCTATTGCCATCTCTATTGAAGCATGCCCGTTACTACGAAGAAATGAAGATGGATCCTCATGCTAGCCCATTCATAGTTCAAGCATGCACTCTGAAGTGATTCCGTAACAAGATGATGGGTATGTTTGACATATTTATTTACTTTATTTACTTTCTTAAAGAAACTTATGTTTGTCTTATCCTACCATTTTACAGATACAATTGTGGTGTTTTCTTGATGAAGTATGCTGAGTTGATTCTTGCTGGAGTAAAAACTCCATGGAAATCAGTTTTTGGACAAAAGGATATCAAAGACATTCGTAAGACCATTGCAATTGACATTTACACCAACTCTGCAATTCCCCGTAGAAAATTTTGTTTTAGGTTTGTGGTTTCTGCCTGGGAATGTGTACAGGTTCATAATCAATATTTAGGTTGAGAATATTTTGTATACTACTCTTAGGCTTGGAATGTTTTATGAGGTATTTTGTGATAGCTTTAACTCTACCAACTATAGAATTAGTTAAATAAAATTCTTAAAATTCAGTTTGGCCTGAGAATCAATTCAGTTAGGCCTGGCTAAGAACAATTGTTTTAGGCCTTGGACCAATTCTGTTATGCCTGAGAACAATTCTTTTAGGCCTGGGTAGAATAATTTTGTTATGCCTGGGAATGAATTCTATTAGGTCAGGGAATGAATTCTATTAGGCCTGGGAATCATTTTCAGAAACAAATATACAATATTATATCTCGTCAACCGAAGTTACAATGGTTAGTGTACCTACTGTTCAGTTTACAATGACAATGAATGTTAATAAGTTACAATGGTTCATTTGAAATCTAAAGGTTACAGTGGTTCATTTCAAATCTAAAGGTTACAATGGTTCAATTAAGTTATGTAAAGGTGACTTTTCACTGCTAAAGGTCATCTTGTTCCACTATAAATACTCCATCTCTGTTACATATTTTCCTCACTTCATATCTACAAGTGAAAAGGGAAGCAAACGGTTTGAGTAGTAACATGTTGAATGCCATTTATGAATGTTGGCATGAACGGATTACAAAAGCTGAGGAGACCATCATCAAACAGCTTCTAAGTGTTGATTATACTGTTTTGATGGGAAAATATCAGAATCTGGAAGCTGAAATTATCAATTTATATGTTCAAATCGAAGCAAGGGACAATGAACTCAATGGACTCTACCAACTTGTGGAACAAATGCAGAAGAAGTTGATGGACTTCAATATTCCACCATCAACCTGAAAATAAACACACCAAATCTGCCTTCTATAGAAAAACACATTTCGATATATTATGTTTTGTTTTTGTTTTGTTTTTTTATTCAAATGTTGTACCATCTAAGTTCTTAATGGAAGTAAATGGTTTTGTTTGTTTTGCACATGCTGTACACATTTCACATGCTGTCCTCAGAATTTAACAAGATCCACATACAACCATCAGTGTTTATATACAGAACAACTTCAACATAAACAACAAATCTTTCAAACAATCTTGCCTATTATAACTCCAAACATAAAAACGAATAGAAATGCAAACAACATGACACAAGTGCGTTGACTCTTCTCAGATACATTCTCTTCAACAGTCACAGCTGATTCATGCCTACAATGGGATGAATTGACGGAACGACTACTAATCGCTTTATATGCTTCATCAGTTGAGTTAAACTTCTGGTAAGAAGCTCATAGAAAACCATCTACATGCTCATGACATTCAGCCCAAGAAGTAAACACACCAGTTTTCCTTCCACAGAATTATATATTATGTTATGTTATGTCTTTTATGCACATGTTGTACCGTCTAACTTCTCAATAAAAATGAAGTAATTGGTTTTGTTTTCACATGATGTACACATTTCACATGCTGCTATTTATATATATATTTCTTCAATCAGACCAGAACAAGAATAACAAGATAGACGTACAACTATAAGTTGTAAGTTCCTCACTTTTTGATTGGCTTATTTCGTTGACAAACCACATTTTGGGCTTAAATGTGTAAGGGTAGTTTAGGCCGTCTTTGTTCATGATCAAGCTCAAGTGCGCTTCAAAGGTATATCACTTAACTTGACCTCTTGAAGAGATTAGTAGCACACGCACACTCTCATGCATGTGTATTATCTTGCATTTGTGTCTCTTTGTTTGCGTTAGGTTAAATGGGCTTATACCATAAGTTTGGGCAATATTGTTGTTGTCAAAATCTGTCCTTTGATCACTCATTTGACCATAAATCTTTCTACATTCATCCAAATCTTATTTTGTTAATTGGATTAGAGAGTAGACTTCCATACCTTTCCAATGGTATATTATACGAAAGGTTTTGATGTCGTTTGGTCACGTTTTGGGTTGCTCGAAATTGGAGCTGTTGTGCTGTCAGGTTTTTACCCGAGAGAATAGCGACCTTAGGGCGACCTGACCTTCAGGTCGCTTTTTCAAGCATTTTTTGTCACCCAAACTCGAGAGCAAAGCGACCTTGAAGCGACCGGACCTCCAGGTCACCCTAAGGTCGTTTTTTGTGGCCAGAAACAAATTTTTCCTTATCCAAAACGACGTTGCTTCTCTTGGATCCTATAAATACATCATTTTCTTCCCCATTTAGACCTAGAGCTCTGAAAATCATATCATTAAGTGAGAGAAAGAAAATCCAAGAGAGAGAGCTCCAATAAATCATTTTTTGCTCAACCAAACTCATACCTATGTGCATCTAAGCTCTATTCTTGCATCTATTCTTCATGGGTCTTTATGCTCTTCTTGACTAGGTAATCAAACCTGTCTTAGAACTTCCTTTTTCATCTTTATGTTCTTGTTTACCTATGGTTAGCAATTATTTGTGAATTAATTGCATGTTTATTTGGTTTAGCATGATTTGAGTATGTTTGTGATTGTGTTTGTTGGTTGAGATTGCATGTTCATTGATAGCTAGCATTTATGACCATTTTACCCTTCTAGATAAATCTTCTTGCTTTGCATTTAGATATTGATATCCAGGATTTGTATCTATTGACATATTTAAATTCTTAGATAAGCATTTAGTGTAGCCTATCATTAATTGCATGATAGGATATTTTTACATATTCACATAGGTTGCTTAATCTCTTCATGGATTGTTAAGCTTTGTGACTAAGTGGATTAGTGCACAAGCTTTTGGTCTAGAATCACGATTAAAGGCCCGTTGGGTAGAGAGAAAGGGTTAATGACCAAGAATGGTGTGACTAGAGGTCAACCTAGGTTGTAAACTTTCTTTCAAATAGTGGATTTAAGGACCGTGTGTGGCTAGAAGAATAACCCGTGAGTTTTTGCCCAGTTGGAGGGTTTCTCACGTAAATCAATCCTTGTGTTTTTTAGTGTTTTCCGCATGTGTTTTTGGATTGATTAATTGCTAATGTGGGGTAGCATTATTAAAATTGATTAAGTTGAAAAGTTTGTAATAAATTAAACCTATTCACCCCCCCCCCTCTCTAGGTTAGTAGACACACGCTTTAATAGTATTTTCAATTGGTATCAGAGCGGGTTCCTAAACATACCTAGGAGATCCTTGCTCTTTTTGTGTCTTGCATCTTGCATTTTGGTTGTTGTTTGTTGCATACATTAGCATTCATCTCATTCATACCCAAACACTATGAGTGGGAACGGAAGTGGAAATGAGGGAGCTTCTAGCACAAGACCCCCTTTGCTCACCGGAGTAAACTATGCCTCTTAGAAAGGCAAGATGGAGTCTTACATTTGCCAAATAAATGACCGAGCATGGATGGCAATTGAAGATGGCTACACTCCTCCGGAAAATACTCTTGCAGACGAAAGTGTAGTTCCCAAGCCAAAGTCGGAATGGTCAACTCAAGAGTTCGAAGCATCCAAGTGGAACAACAAGGCTATGCATGCCATTCTGTGTGCAATGGATGACAATCAATACAAATTGATCCAAACAACAAGAATTACAAAAGAGGCATTGGAGATTCTAGAGACGGCCTATGAGGGAACCGAGGTGGTCAAGGACTCCAAGCTTCAAGTCCTCCAAACACAATTCGAGCAAATTAGAATGGAGGAGGATGAGTGCTTCAACGACTTTCAAGTGAAGTTGATGGACATAGTCAATCAAAGCCATCAACTTGGTGACCCCTATTCGGATAAGAGAATCAAGCAAAAAATTATGAGGTCGCTTCCGGCAAGATTTGAGTCAAAAGTGACGGCACTTGAGGAGAATATTGATTACAAGAACATGAAGCCAAATGAAGTTATAGGAAGACTTCTAGCATATGAGTCTAGGTGGACTCCTACACCTACACCTTCCAAGAACCAAAATAGCATTGCTTTGAAGACCTCCAAGGTTGAGAAGGAGGAGGAAGACTCGGATGAGGAAATGGCCCTCATGGTGAAAAGATTCAAGAAGTTCATCAAGTTTGAGAAGAAGGGATTTAGATCCAAAGGAAAGGAAACGAAGAAGAAGACTCATTTCAAGAAGTTTGAGTCAAGTGAAGACAAGCCCACAAGAAAAGGGATTCAATGCTTCGAATGTGGAGGCTTCAGACACATCTCCACGGATTGTGGCAATTTAAAGAACAAGAAGAAAGGAAAGGCTATGGCCGCCACGTGGAGCGATTGTGATGACTTGGAAGAAGAAGGAGAATCCTCAGATGATGAGGACCATGTGGCAAACTTTATTGCCTTCGTATCTTCTCTCAAGAGTAAGGAAGCAATAGATGATGAATAGGAAGAGAAAAAAAGTGAAGATGACTCAAGTGATGGTGACTCTTCATCCAATTCAACAAATATGGATGTAGGAAGAATTGATCTTGAAGGGTTCATTGAGCATTTTCAAAGCTCAAGATTGAAGATGAAGAAATAGATTCAAAGGCTTAAGGGAGAGAATCTCAAGCAATCTCCTGAAGTTACTCACTTAAATAAAGAAGTAAAGATAGCCAAAAGGAATGAGGAATTGATGGAAAAGGAGCTTGAAGAAGCAAGAGAGATAATTGCTAAAATGACTTCAAGCACGAAGAAACTTGACCATATGTTGGGAGTTGGCAAGAGGCCAAGTGATAAGAAAGGTCTTGGCTATGAAGATGACAAGGAGACCTCATCCTCAAGCAAGACTGTGTTTGTCAAGAGCTTGGATATCAAAGAGCCTTCACCTCCACAACATCCTAGAAAGAAGATTGAACTAGGAGAGTGCTCTAAGGATTCCCAAGTCAAGATGGCACAAAGGAAACAAGCTAAAGCTCAACCAACAAAGGTTCATCAAGCAAGTTTTCCTCAACCCAAATACCACCAAGTCAAGAAGCAATTCATGCAAGTTCAACAAAGGAGGCAAGCTACTCCACCTCAACAACAAAGAATGAGAGAACCAATCCAACATCAAAGACAAGCTCAAACGCATGGGAAAGCCCCTTTGTATTCACAAGGGCATGATATGTCTTCTTATTTCATTCCCACTTGTCATTTTTGTGGTGTTGATGGTCACATTAGACCTAATTGTTTCAAATACATTGAAATGTGTAGAATCAAGAGCATGATTGAAAGAAATAGAGCTAGAGCCAAAATACATATTTCTAGGAAATCCAGAGCCAATTTGCATGATCCTAGGAAATCTAGAGCCAATATGACTATGACCACTAGGAAAAAGAATAGTTCACCTAGGTGGATTAGAAGAGATGATTATTTTTGCTATGTGGCTCAAATTGCCTTGAAGGCAAATGCCTCCAACACTTGGTATTTGGATAGTGGGTGTTCTAGGAATATGACGGGAAATAAGAGTTTCTTTAAATCTCTTGTTATGGAGGATGGAGGATTTGTCACCTTTGGTGATGGATCTAGAAAGAAAGTCATAGGGAAAGGAACCATTTCCATTCCCGATTTACCCTCCTTGTCCACTGCTTTACTTGTTGATGGCTTGCAAGCTAATCTGGAAAATACTACTTAAGCGTGTGTCTACTAACCTAGAGGGGGGGGGGGGGGGGGTGAATAGGTTTTAATCAAGTTAATTACCAATTTTGCTTGATTAGTCAATATTAAGAATCACCCCACAATCAAACATACAAAATCAAGTATAAAAAGCGGAAATTAAATAACACTTGATTTTAATGTGGAAACCCTTCGACAAGGGAAAAACCACGGGCTGTCCTTTTAGCCACACACGATCCTCAAATCCACTATTGTAATGATGTTTACAACCTAGGTTGATCTCTAGTCATACCATTCTCGGTCACTAACCCACCACTACTACCCAACGGGCCTTTATAGTGAATCCTTAATCACTTTGCTTGCCAACCACCCCTTGGTTGCAAGACTTCACTTGCTTGTGCACTACGCCTTATAGTAAGACTTAACTCTCAAGAAGAGATTAACAACCTAAGTGAATATATGAATATTCAAAATGCAAATAATGCTAGGCAACACTAAATGCTTATCTAGGAATTAAGTATGACACTAAGTATAAATCCTAGATATCAATGTCTATATGAATGCTCATAAATACCTAACTAGATATAGATATGCAAGTCTAAAATCTAGTCATCAAACAAAGCCATATCAACACATGTTGTCACATAAAATGGCAATGACAATAAATGCAATTAACAAATGCAATCAATGAGTACTAATTAGCTAGAGGGCAAATATGTACTAAAAATTAGCTATCATAATACAAACCCCAAACATGTCATAACTTCAATTGATATAGAATAAATATGAAGATTTGCTAACCTAAGCAATAAATGACATGTCTTGATATGCTAGAACAATAAATGAGCAAGGATGTGAGTTCTACTCACCAAGTAAAAACATTAATGAAGACCCATGCTTGAATGATGCTCTATATGCAAGATGATGATGGGTTTTTGGGGTTTGAAGAGTCAAGGAACAAAGCTTGAAGCTTTCTCTCTCTAACGGTTGTTCTCTCTCTTAAAAATGGGTTCTTAAAGCTCTAAAAATGAGTTGGGGGAAGAAGAGAACTTATATATAGTAGGGCTAATCAAAACTGCGTCGTTTTGGTAAAAATACACCCAGAAAATTTGCACTGTGCGCGGGTGTCAGTGCGTTGGTCGACAGGCTCACCACCCGTGCACACCTACTGCACATGTTGCGCGGGTGCAGTTGCGTTGGTCGACAGGTGCACACCTATTGCTTATGTTGCACATGTGCAGTTGCGCTGGTCGATAGGCGCACCACCAGCGCAGTGCACGGGTTAGGCGCGGGTAAGAGGACCCGCGTACTTACTTAACAAGACCCAAAAACACACAATTGCAAGTGTGAAGTGTGAAGAGAAAAACACACAAAGACAATGGGCACAAATGCAAATAAGAAAAAAGTATGCAAGAGTGTGTGTGTGCAACTAGATCTCTTCAAGGAAGTAAGCACATGTGATATACCTTTGATGTGCTCTTGAGAGAGATGATGTCCTTGAAGCTTGATCACACCCAATGAGGCCTAATTTACCCTTACAAAATTAATCCCCAATGTGGTTTGTCAACGAAATAAGCCAATCAAAATATGAGGAACTTACACAATCTATAAGCATTTCTCATCTTAAAGATGATGGACTCTCCGCCTTGTTTAACAAAAATGATTGCTCTATTTTAATGCCAAATGGACAAATCTGGCTAAAAGGAAAGAGATCTAGTGACAATTGCTATTGTCTTGAAGCTAGTGCTATCTCTTGCAACATGTCCAAGTGTAAGGAAGTTGAGTTGTGGCATCAAAGATTTGGCCACATGAACTATCGAGATTTGAGGATCTTAGATAGGTTCAAGGTTGTGCGTGGCCTCCCTAAGCTTGGGAAGAAAGTTGATTGCGTTTGTGGACCTTGTCAACAAGGGAAACAAACCAAAAGTATGCACAAGAAAGGCAAGTATCTCGCCACTAAGGAGCCATTAGAGCTTCTATATATGGACCTTATGGGTCCCATGCAAACCGAGAGTCTCGGTGGCAAGAGATACATTTTTGTTTGTGTAGATGATTTCTTTAGGTTCACATGGACTTATTTTCTTAGAGAAAAATCTAAAACTTTTGAAAATTTTAAAATGCTTTGCTCTAAAATTCAAAATGAAAAGAACTCACCCATTCAAAACATTAAAAGGATTAGGAGTGACCATGGGAGGGAATTTGAGAATGCTTGTTTTGAAAGTTATTGCAATAGCTTAGGCATTTCCCATGAGTTTTCAACTCCTAGAACACCTCAACAAAATGGGGTGGTTGAGAGGAAGAATAGGGTCCTTCAAGAGATGGCCCGTGTGATGTTGCTTAGCAACAATGTCCTTAGAAACCTTTGGGACGAAGTCGTCAATACGGCTTGCTACATAGGAAATAGAGTCTTTCTAAGGCCTGGTGCTAGGCAAACCTCCTATGAATTATGGAAGGGTATGAAGCCAAATGTTAGCTACTTCCACTCATTTGGGAGCAAATGCTATATTCTAAATGATCGAGATCAACTTGGCAAGTTTGATGCTAAGAGTGATGAGGGAATTTTCATTGGCTATGCCCTTAATAGTAAGGCCTATAGAGTTTTCAATTTAAAAACTCAAAGTGTCATAGAATCATCTAATGTTGTCATAGATGATTGTAGGCCTAAGATTAGAGATCATGATGAGGAGGTTATTGTGATTGATGATTCTCCCTTGGAGAAGAATGGTGAGACTTCAATTGATGTGAAGTCAAGTCTTGATGAAGAGGTCCTTCAACCTCTTGATAGAGATCTATCTTTGGACTCTAAAGAACCCGCTCCATGGGTTAGACATCTCCACAAAAGGAATGATATTCTTGGAGATGTAAATGAGGGTGTTAGGACTAGGCGTCAAATAGCTAATCAAATTAGTTATACTTGTTACACCTCTCAAATTAAACCCAAAAAGGTTGATGATGCCTTGAATGATGAGTTTTGGGTTCTTTCCATGCAAGAAGAGCTAAACCAATTTGAAAGAAATGAGGTTTGGACTCTAGTTCCTAGACCCAAGGACACAAATGTCATAGGAACCAAATGGGTTTATAGGAACAAGTCGCATGAGGATGGCAGTATTGTGCTCAACAAGGCTAGACTGGTAGCACAAGGATACTCTCAAATTGAAGGTATTGACTTTGAGGAGACTTTTGCTTCGGTTGCTCGTCTTGAGTCCATAAGGCTTCTCTTATCCATATCATGTGTGCACAAGTTCAA
This sequence comes from Dipteronia sinensis, assembly GCA_033220585.1. Classification (NCBI taxonomy): domain Eukaryota; kingdom Viridiplantae; phylum Streptophyta; class Magnoliopsida; order Sapindales; family Sapindaceae; genus Dipteronia; species Dipteronia sinensis. The sequence goes on along the minus strand of CM065640.1, from coordinate 32,405,166 downwards.
ATTGCATCAAATGGATGTTAAGAGTGCCTTCCTCAATGGTTTCTTGCATGAGGAAGTGTTTGTTGAGCAACCAAAGGGGTTTGTGGATCCACACCACCCCAACCATGTCTATTGCCTCAAGAAGGCTTTATATGGGTTGAAACAAGCACCGAGGGCTCGGTATGAGCGCCTCACTCTCTATCTTGTTGACAATGGCTACTTAAGAGGTAGTGTTGACAAGACTTTGTTCATCAAGGGCAACAAAGATGAGCTTTTTATAGCTCAAATATATGTTGATGATATTGTGTTTGGCTCCACCAACAAGTCCAAGGTCCAACAATTTGTTGATGTCATGTCTCATGAATTTGAGATGAGTTTGGTTGGTGAGCTAAATTACTTCCTAGGCTTGCACATCAAGCAATTGCATGGTGGGATCTTCATATCCCAAGCTAAGTATGCAAAAAACCTAGTGAAGAAGTTTGGCCTTGAGAACGCCAAACATTGTGACACACCCATGAGCACCACATTGAAACTAAGCAAGGATGCTAGTGGCAAGAGTGTGGACCAAAGTCTTTATCGTGGCATGATAGGTAGCTTGCTTTACTTGACCGCAAGTAGGCCCGATATAGCCTTTAGTGTGGGTGTGTGTGCTAGGTATCAAGCGGATCCTAAGGAGTCCCATCTCTCCTCTGTGAAGAGAATCATTCGATATGTGAATGGGACATCCAATTATGGGATATGGTACTCTTTTGACACTAATGCTAGCTTAGTTGGCTTTAGTGATGCAGATTGGGCAGGAAATTGTCATGATAGGAAGAGTACATCGGGCGGTTGCTTTTTCCTAGGCAACAACTTGATCTCATGGTTTTGCAAGAAGCAAAATTTCATCTCTCTATCCACAGCTGAAGTGGAATACATAGCCGCCGGGAGTGCTTGCACACAACTCCTTTGGATGAAGCAAATGCTTGTGGACTATGGCTTTGATCAAGGTACTCTAACCCTCTATTGTGATAATATGAGTGCAATTAACATTTCAAAGAATCCGGTTCAGCACTCTAAGACAAAGCATATAGACATTAGGCATCATTTCATTAGAGAACTAGTTGAAAACAAATGCATTGCACTTGAGCATGTGGGCACTAATGATTAACTAGCGGATTTATTTACAAAGCCCTTAGACTCAACTAGGTTCAAGTCACTTAGTAGGTCTATTGGGATTTGTCATATACCTTGAGGAGTTTTGGTGATTGACCCCATATGGGGAGGTCAAGCAAAAAGAGCAACCTTGCATAGTTGAAATAAGCAAAAATTTGATCAACTTTATACTTCTTCATTAATTGCTTGAGTATTTTGGTTGTGCTTATATACTATTATATAGCTTTTTATTCAATAAGTGTGCCTTGCTTTGTTTATAATCCATGTCATATCTATGTTCAAACATGCATTTTTGGACTAGGAGAATTGATTGGGAAGTACATTTGAATGACCTATAATTTATCTCCATGACATGTGAACTTGATTTTGACATGCTTAAATTATGCATGAATTATATGTGTGTAAATGTGCGTTGAAGCAATTGATAAGGCTAAACTCAATAAGGACCTTGTGTCCATTCAATAACTAAGGATGTCTCATCCAATTTAGCCTTATCTCTCTTTTTAATGGTTGAGCAAGACACCAATCAATAAGGATTTTATATCCATTCAATTAATAAGGATTTTATATCCAAGTCTTGATTGACCATTAAGGATTGACAAAATTGCTTGTGTGTGTTACAAAATTTTAAAGCTATATCTTGTTTCTTTATGACAAAAGGGTACAAATTTGTTTGAATTCCTTTGGAAACCTTTTGATGTTCACTTTGCCAAATACCATTTGCTTGAACTTTGATGTTACATGTCTTACATCCTAAGCAACTAAGTCACACATTTTTTTTCTTTCTTCCAAAATAAATCCTCCTTGACTCTCTCTCTATTAATTAAGTTGCATAAAGTTGTTGTATATGATTATGCACTTATCTTGCAAATAGCTCTCTTTGCTAATGTGACCCGTTGGGGGCAACTCCTTTGCCTATCTCATGACAAAAAGGGGGAGTAGTGAGAAGATTAGGGAGAGTTGCATATTATGCATATTAGGGGAGATTATCTTGTTGAAGGGGAGTAACCCATTTAGAGAGAGCATTTGCATTGCATTTCATTACATGGAATAGAAATAAAAACAACATCACACCAGTGCTTTGACTCTTCTCAGATACTTTCTCTTCAACATTCACGGAAGATTCCTTCTCTTCAACATTCACCGAAGATCCAAGCCAGGAATGGCTTGAATGTCCGGAACGGCTACTTATCGCTTTATATGCTTCATCAGTTGAGTTAAACTTTTGGTAAGATGTTCCTAGAAAACCATCTACATGTTCATGACACTCAGGCCAAGAATTAAACACACCGGTTCTCCTTCCTTTGAAAACAACATTGAAAATTATACAAAGTGTGTCCAATACAACCTAGAGGGGGGTGAATGGGTTGTTAATCGATTATTACCAATTTTTTGATTAGTCAATATTAATCCACAAAGCATAACCAAATCAACCAAACATACAACAACAATAATAAATGCGGAAAGCAATAAAAACACGTTTGGTTGATTTACGTGAGAAACCCACCAACTGGGCAAAACTCACGGGCTAACCACTTAGCCACTCCGGTTCTCAAATCCACTATTTGAATAATTGTTTACAACCTAAGTTGGCCACCTAGTCACACTTTAAGGTTCGTAACCTAATCTATTCTACCCCCGCGGGCCTTTAATAGTGATCCTAGACCAATGCTTGCCAACCAACCTTTTGGTTGCAAGACTTCACTTGCTTGTGCACTACACCTTGTAGTCACAAGACTTAACTCAAAGAAGAGATCAACAAGTCTAAGTGAATATGCAATGATATTCAAAATGCAATACAATGCTAGACAACACTATATGCTTAATTAGAGATTTAATGACAAGTCAATAAAACCTAATTATCAATGTCTAAATGAATACTCATAAAGACTTAGCTAGATGGCATAAATGACATGGAGTTTCTAGCTATCATTAACTACCACATTCAATCAATATAATCACTCACAATATATTCAACATATATTCATGTGGTAGAGACAATGCATTTAATCATCCAATAAATGAAAATCCTAGAACAATGTCTATCATAAACAATCTCAATTAATCAATGAGATAAACTTAGCTAGATGTCGTAAAACACTTAATAATGCTAGCTATCAAAATCAATCACAATAAACCTAAATTAATCAATATAAAGTCTCACAAATAATTCAACATATATTCAACATATATCATTTTGTAGAGACAAGCATTTAGTCATATAATAAATGCAACCCTAGAGTCAATCTATCACAAACAAACACAATCAATTGATAAAATGATTTTGCTAGATGTTATATAAACTTAGGATGCTAGCAATCATAAATAAACTCAATCAAAGAGAGACCCACAAAATTCCTTCACAAATATTCAACATATATTCAATAAAAATACCCAACAATATATTTATCATATAATCAGCATACATTCAACAATTCATTCATCAAAAGATAATAATCAAGCATTTAATCATGTAATAAATGTTGAACCTAGCTCAAAAACATCAATATATGAAATAGAGATGATAATGATGTTACCTAGTCAAGAACTTGAAGACCCATGTCAATATGATGATGAATGATGAAGATGATGAAAGATTGGAGTTGATTGGAGAGTTAGAAATCAATGGATTGAAGCTTTCTCTCTCCAAAACGAGTTCTCTCTCCCTCTCTCTCTAGGGTTTAATTTCTGGGTTGCTGGTCTAAAATGGTGAAGAAGATGGTATATGGGAAAAAAATGAGCTGAAGAGAAAAGACAAAACTGCCCTTAATGAAAAAACCGAGCTGACCCGCGGAAACCAATCACAGCACTGCAGCTTGATATTCAAACGGCTCAAAACTTGACCAAACGGCATCGAAAAAAGTCGTATAATATACCGTTGGAAAGGTATGGAAATATACTTTCTAGTCCAATTTATAGAATGAGGTTTTAATATCTGTAGAAAAGGTTATGGCCATTTGGGTGACGAAAGGTCAGATTCTGATAAAAATAGAGTTGTCATGTTTTAGTGGTCACTTTGGAGATTTCAAAACCAATTCAAACTAGGGGTGGGCAAAAAACCAAAAAACCAAACCGAACCAATGAACCGAACCTATCCAATCGGTTTTTTTTTCCGATTTTCTTATGTTGACCGGTTCGGTTCGGTTCATTTTTTTGAAAACCAATTGGATCGGTTTTTTTTCCGGTTCGTTATCCCAAATAGGAAAACCGAACCGAGATCCAATATATATATATATATATATTTATATAAACAACCTTAGTTTTAATGTTTAATAGTCCATGAAACTATAAAACTATGAAAGTGTGTCACATCATATTTTTTTCTTAGTTTTTTTTTATGAATATTATTGTAGACTAGTATTTTCAATTTGTTCAAACCCATAATTTAATTTGGTCCAAGGCTCAAAAAGATTAAAATATGAAAATATGTGTAATAATTAAAACCCAAAAATTTGGTTCAATTGGCCCAAAACCGAAAAAACCAAACCGAACCGAACCGGTCAAATTTAATCGGTTTTTGATCGGTTCATAATTGTTAAGTTGATCGGATCGGTTCACTTTTTCAAAAACCGAACATTATCGGTTTTTTATCGGTTCTCTCCAAAAGTGAACCAATCCATTAAGCGCCCACCCCTAATTCAAACGGTCATGAAATATTACGAATAATATACCGTTGGAAAGGTATGGGTGTCTAGTTTATCCAGAAGTTTTCAAAACTCATTTTGGATCTTTGTATAAAACATTATGGTCACAAGACCATACAAAAATCATTTTTGAAAAACATTTAAATCATTGAAAACCGATCTTTTGAAACTAGACACATTACTCCAAATAACCAAACCAAATCTAACATAATGCACACAAAAAGAAACACAAATGCAATCATAGAAGTGCAATAACAATTAACATACATGAAGTGTGTGATAAACACAAATACACGTAATCAAATAAACACACATGCAAGAGATATGAAAATGCATATGAAAGTGTGTATGTGCAACTAATCTCTTCAAGAAGTCAAGTCAAGTGATATACCTTCATGAAGCACTTTGAGATGTCCGGAAGATTGTCAATCACAATCACCTATGCTACCCATTACATAACAATCCCAATGTGGTTTTGACAACGAAATAAGCCAATCAAAAACTAAGGAACTTACAAACATAAACAGATTTCTTTCCCATTTCATACAAAACACTTGACAGATATCTGTAAATCAAAAAAAATTTCAATTTAATAATGAATGTTATAGTATACGAGGCTTATATTGCAAACTAACCTGACAAATCCGGTCAATCATTGAAACAAACAAAAAATATGAAGATTAAATGGGAGAAGGAGATGTCAGATGTTATTAGGAGTATACAAATTCTTAAAGTTGCAAAACCCTCTCAGTCAACGAATAATCTAGATTACTAGTTTATATTTTGGCAGCGCACTCAGATGCTAAATGACTTGTTGTTGGGTTCTAACCCTATTATCTATCTAACTACAAGCGTAGCCAGATCTGAGAACCTTTATACAAAAGCAAAACAGTGGGAAGGAGATTGTTTACCTGCAGATGTGGACGACAAAAAAAGTTGGGGTATACACAATGAAAAAGATTCACAATTTTTTTGGTTCTCTGTTTGGGAACACGTGAAGAAGAAGAAAATTGAAATGAAAGTGAAAGGTTTGAGTATTTGACTAAGGAAGGAGATGAAGATTTAGTGGGATCAGGCTATAATGAAAAGTAGAAGATTTCCCTTCAGTGGGATCCATCTGCAATCCATCACAATTGATGACGTGGTGAGCAAATATAGCAAAGCCCTTGAGCCCAGGAAATAATTTATAGGCCTAGGTACAGTTCGGTTAGGCTTAGGTATGGTTCCCAAGCTTAGATCATCTTCTGTTTTAGATGAAATTATGGGGGCCCCGCAAAAATATAACTGATCGGCACCGACCAGCGATGAACGGGTACCAATGGCAATCTGTACGTAAAGTTTTGAGATCATCGAACGGTCTGACATGTATGTCACTACCAATTGCACTAGAGATAGCAACCATACCCTGAAATTAATAAACCACTTCATACCTAAGGGTTGTTTCATAAACTTGTAACTTGCTGGGGTTGCTTGACTCGGTCTCCCATATTATCTATATGGTCCCGAATTATACTCCGATGGGTGCACAACGCTTTTTAGAAACATCCCGTGCAGTCCAAAAAAAAATTATAAAAACATATATTTAATTCGAGATTTAATCAACTTAGGGCCTAACTATTATTCCTAGGCTTAATGTACCACTTCTCAGGCCTACAACTTCACATGCTTACTTCATCTTCTTAAAACGTGTCACAATTGATGACGTGGTGAGCGAATATAGCAAAAGCCCCTGAGCCCAGGAAATAATTTACAGGCCTAGGTACAGTTCGGTTAGGCCTAGGTATGGTTCCCAGGCTTAGATCATCTTCTGTTTTCAAATCAATCACAACAGCTGGTAACAGCTCCTCAAATAACACACACTTGTTTTGGGAATCAAAATACAACCAGCACAACACCCACCATACACCTAGACCTGTTTTAGTTCAGCAGCCATCAACACAACCAAATATACATACACCATAAACCATCACAACAAAACACATACAAAATAACTTTTCCGGTGAACAAAAATGGTAAATAAACTTGGAATAATTTAGCAGTGTTTAGCACTCAATAAAAACACATAAATGTCCAAACTGCAAACACAGCATGCAACACTATTCACCAGAGTTGAGCACAGGTTCTCCAGCGGCATTCTCTCCGTCCATGTCAATCAAGGTAGGTTCAGGTGGCTTGTCTGGGCACTTTAGTTTATTGTGTCCTTCTTTCTTACAAATGCTACATGTTCGGGCTTTTTTGGCTGGTTTGCATGTTCTAGATGATGCTTCGGGGAAGTTATTTTATTGTGTCTTTTTTTTCTACACTTTGAACACGATTGTAACTTTCTTTTCTCCCCAGCAGCTGGTATCCTCAACTTCTTTGGTCTTCCTGGAAAATTCTTTTTCTTCCATAGCAATACAATACGATTCCGAATTGCATCAGGAATGGCCCAAAATTCGAGATCCGGAACAGGGTTTACACCTATTTCATAAGCATGTTTAAGAAATCCTGTTGTGTAAAGGTCAGAAGCCAGTGCGTTAATCGACACACCTTTGAACCTAGGCCATAAGATACCAATAAACAGAAATTAAAGTTTGTAAAATCAACCACAACAGATAAATGTAGAAATTTAAAAGACCGGGAAGCATACCTAGCGACCGCCATTGCATGCGAACACGACAACTCATCTAAATCCCATTGATGGCATGAGCAAGAACGTTCGTCAAGGTCGACTGTTGTTTCCTTCCATTTGTCGTCTACCTTAAATGTATTGAAGTGAATGGGGCGAATCTCACACCCATGGGCGATTTCTGTCCTATCTTTGATGTGTTCGTCTGCAAACGTTGTCAAGTATGTAGACATTTCATGTGCATTTGTCCGACAATTGTAGAACCACCATTGCAACAAATCTCTGATAAATTCCGCCATTGCTGTTATAGGCAATTTTCGGACCGCAAGTAGACAAGAATTCATTGACTCAGCAATGTTGGTGATCATTAAAAAATACCTCTTTCTGGGGCAATGTACACGTGAAAACTTCTTTACCCTATCAGCCAAGAGCTCATCTTAAACCTTATAGTAGGTTTCTTTCAACTCACTCATTACTCAGCCAAACTCCTCGATACGGTATGCATACGTAGCATGGTAGTATAGCCAAATCACATCATCCCTCTGCTTGAAAAATCTTTTAAGATTTTGTGCCAAGTGGTATGCACAAATCCCATGTGCTGTATCTGGGAATATGGCTTCCATTGTATTAAATATACCATTGTGCCAATCGAAAACTAACATCACACAGTCGGGATATTGGATCACTTTACAGAGTTTCTTCAAAAACCAAGTCAATGACTCTGTGCATTCAGAGTTTGCAAACCCAAATGCCAATGGGTATATCATCTCGTTCCCGTCTTTACACACCGCAACTAACAAAACACCTCTGGTCCTAGCCTTCAAATGGGTAGCATCAATGCAGATAACTGGCCTAATAACATAATTGAACCCCTCTATAGAGGCTTCAATTGCCATGAATCCATATTTAAACCGATTTTTCGAGTCGGTCTTGATTTTTGTCACAGTCTCTGGGTTAGATTGTTCCAAAACATAAAAATAAGCTGGCAGCCTCTGAAAGGATTCCCACGGATTGCCAAATACTTGATTCAAAGCGTGCTTTTTCGAGCTGTAGGCTTTATTGTACTAGAGGTGTATGACGTGATGCTCCCTCATCTCAGAAACTATATCTTTAGGACGGATGATGTGTCTAGGATCACCGAATTTACTAGCAAACAAATCACCTATCACACATGTGCTTACACGTTTAAATTCAATGTCGTAGTTGTCATTTCTGTCACATGTGTGCTCGTTAACGAACGACTTCAAATGCCAGTAAGTCCCCTTATTCTACTTCCATGCCCGAAGAGCCTATCCATAACATTTATGTGTACATTCTGCAGTGAATCGTGTATTAGAAGATGTGAAACCTTGTACTCAAACCTCTCTGCAAATGCATACAACCTTACAGTTCGCTTCAATGTTGGCTTGTCCTTTAACATCTGTCCTTTGTATAATGGGCCTTGGTTGGCTGGTTTTTCAAACACATCCACTGATCGAACGGCTTTAATTGAGTAAAGCTCTGACCCTGATACTGTCCACCGTGTGTTCATGGAAGGTGAAGAGCTGTTGGGTGTTCCACTCACCCTTTGTTCTTCTATTCCATCTTCTGTTGCCCCTTGCCCACCATCATCATCACCACTCTCATCTTATGTATCACTATTTTTGGAACTATCATTGTCATCCACAACTGCATGCTTGGTAGTAGGTACTGGAGTAGCCTGGTCATTGGCTGCTGATGTAAATCCGGGTGAAGCATGGGATGCAAATGGATTATTGCTGCCACTAACTGATTTATAGTTTGGAGTACCCGCCGGAGACCGTAGGTTCTTGATCGGTTAACATGAGAGACCGTACATGCCGATTGGATTGGATTTGCTGGAGGTCGAAATTCATGTTTGTTGAGAAATTAAACATCAATTGTGGCCCAAACTTTTTTCTTATGAATAATCATAAACTCTACATCGTCGTCACTCATAATAGATAATGCAACTGTATCATCCTCCGTTTTCACATGCGAAGTTAGCTTCAACTCAGCTTTGTCTCTACTAACCCCTCTCCGCTAGTATATCGTTTCCACTAATTCATCATAGGCTCCGTTATCTTTTTTTGTTAGACGTACTGAAAATGATATAGGCCTAGTAAACCGGTTACCCTTCCAATGCTCACCGCACTAAACTAACAGCCAAAGTCATGGTATCCTTAGACCTTGAAAACAATATTAAAAACAGTCAGTAACGGTATTAAACCTGGGCTCGAAACATTTATGCTGGGCTTAGTTCATCTTATTTCCAGGGCTCACGAAGTTCTTACCCGGGCTCAAGACATGGGTTCCATATAACAATTACAGTATCAAACAACAATTAACTGGAAATGGGGTTGTGTATATAGTACAATTATGTTAGGCCTAGGTATGGTTCCCCGGTCATTGAGTTTTCCTTCCTTACATGAAATTAGGCTTTATTCCTAGGCTTAATGTCCCAATTCCCAGGCCTAGAACATTCCTCCTAGCTTAGTTCATCTTCTGTTTTCAAAATCAATAATAGCAGCTAGTAACATATTTCCTATAGTTTAAGGTATTAGGGCATTCTGTTTCTTCATAAACATATTTCCAAGTTAGGCACTAGCAAATTATTTAAGTTTTCTCTACTACAAATTTAAGTTCTATGGTTACTAGTAATGTGTTTCCTATGCAAATTTGTCATTTCAATCTACTGCTGCCTCTTAACCTCTCATTTAGTTCCATTTCCCGTTATTCATGTGATAGTTTAAAGCTTGAAGGAACAATGCTTAACTTTAAGGGAAGTTCTGTGTAACAGGCATTTCATCAAACACATTAACTACACCCAACAATATTACATACACAAACCCTAATTCATGGTCAACAAATCCAAAACCCTTAATCCCTTATTCTATCCAAAACATTTCAAACTTAAACAACATTAAAGACCGAGAAGACGATGGCATTTCAAACTTCAGTGTCATTTCGGGACTTACATTGACTGTGTATGCTCGATTTCAAACTTGACAGTGTAAGCTCCAATGAAAGAGGTTGCGGCACTGTCAAGCTCGATTGAAGAAGGTGGCGGCACTGTCAAGATTCCTGTCGCCAGTAAGATTTAGTTCGGGAGCAGGATTCCAGCAGAGAGGTCAATGGGATTTGAACAACAGTCGATTCCGATCGAGAGTGAGGACGATGGGGTTTGAAATGGACAGAATGAGTGATCGATTGGATGGATTTGTTGCACGGAAATGATGGAGAAGGTTAACCCAAGTCTGAATGTTTTGGTTTTCTTCAGTCAAATGAAGGAGAAGAAGACAATGGTAGTTTCGTCCTTACACTTTGTAAGAGGGTAATTTCGATATTTTACAGGGTTAAGTTGTAGAGGGTATTATTGTCTTACAAAGGCTATTTCCTAGAAACTAAACATTCGGAAATACTAGATTTGCAATTTTTTCACCAATGGGTTATTTCCTAGAAACTTAACATTGAGAAATGCTAGATTTGCAAAGGCCCCTTTGAAATATCCTCTTCTATTTCCGATTTTTTTTTTAAAGAATCTTCTATTGTGATTTTAAATCGTTTAATATCCTCTACTATTTCTGATTGTTAATATTGATTTGATGAATAATTTGATTGCCATATCACTATTTTGAAGATTATCTCAACTTGTTAGGCCATCTCCGTTGGTTCTCTAAGATTTTCTCCATTTTAGAGACTAAAAATGGAATATTCTATTTCTATAAATTTACTTCTCTAATCATTCTCCATTGTACAATCTCTAAATAATAAAATATTAATATTTTCAAATTTTCTTTAATAAAATTGTTTTCTCTTTATTATTGTAGAGAATAATTTACTCACTTTTATTATACATAAAATTTTCTAATCTTTTTTATAATTATCCATATATAACTATTTTAACCTGTAATGATTTTGAAATAATTTTTTTAACATTTATATTTTTTACACCTAATAATATTTATCGAGAACTCAAAGAGACTATAATTTGGAGAAAGATTTGCACTATTGGAGATGTTAATGCTAATATTTTGTTTTAATGAATTATTTAGAGTTAATTATTATGATATATGTTAATTACATATAAAAATTGATGATTTGAAAACATTTATTTTTAATGAAAATATTTATTAAATCATTATTAAAAAATAAAAATAATAAAAATATAGTCAATATTATACCCAATTGAAATATCTCAATAAAATATTTCTAATGGTATCATTTTTATAATGATTATATTTATGAATAAAAAGTTATATTAAATTAATTGAGTTTAGTTAAAAATACGAAAATGTAGATAGGAGAGATAAAATAATATTATTTAATGTAAATAGTGAAATGTAGATTGAGATTTGGATCTCTCTAAATTTGGAGATTCAAATCAAATATTAAAAATGAAATCTCCATTTTTAAGAACATTTGGAGTGAAGTAGATCTCAATTTTAACAAAATGGAAACCCATTGGAGATGGTATTAGAAGCCATCGTTGAGGGTGAAGATTCTAATGGAGATACATATATTATAAAAAGATTCAAGAAACCATGATGGTGGAGAATTTTCAATAACAATAACAATAATTCAATAGCTACTTAGAATTAGAGCCATTTACCCCATTGTAAGGGTAAAACAATCATATTATAGTCAGAAGCTACTTTTAAATCTTTCAACTAAACGGTCTTAAAAACTCTTTTAAATTTAAAAGTTTTTTTTTTTGAAATATAATATCCAAACAATCACAGAAACGCTCTAACGTTTACTTCTCTTCTTCTACTGTCAAAAGTCAAAAATAAAAACTATCACAATCGAGCCTAATATACCTTTAGTAAGAGGCAATGTTTTTCATGTCTTTATTATCGTACACATTTAAAAGGTTATTTTAATTTAAAAGAAATAATATTTTGAGCATGTTCTCATATAGAAAACTTAGAGCATCCTCCAATGCAAATATGCATTTGGAAAAAATTGAGTGCCACATAAAATAGATAATTAAAAAGTTAAAAAAAACTCTCTCCAATGCAATTATCTAACTTCAATATGAGATAATATGGCAAAAAAAGTTAGAGTATATGGAGTTGGATTTCTAATTCTAGAAACTCTTTTAAAAATGCTGACTAGGATTTCCAACTCTTTCCACCAATAATATTAAAGCTCATTTAATTGTAAAATAAAAAAGGAGAGAGAGTAAAATAATTGTTTTATTATGATTGGTCATAAAATATATGCATATTTGACTTTAGATAATTGCACTGTAGATGTGAATATGCATTTCTAAAAATAAAAAAAATCAAAAGTGGATCCATAATGAATAGAAATGTTGATATGACACTATTTAGAAACTCAAAAATGCATATTTGTATTGGAGATGTTCTTAAGGCCTGATAGGTAAAAATCAAAATTAATTATTATTATTTAAAAAAAAATAAAGAGTAAAAGTCGATTTCCAATCCACTGGCCATGGATCCTTTCCTATCCTATTATAATTTATAATTAACTACTAGGGATGACAACGGGTCGGATCTGCCTGTCCCATACCCGAAACACGATTTGAGCAAGGTGTCCCATACGTGATAAGTGCCCCAAATGAGTTTTCAATTTCCGTCCCATACTCGACCCGTTTTGGAGAGGAGTGATCCATACCCGACCTGTACTGACCCATTTCATTTAACATTAAAAAAAATTCAACCATTAAATATACAAATTTTATCATAAAATTGAATTTTACGAAAGAAACTTAAATTTTAACATTCAATCGAATTTAAAATAAACTTAAATTATAAAAGATATTTAAATTTAAACATAAATTACAAATAAATATTCAAATTTAAAATTTAGAGTACACTTAAATTTCATAAATAAGTTTAAATTTAATAGAACAAAACATCTAAATTATATAAAACTTAAATTCAAACAAGTACAATTAGACAAAAGATAAAAGGTTAAAGTTTTGTTTTAACTTTTATATTTTCAATATTTAAAAAAAAAATTATATAAATATCAGCTCAATCGAGACAGGTCGAAGCATAATGGTTTGACCCAAACCCGACTTGATTATAAACCGGGTCAATAATGTTTGACCCATACCCAACTCGAGTCCCGTTTTAAGTGCTCCAAACCATATATATATATATATATATATATATATATAAATATGTGTGTGTGTGTGTTATGTTATAGATTTGTATTGGCTTGATTCCATAACAAAACTCTCTTTCTTTGTAATGTTTAGTTGCTTAGGTGATTCGTGATTGGATCAAGCTTCAAAGAAGAAAAGCAATTTCACATGCAAAGCTCGTCTTCAAGAGGAAAAGTGTTTTCTTGGATGCTAAGGTATCGGGATTTTTCTTCCTCTTGAAAGGCGTAAGCGCGGGCGCGCGCACACACACACACACACACACACACACACATTGCATAACATTTGTGTCCCTGCATCATTGCGATAAATTTGTATAACACATTCACACACTTGTTGAAGTATGCACATGCATTAGACTTAATTTGACAATTTTTGTAAACTTGCATGTTCTAGGACTATATATAAGAAATGACATACTTGTGTATTCTTGTGTTTAATTGTTTGTGTTTTTATGTGATTGAACTTAAATTTGAGCTTATATTATGTCTCATTGAGTTTCGGTTGTTTTGGTTACTCATTCATTAAATTTCGAGTTCAAAGTAGGAAGTTATGAAACATTCCATGATTTTATCATACATGGTTTTCGTCATTATTTTTCAAGTTGAATTCCATATTTTTTGTGAAAGTTGTCTTGACGTCTTTTGTTAGTGAGGGAGTCCCAGTTTGTAACCCAAAAGCAAATTTGAATTCGGAGTTCGGAGGCCAGAGAACGGTCGAACAACATTTCAAGGCATGAAGGGAGTTCAAGGAAGGAAAAAGTGGCAACCTTTCACCTCTCCCCGTGGAGGCACGTGGCCTCCACGGGAAGGGCTGCCTTCTGCCCCCGTGGAGCCCACATGCCTCAATGGGAAGCAAAGGTGGCTGCCCCCTATTGGTGGCTAAAATTTCTTCAAGTTCCCTCCTTTAAATATCTCTTTTCCCTCTCATTTTTTAATAGAAGTTGTTGGTGGAAATATTGAGCAGAAATTTTCTCTCTAACTTTTTCAACTTTCAAACACCATAACACTCTCAAATCAACTCCTATTTTAGATTTTCAAAAGCCGAAATTGTTGGCCTTGAAGGCAGGAACAAATCCCAAGCATTTCAGAGTCAAAAATGCTTAGATTTCTTATAATAATCTGATTTCAGTTCGTGAGTCATTGTTTGTAAGTGAATCAATTCTCTTTCATTTTTCTTTCATGATCTTCTTAATGATTCTTCTTATATGAGTTGAAACAAATGTTTAGAATGATTTTGATTTCAATATTTGTATTTGTTTGATTAAGTTTCAAGATTAGTTGCATTCTCTTTATTGAAAATCATTTTTGCTAATCTTGAAGAACATGAGTTTGAATCTAGAATATCTTTGTGTATTTGATCTTGATTGTTGATTTCTAAATTTGATTACATGTTTTTAGAAATAGAACCTCTTAATTGAGATTTTGAATTTTCATGATCTAGTTCTTGATTTTTGTTTTTGTTTGTTGAATATGTTGATAACTTCAAGTGTTTAACTTGTTCACTTGATTTCAAAGTTAGTTGTGTGATTTTCATTGAAAACTTGTTGTACTAACTTTGATTGGAATGAATAGGTTTCTAGATATTTTGTGAATAATCTTTGAATGCTTAATCTAGATTTCCTATCACATGTTTATAAGAATTAGTTACATTTGATTGTGAGCTTGTTTTGTGCAAAACTAATTCTTCATAGAGTGTGTTTGATCAACTTGCTTTGTTTGCTTGTGTTTGCATCATTTGCATCCACTTAGATCATTTGCCTTGTAAAGAGGTTGGAAGTCTCATTCCTGAGAAGTGATTCTTTGGATTGAGCATTGAAAGTCACATTTTTGAGAGGGGATCTTCAATTTGTGCATTGGAAGTCTTGGCTATGATCGGGGTGATCCGGATAGCTAAGTAAGGAAGTCTTGTCTAGAGTCGGGATGACTTGGATAGACAAGTAAGGTTTCTTCCTAAAGACTTGAGGTCTTAGATAGGAAGTTGGCATAGTAAGTTCACCAAGCCCGAGGGTAAAGTAGGTGTTGATAGCTTAGAGAGTCAATCTTGTGTTGATTGCCTCTTGAGTGTGTAACTCCTATTTGTCATAATGAATTGCTTTTGCCGGTGATTATGGTATCAACCAATGGATGTTTCCTCATTTTGAGGTTTTACCACGTAAAAATCCTATGTGTTGATTTTTTGTTTTTATTAGCTTTACTTTCTTTGAACTTGTATTGATTCATTCATTACTTAATTGTATTCATATTATTGTGTTGAATCAATATACTTGTTAAAGCTTCATTGTAAAATTGTCTATCTTGTGAATAAAAAGGAAGTTGTAAGAATTTTAAGACTATACCTATTCACCCCTAGGTATATTTGACACTATAATATTAAGGGAATTTCAATATATATATATATATATATATATATTGGTCAGACTATATCAACTCAATTTTTTGAATTCAATATCTCAACCATTGGATTAAAGAGCACATGAGCAAATTTATGGTTGAGATATTGAAGTCAAGAAATTGAGTCAGAAATTTGAGTTGATACACTCTAAACCTATATATATATAGTCTTTCTCTCATTAGGACAGACTGATTTTATTTATATCAGTTCCACAACTACCAGCCATTAAATTCATATACTTCAGCTTAGTTAAAGTCTTCTTAAACTTAATCAATGACTGACAAGTCTAGTCCTAATCTTAAAAGTTCAGTTCAGTCCTAAGGAGAGAAAATTTATATATATATATATATATATATTGTTTACGACGATTTTTGGATCATTGAAAAGTCAACCGCCAAACATTAACACATAGGCATATTGAAGCTTTAACTAGTTTAGGGTTGAATAATCAAAGCCTCTTTCTCCACGTAGATGCAATACAATTTGTTTGTATTTGAGAATAATAATGTAAGAAAAGTAGGAAATAAATAATAAATCAAGCATAACACATGTTTTACGTGGTAACATCCACGGTTGCCGGTAACAGCGAGAAGAAATCTATTAGAATAGAATGATTACACACTAAATATCTTATTCTCTCGAGTAGTTGTTAAGCTTTTTACATATAGATAGATAGATAGATCGATCGATCCCTTGATACCTAGATACCTTTGTAGAATGAGATTATAGGTCTATTTATATATGCATATAACCATAATCCGTGTTGTACAAGTAAGGAAATGGGGTGGTATTTAATTAGAACTTGCTGAAGTCGTGTTTAACTCCTTTCCTATTTCGGAGATTTTGCGCATTGAATTAGAACTTTCACAGGATTCTAGTTGAGTAGTCTGTTTAGGACTTATTTCCTGATTTGTATGCAATCTTCTAGAAGAGCAGAGTTAATACTTGATCTGAACTCTCTGATATGTAGGAGAAAATAGTAATATTTCCTTATTGGAGTGTGCTTCGTGGTTCTTGTTTAGGTAGGATTCTTTTTTGTATTTGAGTCGTAGTCGAACTTGTGTTACTGTCTTCATTGAGCATCTTTTGGCCGACCATTTCCCAACCTAACTAGGTCATCCTTCCTGATCGGTTTTGCTACATGATCGGATTTAAACCTATCTTGGCCAATCGGTTCAATCTGAATGCCCCTTCCAGTAACATCAATTGTGAGTTGGTCGAATGTTGACTCCCGACCAAGCTTATTTTACCTGATCGATTTACTATACCCGATCAGCTCTATTTTTGCCTGATATGTTCATCTGACCGCTCATAAATCACTAGCTACTATTTTTCTTCTCTAATGACGTGGTCTGCCATATATCTGGATTATCTGCTATCTTTGCTGACGTGTCATGCTACCAAAAAATCCATATAACATTACCCCTTCAAATCTACGAGATGAGTTCGTAACGACTCGAAGAAGGGGATTTGAATAGTTTTCCTTTGATTTTTTAATGCTCTGGCCACATTATTTTTATTCTTTTGTAGACTGATAATCTTCGAGATAGGTTATGTTACCAAGATACATTTTTGGCCCTATATCTGCAATTGTCTTCGGGATACAGATCAGATCGCTGAAACGCCTTATTGTGATATGAACTTGCACTTGGTCTGGTGGGACCATGGCTAATCGCCAAATGATCATAGTCAACTTTTTAAGTGATCGGCTTCTGATTCAATTTTTTTTTGTTCACCTATATATGGTATTTTTACTGCGAGTGGGGTCATGTCCTACTACCCAGTATAGAATGAACATTTTTCCATTCAGCTAACTTTGACTTCACGCTATTTGCTTTAGCTTGACTTTTTCTATTTCTGGATGATGCTCAGATCCTCTCGCTCATTTGGGTGAATATGAGACCCCTTTTTAGAATTATTCATCTTTGCTCGGATCATTGTGTACCATTGATATGGTCTTTTATTTATAGAATATTGTCTTTTATCTGGCAACTATGTCACTAAGACGTCTCCAGTAGCCTGTTACTCAAGACTCATTGAACGGGGATGTTCTATATCTCATTCGACTTAACTCAGCAAAGTATCTAATCAATTGGCATTTAGGTATGAGTAATCCATTGCCCGATTCAACTTCACGCATCTCATAAGGTTTTTTATACTTGAAGGTGTGCTAACAGTGCTTCTTATGCACCCAGTTAGTTTCGGTAAGTATGCATTGTCCAAAGACCATGCTTTCGGCCCCCTCACTTGGCCCCCCGAGCATTTGTTTTGCATTAGCAAGCTTTGGTGCTACGAGTTTGTCTTTGTAGACGAAGACAACTTTATTTTGAACACTTTTCTTGGTCTTTTGAGTTTTTGGACGTTTAGCCGGACTAAGTCTGATCTTTAACGTTCCTTTGGACGTTTAGCCGGACTAGGTCCGATCTTTAATGCTTTTTTAGATGTTTAGCCAGACTAGGTACGATCTTTAACACTTCTTTGAGTGCATATGCCTATTTGAGTAGGTTCTGTCTCTTTGAGCTTTAACTACTTCAGATGGGAGATCCGGAATTGATAAAATTCTTTGCTTTGAGTCGGTAAATCACGGATGTTCCCTTCTTATATTTTTGTATAATATTTCGTCTCATGCTTTTCTTGATCACTGTAAAGAAGCAAACAAGACAATTTAATAATCAATACCAACCTGTGTAGTGGGCGTTTCTATCTCCAGCGTAGAGTTGTGATGTCCCGAATATCGTCAAACATTTCTTAGGGTGAACGATGTTTAGGACCTTACAGGAATTGCAACGATCCATCTTTTTTTTTTTTTATATTGGCAAGGAATGACAAGATTTTATGGTTGCGGTCAATCCTTTGATCTAACCGCTGAGACTGAGATGGTTTGCTGCTATTCGACTTTTTGCATATGCTAAAAGGTGGTGACTGATCCACTAGCTTTATTTTTGTACTCCAAGTTTCGTTATAGTTCATCTTTTTTATACACATTTATGAACTGATGTAGATGCAATTTTGCTAAAACTGCTTTGCAACTGTGAATTTCATTTTTTTACGGTCACGTCGTCTGCTCCTTTGTTGTGTCGTGCTACACCATAGCCCCCAGCAGTTGTTAAAGTAGGTTTTATTGTTAGATTTTGGCTCATATTCTCAAGTGAACCCGATATCAACCAAACGAAACTCAATTGATGTGAAACATCCTAGAGACGTGGGATAACGTTTGGAAGTTGGAGATGGTGTTTGAGGGATATTTGTAGACCGAAGAAGAACTAAAGAATTGGATTCTGGAAGGAAACGTGGTGCATTCCCGGTGACTTGTAACGGTGTAAGGAACGGGTGGCCAACCGTGACCGGAACCACAGTCAATCATAAGCATGCGTGAAACGGGAAATATTCAGCGTAAAAGGAAAGTAATTCCTCTGGAAGTTCTTGTGCTTATCAGAAAAGGAAAAAGAGTTTGTTTTCATGAAGAATAGGAAAGTCATGTACTTGAAGGAAAATGATTTCTCTTTAACAAGAAGACTTGTCATAAATAGGAAATAGTATTTTTGTGGAATAAGTAATTCTTGAATGTTTAGGAGTAGGATTTCCTTTTATCTTAAACTCTCTATAGCTAGTATAAATAGACCTTGTAATTAGGTTATTTTGTGTGGAGCAAAAAGAAACACCATGTAACATCAGAGAGTGGTGAGATCCGGGTGAGAGACCCAAGGGTATATCCGGGGAGGGATCGAAGGGAATATCAGTGGATCAAGTATGAGATCCGTAGGTGATATTCAAGGGAGACCTAGGGGATATTGAGGAGTTCTTGGTGAGGATCTTGTGAGCATTTGTGAGATGAGAGTCATGATGTAAAGCTCGATTGTGAGGTTGGAGACTTGGTAAGGCTCAATGGTTTGGGGTTGAGGTGTGAGAGAGAATCCTGGAGTATATGGTTGTAACAATTTACTATATAATGGAACTTTCTCTGTCGTCCTGACGGCCCGTGGTTTTTTACCCGATTTGAGTTTTCCACATATATCTTGTGTTGTGATTGGTTTATTTTCTCCCATCTTATTTTCTACTATAGACGTTATTAATTGCTATGAGTTATGGGCGTATATTAGGTATGACGCTTCCACGATCATCGGTTCAAAGTCCCTAACATTTATTCGAACGAAGTGCTTTAAATATCACGTCTTTTTTTCTTCCTTTTTTTTTAAATGCTTTGTTGAGTAGCCCGTCAGGGTATCTAACAAAACAGTGACTTGAAATATTTGCAATGGTTGAATGCCTTTGGTGAGTTGAGCGGTTGAGATGAGCTGAGTGGTTCCACCAAACTGAACAGCTACGGCGAGCCAAATAGGCTGGCACTCAGATTTTGCTGCTTTGTTCACTAGTTGTATGTGGCAGTGTTCTTTCAGAATAATCGTGTTGAGGTGGTGGAAGTGTACAATCAACTTTTAGTTGCCACACATGTGGTCTTGGTCGACTGACTATATTGCCACCCATTTGAGCGACCTAGAGCTAGTGTGAGGTTTCTGTGAAGCCATTTTAATCTTCCGACGGTCAATGGCTCACCGTTTAGTTGATGATTTCTTTGATGTGATCACCGTTTAGATCCTTCATCGATATGTTAAACCCGGAAAGCCTTTGGGAAGCTATCTTTTCCGAGTTGAATCTGATGAACCTCTCACGACTCTGATGTCTAGTTGTTTATCTTGTAAATTCTTCAGTTGTCGGTTTAGCTAATAACAGATAGCTTATTCGACTCAACCGATGATCGACTTATGATGTTTTCTACCATCATGGGTCCGGTTTTCAACGCTCATCGAGGTGAACTTTTCTCTAAGTGCAATTCATTTTTTTTACCTAACTATGTTTGCGAATTCACTCGCTTGCGTATCTCCTGGCGCTAATACAACATAAAATCCACCCCCTATTAAGATCCGACTTTTTATCTTGGTTGATTTTTTTCATAGACCAAGCCATTTTTTTTAATTAGAATCTTTGAGGGGCCAGATTTTATCTTTGGCTGACCAGTAGCTTTAATCAACCATATTCTATCTTTCGTCGACCAGATTCTATTTTTGACTGCCAATAATGTGGTGCCATAGGATAATTGACAAATGCAATCACGGTTTGGAGTTTTATTGACATGCTCAATCCGAAGCTTTCGGAAAGCAACCTTATTTTAGTCAAACTTGATAAACTTTTCACTATAAAAATTCTCAGCAAATTGTTAGTCAAATGATGACATTTAATGACAGTTTTAAGGAGTGACCCTTACTTGAATTCTTTTTTTAAAGCATCCTTCGGGCTCCATTTACGGTTCTGAAATATAAATAATAAGATATGCTTACTCAGGTAATAAAAGATAATGGTTAGTCATTAATGATTTTTATTCGTATAAGGCATAATATATCTAATAGAGTAGAATCTTTATATTAACAGAAGAGATCAAACCCGGATTGATGAAGTTTGTTATTAGCGATGTGAGGCCAATGGTACTCTTCCAGTCTTCCATCTCTGATCGGGTTACCAAGGTCATATGGTCTCTTGTTTGTTGAAACCTTTAAGCTTGTCGAGATGAAATTCGATTCCCGCGCTCCGAGGCAAGACTCAGTTCCTCAACTATCATTTTCAACTTGATTTATATGCCAAGCATGTGAGTAAAATTCGCACAAGTAATAGTCATGCATTTAATGAGACCAAATAATTGGAAGCGATCAACTAATACATGGTACTACTAATGATTAGTGTTGAAATTCGACACCTATAAATCTACGATAGGCAACATGCGTGTAAGAGCAGCAATAAAAGTTGTCAGGCATACTAATTAAGCATGTATCACATGCTCATAGACTTATGCACGCGTATTATGCCTTGCGCATGAGAGAAACATGCATAGATAACATGTTAGTGCAATATAACATAAGAGAATTGATCGGACTATTTTATACCTATTTTAGGTCCCCAATTTTCCTATCGTTTGTGAGCGTATTTTGTATATTATGTGTTAGTTGAGCCATGTGTAGGTACATATTCCCTACATTTTGGTTTTGAGCTTAAAGAACAGTTTGGGAGGCAAAAACGTGCCGAAAAGAGAATAAATTGGAAGTATTCAGAGTGTCACGCATCACCGTTGACATAGACCACGGCGTGATCTAAGCCCAGCCGTGTATCACGGTTGATTCCTTGCCGAGCCAGAATGCGACATTGAGTCCGTGGCAGACTCCCCTCTGACTTCCAGCAGCTTATAGGATAGGTTCAAAAAAGAAGAAGTTCGGCGGTCAGGTGTCCGTTGTTCCAACCGCCGTTCTAAGACAATAGGTTCTAGAAGTTTGGCGGTCACACCCTGACCACCGTTTAGACCTCCTTTTCAGTCCAGAGGAACGCATGTAATTCGACGGTCAGATCGGTTATCACCCGACCGCCGATCGAGCAGCGATAGGCCAAATTCTGGCCAATTTTCAGGGGCAGTTTCGTCCTTTCACCATCATTTCCAGCACTAAACTCCCAACACTATATAAACATCTTTTCCTCTCCTCTCTTCAGAATATACACAGACCCAAACTTCATTTTCTTCATCTTCTTCTTCATCAACCAAGAGAGAGAGAAGCTTTCAAGCTTCCAAGGAGGTTTTCCTCCATGAAAAGCTCACCACCACCATTTCTACCCATCCTTCCCCACATTTGTGAGTAGATTGCTAGAGATTATGAGTGGTCTTTGGACCAATTTCGAGTCAAGCATGGATCAAAGGAGATTGGAACATTTTGGAGGGGTTCTCCACTTGGGTTATCTCTTTTCTCTCATCTCTTGTATTTCTTGTTTTCCATTTGTGTAAACCCCCACTTGGGAGTATTTGTAAACCTAATTTGTGCTCAGAACAATGTGTGGTTATTTTTATATCTAATTTGTGTTTTGATTCATTCTTGTTATTATTGAATATATCTCTTGTCTTGAAATGCTTGTGTATGGAGATTGGAAATTAATATGTATTCATGAATGAGATTAGGAGTAGATTAATGTAATTGTAGGAGTAGTTGTAATCAAATGTCCCATTTATGTGTGTATGTTGATGGAAGGTCAAAATTGCATGTGTATGGATGGATTAGAGTAAATTTGAGTTAGAATTGTGCTTTAGGAAGGCTATCCGGGCATAGTCTTGGCTAATTAAAGAGGTTTGGTTCATTGTTTTTGTTATATATTGGACTTTGGCTACTTCTCACGCTAGGGGCTCTAGGTGAGTTTGTGGTTGGAGTTACAATAATTGGGAATTCGGCTATTTCTTGCACTATGGGGCTCTAGGTAAGGTATGGTTGGAGGAACAATTACTCTTTCCACATTCATTAGACTTAACGTTGCCATTTTACATTACCATGGGGCTCAATCTAGCATTGGTTTGTATAATTGGTTCACATATGTTGGTTGCGGTTTCGTGTTTGAGAGGCTCTCGACACACTCTTCAACCGTTAGCTCTATGAGTGGGTATAAATCGGATTGAGGTAAGAACGAACCTTTAACTTAAATTTGATGAACTTAATGTCTAACAACCCACTTGTGTGCACTTATGTATGGTGGACTTGTAAACCCTATGTGACCATTTTCATGCATCTCTCCTATCCACCCTTTTATTATTTCTCATTTAATCACTATTCCCACCCCTCCATATTCTCTTGTTTATTTTTATATTTTCATTTTCATTTTCTTTGGACACACACAATACCCTACACACACACCATTCTCACCTCATCCGCATTCTATTTACATGCTTTCCTTAAACTCTAAAACTTGAAACGGTTAACAACACATCCCTGCGGAACGATACCCTTGCTTGCACGTTGTACTAGTTTTATTTCTATATATGTCTTTTGACTAGTGCCTTATAGCAAGGTTGATTTGATTATAAATATTTTGATGATGCTTTCAACAACACAAAAATCGACTCGTCAAGAATTACACAAAAGTTATGTATGTTATATATTTGTATGTGAAAGTATAACAATATGAAGAGGTAGATATAATATAATATATATATATATATATATATATATGTATTATATAAATTCAATGCCCCAAGCATACCAAATACTTCTTTGTGTCAGCCATACCAAATATACGAAATAACTTAATATATCTAGATCACGATAATGTTAGACATACAAAATATCTTGAGAGTGTCACATTCATCAACACTCATGATCATTTGATTTAAGAAACGAATTGGTCAAACCAAAAATTGTTAAGTCTAACCACTATCATGAATATTCAAGCATAATAACCATGGCATATTTGGGTTGAAAAGTAACAAAACATCGTGGCATGTACATGTTACATCTGTCTCCGAATCAAATGTGATTCATACATTCTTTTAACATCTGTAGGAATTTTGATAGGAAGACATGGACTATATAATTTATAATTCCAACGATTTTAATGCTAGATTCATAGTATTCCAAATAGAAATAATTACTATGATATGCTTCTAAATTATCGATTAAGACGCAATATGATGCTAACGATAATAAATAACATAACAATCAAGAGAAATCGTACCTCTATATTCTAACGATTTCAGTACTGTTTTTAAACTCTTTCAGAAGCGCTTCTTACCAAGATCAAAGTCTTGATTAAATTCAACCAAATTATTGTTTGGATAATCTTTTTTGTTATATACGAATATATATATATATACACATATATTTATATATATATATATATATACGTATATATATTCTCTGTCTGGAAATAGATCGATAAAAACATAAGATTAAACGTGTATAAATCGATTTACCTCGGCTATTTACCGAACTTGGAGTCTAGTCTTTTCACTCTTGGATCCTGCACAGTTGAATTGACGAAGAGCCGAGTGGGTTCAGTGGAGAATTGACATTGGGTGTTTTATACCAAGATGGGCTCGGTTTCTAACACGTGTTAAGATAAACTTGTCCTCGGACCCCCCTTTTTTATGTTGAACCGCAACATTCTGGAGGTCATCAAATATTCCTAGAGATGAATTGAATTGTGAATCACACATTCTTGGAAGGCTCTATGTGTCTAGTTTACAGCAAAATTCACGGCTCATGATCTCGTGCTTTCTAGAAAGAGTTATATCTATTTTAGCATTTGGTGGTCAAGTTAGAAAATCCTTCGTGAATCACTTCTTCAATGTTTCGAGGGCAATAAAATCTTCCACGGGTTGAACCAGATTGCGAACCATATATTTATGGAAAGGTCCGAATGTCTAGTTTCCAATGATTTTTACGGCTCGTGATTTTGACTTATGTAGAAGGAGATGCCTGTTTCAATGTTCAATGGTCAGAACAAAAATCTATCCACGGTCTGTTTTCTTCAACATTGAGGGAGACACCAAATATTGCTCTGATCGAACTAGGCTATGAACCATATATTCTTGGAAAGCCTTGGATGTCTAATTTCCAGTGGTTTTCACGGTGTGCAAATCTGTGTTTCGTAAAGGAAGATATGCTCACTTTAGTGCCCATTGGTCAAAAATTCCGCTCTTCACGACAACATTTTTTTTTTGTAAGCTGTCGGAATGGGAAAGCAATTCCTTGGATGGATTTTTGACACTTTGAAGCTTTGTGAATATTCTTCCTCTGAATTTGGTCACGACCGTGGCTTCTGCATTGAGCTCCCTAGCATTTCCAATAATCGTTTGTTGTGGTGTTTTAAATGTAGGATCCACATCAGAATTCTTTCTGTAGTCTGTTGGTGAGGGTTCCTCAAAGTTGAGTTCTAAACCCCCTCCTTCTACCGCCAATTGTTGATGGCGATTTTTGAATCGTTGAAAAGTCAATAGCCAAACATTAACACGTAGGTGATATTCCCTAATAACCTATAGTGTAAAATATACCTAGGGGGTGAATAGGTATAGGCTCAAATTCTAGCACTTCTTAAAAAACACAAGCAATTTAATCACACTTAGAAACTTTAACAAGTAAATTGCTTCAACATGTCAATGTTAAATCGATTAAGCAAGAGTTAAAGCAATACAAGTCAAAGTAAGTAAGGGAATTAAAATGCTAAAATCAAGACAAGAGATTTTTACGCAGTAAAACCTCAAAATGAGGAAACATCCACGGGTTGATACCACAACCACCGACAAACCGCAATTCACTATGACAAATAAGAGATATACACTCAAAAAGCAATCAACACATGATTCACTCTCCAAGCTATCAACTCCTACTCTACCCTCGGGCCTAGTGAACCACTTTGCTTACTTCTTATCCAAGATGTTATCACACCTCTAGAAAGCAACTTCCTATCCAAGCCGCTCACGTTTCTAGGGAGATTCCTTGCTTGTCTATCCGGATCCTCCCAATCCTAGACAAGACTCATTGCTTAGTTATCTGGATCTCCTTAATCCTAACTAAGACTTCCTTGCTTGGCAATCCGGATCACTATCCTAGCCAAGCCTTCTTGCTCAAGTTAAAACTTCACTCACTTCAACAAGAGACTTCAACCTTTTACAAGACAATGATCTAAGTGAAGTGCACACATGCAATCATGATGCAATCACAAGTAGATCAAACACACTCTATGAAGAATCATAAGCAAATATAACTGATTCTTATGAACATGTGATTAGAGGTCTATATTAGGCATTCAAAATCATTCACAAAAATATCTAGAAACCTAAACATGTCAATCAAAGCTAGAACAACAAGTTTTCAATAGAAATCACAAAACTATCTTTAAAATCAAGTGAACAAGTTAACACTTGAAAACCACAACATATTCAACAAAGAAAGAACTAGATTTAAATGATAGAAATCACAATGAAAATATCCTAGTTCTTAGAACATGTGACTAAACCTAGAAATCAACAATCAAGCTCAAGAATACAAAGTATTTCTAGAACTAAGTCCATGCTCATCAAATTTTAGCTAAAAGATATTCAAACAAAATAACAAAAGCTAAACTCGAAAATCACTGAAACAAACCAAAAAGCTGAATCAAAATCATTCTAAACATTTTCCTTTGTCAAATAAGAAGATTCATGAAGTTGATCATTAAAAAAAAATTAAAAGAAGATGATTAACTTACAAATGATGAACACACGAGTAGAAATCAGATTACTGTGAAAAAGAAAGAAATCATTTGGCTCTGAAAATACTTGGGGTTTGTTCCTTTATTCAAGATCAACAATTTCGGCTTTTGAATCAATCAAATTGAAGTTGAATTGAGAGAGATATGACCAAAACAAAAATCAAAAACTCTTTGAAAATTTCTGCACTGGTTCTTCCACACTTGAAAAATGAGAGGGAAAAGAGTTTTAAAGGGAAGGATGATGATGTGGAGAGAAGGGGATCTCAGGTTGCAAAACCCATCTCTCCACCTCATCACCCTGAGAAGGCACGTGGACATCTCAGGGGCCGGAGGGGTTCCTCCCCGAGATGGCCACGCACCTCCTTAGGGAAGGGTAGCTTGATGGCCTTTGGCCATCGTCACTTCCCTTCGAGCTCCTCTCGAGTTCTTCGACCCTTCTCCGGCCTCCGAACTCCAAATTTGAATCTATTTTTGGATTATAAACCGTAACTCTCTTACACACATGGAAGACTATGAAACTTTGACCAGCAAATAAGAATTCGACTCGATACACGAAGACGAAGACAATGCATGGTAAGTGACCGAAAAAGTTTCGTAACTTCTTACTTTGAACTTGAAAACTAATGAATGATTAACCGAAATGACCAAAATTCAATAAGGAATACAATAAGATCAAATTCAATTCTGAAGTCCATAAAAAACAAACAAACAAACACAAGAACACACAAGTATGCCATTTCCTAGAGATAGTCCTAGAACATGTAATTTTACAAAAGTTGTCAAATTAAATCTATTGCATGTGCATACATCAAAAAGTGTGTGAATGTGTTATACTCATTTAGTGAAACAATGTAGGGACACAAATGTATGCAATGTGTGTGTGTGTGCGCGCTTACGCCTTGGAAGAGGAAGAATAATCTCGATACCTTAGCATCCAAGTAAGTACCTATCCTCTTGAAGACGAACTTTGCATGAGAAGTTGGTTTTCTTCTTTGAAGCTCATGTAAACCACGAACCACCTAAGCAACTAGACATTACAAAGAAAGAGAGTTTTGTTATGGAATCAAGTCAACACAAATCTAAAACCTAACAGTAGGCAGATCGAAGCTTTAACCAGTCTATGGTTGAATAATCAAAGCCTCTTTCTCCACGTGGATATGATACGATTTGTTCGTATTTGAGAATAATGATGTAAGAAAAGTAGGAAATAAAGAATAAATAAAGCATAACACACGTTTTACATGGTAAAACCTCAAGGCGAGGAAACATCCTTGGTTGCCGGTGACGACGAGAAGAAATCCACTATGAATAGAATGATTATACACTTAATATCTCTTTCTCTCAAGCAATTGTTATGCTTTTTACACATAGATGGATAGATAGAACAATCGATCCCTTAATACCTAGATACCTTAGTAAAATGAGATTATGGGTCTATTTATATGCGCATATAACCATAATCCTTGTTGTACATGTAAGGAAATGTGGTGGTTTTTAATTAGAACTTTCTGCTTGTTGAAGTCGTGTTTAACTTCTTTCCTGTTTTATAGGTCTTGCTTATTGAATTAGAACCTTCGCAAGATTCTAGTTGAGTAGTTCGTTTATTACTTATTTCCTGATTGATGTGCAATCTTCTAGAAAAGCAGAGTTATTGTTCGATCTGAACTCTCTGATATGTAGGAGAAAATAGTAATATATGCGCACGAGTTATTGGTTGACTTTACCCGACCACGCTTATTTTACCCGATCGGTTTACTATACTCGATCAGGTCTATTTTGCCCGATCTCTTCATCCGATCGCTCTCAAATCACTAGCAACTATTTTTCTTCTCTAATGACGTGGTCTGCCATATATTCCGGATTATCCGCTATCTTTTGCTACCAAAAAATCCCTAATATATATATATATATAATGGTTTCTTCATGATGAGTCTCTTATTTTAATATAAAGTAAGGACCTCTATAAAATCCATCGATTTGAATGAATTTTGATCTGAAATTTTTTATGGACCATAAGGTCAATGAAATCTACTTGTAAACCAAATTTAAAAATTTTCAAGCACTACAACTGTTTTTTTTCCCGATTTTGTTAAAACAGGTAAAAACAAATAAGAAAATGGAAAAAAAAAATAGTTAGAGTACTTGAAATCTTTTAAATTTGGTTTACAAGTAGGTTTCATCGAACTTATCCTCCACCAAATTTTTTTTTTGATGAAAATTCACTCAAATTGATGGATTTCATAGAGACCCTTACTCTATGATAAAATAAGGAATCCCTTATAAGAGAACCAATATATATACAATTTTTATATTGTTAATTCGAATTGACAATAGAAAGACTATATATATATATATATATTTATTTATTTATTTATTGAAACTCCTCCCCACTCATAGATATAATTGAAACTCATTGATTTTAAGAACACCTTAGAATTTAACGGACAAATGTTATTTTGATAATAATTGATAATTTCTTTTAGAACAAGTCAAAAAGACTAAAATACCGTTGAATGTTAAGTTTGACTGAATGAAGTTTAATGGAGGGATGAAAGTGGTACAGTTTAAAATTTTAGTTACCAGTTTGATCACTTTTAAAAATAGTCAGAGATACCATAAGGTGGCCTCCAATTTCTTTTCATTATCATTTGTATTTCTTATAAGGACATTTGGATAATTGGTAAGATAAAATATGTGTAAATGGGTCTAACGGCTCAAGTTTAACTTAACATATTGGTTAACCACCGTTAGTTCTAGGGGTATTATTGTAGAATAACCAAACCTTGCCTTGTGAATGTATTATAACCCCAAACCTCAGTAGGTATATAAGTAATTTCCCCATAAAATTAAAGTGGAGGAGAATAGAATTAGAGCCGAAGAAGCAACCAAAACTATCTTTCATTAATGTAATAGTTGCCTCAATTTAATTTCTTAAAATACAAAATCCAAAAAACGTGAACCGTCTGATTTAACTCCACTCTCAAACTCTTTGAAAACTGTTAACGGCCCGGATCTTCCGATTACAACACGTCTCTTATTTTTACCAAAATCACACACAAAAACTTCATTTGATTTTTCGGTGTCTCCAATGGCGTTCTCTGCATTTACTACGAGTAGTTCCTCTCTTCTTCTTCGCGTCCCCAACCAATCGCTCTCATTCTCGCTCTCTCCAACTCAAAACTCAGTCTCTTTCCGGTTTTCCAAATCAAATCTTAGCTGTTTAAAATCTGTCTCCGTTCGATCAATCTCCACTCCAGGTACTCAATTTTTTTTTTCTAATTTTAGTAATTTAAATTTTTTCAATAAATATAGAACAGTACTGAATCGTTTAATTTTTCAAGCTTTTTTTATCATACAATTATTTTTAAATTTGTGATAAGTTAATTTTTGTGATTCAGCGGCGGCGGCGGCGGCGGCTTCGGCGGCGACGGTGGAGCCAGGGATATCGCTGACGGAGGATGCGTTGAAGCATTTGAACAAAATGAGGTCGGAGCGAAGCGAGGATTTGTGCTTGAGAATCGGCGTGAAACAGGGAGGGTGTTCGGGGATGTCGTATACTATGGAGTTTGAGAATAGAGCCAATACGAGGCCAGATGACTCCGTCATTGAATACAAAGATTTCGTGATTGGTATGTAAACCTTACTTGCCTTTTGTTGTTGTTGTTGTTGCTGCTGCTGTAGTTTTTGGCTGACTTTTTTGCGAAATCATTGTAGTTTTTGTATTTGATCATTGAATGGAGTAGTGTAATTTTGTTGTATTGGGAACTAAAGATGGGGGAATTTTAGGCAAGTCTTTTCAAAGTGTGAAGAAGACTTCGAACATTTAAAGTTTTGTTGTTTAGAATCTGAGAATGGTGGAAAACACTTGTTTTCGAAGTCATAGCATCCTCTCATTCATTGATGCTATAGATGAGATTGGTAGAAAGAGAGAATCGAAACTGAATTCTGAGAAATCCTTTTCAATTGCTTTATAATGATGCTCTTAGATCATTGGTAATAATTGGGTCTAGTTGTGTACATTGATGTATTTGAAGGTGGTGAGTGGTCATGGTTATTCGTGAAATGATTTGATTTTTGTTGTTATAGAAGTTACTAAATGATGCATCGGTTGGATAGTTGGAAATTGTACTATAACAAGCTGTTTGAAATAGAGCAGATCCTAATGAAACTTTGAGCAGCTTCAATGGTTTACTTGGGAGCCTAATTTGCTTGTTATTATTCTATTGATAATTTAATGTCGGCTGTCATATCATTATATATTGAGGGTTTGATCTCATCTGTGCATGCATATGTGGGTTAGTTTATATGTGGAACAGATCTGAAATAAACATAGTTTGCGCTTTTGGTCTTTGTTACTGACAATTGCTTGGTGAGCAGGTAGTA
Organism: Dipteronia sinensis; assembly: GCA_033220585.1. Taxonomy (NCBI): domain Eukaryota; kingdom Viridiplantae; phylum Streptophyta; class Magnoliopsida; order Sapindales; family Sapindaceae; genus Dipteronia; species Dipteronia sinensis. Next base: position 32,373,824 of record CM065640.1, on the reverse strand, counting down.
GTGGTCTTCCTGTTTACTCCTTTCAATTGTAAATTTAGAGCAGAAGCCCATTGAAAGTAAAACATTAAAGAATGATGCCACTTTTTTATATTTTTAAATATGGGAGCCGGATAAGTGATTCCCCCTGTTTGGTGTGCTGATGTGACACTGGTATTCAGCACCTTAAATTATTCTTGTGATGTAATTTGTGCTACTCACATATTCTTAACTCAAGGGAAAAACTTATGGCCAACTTCGCATGTTTCCTCTACCCTTCACTCACTAGAGTTTATTATATTTCTCAGTGTATCAGATTGCATGTTAATTCCTCTTATGTATTGTTTTCAATTTCATCTTTGCGGTGTAGTTACTTGAGATATTTATACATCTGTTCTCTTGTTTATTGCAGTATGTGATCCAAAGAGTCTCCTCTTTGTGTTTGGAATGCAATTGGATTACAGTGATGCTCTTATTGGTGGAGGCTTCTCTTTCAAGAACCCAAATGCTACACAAACATGTGGTTGCGGTAAATCTTTTGCCGCAGAGATGTGAGATTATTTTACTAGACAATTGAAGATATTGAATAGAATATGTTAAATAGGAAGCTTTGAGGTTGTGTATAATAACATAATTATAATATTATATATGTTGTTATATCTCATTGAACAATTATATCATTAAATTTGGGTAAATTTCTAAGGTACAGCTTAATCGAGAACTAAGAAGTCACACTTATTTCAGATATGCTTTTATATAAGAGCATCTCCAATGGTAATGTGGTTTGCATTTAAAAAAATGGCGATATGTCAACATTGTCAAGCCAGTTGCTTCCTATGTGGCATGTAACTAAACTTTATAGACATTCAAATGAAAAAGTGGTATTCAATGCTTAACTTGTAAAATAAATGCTTTTAATGACATGTCAATTTATTATTAGTCTCATTAAATGTACTTTGGAATTGTTGGATAAAACAAAATAGAAGACAAGAATGGTTGCTGACTGGGCCAATAAGATGGTTGTTCAATAGACCGTCTGAAATCAAAGAGTCATGTTGACAGCCTCTAAAAAAAAAAGTTGCCACCTTAGTTTGAAGTTGTACTAGAGAGGTTGTATTGGAGATGAATTTTTTAACAAAGTGGATGTTCATCCTACGTGTTATCTAATTTTTTCACAACCCACATTAGCATTGGAGATGCTCTAAGGGTGAAAATTTAGGTTGGTACGAATTGGTTCGATTTAGATAGTTAATAGGTTCTACCCACTTTTCCTCATTCACAGTTTTATTGGATTGTAGATAAACCTTGATCTAAGAAACTATTAAGAACTGAGAGATTAAGAAAGCAACATTTTCAGAAGCTCAAAGATACAGATATATTTGTGAACTTCAAAGAAATTCGAAAAACGTTTATACTAGAATTTTGTTTTTATTTGGCTATTATACATCTATTTGACATGGATTCCACTGTGGGCATACATAATCGTAAAAGATATGCGTGTAGAACTCATTGTTGATACAAAATCATATAGATGGAAACCGTTGAAAGTGTGAGGTTGAGAGAGCCTTGATGTTTATTTAATAGAGCAATTATGACGAAGCCAAAACGATAGGTTAGTTGATTCTAGTGTTGCAGAAAGCGTTATGCGTTAGATGGACGATGATCCCCCACCTAGCGTCTAGCCTGCGTAGTAAAGGACTAGGTGGTTGGTTGGAATTTTTTATATATATATTTTTATTGTAATTGAGTAAATGTTTATACTATTTCATATATTGAACCTCAAATTGAAAATCAAATTTTAAAAAACTCTATATTAAGAATCACCGAAGAAAGAAGTATAGAAGTGAAGAACTCAAGTAAGAAGAATAAATGGCTTTGCTGCAGGCTATGATGGACGGCTGACGGCGACGACGATGACGACGACGAGAGAAGAGGAGAGAACTCGAGAAGCGAGGGTTATTGTGTTGTTGAAGGCTATTTGTGATTTTTTGGTTGATGAAGGCTGTTTCATCGACCAAATTTTACCTCCAGAACGTCATTTTGGGGGTTTCAAACATATATATTTTTTTAAAAGTCTATCTTGACCGACTAGGCGGTAAACTGTCTAGTAACGGCGATTTCATGGAAATCGAGGCTGCAGGCCACCCACTAACGATTAGGCGGCACCTAGTCGTGAACTTTTACAACACCGGTTGGTTTTAGGATAAGTAATTGATCCAAATAAACGTTTTTATTAATAATAATCAAAGATAACAATTTTCGAATCCATGTTCAAATAAATACAAAAATCAACTTCAATTAGGAATAGGGCTACAAATTTGATTGAAATTGAAATTTAACAAAATTGACAAATTTGATTTATTGACATATTCTTGAAGAACTTTTCTAAATGAACTTAACAAAAATACTACCTAAAAGTAAATGATTGAATTTGGAAAAATGGTTGGGGGTCGTGGCAGCATAGCTACACAAACTTTATAGGGTTCGTTGAGAAAATTTATGGGTCTAAATCCGAAAACGTTTGCCCCATCAACGATTTTCTAGAAGCGTTTATATCAAACTATGATCCATGAAAGCCTATTGTAGTCTATTATAAGAAGTGTAATCATAAAAGGCTAAAAGCAAAACACCTAGGATCTAACTAAAACAAAAATCCCTCAAAAAAAAAAAAACCTAAAACAAATTAAAAACATTGTGCTCATCAAGTAGTATCCCTTTTTCAAAAATTTTTGTCAAGGTTTAAAGAAAGGTATAAGAAGAAGAATAGATTAAAGAGAAAGGAAAAGAAAAAGATGATAGATGTAGTGACAGAAATAATCAAACAAAGGAAATACTAAGATAGTCTTGAGTCTGAGGCATGTAAAGTAAATTTTTTCTTCTAAATTTTGATACGAGGCAACAAAATTGTGAGTACTTTTAAACTCACCCAAATTCAAATTATCATTCTTAACCTATTTATCTCTTGAAACTCAATGAAAAAGCTAATAACTGCTCCGGTTAATTTTGCTAAGACTATTTCTGTTTTCACTTTGGATAGACATAATGAATCCTGTTGGAAAAAAAAAAAAAAACTAGCTCTACAAGAAAAAGGATTAAAACAAGATAGTATATATAGAAGAAAGCAATCACAGAGCTTTTTACAGAAAGAAAATTGCATATAATAAATCCATATTTACTGAGAAAACAAATTTCCGTTTGTCTTGATGTATTCCTGCTTAAGAATACCTGCTTGTTGCTTCTTTTATTATGACTTACCTGCTTGTCCTAATCTGCTAACAATGATCATTTTGCTGCTGCTTTTGGTGTCCTAGGAATGGTGGAGAAGTTAATGTGTGTATCATGTATATTGATGGCTTCTTTTGCTTAAGAATAACTTTCTATTTCTCCTTTGACAAAAGGGGATCTGCTTCTTTGAATTGTTCAGCCTTGTGCCTAGACAGATTTATTCAATGCATGGGAGAATCCTTTCGCTTCTCTTCTCTACCGGTTATTGTCGTTGAAGGGTTGGGCGGGTTTGTATATTCATGATTAGTGTCGATGCCTTGTTTCCCTCTCCCTTTTTGTACACCTGCGTGCTCAGAGTCAGGGCTGCTACTCTCTCTCTTGTTAAGGTCCGGCCGTGTGTCGCTATGGATTCCATGGTTGTATTCAGGCTTGTGAACAACTTTATGCTGGTCTTCTAATTTATCTTCATATATATTTTTGATGCGATCGTTCTCTGTCTCTTTCTTGGTAAGGTCTGGCCCTGTGTCCCTTTGGATTCCACAATTGTATTCTGGCTTGTGGACACCTTTATGCTGGTCTTGTAATATATCTTCATGTCTATTTTTGATGTGATCGTTCTCTTTCTCCTTTCGTGGAGCTGCTTGCTCAACAGTGCTGCTAATGGTCTTCTCGGTAGGATCAAACCTTGTGGCTCCAAGACTTGCATTGTTGCCTTCATCATTGGGAACATCACTCCTTTGCGTTTCATCCTTGCTCTTTGTTACGTTTGTGGAGTTGGGGCCCGTGTACTTACCGTTTTTCTTGATTTCTTCTTGTTTGTTGTCCTGTCCAGGGCTGCTAATTTTTTGTTTTTGAGGGCTTGGCTTCATGTTGCTGGGGATTCCATCGCTGTTTTCTTGAACAGGAGTCCACGCTTGCTTCCCTTTGGACTCATTTACAGCACCATTCTTTGCTGTGTCTATAGGATCAGTTTCCATAAATTTACTAGTTTTTGAGACGCCCTGTCGATCCCTAGAAACTTCTGGGCTGCCACCAGGTTGCATTTTACCAGACCTTGCATTTGTATTGCTTCCATTGCTGTTTTCTTTCTGGATATTACCCTGCCCTTGTGTGGTGATCTCCTGTGGTTTGGGAACATCACTCTTTCCATTTTGTTTTTTGCTTCGATCACTTGACTTTGATTTCAGACAAGAACAACAACCACCGTCTGGTTTGGGATCTCCTGAATTAAAACCACTTTGATCTTCCGGGTTATGATTTGTTTGATAACGACTCCGGGTAGTCATCTTCCCAGAGATGGTTTGTTTCAGTACAAGCAGAGCGTTCTCTCCGGGTTGATGTTGTAGAGAATCCCAAATATGTAAGAGATTAGACTAGAGTTTAAGCTACTTTTGTTAGTTGAAGCCATAAATAATCAATCTTTAATTAACATTATTCCCCTCTCTGTAGTCTGTACAAAGCTCTGGTCTGTCATTGTCAAATAGAGTGGAACAACTCCATAAATAAATACTAAAAAGTTCAAATTAACGACACATAAACAAGTCTAAACCTTGATACCAAGCTTGTGTGTTGGTTTTACTTTCAATATATAAAAATAACAAAGAATACAATTCGATCAACTTTACAACCAGGATGGGGCTCAACCACGGATTGCACGCTACTTCACTTCCACATAACTAAGGAATAAAGTGAATTCACCTCACACTAGTGTTGACTGACAATACCTATACACTGTATAAATGATAACACAATAATATGATTTATGAACAAGACATCTTATTCTTAATGATTTGCCATTAAGTTGACAATTATTGATTTTGTACATTGTATATATAATATATTCCTCCTTTTACATCACACTTTTCATTTCTTAGAACTCATAAATCTATAGAAATTCTTCTATTAGAACTCTTTTGATGATTTTTGTTCAAACCCGTAACCTAAACTAAACGGTTGTTTTAATTACCTAGACAATAGAGCCCGTTAAAATTAAAATCCTGACTAGAACAGAACTTTTTAAGTTTATGTTTATTGAATTTGAAAATGGATGATCTATCGTTTTTCTTACAAATGAAGAGTTAAAAAATGGTATTCTTTGAGTTGTAAAAATTATTTATCTTCTACTTTAATAAGATTCTGTCAGCATCTTCTTCTGCAATCCTACCTTACCAACTTTCCATAATTGAGACATTTTTAAGTGCTCAAGTTTGCGTGATTACTTACATGTAGATAAACTGATACATTCTCTCTTTTACTTTAACGTAGAAGTAATATTAAATATTAATAAGCCTCTAGAATAATTATCCATAGAACAGGAGTTTACTGCAGTACAAAGTTTTCTTTAGATTCTTAAGATGAATTTGCAATGTTCATATCCTTCCTGTTAGATTCTCAAAATCTTTTAGACTACTTATAGTACTGATCAATATGCACTTGACAGAATAACAATCCAGAAAGTTATAAAGCAGGCATAATATGGAAAGGAATATAGTACAAGTGTCGTTTTTTAGTTAGCTACAATATTAGGATAAGGAACCATTGCTTGCACCATCCATTGTGACATTGTAATCAAAGCAACAACAGATGCCCAATCAAAGTTATACGTACATTGGCTTGTTTCATATTATAAGTGGGGTAAAATTTATAAGTAGCCAAAAAACTAAGAGTTTTATTGTTTTTCCCCAGAATTAGTGTTTTGATTGTTTTTATCAAAAAATCCACTTTTCGGACAAAATTACCTTTCTTTTTTATTTATTTTTACTTTTAAAGACTATTTTTCTTTATAAAAAAAAACTTTTTTCTCTATTTTTTTCCCTTCTTCTTCCCAAACCTCCATCTTATTCTTCTTCTTCCCGGACCTCCCTCTTCTTCTTCTAAATTTTCTTTTTGCCCTGATGTGTTTAATTGTGTTACACCTGATGTGTTTAATTTAGTCTTACCCTGATGTGTTTAATTGATTTTCCATGATGTATTTAATTGATTTACACCTGATCCTGCCATGGTGTGTCTAATTGAGTTGCTCTGATGTGTTTAATTGAGTTTAATTGGTCTACCATGATATGTTTAATTGGTTTGCCCTGATGTGTTTATTTGGGTTGTCATTGTGTGTTTAAATTTACACCTGTTGCTGCTCTGATGTGTTTAATTGATATGCTCTGGTGTGTTTAATTGGTTTACATCTAGTATGTTTAATTGGTTGGCCTGGTATTTTAAAGAAATCTGAAAAATTTTAATCTGGAAAAATCTCTAGATTTTAATACATTTGGAAATTTTCCAGATTTCCTCATACCGAAAAAAAATTTAAAAACCTTTGAAGAGATCTAGATGGATTTTCAGATCTCTTCAAAAAAAAATTAAAAAAAAATAAAAGCAAATAAAAAAACTAAAACTAAAAAACCTTTAAAGAGATCTGGAGAAAAAAAATTAACTTTTTTTAATCATCATCATCATCAAAAATTCCTCCGTTTATCAACAATCTCAAATTAACAACATCTTCATCATCAATCTCAAGCAACAACAGTACAACACCAATCTTCATCAATTTTTTTTTTTAATTGGAGGTGACCTCCAATGGAGGTCGTCGGCCAAAAAAAATAAAAACAAAATTAAGAAGAAGAACAAATCTGGAGAAGAAAAACATCGCCGGCCAAACCAAAAAAATAAAAAAAAATTAAGAAGAAGAAGATAAAAGAAGAATAGATCTGGAGAAGAATAAGAAGAGAGAGAAGACAAATTTTTTCTTAACAAATGGGTTCCGAGAGAAAAAGAAGAGAGAGAGAAGAGAGAAGTAAAATAAAGAAATGTGTTTAAATCAAAGAAAGAAAAAAAAAAAGGGGAAAACGTAGGTAATGGAAAAATGAGAGGCATATTAGTCTCCACAGTTGATTGTTTGGTAAAAACAATTAATTTACTAAATTTGGATAAAATTAATAAACCATCTAAGTTTTTGACTTAAAAAAAAAGAAGAAGGTATTTCCTTTTATAAGTATTTCGTTAATTTTTTGTAAGTATGGCAAAAGGTGATCCACTTAATGTTTGTAGGCGTAAGACGTAATTTTTGTGCTGTGTAGAGGTTGATTTGCTTGTTTATGAAGGGGACTATACAGTTTAATACTAGTACACGATTCTTTATGTTGGTGAAAATTTGGTATCTATGGCATCAGTACATGCCAAATAACTGCACTGGTTCATTTTGTTAGACTATTTCTGTTTTTTTTTTGGGCCCAAAATAAACTAGCTCCATTTACTGAGAAAACAAATTGATGTCTTCTTGCTTGAGAATATCTGCCTGTTGCTCCATTATTTGCTAGTCTTGTTTGATGCTTCTTGGTAAAGAATATCAATCTCGTTATTGCTCCTTTGAAAAAAGGTGACCTGCTTAGCAATCTTTGTCTCTCTACGGATTAGTGTTGATGGCTCGTAGAGTTGTAGCCTTTCCTTTTTGTTACACCTGCTTGTTGCTACTCTCTTTCTTGCTGGTCTTGTAATAATATATCTTCATATCTATTTTTGATGGCTTGCTCAATGGTGCTGCTAATGGATCCAACCTTCCTTTGTTGTCTTGATTTCTTGTCATCTGTATTTTGATTTCTTGTCATCTGTATTCTGTAATCTGTAATCCTCCTGTTGCCATGCTACTTTTAACACTGTGGTGATCAAAAAAATGGACCTTTGGCCCAAGAGGCAGGCCCATAAACTAATTAAAAAATAAAAGAATTTCGAGCTTGTTTCAAAGACCTTTAAATGGCCCAAATAAGAATCAAAATAACTAAAGCCCAACATTGACCAACAAGGGAATATGCCCAAAAGCAGGACTCACTAGGGTATCTGGTCAAACGAACAATATACTCACTTGAGTGTAGGAGAGTCCCCCCAAGGGAACACCCCCTTCTGTGGTTCGTCACCGCTCTATTTTTTCCTCGTTTTGTAGGTTGCTAGTGCCCACCTCGACGATTCAAATCAATTGTAATAGTTTGATACTCACTGTGGGGCTCTGGTAATTTTCCTAATCGAATACACATCTTGACTTCGATCGAAGACGATGACTAACTCTGGAGATATCGAGGCACGGCTTGCAGCTCATGCAGTTTAAATGAAGGAAAATGTAACTTGGATGCAGAGCGTCGATAAAGAGAACGAAGAAGTTTGAGCTAAGAACCCAGAGTTGCAGGGAAAGCTCAATTTGCCATCCAACAGTATGCAGCCTTCACCAGAACAAATCTCAGTTGATAACCTATCACGTGAGCTGAACGAAGATCCACAACAAAGCACGAGATGGTGGGAGGATCAAACCGCAAGAGTGTAGACGGATCTACTCGTCAATTACAATGAACCAATAAAGGCGACGGACGCAAACGCCACTCCAACCAATCCATCGACCCCGTTTGGAAAGCAAAGAGATTCGGCCAACGATACCCCGCAAACAATGAAACAGTAAAATCTTAAAAGATAGGCTTGTAGAACCTCATTGTTAATACAAAACCATAAAGAAGGAAATCTTTGAAAGTGGGAGGTTAAGAGAACCTTGATGTTTACTATATTTAATAGAGAAATTATGACGAAGCCAAAATGATAGGTTAGTTGATTCCAGTGTTGTAGAAAGTGCTAGGCGCTAGTCTGGCGACGATCCCCCGCCTAGCGTCTAGCCTGCGTAGTCGAGGACTAGGTGGTCGGTCGGAATTTATATATATATATTATTGTAATTGAGTAAATGTTTATACTATTTCATACATTGAACCTCAAAATGAAAATCAAACTCCAAAAAACTCAATATTGAGAATCACTCAAGAAAGAAGTACATAAGTGAAGAACTCAAGAAAGAAGAATAAATGGTTTTGCTGCAGCTATGATGGATAGCTAACAGCGATGACGAGCGGTGGACGAAGGCGATGACGAGAGAAGAGGCGAGAACTCGAGAAGAGAGGGTTGTTGTGTTGTTGAAGGTTGTTAGTGATTTTTTTTTTTGTTGATGAAGGCGGTTTCATCGACCAAATTTTTATTAAAAAAACGAAACCTCCAAAACCACTTCATTTTTGGGGTTTCAAATTTTTTTTTTCAAAGTCAGTCTTGACTGATTAGGCCAACTAGGCGGTAAACTGTCTAGCACGGCGATTTCATGGAAGTCGAGGCTACGGGCGACCGACTAGTGACTAGGCAGCATCTAGTCGGGGACTTTTGTAACACTGGTTGGTTTTAGGATAAGTAATTGATCCAAATAAACCTTTTTATTAATAATAATCAAAGATAACAATTTTCGAATCCATGTTTAAATAAATATAAAAATCAACTTCAATTAGGAATAGGACTACAGATTTGATTGAAATAAGAAATTTCTTGAAATTTAACAAAAATGACAAATTTGTTGTGAATCGATTGAATAACAAATGAACAAAATAATAAAGTAAAGTGAATGAGATGAGAGATGTGAGAGAGAGAGAGCTTCTGCTTTGTATTGATTTCAGAGTGTAACATTTACAAAGATATGAGATATCTATTTCTAGGCAAGAGAATTGATAACCACTTGCTTAGAATTGTAATGATGAAAAACAAGGTAATGATGAAAACTAAAGTCCACAAAATTGGCTCGTGGGGTTCGTGGGGAATACAACTACAGCACTCCTCATAGGATTTCCAACCACCAGTATTTTTATTTTTTCTAAGAAAAACACAATGGGACAAAATCTTAGTAAAATACCTACAATGATCTTTTTGGATCTATAGGGAATGAACATTAAAACTATCTCTTAAAAAACCTTGTCAAGAAAACTCAGTGGGACAAAACCCGATCGAAAGGAAAAAGAGTATATTTCGTATATGTTCATTCAAAACTTTGCTCCCCTTGATTAAACGTCCCCCTCATAAAAACTTCAGCATCAATCTTGTAATTTAAAAATCTGACGCATGCCTATTCTATATATTGGTTTCTCAAATGTTGATGTATGCAATGCTTTGGTAAACATATCTGTAAGATTATCTGTAGACCGTATTTTCTTAACATCAATTAGGTGGTTGTGTTGAAGTTCATGCATATAGAAGAATTTAGGAGAATTATGCTTGGTCCTATCTCATTTAATATATCCCCCTCTTATTGAGCAATACAAGTCGTATTATCTTCGAATATCGGTGTTGACATCTCTGTAGATAATGAAAATCCACAAGTATTCTGAATATGATGAATAACTGACCTTAGCCAAAAACATTCTCGACTTGCTTCATGAAGTGTGATGATCTCGAAATGATTAGAGGATGTGGCCACTAAATTTTGCTTTGTGGGGCACTATGATATTGATGTGCCATTATATGTAAAAACATATCTTGTTTCTGAACGATCTTTATGGGGATTATATAGATATCCGGCATCAGCATAACCAAGTAAACTTGAAAAATTGTTAGATTTTGTATAAAACAATCATAAATCTTTCGTTCCATTGAGGTAACGAAAAAGATGTTTGATCCCATTTCAATGTCTTATAGTTGGTGCTGAACTGAATCTAGCAAGTACATTCACTGAGAATGCAATATCTGGTCTAGTGCACCGAGCTAGATATAACAAAGCACCAATTGCATTAAGATACGGTACTTCAGGACCAAGTATCTCCTCACCATTTTCTATTGGAGGGAATGGGTCCCTTTTAGGATCAAGAGTTTGATGTAGGACAGTTGGCTTTGGACTTTGAAAAAGAGATGGATAGGAAATTGTCCAAAAGAGGTGCTCCAAAGAAACAGGCATAACTTTTAGCTCGGTTGTCAGATTTCTTATTATAATATGTTTTCGGAAAGGGTTTTCAGAGCTCCATAACGGGACAACTAGGGCTAGCCCAGTTAATGTCACTTACTCCCTCAACGGAGCTGTTTAAGTTAGGTTGTCGGGCAACTGAAGATTTTCATATTTTTTTTATTTGTTTTCCGTTTTTTATTTAGATGAGGATATTTTAGTTTTTTGCTATTTTTAGGGTTTTCTGAGCCTATTTAAGGCCTTTTGTTATCAATTTCAAGGTATTCAATATATTTTACAATTTGGTTTCAATTCTTTTTCTGGTGGATTCCAGTTTATGTTACTGTTAGGGTTACGCTGGTGATCATAGAACTTCCGTTCTGTGTCAAAGTTCTAACAACCATAGGAGTACTTAATGGATGAACATTATCCATATGGGATCTTTGTAGAATTTTTTCAACATATGTTGATTGATGGACAAGTATTCCATTTGATCTGAGCTCGATCTCCAGGCCGAGACAATATTGTCTTTTCGAGATCTTTCAGTTTGAATTCATTTTTCAAGTATTCAGTAATTTTCAGGAGTTCCTCATTAGTTTCAATTAAGTTCATGTCATTAACATAAACTGCCATGATAGCAAATCCAGATTCTGATTTCTTTATGAAGGCACACGGGCATATAGGGTTATTGATATACCATTCTTTCATCATTTATTCACTGAGATGGTTATCCCACATCCGTACAGATTGTTTCAATCAATACAAGGACCTTTGTAATTTTATCGAATACAAAGTACGAGGTCTTGAGTTGCATGCTTCTGGCATTTTAAATCCTTCGGGGATTTTCATGTAAATATCTGAATCGAGTGAACCATATAGATAAGCGGTAGATGCATTGCAAGTCTTTCCAAGACTACCATGCTTATCAGAAATCGAAACATAATTGTATATATTACTAGTGAATACGTTTCATGAAAATCGATGCCAGGTCTCTGCGAGAAGCCCTGTGGTACGAGTTGTGCCTTATATCTCACGACATCGTTTTTCTCATTACGTTTCCATATAAAAACCCATTTGTACCCAACAGGTTTTACACCTTCAGACATCTGGATTATTGACCCAAATACTTCACGTTCGGGTAATGAAGTCAATTCTATTGGAATTGCTTCTTTCCATTTCAGCCAACCAGACCTCTGTCTACAATTAATGGTGTAAAAATGGGTCGGCCAGGCCTATTTTCCTAAACGGGGGCCCGGAACGGCACGCCGGCATGGCCCCCCCGTGCAGTGCCGGCGTGCCGTACCATTCCGGTCTGTGGGCCTCACTCGGCGGGCCAAAGGGGCCGGCCCATGCCCATTTCAATTTTTTTTACATATTTTAATTTAATTGTCATAACTATTATATTGTTTTAACAATTTAACTTATGTATTTCTAATTGTAATTCGTTTATCTTAATTATTATTTTAGTATAATAAAAAAAAATGTTTATAATAGATTACAGATACATTTATTATTTTATTTAATGAATTAATTCAAAAAATAAATAAAGATAAAACATGAAAGAAAATAAAAGTAGATAAAAATATGAAATGAAGAATTCTTTAATTATTTCGGACTTTCAGTATTACATATTTACATGATTGTCTCATTAAAAACCTTACCAAGAAAACCCAGTGGGATAAAACTTGGTAAGTGAAAAAGAGTGCAATCGTATTACAAGTAAATGTACATGTACAACCTAGTTCTGGACATAGTTACTGCCGGAACCCTCATCGACATATAAATTGGAGGAATTTTGAATAAATTGTTCATCTATCGTTTCATTTTGCATCCTTTTTCGAGCATGCTCCCAAATCCCGAACGCATATTAATACCTCCACCATCTCTGGAGTCAAACAACTTCTTCTTGGTTCAATAATTCGTCAACTCGTGTTGAATGCCTGTTTTGAAGACACAGTGGACACAGAGATAACCAGTATGTCACGTGCTAAGTGTGACAGAACCGGATACCTGTAGCTATAGGTCTTCCACCATAACAACAGATCAAAATTCTCTATGTTTTCGTCGGCATCGAACTGTGCTTCAAGGAACCTATTCAGTTCCGCACCAGAAGATGCAGCAGATCGTGTAGTTGAAGAAGAAGAACTTGCTGATTTGTCTTTTTTCCGGCGTTTGAGAATGCTCCAACTTGTCGGCAACGGCTGTGTGTCCGGTTCTGGTGATGGTTCCATGTCAACGCCGCCAAACTTAGCTCATAAATACTAAAAACTTCGAACAACTTGTTTCGAACGTCCGTAATCTGGTCGGAATAAACTACTGACAATTTATTAACAATAAACTCAAGTTAAAATTCTAAACCAGATAATTTAATTCTAGGATCTACTATAACACCTAAGGCATAAAGGAAAGGCATTTCAGACCAGTATTTTTTAAATTTGGTCTCTATGGCAACAACTGCAGGGCCAAGCATGTCATCTTCCCTATAAGTGTTTAACAGATCAGACATTTCCACAATCTGATGGATTGCCTAGGAAGATGTGGGGTAATAGACCCCGAAAAGAGTTATAGTGGCATTGTAAAAAACCTTTAAAAATTCAACAAAAATCTTTGCCACATACCAATCGTCTGGTGTCAATGAATGAGCAGATGGACGCCCACTTTCAGCTAATTTAATGTTATAAAAACCTGAAATAGTTGTATCATATTCCAAACAATTTTTCAGCATTAAATAAGTAGAGTTTCACCTTACCGGCATATCAGTTTGGAATCGTCGGGGTCGTATACCGTTTAATCGTCTGCCAAATTCTTGAAATCTTAGATTAGAGCTACCGATCCAAGAAATGGCATATCTGATGCGTTCTGTACTATCGCTTACTTTCTTCAAACCAAACTGTACTACTAAATTTATGATATGACATGCGCATCGTTGATGGAAGAAATAACCCCTAGCTTGCGGGATGTTTCTTTCAGTAAACAATGCAATAGACCTAGTCTTTGCCGATGCATTATCTAATGTGATAGAGAGGATGCGATGAGTTATTTCATAAGTTTCTAAAATAGAAAGAATGACAGCAAAAATATTTTTTGTGGTATGTGCAAAATCCATAGGACGAAAACCAAGATTTTTTTTTGTATCCTACATTCAGAGTCTAAATAGTGTCATGTGACACATAAATAGTCATGTTTGGAATATGCGTTCCAAATATCGGAAGTTAATGCAATCGAGACAGTTAGATGCTGTAATTTAGCCATCAAGTCATCTCGTTGGGTTTTAAACATTCTTATCAAATCATTCCTAGTGGTGGTTCTAGAAACAATTTGCATATAGGGGTTGTATACGGATATGATAAATTCTTGAAAAAAAACACAGTCAACGAAATGAATAGGTTGATCAGTTTGTGCAATGTACTGTGCCAAGCATTTTTTAGCATGCGCAGTGTGGTAATGCCACGTCGTAACGGATCCGTCTGGGTGCCGTTGTAGTTATTTCTGGGTTGTAGTGTCTACATTTCCGTGTGCAGACATGCATTTTAGCATATGCATTCTCAAATGACCGGTTCCACCCTTAGTGTTGTATAGTTCTTAGGACAAAACTTATATTTCACTTTGGGGCCGACCGTACCGTCTGGGAGTGTCATTTATACTACGTCAAAACACTGTCATTCGTCTGATGTTAACCTCTTAGATTTGGTACGTGATGTCGGTATGGCACCAGAACCAGAAGGTCCCGCTACGGTTTCCGCCGGTTTGGAGAGATCAAAATCATCATTCAGCATGTTCAGACTGTCTGGAAAATATGGAAGGTTATGATCCATTTCCTAGAAAAAAAAAATATCAACTCATTAGTCCTTAATAAATATTAAAATTAAATGATAAATTAACTAACAAATAATATTAAAATTAACTCATAAACATAAAAAACTTAATTTACTTACAAAACATATTAAAATTAACTCATACACATAAAAATGATTATTTTACTAACAAAAAATATTTAAATTAACTCCTACACATAAAAACCTTATTTTACTAATAAAACTAATATTAAAATTAACTCATACACATAAAATGTTTAATTTACTAACAAAACATATTAAAATTAACTCATACATATAAAAATGATTATTTTACCAACTAAAAATATTAAAATTAACTCCTACACATAAAATGATTATTTTACTAACAAAAAATATTAAAATTAACTCTTGCACATAAAATCCTTAATTTACTAACAAAATATATTAAAATTAACTCATACACATAAAAATGATTATTTTACTAACAAAAAATATTTAAATTAACTCCTATACATAAAATGATTATTTTACTAACAAAAAAAATATTAAAATTATCTCCTACACATAAAAAGCTTACTTTACTAAAACAAACAATATTAAAATTAACTCCTACACATAAAATGCTTCATTTACTAACAAAAAATATTAAAAGTAACTCCTACACATAAAATGCTTAATGTACTAACAAAATATATTAAAATTAACCCCTACACATAACATGCTTGCTTAATGTACTAACAAACAAATATTAAAATTAACTCCTACACATAAAAATGCTTAATTTACTAACAAAATATATTAAAATAAACTCCTACACATAAAATGCTTAATTTACTAACAAAAATTTTTTTAAAATTAACTCCTACACATAAAAAAATGCTTAACTTACTAACAAAAAATATTAAAAAAAACTACTAAACATAGAATGCTTAATTTGCTAAAACCAAAAATTAAAATTAACCCCTACACATAAAAATGATAAATTTACTAACTACGTAAAATTAATATCTAAAGTATAAATGTAAAATGATAAATTTACTAACTTAACAAACATATTAAATTTAAAACATAAAATTAAATAATAACACTTAAAGAAAATGTATCTTTGAACTTTGGTGTCTTTGTGGAGAGATTATAGAATAATAGTTAGATAATAGTAAATTACTAATAAAATATTATAAAAGTATATTAGTAGTGTAGAATAATAGAGAGAGAGAGAGAGTAAGAATGAAATTATGAAAAATTGAAATTGTGTAGAGAGTTTGAGAATGGAGAGATGAGAGAATTAGAGAAACTGAATGAAAAGTGGAATGAGTGGGAGTATTTATAGAAAAAATTAGAAAAATGGGTAAAAAATATAAAAGACCAGAGTCAAGGGGGCAAAATGCAATTTTGGTAGGTTTTTTAAAAAATCAACCGTTGGCTGACGTCATGGCCGACATCAGCCAATGGTTTTTTAAAAAACCAACCGTTTGAATTTAAAAAAAAAAAACATTCAGAGGGCAACCGTTGGGCCTGGCTAGTCGTTTTGACGTGCCGGGCAGGGCCTGCACGCCGTGCCTGGAACCACGATCCGGCACGTGCCAAGCATAAGGGCCGTGCTAGGCACGGCTTGCCATCCTTGGCAGGCCGGCCATGCCGAGCTCCCCAAGCCCGACCCATATTTACACCATTATCTACAATCATCAAGATTATGAGGTTCATAATCATTATTTTTAATTTCAGTTGCCATTGTGTATGAGAATATATCATCGATGATTGTTTCTTCATGATTCCACAATTCTTTTCTATAATTTATAGAAATTTCCTCCTTTCTATATTCTTGTATCTATTTAAAGATTCCTTCCCCTACATGGGATTTTGTCACTCTAGTAACTTGTGTCCCTGAAGCGACCTTTAACTCTTCTGGAGTTAACTTAGAGAAAGTGAATTTATTCATTTTCCTTTTTTGAGGAACAATATCTTTTGAACCAAATGGTCCACCACACTTCTGGCGTGCAATAGATAATTCTTTTACTATCATTTGTTTTGATTGTTTTTCTAGAACAATCACTCATGCTGGTACATTGACAGCTGTGATGTATGATTTTGTTACCTTAGTAGCATCTGCAAAGTGGCTGTGATGTATGATTTTGTTACCTTACGTATTTCATTCTCACATTGAGATTCGTATGGGTCTAAATGAATTAGACTAAGAACTTTCCAAGAAAGTTTAAGCTTCTGTTTAGAAGAAGATTTTCTTTCCCATAATGATGGGAAATTTGTCTCATCAAAATGACAATATGCAAACCGTGCTGTGAAAATATCATTTATCAAAGGTTCTAAATATCTAATAACTGATTGTGAATCAAGACCAACATATATTCCCAAACACCTTTAAGGTCCCATTTTAGTTCTTTGTGTTGGCACAATTGGGGCATATACCTCACAACCAAAGTATGTAAATAAAATATATCTGGTTGATGGCCAAATACAAGTTGTACTGGTGAATACTGATGATAAGCAATGAGCCGAAGTTGGAATAATGCAGTAGCATGTCAAATAGCATGCCCCCATACATAAATTGGTAATTGTGTTCGTAACAATAAAGTTCTTACAATTACTTGAACATGTTTAATGAGTGATTATGCTAATCCATTTTAAGTATGAACATATGGAACTAGATGTTCAACATCAATCCCAGTCACTTTGCAATATCCATCAAATGCCTTGGAAGTAAACTTAATAGAATTATCAAGGCATATTGATTTAATTGGATAATTAGGAAAGTGTTCTCGAAGGTTGATAATCTGTGCAAGTAATCTTGCAAAGGCAACATTTCGTGTTGATAATAAGCAAATTTGTGACCATCTGACAGATGCATCAACCACAACCATAAAATATTGAAATGGTCCACTTGGTGGATGAATAAGTCAACATATGTCCCCTTGAATTCTTTGTAAGAATGATAGGGATTCAAAACCAACTTTAGAATAAGATGGTTTTACTGCTTGTTTCTCATGTGAACATACAGTACATAAATTCTCATAAGATAAACGAATCTTCTGGTTCTTCAATGGATGACCATGAGAATTTTCAATGATTCTACGCATCATTGTAGATCTTGGGTGACCGAAACGGTCATGCCAAAGTCCAAACATTTTTGGATCTGAGAACTTCTGATTCATAACTACATAAACTTCTACACTTTTGATAATAGTGTAATATAATCCAGAAGGCAAAGCATGTAAGTGATGCACATATATTCAACATTCTCTTTATTCATAGTCTCAATATGATACTCATTCCTCCGTATATCTTTGAAACTGAGCAGATTCCTTCTAGATCTGCTTGTATTTAATGCATCATTGATACATAATTTATTATTGTTTGATAACAATATCATGGCTTTTTCAGAGCCTTCTACCAGGTCTGTTGGGCCTGATACAATATTAACATTTGCTCTGAGCAAAGTTAAATTCATAAAATATTTATGACTATGGAGAATTGTATGAGTTGTTACAATATCGGCTAGACATATATCTCCTGCTTCTAGCTTTTCAATAACCCCCAGTTTTTCATTTAGATTCATACTATATGCTTCATAAGAAATAAATGCATATCAAACAAAGCAATCAATATATATATATATATATATATATATTGCATTTGGATATATTTTACATGAGCATAATAACAAAACAATACTACTTAAGTAGTATTTAATTGGTATGGACATTCACATCACCAATTGAAGCAGTCAGCTTGTCTTTTGGGTCATCAAAGAAATCTGTCACATGAGATGAGTAATATCCGCAGGATATGAATCCTCAATGAAATGTGTCTCGGGTTTCTTCCCCTTTTCTTTGATAGATGCTTGATAAAGCTCAACAAAATGTTTAGGTTTGCTACATTCACTTGACCAATGATTGTAACATCCACACCTATAACAAACACTCTCATTTGCATTCGGCCTATTATGAATACGTTTTCGCATTCGGCCTATTATGAATACTTTTTCCTTTGTATTCACTTGATCCGGAATAACAACATCCTCTTTTGGAATTACGTCTATAGCCCCGACCAGGATTATGACCATTACCACGGCAACGATCAGCATTACGATCATAACCACGTCTATGATCAAGATTACAATTATTGCCACGTCCACGATCATGACTATGTCCATGATCAGGATTACGATCATGACCTTGACTACGATCACAACCATGGTATCTTACAGTATTAGCATTCACTTTTGGGAATGCTTTAGAACCAGTCAAGTGTGTTTTGTATTTTTTTTATCAGTAGTTCATTATTCTTTTCTGCTACTAGAAGACATGAGATCAACTCTGAATATTTTGAGAATCTGCATTCTCGATATTGTTGTTGCAATATTATATTAGAGGCATGGAAAGTTGTGAATGTCTTTCCAAACATATCTTTTTCAGATACCTTTTCACCACACAATTTCAGCCTTGTGGTGATTCTGAACAAGTCAGAATTATAATCAGAGACTAATTTGTGGTCTTGAAACCGTAAATGCGGCCATTCGTACCTTACAATTGGTAACGTAACATCATGTCGATGGTTATAATGATCTTTTAGCTCTTGCCACAGATCTTTAGGTTCTATGACAGTAAGATGTTGTGCCTTCAAATCCTTATGTAGATGATGACGGATTATGACCATGGCTGTGAACTATCTTGCTCAGTAGCCTGTTTATCATGAATGGTGTAGTATATGCCTTGGGATTTTAAGTATAATCCAGCATCAATAACCCACGCTATATATAGTTGTCTCCCGACACTTAAATTGCATCGAACTTCAAATTCACAAGTTTAGATATGCTCACATCTTCTTTTCTGTAAATCACAATTTGAATAAATGTGAACATTTTAAAGAGCATAATGAATCAGGGGCATAACCTAACCTGATTTGTTGCATAAAAATAAACAATTTTAGGGGCATAACCCAATCTGATATGTTCATAAAAATAAACAATTTCGGGGACTGAGCTCATCTGTTATGTTGCATAAAAATAAACAATTTCAGGGGTATAACCCAGCCTGATATGTTGCATAAAAATAAACAATTTTGGGGGTTGAGCTCATCCGTTATGTTGCATAAAAATAAACAATTACAGGAGTATAACCCAGCCTGATATAAATAATAAATAAGAAGGAAATCCTTTTTACTTACTTGCAATCGTACTGATAACGTGTTGTGAATCGATTGAATAACAGATGAATAAAATCATAAAGTGAAGTGAGTGAGATGAGAGAGAGATAGAGCTTCTGTTTTGTATTGATTTGAGAGTGTAACATTTACAAAGAGATGAGATCTCTATTTATAGGCAAGAGAATTGATCACCACTTCTTAGAATTGTAATTATGAAAAGCAAGGTAATGATGAAAACTAAAGTCCACAAAAGTGGCTCGTGGAGTTCGTGGGGAATACAATTACAACAAAATTTGATTTATTGACATATTTTAGAAGAACTTTTCTAAATGAAATTAACAAAAATATTGCCTAAAAGTAAATGATTGAATTTCGGAAAAAGGGTTGGGGGTCGTGGCAACGATAGCTACACAAACTTTATAGGACTCGTCGAGAAAATTTATGGGTCTAAATCCAAAAACATTTGCCCCATCAACGATTTTCTAGAAGCGTTTACATCAAACTATGCTACATGATAGCCTATTGTAGTCTATTATAAGATATGTAATCATAAGAGCATCTCCGATGCTATTATGCATTTATGGAAAATTAAGTGTTACATAGGATAGTTAAATAATGAAGTAGAAAAAACCGTTCAAATAAAATTATCTAACTTGATTATGGAAGTGATGTGGTAAAAAAAAGGTTAGAGAATATGAAATTGAGTTTCTAAAATTAGAAACTCTCTTAGAAATGCTGACTAAGATTTTTAACTTTTTCCCACCAATAATATTACATCTTATTTAATTGTAAAATAAAAGAGGAGAGAGAATGAGATAAGTGTTGTAAGATGATTGGTAAAAAATAGATACATATTTGATTTAAAAATAAAAGAGAGAGAGTGAAATAAATGTTTTAAGATGATTGGTCAAAATAAGATACATATTTGATTTTTAGATAATTGCATTAGAGATGAGAATATGCATTTCTTAAAATATTTTGACAAATTCAATCCATATTCAATCAATTTTTCTATTGTCAGTTCGAACTGACAAAAGATTTATTAGTTCCTTACGTGTGAGCCACTCATTTTACATACTTTGACTTGGTATGTATGCATTTGTCAAAGCTCTTTCATAAATGAGTGACTCACATTCAATGTCCTGATAAATTTTATGTCAGGACGAATTGACAGTAGAAAGACTGCATATTCAATATATATATATATATATATATATATATATATATATATATAACGATGTATCACTAGTTAGAAATCTAAAAATACATATTTGCATTGGAGATGCTCTAAATGGCTAAAAGCAAAACACATGGGATTTAACTAAAACAAATTAAAAAGATTGTGCTCAGTAAGTAGTATCACTTTTTCAAAAAAAAAAAAAGGTCAAGGTTTAAAGAAAGGTATAAGAAGAAGAATAGATTAAAGAGAAAGGAAAAGAAAAAGATGACAGATGTAGTGACATAAATAATCAAACAAAAGAAATACTAAGATAGTCTTGAGTCTGAGGCATGTAAAGTAAATTTTTTCTTCCGAATTTTAATATGAGGCAACAAAATTGTGAGAACTTTAAAACTCACCCAAATTTTGATTTTTAGTTTATTTGTTTCCCTTAATGTTTAGGTTTTAAACTCACTTTTTGTTTTTTGTAATTTATATGGATTTATGGGCGTTAAAGTTTTAAAATAAAAAATATAGTTGAATAAGTGTTTTATTCCTTATATAACTCTTTCTTTTAAATGATATTAATAATATCAAAAACAAAATATGGATTCTGATTTTGATTAGAAATCCTACCTTTTTTAAAAACTCATATATATAAGACTCTTGTTTTCTATTTTAGGATCATTGAAAAATTAATATATAGAACCCTGAAAAAAAAAGCTTTGAAAGGCAAGTGAGAGGAAAAAAGAAAAAAAAAATCTCATTCTTTTTAACAAGAACTTGTTTTCAAGCAAGAAGAAGAAAGATGTTTTCAAGGTGTGTTTCTTATCGCTTTATGTGTTTTGCTTTATCACTTATACGCTTAGAGGAATCAATATTAGGGTTTTGATTATGTAGTAACCCTACAAGCTTATTATAATGATTTCTAGATTCTTATCTTTTGATATATCAATATATTTAGTTCTGACCAGTGATTATTACGAAATTTATAGTTACTTTATCTACCATATTTTTGTGATTTTTGTTTTGAGATTTTGAACTAGACTACATAAGGGTTCCAAATAAATTTGTTTCATTTCAAAATAATAAGTGTTGTATTTTTTATGAATTTTTGAGTTTGAAACCATATTTCTGAAAATATCAGTTTTTGTAACTTGGTCTTAATTCGAAAATATTTTTCGCTGTGTTAAACTTGTTTAAAAATTGTAAAATTTGGTATAGATGTTTAAAAAAGGTCAAAAGGGTTTTGAAATTTATTTCAATATTTTTAGGATTTCATTAATGTAGTTATGAATTTTCAAAAATGGGTACTACAATCTATCCAGTATTAGACAGATTCCAGTAACCAAAAGTATAAATATTTTAAAAGTATTTATGTGAATGATTTCGATTTGAAAATCTCATTTTCAAACCTAATATGTGTTATTTATGTTTTAGTGAGGATTTCATGTCAATTTAATGTTTTTACAATTTTTAAAAATTCAAATGGCTAGTAGTGTTCGAGATTGTCTATTATCAGACAGCCATGAATACTACGAAATTTAAATATTTTAAGGTAGTTACTGATTTTATTAAATTCTGAAATTTTTTACGTCAATATATATGTTTATTTAAGATGTGTTAGCAAAGTTTTATAATTTTTCAATTTGTACGTAATAAATTACAAATCCTACATTAGATACTTCTTGGTTTTCAAAAACAACACTATTTAGTTCTAGTACTAGGATTTCAGTTTGTGAAGTGATATGTCGGACCTTATTCCAGTCCTAGTGATATGTCCTTCACGAGCCATGCAAACCAAGACGAGGACTTGGTCAGTAAAATGTTAGGTATTATCAATAAGTGGGTAGTTTAGGCCTTGTTAGTGGCCTTATCTCACAGCCACATTATGCAGAACATGTTGCATGATGTGTACCCATTTCCCATTATTTCCTTTTTTCTTGTTACGTAGTTTCTATTAGTAGTATAAGTTGTCAAGTTGTACAAACACTTTCAAAATGTTGGCCTATTTATAGTCACATTAGTTGATTGAGATTATTATGAATGAATGAATATTGCTTCAAATATCCTCCTCTCTTGATTATCTTCTCTATCTCTCTTGCTACTTTCCTATTCTCTCCTAAAATCTCTATGTATTTTCCTTAATTGGAAAAATCAATGACATTGGTATCAGAGCATTCGATCCATGGATGTCAAGTTCCGTAACGATGTTTACAAAACTTTGGCCCGACATGAATCTAGTCTCAACCAAATCCATAATACCCTCCAAACCATTTTGAATGAACTTCAATCTCTGCGTGTCTTCCACAAAGAGAGTTCATTTCTGAAAAACACCACCACCCATGCTCATAGCTAGAGGTGCCCACGGTTCGATTAAACTGTGGATACCAAACCGAAACCGACCACCCAAAACCGAAACCGAAATCATAACTGAAACCGCCGGTTACGAAACCGGTTCGGTTACGGTTAGGGGTGTCCCAAAACCGCCCAAAATTGGCAGTTTGGAGCGGTTTATATATTAAAAAAAAATCCAACCAATATAAAAGTGCCACGTGGACACAAAAATTGAAAAAAACAAAAACAAAAACCGAACGGAAACAGCCCAAAACTGAAACCGAAACCGTCCAAAATCGAAATCGAAATCGAAACCGAAACCAAACCGCCTAACCGGCGGTTCGAAACCGAAAACCAAACCGGTTTTATCGGTTTCGGTTACGGTTTGGGGTACTACGGAATCGAAACTGAACAGTGGCCACCATTACTCACAGCCACCATATCACTCCCACCACCACCCATACCTCTCCAACCGGAACCACCATTCCCAACCCCAATTTCGACCGAAACCATACCCAACACAATCTATCATTTCCCAAACTTTTTGAGGACGATCCCATTGGATGGATCTACAAGGTGGAACCAATTTTTGACTTCAAAAGTTTTGCTCCTCCTCAACAGGTCCAATTGGCATTCTTCCATTCAAAGGGAATTGTTTTCCAATGGCACAGGTTGTTAACCAAATTTAGAGACCCTCTCAGTTGAGACAAGTCCAACGGGTTGTATTTGGAACTTCCTGCCTACATATTCGGATTTTATCCTTGCGGACAAGGATAATTTGAGAGGGGTGGAATGATATGTCCTTCACGAACCATGCAAACCACGACATTGTGCTTAGAGGACTTGGTTAGTAAAATGTTAGTTGTTATCAATAAATGGGTAGTTTAGGCCTTGTTAGTGGCCTTATCTCACGGCCACATTATGCCGAACATGTTGCGTGATGTGTGTTGCATGATGTGTACCCATTTCCCATTATTTCCTATTTTCTTGTTATGTAGTTTCTGTTAGTAGTGTAGGTTGTCAAGTTGTACAAACTCTTTCGAAATGTTGCCTATTTATAGCCACATTAGTTGATTGAGATTATTATGAATGAATGAATATTGCTTCAAATATCCTCCTCTCTTGATTATCTTCTCTATCTCTCTTGCTACTTTCTTATTCTCTCCTAAAATCTCTATGTATTTTCCTTAATTGGAAAAATCCAAAACACCTAGATATGAATTAGAATTTTATATTCTTATAATTATGTGATTTTAGGTTAATGATTGTATTGTTAGCTTCGTGGTTGATTGCTTTTATGTGGTTTGCTAAGAGGTAAGTATGTTTTTGCATAATACGTAGTTGCATATATGTCTTTCATAGGAAACAAATTTATTTACCTTATTATTATGTTCTGAAATATTTTAATTTTTATATATATATATAATCATTTCCTACGTATGTAATCAATCTTTACTTAACATATTGTTACCCAATTCTTTTTAAATGAGTTTTGCCTTTACTTGAACTTTATGTTTAAAAGCTTATATATAAATTCGGCCCTTTTATGCCTTTGTAATGCAAATGTACTGTTATATATATATTTTTTGAAAGTAATGTTTTAGCTCAACTTCAGTAGTAAATGAAATGTGAAATGAAATGCTGATCACCGGTGATAATGTAAATGCAGCACGCAAGACAAATGAAATGTTATGATTTTGGTCTTGTACCAGTTTCTGAAATGTAAATGGCCGGGTCACCGGGGGTATTGGTGATACTACTTTACTTGAGCTTATTTTTATGAAATGTTATTAATCGTTATCGTATGCTAAAAATGTTATTTTTATAAGTTTTACTTGTATTTGAAAATGTTACTTTTGCAAGTCTAATTGTAACTGATTATTTGAAAATTTATGTACTCTCTAAATGTTATTACAAATTTCATAAATGTTTTCGATTACGTATTATGCAATACTTATTGAATTAACAGCTCACCCCTTGTCATTTAACATTTTGTAGACTAAGTATCTTAGAAGCTGACCGCTAGGGCGATAGATTTTCAGGATTTGGAAGTTATTGAGATTTAATGTAATGTTTTTCTTTGTTTTATTACTTAGAATTTGAGTTTAGGTGCTCGGTATTATTTTAATTTTCTTTAGAGTGTTTTGAACTTTATTATTGGATTTATTTGGAGATATATTTTAATTGAAAAATGGTTTATTTAGAGTTATTCAATGATTAGTGGTTTCTTTTGGGTGAAGTAATTAACGATTTATACTATAACATTCCGAATCAAAGTGTTTCATTACTCTTTGAATTTTGGGGTGTTACAATCATTCTTAACCTATTTGTCTCTTGAAACTCAATGAAAAAGCTATTAACTGCTCCGGTTCATTTTGCTAGACTATTTCTCTTTTCGCTTTGGCCAAAAATAATGAATCCCGTTGGAAAAAAAAAAAAAAAAAAACTAGCTCTACGAGAAAAAGGATTAAAACAAGATAGTATATAAAGAAGAAAGCGATCACATAGCTTTTTACAGAAAGAAAATTGCATATAATAAGTCCATATTTACTGAGAAAACAAATTTCCGTTTGTCTTGATGTATTCCTGCTTAAGAATACCTGCTTGTTGCTCCTTTTATTATGACTTACCTGGTTGTCCTGAACTGCTAACGATGATCATTTTACTGCTGTTTTTGGTGTCCTGGGAATGGTTGAGAAGTTAATGTGTGTATCATGCATATTGATGGCTTCTTGCTTAAGAATAACTTTCTATTGCTCCTTTGACAAAAGGGGATCTGCTTCTTTGAATTGTTCGGCCTTGTGTCTAGACAGATTAATTCAATGCATGGGAGAATCTTTTCGCTTCTCTTCTCTACCGGCTATTGTCGTTGAAGGGTTGTGCGGGTTTGTATATTCATGATTAGTGTTGATGCCTTGTTTCTCTCTCCGTTTTGGTATACCTGCTTGCTCAGGGCTGCTACTCTCTTTCTTGTATTCTGGCTTGTGAACAACTTTATTCTGTTGTTCCAATACATTTTCATATGTATTTTTTATATGATTGCTCTCTTTCTCCTTCCGTGGACCTGCTTGCTGCTCAGGGATGTTAAGGTCCAGCCCTGTGTCCCTATTGATTCCGTGGTTGTATTCTGGCTTTTGGAGAGCTTTCTGATGGTCTTCTAATATATCTTCTTTTCTATTTTTGATGCGATCGTTCCATGGACCTGCTTGCTCAACAGTGCAGCTCTTGGTAGGATCCAACCTTGTGGCTCCAAGACTTCCATTGTTGCCTTTTCCCTTGTTCTTGATAGGATCAGGCCTAGTACCTCCATGACTTGAATTGTTGTCTTCTTCATTGGGAACATTACTCCTTTGCTTTTCTTCTGAGGAATAACCCCCATTCTTCCTCTTTGTTACGTTTGTGGAGTTGGGACCCGTGTGCTTGCCTTTTTTCTTGATTTCTTCTTGTTTGTTGACCTGTCCAGGGCTGCTAAATTTATGGTTTTGAGGGCTTGGCTTCATGTTTCTGGGGATTCCATCGCTGTTTTCTTGATCATGAGTCCACACTTGCTTTCCTTTGAACTCCTGTAAAGCACCATTCTTTGTAGTCTCTACAGGATCATTTTCCGTATATTTATTAATTTTGGGGATGACTCGTTGATCCCTAGAAAATCCTGAGCTGTCATTAGGTTGCATATTATCTACCGTTCCCTGCCATTTGGGAGCATCTCTCCTTTCATCCAATTCAGGAACAAACCATGAATTTTGATTTCCCTGCCCTTTTTGTACTCTGCGAGCATCTCTCCTTTCATCCAGTTTTTTGTTTCCATTGCTGTATTCTTTCTGGTAAGTTGCCTTTCCTTGCTCTTCTTCTGGTTTTGGAGCATAACTGTTTTCATTTCGTTTGTTGCTTGGATCACTTGACTTTGATTTTGGTTTAAACCAAGAGCAACAACACTTGACTTGTTCAGAAGGTACTGGATCAGGAGGAGGCTGAGGCGGATATTTCCACCGATCCCGCCGAGCCATCTTCTCAGAAATTGTTTGTCTTAGTACAAGCACATGGAGAGCGTTGAGACTGGGTTAATGAATGAGGAAATCCAAGTTGTAGAGATCGAATCCCATAAATAAAAAATAAGAATTACTAAAAAGTTTAAATTAACGACACATAAACAAGTCTAAACCTTCATACCAAGCTTTACGTATAGAAATATCAAGGAATAGATTACTTAATTGTTAACTTTTTCCTATTAACTTTACACCCAGAATGGGCACAAGTGCACAACCACGTATTGCACGCTACTTCACTTCCTCAGAACTAAGGAATAAAGTGAATTCACCTCAAACCAGTGTTAACTGACAATACATATACACTGTATAAATGATAACACAATAATATGATTTATGAACATGACATCTTATTCTTAATGATTTTCCATTAAGTTGACAATTATTGATTTTGTACATTGTATATATAATATATTCCTTCTCTTACATCACACTAGTCATTTCTTAGAGCTCTTGAATCTATATAAATTTTTCTACTAGGACCGTCTTTATGATTTTTGTTCAGATCCGTAACCTAAACGGTTATTTTGTTTACCTAGACAATAGAGCCAGCTAAAATTAAAATCATAACTAGAACATAACTTTTTAAGTTTATGTTTATTGACTTTGAAAATGGATGATCTATCGTTTTTATTACAAATGAAGAGTTAAAAAATGGTATTCTTCGAGTTGTAAAAATTATTTATCTTCTACTTTAATAGGATTCTGTCAGCATCTTCTTCTGCAATCCTACCTTACTAAACTTTTCATATATGACTGCATGACACATCATTATATGCTCAAGTTTGCTTGATTACTTACATGTAGATAAACTGATACATTCTCTCTTTTACTTTAACATAGAAGTAATATTAAATATTAATAAGCTTCGAGAATAATTATCCATAGAACAGGAGTTTACTGCAGCACAAAGTTTTCTTTAGATTCTTAAGATGACTTTTCAATGTTTATATCCTTCCTGTTAGATTCTCAAAATGTTTAAGACCACTTATAGTACTGATCAATATGCACTTAACAGAATAACAATCCAGAAAGTTATAAAGCAGGCACAATATGGAAAGGAATAAAGTAGTACAAGTGTCATTTTTTAGTTAGCTACAATAATAGATAAAAAACCATTGCTTGCACCATCCATTGTGACATTGTACGCAAAGCAACAACAGATGCCCAATCAATGTTATACGTACACCGGTGATGCAGAGGGAATTCAACGCAAAACAGCAATCGATAGATAGAATGGATAACCGACTCAGATCCGTTGATTCGCACATGAATATCGGAAACGAACCCTACTATTAATCTGTTGATCCGCGCACGGATACCAGAATAATAGACTTCAAATTTGTTGACCCTCGCAAAGATACCAAATATGGATAGAAAAGAGATGCTCTCTCTCAAATTTTTATTAATCGTCAAAAACTGAAATCCCTGTTAGGGTATATCGTCTTTAAATAGGAAAATAAAATTCTAAAAGAAACTTAAAATAACTAGTAAAGCAAAAAAATTATCAATTTCCATATAAAAAGGATAATTGAGATAACAATGTATATTAAAAATACTATAATCCTAAAACATTAAAAACCTATCTAATAAGGAAATAAGATTTGATTTAATAAAATCAAATCATAAAATAATTAACTACCAAATTAGATACATAATAAATGAAAATAAAAAAATATCTATTAACTATAGAAATATTTTTGAAATCTAAAATCTTCAACAATATCTTCAGCAATATCTCCTGCATCATTTTCTCCATGTTGGAGAAAATTCGGCGTCGAATTTTGTTAGCTAAAATTTCATGGATATGTAGTGTCAAAACACAAGATCGTCGACAACGAACTACATATTTCCCAATCTTCGTCATCACGTCCATCCAATCACTCCAATAGATGGAAGTAAATTCATGAATCATCAAATCTTGCAACAAAAGGTAAACTGAGATAATGTTATGCTGAGGAACATTTGACTCGTAAAAATAATCTATTAAATATGAATTGCTCTAATAATGCATTTTCTCAAACACATCTTCATCAAAAATTGGCGGTTTATCAAAATCGATAAAAACCACTTCTGATACATATGTATCGTCGAAAAACACTAAATGATAGGAGTCTAATTGTGTTTGAGGTTTCATGGATTTTTTTTTTGTATGGGGAAATATGGAAGGTGAAGTGATAGCAATCAGGAAGGTAAATGGTTATGGTTTGTGGATCGACTAGCCTAGCACAACGGTAGACTCGGTGGCTCTGATACCAACTGATGCAGATTAGAATTTGGCACAAACGCCGATCGATAAAGATAGCGATAAATGAATCGAATCCGTTGATTCGCGCACGAATACCAGAAACGAACCCTACTATTTATCTGTTGATCCGCGCATGGATACCAGAAAAATATGATTCAAATTCGTTGACCATCGCAAATGTACCGAAAATGGATAGAAAAAAGATGCTCTCTCTCAAATTTTTATTAATCATTAAAAACTGAAATCCCTGTTAGGGTATATCGTCTTTAAATACGAAAATAAAAATGTAAAAGAAACCTAAAATAACTAGTAAAGCAAAAAAATTATCAATTTCCATATAAAAAGGATAATTGAGATAACAATGGAAATCTAAAATACTAGAATCCTAAAACATTAAAAACCTATCTAATAAAGAAATAAGATTTGATTTAATAAAATCAAATCATAAAATAATTAACTACCAAATTAGATACATAATAAATGAAAATAAAATAATATCTATTAACTATATAAAGATTTTTGAAATCTAAAATCTTCAAGAATATCTTCAACAATATCTCCTGCATCATTTTCTCCATGTTGGAGAAAATTCGGCCTCGAATTTTGTTAGCTAAAATTGCATGGATATGTAGTGTCGAAACATAAGATCGTCGACAACGAACTACATATTTCCCAATCTTCGTCATGACGTCCACCCAATCACTCCAATAGATGGAAGTAAATTCATGAATCATCAAATCTTGCAACAAAAGGTAAACTGAGATAATGTTATGCTGAGGAATATTTGACTCGTAAAAACAATCTATTAAATATGAATTGCTCTAATAATGCATTTTCTCAAACACATCTTCATCAAAAATTGGCGGTTTATCAAAATCGATAAAAACCACTTCTGATACATATGTATCGTCGAAAAACACTAAATGATAGGAGTCTAATTGTGTTTGAGGTTTCATGGATTTTTTTTTTGTATGGGGAAATATGGAAGGTGAAGTGATAGCAATCAGGAAGGTAAACGGTTATGGTTTGTGGATCGACTAGCCTAGCACAACGGTAGACTCGGTGGCTATGATACCAATTGATGCAGATTAGAATTTGGCACAAACGCCGATCGATAAAGATAGCGATAAATGAATCGAATCCGTTGATTCGCGCACGAATACCAGAAACGAACCCTACTATTAATCTGTTGATCCAAGCATGGAAACCAGAATATTATGATTCAAATTCGTTGACCATCGCAAATGTACCGAAAATGGATAGAAAAGAGATGCTCTCTCTCAAATTTTTATTAATCATTAAAAACTGAAATCCCTGTTAGGGTACATCATCTTTAAATAGGAAAATAAAATTCTAAAAGAAACCTAAAATAACTAGTAAAGCAAAAAAATTATCAATTTCCATATAAAAAGGATAATTGAGATAACAATGGAAATTAAAAATACTAGAATCCTAAAACATTAAAAACCTATCTAATAAGGAAATAAGATTTGATTTAATAAAATCAAATCATAAAATAATTAACCACCAAATTAGATACATAATAAATGGAAACAAAATAATATCTATTAACTATAGAAATATTTTTTAAATCTAAAATCTTCAAGAATATCTTCAACAATATCTCCTGCATCATTTTCTCCATGTTAGAGAAAATTCGGCCTCGAATTTTGTTAGCTAAAATTGCATGGATATGTAGTGTCAAAACACAAGATCGTCGACAACGAACTACATATTTCCCAATCTTTGTCATGACGTCCACCCAATCACTCCAATAGATGGAAGTAAATTCATGAATCATCAAATCTTGCAACAAAAGGTAAACTGAGATAATGTTATGCTGAGGAACATTTGACTCGTAAAAACAATCTATTAAATATGAATTGCTCTAATAATGCATTTTCTCAAACACATCTTCATCAAAAATTGGCGGTTTATCAAAATCGATAAAAACCACTTCTGATACATATGTATCGTCGAAAAACACTAAATGATAGGAGTCTAATTTTGTTTGAGGTTTCATGGATTTTTTTTTGTATGGGGAAATATGGAAGGTGAAGTGATAGCAATCAGGAAGGTAAATGGTTATGGTTTGTGGATCGACTAGCCTAGCACAACGGTAGACTCGGTGGCTCTGATACCAACTGATGCAGATTAGAATTTGGCACAAATGCCGATCGATAAAAATAGCGATAAATGAATCGAATCCGTTGATTCGCGCACGAATACCGGAAACGAACCCTACTATTAATCTGTTGATCCGTGCATGGTTACCAGAATAATATGATTCAAATTCGTTGACCATCGCAAATGTACCGAAAATGGGTAGAAAAAAGATGCTCTCTCTCAAATTTTTATTAATCATTAAAAGCTGAAATCTCTGTTAGGATACATCGTCTTTAAATAGGAAAATAAAATTCTAAAAGAAACCTAAAATAACTAGTAAAGCAAAAAAATTATCAATTTCCATATAAAAAGGATAATTGAGATAACAATGGAAATTAAAAATACTAGAATCCTAAAACATTAAAAACCTATCTAATAAGGAAATAAGATTTGATTTAATAAAATCAAATCATAAAATAATTAACCACCAAATTAGATACATAATAAATGGAAACAAAATAATATCTATTAACTATAGAAATATTTTTTAAATCTAAAATCTTCAAGAATATCTTCAACAATATCTCCTGCATCATTTTCTCCATGTTGGAGAAAATTCGGCCTCGAATTTTGTTAGCTAAAATTGCATGGATATGTAGTGTCCAAACACAAGATCGTTGACAACGAACTACATATTTCCCAATCTTCGTCATGACGTCCACCCAATCACTCCAATAGATGGAAGTAAATTCATGAATCATCAAATCTTGCAACAAAAGGTAAACTGAGATAATGTTATGCTGAGGAACATTTGACTCGTAAAAACAATCTATTAAATATGAATTGCTCTAATAATGCATTTTCTCAAACACATCTTCATCAAAAATTGGCGGTTTATCAAAATCGATAAAAACCACTTCTGATACATATGTATCGTAGAAAAACACTAAATGATAGGAGTCTAATTGTGTTTGAGGTTTCATGGATTTTTTTTTTTGTATGGGGAAATATGGAAGGTGAAGTGATAGCAATCAGGAAGGTAAATGGTTATGGTTCGTGGATCGAAGAGTCTAGCACAACGGTAGACTCGGTGGCTCTGATACCAAACGATGCACATTAAAAATTGGCACAAACGCCGATCGATAAAGATAGGGATAAATGAATCGAATCCGTTGATTCACGTACGAATACCGAAAACGAACCATACTATTAATCTGTTGATCCGCGCACGGATACCAGAATAATATGCTTCAAATTTTTTGACCCTCGCAAAGGTACCGAAAATGGATAGAAAAGAGATGCTCTCTCTCAGATTTTTATTAATCATTAAAAAATGAAATCCCTGTTAGGGTACATCGTCTTTAAATATGAATATAAAATTCTAAAAGAAACCTAAAATAACTAGTAAAGCAAAAAAATTATCAATTTCCATATAAAAAGGATAATTGAGATAACAATGGAAATTAAAAATACTAGAATCCTAAAACATTAAAAACCTATGTAATAAGGAAATAAGATTTGATTTAATAAAATCAAATCATAAAATAATTAACTACCAAATTAGATACATAATAAATGGAAATAAAATAATATCTATTAACTATAGAAATATTTTTGAAATCTAAAATCTTCAAGAATATCTTCAACAATATCTCCTGCATAAATTGGCTTGTTTAATATTATTAGTATTTCGTTAATTTTTTGTAAGTATGACAAGAGGTGATCTACTTAATATTTTTAAGAGTTACACGGAATTTTTTTCCTTATTTTTGTGGTGTGTAGAAGTTGATTTGCTTGCTTATGAAGGGGACTATACAGTTTAATACCAGTACAAGTATCTTTATGTTTGTAATAATTTAGTATCTATGGCATCAGTACAAGCCAAATAACTGCGCTGGTTCATTTTGTTAGACTATTTCTGTTTTCTTTTGGGCCCAAAATAAACTAGCTCCATTTACTGAGAAAACAAATTGATGTTTTCCTGCTTGAGAATATCTGCCTGTTGCTCCATTTATTGAATTAAGTCTTGATTGATGCTTCTTGGTAAAGAATATCAACCTTGTTATTGCTCCAATGAAAAAAGATGATCTGCTTAGCAATCTTTGTTTCTCTACGGATTAGTGCTGATGCCTTGTAGCCTTTCCTTTTTGGAACACCTGCTTGCTGTTACTCTCTTTCTTGCTGGTCTTGTAATAATATATCTTCATATCTATTTTTGATGGCTTGCTCAACAGTGCTGCTAATGGATCCAACCTTCCTTTGGTGCATCAATTTATGAACTACCAAATGAAGATGTAGTAATGAACAAAATATATAGTTTGAAAGGAATCAAGTAGAGAGTCGATTTGATTTATTGCATGAGGACAGATTTATGTATTAATTGATATCTTTTCTTGTATTGATTCTTGAATAGCCAAAACCAAGTGCATTACAGTTGCATGATGTTGATATTATTAGCCCATCATGATTCAGTTTGGAGGCCCAAACCAGTGACCCAGAAGAAGCCCAATGAAGCCCAAGTACTTCGATCCACAACTTGATTAAAAAATCTAATCCCACTTATGCAATACGGTGCCGTTTTGTGGTCTATTATCTGATTAGTAAAGCCAAGGTGATTATGTCACGATTTCATGCTGGTTTGGTGAAACTTGACTGGCTTGAGGAGATATTGAAGCTGACTCAGATGATGGGCCTATAAAAATGAAGCATTGAAGAGAAAAGAGATCAGAATCATTTTTAAGGTTTCTTCAAAATTCTCTCTTTGCTCTTACCACCAGAAAATCTCATTCTTTGTAATCAGCGAGTTCTTGAGTGAATCCTTGTAACTATTTGTGTGTGATTTACTTCTTGAGATTGATTAAAGAGATTGTATACTCTTTTGTAAGGGTTTGAGGGTTGTATCACGTGTATTTGTGATCTGTTAGAGTGGTTTAGGGTTTGTGATCCTTTAGTGGTAACAGATCTAGTTCTTAAGAGTTTTTCTGGGTTGTTGTGTATTGTTACTGGTTTGTAAAGACACTCATATAGTAGATGGGCTTATCTGTGATGCTCAACATGAATGTAGGCTTCTTCTAAGCCGAACCACGATAAATTTGGTTTTGTTCTTCTTTACTGCTTTTAATTCTTGATTTTATTTCTTCTTGGTTTGTTTCTGTTTCTGTAAGTAGTTGTGTATAGTCTTTGCTATTTTTTCTGTTGAGTTTCTTTGACAGGTTGGAGTTGGGATCTTGAGTCGGCCAAGATTCCCAACAGTGGTATCAGAGCATACAGACTGTACCAACGGCAAACGTAGGGAATACCTATCCTCCAGTAGCGGAGCCTTCAACGCCTAAAGACTCTTCTGGAGGTGAAGAAGAAGGAAGTACCAGTGAGGTAGGTAGCTATAAGGAGGAGGTATCAAATTCTAACTTTGGCAGTTTTAATAATTCTTTTATGTCAATAGAGTTTGAAATAGAAAATTTTAATGGTACTGGGGATTTCAGTATTTGGAGGAGAAAGGTGAAAGTCCTTCTCTCCTAACAGAAAATCCTCAAGGCCATCGAAGGCCCTAATAAATTGCCTAATAATTTGATTGATGAACAGAAAGATGACATGTTAGAAAGGGCCTTAGGAACCATTATATTGAATCTGTCTGACAACATTCTTAGGGAAGTTAATGACGAAACTACTGCCTGTAATGTTTGGAAAAAGCTAGAAAGCTTATATTTGACAAAATCTTTGACTAATAAAATCTATTTGAAAGAAAGATTATTTAGTTATAAGATGGATCCTAGTAAATCTCTAAGTCAGAATCTAGATGAATTTAAAAAGATGACTATAGAGTTAGCTAATGCTGGTGAGGATGAGAAGTTGAGTGATGAGAATGAGGCAATCGTACTCCTCAACTCACTTCCTAAATCCTTTAGAGATGTAAAGGCTGCTATTAAATATGGTAGTACTTCTCTTTCACTTGAGAGTGTGTTTCAGTTTTGAAATCTAAGGATTTAGAGCTGAAAATAGAGAAGAAGGATGGGGGTGAGAATCTGTTTGTCAGAGGTAGGACTCCTACTAGAAATAACAATAATAACAATAATAACAATTCAAGTCATAATAAAGGCAAAGGTAGGAGTAAAACCCCTAATAGTAATAGGTCTCAATCTAAAAACAGAAATAACTCTAGGAAATGATACTTCTATGGCAAAGAAGGTCATATCAAAAAATACTGTTATGAGTATAAGAAAAAGAACTTAGATAAGACCTCTAGTGATGGTGATGCTGCAGTTGCATCAAAATCCTATGAACCAAGTGAAGTACTCACTGTGAGTACAGATGACATCAAATCTGAGTGGATCTTGGATTCATGATGTTCCTTTCACATAAGTCCTATGAGGGACTGTTTCACAGAGTACAAAGAACTCAGAGGTAAAAAATGTGTTGATGGGAAACAATCAGAAATGTGAGGTAAAAGGGATAGGGTCTATTGCCATTAGGATGTATGATGGCATTGTAAGAATCTTCACTACTGTCAGATTTGTACCAAACCTAAAAAGAAACTTAATCTCTATAGGAGTCTTAGATGAGGAAGGGTATTCTTATAAGGCTGAGAAAAGAGTGCTTAGAGTTTCAAGAGGTTCTCTTGTCATCCTTAAATGTGACAAGAAGAATGGCCTTTATGTATTGAGAGGTGAGATAGTCACAAAAGATGTTGCAAATGTAGCATCTAAAGTAAGTGACAATTTTGTTTTGTGGCACTTGAGATTAGGCCACATAAATGAAAAAAGGCTTAGTAAACTAAGAAAATAGAATATGTTAGGAAG
Source organism: Dipteronia sinensis (assembly GCA_033220585.1). Classification (NCBI taxonomy): domain Eukaryota; kingdom Viridiplantae; phylum Streptophyta; class Magnoliopsida; order Sapindales; family Sapindaceae; genus Dipteronia; species Dipteronia sinensis. The sequence continues at coordinate 32,337,260 of CM065640.1, read as the reverse complement.
GATTTAGTGAACAAGCTTGAAATCTGTGAGAATTGTGTGCTGAGAAAGCAGCATAGGTTAAGTTTAACACTGCCCAACACACCACCAGACAGGTCATAGAGTATATACATGCTGACCTTTGGGGGCCTGCCAAGGTTCCAACACATGGTGGAAACTTGTACTTCTTATCCCTAAGGGTGCGTTTGGTACGAGGTACATGACAGGACAACGTGAGACAGTTTCCTCTTGTCCCACGTTTAGCACAACAATAGCATGGGACAGCACGGGACAAGGTGGGACAAAAGTTAGGAAAAACTGTCATAGACCATGGGACTACTTGTCCCATGGCATGGGACAAATGTCAAAAAGACCAATTTACCATTTATATGTTCAAAAAATTACAATCATGTCCAATGTATTATATATATATATATTATAATTACATATATAATATATATATTATTATATATAATATTATTTAATAATATATATAACCTATATATAATAATATTTAATATATCATATATATAAATATATACTATATTATTATATATCATAAATAGATACTATATTATTATATATAGGATATATATTTATAATATAATATATATTATTAATGTGTATATATATAATATATATATATATTAGAATATAATATATATATATATATATTAAAATATAATATATATATATATATTATTAATATATATATATATAATATACTAAAATATAATATATATATATATATCCTATATATATCCTATATATAATAATATTTAATATATCATATATATATTATAATCTTTAATATATTATAATATATATATATAATATATGATATATCAAACATTATTGTTATATATATATATATATATATATATATATATATATTAATACATAATATATATGATATATATATATATTATAAATATATATATTATAATAAATATATATATTATAATAAATAAATATATATATATATATATATTATATAAAATATATATGTAATATAAATATAAAAATATATATTATAATATATATATATAATATAATATATAATATTTTATTATTATATATAATAATATATAAAATATTTAATATTATTACCCCTACAATAATATATATATATATATTATTGTATATGTAATAATATGTAATATTATATATCTTATATATATATAATAATATTTAATATATCATATATATATATTATATTATTATAATATATATATATATATATTATATATAATATATTATTGTATATTAAATAATAAAGTATATAATAAATAATAATATGTATAATATTATAATATATATTATTATATATAAGGAGGGCACTTTGGTCATTTGAATCTTTTGTCCAGTCCTGTCCCAGTTATACCAAACGCATAACAGTACAGTCCACAGTTCTGTCCCAGGCATTCCAAACACAATACGGAACAACTGTCCAGTCATGTCCAGTCCAGTCCCACGTTGTCATGTCCTGTCCTGTCCCTGTACCAATAGATGACCATTCTAGGAAGGTCTGGATTTACTAGTTAAAATCCAAACATCAAGCTTTTAATAGTTTTAAGGATTGGAAAAAGTTAGTTGAAAATCAAACCTCCAAGAAAATTAAAACACTTAGAACTGATAATGGTCTAGAATTCTGTAAGGAATAGTTTAATAGATTCTGTAAAGATGAGGGTATTCAAAGGCATAGAACTCTGAGGTACACACCTCAATAGAATGGGGTAGCTGAAAGAATGAATATAACCATTCTTGATAAGGTTAGGTGTCTTCTAATTTGCTCAGGTTTAAGCCAAAAGTTTTGGGGAGAGGCTACTGCTATTGCAGCTTATCTAATTAATAGGTCACCTTCTACAGCTATAAACCTTAAAACCCCTAAAGAAGTGTGGACTGGTAGACCACCAAGTCTCAATCACTTGAAAGTTTTTGGGTGTGCAGCTTATGCACATCAATCTGTAGGTAAATTAGAACCTAGATCTCTTAGAGGAGTTTTCTTAGGTTATCTCTTAGGTGTTAAACGGTACAGAATATGGTTAAGGGATCAATAGGGTTTTTAGGTAGTGATAAGTAGAGATGTTGTGTTTGATGATCTTAGAATGCCTTGTAAGGACAAGGACTACCCTACTGAATCCTCACCTGATCCTTCAAAGGATGATAGGAATATGATTCAGGTGGAAGTTGGCAGCCCACAACATGGTCCAGTCCCTGTACAATCTGATTCTATTAATGAGGATATGGCTGCCCATTCTGATGGTTCTTATCAGGTGGAAGAGAGTCAGAATCAACCAGAGGTTAATGAGTCTCTAGCTGATTACGAGTTGATTAGGGATAGGGCTAGAAGGATAATTAAACCTAACAGTAAGTATGCCTATGCAGATGTTATCTCTTTTGCATTGTGCACTGGCCAAGACTTAGAAAGTGCTGAACCTATGACTTATCAAGAAGCCATGAACACTAGTGATAATCTGAAATGGCTGAATGCCATGAGAGAAGAGATGCAATCTCTTGAAAAGACTATAATCTGGTCACTTGTAAAGAAACCAGAGAAACAAAAGATAGTGGCTTGTAAATGGATCTACAAAATTAAAGAAGGCTTAGGACAAAATGATCCACCTAGATAGAAGGCTAGGTTAGTGGCTAAAGGATTTACTAAAAGGGAAGGGATAGATTACAATGAAATATTTTCCTCTGTAGTAAAATACAAAACCATTAGAATTATCCTTGCCTTAGTAAGCTACTATGACTTGTAGCTGGAACAATTAGATGTAAAAACAGTCTTTTTGCATGGTGAGTTAGATAAGACAATCTATATGTCTCAATCTGAAGGTTTTGAGTCCAAACTCAAACCTTCTCATTTCTTTCTTCTTAGAAAGTCTCTGTATGGGCTAAAACAAGCCCCTAGACAATGGTATAAGAGATTTGACAATTTTATTACTAGCTTAGGTTTTAATAAAAGTAAATATAATGCATGTTTTTATTTCACTAGTGAAAATATTCTTAACACTGTTTATTTACTCTTATATGTTGATGATATGTTAATTGCTAGTAAGAGTTTGTCTAGGATAAGAGAATCAAAGGAGAAGCTAAAAACAGAATTTGACATGAATGACTTAGGAAATGCAAAAAGAATCTTAGGAATATAAATCACTAGGACTAGAGAAGAGTCTAGGCTGTGCCTAAAACAGGTTAATTATCTGTTGAAGCTGGTTGATAGATTTGCAATGAAAAATTGCAAACCTGTTAATATTCATCTCTCTCCTAGCTTTGTATTATCTGCTGCTCTAACTCCTAGGTCCATTGAGAATAGCAGATTTATGGAGTCTATTCCTTACTCTAGTGCTGTAGGGTCTATTATGTACTTTATGATAAGGACTAGACCAGACCTAGCTAAAGCTATTAGTGTTCTGTCCAGGTACATGGCCAAACCTGGAAAAGGTCATTGGAATGCCATGAAGTGGCTACTAAGATACATCAGCTCTACTACTACAGTAGGATTAGTTTATGATTTTGCTAACAGTGAAATAGATCTAATAGGGTATGTAGATTCAGACTATGCAGGTGATAGAGATAAGAGAATGTCTAACTCATCTTATTTCTTCACCATAGCTGGCTGCTGTGTAAGTTGGAAGAGTCAATTGCAATCAGTTATGGCTCTCTATCCACAACTGAAGCTGAATATATTGTTGTTACTGAGGCAATAAAGGAAGCAATTTGGCTTCAAGACCTCTTAGATTAGATTAGGGTCTTTAGATGAAAGGCAGTCATTTATACTGACAACCATAGTGCCATGCACTTATGTAAGAACCCTATGTTCCATGAGAGAACCAAATATATAGAGATCAAGTACCATTTTATCAAAGACAAAGTCTCGAATGGTACTGTTCAGGTGGAAAAGATATCCACTGAGGATAATCCAGCTAATATGGGCACAAAGATTGTATCTTATAGCAAGTTGAAGCATTGCTTAAACTTGCTTAAGATAAGTGATTATGGTTGATTGTTTTATGTGTCTTGAGTAGGTATCACAGAGAAGAACTTATACTATATGAGTATTGATGGGCTAAGGTGGAAATTATTGATATTATTAACCCATCATGATTGAGTTTGGAGGCCCAAACCAGTGACCCAGTAGAAGCCCAATTAAGCCCAAGTACTTTGATCCACACCTTGATCACAAACCTGGTCCCACTTATGCAATACGGTGTCGTTTTGTGGTCTACTATCTGATTAGTAAAGATAAGGTGATGATGTCACGATTTCATGCTGATTTGGTGAAACCTGATTGGCTTGAGGAGATATTGAAGCTGACTCAGATGACAGGCCTATATAAATGAAGCGTTGAAGAGAGAAGAGATCAGAATCATTTTTAGGGTTTCTTCAAAATTCTCTCTTTGCTCTCACCACCAGAAAATCTCATTCTTTGTAATCAGCGAGTTCTTAAAGTGAATCCTTGTAACTATTTGTGTGTGATTTACTTCTTGAGATTGATTAAAGAGATTGTATACTTTTTTGTAAGGGTTTCAGGGTTGTATCACGTGTATTTATGATCTGTGAGAGTGGTTTACGGTTTGTGATCTTTTAGTGGTAACGGATCTAGTTCTTAAGAGTTTTTCTGGGTTATTTCTGGGTTGTTGTGTATTGTTACTGGTTCGTAAAGACACTCATATAGTAGAAGGGCTTCTCTGTGATGCTCAACGTGGATGTAGGCTTCTTCTAAGCCGAACCACGATAAATTTGGTGTTATTCTTCTTTACTGCTTTTAATTCTTTATTTTATTTCTCTTTGGTTTGTTTCTGTTTCTATAATCTGTTGTGTATAGTCTTTGCTAATTTTTCTGTTGAGTTTCTTTGACAGGTTGGAGTTGGGATCTTGAGTCGACCAAGATTCCCAACACATGAGATTTCTTTCTATTTGGAGCACAAACAAACGTTTCCTACAAAAAGGAATTGCATTTATTGAAAATCCTGCTTTGCATTTACACAATGATATTTTATTACATTGCATTCATGATTTACTGAAATATAAAAGAAATCTTGATCAAGTTTATCCTTTCAAAAACCATTGACATCTACATTCAGTCACTCGAATATTCACCAATGTCAAACTTTAGAGGATGACAGACATGGTCAGAATTTGTAGAATTCTGTTTAAAGGAATGAACAACAACAAAAAAAATGGAAACAAATACTTGATACTTGTCTTGTGTCTTGATTTCGTCTTCCCTTTGAACGAAAGTTGTGCTAGTCCAGGTCCACTAGCGGCAATGAGTTGATGTAAGATTTAGCTTTGAGCTTCTATCTTTATGGCTTTTGTGGCTGTCATCTTGTTTCTGAGTCCCTTTATGTTGCTCCTTTGTTGCCGGTTCAGTGCTGTTGTTGGTTTTATCCTCTGTAGAATTTGGTCCTGTATTTTTGTCATCTTTCCTGATGCTTTGTTGATTGACTCCCTTTTGTTGGTCATTTGTCAAGAGTTTCCCTGTAGCGTCCGGCTTTGTGTCTCGTTGGTTAGCATTGTTTTCTTGCTTATGAACAACACCCTGTCGCTGCTCTTCTGATGTTTGACCAGCTCTAGCTTGGGTTGTCTCAAAAGGGTTGCCGTGTTCTGTATATTTATCATCTTTGTTGACGCCTCCTGGTCCTGGCCTAACAATATCCTGACCAGTTTGTTCAGCACTGTTAAGTATTTGCTTTGCCTGTATTTCTTGCTTCAGGTCACACTTTTTCGGCTCTTCTGACAATCGCTGCAATCCTTCAGTTATCTTTAAAGGGTCCGGCTTCTTGTCTCCAAGGCCTCCGCTGTTGTTTTCTTGCTTGACAAAACCATGTTGTTTCTCTTTTGATAATATGTGACCTGCTTCAGGGCTGCTACTGGTTTTCACTACAGGGTCTCTGAGACCTCTGCTGCTGTTTTCTTGCTTGACTTTACCTGTTTTAGTTGGTGGGTCTGGCCTCTTGTCTATCAGGTTGGAATTCTCTGCATTCTGCCTAGTATTGTTGTTGGTATTTTCTTGTCTGGAAACTACATTAATCTGCTGATTATCAGTAACAGAATTGATATTGGCCCTCTTTGCAAGTCTTGGGTTTGTGTAAATCTTATCATTCTCTAGAGTTTTGGGCACACAACATACACCACAAGGGCATAAACATTGCAAGATGTGTAAGATGAGCCTTTCAAGAATCTTCTCACAGCAGAAAACACATCTGTGCTTACACTTGATTATGTATGTGCTAATTAAGAATTTTCCTTGAATAATATGTGTAATAAAACGGTGCATAGATAATGTAAAAAAGATGTTATGGGAACATTTTCTAGAAAGAATCGTCTTCAAAATTATCACAAACTGTGTATATATTAATTTATTTATTAATTTATTCCACACTGTAAAGAACCACTTAGAAGTATATATGCCAATGACTTTTAATATTGTAGTTGAATTTTCATCAAAAAGATTCATATAAACTAGTACTGTGGCAATTCTTTGCTCAATCACCAAAATAAGAACATCAATTTTGATAAAAGTAAATCACCAAAGTAGTCCAGTACTTTTAATATGGTACTGGTGTTTCAATTTCTATCAGAATCGTAATCCGAAAGGAATAAATAAAGTAGGCATGCATGCCAATGCAAACTATCAGAATATAGTCAACAAGCTTAGTAGAATTTGAGCTTTATACTGTATTATTGTTTGAGCTCTAACCTAAATTTTAGCTTTTTCTTCTAGCAGTTATCTAATATGGAACTAACCAGTTCAGTTTTATAGGGATATCTTCCCATGTCACGCAAAATTGATAGCTTTGTAAGTTTAAGATGATAGTAGGCATGATCAGATTTTAGAGCTTTCTTTGGAGGTAGTATAGGATTTAGACAAAACTGACCCATAAAAGCACCGAGTCCAAATAGTATCCAATGAAGAAAGCAATTTCAATGCTAAATTAAATAAAGAAGAAAGAACAAAAAAAGAAACATAGTAAGCAAATTCAATGCCATTGAGAAAGGCCTTCTCTCTGACCTTTGTTGTTGTCATCTTGTTGTTTCTGAGTTCCCTTTTGCTGATCTTGTGTTGTGTGTTCAAAGATGTTCATGGTTTTACCTGTAGAATTTGGTCCTACATTTCCTGTATTTTTATTATCTTTTCTTCTGTCTTCTTCCTTGACTCTGTTTTGTTGCCTTGTTTGGCTGCTCGTGCTAGTCCTTGAAGAGTCCGGTTTTGTGTCTCGTTGATATGCATCATTGTTCTCTTGCTTATTATCAACATCCTTTTGCTGCACTTCTGATACTTGACCACCTCTGCCATGAATTATCTTAGGAGGGACTTTAGGTTCGGCATATTGATCAACTTTGTTGATGCCTCCTTGTTCAGCAGTGTTGTTAAGGATTTTATTTGCTTGGCTTTGATTGTTGTTTATTTCTTTCTTGAAATCACCCTATTGTTGCTCATTTGACCCTTTAGCACTGCTGACAGTTATATGAGGCCTACCATCTCCATTACCTTGTTTGAGTGTAACCTCAGGGCTGATACTAGTTTTCGTTGGAGGGGGGTCCATGCTCTTGTCTCTGTGTCCTCCACTGCTGCTTTCATGCTTGTCAAAACCTTGTTGTGGTTCATTTGGAAACAATTGACCTGCATTAGGGTTGCTAGCTGCAGGGACCGTCCTCTCATCTCCAATGCCTTCATTGCTGTTTTTTTGCTTGACAACACCATGATGATGTTCTTCATTCGACACCACGTTAACTGCTTTAGGGCTGCTATTTGTTGTCGCTGGAGGCAGTGGATGGTTGGAGTTGTCCGCATTCTGTCCACTATTTTTGGTTGTGTTATCTTTTCCAGAAACTTTATTTTCTTGAGGGGGCTCGGGAGGATGTTTTAAAACAACAAGGACATAAACTTGCAAGCATTATGTAGAGATGATGAGCCTCACAAGTATCTTCAGGCAACACAGGCACATCTTTACTTAATCAACACTAAATTTGTGCTGATTATTATTAAAATTACAAAATGACTGCCTATATTTAAATAATGTATTGCTCCAGGAATATTTTCCGCAAAGAATTATGTTCCAAGTAATGTAGGAATCAATGCATTTCTGAGTTCTGAAGCTAGTTATTCCAGATTCGGTATGCCTAGCAAAAAAGAAAGCCACTTATTACAAGTATATATGCTGATGCATATTTAAAACAGTTGTGTAGTTGATTATATTAATCAAAAAGTTGAATACAAAATACTCTTGCAAATGCTTGATCCCCACGATAACAATCCCTCTAATCAATCACTAAGATGATTGTGATTGAGTTTGAGTATGCCCTTGTGCTCCTCTTCTAATGCTGCTCTTAGAATTTGGTCATGTATTTGTACCATCTTTTCCGATATGCCTTCTGCTTGTCCAAGCTTGCTCAAATATTGCTCAATGCTAATCCTTGAAAAACAATCTGGTCTCTGTGACATATCTTAAAGAATCTCAAACTCTCATATCATACTAAATAATCTCATGCAAAACAAAGAACAAAAGAGAACAAGAAAAAGGCTAACAAGAAAACTAAGGTTTGTTATTATTGCAAAATGCTAAATATAGGGTTACATTATGAATCCTAAATTACAGTAACAATAACTAAGAAAGAGAGCTTATATAGGCAACACAATAAAAGACTAATCTAACTCCTAATAGGAGTACTAATCCTAATATAACTAGAAATAGAAAAAAAACCATAACTAGGAAATATTACTAAAAATATAATCCTAACAAAACTAGGAAATATAACATAATTCTAACACCCCCTCTCAAACTCGCGATGCGGCTGCAAGAAGCATCGAGAGTTTGCCAACCGAAAACTAAAAACGCAGAATCCCTCGACTTGGTAAACGAATCTGCAAACTGCACAGAAGAAGAAATAAAGGACCATGCCGAATGTGATGCTGCATAGAAGGAGAAATAAAGGGAAAGAAATAGTGACGAGAAGAAACTATGCAAATGAAGCAAAACGTGTGAAACCTTGTGAAACCATGCAAATTGAGTCTCCCAAATCGTGCAAATTGAGTCTCCAAAACCATGCGAATTGTTCTAAAACCTTGCGAAACCATGCGAATTGTTCTAAAACCTTGCGAAACCATGCGAAATCGTGCAAATTAAGTCCCTAAAACCATGCAAATTGTTCCAAAACTATTCATATCGTGCAAACAGTGTGAAACCGTGCAAACCATTCAAATTGTGACAGACCCTACGAAATTATGCAAATCGTGCCAAACACTGCGAATTGTGGCAAATCTTGCCAAACCCTGTGAATTGTGCCAGACCTTGTAAAATCTTGCAACTCGAACTCGTGCGTGCAAATCTTGCAAAACTACGAAACCGTGTGAATCGCGCCAACTGTGTGAATCATGCCAAACCCTGCTAATCAAATCGTTCTCACTTACCCATTCAAATTGTGCGAAACCACCTACCAATTTCTCATCCACCTAGTGCTCAAGTGATTTGGAACTATGATTCATACCCTTCTTCACGGGCAGTGTGCTCACTCGGCAGCACCTGCACCCGTGACATCCATGAGCATAGTCTCATATCACCAACCATTACGAAGACTAGAAATTACTAATCAAAAAACAAGGGAGAGAGAAAAGCCAAATACTAACCAGAAAAGAAGGAGAGAGGAAGCCAAATACCAACAGGAAACAAAGGAGAGAGAAAGCCAAAACGAACAAAAAACAAAGGAGAGAGAGCCAAATACCAACTAGGAACAAAGGAGAGAGAAATCCAATACCAATCAAAATATCAAGCAGAAGAAAAACAATATGCAAACAAGACTCATCAAAACAGTACGGACACTCGCCGGGCACGTAGCACGCTTCCCCTACAATCCCAAGTCAACTCACCGCGAAGTATGAAACTAGGCTCTGATAAACACATGAATGCAACTTTTTTTTATGAAACCTGGCTCTTGCATACACACACGAATGTAACTTTTTTTTATGAAATCAGGCTCTGATACCATGTTAAAGAATCTCAAACTCTGACACCATACTAAATAATCTCATGCAAAACAAAGAACGAAAGAGAACAAGAAAAGGCTAACAAGAAAACTAAGTGTTGACGACGATTTTTGGATTGTATGAATTCAATCACACGTCACACAAAACACATAGAGTTTGCAATCGTTAATCAAATCAAGAAGAAATAAAAAATATCATGCAAGCAAGATTTTGAGTGGAAAACCCAAGAGGGAAAAAACCACGGTTGCCAGTGACGGCGAGAAGGAAAAATCACTATATAATTATGATTACACGCACAATTTTACTTGCTCTCTTGAGTCCTTAATGATTCGCTAGCCTTGTTGGGTACTTTTTGGGACTATTTATACATGTATAGAACCCCCAAATCTTGATATACAAGTAAGAAAAGGTAGTAGTGTTTAATTAGGACTGATTACTTGTAGAAGTTGTCTTTATCTTCTTTCTTGTTTTACGCCTTCCACGAAATGAGTGAATGAGACTTATTTTGACTCTGATATCTATAAGGAAGTTTGTTTCCTTATCAGAGTTTACTTCGTGATATCTTATTTGAGGAGGATTCTTCTTTACGTGTTTAAGTCGTAATTGTGTTATCAATACGTCAAGCATCTGATCGTATTTAGACATTGTCCATATGTCGCATAGCCGACCGTCTTCCAAACCTGATCAGATCTTTTTTACCCCCGATCAAGGATCTTTACCCGATCAATTAATTATACCCGATCATTTAGGTTTCCCCCGATCGTTATTCTAATAACTCGATCAACCTAATTACTTTGCTCGGGAATTCCCAACCCGACAATCTAAGTAATTCTAATAAGTACTGTTGGGTTATTTTCTGATCATGTTAGATTGGTTCAATTTGGTTGACATTTGTTGACACGTGACACGTCACTAGTTATCCCTGTGTAACACGATGTTTACTCTGATGGTCATCTCTCCAAAATATACCAATAACAATACCCTCTTAAACATTCAAACTGAGCATTTGGCTAAACAACAACCATTCGCTCGGTGAGATATGTTTAATTTCGGGAGCTTTTTGTCGCGAAGCTCTTAAATGCATAATAATGATGGACAACTAACGTTTAATTTCAGCCACAAACGGCTGATTTAGATCGATGATTTGACGCAACTAACATCGACGTTTTAAATTTCAAACGGCGCATGATCTTCGGGATTCGAGCATAAACCACCACTCTCGCATGTCGTCATAATCGCCTATAAATACTTTCGAACTCTTTCGTTTTCCCTCTCACGCATTTGTTTCTTTTAATATACGCAACTCTTCATCTTCTGTGTTATTGTCCTTCATCAGCGATCTTCTCAAAGTTCTTCGTTTCAATTGAATCTTCATCGCCGCCAGAGTTCTTATCTCACTTTCTTCAATCATCAGGTATGGATCCTGCTACTCGTCATCGTTACGTTGAGTTATTGATCCACTATATTGCAATAGGTGATAAGGAGAATATTTCTAGGATTGAATCCATTTTAGGGGGATTTTTTCAAGAATTTTCTTCTTGTCCAGTACATCATGTTCCCCTTAACGTTGATTATTCTGTGGCTCTTCCTGAATTTCAACCTTCTTATTTTGAATCGAACATTTCTAATCTGGTTGCTTCTTCTCTCAATAGTTACCCAGATATGTCGAAGACAATCGGATCCGGTCGGGCAAACAGGCCAAGTTCTAGGGATTCTTCTGCAGTTGACTTGAAGATTCCCTCTCAGTTATTGAAGATGGGGGATATTCCTAGGGTGCATTGAGCTTTTCTTCTGAAATTCTCGACAGAGTATCCTTGCACCTTTGATTCGGAGATAAACGCGGTGGACGAACCAGAGGTAACAAAATATAGCGAAAGGTTCGATCTCTCCCGATCAGCTGAACTTTTCTTGAGTGACCAGCGCACAATCTGGAATTCTCATCGGGGTGCAGTGGATATCTATGGGACAATGCTCATATCTAGGGTCACATTACCCCTTCAACCTTTCATTGCCTAATTCCTGGCCGACGCTGGGATTGCTCCTGCCCAGCTCTCACCAAACTCATATCGAGTCTTTATAAGTTTATGGCATTTGTGGAAGAAGATCGGTGCCAAGTACCCCCCGACCCCACAGGAAATTCAAAACTTCCACACATTGGGTCGGTCAGACAATGGAGGTACCTTTTACCTTCAGGATAGTTCGATCAACCATTGGATTCCTGAAGGGTATGATCTACGTCCCTCACCTCCATCCAGTAAAGACCACAAGGGCTTCATTTGGGGCTTTCCTTCTTCTAATAAATATTGGAAGAACAGCTGGTTCTTCGTTCGAGGAGAATGGGGTGAAACCGTCGTTGCTGATCCCCTGCTAGCACTGGCCAGGAATCATGTTCCTAGGCACTTCTATAGTCCCGAACTGTGGAACAAGACCCCTGCCATGCTTATAGAAGAACAAGCAAAAAATGTTATCAAGGCTGCTCTAACAACGTGGGAGGCCAGAGGTCGGCGTGGGCTATTTGCTGAAAAGGCTCTTCAAGACCTTGGATTGTTTCCTCTGATTTCGAATCGACGCAAACACTATAAGTCCCGTTAATTCAATTGTTCAGATTTTTTCTTTTCTCTTTTTTTTACCGACATTTTTCCTTTCTTCAATTGTTAGTGCACGAGATAGATATCGTAGCCGGGGACCAAGTCGAGAAGATTAAAAATCTTGACAAGGTCAGTCGTACAGAAGCTGCTGCCCAGCTGGCTCAGGGTATTGCTCCTCCTCAACAGACCATGGTCGAACATATTTACTAGTCTGACCCCAATACATCTTCAGATTTCTTGCTCGGGAGAGAGAGAGAGAGAGGCAATCTTCTGATTGGGGTGAGCAAAATAGATCTCCCAAAGGCTCAAAAAGGAAATTTACTAAGGAAACAGCTGGTCAACGCCTGACCAAATCTTCTAGGAAATCTCCATTCAGCAAGGTGACTAAGATTGCTGCTGACTCTTCCGCCCCCTGAAGCTGTTCGTGGAAAGAGGAAACTCGAATCAGCGTCGAAACCAGGAGTTCATCAGACTGGAGTCAAAGCGGTCACCATTGAAAAGGATGATGAAGATCAGGATACGCTGACTGATCTTATCCGCAGGGAGCACCGATCAAAAAAAGGAAATGATCATGCTTCAGCTTCTTCTGTCCTCCTGCCATCTGATCGATCTGGGTCGGACGGTCAGGTCGGTACCCTGGCTATCAGGCAAACCGCCTCCCAACAAGTTCAACCACCAAGACCGTCTTTTCAAACTGCTCATCCAATCAGCCAGGTTCCTTCTGATCTCCCGGTTCATCGTACTGGTAAGGCCCCTATTCAATTTTTCATCAAGCATTAGATAGTCTTTACCGACTCGGATTCTGACGAAAGGCAGGCCAGTCCTGAAAAAGTATCAGCTGATCGGCTTGCTCCTGAAGAAAACTTATCTGATCATGAGGCGGAACATATTGACAAAAGATCTTTTCGATTGGGTCGCCCATCTAGGCCCTTGCCCAATATTATTCTTGCTCCTGTCATAATCGGTATTGAAGCAGGCCCGTCGGGAACCGCTGATCAGGAGCAAGTTCAAGAGCGAATTATTTCTGCACCTCTGGCGGCCACTCCTGAAGCCATTCCATTTTCACATTCTGAACTGATGGATCAACCACCCCTGCCCCCGGGATGACAATACCTCCTAGTATGGCTGGAGCTTCTGGCTCGGGGGATATATTACCCTACCCCCTAGACATACTGAAGTCTATGTCTGCTCGGAAGGGTTATGTTGGCACGGGCTACTAGACTGACTTCTGAAATGTTAGTGATGTGGAAAGAGTCCACTTACTATAATAACGGCGTTTATGTTTGCATTTTTCAATCTCTTGCACATTCTTTACACTTCGAGTCTATATATAAACTTACCCTATTTTCCTTCCCTTTTTTCAAGGCCGTCGAGGAGATGACTAGGGCCATGATGGTTCAGAAGAAACAGAACGCTGAAATTTCTAAGCTGAAGAAAGAGATTGAGAAGAGAAATAAAGCGGTTAGTTCTGCCTCAGCAAGTGAATCAAAGCTGAAAACATCATTTGAAGAGAAACTGAAGCATCGTGATGCAACTGAGGCGGCCTTGAAGAGGTCTATTGCTGCTCCTGAAACTAAAGCTAACAATGCCACGACCAGCCTAACAGAGCTTGCAGTGAGGAATACCGAACTTGAGACGAATCTGGCCAAGGCCGACCAGTGGTGCGCAGAGTTGGAAACTAAGCTGTCTCTAGCTGAAAAAGCCGCTGCTAGTCAAGAGGCAGAAACTAGCACCGCCAAGGAAACTCTAGCTGCTTCCCAACAATCCATGCTCGAGGCTCAGCAAGGATCTGAGGAGGCCAAGCTCTGCTGTGAGAGGTTGATCGACGACCTGAAGCAACAAAAGGTTAGCATGGAGGTGCTATCACAGGAAGCCAGGTTAACCCTTGAAATCCAGAGCGTCGATCGGTACAAGAGATCTCCAGCATTCGAGGCTGTTATGCTGAGGGAACTAAAATGAGGGCTAGCTACTGGTCGAATGTTCTTTGGGGGTAAGGAAAGGTCTACAGGAGAGGCTCGCCGTAAATGGGACCGAACGATTGAAAAGCACAAGGCTGAGTCTCTCCGTGCGATAAAGAACCCGAGGATGAGATGGAAGGCTTATTGTAAATCTATTAGGAAAGAACCTCATAACATGCATCTGGAGCTTCTCTCCAAATCTTCTCTGGTGACCTTTCATACGGTCAAGAAAGGTGGTGCAGTATACAGGGGTATCGATACTGGACCTTTACCTGAGACTGATTACTCTCTTTTCATGGCTGAAGATCCTGAAGATGACATCTGCTGGCCTGCTTTGGAGATCTGGCCAAGGGCTATGAAGAAGAAAGTAATCCTCCTGGAACCTCCGGTCCCGGTGGCCCTTCAAGCACTCCTGGAACCTGATCTCTCCTTTACCTTAATTTTTTTTATCACACCATATACCTTGTAATTAATTTTTTTTGTAACACTGCATAAACGATTCGTTCCTCTTTTAATGATACAAATCTTTGATTTACTCATGTGGTCTTCTTTACTTTTCTCGACCATCTTTATCGATCGATTGTGATTGGTCCGATTGGTCATTTTTCAATTGATCGAATTTAATTGATCATTGACTAGACCAACTGTCTTAACTAATCGAACTCGGTTCAATTTATTATCAATCAGGTTTAATTCGTTCAATAACCTTTTTAACTGCTTGTTATCGACTCGGTCGATCCTCTTTTTGACTGGTTGAATCCTGCCCGGCCAATTTAGCTATTAGCTTTTGATGAGCCCAATCGGTTATCTAATCAATTGACCGGCTCTGATTTGGTTTGTAGTTGCTTTGTATATTCGTTCAAGTAGTATTCTTTTAATGGACCATTTGCATGGTATCTAATTTATAGACTCTTGTCTTTTATCTGGCACCTAAGTTACTTGGACGTCTCCCGGCAGTCTGTTGCTCAATATTCGTTGCAATGAGGGTTTTCTTATCTCACTAACTTAGCTTATATCGTCCAACTTTCTGGTTGATCTATATTCAAGCGTGAGATTTTTGAGTACCTCATCCAACTTTTGGCGCATCCCATCATGTATCTGATCACCTGAAGGCGCTCTAACAATGCTTTTAATGCACCCAGTTAGTTTTAGTAAAAGTGCGTTGTTTTTGCAACATACGCTTTTGGCCCTATCACTGGGCCCCTAGAGAACCCGTTCGGGGTTTTTGAGACTTGTTTTGTAAAGAAAAGTAATGTTAGAACACTTTTTCCTGAACTATGTTTCCCTCTAGGGGTTTTTATTGATATCTTAAATCAAAACTATAAAAAGCAACCAAATAATTAGAGAACAAAAATAAATATGTAACTACGCTAATTTTAACAGAAAAGAGAAATCCCTTAAGGGTAAAATATCTTCAAATACAGAGCGTTGCACGGTCTGGGCAACTCTCCTCCTTCTGGTCGGACAAGACGATATGCTCTGTGCACAACTAGCCCGACCACTTGATAAGGTCCTTCTCACTTGTCCGCTAGTGACTCAGCCGCTTTATCCTTTGTATTTGGGGATACCTTTCTAATAACCAGATCTCCAAGTTAGAACTTCCTTTCTCGGACATGCGAGTTGTAGTATCTTACGATTCTTTGTTGGTAGGCCGCATTCCGTACCCTTTCCATATCTTTTTTTTCTTCCAACTCATCTAGATTCTGTTCTAAGGTCTCTACATTGGTGTCATGCTGATATAGCTGGACTCTTGGGGAATTATATGCTACCTCGACCGGGATAACAGCCTCGATTCCGAATGCTAAAGAATAAGGTGTTTCTCTTGTCGAAGTTCCTTGAGTTGTTCGGTATGCCCAGAGTACTTCATGTAACTTATCCGCCTAGTTTCCTTTTTTGCCTTCGAGCTTGGCTTTCAAGGTGTGCTTGATAATCTTGTTGACTGCTTCAGTTTGACCATTGGTCTGAGGATGAGCTGGAGTAGCATAATAATTTTTTATGTTGTATTTTTGGCACATCCCCCTAAAATTATCGCTATCGAATTGAGTCTCATTGTCGGTGATGATCGTGTTTAGGATCCCGAATTGATAGATGATAATTTTTTCTTTATGAAGTTGGTGGTGTTATCTTCGGTGATATGTACCAATGCTTCCTCTTCCGCCCATTTTATGAAATAGTCAACTGCCACATTTAGTTATTGTAGGCATAGGGCCGATCAGGTCCAGTCCCCACATTGCAAACGGCTAGGGTGAAGTCATATTCTTCAAGTTTTCAGGTGGCTGTTTGATGTCATTTGCGATTCTTTGACAGGTACCACATTTTTCTGCCACCGTCTTTGCGTCTTTAAATAGAGTCGGCCAATAAACTCCCTGCCTGAGGGTTTTATGAGCCAAACATTTTCCTCCAGTATGGTTCCCACATATACCTCCGTGTATACTAGCTAGAATCTTATCTCCCTCATCCTGACTGACACATCTCTGTAGGGCTTTGGAAAACCCCCTTCTGTAGAGTTCTCATTATAATATTAAATAACAGGTTGCCCTGTACCTAATGTGCTTTGCTTCGGTTGCATCTTCTAGGAACGTACCGTCTTGTAGGTATCGCTTGATCGGGGTTATCCATGTGACTTGCTCTACTTCTGTTGTCTCTACTCCCAGCTTCTCTCCTTCTCCAATGCTGGGTTTTTCGAGATGAGTCACTGGGATAATCTAAGACCAGATTCCAGTGGTTGCCGATGCTAGTCTTGATAATGCATCAGCTTTTTCATTCTTTTCTCTCGGGATCTGAGTGATTCTATAATCCTTGAATCTCCCAATAAGTACCTTAGCTATCTCTAAATATGCCACCATATTAGAGTCTTTTTCCTGGTATTCATCCAAGACCTGGTTGACTACGACCTGGGAATCGCTGAATATTTCTACTTCGTCTGCCCCCAATGTCGTGCAGACCCTGAGTTCTGCCAACAGCGCCACATATTCAACCATGTTGTTGATAGCCTTGAAGTCAAATTGCAAGGCACATTCTACCTGATCACCTTCGGGGGTCAACACCACTATGCCCTCCCCACTGGAATACGCATTTGACGACCCATCAACATGTAGTTTCCAGTTGAAAACCTTTCTTTCATTTTCTTTCAGCATCTTGATTACCTCCCTGTCAGGTTCAGTGAATTCAACGATTAGGTCTGCCACTGCCTGACCCTTTATTGTCGTTCTTTATAAGTAGGTGATATCGAACTCGCTCAATTCAACCGCCCATTTTGTCTTTCTTCCTGACACTTCTGGCTTGGATAGAATTTGCTTTAACGGACAATCTGTGTATACCTTAATTTTTTGGGCTTGGAAGTAGGGTCTTAGCTTTTTGGCAGCTGTCACTAATGCTAATGCCATCTATTCGGCCGATGAGTATCTTGTTTTTGCTGGCAACAGAGCCTTGCTGGTGTAGTACACTGGTTTCTGCACTCATTCTTCCATTCTTACTAATACCGAGCCAGTAGCTACAACTGTGACCGACAGGTATAGGCACAATGTTTCTCCCATTCGAGGCTTTGATAAGATGGGAGCCTTACCTAGGTACTCTTTGATCTTGTTGAATGCTTGTTCACATTCTTCATTCCATTCATCTGTCGAGTGACTTGCTGATGAATCGGTTTAATGAAGCCAGGCAGCCCGTCAACCTTTGAATATTTTTCAAGGTAACCAGTGATATCATCTAGGGCTCTTATTTTTTAAGGATTCGCCTCGATTCCTCTCTGATGCACTTGGAACCCAAGGAACTTTCCCGATGGTACCCCAAAGACACACTTGTTTGGGTTCAGCTTCATCCCATATCTTCTTAGCACTTTGAATGTTTCCTCCAGATCGGTTGCATGCCTAGCTGCAGTGATGCTCTTTATTAACATGTCGTATATATAGACTTCCATGTTTCTGCCAATCTGTCGAGCAAACATCTTGTTCACCGGTCTTTGGTAGGTTGCCCCGGTATTTTTGAGACCAAAAAGCATCATTTTATAGCAGTAGAGCCCTTGATCTGTCACAAAAGCGGTTTTTTCCTCATCCGGGCCTAACATCCTGATCTGGTTATAGCTTGAATATGCATCCATGAAGCTCAGCAACTCATGCCCAGCAGTCGCATCGACCAACTGATCTATCCGGGGCAGAGGAAAGCTATCCTTTGGGCATGCTTTGTTCAAATCTGTGAAATCTACGCACATTCTCCATTATCCGTTTTTCTTTTTCACAAGTATCACATTTGCCACCTAGTAGGGGTATTGGACTTCCTTGACTGATCCTGCTGCCAGTAATTTACTGACCTCTTCTTTAATCGTTTGACTATGTTTCGGGTTGAACCGACGCCTCTTCTGAATTACCGGCTTGTGCTCTGGATCTACAGTCAGAGTGTGGGAGATTATTTTAGTGTCGATTCTTGGCATATCTTCGTGCTTCCATGCGAACACATCTTTATATTCCTTTAGTAAGTCGATTAATAGATTCTGTACCTGCTCGGTCAGATGGGCTCCTAATTTTACTGTTTGGCCAGGTTTTCCTCCGTCTATTACTACTTCGATGGTTGGTTCCCCCTCTAGGCCTTTTCCATCTTCTGGACACGACTTCCTTGGGTCTAATTCGAATTGAGTTGGTTTTTCCGCTTCTCCTTCAACGGGATCTATCTGCATAACATCTGGCTTTGCCTTGTCTCTACAAACCTCTAAATTGGCCTTTCTTGCCCATTCTTGGGAGCCTTTCAGTATTCCAACCCCAGCCTTGGTATGGAATTTGACGGACAAGGCGTAAGTTGCCATAACTGCCTTCGTTTTGTTCAAAAACAGTCTGCCTAGCAAGGCGTTGTAGGGCCAATTCTCGGTGTCCACCACTACGAAATCGAGCTATACTGTCTTCTAACATGGAAAATTTCCTACCTTGATCGGGAGTTTGACCGTTCGCACAGATCTTACTTCTCCTCCTCCAAATCGTTTGAGCGGGACTGCCAGTTGCTATAAATCCTTCCTATGAAGTCCTAACTGATCGAACACCCTTGCACTTAGGATATCTGCTGAGCTTCCATTGTCGATCAGTATTCTTCTTACCTTACGGTGTCCGATACGAACTGTCACAATGGTTGCGTCATTTGGCTTGACTTCTAATTCGTAAGCGTCAGCTTTGAGGAAAGTGATCGGATCCCACCCTTGTTTGAGTTTTTTCTGATCGGGACCTATAAAATTTACTTCCATGTTTCTCTGGCCATCTATCGCTTCACGAACTTCTGACATTCTTTCCCTGCTACTTCTTCCCATTTATGGGCCACAAAAAATGGTGTTGATAGCTTCGGCATCTGAATTTCCCTTTGGACTACCCTTTCTGTCTTGGTCGGGTTTTGTGGGATTGTTTTGCCGATCATCATCTTCTTTGAGAACTACATCTTTTAGGTACCCTTCTCTGACTAACTTTTCAATGTAGTCTCTCAACTGGTAGCACTTAGAGGTTTCATGACCATTTTCCCGATGGAAACTGTAGTACTTTGAGGTGTCTCTTTGAGCAAAACTGGATTGCTTTGGAGGCTTCTTTTATAAATTCTTATCCTTGATTACATTCAGGACTTCCTCTTGTTTCTAAGTCAGGGGGTGTAATTTGTGTACTGCCTTTTATAGGTCTTGTTATTCTTTTGATCTTCTTCCTTGCGGCCTTCTTTATCTTTCCCGGAATTATTATTTTGGTCTCCTTTAAGGTTCCCCTTTGAATCATTATCTTTGGGCTTTTGACTCTCACTTGGTCGGCCGCCATGTATGTACTCTCATCCATGGGCCATTTGATCCTCTTCAGCCATCGCATATCCTCCCGCATCGTCAACCAGATTAGCATAGGTGATTGGTCCCCTTTGTCTTAAACTGTGCGATAACTGACTGTGCTACAAGCTGTTAACAAATGTAGCCACAACCACATCATCATTAGGATCATGTACCTCCGAGACTTCTTGCAAAAACTGGGCGAGATAGTTTTTCAATTTCTCGTCCTTTCTTTGTTTTAGGGTTGACAGGACGGATATCGACTTTCTATGCTGGATATTTCCCATGAACTGCCTGGTGAAGCATGTATCAACTCCTCGAAATTCCCGATCGACCCGCTTACAAGGCCACCGAACCATTTAGACCTCTGATCCCCTAATGTATGGGGGTACATCCTGCATAAGAGCGCGTCATCATAATCATATTATGCCATCGCACTCTGATATCTCCTGACATGCTCCTAGGGGTCGGTGTTGGCCTTGAATTGTTCTACATGCGGCATCCTGAACTTTTCTGAAAAACGGGCCTGTCTTATGGATGTGGTAAATGGACTTCCAAAATTTTCTATCTGCAAATTTCCTCATCCTTGCCTTTGTTCTAGCGCTTATATCCTTCTTAGTAGAACTCCACGCTCTTCTTCTGGCTCACCATGCTCATCAAACTTCTGACGAATGATGATACCATAGGGGTCTCTATATGTAATTTGGGTATCTCGAACATTGTATCTGGGAGCGGGGGTTATCTCTCTACGTCTCCTTGTGGGCTCATCCTTGTCCGTTGAAAGCGACCAAGACCTTCTCATGTGTCCGTCATATCTATCACCTCGGTCATAACTCACTTCCCGTTCTTGACCTCATGTGGCGTTATCATGCGGACTGCGCCCCCTCCTTCTCTAGTTGGTCTGGTCTGGTCCGCATTCCCTCTATGATCTTGATAACCACGCCGGCTATCATTCTTTTGGGGCCGATCCCTCTTTTCATAGGGATTCGTCTTATTTTTACCAGTTTTCTGTGGGGCGTCTGGAGTCGGAATTACTATCTCAGATTGTACTTTGGGATCCCGTGCCACTACGGGTGTGTGTAACTGGAATGGCGAGGTTAAATTTATGGTGGCAGTTATGTTGACTCCCGGTCTAGCAGCGTCCTCGATGACTCTCCGTAGGGACTCTTGAACCTTGTAAGTTCCTCAAATTTTGATTGGCTTATTTTGTTGACAAACCACATTGGGGATTATTCTTTGTAAGGGTAATTTAGGCCTCGTGAGTGTGATCAAGCTTCAAGGATATCATCTCTCTCAAAGAGCACTTCAAAGGTATCTCACTAGTTTAACTTTCTTTGAAGAGATCTAGTTGCACACACTCACTTGCATGCATTATTGTTCTTATCTTCATGTTATTGAATGATGTATTGTATGCCTCTTTTCACACTCCACACTTGCACATTTTGCACTTCTCTTAGTGTGTTGAGTTTGCCTAGAAAAGAGAATTTCTTCTCTTAGCGCGGCCTAGACCGCTTGGCAAGACATGCTTGCACCGCGGCATACAGAGCGGTATACCTCAGCAGGGTCATGCTCCCTGTACCGCTTCCTGTGCACTTGCACGCAAAGCGACCCAAGTCGCGGTGTTGTCCAGTAAGCCTTTGTTGCCCATACCGCGGCATGTGCACCTGCATGCACAGCGCCCTGCACCGCGTTGTTGTCCAGACAGTGCACTGCTGTGTGTACCGCGGTCTGGACACTTGCCTGCGACGCGGTCCATCTAGCGGTATTGACGGGTTTTTGTGCCCTAAGTTCAAAACGACGCTGTTTCAACTAGGGCTCCCTTATATATGCTCTATCTTCTTCCTTGCTCGTTTTTATGAGTTCAAGAAGCCATTATTGAGAGGCCAAGCTTCCCTTAGAGAGAGAAACTCCCAAGAACTCATCTTTACTCAACCAAACACAAATCCATGTGCATTTAACCTCTTCAAGCATTATCTCATCATGGATTCTTCTTGCTTTCATTGACTAGGTAACTTGAACATGCCCTAAATCTCTTTGTATTTATTTATGTTCTTGCTTGCCTAGGGTTAGCTCTTTTATGTGACTTTATTGCATATCTTTTATGTTTATTGGCATTTATAACATGATTGAGTTGTTGTGTGTTGGTTGAGAGCCTTGTTAATTAATAGCTAGCATTTAGGACGATTTTACCCTTCTAGCTAAATCTTCATGCATTTGCATTTAGATATTGATATCTAGGATTTACACTTATTGACATCTTTAAATCCTTAGATAAGAATTTATTGTTGCCTAGCATTAATTGCATACTTGAATATCTTTTACATATTCACTTAGGTTGTTTAACCTCTTCATTGATTGTTAAGCTTTGTGATTAAGTGAGTTAGTGCACAAGCTTGTGGTCAAGAATCACTATTAAAGGCCCGTTGGGTAGAGTGAAAGGGTTAGTGACCAAGTAGGTGTGACTTGAGGTCAACCTAGGTTGTAAACTTTCGTTCAAATAGTGGATTTGAGGACCGTTTGTGGCTAGGAGGATAGCCTGTGAGTTTTGCCCAGTTGGAGGGTGTCTCACGTAAATCAATCCTTGTGTTTTTATTGTTTTCCGCATATTTATATTGGATTGATTGATTGTTAATATGGAGTAGGATTATTAAAATTGATTAAGTCGAAAAGTTGGTAATAAATCAACTAAAACCTATTGACCCCCCCCCCCCCTTCTAGGTTGTATTAGACACACTTTGTGTATTTTCAAACCTGTTGGAATGCATCTGGGCAGATTCCTGGGAGAATGTTTGTGGAGGTTATCGCGGCTTGACCAATCGAAATTGGAGTCACTGAAAGTAAGTTTCCTCCAGCGATACTGGTGTTCACTAGATCAGAATTGTTGATATCGCGCGGGGTACCGGTATCACGCGGGGATCGACTTCCATCCCTATTGTCTGCCATATCGCTGTTCACAAGTTCTTCGAGGTTAACTTAGCAAAAGTTAGTTCCAGAACCCCCTCCTTCTAGTGCCAACTGTTGACGGCAATTTTTGGATTGTATGAATTCAATCACACGTCACACAAAACACATAGAGTTTGCAATCGTATAATCAAATCAAGAAGAAATAAAAAATATCATGCAAGCAAGATTTTACGTGGAAAACCCAGAGAGGGAAAAAAACCACGGTTTCCAGTGACGGCGAGAAGGAAAAATCACTATATAATTATGATTACACACACAATCTTACTTGCTCTCTTGAGTCCTTAATGATTCGCTAGCCCTGTTGGGTATTTTTTGGGTCTATTTATACATGTATAGAACCCCCAAATCTTGATATACAAGTAAGAAAAGGTAGTAGTGTTTAATTAGGACTGATTACTTGTTGAAGTCGTCTTTATCTTCTTTCCTGTTTTACGCCTTCCACGAATTGAGTGAATGAGACTTATTTTGACTCTAATATCTATAGGGAAGTTTGTTTCCTTATCAGAGTTTACTTCGTGATATCTTATTAGAGGAGGATTCTTCTATACGTGTTTAAGTCGTAATTGTGTTATCAATACGCCAAGCTTCTGATCGTATTTAGACATTGTCCACGTGTCGCATAGCCGACCGTCTTCCAAACCCGATCAGATCTCTTTTACCCCCGATCAAGTAATTATACCCGATCATTCAGGTTTCCCCCGATCGTTGTTCTAATAACCCGATCAACCTAATTACTTTGGTCGGGAATTCCCAACCTGACCATCTAAGTAATTCTAATAAGTAAGTACTGTAGGGTTATTTTTCGATCATTTTAGATTGGTTCAATTTGGTTGACATTTGTTGACACGTGGCACGTCACTAGTTGTCCCCATGTAACACGATGTTTACGCTGACATATCATCTCTCCAAAATATACCAATAACACTAAGGTCTGTTATTATTGCATAATGCTGAATATAGGGTTACATTATGATTCCTAAGTTACAGTAACAATAACTAAGAAAGAGTGCTTATACATACAACACAATAAAAGACTAATCTAACTCCTAATAGGAGTACTAATCCTAATATAACTAGAAACAGGAAAAATACCATAACTAGGAAATATTACTAAAAATATAATCCTAACAAAACTAGGAAATATAACATAATTCTAACAATCTCATACCCATTGTGCTTAGCGTATTAGATGGGATGTTTTATTGGCTAATTTTCCCCAATACATAAACCATATACTTGGAGATGTACTAATTTTATTAGATTCTGCAATCCAGCATGCCAGCAAAGAAGACAGAAAATTCCAAGTTTTGCTTGATTACTTGTGCGTAAACTGATACATTCTCTCTTTTACTTTTCCATAGAAATAAATATTAATATGATTCTAGAAAATATTAGCCATAGAATAGGAGTACACTGCAGTACAAAGTTTTCTTAAGATGAATTTCAATTTTTTATATCCTTCCTGTAAGATTCTAAAAATCAACAAGACCACTTGTAACAATCCAAAAAGTTTCAAAGAAGAAATTAATATGGAAAGGAATAAAGTAGTGCAAGTGTCGTTTTTTAGTTAGCTACAATATTAGGATAAGGAACCATTGCTTGCACCATCCATTGTGACGTCGGAGCAGTGACCAAGGCATTGTATGGAACAGATGCAAAATCAGAGCTATACGTACGGTGGACAAATGTATAATACAGTATGTAATATCGCTAACAAAATCTAGGTCTGTCATACGTTTTCTTTTTGAAACATTTTGTCATACATTATCATAGAAAATAAATAATGCTCCTTGAACAGTTATGAAAAGGACGGTTGAGATGAAACTCAATTTTCTATCTGTAAGATTCTCCAATCCATTAAACAGAAATTTAATTAAAAAAGGCGAACAAAATTAAAGCAAATGCTCATTATCAGAATATATAGTTTGAAAGGAATCAAGTAGAGAGTCAGTTTGATTTATCGCATGGAGGATGATTTATGTATTAATTGCTACAGTAACTTTTCTTGTATTGATTCTTGAATAGCCAAAACCAAGTGCATTACAGTTGAATCAGATTTCTTTCTATTTGGAGCACAAACAACAAACAATTCCTACAAAGATTTTCTTTACAATTAAGGCTTTGTGTCTTGTTGGTTTGCATTGCTTTCTTGCTTATCAACACCATTTCGCTGGTCTTCTAATGCTTGACCGGCTCTGGCTTGGGTTATCTCAAAAGGGTTGCTGGGTTCTATATATTTATCATCCCTGACAAATCGATTGGGCTCAAAACCAGGAACGACAGCTTAGACATGACCACAGTTCGGTTCGAACCGTAACCGTGGTAAAAAACCGGAACCGGAACCTTGGCTTCCAGTTCCAGAACCGGAACCAGAACCGTAGGTTTAAGATTCCGGTTCGGTTCCTTAAAAAAAATAAACGGGACTGGAACCGGCGGTTCAGTTCCGGTTTTGGAACCGCCGGTTCCAGCCCATTTTTTAATTTTTTAATTTTTTTTGTTTTTGTTTTTGTTTTCTCATTTTTTTTCCTATAAATACCCCGCTCCCATTCATTTCTCGGCACCAATTCTCTCTCAATTCTCTCCCAATTCTCTCTAATACTCTTCAATTATCTCTCAACTATCAATTATTCAATTATTTATATTTATTTTATTTCAATTTAGTTTTTTAGTTTTTTAAAATTTTTATTTTATTTTAATTTCGGCTTATCTAATAAACTTCATTTACAAATTACAATTTCACATCATTACATATTTACATGTCTATTAATTTTTTTTAGTTAGTAGATAAAAAAAAAAGAACCGAACCGTCCGGAACCGGTGCTAGGCGGTTCCAGTTCCGATTCCACGTCCCTCTGGAACCGGAACCGACAGTTCAGAACAGGAACCGGACCGCGGTCATGACTATGTCAGGTGGACCATAGGGATCAAAACGAGCACCTGGGGGAACACCCCTGCATCAATAAAAGTCCATAATAAATTAGATTTCAAAAACAACAGTTTTCCTTTGTTTTTTAGGATTCTTTATTTACTCAAGCTAGTCATCCAGGGAAACCAGGCACAGGCAATCTATCATTTCTTCCACCAAACAAAGGATGACCAGGTCCTGCATCCACGTGATAAAAATTAGTGACTCCCAAAAGGTTATAATGAAATTATTTGAAAAGAAAATAAGACGGGTCATACGAACATACAAGCATGCCCCCATCACTGCCAAAGTCACCCCTGAAAAGTAAAATCACAAAATATGATCAGAATAAAATGGAAATATTAAGCTTGTAACAGTTTAGGTTTGTTAAGTACCTTACCTTGGATACATTCCAACAGGAGGTCCAGGAAACATATCACTAAAACCACCGGTAAAAACAGGAGGAAGCACAACACTAGAAAAGCAAGCCAGAACATATAAAGTTAGCTTTGGGAGCAAAGTATGTGGAGTAGGAAAGTGAAATAACCAAAAAATAATAAAAATAAAGGATGAGTGAAAATACACTATGAGTGATAAAACTAACCTAGAGGGGGGTGAATAGGTTTTAGATTAATTAAATGCCATCTTTTCAATTAATCAAAATTAAACAACACAACCCCTAATCTCTATCACAATCAATCATTGCCATAATAAAAGTGCAGAATAAACAAAAAGACACAATGATATGATTTACGTGAGAAACCCTCCAACTGGGTAAAAACTCACGGGCCTAATCGCCAATCGAACCCTCAAATCCACTATTTGCAGAAACGATTACAACCTAGGTTGACCACATCACACCTAATCGGTTACTAATCCGTCTTTACTACCCGCAAGCCTTTAATAGTGATTTTAGGCTCTTACTTGTATACTACTCAAGACAAATATAAAACTTAACTCTTAAATGAAGAGATATGAAACCTAAAGTGAATATGATGATATTCTAAATGTACAAAATGCAAGGTCAACACATTTAATGCTTATCTAGTCATGTATGAATGTTTCAAACAATCCTAGATATCATGTTGCTATATGACACACATATAACCTAGCTATATGAAATCAAAGCATTCCTAGATGCAATAGCTATCACAATACAACAACCCAAACATCAACAAAAAATCTCTATTTATAATGAAGAATTATAATCTAGATGTATAAGAGACATAAAAGAGATTTCTTGTTAAGCAAGAACACAAGGATAGATGAGAGTGGTGTTCTACTTACCAAGTAAGCTATGTTGATGAAGACCCATGCTTAGAAACATCCTAGATGAAGCTAGATGATGATAGAACCATGAATGAATGATGGGTGATTGGGTTTTGAACAATAAAAAAGGTTTCTTGCAACCTTTTCTTGCAAGACACTCTTGAGCTCTAAAAGGAATGAAAGAGAATGAATTCTGAAGCTCTAAAGAGGCAAGGAAGAGGAAAGGGCATATATATATCAAGCCCTAGACGAAATGACACCGTTTTGAAAACAGCAACAAAAACCCGTCATTACCGCTATGCATACCGTGGCTCGGTCAAGTTGTCCAGACCGCGGTACGCGTAGCAGTGTGCCTACTGGACAACAACGATGTTTGGACCGCTGTGCGTGCAGTGCACAGGGCTGGGTCAAGGCATCAGGGGCCTACTGAAGTTTACCGTGTCACAGACCGCTGGGTGTAAGTGTGTACAAGACGCGGTCCAGGCAGCATGAGCCGACTGATGATTACCGCTCTATATGCCGCGGTGCAAGCAGTGCTTGCCAAGCGGTCTAGGCCGCGGTACAAGAAGAAACCCTATTTTCTAGGTAAACTCAACACACAAAGATATGTGCAAAATGTGCAAGTGTGGAGTATGATAGGTGACATACAATACATCATCCAATAGTATGTAAACAAGAATCTAATGCATGCAAGTGAGTGGGTGCAGCTATATCCCTTCAAGTAAAAGTAGAGTCAAGTAATCTACCTTTCTTGAAGCACTTGGAGTCAATTTGAAGATCTTCAAATCCTAATCTACCCTTTTACAATGATTAACCCCAAATGTGATTTTGTCAACGAAATAAGCCAATTATAAAGTGAGGCACTTACAATCTCCCTCTTTGGCTATTTCGTGACAAAACCACCACTCACAAAGCAACCTCACAAAAACAACAAATTGGTCAACAAAAGTTTCTTCATTACAATAAAGTCTATAGTCTAAGTCTTGAACATCTTCAAGTCAATCCAAAGCTTGTAGAACCATCCAATCTACACACAATCAACAAAACAAACAAGGATACCTTCCAAGATCAAGTTTGTGTGAGGTGCTTTCAATAACCATAACCAACTACAAACAACATCAATTGCAATAGCCTTAACAAAATACAATCAAATAATGTAATCATGCTATGCAATGCAATACTCCCTCTACATGATAGCCCTTAACTCCCTATAAACAAGATACTGCTATCCACTAAAGCTCACAACTCTTCTCCTCTTTTTTGTCATGAGATAGGCAAAGGGAGTCCCCCTCAATGGGTAAGCGTTTGGTAAGGAGAGCTCATAGCACAAAACATATGCAAGTTCATATAAGCAACTTTATGCAACTCAATTAAGTAGGAGAGAATCAAGGAGTTTTATTTGATGAAAATGTGTGACACGATGCTTTGCAGGCAAGACATGTTGCATTCAAGTTCAAAAACAATGGTATTTGGCAAAGCAAACAACAAAGGTTTCCAAAAGAATTCAAATTAATTTTCACCCTTTGTCGATATAGATTGTTTACAAGAAAGTCAGTTTAAAGAGCAACTATATCAAACTTTATAAGCGAAACAAGACATGAGCGACTTTTTGCACCCTATTTGATTTTTCCGGGTAAGATACCTGTATGATAGTAGCCTTGTTCAACTAATAAAGAGAGAGAGAAGACTAAATTTGGATGAGACATCCTTATTTGTTGAATAGACTCAAGGTCCTTAATTAGTTTAGTCTTCTCAGTTGCTTATGCATACAGTTTTGCATTCATGTTAAAGCAATAAAAAATACGTCTTCATGCACATCAACTGAAAGCATGTCATTAATAAAGAAAACATCATGTCATGGAGATCAATTATAGGTCATTCAAATTGTACTTCCAAAGTAAATCTCCTAGTCCAAAAATGCATGTTTGAACATAAATATAACATGGATTGCAAGAAAAGCAATTTTCACACTTATTAAGAAAATAACATAATCATATGCACAACCGATCATCTCAAGCAATTAATGAAGGAGCATAAAATATATCAATGTAGCACAATGCACTTTCATGCCAATTTGCTCTCTTTGCTTGAGCTCCCCATATGGGGTCAAGACATACCATTTCAAGCCAAATAATAAATCCCAATAGACTTACTAAGGTTGCCAAACCTAATGATGTCTAAGGGCTTTGTAAATAAGTCCGCTAGTTGGTCATTAGTTCCCACATGCTCCAATGCAATAGTTTTGCTCTCAACTAGCTCTCTAATGAAATGATGTCTAATGTCAATGTTCTTTGTCCTAGAATGTTGAACTGGATTCTTAGAAATGTTTTTGGCACTCATGTTGTCACAAAACAAAGTGAGAGTGCCTTGCTCTAAGCCATAGTCGGCTAGCATTTGCTTCATCCATAACAATTGGGTACAAGCACTACCGGCGGCTATGTATTCCGCCTCGGCCGTGGATAGGGAAATTGAGTTTTGCTTCTTGCAAAACCAAGACACCAAGTTGTTGCCTAGAAAGAAACAACCACCCGATGTACTTTTCCTATCATCACAATTCCCCGCCCAATCGGCATCACTAAATCCAACAAGATTTGGATTAGTGTCAAAGGAGTACCATATCCCATGATTGGAGGTGCCATTCACAAATCGAATGATCCTCTTCACCGCAACAAGGTGAGACTCTTTGGGATTAGCTTGGTACCTAGCACAAACACCCACACTAAAGGAGATATCGGGCCTACTTGCGGTCAAGTATAGCAAACTACCTATCATGCCACGATACAATCTTTGATCAACACTTTTACCACTAGCATCCTTGCTTAGCTTCAAAGTGGTACTCATGGGTGTGTCACAATGTTTGGCATTGTCAAGACCAAACTTTTTCACTAGGCTTTTGGCATACTTAGCTTGGGATATGAAAATCCCATCATGCATTTGCTTAATTTGCAAGCCTAGGAAGTAGTTTAGTACACAACCATGCTCATTTCAAATTCAAGAGACATGACATCAACAAATTGTCTCACTTTTGACTCATTGGTGGAACCAAATACAATATCATTAACATAAATTTGAGCTATGAATAGCTCATCTTTGTTGCACTTGATGAACAAAGTCTTGTCAACACTACCTCTTGAGTAGCCATTGTCAACAAGATAAAGAGTGAGGCGCTCATACCAAGCCCTCGGTGCTTGTTTCAACCCATAAAGTGCTTTTTTGAGGCGATAGACATGATTGGGGTGGTGTGGATCCACAAACCCCTTGGGTTGTTCAACAAACACTTCCTTAGGTAAGAAGCCATTTAGGAAGGCACTCTTAACATCCATTTGATGTAGTTTGAACTTATACACACAAGAAATGGACAAGAGGAGCCTTATAGACTTAAGACGGGCAATGGGAGCAAAAGTCTCCTCAAAGTCAATACCCTCAATTTGAGAGTATCCTTGTGCCACAAGCCTAGCCTTGTTGCGCACAATGTTGCCATCCTCATCCGACTTGTTCCTATACACCCATTTGGTGCCTATGACATTAGTGTCCTTGGGTCTAGGAACTAGAATCCAAACCTCATTTCTTTGAAATTGATTTAGCTCTTCTTGCATGGCAAGAACCCAAAACTCATCCTTCAAGGCTTCATCAACCTTTTTTGGTTCAACTTGAGAGGTGTAACAAGTATAGCTAATTTGATTAGCTATTTGACACCTAGTCCTAACACCCTCATTCACATCTCCAAGAATGTCATTCTTGTTGTGGAGATGTCTAACCCATGGAGCGGGTTCTTTAGAGTCCAAAAGATGATCTCTATCAAGAGGTTGATCATCCTCTTCACTATGATTAGACTTCACATCACTAGATTTCTCAAGACACTCCTTCAAAGGAAAGTCACCATTCTCACAAACATCCTTCTCATGGTCAACATTTTTGGGCCTACAATCATCAATGACAACATTTGATGATTCCATGACACTTCGAGTTTTTAGATTGAAAACTCTATAGGCCTTGCTATTGAGTGCATATCCAATGAAAATACCCTCATCACTCTTGGCATCAAACTTGCCAAGTTGATCACGGTCATTAAGAATATAGCACTTACTTCCAAAGATATGGAAATAGCTAACATTGGGTTTTCTTCCCTTCCATAACTCATAGGATGTTTGTTTGGTCTCGGGTCTAAGGAAAACTCTATTCCCTATATAACAAGCCGTATTAACGGCTTCGGCCCATAAATTCCAAGGAACCTTGTTGCTAAGCAACATCACCCGAGCCATCTCTTGTAAAACCCTATTCTTCCTTTCCACAACTCTATTTTGTTGGGGAGTTCTAGGAGCTGAGAATTCATAGAAAATACCTAGACCATTACAGAAACTCTCAAAGCTACTATTCTCAAATTCTTTCCCATGATCACTTCTAATTCTCTTAATGCTCCTAATGTGAGAATTTTTCTCATTTTGAATTTTGACACATAGCATTTTGAATTTCTCAAAAGCCTCGGACTTCTCTCCAAGGAAGTAAGTCCATGTGAACTTAGAAAAGTCATCAACCACTACAAGGATATACCTTTTACCACCTAGACTCTCGGTTTGCATGGGACCCATGAGGTCTATATGAAGGAGTTCCAATGGCTCCTTGGTACACAGGAATTTTCCTTTCTTGTGCACACTTTTAGTTTGCTTCCCTTATTGACAAGGTCCACAAACTCCCTCAAACCTCTTTCCAAGCTCGGGAAGGCCTCTCACAACATTCAACCTCTCAAGGACTTTCAAGTCACCATAATTCATGTGGCCAAATCTTTGATTCCACAACTCAACTTGCTCACAACTAGACAAGTTACAAGAGATGTTACTAGACTCAAGACAATAACAATTGTCACTCGATCTCTTGCCTTTTAGAAGCACTTGCCCATTTTCCTTAAGAATAGAGCAATCAACTTTGCCAAGCATAACCGAAAGCCCTTCATCACTTAAATGTGATATACTAATGAGATTGGCTTGCAAGCCATCTACATATAGAGCATTGAGCAAGGAGGGCAAACCGGGAATAGATATATTACCTTTCCCTATGACCTTTTTCCGTGAACCATCACCAAAGGTGACAAATCCACCATCCTCTATCACAAGAGTCTCAAAGAAACTCTTGTTTCCGGTCATATGTCTAGAACACCCACTGTCAAGGTACCAAGTGTTGGAGGCCTTGGCTTTCAAAGCCACTTGAGCTACATAGCAAAAATATTCATTTTTTCTCGTCCATCTAGGAGCAACATTATCAATCCTAGGAGCCTTTGGTTCATTTGCTCTAAGTTCCCTAGGTGCATGCTTTTTGGCTCTTCTAAGCATATTTTTCTCAATCATGTTTTCAAATCTACACAATTTGATATACTTAAAGCAATTAGGCCTTATATGGCCTTCAATACCACAATAATGAAAATTAGGAGTAAAGTAGGAATTCATACCATAGCCTTGTGCAACCATTTAAGGTTTCCTTCTCCTTTGAGTAGTCCTTTGATGTTGAACAAACTCTCTCATTTGTGGTTGAGCCAAAGTAGCATGTCTTCCTTGTTGATTATACATGATCCTTGATCGTGGAGGAGGGATCCTTTCATGTGGAGGTCTTGATTGAAATGCTCTAACTTGTTGTGGTTAAGCCCTTGTTGGAATCCTGGCTTGAGCATGTTATGAGGATTCTCCAATTTCAATCCTTCTTGTGACTTGTTGTGGGACTTTGACTTCTTCAACTTCTTGATTCTTGACAAAAGTAGTCTTTTTCAAAGATGTAGTACTCACATCTTCCTCATATCCCAAACCCCTCTTATCACTAGGGCTCTTTCCAATTGATAGCATCTTGTCAAGCTTCTCGGTTCCGGAAGTCATCTTGGCAATTACTCATTTTGCCTCTTCAGGCTCCTTCATTAAGCATTCTTCACTTTTCTTAACCACAACAAGTTCCAACTTCAAGCTCTCTTCCCTTTCTCTTGTTCTTTTCACTTCTTCACTTAAGTGAATCATCTTGGAGGTCACTTCAAAGTTCTTCCTTTTCAACTCTTGAATCTCTTTTTTTTCTTAGCTCTAGAACTTTTGAAGTATTCCATGAAGTCTTCATAGTCCATCTCCTTATCAAATTCATGTTTGGACTCGGATGAAGTACTCCCATTACTTGAGTTATCTTCTTCTTCTTCTAGTTTGTCATTTTCCTCTTCTTGGTCACTCATAACTTCCTTGCTATTGTGAGATGATGAGAAGGCAATAAAGTTTGCAACTTGGTCTTCATAATCCGAAGACTTTTCTTCCTCCTCTAAGTCTTCACTATCACTCCAAGTAGCCGCCATCGCCTTTCCTTTCTTCTTCTTCTTTAA
The DNA here is from genome assembly GCA_033220585.1 of Dipteronia sinensis. Lineage (NCBI taxonomy): Eukaryota > Viridiplantae > Streptophyta > Magnoliopsida > Sapindales > Sapindaceae > Dipteronia > Dipteronia sinensis. The sequence goes on along the minus strand of CM065640.1, from coordinate 32,303,484 downwards.
GTTGGCACATTCGGGGGCAATGTGACCATACCCACTACACTCATAGCATTGAATACTCTTCTTGGAGTCATTCTCTTCACTTTTCTCCACCTTTTTAAAAGGAGTCTTCTTCTTCACAAATTTTCCCTTAGAGCACATCCCCTTCTTCTCAAACTTCATGAATTGCTTGAACCTCTTCACCATAAGAGCCATTTCTTCATCCGAATCTTCTTCCTCTCTTCCTTTCTTGGGGGTCTTCAATGCAATGCTCTTTTGCTTCTTTTGAGGTGTTGTTGAAGTAGGGGCTTTTCTTGACTCAAAAGCCATCAACTTTCCAATTATCTCACTTGGCTTCATCTTCTTATATTCGCTATTCTCCTCAATAGCGGTCACATTTGCATCAAATCTCTCCGGGAGAGACCTCATAATTTTTTGGTTTATCCTTTTATCCGTATATGGATAGCCTAATTGATGACTTTGGTTGACGATATCCATTAGCTTTACTTGGAAGTCATTGAAGCACTCATGATCTTCCATCTTCAAAGACTCAAATTGAGTTTGAAGGACTTGTAGTTTGGAGTCTTTCACTACATCGGTTCCTTCATGTGCCATCTCCAATATTGTCCATGCTTCATGTGCATACCTTGTGGTTTGGATTAGCTTGTGTTGATTTTCATCCACTGCACACAAGATTGCATGCATGGCCTTGTTGTTCCATTTGGAGGCTTCAAAGTCTTTAGTATCCCATTCCGATTTAGGCTTGGGCACGATGCTTTCATCTTCGAGAGTCTTGGTAGGTGATGTGTAACCATCCTCAATCACCATCCAAACTCGATCGTCAATTTGGCATAGGTATGATTCCATTTTTCCTTTCCATGATGAGTAATTCACCCCAGTCAGAAGTGGGGGTCTTGAACTCGATGCTCCCTCACGCTCATATGCGTTTCCACTCTTGGTGTTTAAGGGTGAATGAGATGAATGCAATCAATCAACAAAAAGAAAGGGAAAACAAGCAAGACACACTAACCAAAAAAATCTAATCCAAAACACTTCTAGAGAGCAGAGGATCTCCGAATTATGTTAAGGAACCCACTCCGATACCAATTGAAAATACACTATGAGTGATAAAACTAACCTAGAGGGGGGGGGGGGGGGGTGAATAGGTTTTAGATTAATTAAATGCCATCTTTTCAATTAATCAAAATTAAACAACACAGCCCCTAATCTCTATCACAATCAATCGTTGCCATAATAAAAGTGCGGAATAAACAAAAAGACACAATGATATGATTTACGTGAGAAACCCTCCAACTGGGTAAAAACTCACGGGCCTAATCGCCAATCGAACCCTCAAATCCACTATTTGCAGAAACGATTACAACCTAGGTTGACCACATCACACCTAATCGGTTATTAATCCGTCTTTGCTACCCGCAGGCCTTTAATAGTGATTTTAGGCTCTTGCTTGTATACTACTCAAGGCATATACAAGACTTAACTCTTAAATGAAGAGATATGAAACCTAAAGTGAATATGATAATATTCTAAATGCACAAAATGCAAGGTCAACACATTTAATGCTTATCTAGTCATGTATGAATGTTTCAAACAATCCTAGATATCATATTGCTATATGACACACATATAACCTAGCTATATGAAATCAAAGCATTCCTAGATGCAATAGCTATCACAATACAACAACCCCAACATCAACAAAAAATCTCTATTTATAATGAAGAATTATAATCTAGATGTATAAGAGACATAAAAGAGATTTCTTGTTAAGCAAGAACACAATGATAGATGAGAGTGGTGTTCTACTTACCAAGTAAGCTATGTTGATGAATACCCATGCTTAGAAACATCCTAGATGAAGCTAGATGATGATAGAACCATGAATGAATGATGGGTGATTGGGTTTTGAACAATAAAAAAGGTTTCTTGCAACCTTTTCTTGCAAGACACTCTTGAGCTCTAAAAGGAATGAAAGAGAATGAATTCTGAAGCTCTAAAGAGGCAAGGAAGAGGAAAGGGCATATATATATCAAGCCCTAGAAGAAATGACACCGTTTTGAAAACAGTTACAAAAACCCGTCATTACCGCTATGCATACCGCGGCTCGGGCAAGTTGTCCAGACCGCGGTACGCGCAGCAGTGTGCCTACTGGACAACAACGTGGTTTGGACCGCTGTGCGTGCAGTGCACAGGCCACGGTCAAGGCATCATGGGCCTACAGAAGTTTACCATGTCACAGACCGCTGGGTGTAAGTGTGTACAGGACGCGATCCATGCAGCATGAGCCGACTGATGATTACTGCTCTATATGCCGCGGTGCAAGCAGTGCTTGCCAAGCGGTCTAGGCTGCGGTACAAGAAGAAACCCTATTTTCTAGGCAGACTCAACACACAAAGATATGTGCAAAATGTGCAAGTGTGGAGTATGATAGTTGACATACAATATATCATCCAATAGTATGTAAACAAGAATATAATGCATGCAAGTGAGTGTGTGCAGCTATATCCCTTCAAGTAAAAGTAGAGTCAAGTAATCTACCTTTCTTGAAGCATTTGGAGTCAATTTGAAGATCTTCAAATCCTAATCTACCCTTTTACAATGATTAACCCCAAATGTGATTTTGTCACCGAAATAAGCCAATCATAAAGTGAGGCACTTACAATGAGGTATCCTGTATTCCATATATATATATATATATATTGATATAGCACAAATTTAAACATAGTCTAACCCAAAATCTTTAGAACAAAAATAATCTGGAAAGGTCATTTGAGTTATTGCCAAAAACTTACTAAAAAGGAAATCCTAAACAAATTCAATTAGATTTGAAAATAAATCCTACTAGAAATCTAGAATTGAAATTCTCCTAAACTGTCCTACATCAGAACAAAAATGAGCATTTAAACTTGCATAAAACTATAATAATTTTTCTTTTTTGTGTTTACTATATGTTTAACCAAAATGAATATATGCCAACTTTGCAGAATACAAAGCAAACAAAATAAGAATAAAATGACAAGCTCATTCCCCTTCAAAACGGTCAAAGTTTCTCAAAAAAGGAATACAACTGATCTCCCTTTGAATAACCAAATAGCACATCATTCATGTTTGGTAGGATTACTCTTAATTATAGTAATAAATCTTGTTATTTTGGCTCCAAGAAACATTACGACCAAATTACAACCAAGCAGTGAAAGATTCATCTATTGAAAGTAAAATTAGAAACAGATGATACAGTAAACGTTATGGCATGCATAGTGTCATATCACATATGAGCTAGTAACTATATGCAAATCAGATCAACAAAGAAAAATAAGAAAAAGAAAAAGAAAACATTTACTCAGAAGGATGCAGTTGAGGGCCTGTTGGTTCAGAAACTCTGACTGCAGGATCATTTGTTTCTGAACTGCAAAAAACAAGACAAAAACTTGTAAAAACTAATCTAAGGATAGCATCTTTGTTATACATATCTAGGTATATATCTTCTACAGACTACAATCAAAAGAATCACAACACTACTATTCAACTTTAACGATTCATTACACCAGAAATGCATGTAAATTGAAGCTTTGACTATAATATTGCATTCAAATGCTAAGAGGAAACATGAACAATCAGAGCTTAATTCCAAATTGTCTTTATATTTTCTCATTTTTGCAATGAAACAAAACTGTAAGAGAAAAAGAGATTGAGAGAGTGTGCAAAGCATACTGCACTAAATTTGTATTTATCCCACTTAGTATGAAAGGTTTCTAATCATATCAAGCCCGAGGGATTCCAGTATAACATTATATTTTTTATATATAAATAGTTCCCAAAGAATTAATATTTAGTTATCTAGACTTAGTTTTAAAATATACAATACATGTAAAACCTTTTAATATCATCATAATTCATAAATAAAGGAAAAGCTTGAATAGAATTCAACAATTACATAAAGAAAGAATTGAAATCTTTTAATATCATCGTAGCTATTTCTCACAAAGTCACACTGCTAAACTATGTTTAGTTTTTCATTCTCAAATTTAGTCAACAACTTTAACAAGTAGTTGAATCATCATTATTCATTAGCATGCTTCGATAACTAGAAGGTTTTGAGGAAATTTCTGTATCCAAATTCATAACTAACCTCTCCAAATTCTTGAACTGTGTAGAGTAATTGGCTCCTCCTTGTTGTTCCGCAACAAAGTCTCCCCGACAATGCCATAAACAACCAAAAATTTAACAATCAATAAAAATGAAAATAAACAAACAACAAAATCCTACTCAATCTCAGAAGCCCTGTTAGCCGAAAAAAAGAGGATCTTTTAGATCTGAAGCGAAAATTACCTTGAAAAGCTTGAAAGAAGGAGAAGAGAGATTGTATTTGCAGAATAGAAATCGATGTACGTAGGCAATTTTTGGGCTGAATTTGGGGGTCTGCTATATTTATAGCAGAGTTTGCCGACATTGCGAGGGAAAAGTATAAAATAACAGACGAATAGGATAGTGCCACGTTTCGTGAATCCTATTAAGTTCAAATTTTACTATATAATTTTTTTAATTATTACTGTTATAATGTTAAAAGCGATATAAAATATATTTTTTCATAATAAAAAAATATTTCGAACATGTTATATTTTTTTTTAACTAGGCTACTTTGTATCATTCTGATTCTTAATTTAAGTAAACACTTTACTAAATAAGGAAATAAATTTGATTCTATTTTTTATTCTTAAATTGTTAGTAAACATTAGAATGGAATTTACTAACATAATTATGATTCCCCCTCCGTTCTCTTACTAGTGGAACTTGATTCCGATTCCCCTATTTCTGATTAGTAAACGCGCCTTTAGTTTTTTTTTTTTTAAGTAATACAATATTATATAAATTTGAGGTTTTTTTAGAAAGGGAAGGACTCGAACCCGCAAACTCGTGGTGCAAGTATGAGGGGTTTTACCACCAAAAAAACATAATTAAGTTAGTAAATTAAGAGCGCGTCAACTTTTTGGTCAGAGAGACTGTTTTGATGCATTTCCAAAGAGTTGATAACCAAATACCCTAATACACATAAATCAGGTAAAAACAATGTTTTCTTAAAACATAAGGATCAAACTGTAATTATCCATTCTTAAATTTTTATTAAACATTAGAATGGAATTTACTAACGTAATTATGATTCTCCCTCCGTTCTCTTTCTAGTGGAACTTGATTCTGATTCCCCCATTTCTGATTAGTAAACGTGCCCTTAGTTTTTTTTTTTTAGTAACACAATAAATTACAAAAAAAATCAAATAAGTCATGAACTTTTTTTAAAATTCAAATAATTTGTGATCTTTACAAAAGTAACTAAATTGGTCTCTAACGTTTTTCACAAGTACCAAAGTAGTCCCTCCATTAACATTCTTTTGGCCAAACTTAGCAGTTAAAGAGTATTTTTAGTCTTTTTTAAGTTATGTAAATAAATTTTAAACCAAAAAACTAATAAAAAAATGGAATAGTTGTATATATTACAAAAATATAAAAATCTAATAATATTTATTTTTTAAAAAATTGACATTGTCAGATGTGAATTCCGACAATCTCCTCCACTTGAAGAGATCATCGGAGTTCTAGAAAACCCAAACAATTTGGATTCAGATCATGCAGGACTTCTATTATCTGGTCCTCCATGATCTACAAAAGCTGGATTTGCAAAACCATCCATTAGTTATGAATATGTTATATTCAAAGTTTTATGCTCGATTTTGATAATAACAAACAATTGATGATGTTCTAATATTGTTTGATCTACATTTTATATTTGTAAAGTTTCAACCAAATTGGAGATAAGAAACGCACCATGATGTTAATTTCTTGGAGAAATCAATTGGAGTGAATGAAGGCAAAAGAAGCAAGGATCAAAAGTTACATAAATCAAATGGTGAAGCTTCTTAGTTTTAGATTGATTTTTTCATGTATTGATGTGAATTTAATTGCTTCGACTTGCACAAGAGTTTCCATAATTATTCCTCTAAGCATTACCCATTTGAAATCACTTTTAAAATCTACTTGATGGGTATCCAGCTCAAAAAGTCTGAAAGAGCTTACATTTTTAATCTCTCAAAATTGTGCTTCAATTTCAAATTCATTATGGGACTGGACTAAGTATCAGTGTTCTAGTAGGGGTCGATAAATGTTAATATTTGAGACCCTTAATTCCTATGTTTTATGTTATGTTCTTGAGTGAAATTGAATATTTTAATGTGTTAGTTGAGATTGTGTAGAAGATAACTCTTGGAGTAAATTTGTAGATAAAAAGGTGATTTAAAGAGATTGAAAGGATTAAAGTGTAATTGTTGAAAGAAGGGCCAAAGCATAATTAACCCAGTCAAAAAGCCAAAAAAAACAACAAAAATTGCAATTGCTCTCACTTTCACAGCGACTCTCGTGATGTTACCCACAACGTTCAATGTGTGGACCGCTGTCAATTGTGCCTTGCATTTTGACAGCGGTACACACAACACTCCAATAACAGTATGTGATACATTATGCATACATTGTGGGACTGTTGTACTTTTACACAACGATATTTCTCTAGTGCTTTTACGCTGTTTTAGTGCTCTAAATTTTGGCAGCGGTCATTGCTTATTTTTGACGAATTTCCACTCCAAATTGGTTCCGAATTGGTCTAAAATTGTTCCAAAACTTTCCAAATCAAATCCTAAAATACTCTAAAAAATTAAAACATGTTTAGAAAATTTCCTAAACTCAAATTAGGAATCAATCATCAAAGAAGAACTCCAAGTTAGGAAAGAATTTTCATTCCTTAATTAATTCTATTTTCCTACTTGGTGTGTTTCCTACAACAAAGCAAATCAAGAGTTTCTTCAAGAGAGGGGGGAGATTAATTATTCAAGATTGAAGACCGAAGACTCCATCAACATTCTCTTCTTCTACCTTTCTTTAATTTGAATGTTTTTATTTGCTTTCATAGTTATGATGTGTAACTAAAGTTTTCATAGCCAGGGCTAACTTGAAGCCCTAGACATTATTTTACTTCCATAGACAAGTGGTGTTTTAATGAAATATTATTTTCTTTACATGATGATTTCGATATCTCCAAAATAATTGTTTTTCTATTATTGTGTTTCTTTGATTGATCACCTTAGAAGCATGATTTTAGGATCTATGTTGTAGGATAGAGTTCGAATACCATACGAGCATATTCTTGCATGTAACAATTAATTGAAATAAGACCAATTAAGGGAAATTGATTCATGAATAACCTAGAATAAATATCATGTTTTAGGGTTCATGTGATATTCATATTCTGTTCGTTCTTAATGGATTTCAATTATTAAATCTAGTAAATACCCATACAAGGTTGTAATTTGGGATACAAGTATTTATGCAAATACCATGCAATCTACATATTAACTAAGAGAGAATCAATACAACTTGTGTGGAATACCCACCGCCTTATTGTGAATATCTTCATCATGTTTGATAGTTTACTAACTTCATTATTGTCTGTGGATTGGATGAATGTTTAGTGGTGGATAGGAAGTTCTAGCTAGTTTTTCTGTATTGATTTGTCCAAATAATTTTTCAGATGCGTTTCTTAATTTTAGTTTAATTTAAAATTCTTAGTTTTTAATAATCAATTCAAAAACCCCCAATCGTGTGTGTGAGTTATGTTTTATTTAAGTTGTCTTTGAGTCTTAGAGTGTCTTAATTTAGTGTTTTTAAATTCTTAACTTCCGTAGGTAATTCATTTCTCTTGGGAACAACCCTTGCTTGCCTATTTTACTATCGTTTACGATTTGTGCACTTGCAAGGTTTGATAATATTTTTGTTTGCTATTTTGCAACCCACAGTAGACGTTAAACGCTAGTCGGCCGGAGACTCAGCACCTAGCGCCTAGGCCGACTAATCGCCGATTAATCGGAAAACATTTTTCCCTTATGCTTTGTTCCGTTTCTTGTTTGTGGTTTTATTTTTTCTATTATTTTTTATTCTTTTAATTTCTTTTTGTCACTTTTGATGGGACACACATCATAGACCATCACGACTTTCAAGATCTAACCATCTGCTTTATTTTTTTTTCCATTATCTTTTTGTTCACTCATCTTTATCGGTTCACTCATCCATTTTAACAGAATCTCTCTCTCTCTCTCTCTCTTCAAACTACCTTTTTCATTTCTTTTGTTCTTTTTTTTTACCATTGCAACTGTAGCAAAAAGGGTATGTTCTGTTGCATATTCCTATAACTAATCTTCATCTTCTTCTCAATATCTTCTAACTCTCAATCACTTTTTTTCTCAATCATTGCTTTGGCTTTGCATTGCTAGACTGTAGAGGCTGAAGGATGACCGAACGAGTGACGACGGTGGCGACCTGGAGATGGCGCCAACCTGGTGACTACAGCGACCTAGTGATGGCAGCGACCTAGCGACTGCGACGACCTAGCGATGGCAGCGACCTGGCGAAGGCGGACAGCAGCTTTCAGTGATCTGGGAGACTGAAAGTGGATGGCGAGCTTGACGATCTCGGTAGCTTTGGTTAAAGAAGAGGTGAAGTTCAAAATTTGACGAACTGGCAATAGAAGAAAGTGGCCGACTTGCCGATTGATCGGTGATTTGGACAATTAGTCGGAGACCGACTAATAAGGTCGATTTTGACCATTTCGCTATAGTGATCCGCCGACTAGCTGTATTGAGCCGATTTCTAGAACACTACTAAGTATAGGACTAGGCATGGGACTAGGTACTTCGTACCCCACCTTATCTTTAATTGATAGGTTTGTTTTTAAACCGTAAAGACTTGTTTTCCACCTCATCTGTCGAGTCAAAAAAAAAAATCCTTTGTTAATGTTAAATATTGTGATACTATGTGATGTCAAAGAGAGGTTGTGAATGTTAAGGAGAGGTTTAGGAGATGTTTGAGATTTTTGAAATTCCTTAATTGTTTAACCTTCTGCTATTAAAAAAAAACAAGTTTAACCGTTTACCAATTAGTATTCTTTAATTAATTGTTTTTAAGATTCTTAAATAGGATCCATTGGATTATTTGTGAGTCATCCAATGGTCATGTATTTATGTGTCAACATTATCCAAAACAGCAACATAGCCAAGTTGAAAATGATTATCAATGGTAGAACTATAATTCAGGAAGTTGAAAATGAAGAACTTGTGGTTCTATCTGTCTTTAGTTTTGGAGAAATATAAGGATTGTGTAGCTCAAGTTAATGTGAATTGAATTATTTATTTCTTATTTTTGTTTTTTAATCTCATATTTCAATAATGAAATTAATAGTTGTAATGTATTTTGCTGTTATAGATGTTGTTCTAGCAATTGATGTGCAACCTATTCGGAAATTAAAACAAAACATGGGTCGTCGATGATTCAACAAGTCATACTGATTAACCTGCAGGTGTACGAATTATTTTTTAAATTATATTAAAATACTCAACATTAATCAAACTCATTAAATCGATTAACTCACTAAGGGGTCGTTTGTTTTTTTGTCTGAAGACTGAACAGTCCTGAATTTTTCTGAAGACTGAATAGAAACTGAAATCTGAACTAGAATGACATGTTTGTTTGTTTTTTCCTCACATCTGAATGTATTGTCAACATGTTTGTTTTTTAAAAGTAAAATTGTCTGAAACTAAGTAATTTTACATTTATACCCACGTTAATCAATTATACATATAATATGGAATAAAAACAATTCAAAAACAATAATTATATATGAACACATATGATCATGATTTTCTTCTTCAATTACAAATAAACTTCATTTTTATTAAGAAAAAAATATTTTTTTTTCAAAAAATAAAAGTGGTAGCAGGAAAACTCACACAAAACACTCTAAAAAATATATATATAAATACATCACCATAATATCATAATAAAGTATTGATATTAAACATCAATATGAGAAGTGATTAGGGTTCTTTTTTATTTTTAAAGTTATTTAAAATAAACAATATATTAAAATAAAGATTTTTGTACCATATATAATTATGATGAAATTGGAAATATGTTATATATAGGGGATAGTATCGGAAGAAAAGATTTTGGATTGCATTTAATGCAATTCAGTGATTTGCAATTAAGTGAAAAGTCAGGATTTTTTACTTTTTATTTTAAGTTGTTTTTTGACATTTTTAAGTTGTTTGACCACTTAAAAAAACAAACAAAACAACTTAATAATTATGATTCAGACCCATTAAGTTTTAAATGGAAAAACAAACGACCCCTATATCTTTTTAGACGATTTAAAACAAAATAGTATTATAAATTCATGATGTATTACACTTCAACTTTTTTGCACAATTATATTCACATTGATAATTATGATCCTTTTTTTAAGGTTGAAGCCAACGAGTTTGTTAGTAATACTATTCTAGCTCAGCTAACTCAACTTAATGGTGAGGATCTATTTCAATAGCAATAAGATAATTAATCTCATTCAGCTCATCAAAGAGATGATAATTTGATTCAAGCTCGATTAACTGGTCTAAGTGATGGAGCTCACGATTTAAAACAAAAATATATCATAACTCAAAAAGAAGCGGGAAATTGTGTTAGTTGTGTTAGTTAGTCATTGTCAACATGATCCGTGTCATTTTTCATCTACCAATCAGATTCAATTAAGTTAGAATCCATGTGATTGTTTCTCTTCCAATCAAATTCTACCAAGTCAAAATCCAATGAACTATATATTGAGTTGGTTAGAAAATGTGTTTGTTGTATCATCATTTTCTTAATTTCCAGATTAATAAGAGAAGTAGATTTTTTTTTCCTCTCTCTCTCTCTCTCTTATATTTTCTTCTCACTTTCTCGAATACTTTCCTAGGAAAGTGACAAGTCTAATATGGTATCAGAGCATCAAAATTCTATGACTTCAACTGCAGATTCAAGAGCTATCAATGTTAGGATTATGCTCAATAGCAAGAGTGTAATGAAGTATTTGACAATCTTTTCATATTAATAAAGTGATTTATAGTTTAACAAATCTTATAGCATTTATAGTTTAATTATTATAATTGTCAAAAGTAAATAATCATAAGGTCAAAAGACTATGAGAGATGAAGAATTGTTCGTACATCTGGATATGTATGAGGTAGACACAATTCTTTAGTTAGTCTTGAACAATATTCACAACTTAAGATAAAGGTTGGGCGCCTTTACCTTGTTAAAGTTGTAGATTCTTTTGCTAGCATTTGAATGGGATCAAATGTGTTATGATGAGTCTAAAATCATTAAAGTGTGGTGTCTTTGGGCAAAGAATCTAGTGCACAAGGTGCATTGAATATGATCACTGTGAAATACTTTATCCAGAACCGTCTGTGGATAAAAGTTTTCACTTGAGGACAATCGGAGAGTCTATCTCAATCCTGAGATAAATGATGGACTTATGGTTACAAGTTTTATCATTTGAGCTAATCAATGAGTATGATTATATAGCATAGTCTATCCTCGATAGTTTGGTGGTATTCATTTGTTAATCGATAGAGGACTTCATTTATAAATATGGACATCGTGGCTCCATTTATTAAATGTGAGTAGAATATCATCTTATGGATGTTTTGAGGTATTGGATATTAAATCTTAACGTTAAGTTTTCAATAGTGTCTATTGAAACATGGCTTCTAGACAAGTCAAAATAACCAAGTTCAAAATGTAGTCATATGAGTAAATATGGTAACTAGGAGAGCTATAGGCGGTCTATGAGCTCTTGGAAATTACTGATATTCTTCACGATGATACATTATCTCCAATAAGATTGTCTAGGATACGAATGAGAAATATTAACTTATTATATCTTTATTTAAGAGTTCAATTTTAGCTCTTTAGTGGAATGAGCTAAAATTAATAGATTGAACCTAAGTGAATCATTTGTTGATTGAGATTAGGTTATGTCTATTGAAGCTTAAATTTAGATAGCCCGCCAAGATCCCCAATCCGCACAAACTTATATGGATCACTTGATATATTTACCGGATCAATTTCTGGGTCCATCTAGAATTAGTTTTTGGATTTCGGAATCCAAAAGTTTTGGAAAGGTGAGGTCATATGTGATCAAGACAAGCAGTAACTTTTCAAAAAGGCCTAGAATGGGCGGCCAAGGATGTAAGAATCCTAGGGTGGCCCTGATGGGGTGCGTTTAGCATTCTATTAATACATTAAGAATATAATTTGCACATTTTAATTAAATGGCTGCCAGATTATATTAATGTATTAAATTTAAGGCATGTGGACTTATTTCTTTTATAGCAATAATAGGTCTAGTTCACATGTGGACTTTTTATTAAAGTCCAATGGATTTAATAAAATGGAAAAATAATATATTGCACAAGTATTTACTTGGGCGGCAAGGCTAAATTAATTAGTCTATTATATTGTTTTATTTTATTTTATTAATCAAATGGAAATTAATTAATTTATTAATTAATTGTTTGATTAAAAGTCAAAATCTTTTTCTAACTAGGAGAAGGATTCCTAGTGTCATACTATTGTTGGTAGTATGAGAAATATCAAAGACTATATTTGATAAGTAGATAAATAAAAGTATTTTATTTATCTAGTCAAATTAGAAAGTTTTTGATATAGTCACAATTTTAATATTCAATAATTTATTTATTGGATAATATACTAATGAGTTGGATAGGGTTAAAACTCTATGTTGATAGGATACTTGGTGAAAAAGTAATCCTACTTGTGTGACGATTTGACTACATGGTAGAAATCCTACTTATGTGACGATTTGACTACAAGGTAGAAATCCTACTTGAGTGAGGGTTAGGCCATCACCTATATATATATATATCATTAAATTTAGAAGTAACCCTAGGAGTTCAAGAAAAAAAAATTAGAGAAAGAATTTTTAGTCTCTTGATTTTGAATAAAAAAAACCTTCTCCAACTCATAGAATTCGGCCAAGGGAGAAAAAGAATAAGAACGTTTTTTTTTCCGATAGTGTACTAGTAGTTTTGCATCAAAAAGCTTTGTGCACAAGATCGAATCAAAGTTCACGCGAGTTTTCGATTAATAAATTGAGAATTCAAAAGTAACCAAACGTTCTTTATTTTCTCTATGAGGATTATTGTGACTAACAAAAAGAAAAATATATTTGTTTCCATCCTCAGGTTTACAATTCAAAGAAAGGGAGCCCACACTCCTAGGTGATTCACATTCGTGATTGGATTAGAAGATCTTGCAGATTCAATTCGAAGCAAGCGGATTTAATTCGACGCAATATCAATCGTCAAGTCAAAAAGGTATGCTACTTTTAATTATATGTCAATTAAACTAGGGTTAAGGTTCTTTCTTTTAAAGGAAAAAATTTTAAAATATACAAACCCAATTTTTTGCTTCCGCCGCTTTTTGAACTGTTTTCCCCTACAGTCAACGCTACTCAGATCTCCATCAATGGTAACTCAAAGCTTCTATCTCCAATAAAGATCGAACTCACGGTGAAATTGGATCACAATAACTATCAGTTGTGGAGACAACAAGTTCTAGCCGGAATAAAAGGTAATCGCTTATCTTCCTTCATTGATCCTTCGATTCTGCCACTGAATCGGAATAAGTTTGCCATCGAATCAGAAGAATTTTGACGGTACCTTGAATGATTCCGATTTGGACTGGGAGTAACAAGATCAAATCCTATTATGTTGGCTCTTATCTTCAATTATTCAAGAGATATTGCCTCAGCTTGTGAGGCTTGGAAGATTCTTGAACAATTGTTCACATCTCAGTCCAAGGCAAATGTTATGCAACTCAAGTTGTAGTTACAAACCTTGAAAAAGAATGGACCTTCAATGACTTAATATATCATGAAGAAGAAAAGCATTATTGATGCTTTGTCATTTACTGGGTGTGTAATGTCTGAAGATGACAAAATTATGTCAATACTTGGTGGTTTAGGATCAGAATATGATTCTTTTGTCATACTTGTTACTTCGATGCCCAATTGTTATTCGATGCCTGAGATAACAGATTTTTTACTCACTCATAAGGCTCGAATAGACTAGCATGCTCAGGTTGAAACCTTAAATGTTAATCTTGATGTGAACAAGAAAGGGAATAAAAATGGCCAGTTAGGGTTTGGTAGAGGTATTTCACAAAGTTCCAATCAGACTTACCATAATGGTGGTGGAAGAAATAGTGGACAAGGAAAAAATAATGACTCAAATTGAGGTAGAAGAGGTAGGGGAAGAGGAAGAAACAACAACAATAATAGGCTTCATTGCCAAATTTGTCACAGAACTAGACATGGAGCATTAAGGTGTTACTATCGGTTAAATCAGTCTTTTCAACCTCATAATAGCACACAGCAGAATGGATGAGCTAATTTTATGCCAAACAGTCAAATGACAGCCATGATAGCCTCACCAATCTTAGTTGCAGGTCATTTGTGGTATCCAGATAGTGGAGCCACCGATCATTGTACATCTGATGATGGTAATCTCTTAAACAAGATTGATTATACAGGCAAGGAAAGGATCTTCATGGGCAGTGGAACAAGTTTGAACATTGTTTTTACTGGTTATAATACATTTCTTCTTGATAAACATACATTTCGACTCAAGAACATCCTACTTATACCACATATCACCAAGAACTTGTTAACCCTCTCTAAGTTTGTGAGAGATAATAATGTTTTTATAGAATTTCACCCTCACTTTTGTCTCGTGAAGGATCCAACTTCGAAGAAGGCTCTTCTTCAAGGTGTCCTTAAAAATAGCATGTATGTGTTTGATCTTCCACTCAACACATCCATTTCTTCAAGTCATCTCAAACATCTTCAACATTAGCAATCTTCTGGTTTCCCTGCATCAACTTTTAAATCAGCATCTTGTTGTTTTTCTAATTTTTGTAAGAATAAAGCCTTTTCTTCTGTAAATACTGCTTTCAAGGCTGATTCAGCTTTGCATTTGTGGCATATGAGGCTAGGCCATCCTTCTTCATTTACTGTACAAAAAGTATTGAATAAAGGCAAAGTTTCATTTTCTAAATCTACTCATTTGTTTTATGGTGCATGCCAACTAAGTAAATCTCATAAACTCCTCTTTAATCTGTCAAAAACAACATACAAACAGCCACTTTAATTGATTGTTGTGGATGTTTGGGGTCTTGCAACCATTTTGTCCTCAAATGGTTTCAAGTTTTATGTGAGTTTTGTTGATGCCTATTCTAGATATACTTATATTTATCTTCTTAAAGCTAAGAGTGAGGTCTATAAAGTTTTTGCTCAGTTTAAAAGTCATGTTGAACTTTATTTCTCTCACAAAATTAAGACATTTCAATCTGATTGTGATAAAGAGTTCCTAGTTTTGGCTCATTTTATATCATCATGTGGTGTATCTTTTAGACATAGTTGCCCCTACAACTATGAACAAAATGGTATGGTAGAAAGGAAGCACATGCATCTTGTAGAAACAGGCTTGAGTCTTCTAGCTCAGGCTTATATGCCTTTAAAATTCTGCGATGAGGCTTTCCTTACAGCAGTATACCTCATCATAGAATGCCTACTCCAACATTAAATGGCAAAGCTCTTTTACCTGCTTGTTTGGAAATGAACAAGACTATAACTTCTTAAAGGTGTTTGGTTGCTTAGTATATCCCTATCTCTGGCCTTATAACAAGCACAAACTACAGTATAGAAGCTCTCATTATACCTTTCTTGGTTACAACATTCACCATAAGGGAATTAAATGTTTGAACTCTACAGGCAGGGTTTACATTATCAAGCATGCAGTTTTTAATGAGCTTTAATTTCCTTTTGCTCAAATTACCTCTCAGTCTTCACATTTGAAGCCATAAGAGCCTCTTACAAGTCTTTTTCCTCCTGATATTCAAAATGTAAAGTCTGCAGCATCAATGCCAAGTTCATTATCTTATAATATGGCAAGTCCAATGTCAGGTTCATAACATTCTGATAACTCAGCTACTGGTCTTCACAATGCAAAATCTCAAGATGATTATGCTAATATGAGTTCTACAACTGGTTCTTATCACAAGACATGCCTACCTCTCAACATCAAGTACCCAATTCAGCTGTACCATTATCAACTCACAATTCTGATTCTTAAAATCAGTCTTAGAATTCTGATTCTTTTAGCACCACCTGTCAATGCTCATCCAATGGTGACTAGATCCAAAGTTGGTATCTTCAAGCCAAAAGCTTGGTTAGCTAAGCTTGATGATGTTGAGCCTGACAATGTTCAACAGGTCCTTACACACCCAAAATGGCTAATATCAATGCAAAAAGAACTACAAGCTTTAGAAAAGAATAAGACTTGGTCATTAGTGTCACCATCATCCGATAGGAAGATAATTGGTTGTAAGTGGTTATATAAAGTTAAGAGGAAGCCGAATGGTACTATCTTGAAGTACAAAGCTCGTTTAGTGGCTAAAGAGTTTCATCAAGTAGAGGGTTTTGACTATACAGAGACATTCAGCCCTATAGTCAAACCAGCAACGATGAGGGTCATTATATCCATTGTTATTTCTAAGGGATGGCCTCTTCAACAACTTAATGTCAATAATGCCTTCATCAATGGTGAGATTGAGGAAGATGTATATATGGCACAACCACCTGGATTTTATGTTCCCAACAAGCAGCTAGTGTGCAAATTGCAAAAGGCTCTTTACGGTCTTAAACAGGCCCCAAGAGACTGGTTTGACAAGTTTAAGCAAGCGTTGTTGCAACTTGGATTTGTTTCTTCAAAGGTTGATCATTCTCTCTTTTTCAGGTTCACTAGTCAGCATTGTCTCTACATATTAGTCTACATTGATGACATTATTGTCATAGGCAATGATGCTCATGTCATAGACACTTTGGTTCAGCTGTTTCATCTCTAGTTTGCTTTGCAGGATCTTGGCTCTGTTCACTACTTCCTAGGTATTGAAGTCCATAGAACTAGAACCGACATTCATCTCTCTCAGCATAAATACATCCAAGATCTTCTTTAAAAAATTGGTATGCTGACCGCTAAGTCTTTTCCATCTCTTATAATAACTAGCACATGTGGAAAACTGTCAGCATATTGTAGGAGTCCAATCTCAAATGCATCTGAGTGCAGGTCTGTTATTAGAGCTTTGTAATATGCTACTATAACCAGGCCTGACATAACACACTTAGTAAACAGAGTTTGCCAATTCATACAAAACCCTTTGGATGAACACTAGAAAGCTGACAAGCGTATATTAAGGTATTTACGGGGCACATCTACCTTTAGTCTAGATTTTACCTCTTCAGCATCTTCTTTAGCATATTTGCATCATGTCGGCTTCTCTGATGCTAATTGGGCTACTAATCCCAATGATAGCAAATCCACATCTGGTTATTGTGTTTTTTCTAGGTTCTAATCTAGTAACCTGGAGTGCCAAGAAATATCATACTATTTCTAGGTGGAAGCATAGCCTCTCTTGTGGCAGAAGTCACTTGGTTAACATCTTTGTTGCAAGAACTTCACATTCCCCGGTCTCAGATTCCTACTATCTGGTGTGATAATTAAAGTAAGATTGCCATGTCTAGCAATCCAGTTCTTCATGCTCGCACAAAGCACATTGAATTAGACTTATACATTGTTCGTGATAAGGTTCTTCAGAAGCAAATTTTGGTCAATCATGTTCCTTCTGTCGATCACATTGCAGATGTTTTTACAAAGGCGTTTCCTACACCTCGATTTCATTTTCTACACAACAAACTCACCGTGAAGGCCTCCCCTATTGAGTTTGAGAGGGGATGTTAGTAATACTATTCTAGCTTAGCTAGCTCAACTTATTGGTGAGGATCTATATCAACGGCAATCAGATAATCACCTCATTCAGCTCATAAAAATGATGATCATACGGTTCAAGCTCGATCAACTGGATTAAGTGATTGAGCTCACAGTAAGAGATTCGAAGATGACCATGGTTGATCATAACTCCAGAAGAAGTAGGAAATTGTGTTAGTTGTGTTAGTTAGTCATTGCCATGTCAGCATGATCCATGTCACTTCTCATCTACCAATCAGATTCAATTAAGTTAGAATCCATGTGATTGTTTCTCTTCCAATCAGATTCTGCCAAGTCAGAATCCAATGAACTATATATTGAGTTAGTTAGAAAATGTGTTTGTTGTATCATCATTTTCTTAATTACCAGATTAATAAGAGAAGTAGATTTGTTCTCTCTCTTTCTCTTTTATATTTTTTTCTTCTCACTTTCTCAAATAATTTCCTAGGAAAGTGACAAGTCTAGTAGATTTCACTGTATGTGAGATCCATTTGTTGGTAATGAAGCTAATGTAATTTCCCAACTTATCAAAGCAAAACCAGTCATTATTATAGCACATATGAAAGTGGTATCTTAAGTTTTTATGATTTTAGAGCTATTGTTATATTTACTTTTGACACTATCAAAAAACATTGTTTAAAGGCATATCTTTTTCAACAAAATAATTCAATTATTTCTTGTTTATAATGTAACATATATGTTCTCAATCAAAGTGTTATTGAAGATATAGTCGTTAAGAAATCATACTTGATTTCTGTATCTTGCTTCATTGTTCCTCCAATTGAGGGTGTGATAGAAATTATTATTTATCTCATTTTCTTTTATAACTATATCATTATTTTTTTGTAACCAGATATGTAAATATAATGAGTTTAAAATTATGATCGTAGCAAATAAATTTTTGGTCGAAGGCATCATTGACAACGAAGAATCTGAATGAAAAATTATGGTACATGTCTAGCAAACAATCACTACAAGAAAAAAGCCAATTGATGATGGAAAATCATGATGGTTCTAGCAACCATCATGCGTTGATGGTGGTTCTAGCAACCATCATGAGTTGATGGTGGTTTTTAAAAACCATCATCAGAGTATGATGGTTTTTATAAATCATTATACCTTGATGATGGTTTTTAAAAACCCTCATTACTCCCTGATGGTTCTTAAAAACCATCATAACCTTAAGAGTTTTCAAAACCATCATAAACTTATATATATATATATATATATATATATTGATTGTCAAATAACCCTTATAACCTTACTTAATTTTCAGATGGCCATCAACATCGATCGATATTTTCCCCAAATGTATCACTCAAGAACCCTAACTCTCATCTCTCAAATCCATTCATTTCCTCGAATCGATCAAACTTCATCTTCTCTCCAACTTTGATTCTAGTACTTTGAACTTGTAGTTTTGGTTGATTTGACTTCGATTCGTTTCTTTGGTTTTCATTCTAGTTACTGATTGAATGTTGTGAAATTGAGATTGATAGGTGTAGTGGAGGAACCCTAACTCTCATCTCTCAAATCCAGCAATTTCTGTTCAAAAATTGTGTGAGTTCCTAGAAGCAGTCGCTTTGACACAGGTAAACAAAAGACTATGCAATTTTTGTTGTGCTTTTGCCTTTTTGTTGTTTTATTTCCCTGGTTGATGTGGGGTTCTTAGGCTGGTGATAACTTTTGTTGTCGTTGTTGGCTCTGTTTTTGCTCTATTGTATTGCTCTAGAGCTTTGAAGAAGATTGAATGTGGTTGTTAGTGAGAATTAGTGATGAAGTTAAACTGTTTGTGAAAATGACTCAATTATAAACAATTATTGATTAGAATCCAATCTCCTTTTGAAATTTACTAAAAGTAAAAATCAATTGTTGATGTTAATTTCACCCAAACCTGACCCGTTTTGTTTTGTTGCTAAACATGGACCAGTATTCACCATGAAAGCTGTAAGTGCCTCACTTTATGATTGGCTCATTTCGTTGACAAACAACATTGGAGATTTACTTGTAAGGGTATATTAGGCCTCATTGTTTGTGATTAAGCTTCAATGGCATCATCAAACTCAAAGTGCTTCAAAAAGGTATATTACTTGCTTAACTCTTTGAAGAGATTTAGTTGCACACACACACCTCTCATGCATGCCTTAGTTACTTGCTTTTGTGTTCATTGCATGTATGCATTCTCCTCACTTCACATGTGCACCACGGTGTTATATTATTCAATGTGTGTGCTTGATTGAGCTTGTGTGTGGGTCTCTGTGCGCAGGTCCCTTACCCGCACAGTACCCGCGCACTGACCTTGAGTAGTCTCAGGTCGATGACTACACGAGCTGTGCACAGGTAGCCTACCCATGCAATACCCGCGCACCGGGGATGGTATCCACGGATTTTCTCAACTGTATGGGTTGTGTGCGGGTTCGTTACCCGCACAGGTACCCGCACACTGACTTTGTGTCTCTCGGGTCTGTTTTCTACACGGGTTGTACACGGGTGGTGCACGGGTATCCTACCCGTGCACTAAGGGCAATTCTTGCCTAGATTGGCTTATGCGTGTGTAGTGCGCGAGTATCCTACCCTCGCACATGGACCCGCGCACTACGTCAGTTTTGCTTGTCTTTTTGCAAACTTTTCCAAAACGACGTAGTCTCTTATAAGGTTGTTAGATATACATCTCTTTAGCCCCATTTCGTGCTAAGAGCTTTAGAATCCATTTTTACTTCATCTTTGAGAGGCTTAAGAGTGACTTGCAAGGAAAGTTATCAAGATTGCATTTTTATTAACCAAAACCCAAACACACATCATCCATTCATGAATAAAACATCATATAGCATCATTTAGGATGTTTCCAAGCATGGGTCTTCATCTACATAGTTGACTTTGTAAGCAAAACATCATCTTCATCTGCTCTTCATGTTCTTGCTTAACAAGAAACCTCTTTTATGACTTGTTTGCATTTAGACTAAGATTCTAATTACAAGTTGAGGTTTTTACATGTTGATTTGTTGGGTTGTTGTATTGTGATAGCTATTGCTTCTAGGAATGCTTTTTTATTTCATATAGTTAAGTTGTATGCATGCCATATAGCAATATTATATCTAGGAATGTTGTTAATTGTCATCTTTAATTCCTAGACAAGCATCAAATGTGTTGACCTAGCATTTGTGCACTTAGAATATTTTCATATTCACATTAGGTTGCATTTCTCTTCACTTAAGAGTTAAGTCTTGTATGTGCGGTGGGTAATATACAAGCAAGAGCCTAAAATCACTATTAAAGGCCTGCGGGTAGCAAGAACGGGTTAGTAACCGATTAGGTGTGATGTGGTCAACCTAGGTTGTAATCATTTTTACAAGTAGTGGATTTGAGGGTTCGATTGGCTTTAGGCTCATGAGTTTTTACCCTTTTGGGGTTTTCTCACGTAAAACAAATCATTGTGTCTTTAATTTATTTTCCACACTTTGTTACAATGATTGTTAGTTAGGGGTTGGTGTGTTTAATTTTGCTTAACCGAAAAGATGGCAATTAATTTGAGAAAAACCTATTCACCCCCCCCCCCCTCTAGGTTAGTTTAATCACTCTTAGAGTAGTATTTTCAATTGGTATCAGAGCGGATTTCTTAACATATTTAAGAGATCGCTTGCTCTCTAAGAGTGTCGTGCATTAGATTGCATTTTAATTAGTATGTCTTTCATCAGATTGCATTGTAGTTAGTGTGTCTTGCTTGTCATGTTTGATTGATTGCATTCATCTCATTAACCCTTAAACTCCATGAGTGGAAACGGATATGAGCGAGAGGGAGCATCGAGTACAAGACCTCCACTTCTAATGGGGGTTAATTACTCATCATGGAAAGAAAAAATGGAGTCCTACCCATGCCAAATAGATGATCGAGTTTGGATGGTGATTGAGGATGGTTACACATCACCTACCAAGACTTTCGAAGATGAAAACATCATGCCCAAGCTGAAATTGGAATGGGATACTCAAGATTTAAAGCCTCCAAATGGAACAACAAGGCCATACATGCAATCTTGTGTGTGGTGGATGAGAACCAACACAAGTTAATCCAAACTACAAAGAATACACATGAAGCATGGACAATATTGGAGATGGCACATGAAGGAACCGATGTGGTAAAGGACTCCAAGCTACAAGTCCTTCAAACCCAATTTGAGACCTTGAAGATGGAAGATTATGAGTGCTTAAATGACTTCCAAGTGAAGCTAATGGATATTGTCAATCAAAGTCAACAATTGGGTGATCCATATTCGGATATGAGGATAAACCAAAAAATTATGAGGTCTCTCCATGAGAGATTTGATGCAAAGGTGACCGCTATTGAGGAGAATAGCGGATATAAGAAGATGAAGCCAAGTGAAATAATTGGCAAGTTGTTGGCCTTTGAATCTAAAAGAGTCCCTACTCCAACAATACCTTCAAAGAAGCAAAAGAGCATTGTGTTAAAGACCTTTAAGGAAGAAATGGAGGAGAAAGATTCAGATGAAGAAATGACTCAAATGTTGAAGATGTTCAAGCAATTTATGAAGTTTGAGAAAAAAGGTTTAGGCCCCGAAGGAAAATTTGTGAAGAAGAAAACTTCCTTCAAAAAGTTTGAGAAGAGTGAAGAGAAGGATACCAATAAGGGGATTCAATGCTATGAGTGTAGTGGGTGTGGTCACATTGCTCCCGAGTGTGCTAACTTAAAGAAGAAAAAGAAAGGAAAAGCTATGGAGACTATGTGGAGTGATAATGAAGACTTAGAGGAGAAAGAAAAGTCTTCGGATGATGAAGACTAAGTTGTCAAATTCATTGCTTTCTCATCATCTCACAATGGCAAAGAAGTTATAAGTGACAAAGAAGAGGAGAATGACAAGCAAGAAGAAGAAAAAGATGACTCAAATGATGAGAGTACTTCATCCGAGTCCAAGCATGAACCTAATGAGTGTTAGGTTTTAGATTTGTGTTGGCTTGATTCCATAACAAAACTCTATTTCTTTGTAATGTTTAGTTGCTTAGGTGGTCCGTGATTGGAACAAGCTTCAAAGAAGAAAAGCAACTTCTCATGAAAAGCTCGTCTTCAAGAGGAAAGGTGCATTCTTGGATGCTAAGGTATCGAGATCTTTCTTCCTCTTGCAAGGCGTTAGTGCACACACACACATTTCATAACATTTGTGTCCTTGCATCGTTGTGCTAAACTTAAAGGCACACACTTACATTGTATTCATATGTGTCCCTGCATCGTTATGCTAAACTTAAAGGCACACACATACATTGTATTCATATGTGTCCCTGCATCGTTGTGCAAAATTTTGTATAACACATTCACACACTTGTTGAAGTATGCATATGCATTAGATTTAATTTGACAATTTTTGTAAACTTGCATGTTCTAGAACTATATCTAGGAAACGGCATACTTGTGTATTTTTCATGTGTTTGTTTGTTTGTGTTTTTATGTTATTGAACTTGATTTTGAGCTTATATTATGCTTCATTGAGTTCCGGTCAATTTGGTTACTCATTCATTAAGTTTCAAGTTCAAACTAGGAAGTTAAGAAACTTTCCGTGCTTTTATCATACATGGTTTTCGTCTTTGTTTTTCAAGTTGAATTTCATATTTTTAGAGAAAGTTGTCTTGACGTCTTTTGACCATGAGGAAGTCCTAGTTTGTAATCAAAAAACGGATTAGAATTCAAAGTTCGGAGGCTAGAGAAAAGTAGAAGAAAAAAATAGCGTGCGAGGGGAGTTTAGAAGGCAAAATAGGGGAGCCAAGCAACTCTCCCCGTGGAGGCCATGGGCCTACATGGGAAGCAGAGGTGGCTGCACTCTATTGGTTGGTCAATTAGCTTCTCTTTCCCTCTCCTTTAAATAGCACCCTCCCTCTCATTTTTCAAACAATGGTGTTGAGTGAAAAATTGTGCAGAAATTTTCTCTCTCATTTTCTCAACTTCCAAACACCATAACTCTCTCAAATCAACTCCGATTTTAGATTTTTAAAAGCTAAAATTATTGGTCTTGAAGAGAGGATCAAATACGAAGCATTTTCAGAGTCAAAAAATGCTCAAATATTTCGTGATAACCTGATTTCAGTTCGTGAGTCATTGTTTGTAAGTGATTCAATTCTTTTCATTTTTCTTTCAAGATCTTCTTAATGATTCTTCTTATATGAGTTGAAAGAAATGTTTAGAATTATTTTGATTCCATTTTTAGGATTTTTTTGATCAAGTTTCATGATTAGTTCACTCTTTGATTGAATATCATTTTTGCTAATCTTGAAGAACATGAGTTTAAATCTAGAATCTATTTTGTGTATTTGATCTTAATTGTTGATTTCTAGATTTGATCACATGTTTTAAGAACTAGAATATTTTGATTGTGATTTTTTTTTTCTCATAACCTAGTTCTTGATTTTTGGTTTTTGTTTATTGAATATGGTGAAAACTTCAAGTGTTAACTTGATTTCAAAGTTAGTTGTGTGATTTTCACTGAAAACTTATTATACAAACTTTGATTGACATGTTTAGGTTTCTAGATATTTTTGTAAATGAGTTTGAATGTTCAATCTAGATTTCCTATCACATGATCATAATAATTAGTTACATTTACTTGTGAGTTTGATTTGTGCATATACTAATTCTTCATAGAGTGTGGTTGATCAACTTGCTCTATTTGCTTGTGATTGCATCATGATTGCATGTTTGCATTTCACTTAAATAATTGCCTTGAAACAGGTTGAAAGTCTCTTGTTGAAGTGAGTGAAGCTTTAACTTGAGCATTGGAAGTCACATTTTGGAGAGGGGATCTTCAATTTGTGCAAGCGGAAGTCTTGACTAGAGTTGGAGTGACTTGGATAATGAGCATTGTAAGACTTAGCTAGGATCAGGGTGATCCGGATAGCTAAGCAGTGGAAGTCACATGTTTGGAGAGGAGATCTTCAACTTTTGCATGGAAGTCTTGACTAGGATTGGGGTGATCCGGATAGTTGAGCAAGTTGGCATAATAAGTTCACTAGGCCCGAGGGTAAAATAGGTGTTAATAGCTTAGAGAGTGAATCTTGTGTTAATTGCCTCTTGAGTGTGTAACTCCTATTTGTCACAGTGAATTGCTTTTTTCGGTGGTTGTGGTATCAACCTGTGGATGTTTCCTCATTTTGAGGTTTTACCACGTAAAAATACCTTGTGTTATTTTTTGTTTTTAATATCTTTAATTTCTTTGAACTTGTATTGATTCATCCATTGTTTAATTGTATTCATATTGTCTTGTTGAATCAATATACTTGTTAAAGTTTATTTGTGCCATTGTATATTTTGTGAAGAAAAAGAAGTTGAAAGAATTTTAAGACTATACCTATTCACCCCCCCCCCCCCCCCCCCCCCCCCCCCCCCCCCCTCCCCTCCCTCTAGGTATATTTGACACTATAACATTAAGGGAATTTCAATGAGAAGATGGACTATGAAGACTTCATGGAATACTTTAAGAGCTCTAGAGCAAAGAAGAAAAAGGAGATTCAAGAGTTGGAAAGGAAGAATCTTGAATTGACATGCAAGATGACTCACTTGAGTGAGGAAATGGAAAGAGCAAGAGAAATGGAAGAAAGCTTGAAATTGGAGCTTGTTGTGGGTAAAAAGAGTGAAGAGAGCTTGAGGAAGAAGCTTGGGGAGGCAAAGTATGTGATTGCTAAGATGACCTTCAGAACCGAAAAGCTTGACAAGATGTTATCAAGTGGGAAAAGCCCTAGTGATAAGAGGGGCTTAGGATATGAGGAAGACAATGAGACCACTTCCTTAAAGAATACTATCTTTGTCAAGAGTCAAGAGGTTGAAGAAGCCAAAATCCCACAACAAACTACAAAAAGGATTGAAGTTGGAGAATCCTCAAAACATGCTCAAGCCAAGGGTTCAACAAGGATCCCTTATGCTCAACAAAGAAGACATGCTACTTTGGCTCAACCTCAAAGGAGAGAGTTTGTTCAACACCAAAGGCAAGCTCAAAGACAAGGGAAAGCCCATTTGTACTCACAAAGGAATGATATGACCTCCTACTTCATTCCTACATGTCATTTTTGTGGTGTTGATGGTCATATTAGACCAAATTGATTCAAGTTTATTAAAATGTGTAGAACTAAAATCATGATTGAAAAGAATAGGGCTAGAGCTAAAATGTATGCTCCTAGGAAATTAAGAGCCAATGTTTCTAAGACCAGTAGGATTGAAAATGGGTCACCTAAGTGGAATAGAAAAGATGAACCCGCATGTTATTGTGCTAACATGTCACACTTAGACTCAACTAGGTTTAAAACACTTAGTAGGTCTATTGGGATTTGTCATATGCTTTGAAGTTTTTGGTTATTGACCCAACATGGGGAGCTCAAGCAAAGAGAGCAAATTGGCATGAAAGTACATTATGCTACATTGATATATTTTATGCTCCTTAATTAATTGCTTGAGATGATTGGTTGTGCATATGCTTATGTTAGTTTCTTAATAAGTGTGCAAATTGCTTTTCTTGCAATCCATGTCATATTTATGTTCAAACATGCATTTTTAGACCAGGATATTTACTTTGGAAGTACAATTTGAATGACCTATAATTGATCTCCATGACATGACGATTTTAGTAATGACATGCTTTAAGTTGACATACATGAAGACATTTTGGATTTATTAAATATGAATGCAAAAATATGTGTGAAAAAGCAAATGAGAAGACTAAACTCAATAAGGACCTTATGTCCATTCAATAAATAAGGATGACTCATTCAAATTTAGTCTTCTCTCTTTCTTTATTAGTTTAGCAAGGCTACTATCATACATGTATCTTACCCGGAAAAACCAAAAAGGGTGCAAAGTCGCTCATGTCTTGTTTCGCTTATAAAGTTTGATATAGTTGCTCTTTAAATTGAAATTCCTATAAAAACTATATCATTGCTTGAAATAATGACAAAGGGTGAAATTGGTTTGAATTCTTTTTGGAAACCCTTGTTGTTTGTTTTGCCAAATACCATTGTTTTGAACTTGAATGCAACATGTCTTGCATGCGAAGCATTGTGTCACACATTTTCATAAAACAAAACTGCTTGACTCTCTCTTACTTAATTAAGTTGCATAAAGTTGCTTATATGATTATGCATATGTTGTTTTTGTGCTATGAGCTTTCCTTGCCAAATGCTTACCCATTAAAGGGGACTCTCTTTGTCTATCTCATGTCAAAAAGGGGGAGAAGGGTTGTAAGTAATAGTGGTTTCTTTGGCATCATATTTAGGCAGAGTTTAGAGGGATCATGTTTAGAGGGAGTATTGAATTGAATAGCATGATTACATTAATTGATTGTATTAGTTCAATCTATTGAGGCTATTGCAAATGTTTTGTGTTGCTTATGGTTATTTAAAGCACCTCTCACACACTTGATCTTGGAAGGTGTTTTTGTTTGTCTTGTTGATTGTGTGTAGGTTAGAATTTTTCTACAAGCCTTGGATTGACTTGAAGATGTTCAAGACTTAGATTATAGGCTTTATTTTAATGTAGAAAATTTTGTTGACCAACTTTCTTTTGAAATTGTGAGGTTGCTTTGTGAGTGGTGGCTTTGTCACGAAATAGCCAAAGGGGGAGATTGTAAGTGCCTCACTTTATGATTGGCTCATTTCGTTGACAAACCACATTGGGGATTTACTTGTAAGGGTAGATTAGGCGTCATTGTTTGTGACCAAGCTTCAATGACATCATCAAACTCAAAATGCTTCAAAAAGGTATAGTACTTGCTTAACTCTTTGAAGAGATTTAGTTGCACACACACACACACACCTCTCATGCATGCCTTAGTTGTCTTGCTTTTGTGTTCATTGCATGTATGCATTCTCCTCACTTCACACGTGCACCAAGGTGTTATATTTTTGAGTGTGTGTGCTTGGTTGAGCCTGTGTGTTGGTCTTTGTGCGGGGTCCCTTACCCGCACAGTACCCGCGCACTGACCTTGAGCAGTCTCGGGTCTGTGACTGCACGGGTACCCTACCCTGTGCAATACCCGTGCACCGGGGATGGTATCCACGAAACTTCTCAAGTGTGCGGGTTGTGCGCGGGTCCGTTACCCGCGCACTAACTTTGAGTCTCCCTGGTCTGTTTTCTGCATGGGTTGTGCAAGGGTGGTGCACGGGTATCCTACCCGTGCACTGAGGGAAATTCTTGCCCGTATTGGCTTATGCGCGGGTACTCTACCATGCTCACATAGACCAGAGCACTGCGTCAGTTTTTCTTGTCTTTTTGTAAACTTTTCCAAAACAACGTATTCTCTTTTAGGGTTGTTATATATACATCTCTTCAGCGTCATTTCGTGCTAAGAGCTTCAGAATCCATTTTTACTTCATCTTTGAGAGGCTTAAGAGTGACTTGCAAGGAAAGTTAGAAAGATTGCATTTTTATTAACAAAAACCCAAACACCCATCATCCATTCATGAATCAAACATCATCTAGGATGTTTCCAAGCATGGGTCTTCATCTACATAGTTGACTTGGTAAGCAAAACATCATCTTTATCTACTCTTCGTGTTCTTGCTTAACAAGAAACCTCTTTTATAACTTGTTTGCATGTAGACTAAGATTCTAATTAAAAGTTGAGGTTTTTACATGTTGATTTGTTGGGTTGTTGTATTGTGATAGCTATTGCAGCTAGGAATGCTTTTTATTTCATATAGCTAAGTTGTATGCATGCCATATAGCAATATGATATCGAGGAATGTTGTTAAATGTCATCTTTAATTCCTAGATAAGCATCAAATGTGTTGACCTAGCATTTGTACACTTAGAATATTTTCATATTCACATTAGGTTGCATTTCTCTTCACTTAAGAGTTAAGTCTTGTATGTGCCGTGGGTAGTATACAAGCAAGAGCCTAAAATTATTATTAAAGGCCTGCAGGTAGCAAGAACGGGTTAGTAACCAATTAGGTGTGATGTGGTCAACCTAGGTTGTAATCATTTTTACAAGTAGTGGATTTGAGGGTTCGATTGGCTTTAGGCCCATGAGTTTTTACTCTTTTGGGGTTTTCTCATGTAAAACAAATCATTGTGTCTTTAATTTATTTTCCGCACTTTGTCACAATGATTTTTAGTTAGGGGTTGGTGTGTTTAATTTTAATTAACCGAAAAGATAGCAATTAATTTGAGAAAAACTTATTCACCCCCCACCCCCCTCTTTTAGAGTAGTATTTTCAAGAGCTTTAACACATTTTGTTCTCAAAATAAAGTTTGATGCAGATGATACTGCTTTGTCAATTTTACTTCTTGAAGATTGCAAAACTGATATTACATAGTAAAGTTGTTAGGGCAATTATTTGGGACTTTATTCTATAACAAAACATTAATATGCATTAGTTGCTCCTCGGTGGCCATTTGCTTTCTATATAACTACATTCCAAGAGCGAAATGACAATGACTATAACAAAAACTATTAACCAGAAAAAAAAGGTCCATAAGTAAATATAAATACTCAACTGTCAGACTCTGGTTAAGGCATCAATGTTTCTATGTAAATCAGGAATCTGGCATATACATGTGCTTAGATAGTAAAAAAAAAAGCAAAAAATCTTTAGTTATCATCATATATAGTTATCATTATTATAATGCTTAATCATTTTATTATTTTTTTAATTTCTTTGTTTTATAAGTTTTGATTTTTAAGTTTAAGGGATAGACATGTTTATATTTGTTTGACATTGAAATCTAAGGATTAGTTGGGAAGATTAATTGTCTAACTACATAATGAAAACAATCAAACATTTTTAGAGAAGAAATTTGAAATTGCAATGGGAAGTTGTCAGTGTATGTAAAATTCCTTATTAATAATATATTTTTTTAAAATTATTTCTGTTAACTATAGTTGATTATGATGTTTGTGGATATAGGCATCTAAGCAACCTAGTAATTTTGAGTGTGGGTATTCTGTGATGAGGTTCATGAAAGAAATAATTGAAAATCCTGATATACTTAGTGAGAAGGTAAGATAATTCCTTGTGGTGTTTTCCTTTCAAGTATAATTGTTAATTCAAAGTATTTGATGTTTTTTTTTTATTCCTCAGTTCAATGGAAAAGAAAGGTATACTCAAGAAGAAATTGATGAAGTGCGGTTGGAGTGGATTGAACACATCAAACCATTTGTCAAATCAGTAAACGAACGATGGATCCAATTTGTGTCTATGAGGATGTTCAAGTGAAAACAATTCATGGATTTCATTTATATGTATTTGTCATATTTTGTGTATGACTCTATATACATTTTCACGGATTTATGTGTAAAAGATTGTAAGAGTTATTTATGAATTTTGTTTTTATAATGGATTTTGTTCTTTTTAAATAAAATATTGTATAATTATTAAATTATAAATTATAAAATATGTATGGTAATGCTGTAAAAAAAATATGCTGGGTATTGAAATCCGTAAAAAAAAAATTAAAGGCAAAATTAATGATGGTTCCAATCCGTCATAGGTTTATGACGTTTAATAACCGTCATAGGATCATGACGATGTTAAACCTTATGACGGTTTCAAACCGTCATAAATTTATAACGGTTTTCAAAACTGTCATCACCCATTTATGATGCCGTGAAATACAATGTTATAAAACCGTCATAAAAGCGACTTTATGACGGTTTTTTTACCGTCATAAATGCGCGTTTTTCTTGTAGTGAATGCATGTCACAAATGCAAATATGAGGTATCATTTATGTGCATTTACGGTAAGAAAAAAAAAATGTCAGAGCCATACCAATATTTTTTCTAAATCGAATTAGTTAGAGCATCTCCAACCATGCTTTCTAAATTTTAACTATTTTAGTTAAAAGGCTATTTTAGCTAATTTATGGAGTCACTTGACACACTCCAATCATCTTCTCTATTATAGCTAGTCATTAATATTTTAATCTATTTTAAATTTAAAATATAAATAAATTTGTTTTGTTTCAAAATTGACATCATTTTTTCAATATGAAAACTAGTTTAAAAATATGGTTAATTACAAATGATGCCCCCTAAACTAAGCTCGAATTTGCACCTTACCCCCTATACTTTTGTTTGCCATTAAACCTCTTAAACTTTTATAAATTGGCAATAGGTGACGAAATTGTAACACTGTCCATTTTTCTGTCATGGCAAATTGCACTAAGTTCCACTTATTTTATACATAATTGCATTAAATCGGAAAAATATAATAATATGACATAAATACCCATCTGAACAAATTTGTAAAATAAAAATTTTAGATTTTAAATTGAAATAATTGTTAAATAGTAATAAATTCTCAAATTTTTGATAAAGAAAATTAAATAAATAGAGAAATAAAAAAATGATTTAACAATTATTTAAATTATCTTTTATATTTAAATATCCATAAATATAAAACTCCAGATAAATATTTAAATTATTTAAGGGAAATTATCATTTAAATTATCATTTTTATTTGAAATATCCCTAAATAGCACTTGTTCATTTACAATAACAAGGGTATTGATAATGCCAAAAACTAAAATAAAAAAATCAAATAATAATAATAATATTAATAATAATAATAATAATAATAATAATAATAATAATAATAATAATAAATAAATATTATAATAATAATAATAATAATAATAATAAAATAATAATAATGACAATAATAAGAATAATATAAAAATAATAATAAATTATTTTTAAAACAAATAGGTAGATATTTAGATTGACCTCCACCATCCATCTCGAATATTCATGGTGGTGATCAAGTTACAAATAATAATAATAATAATAATAATAATAATAATAAGAAAAAAATTACAAGAAAATTGAAAAAACAAATAAAACAAATTGAGGGGTGTGGAGTTCTAGGATCTCTACCATCCATCTCAAAGAACAGTAGAGTGAGCGGATTTTGATTCACCATCCAATCTGGATCTGCACTAGAGATGGCGAAAATCCCCGGGTCGGGGATTTGTGAATCAAAAATAATATTACTATTATTATTTGTTTATATTATTTTTATTATTATCATTATTTTATTATTATTATTGTTATTATTATCATCATCATCATCATCATCATCATTATTTCATTACTATTATTATTATTATTATTTTGTTTTTTGTTTTTGTTTTTGACGTTATTAATACCCTTGTTATTGTAAATGAACAAGTGATATTTTGGGATATTTTAAATAAAAAAGATAATTTAAATGATTATTTCCCTTAAATAATTTAAATATCCATTTGGGTTTTATATTTAGGGATATTTAAATAAAAAAAGATAATATAAATAATTGTTAAATCAATTTAAAATTTTCATTTCTTTATTTATTTAATTTTCTTTATCAAAAAGTTCAGAATTTATTATTATTTAACCATTATTTAAATTTTAAATTTTAAATTTTTATTTTTAAAATTTGGTCAAAGGGGTATTTAGGTCATATTATTATATTTTTTTCTATTTTGATGCAATTATGTATATAGTGAGAGGAACTAAGTGCAATTTTCCATGAAGGAAAAATAGACGGCGTTACAATTCCGTCACCTATTGCTAATTTATGAAAGTTTAGGGGATTTAATGGTGAAAAGAAAAGTATAGGGGTAAGGTGCAAATTCCGGCATAGTTCAAGGAACATCAGTGCCAATTAGCCTAAAAATAATAAAATAATAGGAGAGAGAAAATACCTAGCAAGGAATAGCTCTCTATATTTGGAGAGTGCCTTAGTAGTTCTTTAAAATAGGGAGCCATAATATGGAGTGGTTGGAGTGTAAAAAAACCATCCCCACTTGCTATTTTGGCTCAATAGTGGCTTTATGGATCATGGTTGGAGATGCTCTACAAAGTTATTAAGTATTTTAAAGATTCATTTTACTACCTTTATGGCTTTATGATAGTTAATATCATTTCTTTTAATTGAAGTTAAATAATAATATACGGAATGTAATTTCACCTCTTTTAACTAATTAAAAATATAAATTTGAATGTTAATATTCATACATATATTTAATGTGTGTGTTGATTTTTAGGTTCTAATTTGCACATTTAAAAAAAAATTACACATTTTTCTTTAAATACAATTTTGCCCCCACGTTGGACACCAAACCTCACTATTTATGATTAAATACAATTTTGAACGTTTGCATTGGTACCAAAATAATTTGATCGTTTAAATTCATATTTGACATTAATTATCATCCATTATTTGAATTAGATTGTTTAATAAATACTTGTAAGAGGAATCTTGTAATGCTAATGATTGTTTGATGTTTCCTTATAGGAATAATCTTGTAATTTCAATGACATGACGTGTTACATGTTAATTTGGTGCTTATTTTAACTAAATTATTATCAAATTTTATGATACAGTACAAAGTATAATATTTCACATATAGTTATACTTTTTTCTATATTTATGAAACAATACAAAATATAATATTTTACATAGCTAAGTGATACGAATATGATGGACATAGCAATTTTTTTTTTTGAAGTAAAATGATGCATACAAACCCTTTCCTTTTGTTCAACTATGCATAATTTATTGCTTAAAACCAAAACTAACCCACACATCTTCTAACACAAAGACTATGGTTGTTTGAAATTTGTTGGACTATTTTGAAAGTTTATAATTTCAAAGAACCATAGTCTTTAATCACAATATGTTTTGAATGAATTTTGTACTAAATCTTAAGATTTTTTTTTAAAGCTATACTAAGTTGTTTGTTACTTTTTATACTCTTTTTATAATATTAATGTATCTAATAATCTTATTCTAAAAGTTAATTTTTTTATAAATAAGGAAAATGGGGACTTATAGAGTTATAGTTAGGTCCTTATGTTTATAGGAAACGTTTTTTTACCCCACTTAGGTATATTAGGGTCTTTGGTCCTAATTTTTTTTTGGAAATACATCAAATTGGTTCCTCAGTTAGTGAACCATTAGTCAAAATTAATTGGTTCAGGGATAAAATGGTACTTTTAGTCATGTTTTAATGTTTGGTGACATGTGGTATTTTTTTATATAATATTAATTTTGTAAATATAATTTTTTTATATAATATTAATTTGTAAATTAAATCTTTTTTTGTTTAAATGGATCTCCACCATCAACCTTTGAGATGGACGACAGAGATCAATTAAATAACAAATTTAAAAAAAATGAAAAAAAATATTATCTCCAACCGTCCATCACAGTTGGTGATTACTTCATAATTTTTTTAAAAATAAAAAACTGGTGGAGATCCAATATACCGGTAGAGATCCCCATATTGGATCTCCACCAGATCCTTGAAGATTAAGGATCTCCAACTCCCCCAACTGCGAATGCGGGAGGCATGGTGGGGGAGGTCTTAACTCCCCCGTTCACTGTTGAGGGAAGTCGGAGCCTACCCGCTTCGCAGCATGAGAGGATGGAGACCTCCCCCACTGTACCTCCCTCCCCCTTCATGGTAGGGAGGATGGAGATCTCCATGGATCTCCACCAGTTATTTTTTTTTAATTTGTACCTTCTAGATTTCACAGATGGATTTTCAGGTGTCCCATATTTTCAAGGATGGGAATCAGGTTGCGGATGCCCTATCTAAACATGCTTTAGAGCTGAAGGCAGATTATTGGTGGTTCTCCACCCCGTCGTTCTATTCCTCGTTAATTGGCAATGATTGCATGGGTCGGGAGTCTTTTTGATTTTCATGATGCTTTCTATTTCTTTTTGGTATGGCATGCATGCCACTATTTGTTCAGGGCTATTTTCCCCATGGTTTTTGTTCTTATTTGGTTGTAGTTACTCTTTACTTTTCTTTTATCATTTATATATGTGTGTGTGTGTGTGTGTGTATATATATATATATATATATATAATTTTTCCCTCCTTAGGACGAACTAATTTTATTTATATCGATTCCATAACTATCAACAATTAGATTCGCATATTTTAGTTTAGTCAAAGTCTTCTTAAACTTGATCAATAACTCACAAGTCTCGTTATAATGTTAAAAGTTCAGTTCGGTCCTGAGGAGAGAAAAACTATACACACACACATATATATATATATATATATATATATATATATATTGCTTATGAGTTTTTCAGCATATGACCGTCTCTGGTGCTTTTTCCCTCTAGGCTAGTCCATTTTTTATCAATATATATATATATATATATATATATATATATATATTATTGAGTAAAATCACCAACTGTCCATCACAATGATAGACAGTTGGAGATGAACTTTTAAAAAAAAAAATTGATTTTTTCGATTTTTAATTTCTTTTTTGGATTTCATTTTTCAATTTTTTGTGTTTTTGGATTGCAAATTTTTTATGTATTTCGGGGGGGGGGGGGGGGGGGGGGGGGGGGGTGGTTGTGGTAAGAGATATTTATACATGAACAAATAAAGCCTAGTTTTATACATGAACAAATAAAGCCTAGTTTTAAAATAATATATAAAATAAAATATTATAATAGTACATCACTTTTTAACACATGTGGTAATGCACCTCCCTTCAATCTTAATAATTAGGGGTTCAAATAATATTCTATCCGATTTGTGAGAGTAGTTAGCTCCAGGTATGAGAGTACATATCTGGACCGTATATGTATTGTTTAATCCCGACAAGTTCCGAGGACTTGCATGGTAGGACTCGAGCCTCAAACCGCTAATTCAGAATGGAGTTACAGACTACCACTTGTGTTAAGAGGTAAAGTGTGAAAAAGAATTCATATTTTCTATTTAGCTTCCTATATTATATTTTTAACTACAATTAAGAGATATTTATATGCGAACAAATAAAGTATAGTTTTAAAATAATTTATAAAATAAAATATTTTGCATCCAAATTTATGTTTAATATAGTGTTAAAAAGAAAAATAACAGCACATTATTTTTTAGCACATATGGTAGTGCAACTCCCTTCCATCTCAATGATGAGGGGTTTAAATAGTTTTATTTCCGATTTGTGGGAGTAGTTAGCTCCCGGTATATGAGTACATATCTTGACCGCACATGTATTGTTTGATTCCAACAAGTCCCAAGCCCCTGCAATCCTAATGTAATAGTTTTATAAAAATGTAAAATACTTCAAAAAAGAAAAAAGAAAAATAATATAATTATTAAATATACAATAAATTTAAAAAAAAAAGAATATACAATAAAAATAAAATAATAACATTTATTTAATAAATCTTTAAGTGCTTTCGAAATTGTCCATGTATATATTCAATCACAAACCTATTACATATAAATATGCACTGAATGGCAATCCGTGAAGGGCGGTTTCCGGTGACGACCGACACATCTAATGCACTTGTGGAAGATCATGAGCTAATTGAAAGTTTTTCTCTAACTCAAATTTAAACAGCTGAACAAATCCATAATCAAGATGCGAGAATTCATGTTAATATTTCCACTGATTTGAATACCAAGTGTTTAAATTTGGAAGAAAATAATGAGAATCTTCAATGTTCTCTAGAGAATATTTATATTGATAATTGAGTGATTCTTAACAATCCAATTATTGGAAGTGATTAGAAAGTTTTGGATGAGATTTTAAGAGATAAAAAAGGATAGATTAATTTGAAGAATATATTAGAAGACTATAATATCGTGCTTCAAATTTTAATCATGGTCCAGAAGATCCTATATTTGACAATAATTGGATTCCCGTGGTGACCAAATCAAAAAAAAAAAAAAAAATTTGATGCCGACTTTTAAGATTTTATCTAGTTCCAAGGCTCAATTGAGTAATGGGAGTTTTAAGCGCCTCCCAGTAGCTGACACTAAGATTCATAATGATTCTGCAGCTTCGGCGGCCCAAGCAGAATTAAGTCTTGTTGCTAATTGGGCCGCACAAGTTGAGGTAAAAGGGAAGAGTGGC
Source organism: Dipteronia sinensis (assembly GCA_033220585.1). Classification (NCBI taxonomy): domain Eukaryota; kingdom Viridiplantae; phylum Streptophyta; class Magnoliopsida; order Sapindales; family Sapindaceae; genus Dipteronia; species Dipteronia sinensis. The sequence continues at coordinate 32,266,865 of CM065640.1, read as the reverse complement.
GATAATGGCATCCCTTAAAAACTGTATCTACACCCCTTTCGTAATTACACCTATAAAAGTTTTAAAAATATATCTAATTTGTAAATAAACCCCACTTAATGCCAAAAATACCCTTTCTTTAATTATATTGTATTGTATTTTTGTAAGTATACACCACCTATAACTATTATTATGTTATTTAATCAACTTTATTAATATTTCCAATTTTGTTGTTATCTTTAGTTCTCTTACTATTTTTTTTCCCTACTTCTTTTTTCTTCTTGGGTTTTTCAAAATCAAACTCCATTTTCGTAATTTATTTTTCATTAAAAATCCATTTTAAGATTTTTTTTATTTTATTGGAGAACCACTTTCTGTTTGAGAGAGTTGTAGGGATGCAAGATTTATGTCATGTCCCAATTGATGTGGAAGTAGATAGATGTTAAATACTTAAATGATATTTCAAATAAAAAAAAACAGGTGTTCCTTGGAATTGAAGAGCATATAATATATATTTATATATATTTATTTACAATAAAGAACATCTAATATTGATAAATAAATAAAAATTTAAAGTGTGATTGAAAGAAATAAAAAATATAGATAATATAGTTAATTTAAAAGTCTATTTATATACATAATAATTTTGTTCTTTTAATAAAAAAGTAATTTAAATAATTTAAAACTTACTTTTTCACAACCAAATTTCTCTCATGATTTTGATTCATTTTTCAAACTTAGCAATCAATTTGTATTTCCTTAAAAGAGATTGAAAATATATTTAAATAAAAATCTAGGGTTTATTAAAATGGAAAAAGTTTTCATAAAACAGACTAATTTAGGTGTACATACAGTTTTTAAGAGGTGCAAATATCGTCACTCACAAGGGAATGACTTTGTTGGTCTGATTAATTAGGTTCCTTTTTTGTATATATATTCTGTTAATGCATGCATGCCTTTTTAGATTAATGTATTTTAGGGCTTGCGCACCCCTCTACTTTTGTTTTTCTTTTCCTTTTTTTATTATTTTTTATTTTTTTTACTTTTATTATTAATTATAAAAAAATGAGTACATAATAATTAATAAATATGCACTTGATGGTCTTTTAATCAAGTAAAAATAAAATATTGAGTTTTTAGAAAAATAAAATGCTTTATTTTAAGGGGCCACCTAAAATCAAAATCAATTGCAAAAATGCACCGAAGTGACTTCGATACCCTTTAGTGAAAAAAAAACCCTTTTTCACTCTCTACTGCCCTACCCTCCCCAAGCCTGTTGCCCACCCTAAAGCAAAGCCCGACTACGCCACCGTAAGAGGTTCGTCAACGAGCTACCTGAAAGCAACCTTGTGGGCACGCCAACGCCGTCGAGGGTCATTCATCATCGTCATCCATCTTCATTTAACAGTCTCCTCGTTCCGCCGCGCCGCATGCTTAAAGGTAATTTAATTTTTGAATCCTAAGGTATATGGTTTTGAACATTATTGTTGAAATTGGTTAAGAAATTTTGAGAAATTTGGATGACCTGAGAGATGACTCCCAATCAGTGCCTACCCTAGGCTGGTGCACCTGACCTGGGCCCAACATCAAAAGGCTCATATTTTTTTTAAATGAAAAACCGATTATGTTGGGCCCAAATATTTTTTTAATGAAAAGGCCCAATCACAAAGTTACTTGTTGAATAATGCTAGACATCCCACCTAAAATCTCATATTTTTCATCCCAACACATGTGGCATGTGAGATGTCAAATTGTGAGTGGATACACATTAGTGATATTTTGTCTTACCTACCATATGTATCCACTCACCATTTAACATTTTAAGTGCCACATGTGTTGGGATGAAAAATGAGGGATGTGTAGCATTACTGTTACTTGTTTTTAGTATTAAATGATGAGGCCATTTTTTTCATTTCAGACCGGCCCAATATTTTCTTCAAAAAAAAGCCAAAAAAATCTTAGAAAACAAACATATTGAAAGGAGTGACCATATTTGCACCCATAAAAAACTGTATGTACACCCCAAATTAGTATATTTTTAAAAATCCAATAATACCCTTAAGTAAAATTACTAAGAGGACTAATTGTTGATTAGTACACCCATCAATAATTATTAATTAGTTTCTTATTTAAATCTTTTGTAATTTTTTTCCCTATTAATGGTTTGATATTAATATATATCATGGAAACTATTTCTATTTTAATAAACTCTAAATTCTCTTTTAAATATATTTTCAGTCTGTTTTAAGGAAATACAAATTTATTGCTAAGTTTGAAAAATGAACAAAATCATGAAATAAATTTGGTTGTGAAAAGTAAGTTTTAAATTATTTTTTATTATTTTTTATTCAAAGAACAAAATCATTATATATATATATATATAAACAGACTTTTAAATTAACTATATTATCTATATTTTTTTTTATTTCATTCAAAAACACTTTAGACTTTTATTTATCTATCAATATTAGAGCATCTCCAAAGCGAAAATGGCTTGCATATGAATAATTGTTGACATGGCAACAATGTCAAGAGACTTGCTTCCTATGTGACATAAATATGGACTTGATAGACAATCAACTTAAAATTTGGTCTCCAATGCTTCCGTTTAAAACACATTTTGTTTTAATGACGTGTCCAATTTTATTTCCTATTTTCTTTTTTATTTTATTTCCTTACCAAAAATAGATGAAAAATTAATGTCGATTTTAAATGTTTGTTGAGTCAACGTAAAAAAGGATTGTCCAATAGGTCGTTTGAAAGTGGACGGTCATGTTGACAATGTTTATTTTTTTTTGCTACGTCAGCTTGAGGTTGAATATGCACGGTTGCATTAGAGACACAATTATTAACAGAATGTCTATTTATCCTACGTGACATCTCTTTTTTTCACAAGTCACGCTTGCATTGGAGATGCTCTTAGATGTTCTTTCTTATAAGAATATATAAGATGCTCTTCAATTTCATGGAACACCTGTTTTTATTTTTTTTGAAATATCATTTAACATCTATCTAGTTCCACATCAATTGGGACAAGACACAAATCTTGTATCCCTACAACTCTCTCAAACAGAAAGTAGTTCTCCAATAAAAAAAATCTTTAAATGGATTTTTAACGAAAAATAAATAACAAAAATAGAATTTGATTTTGAAAAAACCGAGAACAGAAAAAAAGTAGGGACGAGGAAGAATGGTAAGAAAATTAAAGATAACAACAAAATTGGAAACAATGATAAAGTTAATTAAATAACATAATAATAGTTATAGGTGGTGTATGCTTAAAAAAATACAATACGATATAATCAAAGAAAGAGTATTTTTGGCATTAAAGGGGGTTTATTTACAAATTAGAGATTTTTTTAATTTTTGATGGGTGTAATTACGAAAAAAGTGTAGATACAGTTTTTGAGAAGTGTCATTATCGTCACTCTATTAAAAGTCTTCAAGCCCAAATGTGCTTAAGAGTTCAGATAAACAAAATTCTAAAGCAAAGTCCTAGCATTACAATTAAGTCCAGACATATGAGAGTAAGGGGTCGTTTGTTTTTTCCACTTAAAACTTAATGGGTCTGAATCACAATTATTAAGTTGTTTTGTTTGTTTTTATAGGTGGTCAAATAACTTAAAATTCCAAAAAATAACTTAAAATAAAAAGTAAAAAATAATGACTTTTCACTTAATTGTAAATCACTGAATTGTATTAAATGCAATTCAAAATCTTTTCATTCGATATCATCCCCATATATAACATATTTCCAATTTCGTCATAATTATATATGGTACAAAAATATTTATTTTAATATATTGCTTATTTTAAATAGATTTACATATAAAAAAGAGCCCTAATCACTTTTCATATTGATGTTTAATATCAATAATTTATTATGATATTAGGGTGATATATTTATATATTATATTTTAGAGTGTTTTGTGTGAGTTTTTCTGCTGCCACTTTTATTTTTTTGAAAAAAAAACATTTCTTTTCTTAGTAAAATGAAGTTTATTTGTAATCGAAGAAGAAGATCATGATTATATGTGTTCATATATAATTATTATTTTTGGATTGTTTTTATTCTATATTATATGTATAATTGTTTAACATGGGTATAAATGTAAAATTACTTAGTTTCAGACAATTTTACTTTTAAAAAACAAACGTGTTGACAATACATTCAAATGTGAGGAAAAAAACAAACAAACATGTCATTCAATTTCAGATTTCAGCTCCTATTCAGTCTTCAGAAAATTCAAGACTGTCCAGTCTTTAGAAAATTCAAGACTGTTCAGTCTTCAGATAAAAAAATAAACTATCCCTAAGTCGGTAAGTTTCAATTAATTGAAAAACTATTAACTATATAAGATTTGATTGAAAGTTCATTGAACTTAAAAAAGTCCAAACATTTTTAAAAATAAAAAATAAAAAAACAAAATCCAAACATATGCACGTAGTCAAATTCAGTTTCATAAAACATTATATGGAGATTCTTGAATTTAATTGAAGTTGCAAAGTGAACTTTAAGGAGGATGAAAGGAATGAGAAAAAACAAGGTCAACCATTTGGAATATACTGGTTTGATGAGTATTATAAATTTTATATTTTGATGGAATAAAACTTGATTTAAAATGGTTTAAGACTATTATCAAAGTAACAAAACATAAATGCAGTTTTCGATATTGGTACCGCATTAACTATATACTACTGAAAAACATATTATATATATTCGTGCGGGAATTGAACAAACGGTCCATTTTAAATTTTTCGCCTCGGACCTCCAAAAACTCAGGATCAGCCCTGCTCCCGATAAGGGTTTCGCGGCTTCCCGAAGCATGTAATGCTACTTGGGAAGATCATAGCAGGTCCTGACTTTTCAGAGGCCTCTGGGCAAAACCTAAAAAATGGGCCTCTTGTGAGTGACTGAGCATACACGGTACACAGCACATGACTAAAAAGAAATTTCGAAATCAATTCAAAAAAAAAAACTTTAATTACCTGAGTGGGGATATTGATCCAAGATAATTTGGGTCATGTGTTTATTATTATTATTTTTAATGTTTGGACTTTTAAAAAAATTATTTGAGCCTCTTTTATCTGAACAAAAATCATTCAATTCAACACTAAAAAAAAAACAAAAAACAAAAAACAAAACGCAAAAAAGGGGCCCTTTTTGGACAATTTTTTCTTGGCCTCCCCCCCTCAGGGCCGGCTCTGGGGAAGATCTTGTAAGTAATAATATTATTTTCGTAGGTCACAGAAACAGCTGATTTCCAAAAAGATCTGAGCTTGGACAGTTTAGATAGAGTGTAGCTTGTAATGGCTTTTGAAGAAGGAGAAAATAGATACGCTTACATGCTGTGCCGATGATGCAAAATACATCATTTCTGGAACTGAACAGTCGTAAGTTGTTTTCAATCTTATATGCATTTAGGTTCCTCTTCCTCTTAGTTGATGTGCCTGCCATTATATAGCATAAAGTGCAATATTGTGCGGATAATGGATGAAGAATCCATAGAATTCTTGTTGTCCTTTATCTCATTAATCATTATATATTGAACCTGGACAGATTTTGAATTGTAAAATTCTGTAGAGTTTATCTCATTATATATTCAGGTAAAATATGGATCTTATTTTGTACACGAATTCTTCATTTATCTGATATCCCTTCATCTTCTGGCTTGTTCGTAATTATTTTTATTTAACTTTTCAAGGTTCACAAGAGGATCTTGTGATATGGTCTTGATCTTTTTTACAGGATTTTAAGCGTGCCAAACTGGTGGTTTCGTATAAGGTGAATGTTGATGCTTCCATAACTTCTAGCACAGGATGCACAGGTCTGAGGGGTGTAATTTCGAAATGAAAATGGTCTGGGGTTGCTCAGTAGGTTTGGCGATTTTTCATGGAATTTGTTTGGCCCGTGAGGCTGGAGTACTATATCCAATTATTTGGTGGTGATGATTTATATGTTGTTTCGTTTACTGAAAAAAATCTGGTACGAATCTGCAAAGGACAGAGATAATAAAACACAAACCAGAATGTTAGGGGAAAACCGAGGCCCGTGTTTCACACGGTGTCCTTAAGACAATTTCGCCGGGTAACATCGTATGTGTATGGCGATTGTCTCCAAGAATACAACGGTTTAACAGGGATCGTGCAAGGCACAAACACTCACAGCGAACTCAAATCAAGTTCAAACTTATCAAGAAATGGAACCAAGAAGAACAGAAAAGAAAACAATGGAGGAGAATTCGAATATACATTGATCTTCCATTTTTATGGAACCGATCACACTCAAATAATGCTCTCAAAGCACTAGTTTATCACAAATTTTCCAACATTATATCCGTAACACATGCCCTCATATGTCTGACATTGGTTTGCTTATTGAAGATATTTTCACTCTCATCGATGGCTTTCCTGTTTTGGAAGTTTCTTTTGTGCCTAGATGAGAAAATTAAACATGGTTTCTCATGCTCTAGCAAAATATGCAATTTCTATTCCCTCTGATATGTTTTATTTGGAGGAAATCCCATCACAGTTTACTGGTTCAGTACCGAATGATATCCGGTCTTCTTTGTAATTCCTTTTTAATATATATATATATATATATATATATATATATATATATATATAATTATACAATCTTTCTACTGTTAGATCGTTCTGATATAAAATATATCAGAACGAAAAATGTGTACCACAGATTATGGAGAAGTTTTGACAAGTGCATACACTTTGAGTCAAAGTATGTAAATCTAATGGTCAACATTTTTCGTCATGATATATTTTATATCAGAACGAACTAACAATAGAAAAATTTTATAATTATATATAATTATATAAATATATCTTTCAAAAAAGAAGTTCAAATTTAAGCAAGTTGCTTGATGAATTGCTAGAGATACCGACTTGAATTGTATTGATATCAGGTCACCTTGTTCTGAAATTTTTCTTGTGCTTTGGGTCGAGGGGTCACCCTGTCACGAAGTTTTTTGTGTTTCGGGTTGAGGTGGTCCGATATTGGGTCACCAGGTCCCGATAATTTTTGTCAACCCAAAAATATATATATATGTTTCAGGTCAGGATGACCCGATATCAGACGAAAAGCTTAGGGATAAGGTGACCCGATATTCCAAAATAATTTTTTTGCTTGATAAAAAACCTTCGGGGCAGGGTGACCCGATATCGGGTTACCCCGCCCGAAGCACAAAACGTTTTGGGACAAGTTGACCCAACGGGTCACCCTGTCCCGAAGCTTTTTAAGCCTCGGGTCAGGGTGAACCGAATACAATGATAATTTATATATAAAAAAAATACAATGATATATGTGATTTCCATGAAAATAAGGATTATAATGCTTAAAGATAAATTTAAAATATAATACTTACCTTCAAACCACTTTAAATAATCTTCTCCAATTTTTTAAAACATAAAATAGAAGGAAAAAAAAAATTATGAGAAAGAAAGTGTTATATATTGTGATATAATTGACTTCCACCATCCAGAGAATAATTTGCTATTAATTCTCTTGATCTCTTTTCCAATTTTATTGTAAAGTAACTACTTCTATTCCAGTTTCATTGTAAATTCAATTCTCCCTGTGCCTATATATAGGCTCACTATATGAGTTTTCGAGATACATATAAATAAATTTATAGAATTGATTTCCTCTCATGCTTCTCTCTTGGTTAGTATTATTATTTTCCATATTTTTATGCTTTGATTTATAACACGTTATCAGCACGAATGCTTTTATTTTATTATCTCTTCTTCTTCCTTTCTTATTATTAATAATAAAGGTTTGCAACAAGAAGATTGCATTCGAAATCAGAACCAGAAGTTCTTGATTTAAAAATAAGAACCAGAAGTTTTTGATTCGAAAATAAGAACCAGAAGTTCTTGATTAGGAAAATCAGAACCATGAGTTCTTTATTCAAAAAAAATCGGAACCTGAAGTTCTTGATTATAATATAATTAATCAGAACATGAAGTTCTGATTTCCAATTCCATCAGAACCCGAAGTTCTGTATTCCAATTCAGTCAGAACCTAAAGTTCTAGATACATATGGATCCCAAATTTAATCAGAATCCAAAGTTCTGTAAGCATAGTTATTGATCCAATGTCTTGAAAATTAATTAAATCAGAACCTGAAGTTCAGTATTTCAATTAATCGATCAGAACCTGAAGTTCTAGATTCCAAGTTAATCGATCAGAACCTGAAGTTCTAGATTCCAAGTTAATCGATCAGAACCCGAAATTCTGTATTCCAATTTAATTAATCAGAACCCGAAGTTCTAGATTTCAATTGAAATCTTGAACCTGAAGTTCAAGATTCTAAACATTATTTATAACTTGAAGTTCTAAATCCTTGAAATTATTTAGAACCTGAAGTTCTAACTCTTGAAAATTATTTAGAACTTGAAGTTCTAAATCTTGAAAATTATTTAGAACCTAAAGTTCTACCCTTGAAATTATTTAAAATCTGAAGTTCTAAATTAGATTTCTCTTTTCGGGAATATGGATGATCAATCTATTTCAAAAAGGAAATTTGGGATATATGTTTGGTCGATAGTGGAACAACAGATACTATTCTTCGAGATACAAAATACTTCTTGAATTTAACCTTGATCAAAGCCAAGGTAAACATTATATCTGGTCCTGCAGACCTAATAGAAGGCTTTGGAAGAGCCACAATTATATTGACAAATTGTACAAAAATAAGCATAAATGTTGCTTTATATTCTAGTGGATCCAGAAGGAATCTACTTAGTTTCAAAGATATTTGCAACAATGAATATCATATTGAGACTATAAGTGCGAATAATAGAGAGTAACTCTACATTACATCACATGTCTCGAGCCAGAAGCTCATTTTAGAAAAGCTCAGTGCTTATTTATCTGAATTATATTATATAAATATAAAACCAGTTGAGACCTATGCAATTATGAACCGGAAGTTCGCAAATCCAAAAATATTTTACTTTAGCATGATCTTCTTGGTCATCCAGGATCTACTATGATGCGTAAGATAATTGAGAATTCTCATGGACATCCATTAAAGAACCAGAAGATTCTATTGTCCAATGAAAATATGTGTACCGTTTGTTCCTAAGGAAAGTTAGTGATCAGACCATCCATTACAAAGGTTGATTTTGAATCCCCATCTTTCTTACAATGAATTCAAGGAGACATATGGGTGCCCATCCACCCAGAGAGTGGACCATTTAAATACTTTATGGTATTAATTGACGTATCTGCATGGTGGTCACATATTTGCTTATTGTCTACACGTAATACTGTTTTTTTTCTAAATTGTTGACGCGGATTATTAGACTTCGAGCACATTTTCTGGTTTATCTAATCAAAATCATACGTAGAACAGTGCTTTTGGTTGTGTCGATGGTAGTATGTTTGATGCCAACAGAAACACATAGTGAATATGTGTGTTGTGTACGTGTGAAAGAAACACCGTGAGAAAAAAAATGCAAAGAAATACTTATTACAAAGATTTGCATTTGTGGACTATTTCCAAATTTATGATCACCTTACGACCAATGATACAACCAGTAGATGATTCTACTTCAACCGTAAAATTCGAATTCTCAGTGAAAGGTATGTAATCCGAAAAATACTTTGTTTTATACATTATACATATCACCTTGGTTAATTATCATATATATATATATTCATTGTTTACTTGAGGTTTTTAAATTTGCTATGGTTTTTTGCACTTGAAAATGATTATGTGGAGAAACTATGTTTTTTTCTTTTGTGTCCGAACAAAATCATTTATCTTGCCTGATAAAATTTATTGATATCATTCCCTGAAGTGAATGTTAAGTCATCTAATTGTCATAGTGGAAATTTTGGTTAATTAAAATTATTATGACATTGATGATCATAATAAGAAAATCTAGCCTCCAGAAGTGGAATCACACCAAAACAAAGTAAGAAAATGTTTACTATTGGTGATGAAATAGTGGTGTACCTGAAGTATACATAAATATCATGTTGATATTTTACCAAGTATATATAAATGCTCCGAGAGAGCTAATTGTATGTTACAAAGTGAAAAACAAAATGACATATATGTGACACTTTGTTATTTTAATAGATCCGGAAGAATCTATTTAGTTATAAATATATACATCATAAATACATGTTGTATTATTTTATATTGTCTCATGCCAGAAGCATGCAATTCCATTCTTATAATTGAGTCTATCATATAGAATCTGCAGATTCTTTAGTGAAAGTCCATGAAGGACAATATGATAATACAATATATCTCTGAACAATGGTATGACGGTATAAATATATCTGAAAATGACATTTTGATGATGTAAAGGATAATAAAATAAGGCCAACAAGCAAATAAATTCACGTCGTTAGGGGGAGAAATATACAATTAGAAAAATCAACGACGTGAAATTGGAGTTGGCATGCATCATATTTATCTTATATTGATCCTCTTTTGAAGTTCAAAGGATCATTCACTTGCAAATTACTTATTCGAATGAATTTATTAATTGCCAATATATTAACCCGGTTGATTGTTCCTGAAGAACAATTTATGCAAATGGCAACAAATAAATTATTCGTGGCACACTAGAAGTGTGAAATTCAACTTTTATTTAAAAGTTATTATTCCCTTGAAGCGAATATGAAAGATCATGATCATGTTAATTAAGACTAATACTCGAGCTATATGTAATCCTCACCATGATTCCCGAAGAGTTAAATGTCTTTGAAGAGACAAAAACATTTTTTTGAAGAGGTACAAAGTAATGAAATGTGATCTCCCCTCTGATACTCATAAATTAAAGGGATCTCAATTGCCCATGCAAAGGCACGTATACTGTAAAATTTTACAGTAGCCTTTGAAGAGGCATATGTATTGTAAACAAAATTTGAGATCTTCTATAGTGTTGCTCTGCATATTATGAACTGATGAGGATTTTGAACCACAAATTATGGATGAATGTTGACATAATACTATTGTCCAAAAGACAGAGCTATATTCATGGACATATAGTGTAGACGCTTGAAGTCGTTAAACAATTTTTTTGTTAAAACGATTGTTCGTATGAAAATTAAGATATCGAGATATAACTTATACCTCGTAACGAAGGGGTTAAATGTAGAATCCTAGTATTGATCATATGCAAATATTTTGTTGCATAATTAATATTTCTATGATCAGAATAATCCCTGAAGGATTCAAAAAGCTAGAAGTATATAATTCATATCCTCGTTTCTCTATATGATTGGCCTAAGTGGAAAGAAGCAATTCAAGCAGAATTGGCTTCAATAGCCAAAAGAGAAGTTTTTGGACCAGTATTCCAAACGCCTGAAGACGTCAAACCCATTGGATACAAATGGATATTTGTTCAAAAACGTAATAAGAAAAACAAAATCGTGAGATATAAGGCACGACTCGTTGCACAAAGGTTCTCTTAGAGACCATGCATTGATTATGATGAGACATATTCTTCCATAATGGACTCAATTACGTTTCGATTCTTAATAGGTTTGGCAGTCTCCAAAAGACTTTAAGTTCATCTTATGGATGTCATGACAACATATTTATATGGGTCACTAGATACCAATATATACATGAAAATCCTTGAAGAATTTAAAATGCCAGAAGCATGTAATTCAAATTATCGTAACTTGTATTCAATAAAGTTACAACGATCTTTATATGATTTAAAACAGTCTGTACGAATGTGGTATAATTGTCTTGGTGAATATCTTATAAATGAGGGATATAGTAATGATCCTATATGTCCGTGTATATTCATAAAGAAATCAGAAACCAGATTTGCCATAATAACAGTATATGTCGATGCCATGAATTTAATTGGAACTCCTGAAGAGCTTCTAAAAATTGCTGAATATTTGAAAAGAGAATTTGAAATGAAAGATTTGGGGAAAACGAAATTTTGTCTAGGCCTGGAGATCGAGCATAAATCAGATGGAATATTTATCCATCAATCAGCTTACGTCGAAAAGATTCTAAAAAGATTCAACATGGATAAGTCTCATCCTTTGAGTACTCCTACGGTTGTTCAGTTTTTAGATCCTAAGAAAGATCCATTTCGACCTAAGGATATTGATAAAGTGATACTTGATCCAGATGTACCGTATCTTAATGCAATTGGTGCTTTGTTATATTTAGCACAATGTACGAGACTAGATATTGCATTTTCTGTGAATCTATTGGCAAGATTTAGTTATGCGCCAACTCGACGACATTGGAATGGGATCAAATATATTTTCCAATACCTTCGAGGAACTATAGACTTGGGTTTGTTTTATTCAAGGTCAAATAGTTCAGGACTCGTCGGCTATGCTGATGCTGGTTATCTCTTCGATCCTCATAAGTCACATTCACAGACCGGATATGTTTTCACATATAATGGTACAACAATTTTGTGGCGCTCTACCAAGCAAACTATCATTGCTACTTCTTCTAATCATTCTGAGATTTTTGCGCTTCATGAAGCAAATCGAGAGTGTGTATAGCTGAGGTCTGTTATTCATCATATCCAGAGTACTTGTAAACTGTCCTAAATCACATATTCGGCAACAATAATATATGAAGATAATGCAACTTGTATTGCACAAGTCAGAGGAGGATATATCAAGGGAGACAGAACCAAGCACATATCACCAAAGTTCTTATACACTCATGAACTTCAGAAAGTCAACAAATTGATGTCAAACAGACAAGATCTACAAATAACCTTGTAGATTTATTTTCGAAGACCTTACCAACAACAACATTAGAGAAATTGATATATGGCATTGGGATGCGTCGACTTAGCAAACTACAAAATTGAGAATGAAGCACCTTTCAGGGGGAGAGCATGCATTCTTCATTTGGACATTTTTGCACTGCACTTTTTTTCCCTTGATCGGGTTTTGTCCCACTAGGTTTTCCTGACAAGGTTTTTAATGAGGCAGTATTTAAGCACTCCCAGTTTTTTTTAAAAGAATCTCATAAATTATTATCGAGGTGGCATACGTCTAAGGGAGAGTGTTATGATATAATTGACTTCCACCACTTAGAGAATAATTCGATATTAATTCTCTTGATCTCTTTTCCTATTTCATTGTAAAGTAACTACTTATCTTCTAATTTCATTGTAAATTCAATTTTCCATGTGCCTATATATAGGCTCACTGTATGAGCTTTCGAGATACAGATAAATAAATTCATATAATTGATTTCCTCTCATTCTTCTCTCTTGGTTAGTATTATTATTTTCCATATTTTTATGCTTTGATTTATAACAATATAGAGGAAGTTAATGGTTAGAAAGTGTTTAGTTAACTTGTTTGATAAATTGGTTGGTAAAAGTATTTATTAAAGGAGGTGTATTGGATTGAGATTTTAATAGACAATTTTGGTGTGTTAGGATTTTATGGATTTGTATGATTTTAAAGACTATTACGATTATATATACTAGACTTTTAAGATTCTAAAAGAGTTTTTGAACTTTATTTATAGACTATTAAGATTTTTTAGTATTTATTTATAGACTATTAAGATTATCTAGACTTTATTTATAAACCGAAACTGTCAAAATTAAAACCCGAATTTTGGATCAAACCATAAAACCCTTAGAAATTATTCAAAACCCTGACATTTGTTTATTTGATAAAGAAACAGAGAGAGATGAGAGGAGTCTATGTAGTTTTCACCTTCAAAGTTTTCGACTTTTCGTTTTTATTTGTTTAGTTCATGAGGAAATTTGCAAGTCAAAAACAGTTTAGTTTAATCTCATGACTTTGTTTAATTTTGTATGCAAATCATCATCATCACCATTTGTCCGCCATCGGAGACAGAATACTGTCAAAACATCAGCTTCACTCTTTCTTTTCTTTTTTTAACAATTTTTTACAAAAATTAATCAACTATCATAAACCCAGATCAATCAGCCATCACAAACCCATCTTCATCAATCTTTGAGTTTCATAAACCCAGATCCCTCCAACATCCAACATATATCATCCAACAAAAGTAACTTCAATAGCTGATCTCTCCACCTAATTATTCTATGCAAAAAGTAACTTCAATAACATCAAATAATTAAATAAAACTCACCAAGAGTGTCATCCCAAAAATAATAATATAAATGATTTAAAAAAACACTCCTCAAATTTCGATTTTTAAGAGAGTGAGAAGTGGACGAAATCGACGCCGCCATCGGTACTTGCAAGAAACAAGCCGACATCTTATGGTTGATTTGGGGGATGAATGAATTTAGGGGATGTATTGGATTGAGATTTTAATAGATAATTTTAGGATGTAAAGATTTTATGGATTTATATGATTTTAAAGACTATTAGGATTATATGGACTAGACTTTCAAGAATCTGAAAGAGTCTTTGTACTTTATTAACAGACTATTAGGATTATCTAGACTTTATTTTGAGACTTTTTGAACTTTTTTTATAGACTATTAGGATTATCTAAACTATTAGCAAATGAAGGTATGTGAATTGTTAGCATGTTCTGATATACTGTGTTCAACAAGACTACCAACATAAATATCAAATATGCACTAAGGAGATGGAAATTTGTATTCATGGAAACACATACAAGCTAATTAGGCACTACTTGCTAAAAATCAAGTAACTCAACATTTACAGAACACAAGCCGATTACAGGTTCTACAAATTCCATTTCCATGTCAATATGGATCATAATTCAGTTCTCTTCTCTGCACTTGTTCATTGACAAAATAATAACATTTAAGTTACCAAAAGATGCTTGAATCTCCTCTAGGGTTCGGCCTTTTGTTTCGGGTACCAACGCAACGGTGATAAGGATTGCCAGTACACAAACAGCAGCATAAACGGTGCATTTGGCACCTGGATTGGACGTGGCAGGACGGGACGGGACGGGACAGGACAGGACAACTGTTCCATATTGTGTTTGAAATGTATGGAACAGAACTGTTAACTATACTGTTATGCGTTTGGTATGGCTGGAACAGGACAATACAAGAGGTTAAAATGACCAAAATGCCCCTATTGTTCTGTCTAATGTTTATTACCACATAATAATGACAAATGGGACGGGACAAGTTAATATTTGTATGATGTTATTAAATAAATGTATTTATATATTATATTTAATAAAAATAATAATATTGTGATTGTATTTATTATATTTATATTTATTAAACAAAAATAATATATTATATTTATTAAATAATATTGTATTTATTTATTAAATAAATGTATTTATATATTTTATTTAATAAAAATTAATAATTTTACAAGATTCTTGTTTGCAATTTCCTATTTTTTTTACAGGATTCTTGTTTGCAATTTCCTATTTATTAAATAATGTATTTATTGGCATCGAATTAGAAATAAAACATGATAACTCATCAACAACACAAACATCTCATCTATTGAAAATAAAGATTTTAATTCACAACCCAATAACATATAATCCATGACATTGACATGTTCACAATTATAAAAAAATATGTGTTTCAAACATGTTCACAAATGCATATATAAAAGTGTTTACTCCTTCAGAATTGCCTTCACAAAATCTGGCTTGTAGGAGTCATTCAAGCCATTCCCAATGCACAACTGATTTGGCTTATTTCCAAAATACATCACAACTCGTATCACTTGCATACGATCAAGACCCATACCTTCTAGCTCAACACCTAAATGAGTCATTGCATCCCCTCCCATAATAGCCTCAGTCAACTTAGCAATATCCGCAGACTATGTTGCACGGACACTGACACGGACACGGCGACACGACACGGTAAGACACGGGGACACATCAAATCTCCAAAAACTAGGATACGGACACGGCAGGACAAGGCAATTAAAATAATATATTTTTATATTTAAAAAGATAATATATAAAAAGATATTCAAGAAAACACAAGCAACTAGTGTCTAGAATTCAAGGGCATTAAAAACACACATAAACATTGTCACATTACATATTCCAAAATCCAAACAAAACATTAAAAAAAAACCACATAAAACATGTTCTTCAATCCTAGTTCACTTGATTAACATTGTCACTACTAATCAGAACTAAATAAAACGCCTTCTTATTGTGGTTCATCAAGGGAAAAATCTACAATCTCGAGCATCCCTGCATTTTCCATCTCCATAGAATCAAAACCATCTGCTCCAATATCCCACATTTGAGACAAACCTTCATTATATGTTGGGGTTCTCCTTGATAAAAGATGAAGATTAGTATGCACAAATACCAAATCTTCAGCCCTTTGCGGTGTTATCTTGTTCCTCCTCATATAGTGTATGAAATTATAGGTGCTCCAATTTCTTTCACAACACGAGGATGAACAAGGTTGCCCAAGTAACTTAAAAGCTATGCCTTGGAGAGTTTTTGTGGAACTTCCATGAATACCCCACCACATGTCAGGAGACAAAAAACTTCTATCATGCATAGAATCGGATCATGCAAAATCTTTTAAGAACATCAAAAACATAGCAAACTCTTCATTGGCTTTTCTTCGTTCCGTGTCATTAGGGAAATATCTCTCAATGCATTTTTTTTCTTTCCCTCGTAATCTCAAAGTCTTGGTGTGGAGGAACACGGCCGGGAACCTCCTGAAGCCATTGTTTACTATAATACCTAGAATTAGAGTAAAAACAAATCATTAAAATATAATATTAAAAGCAAAATAGAAAAAATTACTAAAGTGTACAAATTAAAGACGTTAAAAAACAATACCTAGGATTTAAAGAATGTGCCAAACAATGAAGCGGTGTACTGCTTTTGGTCCATCGATCCACCAAAATTCCATGCACAACATCAAAGAACCTTGATGCATCATGAAGTTGCCTCCGTTCTTGTCTAAATATAACAATCTTCACTTTTTCTATCATAGAATCCCAGCACTCATAAACCAAGTGAAGACAAGGTGTGTCCGTGTCGGTCATCCGAAGCATCTCATAAATGGGAGCCATAAAGTCAAGTATATAGTCAATGTCAAGCCAAAACAATTCATTTAATAACTTTTCCTTGACAGTACTTGCCTTCTCAACATCATCTTCCTTATACATATCCCATTTCTCACTAATCACCATTTGTTGTAAGGCTTGCTTTATTTCCTTAAATCTTTTCAGCATCAAAACTGTAGAAGCAAAACGAGTATCGGCTACTCTAACAACTTCAATCTGGAATGATCATTAAACACAGCCAATCTTATACTATGGTTCATAATAAAAAAATTTATGAACCAAGCATCACTAGAAACCTTTGGAATCCAACCACAAACTTCCATCACATCATCATATTTTGGATGTGCCGATGGTGAACAAATGTTCTTCAAAGCAAGATTGAGGGTATGGACTACACATGGTGTCCAAAAAATGTGAGGAAATTTGGCCTCAACAAGAAGACCGGCTGCCTTACAATTTGCAGCATTATCAGTGATTACTTGCACCACATTTTGTGGACTAATTTCTCTAATAGAGTCTGTAAGCAAGTTAGCAATAAAATGCTTGTCCTTGAACTCTCCTTCACAATTTACGGCCTTCAAGAATATTGGTCCAATCTCATAAGTAGCCATAATGTTAATAAGTGGTCTTCGTTGAGAATCTGACCATCCATCACTACATACACTTACACCTTTTACCGTCCAAGAATCCTTAATTGGATTCAACAACCGCTCAATGTTAGCTTTCTCTTTCTGGAGAAGTGTAGTTCTTAATGAGTTGTAACCCGAAGGGAGATAACCCGGAATTGGATTGCTACAAGCACTTTTGAAGGCATTTACATAGTGCGGATTTCTTGCGAAGTGAAATGACAAGCCACCCGTGTAAAACATTCTTGCAATTTCACTGTCTAGTTGTTCTCTAGCACCACTATTGAAAGCCTTCTCAATAGCTCCACTCACTCCCTACCTCTTCTTTGGATCCAATCCATAAAGACCATTAACGGATGCAGAAGATGAACCAACAGTAGAGGGTAA
This sequence comes from Dipteronia sinensis, assembly GCA_033220585.1. Lineage (NCBI taxonomy): Eukaryota > Viridiplantae > Streptophyta > Magnoliopsida > Sapindales > Sapindaceae > Dipteronia > Dipteronia sinensis. The sequence goes on along the minus strand of CM065640.1, from coordinate 32,248,898 downwards.
AGGAACTGGCCTAGGTAAAGATTGTTTCACCCTTAACTCAGCTTCATCCACTACTCGTTGCATTTCTAATAAATTAGCATTTGTAACTTTAGAACAACTTGCAATTCCACATCCTTTTACTTTCAACAAATGACGCTTCACTCTATAATACGATCATTTGTAAGTAAACTGACAAAAGTTGCACTTAAAAGGAATATTTCCCCCACCTTTCCCAGATCTCTCAAGCTTTGTAACATACTGCCACAATGGAGCTTGATCATTTTCGGACTCAACAGTATTAGCTGAGGGAGTGGCAATAGAATCTGAAGAATTTCGTGGTACATCACTCATACTCATTTTCTGAACAAAAATAAATTTATAATATTAACATATTTATACAGCCAAAAATAAGTAAAAGCCAAAAAAGTTGTTGTATAACAGTATTTATACAAATACATAACAAGTTAACAACATTTCTTAATGTATTCTTAATATTTATAATGTTAACAGTTTAACACTTAACAGTTAACAATATATTGTATGATACTGTGGATGTCTGTGATTGTGAGGACAAGTTATGATTTTTGTTGATGGCAGTGTTAGATTATTTTTGTTGATTGCAGTGTTAGATTCAAGATACCCACATTTCGAAACTCAACTTTAACAATTAATTGATCAGATTAAGGGATTGTTTTATTATCCAATTACAAGTATTTATAATTATTGGTGAGGTTTTTGTTGGGTGACAATCATAAACAACAATCTGTTATTTCTGGATATAAATAAATATATATATATATATATATATATATATTACTTAACAGTTGACACAACTCAAAAAGTCAAAAGATTATTGAATACTTAAATTTACTCATTCTCTAATTCCACTGAATCGGTCTCTAATACACTACACTACACATTTACACAATCTCAATACAGACTGTATTATACAGTCCATTCTTTTTTCTTCTATCTCAATACAAAACCCATTTAGAGGAGAACAGTTTACAGTTGATTACAAAAAACAAAAATCAGCTCTAACTTTGAACAAAAATCAGTTGAGAACTGGAGAGAAGCATATTGAACAAAAAAACATGTTGAAGACTTGAAGAATGAAGACTTGAAGACAAAGTTAGTCGGGGTCGCTGTCGGTTCCTCTTCGTCGGCGTCGGCGTCACTGTCAGTTCCCCTTCGTCGGCGTTGGCGTCACCGTCGACGTCGACCTCCTCTTCTCTTTCCTTCTTCCTCTTTTCTTCTTCTTCTTCCTCTTTTCTCCTCTTCTGTTTATCTCTGATGCTCTGTTTTTTTTTTCAATTTGTTCAACGGCTGCAGTAGCCTCCTTTCAACAAAATTATAAAACCCTAAAATTATATGTTTACAAAATTTGGATTTGACCCATACTATTTTAAAAGTTTATAATTTGACCCCGTTTTTCAAATAATAATTGCAAAACTGCCCCTGCTGTGTCCTGACCGTGTCCCGCCGTGTCCTCCGAGTGTCCCCCGTGTGTCCCCCCTGTGTCCCCCCTCGTTGACTGCGGGGAAATCGACGGACACGTTTTCACCGTGTCAGACACGTGTCCATCCGTGTCCGACGCGTGTCCACGGACACGTGTCGGACACTCACCCCAACCAAATATTGCCGTATCTGTGCTTCAGTGTTCGCAAATACCATTTCCATGCTTTTTTCAATGACACTGGTGATATCTGCTGCTATTGAACTGACAAGTGATTGTCATGTTCATCCATATCTTCATATTTTACAAATCAAACAAAAAAAACATATATGCAGTCAAACTAATCATTGTATCTTACTAAAGCTAAATTAAAAATCACTAGACTATGCAAACAAATAAAATAATGTAAGTAGAGTAGCTAATACTATAACCATTTACTTTGTTTGTATAACCATTTAATTACCACCAGTGTAAATACTATATATTTGAATTTATTTCACTTGCACAAACATGCAAATAAGGTGTCATTCATTAGCTTTGATATTCGTAAACTCCAAACTAGTGGAAATACTATATATTTGTGAGATCCCATCACAACCACATACACACACACACATATATATATATATATATATATATATATATATATATAAACCATCGTTCATTTGTTAACTTCTTGCTTCATCTCTACCTTATTATTGTTTCCAATCTACCTGATCCTATTTCAACCTTAATTTTGTTCCACCAATAAAATTATTACCATGTGATTTATTTTATAACAAGATAATTATTACCAATGAGATATAACAAGATAATTTTATTACAAAATTATTACCAATGAGATATAACAACAGGATAATTATTACCTTGTGATTTTTTTTTTGAATAAGGTTAAGCTTTATTGAAGCCTAAAGGCAAAGAGGGGACAGCAACAGCATCACACTCAGACTAGAGGTAAAACAGGGCAAACATCCCACACAACAGGCAACACAAAGGCACCAACACACCAGCCTAACAAGACGACATCAGACAACACAAAAAAGAAACCCAGAAAAACACTACCAAGCCCCCGTACCAAACAATACAGGTGAACACAACAACGAAAACATAGCAAGAATATATCAAATATTACCCCATTCCACAACTAATTAAAACAATAAAGCTCAAAACATTTTATATGAATTTGAGGCAGATAATGAAGCAAGAAAGCAGCAGATCCCTTTAATCCATTAAGTCACATAAAGGCTCCATAAAAAAGGGACTCTAAAAAACACATCTAAGTTCCCAAAATGATCAACAGTTTTAGGTAATATTTGGTCTAAATCAGCACAAGGACTTAGAAACTAAACCTGATTATGTATATATATTTTTTCCTAATTGAAAGGGCATAGACCAGAGTCCCCCCAAAATGCAACTCCACTTTATAAACTTATTTGCTAGAAATAGTGGTGTAAATATGCCCGGCCCGGCTAGCCTGCCAAGGATGGCAGGCCGTGCCTGGCACGGCCCGCAAGTAGGGCGTGCCGGGCCAAGCCCAGCCCACATGCCTGGCACGTGTCGGGCCTTAGATCCAGGCACGCCGTGTCGGCCCGGCACGGCATGCTGGCCCGCAAACTTAAAAAAAAAATTCAAATAAAAATTTATTTAAGAAAAAATGGTTAAAAGATAAATGACATTGTAGAGTATTGAACCATAGTCCATAACCCTTGTTAAGGTATGTAAATTTTCATTTACCATTCCCTCCTTTTTATATAGGTTATACATCTCTTCAATGCTCTTATTTATCCGATGTGGGATGTGAGATTGAATATAACTATGGTGATAAGCAATTACTATGACCAATATTAGGGAAGAATAATATGTAAAAGAGATTTAATGATTTATTTACATATATATATATATATATATATATATATGTATATATATATATATGTATTGATTTATTTACATATATATATGTATATATATATATATATATATGATTTTCGTTCATAGATGGAAATTATTGCATAATATCAATAGATAGCTTATTTTAAAAAAAATTTATCAAAACCATTATTTAATTTTAATAGACCTCCCAACTCTCTCCATGTTTTCCATATTTAAAGAAAAAAAAATTGACACAAAAGAATATCATTATGTTATGTCAACGAATAGAAATGGAAATTCAATCCCACATCCCACATTGAATAAATAAGAGAATGAAAAGAGGCATCACCTATATAAAAATGAGAAAAAAGTAAAGGAAAACATACTTACTTGGACAAGGGTTATGGGCCACAATCCAATATTCTATGATGTCCATACTCTATAATGTTATTATTAACAAATTTATTTATAAAAAAAAATAAAAAATTGGGCCGGCCCGTTCGGCACGCCTAAGACGGCACGCAGGCCGGCACGGCATGGCCCGCCGGCACGGCCTGCCATAGCCGTGCCCACGTGCCGTGCCGGGCCCCCATTTTCCAAAACGGGTCGGGCCTGGCACGGCCCGTTTTGGAAGATGGGCATGGCGGGCCGTGCTTACCTGGGCCGGGCCGGCACATATTTTCAGCACTAGCTAGAAATGAAAAAAAATAATGAATCAAGAATCTGTATAATTTCAATTCAATCAGAGCCGCTCAAAGTCCAACCAATAAACAAACAAATTATTTAAAATCTTCACAAGTATTCATCATCTTTCTATTACAATAAACAAACCCAAAACTCTAGAAACCAAATAATTCTTCAAATGAATAAATAAATAAATAACCCACAAAAATTAGTTAGAAAGAAAGAATCGAAGAACTCAACGAAAAAGAGCAAGATCGAGAACGGACTATGAAGATGATCGAGAAGATGCCGACCGTTTGATGGCTTGTGTTGTCTCGTTTGGCTTGGGTTGGGTTGTCTGATTTCACGAAGGCAGCAAACCAGAGATGATAGAAAGAAAAGGAGAAATGGTTGTGCTCTGATTAGGGTTTATTTTTATGTGGGATATTTTTGTAATATTTGGAATAATTAAGGGTAAACAAGTCTTTTCGGGACTTGTCCCATGCATGGGACAAATCTGGCCGAGCTATTTGGGTGGGACAGTTTCTTATGTTTTTTGTCTCATCGTGTCCCGTCTAGTCTCATGTTAAGGACGCGCCAAACATGGGACAAGAGAAAATTGTCTCGTCCTATCCCGTCCCGTCCCGTCCCACGTACCAAATGCACCCAAAGATAAAATACACCTGAAAAAGATATCATAAAACCAAATAATGCACATGAGTGAGAATTTTGCTGAAATAGAAAACTACTGAAACATTCTGTAATCTCTACACAAAGTGTTTAGGTGTGCTAAATGCTATCTTGACTTGATCCCTCAAATGCGAGTTTTATTGCAATGTCTACTGCTTTAATGCTCATTACCTACAAAAAAAGTGCAAATAGACCTGTTTCAAGCTTGCTCTTTAAATGCATATGCAGGAGCAAAGACATTTTAGTTAAAGAAAAGAAAAACACAAAAATGATAACTAAAGCAATTACATAATCCATAATGCATTTTCATTAAGTTAAACAAAAAAAATACTAAATTTGCTTTGTTATATCATATCAGACCTGGGAAATGCTTGATATAGACAAGTTTCTTCTATGTCAATCAGGTTTTGTATTTGAATTACTTAAAATCTCTCAATATGTAACATATATTGTAAGGATTTAGGGACATGGAGATCTGAAATGCATCACCCAGCGGAAAAAGCCAAATGAAACTAACTGTAAGTGATCCAACTAATAGAAAATATGGTTGAGCGGAAAAGGGAGGAGCTTTTCCCAAAACTAAGAAAAATGATGAGTAAAACAATCAAGAGAATAGCTTTTCCCAAAACAGCTATTGCTGAGGCCGTATACAAGAGATAAGCTGGACCACCAAATATAAAACAATCAACATAAAAACTTTTAGAAACTATAAAAGTACAGCAATCAGTATCTCAATTATTAACCTGACAGAATTGCTAGTTCCCAGATTTCCTTTACTGAATTGAGACTATATCACTAGGAGAATGAAGCACAATCAATATGGACCATTCTACGCACAAATTAAAACACACCCCAGTATACCCATCTTCTGCAATTTCTCTTTCAAGAAGAAGTGTGCTAGAATGGCACTGAAAATTATATGAAAACAATCAAAACCACAAAGTTATTCATCTGAAAAACAAAGTGTAAATGAGGCCATCAAATTAAGACTGGAGAGTTCCCCCTTAAACTCCACTATTTGGTTCCATTGGATAGAAATATGTTTAGAAATAAACTAACCCAAATCAACAGCTGTTTCTTAGCGGGAGTTTAAACAGAATGAATTCAATATTATAAGCGATCCAATGCAACCCAGAATGCGTCACTTGAATACAGACCTTAAGGGGAAAGCAAAATACCTAACGATTATACTCAATGCTCCAAGTGGGGTAACAAGCGCAGCAGGAGCATAAACATAAGCCACGAAATTAGCAAGTTCCCCAACAATGACTGCAACATTAGAATCGTTATGATAGATGGTGAAGAAGAAGTGAGAGACCGTCGCCGGAGATTGGAAGGAGCACAAGATCGCCATAGGGCTGCTAGGGATTTGAGTTGAGTTGAGCAGCTTCTCCACCGGGGTGTATTGGATTGAGATTTTAATAGACAATTTTTGGGTGCAAAAATTTTATGGATTTGCAAGACTGTTAGTTAGGATTATATTTAGGATTATTAGGATTATATGGAATAAGATTTTTAGAATTCCAAAGAGTCTTTAAACTTTATTTATAAACTATTAGGATTATCTAGATTTTATTTCAAGACTTTTTGAGCTTTTAAAAATATGAACTTTATTTATAAACGATTAGGATTATCTAGATTTTATTTCAAGACTTTTTGAACTTTTAAAAATATGGACTTTCAAGAGTCGATTGTAGTATTCAATTTTCTCTCCAAGTTCCAGTGCTCTATAATCTTGTTGATGGCAGTCACTGAACAACAAAAGTTGAATGAAAAAACATATATAAGCTATGAAGAAAAGTAATAAAATTTTAAAATACCACCAACCAACTTATAACCTTCAGCTGGTTCATATGGTGCAGAAAATGTCACAATATGAAATAAATATAATAATCAACAAGAAACAAGAAATTTTGGAGGATCGGAGCATGACAAGAATTTTTTTAATATAAATTGAAATAACAAAACAATTAATATATAAGATTTAATTATACATATTTAAAAAAAAATAACTTCAAACGGTCAACCAGTGTTTACTCTCGACAGGTTTCGGCATACCTTTATGTTATCGGATTTCAAAAAAAAAACATTTATCTAAATTTTATAGAAGCGTGGTTTTATGCGAGGCTCATATCTTTTTAACTCGCTCAGGCAATAAATCAATAGAAATGGTGATCATCTTCTTTTGTCTTTGAACTCAATATACACAAAGAGCAATATTATCAGTAATGAACCAGCTCTTTTTATCAGGTGTGTGTGTGTATATATATATATATATATATATATATATATATATATATAAAATCAACTTCCTCTTTATCTTTACTTTTTGCCAAATCCATTTTTTATAGACGTAGATAAAACATTTGATCAATTTTTACCAGTGGTCCTAAAGATTTTAGATACCGGGTGGTGATGGGATCATGGAAATCTAACATAAAACTATTTTTAACTCACGAAAGCATTTTATCAGTCATTTGGTACTTGACTTTCAAGTGTAGTTTTATGATGTCTTTTGCATGTTTTGCGACACGTTTATTATATACCAATACACCCACCAAATATCTGAAATCAAATAAAAAGTCTGGAAAGTATTGAGGGAGATGACAAGACAATTTTGGATTCAAACTATTTATAAATATCACTAAAAAGTCTGGAAAATCCATTTTGTCATGAAATCTTAAAAATCTTGATCTCAATTCAATACCAGCAGACAATTTCCTGCCTCTTGAAAGTCTAGATCCAATACCATAAGATAATATGGACTTTTTAAAAAAAATCTTAAAAGTCATGATCGAATATCACCAGACTTATCTAACTTGTTAAAAAGTCTCAATCCAATATCACCAGACTTTTACTTCCCCAAATTGTCTAATAAAATCTTGAACCAATACACCCCCCCAAGATGAGAAAGAAGAAAAAGAACAGAGCCTTGGAAAGTCCGGAAAGTATCGTGGAGGAGAACAAGACAATTTTGAGGTCTAGCTATTTATATAAATCCCTAAAAAAGTCTGAATAACCCATTTTGTCGTGAAATCCTATAAATCTTGATCTCAATCTAATACCACTAAACAATTTGATGCCTCTTAAAAGTCTGGATCCAATACCACAAGACTTTTAAAAAGTCTTAAAAGTCTGGATCCAATACCACAAGACTTTTAAAAAGTCTTTAAAGTCCGGATCTAATACCACAAGACTTATCTAACTGGTTAAAAAGTCTCAATCCAATACCAACAGACTTTTACTTTTAAAAATTGTCTAATAAAATCTTGAACCAATACACCCCCCTTATTTGTTTTTTGTGTTACAGGTTTTATTGCTTTATTTTGAGTTCTCTCTTCGTGCTTGAATCTCCAACACAAAGTACAAGTCTACATGAACATCTTTACAAGTCTACATGGCGTGACCATCGCCTCCTCTGTTTGTAATAAAGGGCAGAGACGAGGGCCTCGGCGGCGAAGATTTGGGATGAAGATTCGATGGGGTATGGAAGTTGAGGAAGATTGAAGATGATTTTGAGCGAGTGAAAAAGTCTGGAAAGTCTGATGGGAGAGGGCAAGACAATTTTGGGGTCTAACTATTTATATCTATCACTAAAAAGTCTGAATAATCCATTTTTGCATGAAATCCTACAAATCTTGATCTCAATCTAATACCACAAGATATTATGGCCTTTTTAAAAAAAAATCTTACAAGCCCTAATCGAATACCAAACTTATCTAATTTATTTAAAAGTCTCAATCCAATACCATCAGACTTTTACTTTCCAAAATTGCCTATTAAAATCACAATCCAATACACCCCCCTAAGTTTAATAGCTGGAGTGATGTCATTGACAATCCATTAATTATCTTTCTACACTTCATTTTAGATAAATTTATCATCCTAATTAAAATTACTAAAGAGGAAAAAAAATTATAAACACACAAACAAGTTTTTCTAAACTCCAACATTATTTATTTATCTATTTTTTTTATCTTTCTGTTTCACAAACACAAAAACATATTTTTCAATATTATTTTTAGGGGTGGGCACGGTTCGGTTCGGTTTGGTTTTAGGCAAAACCGAACTAAACCGAAAATATTTTGGTTCACCCAAAATTGAACCGGTTTAAACCGAATAAAGAATCCGAACCCAGCTGAACTGAACTGATTTTAATTGGTTCGGTTCAATTCGGTTTTGGGCCCAATGGGCCTGATGGGCTTAATAAGTCTTTTTAATATGTTTTTAAATGTAATGGGTTGTTGGATACTAATTTTGGTTATTTGAATAGCGCAAAGCCAAAAAAAAACCCAAATCAAAACTAACTAAAAATAAATAAAAAAAATTAAATCATTTCAAAACATATTACATAATAATAACAAATCCATTCTAAAATATAAAAAAAACATATTAATACATTATAAACTCCAAAATAAAAGTTCAAAAACCAGTTAACAATAGTAGTACATTATATAATAATTCCTCCCCAAAAATAAATAATCCAAACTCCAAATCAAAATTACAATTAGTCAACTAAAATATCATTTCAATTCTAGTTTCTACACCACATTCCACATACATAAAAGCATGCATTCCATTTTGTCACTCCACCTGCAGATACAAAAAATTTTGTATGTATTTGTCATTCAATCTTTATCCTCTATAGAAACAAAAAAAAATAGTGATAAATTATGTTCTAATCAGTACATGATATAATCAGCTATTAATCAACTAAACACACCGAACAAACAACCCCCAACTAACAGTACATGCTCTAATAAGCTATTAATACCTAATATACTCCTGAAATAAAAGCTAATTATGTTCCAAATAATTGATCAAATTTCCAAACTCCGGAGGTTTTTTTTTAAAAAAATAATTTATAAGTGATAAAAGTTTCTAATCTCATAATAAAAGCAATCCTTGTCCAAAGAAACAATAACAATTGTCGTGATCACGAGCCACCAGTAACACCTAAAACATTTAAAACAAAGGGGTTTTCAATTTTTCATAGACATGATTTTAAATAAAAATTCACCAAATTATACCTAATTAAAATGGAAATTTTTTACATTTGATAAAAAACTTTAAGAAGATTTTATTATTATTATTTTCATTTATATGAAGCCTAAGAGTAAATTACATAAAACCAGTAACATAACTATTGATCAACACATTATTTGGACTTGCGTGGACCAAACTGCACATCGATTCAAGCAAACAATTTAACAGAAATAATAAGAAAACCGTAACAAGCTTTGAAATCAGATATGCATTTTGTTTTATTTTTGGAAAAATTAAAATGAAAGAAGTTTGTCATAAGCATCATTAAGTATGCATGATGTATATGCTAACATTTCTATAAACAAAAAAAATGAGAAAAGCTGGAAGACAAAGTGACAAACCTTGGTCGGAATGACAGTCGGCTGAACGAGATTGGAGCTCTTGAGAGTTGAGAGGCAATCAGAAAAAGATCGAAGGGCGAGGCGATGTTGAAGAAAGAGATCGGAGCTTAGGGCTAGGCAACCAGAAATAGGCGTTGTTGAAGTCTTGAGAGTTGAGAGGTTGCGGCTGCTGAGGTCTGAGAAAAATAGAAAGGTAGAAAGGGTTAGGAAAGTGGAAATGGTAAGAAATGTCACATTTTTGTCTCGCTGTTGCACCAACGTCACCGGTTTAATAACTTATGTTTAAAAGGCACATATTTTGGTGAACTACCAAAATTGCCCTTAAATAATCAATTTTTAATTGTCTCTGTACTTCCATCTCCACACTTGAAACACTGAAGGCAGTAACTCCTCTCTTTCTCTCTCTACAATAAATTTCAAAACTACTCAACGTTCTTCAGTAAGCACAACAAGGTAATATGTTTGTCTGAAATACTGTTTTTTATCCTTCATTTTTAAAAAACATTCCTTTTGTAAACATGAAACTTGTTTTGTGAATATTGAATCAGTGAAATTTGAATCTCCGATGCTGTTAATAAAAAGCTCGGAGCCTTTGAAAGTGCTCGGAGCCTGTTTGAAAAAGCTCGGACACTGTTTGAAAAAGCTCGGAGCCTGTTTGAAAAAGCTCGAGCCTTTGGACAAAAGACTCGAGCCTTTAGAAAACAAGCTCGGAGACTTGAAAAAAGCTCGAGACTTTGTAAAACAGCTCGAGCCTTTAGAAAACAAGCTCAGGACTATGTAAAAACGCTCGGGACTTTGTAAAAAAGCTCGGAACTTTTGTAAAAAAGCTCGGAACTTTTGTAAAAAAGCTTGGGACTTTGTAAAAAAGCTCGGGAATTTTGTAAAAAAGCTCGGGATTTTGTAAAAAAGCTCGGTAATTTGTAAAAAAGCTCGGGACTTTTGTAAAAAAGCTCGGGACTTTTGTAAAAAAGCTCGGGACTTTTGTAAAAAAGCTCGGGACTTTGTAAAAAGGCTCGGAACTTTGTAAAAAAGCTCGGGACTTTTGTAAAAACGCTCGGGACTTTGTGAAAAAGCTCGGGACTTTGTAAAAAAGCTCGGGACTTTGTAAAAAAGCTCGAGACTTTGTAAAAAGCTCGGGACTTTGTAAAAAAGCTCGAGACTTTATAAAAAGCTTGGGACTTTGTAAAAAAGCTCGGCTCTTTTGGGAAAACCCTCGGAATCTTTGGAAAAAAGGTTGGAACCTTTACTAAAAGCTCGGAGATCATAGTAAAAACCTCGGAAACTATTTTAAAAGGCTCTGAGCCTTTTCCATAGCTTTTATGTTTGTCATAATGGTTTGTGGTGATGAATGTTACAGGAGAATGAATCGGGTGAGAATAGTAATATCTTACAACGGTCGATGGGAGCAGTTACCCGACGGAAGTCAAAGGTTTGTTGGATCCGACAACCAATGAATGTATGTGTCAAAGAATATGAGTTACGAAGAATTGGTGTCGATCGTGCATACCGTCGTGAAGTATATTGTAAACAAATACAATGTTGATCTACAGTCAATATCAATCGTTCCTGGCACTACATGTCGCACATTTGTAAGAAATGTCGATGATGTTCAGTTTATGCTAGGGGAAGATCGGGTGATCCCTCAAGTATGTGTTAGTCTAATTGAGAGGGCAACTGGAGATGTGATATGGAATGATATTCCTGCTCCTGAAAATACCCAACCATTTGGATCCGCTAGCGGTAGCAACCAAGTGTTCACACAAAGGAGTGCCACTGAAGGTGGGGAAAACTGTTGGGGTTTTTGCCCTAAAGCTTGTAATATGTAAATAGAATTTGAACATAAATAAAAGAAGTAGTATATTCATTCATTTTGTGTCATACTTTATATAACATGTGCACTTAACATTCAAGATTGCCGGATGTAATTTCGAACTGAGTATATGAGTGTCATATATAGATGGATTCAGTTTGAAATGAGCAATCTAAAGAGTCCGTAGATAGTAAATAAAGCTGGGTACTTTATTTATGGTTAATCTACAGCTGCGGTCCATTTCGTAGTGTACGGTGATCCTATCCCGGATCATTCATATGTAGATATGAGAATGGAGGCACCTTGTATGATGTGATCATATAGGACTGGGCCATGATCTATATTAATCTCTCACTAAGATCCGTTTAACGATGAGATTCATATATATCAACAAATGATGGCTATATGTGGGTGATCTTAATCCTGAGTGTCTTATCGACTCCTTCAGGTTAGATCGTGGTCTTTGATATACCATGGGTGAGGTCGGAGTTGCATTACCGATCAATATACTCCGTATGTTGGGATCGCGGTTTGGCTTGTGGCTGGGAAGGTTTGTACACAATAGAGGAATCAACTCTTTCTTGTGAAAAGTAGATGGTAGTTCCCTTAAGGGTTTATTCGGGGCTTGAACAATATGAGCACTCTCCTAATTCCGTAAGGAATGTAGGATTTATTGTTCATTAGAGAATCAATGGTACTTAATGGAAAGATATGATTAGAGGGGTATAACGGACATTATGACCCAACTCTAATTATGAACTACTTGTGGAGGATTATACCATATGTAATAGCTATATCTATAGACACCGAGAGTTATTGGTTTGTGTAAAAACGTCTACAGTTGAGAGAGTGCAGCTTCGGGTTTTTAGTGGAATAACACCGAAGTTAATAATCATGAAATATTAATTAAAGAGTTTAATTAATAATTTCTAAGGATTATTGGAGCTCAAAATACTGTGGGTCCATTAGGTCCCCTTGCTAGCCCGATCGATTTAGGTAACAAGGGTCACCGTTAATTAATTGGATTGTCCAATTAATTGTGTTACGAAAGTGACACGTATTAATTCGGGAATTAATTGAATAATGGGATTATTTAATTAATGAATAATGGTGATTAAATAAATTAAATAATAAGATTATTTAATTATGTTGTTAATCACAAAATGGAGGGTGTTAGTTGATATTTGATTTTGAATAAAATAAGATAATATGATTATTTTATTTTATTAAATTAAATATTTGAAATTGAATTTGAAATGTTTGAATTCAAAAGTAAATACTTAATTAATTTTAAAAAAGATATGAGATATCTTTATGAAATTTTAAAAATCAAATATAAGATTTTTGGTTTGTTTTTAATATATATGAGATATATATATTTTTTAAATTTTAAACCGAATGTCAGTTTTTTGTTTTTAAAGATATATGAGATATATCGAACCAAATAAAACACATACACGACAAAACAAGAAGAAACAAGAAGAAAAGTAGTCGTGAACAAAAAACGCACAGCAAAAGAGAAAAGCAAACTAAGAAAAATAATTGGGTGTGGCGAGCACAAAGTGCTACACTCATAGAGTTTGTTTTTTCTGTGTGTATTCTTCTCTTCTTCCTCCATATAGGTCCTGAATATCGTGACGCGCCCACACGCTGTTACCAGTTCCGGGAGATAGCGAGGAAGATCACGTGGTTCAAATCAGGAGCAGTTCGTATCAAAGTGAAGGAGCCTCCTACGTAGGTATGAAAAATGTTTCTTCACTTTATTATTGTATTTGATTATTACTGTACAAATGTGTTAGTTTAATGATTACATAAAAAAAATTTAAAACCTTCCGCTGCGCAATCTGTAACCCTAGGTTCCAACAATTGGTATCAGAGCCAATTTTTGTACAGTATAATCGAATTCGATTACTCCTGAATATATGAATGTGTAGGCACATATTTTTTTTTGATGAGTGTATGATGTTTTTTTAATTAAATTGTTTAATTTAAAAAACATGGTTGATTGTAATTTTTTATGGTGTTGTGGATTTAGAGTGTTTCTGGGTTGTATAATGTTTTATATATATATATATATATATATATATATATATATATTTACTGTTGTATTATTAAAAAAAATGTAATTGAGAAGACCCGGTAGCGCAACCTGTGTCAGCGAGCAAGCAGACCAACACGCGCATGCCTACCACCGCGCATCTACCAGCGTTCAGTGTGACTGTGCGCAGGCAGACCAGCACACGCAGCGCACAGCGATGCATTCCCGCATAAGCCTACCAGCGCACAACGCGCACTGCGCATGTAGACCAGCGCCTGTTGCACAGCGTCGCCTTCCCGCAGCACACAGCGATGATCCCACGCAGCGCCTACCAGCGCGCAACAGCGCGCAATGCTACCAGCGCACTGCCTACCATTGCTGCCTACCGGTGCACTGCCTACCAGGGATGCTACCAGCACACATGACTTGAAAAGATTGGAAGTCTATGGAAATTACAAGAAGACCAAGGGATGCCTTGAGAATTTTTTTTGTAATTAGATTCCAATTTTTAGGTTAAATAATCCACAACACTCGGTCAACTCATGTATGTTTTAATTATTTGATGATTAAGCATTGCCATGCATATACATGTCATTTAAATAAGTTGTGCCTACACACACACACACATATATATATATATATATATATATATATATGTTGATATATCATACATGCATAATAGCCATCCATATTATGTGTTTAATTTTTTTTTTTAATTTGATTAAAATGGGTTATTCACATAATTGGCTATTTTTAATAGGATTAGTTTTTAGGAGTAAAAACTTGGTAAATCTCATTAATTACTAATCTTTTTATTAAAGAGTTTAAATACTTAGATTAGTAGGGTCCTTTATATATATTAGGATTAATTTGATTAAGCTCCTAATAATAATTGGACCTAATAATGTGTTTAGTTTTAATAGTTAAAACTTGGTTAATATACATTTAATAATAATTCTAGTCTTAGTAAACAGTTTACATAGATTTGAATTATCACTACTGAACTAAATTTTTAAGTGTTAAAAATCAATTTAGTTTATTAATTATTGGAATAGGATTCTAATAATTTGTGATTAATGCACTTGACGCTTAGATTAAAATTAGCCGTTTAATTTAGTTTAATTTAGGTGCATTAATATTAATAGAAAGCCCTTAATATAAAATAGTGAGTGGGAGAGGGATATATGACATTATATCGCGTGGTCTCCATCATTAGTTCAACACCGTGAGATTCGAGTGGGGCCTCGTGACGGCTTTGTTTTCGTCCTCCCTAAGGAGGGTTTCCATAAGAATCAATACCAATGTTGACTTCCTAACAGATAGGATTTCGGAGGGGATTTCAGGATTGACCGACCCTAAGGCGGCAATTCTCGAGTTAAGCTCTTGAGATCTGAAATGATGGGTTACACTCACAAGGTTTTAATTAAATTGGTTAATTAAAAACCTGACCTAATAAACGATGGTTGAATGATATTGGCATAAGAGTTATTCTGGTATATCCTTTGACTGAGAAGGTCTCGATCCAACATGCAAGAATTTGACCGACCCTAAGGTGGCACTTGCTTGTGGTATGTTGGATTGTCGTGGCATAGAAACATTGTTTTTAGGGTTGTTGTTGTTCATTAAACATTTTCAAGCATCATGTTTAATTTTATGCCGAACATTAGCACATGTTTAGAATGTATGACTGAATGAATCTTTAATTTATGTTTTTTTAGCTATGTCATCTGCACTATTACAAATACTTGCAAACGATAAATTAACTGGTGATAACTACACAAAATGGAAACTTAACATTAATGCAATACTGGTCACCAAAGACCTCAAGTTTGTGCTTACGGAGGAATGTCCTCCGGTGCCTACTGCCAATGCCACACGAACTGTTCGTGAGGCATACCAGCGATGGGTCTCATCTGATAAGAAGGCCCGAACATATCTGTTAGCTTCTATGACAGACGTGCTTGTCACAAAGGACGAAGCAATGACTACAGCATTCGAAATTATGGAGTCATTACAAGCTATGTTCGGGCAGCCCTCCGAGCAAAAGCGACACGAAGTTGTTCGTTTCGCTATGCTCGCTCGCATGAAGGTAGGTACATCAGTTCGGGAACATGTCCTGAGCATGATGTCCTACTTCAACATGGCAGAAGTCAATGGTGGGGCCATTGATGAACCCAGTCAAGTGAGCATCATACTGACGACTCTTCCGAAGAGTTTCGATCAGTTTAAGAACAACTATGGGATGAACAAGTTAAGGTTTAGTCTCACACAGTTGCTCAATGAGCTCGTTACTTTTGAGTCCTTGACCAAGGACAGCAAAAGTAAGACCGGTGAGGCAAATGTTGCCGAACCATCTTCCTCCAATAACAACAAGAGGAAGAGGTCTGCTGGGAAGGCGAAGGGTAAGCCCAAACCCAAGAAAGCCCAAAGCAAAAAGAAAAGCACCTCCACCAACCAAGACAAAGGAAAATGTTTCCATTGTAACAAGGTCGGGCACTGGAAGAGGAACTGTCCTCAGTACCTGGAGGAGGTAGCCAAGAAGAAGAAGAAAGGTAAATATGATTTACTTGTTCTTGAATCTTGTTTAGTGGAAGATGATTCTTCACCTTGGATTGTTGATTCGGGGGCCACTAACCATGTTTGTTTTTCTTTGCAGTGGACTGATTCTTGGACACAGCTAGAGGAGGGAGCCTTCTCCATGCGTGTAGGGTCGGGGGATGTCGTGTCGGCCAAAGCAGTGGGAGCAATAAGATTGCAATTTTGTAATAATAATAGTTTTTTATTATTGAACAATGTTTTTTATATTCCTGGATTTACACGGAATTTGATTTCCGTTTCTTATATTCTGTTTCTTTTGATAATAAATCAGTTATTATTGCAAAGAATGATCTGAATATTTGTTCAGGAATTAATGAAAACAATTTGTATGTGTTAAGACCGTTAATGCATACAACACTGCTCAACACCGAAATGTTTAAAGTTGAAAAACCAAAAACTAAACGACATAAGATTTCTCCAGAAAACGAAACGTATCTTTGGCATCTAAGGCTTGGACATATTAACCTTGACCGAATAAACAGACTAGTAAAAAGCGGATCTTTAAATGAGTTAAAGGTTGGCACCTTACCTGTCTGTGAATCTTGTCTGGAAGGTAAGATGACTAAGAGACCTTTTACTGGAAAAGGGCTTAGAGCTAAACAACCACTAGAGCTTATACATTCAGACGTCTATGGACCAATGAATGTTAAAGCAAGGGGTGGTTATGAGTATTATGTCACCTTTATAGATGACTACTCGAGATACGGATATGTCTACCTAATGCAACGGAAGTCGAAAACATTTGAAAAGTTCAAAGAATTCCGAGCTGAAGTTGAGAACCAGTTAGGAAAGACTATCAAGTCACTACGATCAGATCGTGGAGGTGAGTACCTTGACCAAGAGTTTGAAGACTTCATGGTCGAGCATGGGATAGTTTCCCAACTCACAGCTCCGGGTACACCTCAGCAAAATGGTGTAGCGGAGAGGAGAAATAGAACCCTTATGGAAATGGTGAGATCTATGATTAGTTTCTCATCATTAACAAATTCCTTCTGGGGATATGCGTTACAAACAGCGGCATACATTTTGAATGTAGTGTCATCCAAATCTGTTCCTGAAACTCCCCTAGAGTTGTGGAATGGTCGTAAAGCTAGTTTACGATATTTCCGCGTATGGGGGTGTCCAGCACACATGCTGAAGAACAGAACTGGAAAGCTAGATCCCAAGTATGTGGTCTGCTTGTTTGTAGGATACTCCAAGGAGACCAGAGGTGGATACTTCTATAGTCCTGAAGATAACAAAGTATTTGTATCGACAAATGCAACGTTTCTTGAGGATAACTATATAAGTGATCATAAACCTCGTTCTAAAATTGTATTAAATGAGTTGGAACCTGGTGAGACCAGTACTCAGTCAACTAGAGTTGTTAATCCATTAAAATCTGAAAGTCAGATAATTCCTAGTCAGGATACACTACCACCTAGACGAAGTGAGAGGGTTGTGAGACAGCCTGAACGCTATTTGGGTGTAAGTGAGGGACAAGATCTTATCTCTGCTGATAGTGTGGATGATCCATTGACATTTAAGAATGCAATGGAAGATCCTGATAAAGAGGAATGGCTTAAAGCCATGAATCTCGAGATGGAGTCTATGTACTCTAACTCAGTCTGGGAACTTGTAGACTTACCAAATGGGGTAAAACCCATAGGATGTAAGTGGATCTATAAGAGGAAGAGAGGAGTAGACGGGAAGGTAGAGACCTTCAAGGCAAGGCTAGTGGCCAAGGGTTATACCCAGAAAGAGGGGGTCGATTATGAAGAGACCTTCTCGCCAGTAGCCATGTTTAAGTCTATTCGGATTCTCTTATCTATTGCTGCCTATTTAGATTTTGAAATTTGGCAAATGGATGTCAAGACTGCATTCTTGAATGGCAATCTTGATGATAGCATATACATGATGCAACCAGAGGGATTTGTGCTTCCAGATCAAGAGCAAAAGGTTTGCAAGTTGCAAAGGTCCATTTATAGACTTAAGCAAGCATCTAGATCTTGGAACATAAGGTTTGATGATGTGATCAAAACCTATGGCTTCGAGCAAAACGTTGATGAGCCTTGTGTCTACAAGCGCATCATTGATAAGAAAGTAGTTTTCTTGGTCCTACACGTAGAGGACATCCTACTCATTGGGAATAATGTAGGAGTGTTGTCTGATGTAAAGGGCTGGCTGGCTAGCCAATTCCAAATGAAAGATTTGGGAGAGGCGAGTTATGTTCTAGGGATCCAACTTATAAGGGATCGTAAGAACAAACTCATAGCATTGTCTCAGGCATCATATATCGACAAGATTCTTATGCGATTTTCGATGCAGAACTCCAAGAAAGGTAATTTACCTTCTAGACATGGGGTTCACTTGTCTAAGGAACAGTAGTCTAAGACACCTCAAGAAGTTGAGGATATGAGACGTGTGCCATATGCATCAGCAGTAGGTAGTCTCATGTATGCTATGTTATGCACGAGACCGGACATCTGCTATGCAGTGGGAGTAGTCAGCAGGTACCAGTCCAACCCAGGATTAGATCATTGGGTTGCTGTCAAGACTATTCTCAAGTATCTTCGGAGAACGAGAAACTATATGCTAGTGTATTCCGGACAGGATTTGATCCCGTTAGGATACACAGATTCTGATTTTCAGTCAGACAGGGATTCTAGAAAATCCACGTTTGGATCAATATTCACCCTAGGTGGTGGAGCCATTGTGTGGAGAAGTATAAAGCAATCTTGCATTGCTGACTCCACCATGGAAGCCGAATATGTAGCCGCTTGTAAAGCTGCTAAAGAGGCTGTTTGGCTCCGTAAGTTCTTGATTGATCTGGAAGTTGTTCCAGATCTAGATAAGCCTATCACACTTTATTGTGATAACAGTGGTGCTGTGGCTAATTCCAAAGAACCAAGAAGCCACAAGAGAGGGAAGCATATAGAGAGAGAGTATCATCTCATTAGAGAGATAGTGCAAAGAGGAGATGTAATCGTCACCAAGATAGCCTCACAAGACAATCATGCTGATCCATTTACGAAGACCTTACCGGCTAAAGTGTTTGAAGGTCACCTAGAAGGTCTAGGGTTACGAGACATGACTCACATGCTTTAGTGCAAGTGGGAGATTGTTGAGGTTTTTGCCCTAAAGCTTGTAATATGTAAATAGAATTTGAACATAAATAAAAGAAGTAGTATATTCATTCATTTTGTGTCATACTTTATATAACATGTGCACTTAACATCCAAAATTGCCGGATGTAATTTCGAACTGAGTATATGAGTGTCATATATAGATGGATTCAGTTTGAAACGAGCAATCTAAAGAGTCTGTAGATAGCAAATAAAGCTGGGTACTTTATTTGTGGTTAATCTACAGCTGCGGTCCATTTCGTAGTGTACGGTGATCCTATCCCGGATCATTCATATGTAGATATGAGAATGGAGGCACCTTGTATGATGTGATCATATAGGACTGGGCCATGATCTATATTAATCTCTCACTAAGATCCGTTTAACGATGAGATTCATATATATCAACAAATGATGGCTATATGTGGGTGATCTTAATCCTGAGTGTCTTATCGACTCCTTCAGGTTAGATCGTGGTCTTTGATATACCATGGGTGAGATCGGAGTTGCATTCCCGATCAATATACTCCGTATGTTGGGATCGCGGTTTGGCTTGTGGCTGGGAAGGTTTGTACACAATAGTGGAATCAACTCCTTCTTGTGAAAAGTAGATGGTAGTTCCCTTAAGGGTTTATTCGGGGCTTGAACAATATGAGCGCTCTCCTAATTCCGTAAGGAATGTAGGATTTATTGCTCATTAGAGAATCAATGGTACTTAATGGAAAGATATGATTAGAGGGGCATAACGGACATTATGATCCAGCTCTAATTATGAACTACTTGTGGAGGATTATACCATATGTAATAGCTATATCGATGGACACCGAGAGTTATTGGTTTGTGTAAAAACGTCTACAGTTGAGAGAGTGCAGCTTCGGGTTTTTAGTGGAATAACACCGAAGTTAATAATCATGAAATATTAATTAAAGAGTTTAATTAATAATTTCTAAGGATTATTGGAGCTCAAAATACTGTGGGTCTATTAGGTCCCCTTGCTAGCCCGATCGGTTTAGGTAACAAGGGTCACGGTTAATTAATTGGATTGTCCAATTAATTGTGTTACGAAAGTGACACGTATTAATTCGGGAATTAATTGAATAATGGGATTATTTAATTAATGAATAATGGTGATTAAATAAATTAAATAATAAGATTATTTAATTATGTTGTTAATCACTAAATGGAGGGTGTTAGTTGATATTTGATTTTGAATAAAATAAGATAATATGATTATTTTATTTTATTAAATTAAATATTTGAAATTGAATTTGAAATGTTTGAATTCAAAAGTAAATATTTAATTAATTTTAAAAAAGATATGAGATATCTTTATGAAATTTTAAAAATCAAATATAAGATTTTTGGTTTGTTTTTAATATATATGAGATATATTTTTTTTTTAAATTTTAAACTGAATGTCGGTTTTTTGTTTTTAAAGATATATGAGATATATTTTAATAAAAAAAAAGTCGAACCAAATAAAACACATACACGACAAAACAAGAAGAAACAAGAAGAAAAGTAGTCGTGAACAAAAAACGCACAGCAAAAGAGAAAAGCAAACTAAGAAAAATAATTGGGTGTGGCGAGCACAAAGTGCTGCACTCATAGAGTTTGTTTTTTCTGTGTGTATTCTTCTCTTCTTCCTCCATACAGGTCCTAAATATCGTGACGCGCCCACACGCTGTTACCAGTTCCGGGAGATAGCGAGGAAGATCACGTGGTTCAAATCAGGAGCAGTTTGTATCAAAGTGAAGGAGCCTCCTACGTAGGTATGAAAAATGTTTTTTCACTTTATTATTGTATTTGATTATTACTGTACAATGGGTTAGTTTAATGATTGCATAAAAAAAATTAAAACCTTCCGCTGCGCAATCTGTAACCCTAGGTTCCAACAAAAACATATGTGTTGTCCAACCGGTAGTGGTCGACCATGCAGATGTTGGTGAACCTCAATTCGACGATGTGTTTGGTTGTTGATTTGAGATGAATGATGGGCGGTACAATGAGCAATACAATGAGATGTACAATGAGGAGAACACTGAACCGAACCTTGGGCCTAACCAGGAGGTGGATAATGAGGCAAATATTGATCTGGTAGATCATGTAGAGAACACTGATGAAGATCATGTCCAAATTCAAAGACGTGGAAGATGTGTAGAAGGAGTTAGTTGCACTGGAGCAGATATGCCCGGTACTTCCGAGGTCCGGCATAATGTATCTACAGATGATTCTGATAATACCACAACGTGGGTTATTCCCGGAGCAGATTCATACTCGTTTGGGATTGGTAAAAGCACAACCTTGGTAGCAGAAGAACCTACAAGCATGATTTATAAAGGTCAGTTCTTTCCGACTAAAAAGGATTTGAAGAGACTAGTTGGCCTTTTTGCAATGCGGCGAAACTTCGAATGGAAGGTGAAAAGGTCCAATAAGACAACGTTACATCTTGTTTGTTTGATTGACAACTGTACATGGAAATTAAGAGCGGTGAGAAGAGATGAAGGGACGTACTTCCAAGTAAGAAGTTTTGTCAATGAACACAGTTGTCCATTGGAGGAGATTCACCGTCGCCACAGATAAGCTAGTGCAGTTATAATTGGAGAAGTGGTTGCACCTAGACTTCAACAACAAGATGGTCGTCTCATGCGTCCCAAGGATATAATCGCCGATATGAAAACAATGTATGGCATCCAAATCATGTATAGTAAGGCATATCAAGCCTTGTATTATGCATTATCACTGACCTATGGGACACATGAAGAAACCTTCCAACTACTGCCGTCTTTTGGTTACGTGCTGGAACAACAAAATCCCGGTACAATCACTGACTTACAGTGCGCTGACGACGGTAAATTCCTTTACTTTTTCATGTCGTTAGGGGCCTCAGTTAGAGGTTTTCGGAGGTGCATGCGTCCGGTTATTGCAG
Organism: Dipteronia sinensis; assembly: GCA_033220585.1. Lineage (NCBI taxonomy): Eukaryota > Viridiplantae > Streptophyta > Magnoliopsida > Sapindales > Sapindaceae > Dipteronia > Dipteronia sinensis. Next base: position 32,226,375 of record CM065640.1, on the reverse strand, counting down.
TTGATGGTACCCATTTGAAGGGAAGATTCGGGGGTACAATGTTTGTTGCAACTGCCCAAGATGGAAACGAATAGATGTATCCAATTGCTTTTGGGTACGGCGACTCCGAAAACAACCTTTCATGGGAATGGTTTTTGGATTGCTTGAAAGGTGCCCTTGGTCATATAGATGATCTAGTTTTTATTTCCGATCGACATGCAAGCATTGAAGCAGGGATTTCTAAAGTGTTCCCTTATGCAACCCATACCATATGTTATTGGCACTTTACTGAAAATGTGAAGAAGCGATTTCACAGAAAAGATGTTGCCAGCTTAATGGACAAAGCCGTTAGAGCGTACACTGAATTCAAATATAACCGGTACATGGGTGAGTTACGTAACCTACACAAGAATGCTTTCGATTATGTTGAATCTGCCGATCCACACAAATGGTCTCGTGTACACTGTCCCGAACGAAGGTTCAGGGTGGATGACAACAAATGTTGCAGAGTGCATAAACTCATGCCTTAAATTCGCACGACAACTCCCTATGTTGACATTAGCAGAGTTCATTAGGAATATGTTACAGCGTTGGTTTCACGATCGACATCGAGCTGCACAGTCCATCCGTCATCAGTTGACCGACGCATCACATCTTGTGATGCTACAACGGGTCGAGAAGTGCGGTTATATGACTGTCAATCCAGTGGACTGGAACATTTTCTCTGTCAAACGGTCCGGAAAGCAGTGGACTATTGACTTAGCCCGGAAGACATGCACATGCAACAAATTCCAAATGGATCATTTTTCGTGTTCTCACGCACTCGCAGCAGCAAGGTATATTAACAGTATACAATTATACGCTATATTAAGCAAACGTGATTGTCACTTTTTTCATTGCTTTTGCAGGGAGCGGAACTTGGATTTCACATCGTTGTGTTCGGACTACTACAAGAGACAGACACTTATTGATGCATACTCAGTTCCTATTATGCCTGTTGGCCATCCTTCTTCATGGGTAGTGCCGTCCGAAATCGCTGAGCGGGTGGTTTTAAATCCAAAGACCAAGAGACAATCAGGTCGCCCGATGGAGGGCTGAAATGCATCGACTTCCGAGAGGACAACCACCCAATCGTGTAGAAGATGTGGACAATCAGGTCATAATAGCAGGAGGTGTTCTAATCCGCCCTTGATTAATGAAGGTCCGAGCAGAATTGTTCCCGAGGAATACCGTCGCAAGTGTAGCGTATGTCATCAAGTTGGACATAACAAACAGACGTGCCCAGACAAGGAATCTGCCGAGGAGTGAACCGAGCCGTTCATACTTATTGTTTAATTAAGTTGGGGTGTTAATTATTACTTGTGTTATTGTATGAAATGCGTGTGTTGTACTTGTAAATGCAAACACTTTAAATTTTAAACAAAAAATTTGAAATTTGAAAGTTCATTACTATAATTGTTTGTACATCGACAACTACAACATCTAATGGGGCTTGGAGTTACAAAAAATCTCCACAGCCATCTTCTCCCGTATGGTGCACATATCTTCTTCTGACCAGTCGAACGTCTTCCTGTTCACCAGTACGTACTCCATCAATCTCAAGGTATGAGCATCACAGTTACCCCTGCGATTCAGTACATGAACAACTGTTACAATTGAAGTTTAATAAAACAAACTTAAAGTTTAAATGATGTTCGTACAGTCATACCCTCTAGTCTGTTGGGGCACATGTGTTGTAGACACCATGCTTACCCCAAAGGGCCTATTCCGCTTCTCGTACTTCGCCTCGCCAGTTGGTCTGGCATCGTGAAACCCTACCTGATGCAACATCGAGGGTAGAAACCACCGTAATGGAGCGACCTGCTCTTTCCTGATCTGTAGGGGGACTTCCTGCCTGAACGGGTCTAGCAGATGGATCTTCCCGACAGTGAGGTCAACGCTGGCCACGAGCCAATGATGGCCACGAGCCAATGCTGGCCACGAGCCAATGCTGGCCACCAATGTTGCACGGAATGAGGACCTGTACCAAGTGTTCAAGATATTGTTATGGTCAAAATAAGAATTTTTAATTAAACACATTGAAACCATAACTGTATTTTACTCACCGCGTCAACCTCGTGCCATGGTCGGTTCCCTACCGGGAGCAATCCACGTACAGTCATCAGATCTTCAGGGGACCACCTGTACTTCAACACAGACTAGTTTTTCGGGGCTTTGCCCACAGCATCGCGAGGCATGATTCTCTGCCACTGAAACTCCAGCATTGACTGAAAATAGATAACCAACTGAAACGTTAGAAACAGGATGAAACACAACAAACAGACGTGCGAAAACAGTACATTTGAAACACTTACATAGAACTGAGAATCTAGTAGGTTCATCCTCTGAATGTAGATAGTGGGAAATGCTCGCTGACGCTTCCGTAAAATATACAGGTACGCGTCCATATGCTGACAATATAAACATTATACATTGTTAGTATTCTTCCATAAGTTAAACAAACTTAAAAGACAATCGAAGTAAGGAAAGTACCGTGTCCTCCAACTCCATAAAGTTGGTTTGCAACCGGTGGAACCAAGTCACAGGCACGGGGGTCATCAGATCCATATCACGTCTGCGTAATTTTCAATTATTTAGGAAAACAACTAATTTAACTTAGGTGTTTCAAAATAAATTCACAATATTTTAATACTGACAATTCCCCCGTCACGTTCCTCTTGTAGGCTTTGTAAGCCGCAAACTGGTCAGCGTCTACCAAATCATTGGGCCTGAATATATGTGCTGATGACATGGGCAGTGTCCTTGGCCTCTTCGGCTGACAGGGGTCAGTGTATGGGCTCAGCAACTGCCAGCCTCATTTGCGCATCTGCTGCTGCCTATGCTAACTATAGACCACTGAGGGGTGTTCGGAGGAGGAACTCTGTCCCCGTGGATCACGTCGAGGGCTCCGATGGGATGGGCTGTGACGGGATGGACCGGCAGTGTCACTAGGGGGTGAGGTGTGACGGGATCGAGTAGAGGAGAGCGGTGTCGGATGGACCGCAGGGGTGCTCTCTATGGATCGCATGGTCAGGTTAGGAGTGTGGACTGTACGGGAGGAGGGACTCTGACCCAGTGGACTGAACGGGTCCACTGTGTGGTCCTGGATATGAACAGGAAGATCCACATCCTGTACCTCCATAAGCAGCGGATACTCTAATATCGCCTGGGTAACTGTCTCCCCAAATACTCTTGTATCCGTGCCACCAGGGACTTGCATCTGCTGGTCTCGTACTGTATCTCCAGCTGTTGGACCCTGCGTCTGAGGTCCATCAGCCTCCGTCGTAGGTCCGATGGTTGGGTCTGTCCCTCCGTCTCTGTCTGTACGGGGAGAGTCTCGATCATGGGAGGGTGGACCATCCCTGCCAGACTGTGATGTCGAACCCCACCGCCCCCGGAGAAAGTCCATCACCTCCCTATGCTGCCTATCCCGTTCCCGATCACTCTTCTGGATATCCTCCCATAAAGCAACGACTGCATCCATCACATCTTGGATTTTTCGTTCCAATCGGTCCTAAAACAAAATCATTATTGTCAGTACTAAAACCCAACACTTGTTTCAACATAAATAATGCATTACACCATTTTTGACATACCTGGCGATGCCCTCCAACGTCTTCTCATGAATGTACTCCACCGGGCATCGCAAATCGAACCTGTCTGCGCCTAAGAGGACTCCCAGCGACAAACTCCGGGTTCGAACCCTCCGTATCCAGCCTGTGCCTAAGGGGACTCCCACTGGGGAACTCCTGGTCGGAACCCTCTGTATGACTGGGTCCGGCAGTCGTATGATGTAAGGGATCGGTACCGAGCCGTCGTGTCCATCGGCAGCAGTATATAGACTGCCTCCCTCATTTATGCCCTCGTAGTACCGTGCAACCCTATCAGCTGCTGTCGGCACCAGTGCAGTCCTCGCAAACATCTGAAATCGTTGTTAGACCATTGTATTTGTATAATCGTAATATGTAAACACTTTAACACAATAGATCCTTACCCTGGCTAAGAAATTTTTTTTGTCCAGCTTGTCCGACCTTGGTTGCTTTTGCAGCTGCCATTTCAGCATACGGGGGGACAACTCAATCTGCCTACGAGTCCCAAATCGGGTCCCAAGCTCGGGGATAACCTCATACACAAATACCTATGTAAAAGAACAAGTTATTCAGAATCCAATCATTTATTCTGTAACTCATGTAAAAAAATATTCAGGTTTTCAAACGATACAAATTCTAAATTCTCACCAACAGTGCGTGAGCTAGACCGTAAATGTTGTACGTCTCCACCGTGTGAACGTCAGCGCCCTTTTCCTGCTGTCGTCTCTCATACCGCACACGTCGACCGTTTAAGGCATTCTTGAATCCAATAATGGACTGCCTATACACGTGGGCACCCCACGGGAATGCATCAAAAGCGTCCAAGTCCTCGACTAGCCGGATCTGCCATAATGGAACTTTCTCTCTCTCGTCCAAGCCCATCAATATCCAGTTTAGCATATAATGGAGGCACAGCTTCACAGCATCGTACTGCTCCTCAAATACACCGATCCGTAGAACAGCTCTCAGCTGTTCATAATCCACCTCAGCTACACCATGGAAATACCCTTGGTGTATCCCGTTCTGAACCATCTCATACCTCGTCGTGTCGGGAATCACTCCAAACTTCAATCCTGTGATCAGACATAATTCAACCTTGGAGAACGGGACCGAACGAGGACCTAACATAAATCTCATCTCATCCTGCGGCCCATCGTGATGTAGCTCGCGCAATAGCAGTCGATGGACTACGCTACTCGAAAACTTCATCCCCCGATCCATCCTAAGGAAATGACCAAAACAAGACTCTGTATACCGACGTCGGTCTTCGACCTTGAATTGTTCTGGTACACTGTCCAGTGCGACGTCGATATCTTTAAGGTCGCTGAAATGGTCATGCCGAGTGATTTGTCCATCGTACCATTCATCCTTTGGAGTTTTAAGCAAATCCTTTAGTTCACTACCCATCTGCATTTTCACAGAAAGAATCCATCAGTAAACTGTAAAAGGCTCGGACATAATAATATAAAATAGCAAGGAAGCAGTTTCAAAAAGCTCGGACTCATATTGAAAAAGCTCGGACAGTGTGAAAAAAGCTCGGACACAGTTTGAAAATGATCGAACTCATATAAAAATAGCTCGGGCACAGTTTCAAAAAGCTCGGGCACAGTTTGAAAAAGCTCGAACACATGTTGAAAATGCTCGGACTGTTGAAAAAGCTCGGACTCAATTTTAAAAAGCTCGGACTGTCTAAAAAAGCTTGGCAACTGTTTGAAAAAGCTCGGACAGTTTAAAAAAGCTCGGACACTGTTTCAAAAAGCTCGGAAACTGTTTCAAAAAGCTCGGGCACTGTTCGAAAAAGCTCGGGCACAGTTTGAAAAAGCTCGGGCACAGTTTGAAAAAGCTCGGACACATGTTGAAAATGCTCGGACTGTTGAAAAAGCTCGAACTCAGTTTTAAAAAGCTCGGACTATCTAAAAAAGCTCGGCAACTCTTTGAAAAAGCTCGGACAGTTTTAAAAAGCTCGGACACTGTTTCAAAAAGCTAGGCAACTGTTTCAAAAAGCTCGGACACTGTTTCAAAAATCTCGGACACTGTTTCAAAATGCTTGGAAACTGTTTAAAAAAGGTCGGCCACATTTTAAAATAGCTCGGGAACAGTTTCAAAAAGCTCAGGCATTTTAAAAAAGCTCGGACTCAGATCTAAAATGCTCGGATACCCAGAAAAGCTCGGAACCAGTTTGAAAAAGCTCGGAAAAAGTTTTAAAAAGCTCGGAAAAGGTTTTAAAAAGCTCGAAAACCCAGAAAAAGCTCGGAAAAGGTTTTAAAAAGCTCAGAAAAAACTCTAAAAAAGCCCGAAAAAACTTGAAAAAAGCTCGGAATCACCTTGAAAAAGCTCGGGAACCCAGATCTTCAACGGATTTACAAACCCTAACCTAACCCACAACCATTCTCAGATCAACAAACAAACATAATCTACAAGTTTAATCAACAACCAACATCAAACATGAACTTATTAAAAACAAAATCAACAACATAATCTGACTCAACTTACCGTCGATTGAAGATGCTCTCGTCTGAACACCCGAAAAAACACTGTTGTCCTACCGCCGGTTACTTCGACGTCTTTTTCAGACGGAAACCCACTGATCTTCAAACGCCGGTTCTTTTTCCAAGAGATGTTTTCTCTCTCTGGTTTTTCTCACTAGGTTTGAAAACGAAAAAAACTCACTCGGAAGGGGTATTTTTGTCTGGACACCTATATTGGTGCCTTTTAAACATGAATTAGTAATGTGGTGATATTTGCACAATACCCACCCCAAATAGTGCTATTTATTTTTTGACCCCGGTTAGGAAATAGGAACTTAGGGTTTTTTATTTTAACTTATATAGTCGGTTTATTCGGTTCAAACCGATTTTGGTTTTCCAAAACCGAATTGAACCGAAATCTTTTCGGTTTTTAAATTTTTGAACCGGTTTAAACTGAATTGAATCTATGAACCGAACTGAACACCCTTTTTTGGTTCGGTTCGGTTCTGAACTTTGTGCCCACCCCTAATTATTTTGATTGTTGTGATCTTTCTTTTTCCTAAGTTTCTAATTTTCCTTCATGCCTTTGTAAGCTGATTAAAGATACTGTAGTTGTTTGTTCTACTGCTTTATGGAGTTTTTTTTTTTTTTTGTTTCAAAACAAAACCATGAATTAAAAGAAGCCATCAAATCTGATCAATACTCTAGTGAGAGAGAGGTCTAGACTTGTTCACGTAACATGTGAATTTCTACTTGCATCTTGAATTACAAACATAGGACCAATTCATCTAGCTTAATTTTTTTTTAATGTTGATTTTTGTAGTTTTTTTTTCATAAACAAACAATAAGAAAAATCTTCTTTGCATATTTTTCTTAAGTGTTGACTTTTACATTTTTTGAAAAAAATAGTCAAATTATAATTTTTTTTTTGTTTTTCCTAAAAAAAATAGGTTTTTAGTATGAAGTGTTTCAAAAGAAAAAAAATGTAAGAATAATTTTGGAACAAAATGGGGAGTCTTTAGAATTTTTTAAAATTTAAGTATTTAGGATGAAGTTTCCTTAGGAGATGAGTGTGAAAAGATAAAATTAAATTGTAGGAAGAAAATATATGATAGATGGTGTAATGATGAGTGAGGGCATTTTGGAAAAAAATAGGATATTTTTGCAATTGATTTTTAGTTTAGGGTAGATTTACAAATACTCCCTAAAATAGGGTATTTTTAGTATTTTACTAAAACCCTAAAATATGTTTATAAAAAAATTAAGTAAAATGTAAAGTACAATCAAAAATTGTTTGGTTGGGTTTTTAAAAAATCGTTACCGGTAAAAAATCTATTTATACCAGATATATTAAAAATAGAGTTTTTTTAAAAATATATATATAATTGTTTTGTTTGTATACTAAAAAAAAAAACAAATGTTTATTTAAAAAAGTACCTTCCCAACAACTTTATCTAATAGAGGTTTAAAGTCCGCAAAGTCCAGCGTAGTAGTTAAAAAACATAAATAAATAAATAAGTCATTTAAAATAATCTCCGCTCACTCGCTCAGTAATTCAGGCAAACTACTTCACGAAGACCCCAAAACCACCATTTTTAGGGTTTTAGCTGCTCTGAAGATCAACAAGTAGACTCCAAAAATCAGGTGAGCATTCATTTTCTTCTCCAAACTCAACAGTTATTTATCACGTATTTGAATTCAATGATCCACCGTGCCAACAAATTGTGCCCGAGAGCACTCTATTTTACAGTCACTAAAAACCCTATTTCCATGTCTCCCTTTCACACTCTTAATTCGCAAAACCCTAATTCCTCCACCAATGTTGTTAGTAATAGCTGCTTCACTTTCTATGGCTCTCAGATGGGTGTCAATTCGATTTCTTCCATTCATTTCTTATCAGAAACCCCCCATTCTCTGGAAAACCCTATTCTTAGCGCTGATTGTACCAAAAATCGTAAATTTATCAGAAAGCTGGATTGTGTTGAGAATTTTAATTTTGTTAGAAACCCCAATTTTATCACAAGTGCTAAACTTGCCAGTAACTTGAGTCTTGTTAAAAGCCCTAGTTTTGTGAGAAGCTACTGTACTGGGAAGAGTAGTGATGGTGATAAGTTCAATGAATGGACTGAAGAGATAGAGTATTTAGATGAGTCAGGGAGTGTAATATACAGTGGTAAAGGTTTCAGGTCTGTTGAGCCAGGGCTTGATGACCATGTAATGGTTGGTGAGCTAAAGAAACCGTTATTGAATGCCTCAGCTGTTGCGAAGATTGTTGAAGTTGTGAATAGGTGGAGATGGGGGCCAGAATTAGAGACGCAATTGGATAAACTCCAATTCGTGCCTAAAATGGTTCATATAACCCAAGCTTTGAAAGTTATCAAAGAGAGCGATGCATCATTGAGTTTGTTTAGATGGGCTAAGAGGCAATCTTGGTATGTGCCAAATGATGAGTGTTATATTATGTTGTTTGATGGGCTGAATCAGCGTAGAGATTTTGATGGGATTCAGTCTTTGTTTGATGAGATGGTTCATGATTCTAGTAAGGATGGGATTTCCTCATTTGGTGCATATAATAGAGTGATTCAGTATTTGGCTAAAGCTGAAAAATTGGAGGTGTCTTATTGTTGTTTCAAGAAGGTTCAGGATTCAGGCTGTAATATTGATACTGAAACATACAATGTGCTTATGACCTTGTTCCTTAATAAGGGATTGCCGTACAAGGCTTTTGAGATGTACGAGAGCATGGAAAAGGCAGAGTGTTCATTGGATGGTTCGACCTATGAACTGATGATACCAAGCCTTGCAAGATCAGGCCGTCTTGATGCAGCTTTTAAGCTTTTCCAAGAGATGAAGGAAAGGAAGTTCCGGCCAAGCTTTAACATCTTTGTATCACTTGTTGATTCGATGGGGAAAGCTGGGAGGCTGGACACTTCAATGAAAGTGTACATGGAGATGCAGTTTTTTGGGCTTAGGCCATCTGCTAGTATGTATGTTTCTTTAATAGAGTCATATGCAAAAGCTGGTAAGTTAGATTCTGCTCTTAAGCTTTGGGATGAGATGAAGAAAGCAGGATTTCGGCCCAACTTCGGATTGTACACGATGATCATTGAGTCTCATGCAAAATCAGGGAAGCTTGAAATTGCAATGTCCATTTTTACAAATATGGAGAAGGCTGGATTCCTGCCGACTCCATCTACCTATTCATGTCTTTTGGAAATGCATGCAGGCTCTGGACAAGTAGATTCTGCCATGAAGCTGTATAACTCAATGACCAATGTTGGGTTGAGACCAGGCCTAAGTACTTATACTGCCCTCTTGACACTCCTGGCTAATAAGAAGCTCGTGGATGTTGCTGCTAAAATTTTGCTTGAAATGAAAGCCATGGGATTTTCGGTTGATGTTAGTGCTAGTGATGTTCTAATGGTATATATTAAGGATGGTTCTGTTGATCTTGCTTTGAGGTGGCTACATTTTATGGGTTCATCTGGGATCAGAACAAATAATTTCATAATTAGACAGTTGTTTGAGTCTTGTATGAAGAATGGTTTGTATGAGTCAGCCAAACACCTTCTTGAGACCTATGTCAATTCTGCTGGTAAAGTGGATCTTGTACTTTATACATCAACTCTTGCTCATCTTGTGAGATGCCAGGATGAGATGAATGAAAAGCAATTGATGTCCATCCTTGGTGCTACGAAACATAAAGCTCATGCTTTTATGTGTGGACTCTTCACTGGTCCAGAACGGAGGAAACAGCCTGTGTTATCTTTTGTGAGAGAATTCTTTCAGAGTATTGATTATGAGGTGGAAGAAGGGGCTGCAAGGTATTTTGTTAACGTCCTCCTTAATTACCTTGTTCTTATGGGCCAGATAAATCGAGCACGGTGTGTATGGAAAGTTGCCTACGAGAACAAACTTTTCCCGAAGGCCATAGTTTTCGATCAGCATATTGCTTGGTCGCTTGATGTCAGAAACTTATCGGTAGGAGCTGCTCTTATAGCTGTTGTGCACACCCTCCATAGGTTCAGAAAGCGCATGTTGTATTATGGCGTTGTCCCAAGACGCATAAAACTGGTTACAGGACCTACTTTGAAGATCGTGGTTGCTCAGATGTTGAGCTCAGTAGAATCGCCTTTTGAAGTCAGTAAGGTTGTTTTGAGGGCTCCCGGTGATTCTATCATGGAATGGTTTAAGAAACCTGTTGTTCAGCAGTTTCTTTTAAATGAGATTCCATCGAGGGCCGATATCCTCATGCACAAGTTAAACATACTTTTTCCTAGTTCTGCTCCGGAAATCAGATCACTGGCCCCTCCCAAACCGCTGATGTGAGGAAAGGCAATGTTACCAACGTTGATACTTGGAGAGTACTCGAGGCTATATACTTGTGAAATGGAATTGTGGGTATTCCTCAATTTTCCTTTCAAATTTAGAAAGAATGTGCAAGATAAGACTATGAATTGATATTCAGTTTTATTCTTAACAATATAGAAAAATCACATTCTTAAATACGATGAATGTTTTAACTTCTAAACGGTTAAAAAGTAACTTGCTAATTGTTATCATCAGTTAATTCCAAATTATTAAGATTATTCTTTCAAGTATGATCAAATCTTTGCGGGATTTTTGAAACTATACAGTTATATATATTCTGAACAATAGACAGGCAAAATTGAAACAATCAAACATTTGTGTCACGTTTACTAATCGGAAATTAAATGAAATAGAATCAAATCTCATGGAAAAGGGAATCAGATAAAAAAAAAAAAAAAACTTACACTAACTACCTATATGCAGGCCCTGTTGATGAGTCTAAAAATCAACTTCCTGATATCCTATGCGTCATCCAGGTTTGTGACCTTATCATGTAAAAACCAATTACAAGCATTCCTAACCGTTTCACTGTATCCTGTAACGAAGTTTTGTACTTACAGTCTCTAACGAAGCCTTTTAGCTATACTTCTATTCTCATTTCAAAGAATTTTTATCTATGATTCTCCTATGCGTGTGTGTATCTACATTCTACATGTCGCTCTTGAAGGGCAGATTTCTCGTAAATCAGCAATTAAAAGTTTAAGTGGTGGCCATCAACCCTTTGGAGACCAAATGCCATGGAAGTTCTATCAGGCATTCAGGGAAGCAGATTTTCCAAGTCATTCAGGTGCTCGCATTGTTCGCATTGCCACCCATCCAAGTGCGATGAGTGTAATCTTCCGATTTATGCATATCTGTTGATTTTGTTTGCCAGGTTCTTGCCAGGCATGGTATTATATATTTTCTTCTTTAATGTTGGATCATTGCAGCTTGGATATGGCTCTGCTGCTGTGTAACTCTTAACAAGGTGCATGCATTATTTTTACTTTGTTTTGTTTTATTATGTTACTTGATGGATGCATAAGATGTTTGAGAAAATCCTAAATGGGTGCTCATGTCACCCTATAACCATACTGATCAAGAAAATTTGGTTTTCATTGTAGTATTTGATCATGTTTTGGTTCTTTGCTCTGCAATGTAGAAAAGGACGGCTCGTTTTGTCATTGATGATTTATAGTAATTAGGAGTTATATTTGACAAGCATAAAATTTTAACTTCAGGTGTTTGTTAACACTTTCAATTATTGTCCCATGAATTACTTAATTGCAATTGATGGTAGGAGATGTTTGAAGTTGTGAATAGTGTTTACATGGTTGTAAATATTGGATTGGTCTAAAGTGCCCTTTTTACTTGTTTTCAATTTCCTTTTCTTAGCCAAATGTTAAAACAAGAAAGTACCATATTCTGAACATAGACGACTTACTGGACGAGTTGTACGGGGCAAGATATTTTTCAAAACTAGACTTACTTTTCGAGTACCACTAGATTCGAGTTCAGGATGATGATATTCTGAAAACAGCCTTCTGCACTCACCAAGGTCATTATGAGTTCGTCATCATGCCGTTTCGGCTCACAAACGCCACCGCCACCTTCCAAGGCCTTATGAACGATTTGTTCTGGCCATACTTACGCTAGTTAGTCTTAGTATTTTTCGACGACATCCTGGTCTACAACAAAACTTGGTCTGATCATATATCTCATTTACGCACTGTCTTGTTAATTCTCTCCACTAACCACTTATTTGCAAAAAATTCGAAGTGCCGTTTCAAATTTTTACAGGTGGGCCATCTTATATCACACAATGGCGTTTAGGTCGACCCATCCAAGACTCATGCCGTGTACGATTGGCCGACCCTAACAACCCCTAAAAGTGTCTGTGGATTCCTCGGTTTGGCGACCTATTATCGGAAGTTCATAAGCGGGTTTAGAGCGATATCTACTCCTTTAACACGATTGCTTTGAAAGGACAGGTTTCATTGGATTACTGAGGCAGCTTAGGCTTTCGAACAATTAAACTATTAAAGCTTGCACTAGTTTCGCCTCCAGTATTGCAATTGCCAGATTTTACACAACTGTTTGTTGTAGAAAGCGATGCAGGTGGTGTAGGGATCAGGGCCATCCTAATTCAGCACGACTGACCAGTAGCATTTTACAGCAAAGCACTCAAAGGATCCACACTAAACTTGACCATATACGAAAAAGAAATGTTAGCAATCATCAAAGCAATTAGTAAATGACGCCCCTACTTGCTCGACAAACCCTTCATTGTGAGGAGTGACCAACGTAGCTTGAAGTATCTTTTGAAGCATCGAATTACAACCTCATCACAAACTCGATGGTTGCCGAAAATCATGGGTTACGATTACTCGATCCAGTACAAGAAAGGAAAGGACAACCAAGGAGCTGATGCCTTGTCTCGTCATGCCGAACTCGAGTGCCAAGCAGTGACATTACCAAATTCGAATTGGTGGGCTACTCTCCAATCAGAAGTTTTACACCATGTTACAAGAAATTTTCAAATTTGACTTCAGAACAACAACTTTATCACACGCGGGATGGTGTTGGTTCAAAGGGGACAGGGTGTGTTTAAGTACCGACTCATCTTTAATTCCTTTGATATTAGCAGAGACTCACTCATATCCTATTGGAGGCCACTTCAGTTATCATTGTTAGGTATGTCTTGAATTTCAAGGTTGAATGTTTGACTTGGTGTGAACATGTGTTTAGTTGCCATTCTTGACAATTGTTAGTGTGAACAATTGTTGGTGGAGTTTGGTGAAATGTGAACATGTGTTTAGTTGCCATTCTTGACAATTGTTAGTGTGAACAATTGTTGGTGGAGTTTGGTGAAATGTGAACATGTGTTGGTTGCCAATTGTTGACAATTGTTAGTGTGAACAATTGTTAGTGGAGTTGGTGAAGTGTGAACATTCTTGGTTGCCTTTGTGGAAATTCTAGCAAGAGACTCTCCTATAAATACCCCTTGTAACCATTGTGTAAGATGTGCCAAATGGGTGCCAAATGGGAGCAAAATGTAGCAAACACTAGAGAGATTTCTAGTGAGTGGATTTGGGTGTAATTTGGGTTTGGGGTATGTTAGAGAAAGAATCCTGAGTGTGTGGTTGTAACAATTTACTACATATTGGAACTTTCTCTTGTCGTCCTGACAGCCGTGGTTTTTCCCTATCCTTGGGTTTCCACGTAAAATCCTTGTGTTGTGTGTGTATTTGGATTTTATTTTCTTCCATCTTATCTTTATCTGCTATTGTTTGTTTATGGACTATCCGGCAACGCTTCCGCGTAGTGCAGGAAATATTGATTATTTCCCAACAACTGGTATCAGAGCCCCGGTTGCCTGATAGTGGTCTTAACAAACTGTTATGGCAGGAAAAATGATGAGGTTCGAAATTGAGAAGTTCGATGGGAAGATTAATTTTGGCTTGTGGCAAGTTCAAGTCAATGATATGTTAATCCAATACGGGTTACACAAGGTGTTGAAGGGCAAGTCAATCCCTGGAAAATCCGAAGTCCTTGGAGAATTCCAAGAAGAAAGTTACTTGCTGGGGAGGTGGACAATCTGGACATGTATGGAAGGATTGTCAAATAAAAAGGCAAGTATGGCTAAAGGCTCCAAAGAGAGGGATCCGGTAATCGCCTCTCTTGAAACGATTACAGCGATTTCCTCTAAATAAGGATGGACATCCTTATGGCATGACCGCTAGTTGCCATGAAAGAGGATGTGTTGCTGATAGCGGGTCCACAATTGCACACGGGCATTGGTTAGGAGGTGATGCAAGGTGTGTGGTGGACAAGTATGTCGATGGCTGAACGAACTCCCTGGGAACCTGACGTGAGGAGTTGCACAACAATTTCAGTAGGTTATTTTCGACATGTGCCGGATGAAATCTTGGAATATGTGTTTCCAAGTGGTTATACCTTGTGGTGGGGTATGGTGATTCTCGGTATAGAGAATTGTGGCTGTGGACAAAAGCTTGAGAATTCAAGCCAAAGGGGAGAATTGTTAGGTATGTCTTGAATTTCAAGGTTGAATGTTTGACTTGGTGTGAACATGTGTTTAGTTGCCATTCTTGACAATTGTTAGTGTGAACAATTGTTGGTGGAGTTTGGTGAAATGTGAACATGTGTTTAGTTGCCATTCTTGACAATTGTTAGTGTGAACAATTGTTGGTGGAGTTTGGTGAAATGTGAACATGTGTTGGTTGCCAATTGTTGACAATTGTTAGTGTGAACAATTGTTGGTGGAGGTTGGTGAAGTGTGAACATGTGTTGGTTGCCAATTGTTGACAATTGTTAGTGTGAACAATTGTTAGTGGAGTTGGTGAAGTGTGAACATTCTTGGTTGCCTTTGTGGAAATTCTAGCAAGAGACTCTCCTATAAATACCCCTTGTAACCATTGTGTAAGATGTGCCAAATGGGTGCCAAATGGGAGCAAAATGTAGCAAACACTAGAGAGATTTCTAGTGAGTGGATTTGGGTGTAATTTGGGTTTGGGGTATGTTAGAGAAAGAATCCTGAGTGTGTGGTTGTAACAATTTACTACATAGTGGAACTTTCTCTTGTCGTCCTGACAGCCGTGGTTTTTCCCTGTTCTTGGGTTTCCACGTAAAATCCTTGTGTTGTGTGTGTATTTGGATTTTATTTTCTTCCATCTTATCTTTATCTGCTATTGTTTGTTTGTGGACTATCCGGCAACGCTTCCGCGTAGTGCAGGAAATATTGATTATTTCCCAACAATCATCACACTCTTACTCGACTCAAAATAAATTTTTCTTGGCCTAACATGCGTGCGATCGTCAAATCTCACATCCGGAGCTGCGATGTGTGCCAACGTTGCAAGCATGGGTGTACAAGCCCAACTAGCCTCCTATAGTCGTTGCCAATTCCACAACAAATTTGGTTCGACATCTCCATGGACTTCGTCGATGGCCTACCCTCTTCACTACGATATACACTCATCATGGTCGTTGTCGATCGTTTGTCGAAGTACTCTTATTTTGTCTCTCTCAAACACCTATATACAGCCCTTACAGTGGCAAAGGCCTTTATTGATAACATTGTCCGGCTCCACGGTGTTCCGACATCCATTGTCAGTGACCGAGTTAAAGAGTTCATAAGTGCTTTTTTGGAAAAATTTGTTCCAATTGCATGGCACCACTATGAATATGAGCTCAAGCTATCATCCCTAGACGGACAAACAGACCGTAGTCGTCAACCAAACATTGGAACAATACCTCCGTTGTTTCATTGGTGATAATCCAAAAAGGTGGTGTGACTGGCTTATTTGGGCTGAGTATAGCTACAATACTTTCGTCCACTCAGCCACCAAAATCTAACCTTTCGAAGCCATTTATGGCCGACCGCCTCCAAATTTGCTTTCTTACATTCTAGGTACAGCCAAGGTCTAGGCAGTGGACGAACATCTTTGCAGTTGAACCAAGATTCTACGCGATCTGCTCCACAATCAGATTATTGCTCGAGATCGGATGAAAACCCAAGCTGATCAACACCGTAGGGAGGTCGAGTTTTGCATCGGCGAATATGTGTACCTCAAACTGCAGCCATATCGGTAAAAATCTATTGTCTTTCAAAGTTCTCTTAAGTTATCTCCACAATTCTTTGATCTATTTCGAGTCCTGGAGCGCATTGGTCTTGTTGCCTACAGATTGGAGTTACCAGAGGGTTCAATGATCCATGATGTGTTCCATTTAAGCCGTTTGAAGAAACATGTGGGATAGTTGCCAGCCATCTCTCATAATATTCCACCAGTTTCCGAGACCTCTACTATGTTTCCTCAACCGGAATCTATTATAGACAGCCGAATTGTATGCAAAGGCAAATATCGACCCAAAAAAGATGTCTTAGTCAAGTGGGACGGAACACCAGTCAAGTGGGACGGAACACCGCCGGAGGACGTGACATGGGAAAACAAGTGGCAATTTTTTAAAACGTACCCCGATTTCATCCTTGCGGACAAGGATACTCTGGACGAAGAGGACTGATATAGCCCAATTTCCATGCAAGCCATGTAGTTGAAGGAAGGGACTTAATCTAGGGTTGTTAGAAGACTTAGTCATAAAGTTGATTCAATAAAGAGGAGTGCTTGAGTGGGGGTCCCGCTCATGGCATTCGTGGCCCATGTTTGCATTAGTTGGTATACCCACGATTGCATTGGTGGTGCATATTTTCTATTATTTTGTTTAGTTGATGTTTAGTTGATGTATTGTTGCTATTTTCCAGGTTACTCGTGGTCTTTACTTATAAATTGCGTAACCGATTTGGGTGAGATTATGCACGATTTGAATCTTAATAAAAATTATGTTGCCAAGTATATTTGGTACACAACATGACTTCACATCCACCATTTGCTCATCCTTGAATTCCTCCCTGCAATTCCAGAATAATGGAAGGGTAAGCTTAACTGAGTATCATCAATAAGACAGTAACAAGTAAACATAGTACGAAAGAGTAGAGATAAAAGATAAATATGTCTGCAGTCAGCCAATCTAAATTTAAAGCTAGTTACCTCTGCTTCAGTCACTCATTTGTCATCTAAACTAGCATCTAAGAGCCCTTTCAAAACTTGTCTAAAAAAATAACTAGCATCTAAGAGCAATGTACGTGTCTTATCCTTGATACAAAACCATGTCATGTCCTATGGTATTTGAAACCTTCCATAAATTTATGGATTTTGGGGATATAACATATGCAGCACCATAGCCTCAGAACTTATTTGAATTAGCAATGAACTTCCATTCCAACCTCATATTCTAGCCTACGGGATTGTAAATGTCAAATAATTTGCTCTTAGTCATTGATAGTAATAATCTTTACAATGTATTATCCTAATTTTCCTTCCTTGATGACTGATGCAAGACAAAAATCTCTACTAGAGACATAAATATTAACGCTTTGCACATAAATATCTAAGAACATCTCCAATACAAGAGTGACTTGTGAAAAAAAAAAGATGTCTAGAAATACGGTTATTTGAATTATTTGTCTTGAGTCTAGGAACTTTTAGGTCGAGTCATTGTTTTTGTTGTCATGGTTTTGTTTGTTGTTTTGAGTATGCTCAAGGAAGAGCAAAAGTTTGGTTTTGAGGTATTTGATCGTGCCAAAATTGATATATATTTTGGCCTCATTCCTTATCCTTTGTCTCGTTTTTCTTATGTTTTTGTGTCTCTTATGGCTCGTTTATTGCAATTACAAGAATTTGGTTCAAATCGGGCAATGAAATCAGAAATTGGGAGTTTCGTGCAGAAAAGGGGTCAATTAGTGCAAAAAGGATGAAATTGAAGGACCAAGTGTGCAGGTACTACGCGGGTACCCTACTCGCGCACTACCCGCACACCGGAGGAAGAAATCTCTAAAGATTTCCCAGTGTGCGGGTATTATGCGGGTACCTACCCGCACATTACCCGCACAGTTGCCCAAACCAAGAAGTAAATCAAGCGGGAAAAGAAGACTGCACGGGTACTGCGAGGGTACCCTACCCGCGCACTACTCGTGCACTGTGTGCCCAGATTCGCCACATCAACTATTTTCAGACCTACTTTTGGAACCCTATAAATACATCATTTTCATATTTTACAAACTCTCTTCCACCTTCTTCACCACGTCCATACAACCTATTGACATCACACTTTCTCTCTTTAGATCTAGGAACTATTCCTTCACAAAATCACTCTCCTACCACCCATTTTCACCCAACCTTCACTCTAAAACCTAACCTATAGCAAGGAACTTGAGTTGCTGCACTTTGGAGGAGAAGAGGAGTTTGAAGACAAAGAGATTTCAGCATCCCAATGTGTCACTTCTTATCTTTTGACTCTTTTATTCTCTATTGTGTAATTTTTATGGATAGCTAAATCCTCTTGTGGGATTTGATGTAATTTGTCATGGATTGTGGGCTCTCCACCTTTTATCTATAATTTGATTGTTATTTCCATTCATTGTGCTTAATGAATTTGATATCTCTATGGATTAAGTAGGCATCCCAACTCTTGGTTCATGGATTGATGTTGAATTTCTTTATTGTTTAAATAATTAGATTAAATATCTCCTTTAACTGAGTAGGCATCCCAACTCTCAACCCAAGTTGAGGAACACACTTGTTAACGGAAAAATCTGCTCGAGGAGCAAAATTTCAATTAACACCCACGTCCCCTACCGGTAGGTGGTAGCGGGATAGGTACCTTCGGTACCGAGGTTCCTTTCTATGCTGAAGATTGATATGGATAAGTATGAAGGAACCAAAGATATATAAGTAAGTATTGTTTTATTGAATAAAAATTTGTGTAAAGGTTACAACACTCGCTCTTTACTCTCTCTAACACAAAATGGAGATGGAGAATGTCTTTTATGTTGATAAGTGGCTATTACCCTCCCAGTGATTGTTTGTAAACTCTTACTGGCTTCGGAGAAACCTAGAGAAGTCTCTCTGAATGTGATGATCTCTCTTTTGTGTTTTTCAAAAGAAAAATCCCTCCATGTCTTTGTCCTTCAAAGCCATATATATATAGGCCTCTAATATCCCTCAGAATCCGGTAACTTTGATGAGAATTTTTTAGAGCCCTATTTTAGGCGTTGAAAGGAGTTGAGTGAGGCTAAAAGGGCAGGATTTGATCCCGTTAATCACTGTCGTATTTAAACTTTGATTCAGTTGTCCGTTTGGTCTCATTATGGCGCTTTAAATGGCGAGGGAGTCAACTATTTCTGCTAGTGTTACTTGGAGGAGAATACTGATCTCACGGCAAGGTATACTGGCATGCTGGTCTGAATTGTTGTCGTTGCGCTTATTTTATTCGTAATGGCAACCTCGTAGTGATGTTGGTTCTGCTGGGCAGGTAGGATGCATGTCTTGATTGGATTATGGGTTGATGCCGAAGTGCCTTAGGATATCGGGTGCACGTCGTGGTACCGGGGTACCAGACAATGAGTATCGGGTACCCGCGAGGTAGTGGATGTGTGATATCGTGATATCCCTTCCATCAGATGTCAACATGGATGTTCAGCGAGGCATCTGCTCTTCTTGGTTGAATATATCTGACGCTTCATCTGGGTAGATATGCAGTCGAGGTCCTGATCTTACCAGGTGTTACTTCTTATCAGGATCGTGGTACTAGCCCCACTAGGTACCTGAGGACTCGTATTGGTCCCTACCAGGTAGATGCTTGGTGGAAAATTCTCATTTGGACCATTGCCAAAAAACTCTATTAACAGAAGTCCCCCCTAACTTGAACACTGGTATCAGATTGAAGGTTGGAGTCAGGATTTAGTACACATGGAGAATTTTCTGTAAACGTCTTGTGGAATGGAATCTTCCTCTTGCACGCTGACTTAAAGGGACCTTCCACGTGGCCGATTGGGGTAGGCCAAATTCAAAATAGGAAATATCTCGGAGGCGCGCGTTTCTCGAAACCGTTTTCCCCAAGTTATAGATTATCCTGCGACATTGATGACCTTCTCTGCCCGTTACAAGTAACCGCTTCCATTCCTATTTAAACCCTGCCTCCACGGTGTACTCATTCTTTTTTCAAGCAACTTCTCAAACCTGTGCTAACCCTAGTCTTCTTTCTCTTCATCCCTCATTCCTAATTTCTTCTATTTCAAAAAAAAAGTTCTAGCTTCGATTCAGATATACTGTCTTCTCCTGATAATGATAGCATCGAACAATTCTTCATCGGCGACGTGTATACTAGCGGGAACCTCGCCCATAGAAAGAGGACCCGCGTCGATGATGATAGTAGGGACGATGTCCCTCATCTACAACACCTCCAGTCAAATAGGAATGTCGCAATCGGGACGGGTTTTACGAACCACCATGTTGCTCCGGTTGATGTAGATCGGGAGTCAAATGGAGAATCATGAGCTATCAAGGCCGGTGGAGATCGTACCGGTGAAGTCATGAATACTGTGGGAAGGGTGCTCGCCCTCCCTTATGAATATCAGTGTATCCCCGACTCCGTCAACACCAACGACACTAGCAGGAGTCTGCGGAGAGAGTTTAGGATCCCTAAGGATATCACGATCTCCATACCTCATCATAGGTATGATATGTATACTCCCAACCTTGGCGAGCTTCCAATTCATACGGTGGCTTTCGATACTGGAGTCAGGCTACCTCTCCACCCTACCCTGCGTAGAGCGTTGCATGCCTTGCAGCTCGCTCCCCTTCAGCTAACACCAGGGTTCTGGAGGGACCTGGTAGGGTTATTGGTACTATGGAGAGAACAGTGCGAGAGGGATGGTATCGACCTGGAGCCGGGGCCATACGAGCTTGGATACGTGTTCTAGATTGCTGCCAATTCTCCCGGCCCAACGGGGCAATTTTATGCTCGGCCCAAGAACAATTTGAAATTCGTGGTACCAGGGGCCATGAAAAAGTATACCTCCTGGAGAGAGGATTGGGTTGTCATTAAAGGCGAGTGGGGCATCTTGGTTCATATCGGAGGAACTGAATTCAAGGTTTCTACTTGCTTTAGTGGGAAGCCCGCGTTAGAGAAGAGTAAGCTCTCTGTTGAGTCAGAGAAAATTCTGAAGGCCATCATGGCCTGAAGTTTTGTCAATCTGAGGTATCCTACCTCGGACGCTTTCGATGCAGGAAGGGTAGAATTCTACCTCCGAGTCTCCAGTGCACTTCCAGGTAAACACTCTCTGACTTTGTTTTCACTATATTACTTTATCAATTCTATAGACATTAACTCTTCGCTATCTCGGTAGTCTTTGCAGTGCCTCCATTGGTGCCAGAAGTGGAGCTTCACCCCACTGGTGGTATAGATGGTTCGCCACCGACTTCCCCTGTTAGGCTTTCTATTCCGGCTGGTTCTGACCTCGGTGGAAAGGTAGGAGCTTCTGCTGGACCTAGTAGGACCTCAGTCGAGGTACCATGGGCTTCAGCTTCTCTCTTAGGTAGATCGCTGGAAGCTTTTACTGCCAGAGTGGGGAGGTACCGAGGTATTCCTAGCCGGGTGCAAGACGCGCCACACATCAGTCCAATTACCGCTGCTGTTGCTGCTGCTGCTGATCCACTAGCTCCCTCTGCCTCTCCTGCTATGGCAACAGATCGATATACCAGGGTCGAGAGAGGTTCTGATCCTGCTGCTACTAATCGGGTTGTGCCTCGTGATAAGTCACAGTCGATGTCAAAAGATAATAGCCAGGATGAAGTTTTGGCTAAGTTTACAGCTTCCTGCCTGGGTAGGGGTTTGGAGGCTATGACTTCTATGCCTGTCGATCATCTAATCTCCAAAGGATCCGCTCTTCTGGCCGAGGTGAGCTATCTTGTTTAGTATTCTGTCTCGATCTCATAACTGGCAACATTCTCACTCATGTGTTGTGCTTGGCAGGCCTTCAAATTCAATGTAGATATGAATCATCAGGTCAGCTCCCTCTGGAACCAAATCAATGAGGCCAACGTCAAGCTGGAAAAAGCTAAGGAGGAGCTTGCTAAAGCTGCTAGGGGCATGGTAGTTCTGAACTAGTCTTTGAACAATGCCAAGAAGGAAGCAGATAAAGTGAAGGTCGATTGAGAGCGGATGCAATATGCTTTGGATACCGAGCTACTCAGATCCCTCCGCCATAGGGAGGAGAGGGAGATCGCGAAGGGGAGAGTTGCGTGATGAGAAGGTTTTTGCTGTCAGAAAACCGTCCTTCAAAACAATTTATAAAACGTATGCGATGCGTTCACAAGTAGAAATACAAGTAAAGTAGTAAGCACGGGTGTCGTCCACTGAGATAGGGGTAGCGGTGATAAGATTAGGATTAATATAACTGGTATGCATAAAAGTAAAGTGATGGTGAATGAAAATACAATATAAACTAAACTATGAAAGCAAATAAAATGGGATGACAATGGAGTGATGAATGAATGATGATGGAACTACGAAGTTGATGGACTCGTAAGTGAATATTGGGGCAATTGCAACAAACTCTCAATTAAGCATGTACTGACAAATGTAACCAACCTAGGGTGTATAGTGTTGGTATATATCTCTAGCAAGAGGTCAACCTATGGTGTATAGTGAAGACCTCCTACTAGCGATTAATCCCTCCTAAGCAACCAACAATGGCTAGTTACTCAATAGGGACTTTTTCCATGAATGCTCATCTATCTAGCTATGGCTCAATCTATTACTAATGTAGCCATCCTAGGGTGTATAGTGATGGCTTCCAATTCCCTCACAAGTGGCGGACCTAGGATGTATAGTGAAGGTCGGCCGTTTGAGATTGGATGAGGCTTGAGGTTATCAACTGAATTCTACTCGAAGGTTAGTTCTCGTAAAATCACTAAAGTAGCCAACCTAGGGTGTATAGTGGAGGCTTCTAATTCTCTCACAAGTGGTTAACCTAGGGTGTATAGTGAAAGCCACTAATTCAATATTAGATTAAGGGCATGGTTGTAGAGCCGGATTTCCAGAAATCCTTCCATTCAATGGAGCATTAGACAACCTAATTGCCTACTCAAGTAATCCAAATCAATCATGCAAAGAGGGTGTATCCAAGCAAATCAATAATGGAAATCAATTCAAGCAATGGAATAAAACATAGAGATAGTATAAATATAATACATAGAGTTTATTTACAAAGCCCAAATATCCATCAAACAAATAACATCAACCCCATAGTGGGGTATTTTAGCTACTCATGTTCTATTACAAACCAATAAACTAAGAGAGAGTGTAAAGAGAAAACCCTTGAAGATTGATCTCCTTCCTTGAAGCTTGAATCCAAGTCTCCTAGTTGCCTTTGATTGAGTAGAGATGGTTTGGATGAGAGGGAGATGTATTTCTAACTTAGACTATGTAAAACAATAGAAAATACAAGTGTTGGGAGATATGGGAGTCATTTGGTTCGTTCCCCTGCTTTTCTATTTATAGGGGATAGAAAAATAGGTCACTTAAGCTTGAAAACAGAAGCTGTCGCGCGCAGAGTGGGGGTGTAGTGCGGGTGGAGTTCGGGTGTAGTGCGGGTGTAGTGCGGTTGGCTGACCCGCACTTTAATGAATCCAACTCTGTCTTGACCCGTACTTTATCTGTCAGGTACGAATCAGCTTCTCTGGTTTTGGCAACAGTGCGGGTGGAATGCGGTTGGATGACCCGTACTCTACCCGGACTTTAACGACAGGTGCAAATCCAACTCTCTGTCTTGAGCAACAGTTTAGGTGGAGTGAGGTTGGATGACCCGCACTTGACCCGCACTTTATCTTTCCTTCATGATTCAGGTCTCGGCTATGGGAAAGAGTGCGGTTGGAGTGCGGTTGTGACCCGCACTGTAGAGCTGCTTATGACCCTTTGTCTTTCCTTTTGCCCCTTTTCTACCGGAACCACCGCAATTAGCTTCTAACACTAGAATTACATCTATTGCATGCAATTAGCACCAACGAGCCTATTAGACATAAAATATATAGAAAATACACACAAGAACGAGACAAAGGAATAGGAATGAGGGCCGAAATATACAACAATTTAGGCACTATCATTGCGGAGCTGGAGAAAAAATTTTGATCCCTTCGTGATAGTGTGGCTAGCCTGGGTACTCAAGTAGACTCTACTTTTGGGGATGGCTACTTCTTTGCTGGCTATCATGTGGCTTTAGCTTTCCCTCCCCCATTCAACTTGAGAGTCATCGAGGGATGGACCAGGGAGAAGATCATGGCTAAAGCCGCCGAGCTAGCCGAGGCTGCTCCCTCCGATAGAGCTGGGACTTCTCGGGTTGTCGGGGCTAGTGGAGTAGCGGGTGTTGAAGACCAGAGTCCTATCCTCCTTCCTTTACCAGGCAATGTTGGATCAGATCCTAAACTGATGGTTTTTGAATCTGGAGTGGCTCAACTTGAAGGTGGGGTTCCTGACCCACTCGTCTCTTCGCCCAAATCCATCAAGGAGGTAGGGGACCAGCCTACTACTAAGGATGAGGGGTCTGATATACCAATCTCCTTACCAGGCCCCGACAAGAAGGTGGAGAATCAAGCTACCCCAACCAAGGAAGTTGGGGAACCATCTAGTATGGTAATGAAGGAGCTCCAGGCTAGACCTGCTCAAGTGGAGGTCCTAGTGATAGTAGGAGCCCAAGTAGCAAGCGAGACTCCAACTGAGGTGGTAGTGCAATTAACTGGTAAGTTCCCAGATGGACCTAGACATGAGGCTCAGACCGTAGGAGCTGGAGAGAATGAGGTCCACCAAGAGCAGAAAGACGCATGACCAAGCTTGATCCTTTACCCAGTCTGATTCATTTTTCTTTAGTTTTGTAGCATGTGATCGGGGGATGGGCTCCCCAGTTTTAGTAATGAAAATATTTCCTTTCTTTCTTTAACTCTAAGTGTGTGTAGTTTACTGACTTCTTGGTTGAATCCTGCCTCGACTTAGAGAAGAGTCCCCAATGTGAATTTGATTTTACAAATCCCTGGTAACTGAAGGGGCTTTGAAACTTGTCTAGATCAAATTTTGTAGTATAGTATGATGCAGGTGATTGGGTCTCCAGGGACTTAGCAGTTGATCTCACTTGGGGGAGAATATTGGGTATAAGGCATTCTCGTTCTGAGGGTCTTGATACTTAGGCGAAATTGCAGTTGGAAGAATCTAGGTACCACGGATACTCGTCTTCGAAGGAATCTTGGTACCTGAATGTAGGCTTGGTGACCTATTTTCCATTGAACCCAGGTAAAATGCGGCCGTTGATGTGATTGGTCCTGGAATGGCACTAGGGCATCAACCCAACCAGGATCGTGGTACCTGGCCATCAAGGTAGTCATGGTATACATCCTGTTCGGGGTTATTCTGGTGGAACTTCCTTTCTAGCATTCTCGTGTGGGAAACTCTGGTTCAGACACTATATTTAATTGTTCTTCCACATGTCATCCCAGGACAGACCCATTTGTTTCAGGCATTAACTTCGGAGGTGCACACTTTACGAAGCTGTCCTTCCTCACATTCCGGGTGTCGTGCCTCATTAATGATCTTATTCGTCCATTCCCGAGACTCACCTTTCCCTTCTATAAATACCCTGACCTGATTAGCAATTTCTTCGCATTATTCCTTCGATCTTCTTCGAAGTAGTAAATCTCAGCAGATAGACGGATGATCGTCGTGATGGCTAACACTGTGAGGGGATGAGACGTGATTTCTCTGATTGGCAGGATGCTTGGTATTGTGGAAGGAGTGGCATGAGATAGACTTAGTTACTAGGGAACCACAACTGGTTGTGATTCCTTGGATCAAGAGGAATGGTGGCTCATGGTGCTGCACACATGCCAATGGTGTAAACATTACCTAGGCGAGCTGCAACTTCGTATCCGGTGACATCTTGAACGTGGAGGGTTCCAAGGTTATTATACCCCTCATGTACTCAATAATTCCAACACGGCCTCTGTTCCTACCTCCAGGGGTCGCGGTAGTGTTGTCGACATCTGTCTTGGTTGAGATCGGTGTTGCCAAGCGAGCAGGTCAGGAAAGTAGGCGGGAAGTCGAAGAGGAAGCTGGCATGTCTGAGCTTCTAATTTATTTTCCCGTTATTTTTCTTTCTTGTTTCTTATATATAGCCTGAAATAAGGTTTGGGCTCCCTGATTTGATCAATGAAGAAACCCCATCCTTTTTTATACTTGCTGATTGAATTCCGTTGCATGCTTCTAACTGTAGTGCAAACTCGAGTATTTATCCCCATCATAATGTGACTTAACTGATATCTGGTAACAGAAAAAATCTGTGACAGTTAATGAGACCTGACGGTGTACCGTGGCTCATAGCCAATACAAAGATCTCTTGAGACTTAGCGATTAACCCTATCTGGGGAAAACCGGGGTACCAGGCATTCTTGTTTTGAGAATCCTGGTATGAAAATACTACTCTAAGCGTATGTCTAATAACCTAGAGGGGGGGGGGGGGGGGGGGTGAATAAGTTTTAATCAAGTTAATTACCAACTTTTCTTGATTTGTCAGTATTAAAAATTCACCTCATAAACAAACATACAAAATCAAGTGTAAAGTGCGGAAATATAAATAACACTTGATTTTTACGTGGAAACCCTTCAACAAGGGAAAAACCACGGGCTATCCTTCTAGCCACACACGATCCTCAAATCCACTATTGTAATGATGTTTACAACCTAGGTTGACCTCTAGTCACACCATTCTCAGTCACTAACCCACCACTACTACCCAACGGCCTTTATAGTGAATCCTTGATCACTTTGCTTGCCAACCACACCTTGGTTGCGAGACTTCACTTGCTTGTGCACTACACCTAGTAGTCACAAGACTTAACTCTCAAAGAAGAGATTAACAACCTAAGTGAATATATGAATATTCAAAATGCAAATAATGCTAGGCAACACTAAATGCTTATCTAGGAATTATTGATGACACTAAGTACAAATCTTAGATATCAATGTCTATATGAATGCCATAAAGACTTAACTAGATATAGATATGCAAGTCTAAAATCTAGTCATCAAATAATGCCATATCAACACATGTTGTCATATAGAATGGCAAGGACAATAAATGCAATTAACAAAAGCAATTAATGAGTCCTAATTAGCTAGAGGGCAAATATGTTCTAAATGCAAGCTATCACAATACAAACTCAATCATACAAAGGAACTCATAAATAGATGCATTAAATAGAGTCCTAGCATTTAATCAACTAATAAATGCAATAAAAACACAATCTTGGAAAGTATGAACAAATGATAAAGATGGGGTTTTTGTTCAACTTACCAAGTCAACTAATGATGAAGACACATGCTTTAAAGATGCTTAGAAATGCATGAAGATGATGGGTTTTGGGTTTGGAGAGTCAATGAACAAAGCTTGAAGCTTTCTTTCTCTAAGGGTTGTTCCCTCTCTCAAAAATATGTTCTTTAAGCTCTAAAAAAGAGTTGGGGAAGAAGAGAACATATATATAGAAATCCTTAGACCAAACTGCGTCGTTTTGGGCTTGGGAATCAAAATCTTGTCAATACCGCTTGCTGGACCGCGGCTCGGGTAAGTGCCCAAACCGCGGTACATGCAGCGGTGCACCGTCTGGACAACATCGCGGCGGGGACCGCTGTGCATGCAAAGCACAGGCTACAGTCTAGGCAGCAGGGGCCTACTGATATTTACCGCGGTATGGAACGTTGTGCATACAACTGCACAGACCGCGGTCCACGGAGCATGCAACTTCTGGAACCAACCGTTGTTGGGACCGTGGCGGAGGCAGGTGCCTATCCTGTGACCTGAGCCGCGGTGAAGAGGAAAATCCCCTTTTCCAGACAGACTCAACACACTAATCTAATATGCAAAATGTGCAAGTGTGGAGTGATGAATGGCATACAATGCCTCATTCAATTATATGTAAACAAGAATATAATGCATGCAAGTGAGTGTGTGCAACTAAATCTCTTCAAGAGTTAAGAACAAGTGAACTACATCTCTTGAAACTCTTTGGGATGATCGGAAGCATGTCTTCGAGCAAACCACACTTGGAGAACCTATGCTACATGTTACTTAAACATCCCCAATGTGATTTGTCATGAAATAAGCCAATCATAAAAATGAGAAACTTACATGGTACATAGTTGATAACGATGGCGACTTATGGCACCCAACCTTCCATTCTTCAGGGATCGGGGTACCTAGTCGAATCTGGGTATCCTGAATTCCTGTTTTAGGAATCTTGGTTCCCTGGCAAAAATGATTGCGAACATGTTGGAGAATCCCGGTACCTTGCAATCTCATTTCAGGAATCTTGGTACTTTGGCGAATAATCTGGTGAATCGTGGCACCTCGCATTCCTTTTCAAGGAATCTTGGTACCATGGCGCATAATCTGACGAGACTAGGTACCTCGCATTCCTATTTTATCAATCTTGGTACTTTAGCAAAAACAATGGTGAACATATTGGCAACAAGATCTTGGTAGGCAACTAAGGCCACTTTAGCACCAGGTCTTTCTCGACGGGGGGTGGTACCTGGCAAAAGCTTTGCTCTAGGTACCTCGTATTCCTATTCAAGGAACCTCAGAGACTTGGAAAAAAGAGGTGAAAGCATTGTCGAATCTGAGTACCTCACATTCCTATTCTAGGAATCTTGGTACTTTGGAGAATACAGTGGTACTTAGCCTTCTGGTTTTTAGGAAACTAGGTACGTTGGCGAAAATAAGGCGATCATACTGGCAACAAGATCTTGGTAGGCAACTAAGGCCACTTTAGCACTAAGTCTTTCTTAGCGGGGGTGGTGCCCGGCCAAGGCCTTGATCTAGCGGGCAACTATGCTCTTACTATCCAAACTCTTCTCAGCGGAGGGTGGTGCCCGGCCGAGGTTTGATCCATCAGGCAACTATGCTCTTACGTACCGGATCTTTCCTAGCGGGGGGTGGTGCCAGGCCAGGGCATCAGGAATGCCATGTGGCTTATCCTAGTCTCGAGGAGATCCTCCTGGAGGGATTGACCCCAGACCAGAGCATCACGGGGGGCTATGTAGCCATCCTAGTCCTGAGGCGATCCTCTTGGAGGGATCAAACCGATCTAGGGCATCAGAGGTGCTATATAGCCATCCTGGTCTTGAGGCGATCCTCCTAGAGGGAACAATCCGATCCAGGGCATCAGGGGGGCTATGTAGCCATCCTAGTCTTGAGGCAAGCATGGGGGATTATGGCGATATAGCGTAGATAGATGTAGACAAATATAGATTGAGAAAAATCTTCTTTATTGATGAATCAAGAGGCGATACAAATGAGCACTAATATTCACTAGTACCTATTTAAAATGATTTCGGTCGGTCTCCATTGTAGGGTCTATGGGTAGAACCTCCTCAAATGATCTGTATTCCAAGTGTGGTCGATGGAGCGTCCTTCCATGTCCTCCAACTTGTAAGCCCCGTTTTGGACTGCCATTTTAACTAGGTAAAGACCTTCCCAATTAGGCGACAATACCCCATCAGACCTCTTTTGGGTATGCTGGGCTACCTTTATGAGAACTAAGTCCCCTTCCTTGAAGTTTTGTTTCCTGACTTTCTTATTGAAGTACCGAGCAATCCGGTTTTAATAGACAACCACATTTTCTACGACTCTATTCTGTTTCTCCTCTAGGAGGTCTAGGTTGGCTCTTAGCTTGTCATGGTTCTTCTTAGGGTCAAAGTGCTGAACCCAAAAAGAGGTGAGTTTATGCTCGATAAGGAGGACAGTTTCTACCCCAAAAGCTAGTGAATAAGGGAATTCTCCGGTGGCAGTCCTTTTGGTGGTGCGGTAGGCCCATAGCACATCCGAGATTTCATCTACCCACCTACCCTTTCTTCTGTTGGAGCTTCCTCTTCAGGAGTCTTTTGATAGTCTTGTTTGTGGCCTCTACCAGGCCGTTCGTTTGGGGATGTGCCACGGATGCAAAGCGAAGTTTGATTCCCAGGTTCTCGCAGAAATCTTGGAATCTAGCATTGTCAAACTGTTTGCCCAAATCCATAATAATGACCATCGAGGTACTGAACCGGCAGATCACATTCTTCTTAATGAATTCTATTATGTTTGCCTTCATGATCTTAGAAAGATGCTCCGCTTCCACCTACCTGGTAAAATAATCGATAGCCACAATTGCATGCTTTAGTTGACCGGGTGCGGTTGGGAGCGGTCCAATCAAGTCTACTCCCCAAAAAGCAAATGGATATGGAGAGCTAGGGGTGGGCGCGGTTCGGTTCGGTTCGGTTTTGGCCAAAACCGTATTGAACCGAGTTCTATTCGGTTTTTAAAAATTTGAATCGGTTCGAACCGTATTGAACCCAAAACTGAACAAAACCGAACACCTTTATCTCTGTTCGGTTCGGTTCGGTTCAATTTGGTTTTGGGTCTATTGGGCTTTGAGGTTTTTTAATATATTTTTTTCAATTTTTTATCCTTTAACAGCCCAAAATAAAATAATCCAACATAGTAATATACAATCCATAATAAAATTAAACTTAAAATACAATCCATAATATAATAAAACATAACAAAATATTTAAAATGTTATCAAGTCTTTCTTCCACTTCAAATCTTCACAGACTTCACCTGTACAAAAGAAAAATAAATTAACTAATAGGAACAAAACACATAATTATAAATAGAGAAAATGCAATACTAAAGCAAATACCAAATTAAATTCTTACCTTCATTTCTTCTCAATGAGTCATGGCTCATCCATTGTTATATTTGTCAATCCAGTTTCATGCTCTAAATGAATAAGACAACAACAAAAATAATTAGCTAACTTAATAAATAGTAATTTATATATTGCTAAGCGAGCAAAGAACAGAGCACGTTTTAAGAGTGCACTAAGAAGAATGACATTAGCTTTTACTTGCAAATACAGTCAAGTTTTATGCATTTCCTTTCTATACTTGAAATTATTGTTTGTATTCAACATTCAACAATAATTGATGTTAACGGACATGGTAGATGACTGGTCACACTCGTACTCATATCATTTGTCACTGTGACCTAATTGTATAGCACGTGAATTGCAAGGGTGTTCAAAATAGGAATACTGTTATGCCAGGAAGCATCAGCTCAAGTTGAATAGAAAACTAAATAGTTGAGCACAAACCACAAAGAAAACGTGATGATTCATGAATGCTTTGTTCCATCCTCTGCAAGAGAAAAGCCAGAACTCACACACACTGCAGAACCAGAAGGCAGAACAGCAAAACACACACTGCAGACATTCGAAGATCCAGCATAGGAACAACAAGATTCAAACAAAACAAACATAGCATGAAGCACAAACCAGAAAACAGCAGAGGAATTATCAGAAAACAGCAGGAAGCACAAACATAGCATGAGGAACTATATACACTTATAAAGATATCTCAGGACTCAGGAGTGTGTCAAATTGAACAAGAAATATATACACATATCCATATACATAACTATATATTCTTTACATTATTATTATTATTGAACAAGACTTGTCAAAATCTAGATCCATATACAGAAAAATCTAGATCGGAACCAGAAGGGAGAAAAAGAAAAATACCTTGAAGAGAGAGGATTGAAGGCGGAAGTCGGAGACGATCGCAGGTTGAAGACGCGACGGAAGAGAGAGACCGTGTGAGTTGAAAGATGGAGATAGGCGATCGCAGAGAGAGGATTGAAGGGAGAGGATTGAAGGCGGAAGTCGGAACCATGGAGAAGAGATGATCGCAGGCGAAAGAGAGATTTCTGATGGGTTGTTGGTTAAAGATGCGGCGGAAGAGAGAGACCCACATGCGGCGGAAGAGATAGGTCTGATTGTTTAGAGAAATGTAGGTTTTTTTTTATATATACCTCGGTTCATACGGGTCGGTTCGGTTTTAAAGACCCAAAACCGAAACCGAACCGACTTGAATTCGGTTCATTCGGTTCGAACCGAATTGAACCGAATTCAAGTGTAAAACCGAACCAAACACCCAAAATCGGTTCGGTTCGGTTCGGTTCGGTTCACACAACCGTGCACACCCCTATGGAGAGCTAATAGAAGACAGTCGTTCTGGAGGTAAATGGTGTAGACTGGCCATTTTTTGGCATGGTTCACAAGATTGCACGAACTACCTCGCATCATGGTACAAGGTTGACCAGTAGTATCCCATGCGTAGTACCTGGTAAGCTAGTGCTTCTCCTCCAGTATGATTCCCGCAGTCCCCTGAGTGTACTTCTCTGAGTGCCCAGTTTGCATCATCGGGATGTTGACATTTGAGTAAGAGGAGAGATCTTCCTCTGTGGTAAAGGTGTCCCTCTACCAAGTAGTACCGGATCGAGGTTCTCTTGACCTTGCGAGCTTGATCAGGATTTTCAGGAAGCTTTTCTTTTTGAAGGTAATCTACGATGGGATCCTTCCAGCATGGAAGTCGATCCACATGGTTGACTTCTCTTCCTTCCATTATGCTAGGTATGGAGATTATCTGGAGAGGTAGCCCTTTTGGCAGTGTCTGTCCTCCGTTTCCTGCTATCTTGGCTAGGACATCGGCCCGATGATTCTGCTGCCTAGGTATCTGCTCAATCTTAAACCCCTTGAAGCGGGATACAAGTTCTTGGACTTTTTTAAGGTAAGCTACCATGTTATCTCCTTTGGCCTGGTATACACCCATTACTTGGTTGACTACCAGCTGTGAATCGCTTTTGACATAGAGGTGTTCCCAATTCTGCCGCTGTTCTCAATTCCTGCTAACAAAGCTTCGTAATCAGCCTCGTTGTTAGTGGTGTTAAATTTGAATCTGAAACAGTGACAACATTAGGCTTTTTCTTGATCGGTTAGGATGATTCCACCCCCGCTTCCTGTTTGACTGGATACCCCATTGGTGTATAAGATCCAGGTTTCTCGATTGGTGGGCCAATTTGCAAGCTCTTGCTCTTTCTGAGGAGCTTGATCTGAGTTTGAGGTAGCATCACGATCAGGCATTACACTGAATTCCGCCATGAAGTCTACCAAAGCTTGGGACTTGATGGTAGTTCTGGCTTTATACTTGATATCGAACTAGGTGAGCTGGAGGGCCCACAGTACAAGCCTTCTTGATAGTCCGGCCTTTGGAGAAATTGACACAGAGGTTGATCAGTGACCACTGCGATGGTGTGAGCTAGGAAATAGGGGCGGAGCTTCCTGACAGCAATTACTAATGCGAATGCGAGCTTTTCTAGGAGAGTGTAATTCTTTTCTAAATTGGTCAAAGTGCGGCTTACATAATAGACAGACCGGTGAATCCCGTCTCTACATTCTTTTATCAAGGAACCCTAACGGCTGTTTCAGATACCGCCAGGTATAGCTGTAGTTCTTCTCTTGGTATTGGGTTAGTTAGCAATGGTGGGCTAGCGAGATACCTCTTCAATGATTGGAAAGCTAACTCACGGTTTTGGTCCCACTTCATATTCTTCCCTTGTTTGATGGCTTTGAAAAAGGGAATGCACTTATCAGTCGATCTTGATATGAAACGGTTCAAGGCTGTTATCCGCCCGGTCAGGCCCTGCACCTGCTTTAGCGAGGTAGGCGATTCGAGGTCCAAGATGGCTTTGATCTTCTCTGGGTTTGCTTCGATCCCTCTTTCATGGACCATAAACCGAAGGAATTTCCCAGCTGCAACCCCGAAGGCACACTTAACAGGGTTTAACCGCATCTGATTTTCTCTGACAATCTGAAAAGTCTGACGGAGGTGATCTTAGTATTGCTCGGCTACCTAAGACTTCATGATCATGTCATCGATGTATACCTCCATTGACTTTCCTATCAGATCTTTGAACAAATGGTTGACCAGACGCTAATAAGTAGCCCCTACGTTCTTGAGTCCGAAGGGCATGACCTTGCAACAATATAGGCCGTGTCCGGTTATGAAATTGGTTTTATCCTAATCAGTAGGGTGCATCATAATCTGGTTGTACCCTGAGAATGAGAAAGCATCCATAAAGCTTAGGAGCTTGTTACCCGCGGTCAAATGTACCAGCTGGTCGACTTTTGGTAGCAGGAAACTGTCCTTCGGGCAGGCGGGGTTGAGATCAATGTAATCAACGCACATGCACCATTTTTCGTTTGCTTTGGTCACCATGACTACGTTGGCAATCCACTCGGGGTACCGGGACTCCCTGATGAACTTTGCCTTTAGTATTTTGTTTACCTCTTCTTGTACTGCGGCATTCCTTTCTAGGTTGAAATACCTCTTCTTTTGTTTAACAGGTTTGAAGGTAGGATCTACAGCCAATCTGTGAGTTGCTAGGGTAGCCGGAATCCCCGGCATCTCTTCATGACTCCAGGCGAAGATGTCACCGTATTCTTGTAGGAGTTTCACTAGACCCTCCTTCACTCCCGTTTCAAGCTTCGAACCTACCCTGAAAACCTTGGAAGGGTCATCCTTTCTGATAGATACTTATTCCCACTCATCTATAGGATGGCCACTGGCCCATCCTTTATCTTCTTCTTTCCTATCTTTTTTCTCTGGAGCACCTACCTCAGGTTCCACTACATCCTTCTCATCTTCAAGATCCTCTTCTGGCAAGGTTTGATCTTGCACGATAGTTACCTGTACACACTGCTTGGCAAGCGCTGCGGGGTTGGCCGACACTGCGTAACACTTGTGTGATGCCTGCTGGTCTCCCCATACCTCGCCTATCTTGTCTCCCACCGGGAATTTCAGGACATTGTGATAGATTGACAGGACACCTTTGAGAGCAGATAAGTAAGGTCTCCCAAGGATGGCGTTATAGGCAGATGGAGTGTCTACCACGACGAAATATGTCATGAGATTCTGCTGGAGCGGTGCTGTCCCTACTATCACTGGTAGGATCATGGACCAGGTGGGAACTATTGAGTCCCAGTGAATCCATACAATGGGGTAGTGAAACTGTTGTAGCAAGGATTCTTTAAATTGAACTGCTCTAAAGAACCCTTGAAGATAATGTCGACGCTGCTACCAGTGTCAACTAGGACACGATGGACCAAATTATTGGCAATTTGCACAGTGTTGTACACATCCTCTTCTGTAAAGATGATTTGTGCTGAAAAAGGAGATTTTGGGGGTTCTCTGGTAACCTTAAAGACATCTTGGCCAGCATCTATCCTGGGCATTTTCCTAGCGTGGTTCTTTCCGAAATTGTTGGAGGTTCCCGCTAGGGTGGGACCTCCGCTGATGGTGTTGAGTACGTGGATTTGCTCTATCAAATCATTTCCTTTTACTTTCCTCCCCTCCTCTGTTGCTCTAATTTCTGCTTGTACCTTCTTTCCAGTGTGAATGTTATCGCGCACCTGCTGGAGGAATTCTACCAGGCATCCTCTTCTTACTAATGCCTCAATCTGGTTACACAAGCTGTATCATTCTGAGGTATTATGATCCACATCCTCGTGGAAATCACAATACTTATAACGATTTCGCTGATCGGCTGGTGCCTTTATAGGGTCGGGCTTCCTTATTAGTCTATTGTCGCGGATGGCGAGATAGATAGTTTCTCGAGATACGTTCAGAGGGATGTAATGAGTGTACCCCATTTCTTCCCTAGCTGCCCGTGCTACTTCTCTGGGAGGAGGTGTAGCTCTAGGAGGTGTTCGCCTAACTGAGTACCGGTTTCGCAGAGGCTGGTAAGGTGGTGACTGGCACGTAGACTTGTTGGGAGGTTTGTTATGATTCTTTTGAACTTGTGCGGGTTTAGGCGCCACCTTCTTTTGGCACTTAGCGGATCTCATATCGTCATGCTCCATCTTGACTCTGAGCTGCTCGTCTATCTCTATCTGTTACAAGGCTCTGTCGTAAGCCTCCTAGTATGTCTCTAGAGGATGCTTGGCGAAGGATCTGAACAGCCTGCCTGCCCATAGATTCCTTCTGAAATTTGCCAAGGTCTCCTTCTCCACGAAGACCCCCATCTGGATCCCCTCCTTGTGGAATCTCTCCACATAGGCTCTGAGCGACTTACCCCGCTCCTAGATCAAGTATTGAAGATGGATGGGATCCTTGGGTCTAGGTTTGAAGCCCTAGAACTGAACGCAGAAGTTGGTAGTCAACTTGGTGAATGAGTCGACGCTCTCTGCTAGTAGCTTCCTGAACCATGTCTTAGCATAGTCCATTAGCGTGGTAGGGAACATCCTGCACATGGCGACCCTGGTAGCATTTTGGACCTCCATCTGATGAATAAAACTCTCTAGGTTGCTCAGGGGATCTTCGATCCTTGAGTATTTGTCGATTGGCATCTTGAACTTGGGAGGTAGTTATGCCTCTCTGATCCTCCAAGAGAAGGGAGCATTCATCTCTCCTAATGGGTCTTTTTGGTTTTCCCGGTGCTTGCCCTTCTTTAACTCCTGAATTTCTTTCGCCATTTTGGCAACTTGGTCCCGGAGACGCTTATTGCCATCATTTCCATATTCTACTTCAGAGTCTCTATCTCTAGACTTCTCTGATGCTACTGAAGTTTCATCATGGTTCTCTCCCTGAGGAGGATCTTCTCAGGTGCTTCTAACAGTACCTCCTTCCGCTGACAAAGGTTGCCTCCTGGCCGCTTCTGGTTGAGGTCGTCTAGAAGCAGTTTCCGATTGAACCAGGTGGTGGCGCTCCCTAGGGGGGAGGTCAATGACTGATCTCACCAGTTGAGGTTGATATCCTTCGGGTTGTCCCGGAGTCGGGGGCACGGGCCTGAGTCTATCGCGGACTGATGGTATCGGGGGCATGGGCCTGAGTGTTGTGGACCGGTATTGGAGGTGGTGGTCCCAATTTGTCGAAGGGGGGTATCCGGGTACCTTGGCGACTTGCCTCTCCCCTGGTGTCTGGTACCGCAGGCTGGCCGACTCTGCCTTCCGCAACCATTCGGAGGCGGATGCTTTCTATGAAGACTGCGACTTGTTAGTCCAGACTAGCTGGGTTAACTGTTGGTGTGGCAAGTACCTGGGGGGTAGCCCCCGCGGTAGCTGATGGCTTCGAGGCAGGTTTACGACCCTTACCCCATTTCTTTGGCTTATGACCCTTTCGGGTTGAAGCGTTGGATTAGTGCCCCGATAGATCGGGGTGATCTTGAGAGGATCGGAGTTTCATTTTGATAATGCAGTAAGAAAACGAGACACACAAGCTTTCTTCTAGGGGTGTGGAATAATTCAATTAACGGAAAAATTTGCTCGGGGAGTAAAATTTCAATTGACACCCTCGTCCCCTACCTGTAGGTGGTAGTGGGATAGGTACCTTCGGTACCGAGGTTCCTTTCTATGATGAAGATTGATATGGACAAGTAGGAAGGAACCAAGGAGATATAAGTATGTACGGTTTTATTGAATAGAAATTTGTGTAAAGGTTACAACACTCGCTCTTTACTCTCTCTAACACAAAATGGAAATGGAGAATGTCGTTTATGTCGATAAGTGGCTATTACCCTCCCAGTGATTGTTTGTAAACTCTCACTGGCTTCGGAGAAACCTAGAGAAGTTTCTCTGAATGTGATGATCTCTCTTTTGTGTTTTTCAAAAGAAAAATCCATCCCCCTCTTTGTCCTTCAAAGCCATATATATAGGCCTCTAATATCCCTCAGAATCCGGTAACTTTGATGAGGATTTTTTAGGAGTTGAGTGAGGCTAAAGGCATGTGATTTGATCCCGTTAATCACTTTTGTATTTAAACTTTGATTTGGTTGACCGTTTGGTCTCATTATGGTGCTTTAAATGGCGAGGGAGTCAACTATTTCTACTAGTGTTACTCGGAGGAGAATTCTGATCTCACTGTGAGGTATACTAGCATGCTGGTATGAATTATTGTCGTGGCATTTATTTTATTTGTAATGGCAACCTCGTAGTGACGTCGGTTCTGCTGGGCAAGTAGGATGCCTGTCTTGATTGGATTCTGGGTTGATGCTGAAATGCCTTAGGATATCGGGTGCACGTCGTGGTACCGGGGTACCAGGTGGGGAGTATCAGGTACCCGCGAGGTAGTGGATGTGTGATATCGTGATATCCCTTCTATCAGATGTCAACATGGATGTTCAGCGAGGCATCTGCTCTTCCTGGTTGATTATATCTGACGCTTCATCTGGGTAGATAGGCAGTCGAGGTCCTGATCTTACTAGGTGTGTTCTTCTTATCAGGATCGCGGTACCAGCCCCGCTAAGTACCTGGGGACTGGTATTGGTCCCTACCAGGTAGATACTTGGTGGAAAATTCTCCTCTGGACCCTTGCCAAAAATCTCTGTTAACAACACTTTTAGGTGACAAACTAGCTATCTTGAATGGGAGGGATGTGTTGTGAGCATCCCAATTGTAAGGACCTCTATTTATGATTGACTTTTTTCATGACAAACCACATTGGGATCACTTTGTAATGGGTAGCTTAGGTCTCCAATTGTGACTCATCTTCAGCAAGCTTCTAAGATCCCAAAGTGCTTCATGAGAGGTAGTTTACTTGTCTTGACTCTTTATGTAAGACCCTAATTTTTGTTTCCTTCTTTATTAGTAGTAATAATAATAATATAATAGAAACGTATTTTGGCAATAAACCAGATCAGTGATTGATTCTCCAGTATTATTACAAGTCAATTTCCACATTTAAAGTGATTTGAAATAAGTTAATTTCTACATTTAAAGTGGTTTGAAATAAGTCAATTTCTACATTTATAGTGATTTGAAATAAGTCAATTTTCATATTTATAGTGATTTGAAATAAGTCAATTCCACATTTAAAGAGAATTGAATATTTTAGCAAAATCAGTGGAATTGTATATCTTCATTATTTTTATAATTCTTCATTATTTTTATAATTATTCATATGTGTGTGTGTATATTTGTACAATAATATCAACTAAATGCTTTCATACAAAAACTCTCACTTTTCTACCCTTGTTTCCCTACCAAAAGATCATAGCAAAATAAAATCAATGAAAAGTATTAATTCCATTCTACCTTTACTCTGAAACTCTTTGAATGTACAAGTTCTTGAACTTTGTTTCATTTTTAATTTGAATTAAAGCTTTTGTCTTTTTCATACTCTTTTATTTTCATTTAACACAAAACATCTTATCAATAAAATTTAGGCCTCTAACAATTGCCCCACTTTAGTTTATGGAGATGTTTTAATGCATGGATTTTGGAGTGCATCAAATAGAATTATATATGAAGGTCTATAATTAATTGCTGGAATTTTTGGAGTTCATTAAAGGGTTTAAGTTTGAATGTTAGTGTAGGTTGAAATTATGATCTGTTTTAGTACCGGTGAAGAAACTTACTGTGTTGTTTATTTTAGTTACATTTGTAGGTTTCAATTGATGCTGAGTTTTGGTATGAGAATAGTAGACATATATATCTACCTGTGTTATAATGTTCAGAATATTTGGTGGTGTTAATCTTAGGGAGATTTTAATTCTAAATCGATGACATATGCAGATGTTCTGAATCATCAAACTGACAGTATTGTATTAGAGTAATTTTAATTTAAAATTGGGGATGTATTTAAGTTTGATTTTTGGTATTATGGTTGTAGGGGTATAATTGAATCAGGATATAAAGTTTCATGAATTTTGGTGTTATATAAGTATTTTAATTCTTTGAGTATATTTGATGTTTAAGCAATGATATTTAGGATATCAGTCATGAGCTTTTGGTGTTGTAGGGATTTTAATTCTCAAAAGAAGATAGGTAAAATTCTGATTTTTAATATAAGAATAAAGTACTAATATAGTAGTCTAAAAATAAAGTTTTGGAATTTTTCGTGGCATGTATGATTGTTAAACATTTTTACGAAGTCGGATTGGAAGATCGAAATTTACGCTGTCAGGATTGACCCTTGTGTGTTTAGAAAATCATAGAGATTAATAGATGTTTTATAAAATTATGATATTTTGAGGGGAATTGGTAATCTTATTTTTCGATTTATTGACTAAGTTTTGTAATTTTTGAGGCCTTTAAGATTTTCGAATCACTAACGTTTAAACACTAAAATCTGTTTTTCTAAAATCTCTTCATGAAATTGAATAAAAAATGTACTTACAAAGTTACGTTAGATTTCTTTTATTTGGTTGGTTTAATTGAGGGATTATATTCTATATGTTTAGGTTCCTCTCGTGATTTCTCAATATCGTTAGTGAAACCTTAAACTTGCTATCATCGGAGGTAAGTAGATTTTCTTTTTACATAGTATGTAATTGCACAAATGCTTTCTTAGAAACCAAATTTATTTATCATATTGTTATGTTCTGAAATATTTTATTATATGCGTTTATATATGTTTATCAACTCGTTTTCCTATTTAGTCTTTAGTCACATATTTGTTACC
Organism: Dipteronia sinensis; assembly: GCA_033220585.1. Lineage (NCBI taxonomy): Eukaryota > Viridiplantae > Streptophyta > Magnoliopsida > Sapindales > Sapindaceae > Dipteronia > Dipteronia sinensis. The sequence continues at coordinate 32,186,213 of CM065640.1, read as the reverse complement.
TGATTCTTTTTAAATGAGTTTTACCTTTACCGGAACTATTTATTTAAAAGCTTAAATGTTTGGTCCTTTTATGATTTAGTAATGCAAATGTATTGTTATATATATATATTGTTTGGTCCTTTTATGATTTAGTAATGCAAATTTATTGTTATATGTATATATATATATATATATATATCTATATATATATATATATTGAAAGTAATGTTTTAGCTCAACGTCAGTAGTAAATGAAATGTGAAATGAAATGTTGATCACCGGTGATAATGTAAATGCAGCGCGCGCGACAAATGAAATGTTATGATTTTGGTCTTATACCCATTTCTGAAATGTTATGATTTTGGTCTCGTACCAATTTCTGAAATGTAAATGGCCAGGTCACCAGGGTTATTGGTGACACTACTTGACTTGAGCTTATTTTTATGAAATGTTAGTAATCATTATCGTACATTGAAAATGTTAGTTTTGCAAGTTTTACAAGTTTTCCTTGTATTTAAAAATGTTACTTTTGCCATTTTAATTGTATATGAATGTTTGAGAATTTAAGTACTATTTAAATGTTATTGAAAATTTCATAAATATTTTCAATTACGTATTATGCAATACTTATTGAGTTGACAGCTCACCCCTTGTCATTTAACATTTTGCAGACTAAGTATCTTAGAAGCTAAGCGGTAGAGCGATAGACTTTCAGGAGTTGGAAGTTATTGAGATTTTCTGTAATGTTTTTTTCCTTGGTTTGTTACCTAGAATTTGAGTTTAGGGGCTCGGTATTGTTTTAATTTCCTTTAGAGTGTTTTGAACTTTATTATTGGATTTAATTGGAGATATGTTTTCATTTTAGAATGGTTTATTTAGAGATATTCAATGATTAGTAGTTTCTTTTGGGTGAAGTAATTAATGATTTATGACTTAACATTCCGAATCAAAGTGTTTAATTACTCTTTCAGTTTTGGGGTGTTACACTTTAGAAGAGATTTAGTTGCACACACTCACTAGTTTGTATTAGTTATAATATCTTGCATTGTATCTCATTTGATAACATGTTTTACATGTTAATTGTGCTTCATTTTGTGTGCATTTTACTCAGTTCACACTTGCACAACATTCATGTAAGATAGACATTTTTTCTTGAGTGTTAAAAAGGAATTTTTTCCCTTTGGCGCGACATAGCCCGCTGGGCAAGCGTAGCTTGCACCGCAGCACATGGAGTGGTAAACTCCAGTGTGTCATGTGCAGCGTGTACCGCGACTTGTGCACTTGCATGCACAGGGGTCCCAACTGCGGTGTCGTCCAGTGTGTGCACCGCTGTGAGTACCGCGGTCTAGACACTTGCCTATACAGCGGTACAGATAGCGGTAATGACGGGATTCTGTTTCCCAAGCTCAAATCGGCATAGTCTTGTCTAGGGCTATTATATATATGTTCTCTTCTCTCCCATTTCGTTTAGTGAGAGATATTAACTCCTAGAGAGAGAGAGATCCAAGACTTGATTTTTACTCAACCAAACACAAACCCCATGTGAATCTAGCATCATCTACTCATGGGTCTTCATGTTTTCACATCCTTGTAAGTTGAACATGTCCTAGAACTTATTGTTTGCATATTTGTTCATCTTTACTTAGGATTAGCAATTACTTTATTGATTAATTGCATGTTTCTTTGATTAAGCATGTTTTGAGTATGTTTGTGTTTTTGTCTATTGGTTGAGATTGCCCGTTTATTGATAGCTTAATTGATTAGGTCATTTGTGCATAAAAGCTAGGTCATAAATATTCATGTGTGATTTATTGATAACTAGGTTGAGAAATTGTGTTTTAATCAACTAGTCAATGTTCATGAATATTTGATTGGGTTTGTTTGTGATAGCTAGCAATTAGGACATTAGTGCCCTATAGCTAAGTCTCTATGATTTGCATTTAGATATTGTTGTTTAGGATTTGTTGATTGCATTTATTTTCCTTGCCATGTTTAATGACAACTTGTGTTGATATGGCTTTGTTTGATGACTAGATTTTAGACTTGCATAATTATATCTAGTTAGGTCTTTATGAGCATTCATATAGACATTGATATCTAGGATTTGTACTTATTGTCATCTTGAAATCTCTAGATAAGCATTTAGTGTTGCCTAGCATTAATTGCATTTAAAATATTTTCATATATTCACATAGGTTGTTTATCTCTTCTTGAGAGTCAAGTCTTGTGAATATGGGTGTGTAGTGCACAAGCAAAGTGGTCAAGAATCACTATAAAGGCCTGCAGGTAGTAGTGGTAGGTTAGTAACCGAGAATGGTATGACTAGAGATCAACCTAGGTTGTAAACATCATTACAATAGTGGATTTGAGGACCAAGTCTGGCTATAAGGATAGCCCGTGAGTTTTGCCTAGTTGAAGGATTTTTCACGTAAATCAATCAATGTGTCATTTATTGTTTTTCGCACTTTAATTACGTTGATTGTATTTTGATTGTGTTGGGTTATTTGTGATTAATATTGACTAATCGAAAAATTGGTAATAATCGATTAACAACCTATTCACCCCCCCCCCCCCCTCTCCCTCGGTTGTTTAGACACACGCTTGAGTTGTTAGTTTGTATTTTCAATTGGTATCAGAGCGAGTTCCTAGACATACTTAGGTGATCCTTGCTCTTGATTGTGTGTTTTGCATTTGCGTGCATTTTGCTTGTTGCATTAATTTGAATTCTTTGACCCAAACACTATGAGTGACTTTGGGGTGAGTAAAGAGGGAGTGTCGAGTGTGAGACCACCATTGCTCAAGGGGGATAATTACTCATCATGGAAGGTGAAGATTGAGTCCTTCCTATCGGTGGTAGATGATATAGTTTGGATGGTGATTGAAGGTGGATACACACCACCAACCATGACTTGAAAAATACAAACACGGTTAATTTGTCTTAAGCTAACCTAGAGAGGGGGGTGAATAGGTTACAACACCTTTTTTCCTCCCTTGAAACAAACACAAGTTTGTCCCTCTAAGTAGCTTGTCTCCAAATACAATCACAAGCAATATCAATTCAAATAAAGATATGCTTGTTCAAACAAAATCAACTCCAACATATACAAAAACAATATACAATGAATATCAATTACAAAGATATCAACTAAGATATATATCAACACATATACAAATAAAGGAGATAGAGATAGAGAAAATCAACACATGATTTTGACGTGGTAAAACCTCTTAAGAGGAAACATCCACGGGTTGATACCACAACCACCGGCAAACAAATTCACTAGTAAGATAAAAAAAATACAATCTCTCAAGTGACCACTTCACCTAGAAATCTACCCTTCCACCCTACACAATGAATGAGATGCCCTTTTGCTCAACTATCTAGATCACCCCAATCCTAGTCGAGACTTCCATGCACAAGTTGAAGATCCCCTCTCCAAACATGTGACTTCCGCTGCTTAGTTATCCAGATCACCCCGATCCTAGCCAAGTCTTACGTGCACAAGTTGAAGATCCCCTCTCCAAACATGTGACTTCCGCCGCTTAGCTATCCAAGTCACTTCGACTCTAGCTAACTCTTACAATGCACAAGTTGAAGATCCCCTCTCAAAACATGTGACTTCCACCGCTTAGCTATCCAAGTCACTCCGACTCTAGCTAATTCTTACAATGCATAATCCAAAGAATCACTCTAAGGAATGTGACTTCTGGCCTTTTGCAAGGTAAATTATCTAAGTGAATGCAAATGATGCAAACACACACAACATAGTATATATGATCAATATATCCTATGGAAACTAGAAACGAACAATTAAGAACATGCCATATGTTTTCTAGTTTATAATCCTAAAAACAATGCAATCACATTCAATGATGCATGTACATATGAGAAGTGTGGATTAAACACAAAACATGAAGAACTAGATATTTGTCATCAAAAGCATAAGTCAATAGTATCTAGATTCTTGTAACATGAACAAACAACCTAGAGCATGTGAAACACCTAACACACACCAAAACCTAGATTATGTTCAATCACATGAAAAATGCTATAATCAATTTGATAAAATCAAATATACATCTCTAGCAAAATAATAGAACTTAGATTATTAAAATAATCAATTAAATCCAATCAAGTCGTAAATCATCAATCAAATATGCTATTTCAATAAATCTTCAATTAAGATGATCTAGCATATGAAAAGCTATCAATAAACAAAATCAAGTCAATAAACACACAAGATAGTCCTAGATTTGAAGCTAGCACAATACATCATCTCAAACATGTAAAAACATAGATTTGTAAAAACTTAACTCAACATGTTAATCAATTGAAGCTCAAACTAGATCTATTAGAGATTACTTCTCTAATCAATGATAACACATCAAACATACATATATATATATATATATATGAGAAGAAAACCCAAGGCAATTGAAGACTTGAAGATCAAGAGCAAAATAGAAATCAATACCTTGCAAGAAAAACGTGCAGCTTCATTTTTGTGATAATTCCTACCAGAAAACTCAATCTATTGACTCTAAACTCTTGTGTAAATGATAGAGGGCTGGTAGACAAAGATTCTCAAATTTGAATCACTCAAAACGGACTCCAAGTGATAAAGTTATGGTGTTTGGAAAATGAGAAAACTTGGAGAGAAAATTATGCACTTGTGTTTTTCAAATTTTCTTCTTCTATGAAAATGAGAGGGAACAAGGGAATTTAAGGGAGGGAAGCAAGGAAAATAAAACCAACCAATGGGAGGCTTCCATGCTGGATTCCCGTGGAGGTGCATGGGCCCCATGGGACTAGCAGCCCTCCATTCCCGTGGAGGCCACGTGCCTCCACGGGAAGGAGGTGCTTAGCACCCCTCATCCCTCTTGCGCACCCTTTTTATTTCAGCCATATATTTGGCCTCCGAACTCTGATTTTGAATCCGTTTTTGGATTACAAACCGGAACTCCCTCATGTACAAAATTCATCAAGAAACCTTTTTCAAAAAATATAGAATTCAACTTGAAAATCAAAGACAAAAACCATGTACGATAAAATCATGGAAGGTTTCTTAACCACCTAATTTGAACTTGAAACTCAATGAATGACTAACCAAATTAATTAGAACTCAATGAGGAATTATACAAGCTTAAAATCAAGTTCATTAACATATAAACACAAACCAATAAACACAAGAATACACAAGTATGCTATTTCTTAGAACTAGTCCTAGAACATGCAAATTGTGAAAATTGTCAACTTTAAATCTAATGCATGTGCATACAAGTATAAGTGTGTGTATTGTGTTAAACCAAATTATGCACAACTATACAAGGACACATATAAATGCAATGTATGTGTGTACCTAGGCCTTGCAAGAGGAAACAGGTCATGATTTACCTTTTTGCTAAGAAATTTAGCTTTGTTCCTCTTATAGCCACCACTTTGCTTGAATGTTGTTTAATCTTCCTTGAAGCTTGATTATCCACAAATCCTAGATAACTAATCAATAGTTCAATACAAAGCAAATTTCATTTTGATATAGAATTATGCCAACAAAAAACTCAAGAACTAACAATATCCCCCTTTGGCAAATTCTATGTCAAAACACCTATACAAATACTAAAATATACTTAATGAAGATTGGTCACTTAACCACACCCTCACATTACAATGAGATAGTTCTCTTAAACTAATCTTCATCAAGTCTTGAATTCTTCCATGTAGTCTTCTCTTGTCACCACCTAAAATCATCTTGAGACACAAGCCATATACAAGAGAAATATACATATAGATGGCAAGATAATATTTAGATACATATCACTTGAAGTTCAAATGGATACACATGTCTCCCCCTAAATACATGCATACTATCTGTCAACAAAATACATACTATCCATCAACAAAATATTATCAATATCCAAATATTACAAACCATGAATTCAAGATACCAAATGAAATCAAAATAAAATTATACCAAAAACTACCTAAAACCAAAACAATCCCTAAGATGAAGGGAGAAGCATAAGTTTTTGTATCATTGTTTTTCTCCGCCTTTTGACATAAAATGAAGCCAAAAGGTTAAAACATAATAATAATACATTAAGATCAAGCACTACCAAAGAAAGTTCTTCTAGTTGTTGATCTCACATAATGCTTTGTAGTAGATGAATTGCTAGAGGCAAGCTTGTCTTCCAAATACTTGATCTTCTCATCTTGTTGAATCATCTTTGCTCCTAGCTCCACCACTTTAGCAACAAACTCTCCAATCTTAGACATAAGCCCCTCTTGAAGTTGCATGGCCCATTCCGGTAGAGGATTTGTGCTTGTCACAACATATGGCTCATGGTGCTTACCAAAAAGTCTCATGGTGTCATTTACCTTCCCCTTATCTTTGTATGACATTGACACTAAGCACTTGTCACAAAATTTCTCCAATGGAGGTAGAAGCACATTATCTTCAAGTGCAAGAACTCCTTTCTTCATGCAAAAACAAGTAAGAAGCCCCGAAAATGCTAACTTCTTATCCAATCTTGATGAAGAAGCCGCACTCTCTATATGCTCAATCAAGAGATCACCAAGGTTCAAAGGCTTGTTTGTCACCAAGGCATACACAATCTTGATCTTCTCTTTGTTAAGCTTGGATGCATTAGTAGAACCTACAAGATTGGCACATACAAAAAGATGCCAAAGGGCACTAACCTTAGTCAACTCACCTTGACTAATATAAGCTCTCTTCCCCCACTCAAATCCATCATTCTCACATAAAGTCCTCCACATAAGATTTAGATGATCAATATTATCTATATCAAGAAATTCTGAAACAATCTCATTTGACAACTCAAGGAACTTATTGATACTATCCAAGGAGACTCTAAGAGTTTTTCCTCTCATACTCACCCAAGGCATTTTCAAATGTTGAGCTCTCTTTATACTCAAAGTATAACTCTTTAATAAGACTCTTATTAGTAACCCCAATGGAATGAATCCATGAATCCCAATGCCTATAACATATAGAATGATGAATGTAAGAACCCTCAACCAAGTCTACACCTCTATCTTGAATAAGCTTTTTGGTTCCCATAACTCTTAAAGCTTTCAACTTGTTAGATATGGATTTCCTAGAGGTTGTTAGAGTATATTTGGGTTTAGCTATAGGTTTTGATGGATGGATAGAGTTAGAAATCTTGTTTCTTCCCATGGCTTTGTTGTCAACACTACAAAACAAAAACACATGAGTAGAAAGAGACACAAGTGGGTGTTAGTTTACACATATACACAAACAAAGACATATGATGAAATAATGAATAATAAATGCATAAATGTTATTTTTAAAGCACATTGGTACATTTTACCAAATTCAACAAATGCATTTAACAACAAAATTCATCCACAAATAGAGGAATTGGTGTCAACCACAATTACTATCAACCTCAAATCATGAAGGAATTGGTCATAATAACAACTACAATCAACTCAAAGAAAGAAGGAACTTAATCAACCTCAAGCTAGAAGGAATTGGTTATACCTACAACTACTATCAACCTCAAGAACGAAGGAATTCATTGCAATATAAACTACTATCAACCCCAAATTAGGAAAAATAAATTGCCAACACATTCATACAATTATTTCAAGATAGATCTCATGCATTCCTATCATTCAATTATTCTAAACAATCAATATGTTAACATATAACAAAGCAAATCATGTGAACATATCATAAAAGAGAACAAAAGTTTAACATGTTATGCTCCCCCTTGATAAGGGCTCTATCTAAGATCAAGATAGAATATAGTTCACAATGATATCCATACAATCACACATTCAAGTAATTTCAAAATAAATTCAACAATAAAAAGCTTCATAAACTATGAGAGATACACCAAGATTTTCAATCTCTCTCATAAATCTTCTCAAATTGCTAGAATATCAAAATACTTATAAACAAAAGTGTGTGTGGGAGATTTGCTCCAAACATATGTAGAGGAGTAATTTGATAATCAACATGCAAACCATATCCACATCTATTCATCTTAAGCTTTTCCATAAAAGGTCAAACCGATTATCATCCGGAATTTTTTGCTTAAAAAAGAATAGATTTCAACACATGAGTGTGTGTGTGCATGTGGCTCGTCATCCCATTTCTATTTTTCAACCCGAGCAATCATGATTTTCAACTATACTTTTTTAAGCCTTTTCTTTTATTTATTTAGGCTTTGAATCAAAGAATTTTTTTTATTGATTCTTTTCAACACTTCTTTGATTTTTCTAACATAAATATATACTCTTTATGACGGCTTTCACTCATCACAATGGTGTAGCCCTTTCCTATATTGGGCGGCTGCACAACCAAAGTGTGTAGCCTTTTCCATGAAGGTGCTCATTGAATTCTATGTAGCTGTCGAAGCAAAATGGATACTAACCATAGGTCATCTTAACTGTACTAGTCATAAGACTTCAAGGTGTATCCACAACTTACATATTTTCAAATTCAACTTACTACAACAAAACATACAAGAAAAGCAAAGTGCATTTTTGAAAACCAAGTTTTATGGCTTATAAGCGCATGATCTAGAAGCAATATAAAGAGATTTACCTAAGATCATTACTTCTCAAGAGAGTAGCTTTCAAAGAATATGAAGCTCATATTTTTCAAAACATATGACACTCATCATTCAAACAATCATTTCACGCATCATATATAAGACCTTTGTGAACAATATCACTATAAGATCTTTAGAGAGCAAATGTCAATGAGAACCATATGTATATTATACTAAGTTCTCTAGAATGACATGCTACATGATGTAGTGCAAACAATGAGTTGAGAGATGAAAATTCAAAGTATGCAAGCATCAGGATATAGAAATACCTTAGCAAGCATTTTTCATCAAATGCTAAGTCTCGCCCTTTTTATGAGCTCTTGGCTTGTTTGTCCTCATGACAAAAAGTTATTGGTGTGTCATCCCAAGAGAATAAAACTAAGCATTTTCAACTCACACAAACATACAAAAATGACTTTCTCTAAAACTCTCAACAACAATCAACACCATCTAGATTTCAAAAATGAACTTCTAATCAAGTTAACCAATAGATTTCGACTATCATAACAAATTATGTGAGATAGCAAAGTTCATGTCAAGTTATAGAGAAACAAAGCTTAGCAAGCTAAATCTCTCAACAACTTGACACTAATCTTAAAGCTAACTCACATGTGCAACTTACACTAATGGTAAGAGCACTCACCCTTGACCCATTTGGTATTGAGTGAACTTAAACAAAAATCACCATCATTCTTGACTTTAATGTTGAACCTAGAGTGGAGATTTTCAACAATTTGATTCATTAGAATATCATTGATACTAATCTCTTCAATATTATTAGCAACACATGTTTTGTCAAGATTCACATAACCATCACATTTCTTCATCCAATTCTTTTTAACATGCATCTTCGAAACATTATGTTTATCAATATCTAATGCCCTAGCATGCTTCAAATTAAGTTCAATATCCTTATCTCTATATGCATTTCCTATTTTGCAAAATTCATTGTACTTATAACACCTTAGTTTGATATGACCAACGGTATTACGAAAATGACAAATAGGAATAAAAGATGAGATTGTACCTTGTGGATTTGAAGAAGAGATGAGAGTTTGTGGAGATACCTTGTCTTTCTTTTTACCTTTAACTTTAGGAGGATTATTCTTGGGAGACTTCTTGACCTTAGCATTCTTTGAAAGAAGTGAGGCTATCACAAGCTTCTCCTTTCCTTTCAAGATGTTAGGTTCTCTTTATGGTTGAGCAAGATCCATGCTACTCTCCATGTTGATTGAACCATTTACTAAGTCTTTGATAGCTTGTTTAGCAATGTCGATCTCTTCAATATATTCTTGCTCTCTAACCTTCATCTTAGAAATAATCACCTTATGCTCAAAGACAAGTCTCTCAACCTCAACATATCTCTTCATAATCTCATTTTTCTCACACATAAATCTATATGAGGTCTCAACAAACTCATCCACTTGAGTTTTGATCAAATCATCTTTCTCCTTAACCTCTCTCAATGCTTTATCTCTTTGCTCCTCAAGATTCTTAATCTTGGCCAATAGATCGAGATTGGTTATGTTTGAACTTGTATCTTCTGGATGGCTTTAATCAATCTCCTTATCAACGGAAACTAAACAATCATCTTCTAGCTTTGTGAGAGAAGCCGTAAGAGAAACAAAGTTGCTAACATGTTTTTCCTCTTCACTTAAGGACTCATCACTAGAGCTCTCCTCATCGCCAGAATCACTCTCACTTTAAATGGTCGCCATAGTTTTGCCCTTCTGGTCTTTCTTTGACTTTTTTTTAGTGCACTCATTTGCAAAATGTCAATAGCCTTGACATTCGAAGCATTGAACACCTTTCTTATTCTTGGCTTAACCATTCTTATCAACTCTTGGAGTAGATGTTTTCTTGATTTCCTTTTCCTTAGAAAAGCTACCTTTAGGCTTGGTACCACTTCTTAGAAACTTCTTAAATTTCCTAACCATGAGAGCCATTTCTTCATTTTCATCATCACTCTCCTCTTCAATAACTTTGAGAGCAATTCCCTTACTTTTGGTCTTTGGCTTCAAGCACATCTCATAAGTTTGGAGTGAGCAATTCATCAATGCTTAAGCAATCTACATCCATGTTTTCTTCTATGGCCGTGACTTTGGCCTTGACTCTCTTAGGGAGAGATCTTAGAATCTTCCAATTTAGATGCTCTCTAGAGATTGGTACTCCAAGTGCTTGATATTGGTTAGCAATATTTAGAAGTCGGAATTGGAAATCTTCAAACTTGTCTTCATCACACATTTGAAAGTTCTCAAATTGTGATGTCAACATTTGAAGCCTAGACTTTCTCACCGCCAAAGTGCCTTCATTTGTAACTTGAAGTGTATCCCATGCTTCTTTGGCCAATTCAATATTTTGTGTATAGAAGAATTGATGCCCATCAACTCCTCCAAATATAGCGTTCATAGCACGATGGTGCCACTTAGCAACTTCAAAGTCATTAGGTGTCCATTCACTTCTAAGTTTGGAGAGTTCAGTTCCATCTTCTAGAACCTTACTAGGAGGAGAATAGTCTTCTTTAACCACCATCCAAGCTCTTTCATCTATACAGAGAATGTATGCCTTCATCCTCAATTTCCAAAACCCATAGTTGTTACCACGAAGTAATGGTGGCCTAGTATTTGAAGCTCATTCCGCCATCACATCATCTTGAAGTCCCATTGCTTTAATAACTCTACAAATCACCGTGAGAGTATACCGAGATCTCACTAAGTGCATTCTAGTAACCGGCTCTAATACCAAATGAAAAATATAAACACGGTTAATTTGCCTTAAGCTAACCTAGAGGGGGGTTGAATAGGTTACAATACCTTTTTCGCTCCCTTGAAACAAACACAAGTTTTTCCCTCTAAGTAGCTTGTATCACACTCCAAATACCATCATAAGCCATATCAATTCAAATAAAGATATGCTTGTTCAAAAAAAATCAACTCCAACATATACAAAAATGATATACAATGAATATCAATTACAAAGATATCAACTAAGATATATATCAACACATATACAAATAAAAGAGATAGAGATAGAGAAAATCAACACATGATTTTTACATGGTAAAACCTCCTAAGAGGAAAAATCCACGGCTTGATACCACAACCACCGGCAAACAAATTCACTAGTAAGATAAAAAAATACAATATCTCAAGTGACCACTTCACCTAGAAATCTACCATTTAACCCTACACAATGAATGAGATGCCCATTTGCTCAACTATCCGGATCACCATAATCCTAGTCGAGACTTCCATGCATAAGTTGAAGATCCCATATCCAAACATGTGACTTCCGCTGCTTAGCTATCCGAATCACCCTGATCCTAGCCAAGTCTTACATGCACAAGCTGAAGATCCCCTTGTTAGGATTATGCTCAATAGCAAGAGTGTAATATTGTAATTGACAATCTTTTCATATTAATAAAGTGATTTATGGTTTTACATAATCTTATAGCATTTATAATGATAATTGTCAAAGTAAATAATCATAAGGTCAAAAGACTATGAGAAAGGAAGAATTGTTCGAACATCTGGATATGTATGGGGTAGACACAATTCTTTAGTTAGTCTTGAATAAACGTTCATAACTTAAATTAAAGGTTGGGCACATTTATCTTGATAAAGTTGTAGAATTCTTTTGCTGGCATTTAAGTGGGATCAAATGAGTTATGATGAGTCTAAAATCATCGAAAGGGTCTTCGAGTAAAAGAATCTAGTGCACTGGGTGCATTGAACAGGATCACATTGAAATATTTTATCTAGAACCGTCAGTAGATACAAGTCTTTTCATTATGAGGACAATCGGAGAGTCTATCTTAATCCTGAGATAAATGATGGAATTATGATTGCAAGTGTTATCATTTGAGCTATCAATGAGTACGTTTATATAGCATAGTCTATCCTTGATAGTTTGGTGGTATTCATTTGTTAATCGATAGAGGACTTCATTTATAGATATGGACATCGTGGCTCAATTTATTCAATGAGAGTATAATAGTAACATATGGATATTTTGAGGTATTGGATATTAAATCTCAACGTTGAATTTTATATAATGTCTATTGAAAACATGGCTTCCGGACAAGTCAAAATATCCAAGTTCAAAACGTGGTCATATGAGTAAATATGGTAACTAGGAGAGCTATATGCAGTCTATGAGCTCTTGGCGATTACAGATATTATACACGAGGATACACTATCTCCAATAAATTGTCTAGGGTATGAATGAGAAACAAGTTCTTATTCTATCTTTATTTAAGAGTTCAATTTTAGCTCTTTAGTGGAATGAGCTAAAATTAATAGATCGGACCTAAGTGAATCATTTGTTGATTGTGATTAGGTTATGTCTATTGAAGCTTAAATTTAGATAGCCCGCCAAGATCCCCAATCAACACGGACTTGCATGGATCACTTAATATATTCTACCGAACTAATTTATAGGTCCATCTAGAATTGTATTTAATATATTAAGAATATAATTTGCACATTATTTTTTTAATGGGCTGCTCAAATTATATTAATATATTAATGAGAGGCATGTGGGCTTGTTTCTTTTAGTAAGAATGAGTCTGGTTCACATGTGGGTTTTCATTTAAAGCCTGAATGGATTAAATAAAATAAGAAAATAATATTTGGCCCATATTTTTGTGTGTGGGCGGCAAGGCTATAATAATAGCCTAAAATATTATTTTATTTTATTGTTTGATTAAATGGAAATTAATTAATTGATTAATTAATTATTTAATTAAAAATCAAAATCTTTTTCTGACTAGGAATTATGTTTCCTAGTAGTATACTATTTTATAGTAGTATAATAAATATAAAAGACTTAATTTGGTAAGTAGATAAATAAAGAATTTATTTATCTAATCAAATAAGGAAGTCTTTAATATAATCACAAATACACTATTTGAGTTGGATTAGGAGTCTTGGTGTGGAAAAGAAATCTTTTTTTGAAAAAAGATTCTTTGTCACCAAGTAAATCCACCTAGAGATAGAATTTTTGCCCACCAAGTAAATCCTCTTTAGGAAAGGATTTGTATACCTATATATATTATTAATTTCGGAATTAATAGTGATAGGAAGAAAAAAAAGTTTTTTTTTTAGAGAAAGAATTTTTTTTATTCTCTTACTTTTGAAAAAAAAAATTCCAACTCTAGAACATAGTGAAAATTCGGCCAAGAGGAAGAGAGAAAGATTGTTCTAAATTCAATAGTGCACTTGCAAGCCTTTACATAAAAAGGTTTTGTGCACACTTTCGATTTAGGTTCACGCGAGTTTCAATCATAACAATTGTGAATTCAAAAGTGACCGGAACGATCTTTTTAGGCTCTTGGAGTTTTTGTGATTAATGATCAGGAAAGAAGATTTCATTTTTCCATTCTCAGGTACGCAATTCAAAGAATAGAGAGACCACGCTCCTAGGTGATTCACGTTCGTGATCGGATTGGAAGATCTTGCGGATTACCATCGACGCTAAGTCAATCGGATCATGTGACAAGAGGTATGATATCTTTTGAATATATGTATGTTTAATTAATTAAAGGGTTAAGGTTCAAATATTGGAAAATTTTTAAACTATACTAAATTCGTTTTTAGTCACACTTCCGCTGTGTTTTCGTATTTTTTCCTACAATTGGTATCAGAGCCAGGTTATACCCTTTAATTAATCAACGTATATATACGTGAATCTATTTCTTTTTATTGTGATTATGCATGTTTTAGAAAGAGATGGCACTCTAGGTATTGGCATATATAATTACATGTGGCATGTATGGATTTATATATGTTATTATAAAGTGAATTGTTATTACTCGATATTGGTCCTAGAATTTCAATGTATTTTTGTTTCAGAATTGTAACAAGAAGGGTGACCTATTATCGTCATAAGTTCCTTCTTGGTAGTTGCTAGATTCTCTATTTTTTTATTGTATTAAAAAATACTGCAGTTTTTTTTTTGTATAAAATAGTGCAGTTTTTCTTGTGTAAAAATTACTGCAGTGAATTAAAAAAAATACAGTAATTTATTGTGTAAAATCTGTTGTAATACATTCAAGTTTCGAAGATTCGAAGAGTTGAAGAATTAGATGAGGAAGAGGAAGCAACCGGAACAAGCTTGGTACCGTGTGCACCATGGCAACAAGCGTGCGTGCGTGCACGTTAGCGCATAGCTACGCTTGTTGGGTGCATGGGCTGCACACGGCAGCCCCTTATGTGTCATGGGCTGCACATGACAGTCCTTTGGGCATAATGGGCTGCGCATGGTGGCCCTTTATGGACCCAAGGGGTGTGCATGCCCAAAGGTGGCAGCCGAGGGGTGAGGAAGTGGATGATGGCCTCTTAAAGACTTGTTCGCCAAGAAAGAATATTTTGTATTCCAAACAAATGTAATTTACTTGCGTTTCTAGGATGGACCAAAATTGTAGCTATTTATATTTCCGTAAATATTACAACATTTGTTGTTGTATGATAACATGTCATATAGAATAGGAGTGCCACTTATATATCTCTTTTGGTATGAACATGCATTGAATGATTTAGGTATCTAATTGGCATCTAGATAACTTGGTAAAATCATTCTATGGAATTTAATCAACACGCCTTAAATAATTGAGTGGGAGAAGGTGTGTTAGAACACCTATGGCCTCCAAGGTTAGTTGAGTTTTATTATTTATTGGTAATCCCCTCGAGGGGCGTCCATAAATGGAATTTAGCAAAATACTTCCTTATAAGGATAGACTAGAAAATTGACTTAAACGAAATCTACTCCCAGAGGAGGGATTTTCGTGAGAGAAAATTGAGGGTCGATATCTTGGTAACACACTCAATGTGATTTTATTAATATCCTCCCGAGAGTTCTTGTTAATAAAATTGCAAGGCTAAAATTGAAAATGATAGTTGTTATGTTAACAATTAGGTGGGACCTAGTCCAACTGGTAAATGGTACGTACTCCGAGAGGAGGCGTAACGTTTATGGGTGTTGGATCACCGTTGAATTTTTATGATTGAATTATTTATTTAATTCAAGATAAATATTTAAAAAGTGCTTTATCATGATTATTTACTCATATATAATTTTGTTTTATTCAGAAATCATGACTCCATCACTTATGAACATCCTGAAAGATAACACTTTAACTGGAGATAATTATGTCACATGGAAAAGGAAAATTGGGTTGTTGCTGCAAAGTGAAAAGCATAAGTTTGTTTTGACTACTCCTAAACCACCCATTCCTAATAATGAATCTAATATTTTGCAAAGAGATGAGTATGAGCAATGGAAAACTTCAGATGATATGGTCAAATGTTACATTATAGCCACTATCTCCGACGTGTTGCAACAGCAGCATGAAGGAATGGAGTCTGCTGCTGATATAATGATGTCTCTTGAAGAGATGTTTGTTATGAGGTCTAGGTCGACTAAGAGAGAGGCAGTGACTGCTTTTATGAATCTTAGGATGAAACCTGGACTGGCTGTGAAAGATCACATGATGAAAGTCATAGCACATCTCAATGTTGTAGAACTTAATGGTGCTGAGATAGATGGTGAGACAAAAATTGACATGATTGTCAACTCACTATCGGATTCCTTTGATCAGTTCAAGTTGGACTACACCTTGAACAATAAGGAATACACCTTGCAAGGCCTGATGCAAGATGTTCAAGAGATTCATTCGGTTGGTAAAGTTGTTACTGTTAAGACCCGTCAGAAGGTCAAGAAACAACAGAAGAAAAGGCAACTTGGGCCTACCAAGAAGGAAACCAAGAAAGTAACCAAGATCAAAGGGAAACGCTTCCTTTGTGGTGAAATGGGATATTGGAAACGAAATTTCCCAAAGTCCCAGAATAAGAAGGAAGAAGGTAATATTAATTATCTTGAAACATGTTTTCTGGCAGATTCTACAGATTCTTGGATCATAGAGTCTGGAGCCACTAATCATGTTTGTTATTCCTTACAGGGGTTCCAAGAAAGGAGAAGGCTGAATAAAGATGAAATCAACTTGCGCTTGGGCAACGGAACGTTAGTGTCTGCAAGTGCAGTGGGAGATATTAGAGTTATTTTAGATTCTAGTAGGCATTTAGATTTAATAAACGTTTATTATGTACCTCAATTCAAGAGGAATTTAATTTCAGTTTCCTGTTTAAATAAATTTGGATATTCTGTTACTTTTAATAAAGTTTTTATTATTAGTAAGAATGACAAAATTATTTGCAAAGGTACATTGGAAAACGGTCTATTCTTTTGCATAGAAATATCTCTCACTCGTTAGACACAGAATTAACAGAACCTAATCATAAAAGAGTAAAATTATCAAAAGATGAAACCTACCTTTGGCATTTACGCCTATGTCATATTAACCTTAATAGGATTAAAAGATTGGTAAGTGACGGACCTTTAAGTGACTTAAAGGTTGATGATCTACCAACTTGTGAATCTTGTTTGGAATGTAAAATGACCAAAAGGCCGTTCACAACCAAAGGTGCAAGAGCCACTGAATGTTTAGGATTAATACACATTAATGTATGTGGTCCTATGAGCATTCAGGCTAGAGGTGGATATGAGTACTTCATCACCTTCACAGATGATTACTCGAGATTTGGCTATCTGTATCTCATGAGACATAAGTTGGATGCTTTTGACATGTTGAAAGCATTCAAGGCTGAAGTAGAAAATCAACTTGAGAAACACATAAAAATCTTGAGATCTGATCGTGGTGGAGAATATCTATCTGGTGAGTTTCAGCAATATGTTATCGATAATGGGATAGTTTCTCAGTTTTCTGCACCAGGTACACCTCAACAAAATAGGGTAGCATAAATGATAAATAGAACTTTTTTAGACATGGTTAGGTCAATGTTGAGTTATTCAACCCTTCCTATTTCTTTTTAGGGATATGGTCTACAAACTGCAATATACATTCTAAACGTTGTACCATCTAAGTCGGTTCCTGAAACACCATATGAGTTGTGGACTAGGCGAAAGCCTAGTTTACAACACTTGAGGATATTTGGTTGTCATGCACATGTGTTAAAAGGAAAGACAGAAAAGATGGAGTCCCGTTCGGAAACATGTATATTTGTGGGGTATCCAAAAGGAACTAAAGGATATTATTTCTATAGTCCTTCAGATCTAAAAGTATTTGTTTCAACAAATGCTTCATTTCTAGAAAAGGACTATATGAATAATTTTGTGCCCAAAAGTAGAATTGTCATGAATGAGATGTCAGGAGATACAATTCCACAAGAGGTTTTACAACCTAGCCCAATTGTAAGTTCCACTCCAACACAAAATCAACAACTTACCGTTCCTCATCGTAGTGGGAAGGTTAGTAAACAACCTGAGAGATACATCGGTCTGGGAGAATCAGTGGAGAATCTCCCGGACGACGATGATCCCTACACTTATAAGGAAGCAATGGAGGATGTTGATTGTTGTCATTGCTAAAAGGCAATACAATCTGAGATTGAATCCATGTTCGATAACAAAGTCTGATCCTTTGTAGACTTGCCTAAAGGGATAAAACCTATTGGGTGCAAGTGGGTATACAAGAGGAAAAGAGGTATGGATGGAAAGGTGGAAACTTTTAAAGCTAGATTGGTAGCTAAAGGTTACACACAGAAATAAGGTATCGATTACAAGGAAACCTTTTCTCATGTGGCCATGCTTAAATCCATTAGGATACTCTTATCCATTGCAGCATCTTTAGATCTAGAGATTTGGCAAATGGACATCAAGACAGCTTTCCTTAATGGAAATCTTGACGAAAGCATATATATGATGCAACCAGAAGGATTCATTGAAAAGGGCCAAATGGAAAAGGTATGCAAGTTGCAAAAATCCATATATGGATTAAAACAGGCATCCAGATCCTGGAACATAAGGTTCGATCAAGTTGTGAAAGGTTTTGGATTTATTCAGAATCCTGACGAACCTTGTGTATATAAAAGGATAAAAGGCGACAAGTTGGTTTTCCTAATTCTTTATGTTGATGATATACTACTCATTGGAAATGATGTAGGTGTATTGACATCAGTAAAAGAATGGTTAGCAAAACAATATGATATGAAGGACTTAGGAGAAACTAGTTTTATTCTAGGTATCCAAGTAATAAGGGATATAAAGAATAAAACAATTGCATTATCCCAAGCTTCATACACAGACAAAATATTGTCTAGGTTTTCCATGCAGGATTCCAAGAAAGGTATGTTACCTTTCAGACATGGAATCAAACTTTCTAAGGAACAATTTCCTAAGAATCAACAATAAGAGCAATTCATAAGTAGAGTTCCATATGCCTCGGCAGTTGGAATCTCATGTATGCAATGCTCTACACTAGACCAGACATTTGTTTTGTTGTTAGCATAGTTAGCAGGTTTCAATCAAAACCTGGTCCTGATCACTGGATGGCAGTCAAGCATATTTTCAAGAATCTCTAGAGAACAAGATATTATATGCTTGTATACTCTGGAGGGGATTTAATTCTTATTGGGTATACAGATTCTGATTTCCAGTGGGATTTTGACTCCAGAAAATCCACATCAGGATTTGTGTTTACTATAGAAGGAGTATCAAGCAATCCTATATTGCTGATTCCACCATGGAAGCTGAGTATGTTACTACATGCGAAGCTGCCAAAGAGGCTGTTTGGCTCAGCCAATTCTTGATTGACATGGAAATAGTTCCTAATGCGAATAAACAGATCACTATTTATTGTGACAATAGTGGAGCAGTGGCTAATTCGAGAGAACCAAGAAGTCATAAGAGAGGTAAACATGTTGAAAGGAAGTATTATCTTTTAAGGGAGATTGTGCATAGGGGTGACGTGACAATTACCAAAATCGTGTCAGCAGAAAAACTAGCGGATCCTTTCAGAAAATCGATAGATAAAGATTCTCATATTTGAATCACTCAAAACGGACTCCAAATGAGAAAGTTATGGTGTTTGGAAGATGAGAAAACTTGGAGAGAAAATTCTGCACTTCTGTTTTTTAAATTTTCTTCTTCTATGAAAATGAGAGGGAATAAAGGAATTTAAAGGAGGGAAGCAAGGCAAATAAAACCAACCAAAGGGGGGCTTCCATGCTAGATCCCCATGGAGGTGCATGGGTGGGCCCCACGGGACCAGCAGCCCTCCATTCCCGTTAAGGCCACGCACCTCCACAGGAAGGAGGTGTTTGGCACCTCTCATCCCTCTTGCGTACCCTTTTTATTTCAACCATATCTTTGGCCTCCAAACTCTGATTTTGAATCAATTTTTAGATTACAAATCGGGACTCCTTCACGTACAAAAGTCATCAAGAAACCTTTTCCAAAAAATATGGAATTCAGCTTGGAAATCAAAGACGAAAACCATGTACGATAAAATCACGGAAAGTTTCTTAACCACGTAATTTGAACTTGAAACTCAAGGGATGAGTAACCAAATTAATTGGAACTCAATGAGGAATTATATAAGCACAAAATCAAGTTCATTAACATAAAAACACAAACCAATAAACACAAGAACACACAAGTATGCTATTTCTTAGAACTAGTCCTAGAACATGCAAATTGTGAAAATTGTCAACTTTAAATCTAATGCATGTGCATACAAGTATAAGTGTGTGTATTATGTTAAACCAAATTAT
The DNA here is from genome assembly GCA_033220585.1 of Dipteronia sinensis. Classification (NCBI taxonomy): domain Eukaryota; kingdom Viridiplantae; phylum Streptophyta; class Magnoliopsida; order Sapindales; family Sapindaceae; genus Dipteronia; species Dipteronia sinensis. The sequence continues at coordinate 32,166,006 of CM065640.1, read as the reverse complement.
GCACAACTATGCAGGGACACATATGAATGCAATGTATGTGTGTGCCTAGGCCTTGCAAGAGGAAAGAGGTCATGATTTACCTTTTTGCTAAGAAACTTAGCTTTGTTCCTCTTATAGCCACCAATTTGCTTAAATGTTGTCCAATCTTTCTTGAAGCTTGATTATCCACAAATCCTAGACAACTAATCAATACAAAACAAATGTCGTTTTGATATAGAATTATGCCAACACAAAACTCAAGAACTAATATGACTGCCGAAGATGGAAGTAGTGTGCTCAAGCCCAGGTCTCAATGGAGTTCCCAAGAGTTTGAAGCCTCGAAGTGGAACAACAAGGTGATGCATGCCTTATTTAGTGCAATGGATATGAATCAGTATAAACTCATCCAAATCACCAAAAATACACATGAAGCTTGGAAGATCTTAGAGATGGCACATGAGGGAACCAAAGTAGTTAAGGACTCTAAGCTCCAAGTCCTCCAAGCACAATTTGGGACGATCAAGATGGAGGAGCATGAGTGTTTTAATGACTTCCAAGTGAAGTTGATGGACATCATGAATTAAAGCCATCAACTAGGTGACCCGTACTCAGATAGAAGGATCAAGCAAAAGTTTATGAGGTCGCTTATGTTGGGGTTTTTGCCCTAAAGCTTGTAATTTGTAAATGTGAATTGAACATAAATAAAAGAAGTAGTTTATTCATTCAAATTGTTTCAAACTTTTATATAACATGTATATTTAACATCCAAGATTGCCGGATGTAATTTCAAACTGAGTATATGATCGTTATATACAAATGGATTCATTTTGAAACGAGAAATCTAAAGAGTCTGTAGATAGCAAATAAAGTTGGGTACTTTATTTATGGTTAATCTACAGCTGCGGTCCATTCCGTAATGTAAGATAATCTTATCCTGGATCATTCATATGGTGATATGAGAATGGAGGCACCTTGTATGATGTGATCATATAGTACTGGACCACGATCTATATGAATCTCTCAATAAAATCAGTTACATGATAAGATTCATATATATCGACAAATGATGGCTATTTATGGGTAATCTTAATCTTGAGTGTCTTATAGACCACTTCAGGTTATATCATGGTTTTTGATATACCATGGGTGAGATCAAAGTTACATTCCCGATCAATAAGCTTTGTATGTTGGAATCGCGGTTTGGCTTGTGGCTGGGAAAGTTTGTACACAATAGTGGAATCCACTCCTTCTTGCGAGAAGTAGATAGTAGTTCCCTTAAGGGTTGATTCAGGGCTTGAAAAATATGAGTGCTCTCCTAATTTCGTAAGGAATGTAAGTTCCTCTCTTTTTGATTGGCTTATTTCGTTGACAACCCATATTTGGGGCTTAAATGTGTAAGGGTAGTTTAGGCCGTCTTTGTTCATGATCAAGCTCAAGTGTGCTTCAAAGGTATATCACTTGACTTGACCTCTTGAAATGATTAGTAGCACACACACACTCTCATGCATGTGTATTATCTTGCATTTGTGTCTCTTTGTTTGCATTTGGGTTAAATGGGCTTATACCATAAGTTTGGGCAATATTGTTGTTGCAAAATCTGACCTTTGATCACTCATTTGACCATAAATATTTCTACATACATTCAAATCTTGTTTTGTCAATTGGAGTAGAAAGTAGACTTCCATACCTTTCCAACGGTATATTATACGAAAGGTTTTGATGTTGTTTTGTCATGTTTTGGATCGCTCGAAACTGGAGCTGTTGTGCTGTCAGGTTTTTACCAGAGAGAATAGCGACCTTGGGGCGACCTGACCTTCAAGTCACTTTTTCAAGCGTTTTTTGGCACCCAAACCCGAGAGCAAAGCGACCTTGAAGCGCCTGACCTCCAGGTCGCTCTAAGATCGTTTTTTGTCGCCAGAAACAAATTTTTCCTTTTCCAAAAAGATGTGGCTTCTCTTGGATCCTATAAATACATCATCTTCTTCCCCATTTAGACCTAGAGCTCTGAAAATCATATCATTTTTCACTCAACCAAACTCATACCCATGTGCATCTAAGCTCCATTCTTGCATCTATTCTTCATGGGTCTTCATGCTCTTCTTGACTAGGTAATCAAACATGTCTTAGAACTTCCTTTTTCATCTTTATGTTCTTGTTTACCTAGGGTTAACAATTATTTGTTAAGTAATTGCATGTTTATTTGGTTTAGCATGATTTGAGTATGTTTGTGATTGTGTTTGTTGGTTGAGATTGCATGTTCATTGATAGCTAGCATTTATGACCATTTTACCCTTCTAGCTAAATCTTCTTGCTTTGCATTTAGATATTGATATCTAGGATTTGCATCTATTGACATCTTTAAATCCTTAGATAAGCATTTAGTGTAGCCTAGCATTAATTGCATGATAGGATATTTTTTACATATTCACATAGGTTGCTTAATCTCTTCATGGATTGTTAAGCTTTGTGACTAAATGGATTAGTGCACAAGCTTTTGGTCTATAATCACTATTAAAGGCCCGTTGGGTAGAGAGAAAGGGTTAGTGACCAAGAATGGTGTGACTAGAGGTCAACCTAGGTTGTAAACTTTCTTTCAAATAGTGGATTTGAGGACCGTGTGTGGCTAGAAGGATAGCCCGTGAGTTTTTGCCCAGTTGGAGGGTTTCTCACGTAAATCAATCCTTGTGTTTTTTAGTGTTTTCCGCATGTGTTTTTTGGATTGATTAATTGCTAATATGGGGTAGCATTATTAAAATTGATTAAGTTGAAAAGTTGGTAATAAATCAACTAAAACCTATTCACCCCCCATCTAGGTTAGTAGACACACGCTTTAATAGTATTTTCAAGGAATGTAGGATTTATTGTTCATTAGAGAATCAATGGTACTTAATGGAAAAGATGTAATTAGAGGGGTATAACGGACATTATGACTCAGCTCTAATTATGAACTTCTTGTGGAGGATTATACCATTTGTAATAGTTATATCGATGGACACCGAAAGTTATTGGTTTGTGTAAAAATATCTATAGTTGAGAGAATGCAGCTTCAGGTTTTTTGTGGAATAACACCGAAGTTAATCAACATGAAATATTAATTAAAGAGTTTAATTAATTATTTCTAAGGATTATTGGAGCTTGAAATACTGTGGGTCCATTAAATCCCCTTGCTAGCCCGATTGATTAAGGTAACAAGGGTCACGGTTAATTAATTGGATCGTCCAATTAATTGAGTTACGAAAGTGACACGTGTCTATTCGGGAATTAATTGAATAATGAGATTATTTAATTAATGAATATTAATGATTATGTTAATTAAATAATTAGATTATTTAATTATGCGATTAATCACTAGTTTGAAGGTGTTATCAAATTTGAATTTAAAAGGTTTAAATTCAAACCATTAATTATCCTTATAGATATTAGATATCTTAAAGGATTAATTAATGAAAGTCATCAGTTAAAAATAATAATAATAGATATAAGATATTTATTATTTTTGAAAACCGATACACGTAATTAAGAGAAGAGGATATATGAGTTCTCTCAATTGTATTAAATTCAATTAGTTGCGTGCAATTAAGAGAAAAGAATACATGAGTTCTCTCAATTGTATTGAATGTAATACATGAGTTCTCTTAATTGTATTGAATGCAATTAGTTGCGTGCAATTAAGAGAAGAGAATAAATGAATTCTCTCAATTGTATTGAATGCAATTGATACATGAAATTAAAAGAGGAGAAAAGAGAAAGGTGTGTGCTAGAGAGAGAGAAAAAAAATATTTTTTTTCTTTGATCAGAGTGGCCGAATTCCACACCTAGAAAACAGGAGTTGTTTTCGTTAGTTTCTTCTACCTCCACTTAAGTTCCTGAAACCCGTGACGCACCCACACGTTGTTGCCAATCGCTAGACATAGCCGGGAAGATCTTGTGGTTCAAATTAGGAAGCAGGTCGAAAAAGAAAGAAGGAGCCTTCAAATGCTGGTATGAAATAGTTTCATCTCATTCTTATTGTTTTCGATTATTACTATACAAATAGGTTACTTGATGATTGCATAAAAAAATTTAAAACCCCACTCCGATGCGCAATCCAAAACCTGGCAACCAACAGCTTCCCGCTAGATTTGAATCCAAAGTGACGGCGCTTGAAGAAAATAGTGACTACAAGAAGATGAAGCCGAGTGAAGTGATTGGAAGGCTACTAGCCTGTGAATCTAGATGGGCTCCTACCTCCACATCTCCCAAAAAGCAAAAAGGGTTAGCCTTGAAGACCTCTAAGATTGAAAATGAGGATGATGACTCGGATAAAGACATGGCTATAATGGTGAAGAGATTCAAGAAATTCTTGAAGCTACAAAATAGTGGCCATGACTCTAAGGGAAATGACTTCAAGAAGATTGAGCCAAGTCAAGCGGATTGAGCCAAGTCAAGAGAAGCATTCAAGAAAGGGCATTCAACGCTTCGAATGTGGAGGATTCGGGCACATTTCCACAGATTGTGGAAACGTGAAGGCCAAGAGAAAAGGAAAGGCGATGGCCGCCTCATGTAGTGATAGTGAGAGTGAAGAAGAATCTTCATGAAATTAACTACAATGATTGTCTAATTAACCTAGAGGGGGGTGAAAAGGTTTTAACCAAATTAATTACCAATTTTTCAGTTAATCAAAATTAATCACTCAACCCTTAATTACCAATGTAAATAATCATTATCATAAGAAGTGCGGAAAATAAAATAAACACACAATGATTTGTTTTACGTGAAAAAACCCCAATAGGATAAAAACTCACGGGCTTAAAAGCCACTCGAACCCTCAAATCCACTATTTGCAAATACGATTACAACCTAGGTTGACCACATCACACATAATCGGTTACTAACCCTTCTTTGCTACCCGTAGGCCTTTAATAGTGATTTTAGGCTCTTGCTTGTACACTACCAATGGTACATACAAGACTCAACTCTCAATAGAAGAGATATACAACCTAATGTGAATATAAAAATATTCTAAGTGCACAAATGCTAGGTCAACACATTTGATGCATATCTTGGAATTAAAGATGACATTCAAAAACATTCCTAGATATCATATTGCCATATGGCATGCATACAACTTAGCTATATGAAATAAAGAGCATTCCTAGATGCAAGAGGTTTCTTGTTAAGCAAGAACATGAAAATAGATGAAGATGATGTTTTACTTACCAAGTCAACTATGTAGATGAAGACACATGCTTAGAAACATCCTAGATGAAGCTAGATGATGCTTGATTCATGAATGGATGATGGGTGTTTGGGTTTTGGTTAAGAAAAATGCAATCTTGCTAACTTTCCTTGCAAGTCACTCTTGAGCTCTTTAAAGATGGAGTAAGAATGAATTCTGAAGCTCTAGGGACGAAATGGGAGAGAAAAGAACATTTATATAGAAGCCCTAGACAAAACTACGTCATTTTGGAAAAGTTTACAAAAAGGAAAAGCAAAATTGATAAAGTGCACGGGTCCACTGCACGGGTAGGCACCCGTGCACTAATATGCGCACCGCTGTGATAACTCACAGCACACCAACAGCGGTGCCACAACAAAGCAAGTAGAAACAGCACAATGCATGGGTCTTTGATCGGTCTGTTTCTATACATATTTTAGGTCCCCATTTCCTATTATTTGTGCTTTGTTCTCGGATGAAATTAGATATTTTATGTGTTTGTTGAGCATGTGTAAGTCACATTCCTTAGATGGAGTGTTTGATGGTACTTTCAAGGAAAAGAGCTTAAATGTGAAGAAAAAGGGCAAAACTGTCAACAACCGCTATGTAGTTCGCTCTCCATGCACGACTTCAATTGTTATACATCTAGTGGTACATTCTAGTTGGATTTCTGTTCTTTTCTGTGGTCCATACCGCTTCCCATGCATCAACCTCAACCGCGGTCTATGCCACGCAACACTCTGGGAAAGGATGAATTTCGGCATACGCAGATCACCCAGATTGTGGGGATTATATCTCTCAGCTTCGATAGAATTGTATGTCCTACCACCTATGGATGGAAAGCTCTGGAAGTCTAGTTTCCTGTGCACTTTTTGGATCGCAATTATGATATTCCTAGAAGGAGTTATACTCATTTTAGCACCCAATGGTCAGATCAGTTATAATTCTATGAATAGTGACGGGATTTATTTTGCAAGTTGTTGGAACGGGAAATACTACCTTCTTGGACATGAGTGGGAGTCTTGGAAAGCAAGTTGACATGTAATTCTTATCTTCCTTCAATAAGTTATCAATTTTAATGGAATAAGAAAGAAATAAAATCCCAAAAAGGTAGAGTTCTAAAAGGGAATTGATTTCCTTGTTGTTTTAGGACTTGGCTTAGCATCTAAAGCCTATTTAAACCCCTTCGAACCCTAATTTCGAGAGATACAAGCCAAGGGAGGTCCCAAGCCACCAAGGGGGCCGTCCTCTATCACTCCACCACTCCATCACCACACACCCATCCATCTTTACACATAGAAGATTCGAAGACGAAGACGAAGAAGAATTCATCATTGAAGACTTGAAGAACTCATTGAAGGCCAAGATGAGTTTTATCTTTTCTTTCTCTTCTCTTTTTATTTTCATCATGTGTAACTAATCTCAAAACTAGGGAATCAATGTGAACCTTTTGTGAATGCTCATGAATGGATTAATTATTATTTCATCAATTTAATTCTTGATTTATTCATTGTGCTTAATTGCTTAACTCCTCATTAGTTTTAATATTTATTCACACCATAGATCAAGGGTGGATGATTATTTGGCATGATTTTAGGGTTAAGACTATCTGAGAATTATGGTTAGAGTATAGACCAAACCTAACCTTGATTAATGCTATTTTGAATGAATGAATTTTATCTTTAGCATAGACCAAGCAAAGTATAGAATTTGGTTCTTATTTCTTGCACTTAAAGGATTTCCGATCGTTGTTCACTCCATAGACCAAGGGTGAATAATAATTGGGAATACAAGACTCATTCCGCGATCATACGGTAAAAGTTGTAATTAAGAAAAAGAATGAACCCTTGAATTGATTGAATTTCGTTATAAGTTAATTTCATACATTGAGTGTTTATAATTGGGAATCATTGATGATCTAGTATTTCTTATTCCTTGATCACAATCCATAATTTCTTGTTACTTGCCTTTAATTAATTTAGTCTCTTAGTTAAATTTAGTTTAATTCAATTCTCAAAACAATCTCTTGGATACTCTTAGTTTAATTAGAATTAAAATTAGTTTTCAATCAATAAATCAATTTTCCTCTTGGGAACGATCTCTACTTGCCGATGTACTAATCTTCACGATTTGTGCACTTGCGAGTATTATTTTTATAACACGATTTACACACATTAGTCTTCTACCATCATAGTGCGCGGGTCTCCAACCCGCGCACATACAGGGTTTTCCAAGGAAAACATGCAAGGGAAGCACATACAAGAAAACAAAAGGCACAATGCACGATAAATAGAGCATGCATGAGAAAAGTGTATGTGTGCAACTAAATCTCTTCACATAAGAGTAGAGTCAAGTAATCTACTTTTCTTGAAGCACTTGGAGTCCAATGCCTTGATGATGGGAGATTTTCAACTCCTAATCTACCATTTACAATATTTGACCCCAAATGTGATTTTGTCAACGAAATAAGCCAATCATAAAATAAGACACTTACACTTCGGGTGATGAAGAGCTTGCACTCAGCTACACGGCTTTTGGAGCCTCCTATATGGGAGTTGAAAAAGAAAGGAAGAGTGCCTTGAATTGTGACCTTGAAGTAGGGATAGATGAAGTGGTAGCTAAAGGTGTGATTGATGTAGCTACACATAGTGATGTTGTTGGCACTACAACAAGTGACCAAGGAAAAAGCCTTAATGAGGAAGTTGACTCACTTGAAGAGACGCATAGTGACAAAAGTGCCTCATCCTCAAGTGTAGGAAATGACTCTAGTAATGAGAGATCTTCATCTCACTCTGGAGGTATTTGTGAAGCCATGGACCTTGAAGACTTCTCAAACACTTTGAAGACTCTAGGTTGAAGAAGAAAATAGAGATTCAAAAGTTAAATGAGGAGAATCTTAAGCTTTCAACCAAGGTGACCCATTTGAATGATGAAGTGATGAGAGTAAAGGAAAGTGAAGACAAGATTACGAAGGAGCTTGAGGAAGCTAAGGCCTTACTTGCCAAAATGACCTCCGAAACTGAAAAACTTGACCGTATATTGAGCATTGGAAATAAGTCCAATGATAAGAGGGGTCTTGGATATGTTGATGATAAGGAAGCCCCCTCCTCGGTCAAAACGGTGTTCGTCAAGGGAAATAGCATGAAGGAAGCCTCATATCCACAACATCCTAGGAGGAAGATTGAACTTGGAGAGTCATTCAAGAGTGGCCAAATGAAGATGCCAACAAAGAGTGAAGCTCAATCTCAACATCCAAGAGCTCCACATCCAAGCTTCCCGCAACCAAGGCTTTCTCGACCAAGAAGGAAAGCCAAGAACACTCAACCAAGGAAGCATGGCAATCCAGTTCAACAACAAAGAATGAGAGAACCGACTCTACACCAAATGCAACATCAAATGCGTGACAAGTTTTCATTGACCTCACAAGGATATGGTATGACTTCTACTTTTATACCTACTTGTCATTTTTGTGGTGTTGAGGGGCATATTAGGCCAAATTACCATTAGTACATTAAGATATGTAGGGTTGAGAGCATGATGGAAAGGAATAGACTTAGAAGAGCCAATATGAATGTGCCTAGGAAATCTAGAATAAATGATCCTAGGAAGTCTAGTAACATGATGACCATGACCACTAGGAATGAAAATGTATCACCTAAGTGGATTAGAACAAATGAACCCGCATGCTATTGTGCTAACATGTCACCCATAGACTCAACTAGGTCTAATGGACTTGGTAGGTCTATAGAGACTCATGCCTCCCATTGATTGGTTGGAATTGACCCTATTTGGGGAGCTCAAGCAAAGAGAGCGAACTTGTATTTTTGAAATGTGCAAAAAACTGATATACTTTATGCTTCTTTATTAACTGCTTGAGATACTAGGTTGCACATATATGATTATATGGTATTTTTGTTCAATAAGTGTGTAACCTTGCTTTGTTTGTAATCCATATCATATTTATGTTCAAACCTGCATTTTTGGACTAGGATGATTGATTGGGAAGTACTTTTGAATGATCTATAATTTATCTCCATGACATGTGAACTTGATTATGACATGCTCTAAATGATATGCATGAAATTTTTTTGATTGCTCTATGCAAATGTGTATGAATGCAAATGAGAAGACTGATTAATTAGGATCTTGTATCCATGTAATCAATAAGGATTTTATATCCAAATTAGTCTTCTCTCTCTTCTTAATGGTTTGAACAAGACAACAACCAATAAGGATTTCATGTCTATTCAATCAATAAGAATTCTATATCCATGTCTTGTTTGGCCCTTAAGGATTGATATAGTTGTTTATGTGTTGAAAATTTTTCGGAAAACTATATCATGTTTGCTTATGACAAAAGGGTACACATTGGTTTGAATTCTTATGGAAACCCTTTTGATGTTTGTTTTGCCAAATACCATTACTTGGACTTTGATGTTATATGTCTTGCATGCAAAGCAACAATTTCACACATTCTCTTTAAAATAAAACTCATTGAACCTCTCTCAATTATTCAAGTTGCATAAAGTTTATGTATATGATTATGCAATCATCTTTTGTGTGAATATCTCTCTTTGCTAAAGCAACCCGATAAGGGGAGCTCATTTGCCTATCTCATGACAAAAGGGGGGAGAAGTCTTGAGAGATATAGGGGGAGCATTTTTATGCTTTGGGAAGAACTCTTAGGAGAGAGTACTCATTTAGGGGAAGCACTGCATAGCATTACATTATATTGATTGTGCTGATTTGTTTATGCAAATGCTTGTTTTATTTGATCACCTCACATGCACTTGTTCTTAGAAAGGGCTTTCTTGCTATTGTGTGTAGATACGATGATCTACGAAGAGATTGAAGACCTTGAAGACTTAGTTTCTTAAGTATCTCTTTTTGTAACATAGAATTACTTGTTGACCAATAGCTTTGTTTTTGTTTTGTGAGGATTTTTTTGTGAGTGGTTGTTTTGTCATGAAATAGTCAAATGGGGAGATTGTTAGGACCTCTATTTATGATTGGCTTATTCCATGACAAACCTCATTAGGATCACTTTGTAATGGGTAGCTTAGGTCTCCAATTGTGACTCATCTTCAACAAGCTTCCAAGATCCCAAAGTGCTTCATGAGAGGTAGTTTACTTGTCTTGACTCTTTTGAAGAGATTTAGTTGCATACACTCACTAGTTTGCATTAGTTATTATATCTTGCATTGTATCTCATTTGATAACATGTTTTGCATGTTAATTGTGTTTCATTTTGTGTGCATTTCACTCACTTCACACTTGCACAACATTCATGTAAGATAGGCATTTTTTTATTGAGTGTTAAAAATGGATTTTTCCCTTTGGCACGGTATAGACCACTAGGCAAGCACTGCTTGCACCGCGACATATGGAGGGATAAACTCCAATGTGTCATGCGCAGCGTGTACCGTGGCATGTGCACTTGCATACACAGCAGTCCCAACCGCAGTGTTGTCCAGTGTGTGCACCGCTGTGTGAACCGCGGTCTAGACACTTGCATGTACCGCGGTACAGAGAACGATAATTACGGGATTTTGTTTCCCATGCTCGAAACGGCGTAGTCTTGTCTACGGCTTAGATATATGTGTGTTCTCTTCTCTCCCATTTCGTTTAGAGAGCCTCAAGAATACATTTTTAGTGAGAGATATTAACTACTAGAGAGAGAGAACTCCAAGACTTGATTTTTAGTCAACCAAACACAAACCCCATGTGCATCTAGCATCTTTCTAGCATCATCTACTCATGGGTCTTCATGCTTTCACATCCTTGTAAGCTGAACATGTCCTAGAACTTATTGTTTGCATATTTGTTCATCTTTGCTTAAGATTATCAATTACTTTATTGATTAATTGCATGTTTCTTTGATTAAGCATGTTTTGAGTATGTTTGTGTTTTTGTCTATTGGTTGAGATTGCTCATTTATTAATAGCTTAATTGATTAGATCATTTGTGCCTAAAAGCTAGGTCATAAATATTCATGTGTGATTTATTGATAACTAGGTTGAGAAATTGTGTTTTAATCAATTAGTTAATGTTCATGAATATTTGATTGGGTTTGTTTGTGATAGCTAGCATTTAGGACATTATTTCCCTCTAGCTAAGTCTCTATGATTTGCATTTAGACATTGTTGTTTAGGACTTATTGATTGCATTTATTATCCTTGTCATGTTTAATGACAACTTGTGTTGATATGGCTTTATTTGATGACTAGATTTTAGACTTGCATATCTATATCTAGTTAGGTCTTTATAAGCATTCATATAGACATTGACTTCTAGGATTTGTACTTATTGCATCTTGAAATCTCTAGATAAGCATTTAATGTTGCCTAGAATTAATTGTTGTTTATCTCTTCTTGAGAGTCAAGTCTTGTGACTACGGGTGTGTAGTGCACAAGCAAAGTGGTCAAGAATCACTATAAATGCCTGCGGGTAGTAGTAGTGGGTTAGTAACCGGGAATTGTGTGACTAGAGGTCAACCTAGGTTGTAAACATCATTACAATAGTTGATTTGAGGACCAAGTGTGGCTAGAATGATAGCCCGTGAGTTTTGCCCAGTTGGAGGGTTTCTCACATATATCAATCAACGTGTCATTTATTGTTTTCTGCACTTTAATTACATTGATTGTATTTTGATTGTGTTGGGTTATTTGTGATTAATATTGACTAATCGAAAATTTTGTACTAATCGATTAATAAAAAATTTTGTACTAATCGATTAATAACTCATTCAACCCCCCCCCCCCCCCCCCCCCCCCCTAGGTTGTTTAGACACACGCTTGAGCTGTTAGTTTGTATTTTTACCAATCAAACATATCCCGGCAAAAAGAGTGGAAGGAGTGGATTGTGAGCATCGCAATCCAATTCACTTCAACTACTCTAAATCTATCTAGACTTAATTAGAAACCCTCTCTACACTCTATAGAGCATCCCAATCATTGGTGTGTATCACATTTAAAGATAGATTTTCCATAATAAATCGAATTCGTTCTTAATTGATAAATGGAAGGCCCACCGTTTATGTAAGATTGCATTGACTCCCACTCATCTAATTATCTTATAACACCATTCCTACTAATTGTAGTTGCATTTTAGACTAATTAGTTTAATTGACATTTGTATCTTAGTGTTAGTTTTTATCCCAATCATTGAAACATTACTTTTATGCACTTTAGTATTTTTAATCCTAATCTAGCCATCTCTACCTCTGATACCTGTGGACGTTACCCTTACTTGCCATCATACTTGTTCTTTACAAACATTTTAAGGCATTTGAGGTTTTTATAAATATCTTAGACGGGCGTTTTCTAACGACAAAAACGTGCTTGCCAATGCCTTATAAATAGACATGACATCAGTTCAGTTCCAACCGTGGAACCGAATCGAAACCGTGGACTCCGGAACCGGACCGTGAACCTGAACTAGTGAGGTTCCGGGCTAGTTCTACCTCCAGTTCCGGTTCCACATTATGTAAAATCGACGGTTCCCTTACCATATATCTATATATATATATATTTAAACAGATCTGATCTGATCATTATCACCTCCATCCCAAATCACCTTCATCTCTCTCTCTCTCTCTTTCTCTCTTTCTCTCTTTCTCTCTCTCTCTCTCAGAAATCAACCCTAAATCACAAATCACCCATGACCCACCACTGGACCAGGTCACCACCGGTCCACCATCTGATCTTCACTATCTTTTTCTTTCGGCCATCATCAGCTTCCTTTAGATCGATCATCATCTTCTTCTTTCTTCTTCATCTTCCTCAATTTCTTCTTCTTTCTTCTTTCTTCTTCTTCTTGCTTGTATCAAAAGAGAGAGAAAGAGAGAGATGAGATTGGGGGTGGTGCCGTGGTGGTTGATGGTGGTCGCTGGTTATTGGATGTGTGTGATTGAGTTTAGGTGGTGGGGGATTTTGGGTTTGTGGTGGTGTGTGTGTGTTTGAGTTTTGACTGGTTTGATTGGTGGTGTACTAGTGTGTGTGATATATTATGATGAAGACATGAAGTATGAACTGGTGAAGTTGATTAGGGATTGGGAATTTGGGGTTAGGTCACGTGGGTGAGTAGGTGCATGAAGGTGATTGGGTTTGTTTTTTTATAAATAAATAAAAACTGCAGGAACCGGGAACCGGACCGGACCAGATGCAGCATCATGACTACTTATAAACAACTATATACATCTTGAATAATGTACCGTCTAAATCTGTTCCTAAAACACCACATGAGTTGTGGAGAGGGCGAAAGTCTATTCTACGACACATGACGATATTTAGATGTCCAACACGTGTTGAAGGGAAAGACAAAAGATGGAATCACTTTCGAAGATGTGTTTGTTTGTTGGATATCCAAAAGGAACTAAGGGATATTATTTTTATAGTCTCTCGGATAATAAGGTATTTGTTTCAACAAATGCAACCTTCTTAGAATAGGACTATATGAATAAATTTGTGCCTATGAGTAGAGTTATCTTGAATGAACTTTTAGGAGAGACAACTTAACAGAATGTTTCATTTAATGAAACACAAACAATGCCAATAGATGACGAAATGCCATATGAAAATCAACAACCATTATTTTCTAGACGTATTGAGAGAGTTGTAAGACAACCAGATAGATATATCGGTCTCGGAGAATCCGTTGAGAATCTCCACGACGATACCGATCCCTATACACATAAGGAAACAATGAAGGATGTTGATATTAGCCATTGGCAAAGGGAATGGAATCCAAGATAGAGTCTATATACTTTAATTAAGTCCGGAATCTTGTAAACTGGCCTAATGGAATCAACCCATAGGATGCAAATGGGTATAAAAAAGAAAAAGAGGAATATGCGGAAAAGTAGAAACCTTCAAAGCTAGATTAGTAGATCAATGTTACACATAGAAAGAATGTATCGATTATGAGGAAACCTTCTCTCCTGTGGCAATGTTAAAGTTCATTAGGATTCTCTTATCCATAGCAGTGTCTCTAGACTTAGAGATATGGAAAATGGACGTCAAGACAGCATTCTTGAATGGAAATCTTGACAAAAGCATCTATATGGTGCAACTAGAAGGATTCATTGAAAGGGCTAAGAGCAGAAAGTCTGCAAGTTGCAAAGGTTCATTTATGGACTTAAGTAAGCATCCTGATCTTGGAATATAAGGTTCAACCAAGCAATAAAAGGTTATGACTTTATTCAAATTGTTGACGAACCTTGTGTATATAAAAGGATAAAAGGCAACAAGATGGTATTCCTAGTTCTTTATGTTGATGACATCCTACTCATTGGGAATGATGTAGGAGAGTTGACAACAAATAAAGAATGGCTATTAAAACAATTTAGTATGAAGGGCTTGGGAGAAGCAAGTTTTATTCTTGGTATACAAGTTATACAATAGAGATAGTGTAGAGAGTATCGAATGGGTAGGTTATTTATAGGGAAAGGGAAATGAGGGTAAAATGGTAATTTAATTATGTGGGATTTGCAATTTTTGTTAAAAAAATTGGTGCCAAATGGTCATATTGAAAATAAATAAATAAATAAAATGATGCAATGGTCAAAAGTGGTGGGTCAACAGTTGGCCAACCGTGTCAGCACGGTGTGCCTCCCATTGGTTAAGGCACGCCAGGCAGGCGGGTTATGCCGTGCCGGCAAGCTCGGCCTCACACGGCACGGCCCCTGGTGCAATACTTGGGCTGGTACGGTCCGCCTCCTTGGCGGGCATTAACGGCCCAAATTGATAGCATTAACTCCTACAATACATGGGTGGTATGCTCACTCGAAAAATGCTTAGTTTTGACTTTTGAACTAAAAATACTTTTTTCTTAAAACAGAAAATAAATTTATTGTTTTAAATAATTTAAATATAAAAAACTAACATCATCCACTCACGTTGATTATTGGAATGCCGGAAATTAAATCTATTGATTCTTGAGAATACCGAAAGCAAAATAAGAATTAGATGTTGTCGATTCGCAGCGAATACCAGCAAATAGCTAAAAGGCGATCAAAAGACCAAAACAATCGATGTTGAATCGATTTGACTCTGATACTAAAAATGATGCAAAGTGATGGGTGATCAAGCCAGAATACCTATGACTATGAACACATTGCTAACCTGTTGATTCATTAGAATACCGAGAAAGCAAACAAAATAAATTTCATAACCAGTGGTGTAGCCATGATTTTTAATTGGGGGGCTAAACTAAAATAAAGTATTACATAAATTCAAGGTTTTTGAGGGAGGGGAGGACTCAAACCCACAACCTCATGGTGTAAGTATGAGGAGTATACCACCAGACCAACCTCATCTTGTCTACTATAAAAGAATGTATATTTTGAAATTATATAACAAAAATTAAGAAATATTTATAATACAAGTGCATTACTAATGCTACTAAACTTGTTATAAATTTAAAATATATATATTAAAATAATTCGGGATATGGGGAGAGACTCGAACTGACATAAGATTATACCATTGGGGCTAACCTTATATTGTCAAATTGATTAGAAATTTAAACAAATTGTTTACTATATAATTTAATTTTTATATAATATATATATTATGTTATTATTATTTTTTACAAAATTCTAGATCGGGCTACTCTATTAGGGCCCGTTTGTTTGACGGGATAGAATGAGATTAGCTTAATTTTAATATGCTTCCCATGTTTGGCTCATTGATAGGATAGGATAAAAATAATCCTGTAAACCCATTTTATCCTCTTGCAATGAGTTAAATTAGTACCAATGACATACATGGGATTCAATTTAGTCCCACGTCTTCCATTTTTTTATTGGAAAAAACAAATGGTCAGATGATGACGTTGATGATGTTCAGATCTGCTTCTGCTTCCTCTTTGAGATCAAGGGATTCATTGATGTTTTACAAAACAAAAACTGGTTTGATCTCCTCTCACCATAATAGATCAACATAAGAGCAATAAAATCAAGAAAGCAACCCAGAAAAACATCAAAAACAAAATCAAACAAGAACAAATTAACCCATCTAGAACGACATGATGGTTTCTAGATTTCGATTCAATAAATCAACCAAAAGAAACATTTCATCAATCAACATAAAAGCAACAAAATTAAAAAAGCAACCCAGAAATACATCTAAAACAAAATCAAACAAGAACAAATTAACCCATCTAAATCTAGATCGAGAAAGAAAGAGGTGGGAGGAGAGAGTAGAGAGAAGGGAAGATTCAATTTTTTTTCCACCATCGTGATAGTAAACAGAGCAAGAACAAAGGAGAGAAAGAGATGAGAGAGGAGGGGTAGTCAAAAGAGATGCTCTAAGGGCACGTTTGGTGTGCGGGATTGGATTGAACTATTTACTGGGATTAGACTGGGATTAGATGGGACTGAGATTAGATGGGACTGGATTGGACTGGACTGGACTGGACTAAATTAATACTATACTGTGTTTGGAGAAATATGGGACTGGACTAAATTAATATCATGTTTTGTTTGGTGAAACATGAAATTAGATTAAATATAATAATTTTTTTTAATGGAAAATATAATAATTTTTTTTGAAAACAAGATAATATATTAAAAAATAATATTAACTCTCTCTCTCTTTTCTCTTCTTTCCCCACGCCAATCACTCTCTCCCCAATTAATATTCTCTCTTTCTCTCCAATTAATCTTCTTTCTCCACCACCAACCCCTCTCCTCAATTAATCTTCCCCAATTAATATTCTCTCTCTCCAATTAATCTTCTTTCTCCACCACCAACCCTTTCTCCCCAATTAATCTTCTTTCTCTTACACCGATTTTCTTCTTCTCTTCCTCTCTCTCACTCTCATCTCACGAGTAACCAATTCACTCTTCTCTCACACCAGTGACCATGACCAGTCTCTCTCTCTCTCTCTCTCTCTCTCTCTCTCTCTCTCTCTCTCTCTCTCTCTTTCATCACAGCCTCTCTCGTTCTCTCTCCCTTCACCATCAAGTGAAGATCTGGAGAGGTCGCCGCATTCTCACTATAAAAATCTGGCGATTTTTGTTTTGTTTTTCATAGATCTGTGATTTTATGGTAGTTTATGTTGAAAGTGTTATGATTTCTGGATTTTATTTTTATTTTTAAATTTATGATTGGGTTTTGTTATTGAATGATTTTGAAGACGGGATGAAGGTGATGATGTTGAAGATGGTGGTTATCTGGGTTTGGTTTAGAAGGTTCTGGGTTTGGTTTGAACCATCTGTTCTCCGATCTCCATTAATTTTTTGTTAAAAAAAATAAAATAAAAATTTTTTATAAAAAAAAATAGTCCGGTGTTTGTAGGACTAAATAAACCCACCAATTTGTTGGGTTTATTTTATCCTGCAAACGCAGGACTAAATCTTAAAAAAAGGGTCCCACCGGATTATTTTACCCAGTCCTTTGTTGCTTCCAAACATGGGATTGGATTGAGATTAGTCCAATCCCAGTCCAATCTCATGTGCCAAACATGCCCTAAAAGTGGATAAGGATAAGGATAAATTTTGGCTCATGCCTATGTAATTTTCTGCGTTTGTTGTTTTATGTCAAAATCAAGAGAGATTGATTTATTTTTTTAATTTTTAATTTTGACATTTTAATATTACATTTTTTTATCTTATCTCATTACATACCAAACAAAGCATCGGACTATTTTTAGTCTTATTCAATATTGCAACAAACACGGGAAATAGTATAATTAATCAAATCCAATCATATCCAATTCAATCTTCTCTCCTAAAAATAGTTCATTCTTATCACGCGCACTAAACACACCCTTATTGTCTCCGCCCTTGTTCGTATCTACATTTTATCCATCAACTCCAGCCCAACTAAAAAAAATACTTTTAATTGTTTAGAATTACAGTAGAATTAACTTAAAATTACGAAAAATTCATAAAATAAAATAGAAAAATATTACAAAAATGATCCAACATCCTTCTTTTTTTGGTTTACTCCAACATCCTTCTTTCGATAACAATTAGTTTGACTTTGACACTTTCCGGTACTAACAATCTCTAATACAAACACTTCCGAACCGTCGATGTCAAATACCGATAGTTCAATCTAACGGTTCACATTAAAAGAAAACAAACTCTCGAGATGTACAGTATCTCTCACACACAAGTCTCTCACCATCGTCCTCAAAAACCAAAACCTGAGCAGAAAATCCAAACCCTAAATCAAAAAAAAAAAAAAAAAAAACCAGCTCCAAGTGACTGTGAAAATCTCTTAGAGAAAGTCGGATCATGGCATTCTCTTCTCGCCTCTTGTCCAAATCCAAACAGGTAAGCCTCTCTCGCTATTCCAGATCGGAACAAGAATATCCTTATCCTCGTTCAATTTCTTCGCTATCCTCCATCTCAGGAGTTCGATTCCTCCGCCCTCATTTCGATTCTTTTGATTTTATAAAATCAAAAATGAAGATATTATTTTGTTTTATTGGATCTGAAATACGATTTTTGGAGCAAATAAGAATCTGATTTTCATTTATTAATATTATTGTCATTTTTTTTTTTGATGGGTATACTGATGTTGTAGAGACAAGTCAATATCTGAGTTATTCTGTGACTACTATTAAAACTAAAATTCTGATTTTGTTCAATTATTTGTGTATGATTTTTTTTTTATATAAAAAATGTGTTTGATTTTTGGTTGTAATTGTACAGTTGTGTGGGAGTCCGGTCATATTGCAGCAGCAGAATGCTATTCCCGTTCGTTACTTCACGAAGGAAGCCGCCCCTCAGGCACTTAAGGGAGATGGTTAGTGATTATGTAGATGTCTCGTTGTTTGTGCAAACGAATGTTAGTGTTTTTTTTCGTGTACGTTACTTTCATTTGTAATGTTGTATCAATGTCCAGCATTTTGGCATAATATATATGTAGAAATAGATAGTTTTACTGGAAGAAAAATTATGGTGGGTGGATTGTGATAAATTTCTAGGAGGTTATGTATAATTTACTAATCTTGTAAAAAGGAAGATGCTTTTATGGGTTAGCTTAACTTTTGCTTATATTTTTCATGCCGTTCACAAATGAACATATTTATGGGTGTAATGTGATTGCATAGAGTTCTTTAACTTTTGATAGATGCATTTTGAATTTTGAAGAATGTTTAACTCAAATTATTTAATAATTTATTAAAATATTGCTTCTGTTTGGCCAAAAGAGATGTTGAAGAATGTCTTTTTGGATGTAAAAAAGAAATTCGAGACAGCTTTGGGAATTCTTCGCAAGGAGAAAATCACCATTGCTCCAGAAGATCCAGCAGCTGTAACTCAGTATGCCAAGATCATGAAAACTGTCAGAGAGAAGTAAGTTTTTTCTTTGCTTGTAATGTTTCATTCTTTCCATGATTGTTTTGCTTTGTACATGCATGTGCATTTTAGTCAAATGTATGATACGGAATAGTACATATATCTGTTTGTGTCTGCAATCGATGTGAAATACGACAGGCTTCTGTTTGTCAAATATCACTTCATTATGTTAGCATCTTAGGAATTTTATTCATGGCATAAATTTACTATGGACTTTTATTAAACATGTTAGATTTTATCGTGTCTCAGTTCCTTCTACTATATCTAGAAAATATGTATGGGTGAATGTTGAATTGAGAGCAGAACTGCTTGTGCTGCTATATTTTTGTCACCCGGTTTAGTTAATTATCAACTTAACTTACATATTGTGCTCTGTGCCCTTGCAGGGCAGACTTGTTCTCAGAATCCCAACGAATTGAGCATACTATCAAAACCCGAACAGAGGGAATTGCTGATGCTCGAACGTATTTGTTGACGTTAAAGGAAATACGGATCAAGTATGTATTTTTCTTCCTTATAACTTGTTTCCTTTATTGTTTTAGGGTGTGTTTGGTATGTCTTTTCAAGTATAGTTTCTATAGTAGATCTTTTTGCAGTAGAGCTTCTAACAAAAAGCTATATGTTGTTTGGTATTCAATTAAAAAAGTGCTTTTAAGTTGGTAGATTGTTTGGTAGTGTATCTTTATAAGTGTTTTTGGTTGTGATAAATTACAAATAAGGGCATAAACAAAGTATTTGTAAATTATGACTTCAAGGAAATAAAAAAGATTAGGCAAATTAATTCCAGAAGAATTTCTTTGACATTCAAAATGAGTTTAAAAAAAAACACAGATATAGGAGTTTAAAAAAATTCACAAATAGATGGGTTTAAAAAAATTCCACGGATACATAACAAATCAACCAAATATATAAACTTCATAACAGTAAGCATAAGAAGCAAAAAAATTAAAAGTGATGATTGAACTTACAGGTGAAAGATGAAAACTTCAATCGTTTGAATGTCAATGAAAATGAGGAGACAAAAATAAGGTCCGATTAAGTATTCAAATAAAATAGGGTTTTGTAATGGAAGAGGTATATGATGGAATATTTAAAAAAAAAAAACTCAAAAAGCTCAAAAAGAGCTTTTTGGGAGAAGCCCAAAATCCAATAGACACAAAATAGCTTTATTAAGATTAAAAAAAAAACTCATTTTAAAATTTACTAAAAAAAAAAAAAAAAAAAACCAAAATATAGCTTCTAACATTAAAAAACCGCTTTTGGACTCTACAAAAGCCATACCAAACACACACTTAGACGTAATTGTTGCAGTTCATACGATCTTTCTTGTGATTTTATTTATTGTGACCGCCCTCTATTACTAGGGTATATGGAATGTGGGCTGAGATATTTTATCCCGTCCTAGTCTCTTTGTAGAAAAAACAAAAGTTTCTTTGGAAAATTTATCCTTTGAGAATCTTTTTGAATTTACATGACCAGCCCAAATAATTTAAATTTTCAATTGAATTCCATCTTATATATAACTAAATATCATGGTTTTTCTTTTTTCAGGAGAGGTCTCACTGATGAGCTTGGTGCAGAGGCCATGATGATGGATGCATTAGAGAAAGTTGAAAAAGAACTTAAAAAGCCTCTTATGAGGGATGACAAGAAAGGAATGGCTGTCCTTATGGCTGAGTTTGATAAAGTTAATCAGAAGTAAGCATCATCCAGTTTGTTTCCTTATTATTATTTAATGTTTCTTTGTTTGTGACGGTGATTATGTCTGCGGAGTGTAGTGAGCTTGTTTAGTCTTCCTTGTAAGATTGTTGCACGTTGTGAGATTATTTCATTTGGGAATGATGTTTTTTTCGGTTATCTTTCCTGCCTATATAATGAGCTTTAGCTTGTCTAATATCAAGTGCTCATATATGGAGAACATTTTCTTTCTGCTATCGTATGACTCTTATGCTTGTAAATGCTTTAGATAATGAGGTTTATTTCATTAACTAAGAAAGTGCATTATATCTGAACTAGTCAGTGTAGTCTGCGTTGAGTGTGAAAACCAACAGAAAATGTTATGGTAATAAATTTAAACTTTTCCTTGCTGGCACAGATGCATATCAATGCCTTAAAATTTTAAATTGTTGGTCCTAGTATGCATGCAGCGAGCTAACCTCGGTTTTTGGGCTTACACACTCATCAGAAGATATCAAGATAAATAATGAAAATGCTCAAATGTTCAACCTACCCAATTGGTGTCTTTGTGTGTGTGCATTCTTTCATCTAGGCCAACCTTTTGTGTATGTTGACCTGTGCAAGGGTTCTTAGAGCGTGTTTACTGACCTAGGCATGGTTTTTGGGCGTGCTTTTGTGAACTTAGTTGTTAAGTAGGGCACATTTGGTGCCTTTTGTACTGAACTCCACATTGTACTATATTAAAAAATATTGTATTATCTTATGCAATACACTTGTTTGGCTAGTTGTTAATTAGGACCCATTAGGCACCGTTTGTATTGCACCCTGCATTGTACTATGTTAGGAAGTATTTTAATATCTAATACAATTCACTTGTTTGGCTAGTGCTTTGTATTGTACTAATCCGAAATGTGATTAGGAGTCGTGTTGTTATCCATTGATGTTCTGATATAAAAGTGATATTGTTTTGTTTTGTTTTTTTGTTTTTTTTTATATTAATTTGTCTTGGCTCAGTCTGAGTTGCATCATTATAAATATGGGGTGTAATTATTGGTAGTTGCTTTTGCTGCTATACACTGATATACTGTTGAGTGGTGGACCTTTATGATGAGTGATTATGAATATGATAAAGACCAAATACATTCTTCACAAGTCATTTTATTGGAGAGGCTAAATAACAAAAAAATTTCTTGGGGTAATCCTTTTTGGGCAAACCCAATTCCTATGTTCTCCCTCCACACTTTTAAGTTATGGGTGTAAGAAGGAAGATTGTTGACCTAACCTAGTTTGTGTATGATTCCACTATGTCTCTCATTAGGATTCTGAGCATATCATGGCATTCTTAATACAGAAAACTGTTAACATTTATCCTGTTTCTTTTTTCTTCTTGTTTTTTAATAGTCTGTATAATTTGAGATTATTGTATTTGTATATATCTCATACTTGGATTTGTGCTTTTAAGTGTGCCTTTTCGTAATACTTTTAACTTACCAGGCTTGGAATTCGGAAAGAGGATCTACCAAAGTATGAAGAACAGTTGGAACTCAAAATTGCCAAAGGTCAGTTGGAGGAGCTGAAGAAGGATGCTCTTGAGGCCATGGAAACTCAAAAGAAGCGGTATATTACTCATACCCTGCTGACTCTTGCTATTGTAGACTTTTTCATTACTCTGCACTTTTATTTCTTTAGGTGGTGAAGGATAGAGTTGAATGGGTATTGGGTTCAAGATTCTCATCTAGGAAAAAAGAATATCATCCATACATAACTTTCATGTATAGGGTCATTAGGACAAGGCTCAAGTTTGTTCTTTTAACTCTTGATCATCTCTTGTTGCAGTTGATTGATTATAAACCGGTAAGAAACATGCTTATGTGCAAAGCATGAATATTTATGACTCTAGTAGATACTTTTGTCTTGCATCAGCCATCAAGGAAAATTAGGATAATACATTGTAAAGATCATTACTATCAATGACTGAGAGCAAATTATTATACATTTACAATCCCGTAGGCTAGAATATGAGGTTGGAATGGAAGTTCATTGCTAATTCAAATACGTTCTGAGGCTATGGTGCTGCATATGTGATATCCCAAAATCCATAAATTTATGGAAGGTGTCTAATACCATAGGACATGACATGGTTTTGTATCAAGGATAGGACACATACATTGCTCTTAGATGCTAGTTTTTTTTTTTTTTTTTTTTGACTAGTTTGGAAAGGGCTCTTAGATGCTAGTTTAGATGACAAATGAGTGACTGATGCAGAGGTAACTGGCTTTAAATTTAGATTGGCAGACTGCAGACATATTTGTCTTTTATCTCTCCTCTTTCGTACCATGTTTACTTGTTACTGTCTTACTGATGATACTCAGTTAAGGTTACCCTTCCATTATTCTGGAATTGCAGGGAGGAGTTCAAGGATGAGCAAATGGTGGATGTGAAGTCATTGGACATCCGAAACTTCCTCTGAAATCTGAAATTTCTTTTTTTCTTTTTTTTTTTACGGCTTTAAAAATGAGGTTCAACTGTTGATGGGAGATAATGGACACCAACCACATATGGCCTTGCTTTAATAATAAGGGACCATCCGAATGGTTATTTTGTTTCTTTGTATTTATAATTCTGTTACCATGTGATGTGAGTGAGAACTGGAAACCTGTTGTCACTGTTTTTGCTTGGTGCTATGAAGTTTACATTGAGCGCCTTACTTTCAACTTTACTGTATCCAATGCTCTCTGCTGTGCATGTGCTTTCTGTTTTTAAGTTTCGAATCAAAGGTTTGCTAAAGTTTAAAAATCACATTTACTAATCATGAATTATAACAACCAATCAGTTGGGAATAAGATTATGTGTCTTACTCACAAATCAAGAATTAAGTTGTCTTCTAGTGGAACTTGATTCGCCCCTCTCCTAAGGAATTATATTTGTGGAATTTGATTCTATTTCATTTTATTCTTAATTAGTAAATGTACTACAAATGTTTGATTGTTTCTATTTTGCCAGTATAGTCTATAAAGGGAGAATTCAAAAATCCTGTAAAGGTTTGATCAGACTTGAAATAATAACCTTAATAGTTTGGAATTAGCTGATGATAACAATTTGCTAAAAACTTGTGTTCTCTCCATTAGTCAAAATCTTTATAGTTTGGAATTAGCTGATGATAACAATTCGCAAAAAACTTGTGTTCTCTCCATTAGTCAAAATCTTTTTTAGGAATTTTCTCTTTACGTAATGTGGAAAAATAATCTCAAATGACAAAATTTCCAAACGAAAGCCCAAACTGAGGCTGAAAAGCTGGGACTAACAGAAATATTTTTGGTTGAGTAATCACATAACTGGAAGGAAAATGTGAGACATTGACTCATCTGATTCTTTCTCATCCCTTAAGATCACAATAACAGGTGAATTCTAAACACAACCAGGGTTATATTCTATTTTGGCATCTAAAACTTTGTTCAGCAATAGAGTCACATTGACCATGTGATCTATAGTATTCATTAACCAAATGATGTCGTCAATTTGCTTCATTTGTATGCTGACTAAACCAACTAGCTGTGAAAACTGTATATAATCCCAGAAAAATAATGATATATTTTAAAACAAAACACCGCCGTGAGCTCATATTTACATTGTTTCAAGAAAATAAAAACAATGAAATCAAAGGCGTATCTCAAAACTGCATATTCTATTATGCTGAATTGATAAATAATACAATAACATTAACCAAGTGATACTCATCTATAATTTATTCGTTCTTGCCGTATTCTACAACATAATTGAACATCTAAGTGTCTTTATCCGTGAGATTTATGTTTTTTCTTTGATTTGGACCCATGATCATCTTTACCTCGCTTTTTCCCACTTTTCTCACTATCTTTCTGCTTTCCAGGCTTGTCGGCTTTAGTTTTGCTGGATTTCACACTAATATGACCGCCAGAGGGTATCTTTCCACCACCACTTAGCAAAGCTTGATCAAAATCGGCATCTTTGTCTACAATTGCATACCGCTGAAGGAAATCCTCATTCAACAGTCCCTCCATCTTGGCTTTCATCCCCTCCTGCAATGACCAGGTCAATGGACTCTCAGATTGGAATTTCTAGATGGACAAATTGCAGGCCAAAACAGAATTGAAAGAAGGAAAAAAAAAACACAAAGGCCAAGGTAAGAAGCACACCTCAACTTGCTTTGCTGCATTATTTAGATCCTCATCCACAGAGATATTGTGAGGTTCCAACACTCTCTGAACACAATTTCGACAAGTCACAATAAGATTAGCATCAATACTAATAGACGAAAAACCAAAGAATCGAACAGTACAAGAATCTATTGCAGCTAAGGAATCATTAAATCCATTAACAGGCCCACAAGCAGGGTCTGACGTCTGAACACTCAATTGACTTAATGTTATACCCAAAAGTTTTTTCTTTCAGCTGTTGCAATAAGATGCATAACCGGGAGAAATTACATTTTATAGTAACCTTACCAATGATAAAAGTGTTGGCTGTAAAAGTTATTGTAATAGTATAACGATCATATTTTACTTTTTAAGGCGTGAGTTACAAGGTTGCTCTTCAACTTACTTCTTTTATTCGAGATGGAGCTAATTCAAACTCTTTGGATGTAATGTCGGATAAATATTTGTACAACTTCTTCATAACCTTTCTTAAGAGTGTAAGTATCTGTGGCCTTTCTAACTTCATTTGCCCCTGTAATATGAGAGAGATCAATTAAACATTAAACATCTATATGTTAACAGGAATAAACTAAAATCAAAGCAACCAGCAGGACAACATTGAAAGTAGTGATATTATGAGCTTAAGATGATCTGCAAATTCACACTCGAAAAGTAAAATGCTGCATGCAAACAGTAGTGTATGTGATATTATTCAAAGAGTAAATCTGAGAAGCAAACCTCAATGTATGAGATATCTCGCCTCTGCACACCAATGCAAAACAGTACAGAAGCCTGAACATATGACAATGAAATTGGAAGCTTCTCTTGAAAATATAGGTCTGCCAGCTTCGATATGCGTGCCAAATTCTGAAAAAGAAAAATGAAATGAAATAAAGAACACTGTACGAGACATAATTCAGGGCTTGAATATTAAAGCCAACAATTTCCAATGAACACCTCAGTAATAAACCTTATTGCATAAGCATTACTTGTTACCTATTGATAATTATTTTTATTTTAGTGAATGACACCAAACATTGTACATAGACCAACATCTTGCATGACCTGTTTTTAGTTTCAATCAATTTCACTAGAAACATACAAATTATAATATCAAACTTGTCTCTAAATGGATAACCTGTTGGTTAGATCTCTTGCAACGGAAGAAAGAGGTCTGCGGATCAATCCCTCTTAATAAACCTTGGAAGTAGATATAATTTAATTTGTGTTTGTGCATGGGGTTTGTTGGGGTGGGGTGCGTGCTGAAACCAAAAATAAATAAAATAAACAGATAACTTAAAACTGTTTTATGGATACACAATCTGAAGGGAAATAAAAAGCTATAGCATCAAATAGGCGATGAGCCCTACAAGTAATGATGCTATAACTTGAAGTATGTAAAATGCCACTCAGAAGGGAAAACTATTCAAGGTTGAGGGCTTGTGGTATTTATTCCGTTGAAATGGTTTTCAGGAAATGGTTTTCAGTTCATAATTTAAGGGCAGATGCCTTTTTACCAATCATGTACATTATTTTACATCAATCATCGTATATAAATATGAGATGTGGAAGATTTATGAACAAACCCGAAAAAATACACAGCATTTGCTACTGTATTCATAATTTAAGAGATCTTACCGGAGAATACTCTTCAAGACCATCTGAGTAAGCTCTCACATGATCCATATCATATGGTGATAAAATATCGGTATGTAACTTCAAAAATGAATCGGAGGTGGATTGTGTAGGTTCTAGCTCCATAAAGTTGATCTTAGGGTCCAGAATGCTGATAAATATAAGAGTAGAATGAGAATATTTTACAACCAAAGAGTTCAAAGAGGATAAAAAATCAATACTAACCTCATAATAAGCTTATAGTCCATTGATCGGAAATTATCATGCTGGACCAGTCCAAAAAAGTTTCGCTTGAATTCTAGGGATCATCCACAAAATTCAATCTAGGAATTAAGGATATGAATAATACAAAATATATATATATATATAGTTATAAATGAATCCACCTCCTTATCAAAAGGACAAAAAAAAGAGTGAGAAGACTCACCTCTGTAAAATGGACTAAAGAAGCCCCATTCATCTGATTCATTGACTTCAATATCCTCACTATGCAATGGTTTCAGAACCATACATGTATGCTCACCAGTCACAGCATTCTTTCCAATTAAAAGAAAAAAAATTCAAATTACCAATAATCGACCAAGCACATTACACTCTACATCATTATTCAAGAAAAGAGAAAGAAATGGGAATAGGAGTGAGTGAGTGAGTGATAGAGAGAGAGAGAGTAAGAGGCATCTTAACTGAATTCGGGGCAATGTAGAAAGGAGCAAATTTATGTTTTCTCCAAAAGCGGAAAAGTTCCAAGGTAAGACCAAAGGAGACACCAATGTAATTGAGTTTCTCAGACCGCCGTTCACGAAGATGTACTAGCAAAGGAGGAAGATCTGTTCTGGGTTTTATATTTTCTTCAAGCAAGGAAACCTGCAGACATAGTGCTTGCAAGGTCAGTTAGCATTTAATATACACTGAAAACATAGGTTTTCATCAACATATACACCAAATGAACATTCCTATTTAAAAAAAAATTACCAAAAAATGCATGAAAAGCTACTGCTAATAGCATAAACCACTTAAGATTATAAATATTTATTGTCATTTCTATTTCAAATTTAAGAGAGATGACGAGACAAGTCAGTCCATGTATATCTTTAGATGCAAGTTATGATATTGATCACATCACTCTATTCAAAACAATTGAATATTATCTACATAACACATAAATAACAAAGAAAGTCGCAAACTAAAAATAGTCGAATGATTTTTTTTGGGAAAAAAAGAGATTGAATCTTGATGCAGAAGTTTTGAGCAAAGCATCAACTCAAAAATTTTGAAAACAATAACATAGTCAAAGAGAGTGTGAACTTGAGCTAGTTCGAAAACAATAACATAGTCAAAGAGGAACTTGCGCTAGTTCTCTATGTACCTTTTCCGCAGCTTCTGTGACTCTGACGTGTGGAGCCTCCACAGCTTCTTCAGCATCTATCTCAGAAATAGGAGTCAACTGCCCTTCATAATATCTGCATAGAGTGTAGTTGTAAATGATGGATCCTTCCAAATGATATTGAATATTAAAATGTGTAGCATAATGATCCATTAAAAAAAGAGTTGTTCATCGAATATTTAACAAGTTTCACTAAAATAACATAGAGCTGACTTTCACTCTTACATGCATAGCTAAAGGGTTGGAAGTTCCATCATGCAACAAATTGATACACTCATACACAATAGGCCAAGTACTTCATATTCCAAATACTAATATACCATATTGCATAACTTGTGAAAAGTTCTTTGTAATATGAACTACTAACATATATGATATATTTATATGTTTACAGAGATTATCTTTGTATGTTTACATGAAATCTAGCATATTCATTTACACTATAATATTTTATGTAAATAACAAATAAAGATGTATATACTACTTTGCTTATTTGTTTCATCATTTATTACATATATATATATATATATATATTCATAGATATATGTTTGTTTATTGAAAATTTGATGTTCTACCCCTCACAGAAAATTGTGCAAAGAAGAGAAAACTGAAAACATTTAAAGAGAGCACTTTGGACTATTAAAATATTTACCACCATATGCACATGTATGGATACAGGATACCATACCATTCAGACGTGGGACCACTCTGATTATGAAAAATAGAATATTGTCCGATTTCTTGTTTTAACATTTTGCTAAGAAAAGGAAATTGAAAACAAGTAAAAACGGCACTTTAGACCAATCCAATATTTACAACCACATAAACATTATTCACAACTTCAAACATCTCCTACCATCAATTGCAATTAAGTAATTCATGGGACAAAAATTGAAAGTGTTAACAAACACCTGAAGTTAAACTTTTATGCTTGTCAAATATTACTCCTAATTTCTATAAATCATCAATGACAAAATGAGCCATCCTTTTCTACATTGCAGAGCAAAGAACCAAAACATGATCAAATACTACAATGAAAACCAAATTTTCTTGATCAGTATGGTTATAGGGTGACATGAGCACCCATTTAGGATTTTCTCAAACATCTTATGCATCCATCAAGTAACATAATAAAACAAAACCAAGTAAAAATAATGCATGCACCTTGTTAAGAGTTCCACAGCAGCAGAGCCATATCCAAGCTGCAATGATCCAACATTAAAGAAGAAAATATATAATACCATGCCTGGCAAGAACCTGGCAAACAAAATCAACAGATATGCATAAATCGGAAGATTACCCTCATCGCACTTGGATGGGTGGCAATGCGAACAATGCGAGCACCTGAAAGACTTGGAAAATCTGCTTCCCTGAATGCCTGAGAGAATTTCCATGGTATTTGGTCTCCAAAGGGTTGATGGCCACCACTTAAACTTTTAATTGCTGATTTACGAGAAATCTGCCCTTCAAGAGCAACCTGTAGAATGTAGATACACACAAACATAGGAGAATCATAGATAAAAATTCTTTGATATGAGAATACAAGTATAGCTAAAAGGCTTCGTTAGAGACTGTCCAAGTACAAAACTTCTTTAGTATATACAAACACGCAATACACAACTTTTGTGCTGGTTATAATACAAGTTATAAAAAGAAGTATGTTAATATGGTCAAGCACAGCTACTTTGGTTTTAAATTCAAATGAGTAGTATGACCTTTTACAATCAAAGATTAATTTGGATGCCACCACACATAGAAAAATGGGAATACTTGAGAGTAGTGTTATTCAACACGACTATTCTATTCCACAGAAAGTAAAAACCATCACACACAATAACAACAACAAAAAATGATCGGATCCTATCCATATGTGATGCTTAATACAATTTACTTCTCATTCTTTTCCATTTTCTTTCTCATGCTTATACATGAAGCCAATTTTCTCAAAGCATGCAACCATTGAATCAAAAGATCACTCTACATGATACAGTGAAACAGTTAGGAATGCTAGTAATTGGGTTTTACATGATAAGGTTACAAACCTGGATGACGCATAGGATATCAGGAAGTTGATTTTTTGACTCATCAACGGGGGCTGCATATAGGTAGTCAGTGTAAGTATTTCAAGCTTTATAGGTTAATAAAAAAAGTACTTGAGGGAAATTTAATATACCAAGTAAAACAAACAAATGGTGGGCTGGAGCATCAGCCATTAATTGTAGATCATTGGGAGAATTTTTATAGTGAGAGGAAACATACAGTGCCATCATCCGCTGCAAATAGCAAGGCATATAAGCTCCAAATTTATGTTAGAATAAATTAAACAAACAAAGATCGGATCACAAAGAAATTACCTGCAAAAATAACTCACTATCTTTGTGGTAGGAGAAAAGTGTATCCCGATTCACATAGTAGAGATCACATTCACTGGGTGGAGGTAACCTAGTTTTGAAATACAAGAGAGATCAATAAAGGTAATCAAGATGCTTTCATAAGTGAGAGCATCTATATAAAAGTTAACTTCTGCAATCATGAACACTTAAATCCAAACCTGCTGACATTAGGTATGGAATTCATAACATCCAGGCAGAGTAAAGCATTAAGCCAGGACTCTAATGGATCTCCAGAAGCATATCGAATGGATTCACTGAGTTCTATTTTTTTGAAAAGACGGCCTGCATTCAAGGACAACTAACTCAGCATGTATATACATAATGCAAACATGATTGAAATAATAAATATATTGTGTGCCAACAAGACCCAATCAAACAAGGATAATTCAGCAACTATTTAGGGGCTGTTTGTTTTTTTATCTAAAGTCTTATAAGACCTTAATTTATTAGATATATGAATAAGCCTTATAAATTCAGATACTATGATATGTTTGTTTTTTTCATTTTGAATGACTTATTACAAATGTAAAATTGATTAGATTGTGTTTGGATTTCTTTAAAATTGGGAATTTTTGGTAAATTGATTTTTAGGGTTTTATTATGTACGGATAAAATTGTAAACATATGAATTGTTATAGGACATTTATGGAAATTTACAAAAAAAACTCTACTATAGAACTTTTTTAATAAGATAAAAGTCAAAAATTTTTACTTTTTCTAAAAGACATATATCTTAAAATAAGATATAAGTCGGAAAAACAAACAAACTGATTTATCTTAATTAAAGATATAAGAGGCAATAAGTCTTATAGTGAAAAAAACAAACAACCCCTTAGTGTAGAAAGGTTCCTTTGGAATTTTGAAGCTCCTCCATAGAACAATCAGTATAACCCGTTAAAGATAGTACATTTACACTAAAATAGCAGCAGTAACAGGCCTACATGCATCATATTAATTCATAGAGCTGATAAAGCGGACTGAATCTTAAATATACCATGAGTAGAGCCCTCCATACCCTTAGCAAGCACCTGGCTTTGCTCTTCCAATTGGTGCAGAAGTTTCAATGACAAAGATCTACCAGTTCCTTCGTAGCTTTGATTGCAAGATTAAAAGAAAAAAGAATAAAAAGTCTATCAAATTAATGAAACAAAAAATTGCTTATTGAACAATAAGACAGGAGTGAGCAAGCTCATGGTAAAACTGACAAGAATTAACATCACATGAAAATCAAGGTTAAGTTAATACTTCATTTGCCTATGAATGGTAATGTCCTATGAAAAATATCGCAAACGTATCATACCCATTCACAGTAGATGAAAGGAAGACAAGGTAAGGACCGAGCAAGGATTTCACAACTGGCAATGGAATAGCTGCAGCTTCATCAACCACCAGCAGTTCAACTTGGGAAAGCTTTTCATGTTCCTGTGGCTGTATATACTGCACGACATGAAGTAAAATGAATAACTATGAGCAACTAAGAACATAACATAGAACTACTCTAACACACCAATTTATGACACATGCAGTATGACGATGTCATCTAATACCAAAAAATAAAAACCTATCAGTGTCTATTTACCTGAATTGTTTGTCTATGCTGCTTGAAAATATTGATCCGCACGATTGCTTTCTTGTACTCTGGATTCGAACTTCTCACCACATCGTAATCAAAGTGTTCCTGGAAATGGAGGTTAAAGTAGATTAAAATTAAGGTGTTAAGAAAGACACCAAAATAGTATGAGAATGACAATTGTACAGTTACTTATCTAATAGCAAATCAACTATAAAAAATAAATCACTTCATGCACAATTATATGGAACCTAAGGGTCTGTCCAGTATTGTTTTTCAAATCACATTTTCTATTTCATTTTCATAAAATGGGTTAAAAACTTAAAAATGTGTTCGGCATCTATTTTCATAAAACAATCCAGAAAATACAAAAAATTATTTTCTTGTTTGAAGTATTGTTTAAGCACAAAGATGGGAAACGTCAAATTGGCAGTTTCCTTGTTTTTTGCTTTAGGTTTTCACTGTCAGTGGAAAGGATGAAGCATCTCATAGATGAGTGGGACCAATGCATTAAGTTTGCCTAAATTTTAGGAGATATTAAATAAATCTATTTTTTTTTTAACTATTGTTTAAGAAAATGAAAAAAATATATATTGAACCTGATTGTGTCACTTAATTAAGAAAATATTGATCCTACTTTTTTGGTAGTCACTTAATTTTCAATAAGAACACTGAAACCTGAATACTTCCAAGGATAATC
The DNA here is from genome assembly GCA_033220585.1 of Dipteronia sinensis. NCBI lineage: Eukaryota > Viridiplantae > Streptophyta > Magnoliopsida > Sapindales > Sapindaceae > Dipteronia > Dipteronia sinensis. The sequence continues at coordinate 32,132,985 of CM065640.1, read as the reverse complement.
TAATCCCCGCCGTGGAGGGGGAAAAGAAATTGTATCTTATCCGGTGACAGATTGGAATTCAAGTGAGCAAAATGCAAGTGAGATGCACCAAAAATTATTTACAACAATTTAGGAAAGAAATATTATCTCCCTCGTCACCCATGCATTGGAAGAGAGTACAACTGTACCTTATATTCAATTGCATTGAAACCCTTGCAAACAAATTCAAATAAAGTTTTTAAGTTCTCAGGACTGGGTGCGGTCACGAAAACATTTGAATACCTATTAAAATCAATTTCTTCCATCAGAATCTATCACAATTCAATTTGGAAATGGGAAGATTATTGAATTGAAAAATAATTTAATATTCATAACTCAAGATTACCCTGCAGCAATAGCTCCAGCAATTGCTAAACCGAGTGCAGACGATTTCCCACGGCCACGAGCAGCGAGCAAAGCCACTGTGCTACGTAGATTTCTATCCAGAATTGAATCAAGAAATGTAATGACAGCTTTTCCCTAAATAATAGAGAAATATGATCTCAGTAACAGAACACTAAGTATTAGCAATATCAGTAAGCCATGCATCAAGAATCAAGTATACCGATACATATCAATCATTCAAACCTGATCCAATGTACAGCATTTCTTAATCAAAGGACCAACAGGGAAATCTTCATTTAGTTGTTCTTTCAAATTCTTCAGGTCCCGTTCTGCTTCTGAAAGCCCTTCAGAGTCCTATACCCACCAAACAGGAGATAAGAAAAACAGTTTTATAAAGCATAAGCACTCTCAAAGTCAACCAATAGATGCATCAGCTCATGATAAAACCTCCCCCTTAACAAATGCAATAGTCAAACTTCATTTAACATATTCACTGTAGTAAAGACAATGCAGCAAAAATAAAAGAAACAAGATAAAAGATAAAAACATTACCTCACATTAACCAAGAATAATTACCAACAGAACAAAATTAAATCATTAACAACCTCTTAATTTTAAACATGCATTATGATAACTACTAACACATTGGAGTTTTAGTTGAACATATGCTAGATTTGTTTAAGTAATGTAGCTCAATAAGCTCATGAACAATTTGAAAATTTAGCACACAAAAATTGGATTCAAATTTGAGCTCAATCTTAAACCTAGTATAAAGTATGATTTCAATGAAAAAAAACAACACATGAGCAACTCAGCCGCAACTCAGATCAGCTCTTTTACAGCCATTCAGTAAAACGCTTTGAAATATTTGACACTATAAAAGTTTTGCCATGGTCAACAACAAACGTATAGGGGCCAGAAAAAGTACCTCTTTAACTGGAACAGGGGTGATTGACCTGATATGAGATGAAATTGGTAAAATATTCAGCTCATCATCCATTACCACACATGCTTTGCATGATGCGAATGATAGCAGAAAACGTTCATTAAAGCGACCAGCAGCTTCAGAATGGGATTCGGTACGAAACCTCTCGTGAACGTCCTGATACCAACAAGCCTATCTATAAGTTTATATATAAATGGATGTGAACACCATCAGAGTATAATATCTCTAATACGTAAAACTTCATAGGGATAATAATTATAATACGAGCAGAAAATCAATGAAGCGAACAGCATAAAGCACTTAAAAGCCAGGTATCACGTTTCCTTAAATTTCCGTTCGATAAAGTTGCAATAGTTGTAAATATAGTTCGTTCGTACCATGACCATGGTGCACAAACTGGTCAGTGAGGAGAGAGAACGAAGCATCAATACAATTAGTCCACCACCCTCCACTGTTTCTATGGTTCTTGCCAAGAGATTCGGTGTCAAAGCCTCGAAATCCTAAAAACAAGACACATAGCAAACCCATTAAGAATTTATGAAAATAAAAGTAATAACAACGATAACAATAATTACAGAACCAACAATCTTTGAAACGCTACCTGTAGAATGCACATCCCGAATGTATTCCCAAGAATCCGTTCACTATCCTTGTACAAACAATAGGTCAATCCTCCAGTTTCGAGAAAAAGCTGAAAAGGATCAACTTTCTCAGGATCCAGCAGTCCTCTCTGCATCAACTTCTTTACCTGTTTGGCACGCTTTTTCTTGTGACTGCATAATCAAAAACCAATCCAATCCAATCCAATCATATCATTTCAATCATACAAAGTCAAACAATTACATATGCTTCGAATTTAAAAATACTAACTAATTCAAATAATGTCAAACAATTACAGATGCTTCGAATTTAAAACACTAACTAATTCAAAACAAAAAAAAAAAACCTGCTAAGTTCAAGTTTGTCTTTGTAGCACCACAAAACATTCGGTCTCGTCTTGACCACAGCTTTGCTAAGCATGTAGTGAAGATTCACAATCTGCAAAACAACAAACACAATGAACTTGATTTTTTTTTTCGAAGCATTTGAGAAACAACATAAAAAAATAAAAAATAAAAAATAAAAATCGAAAAAATTTATATGCCTGATCGCGGGACTTGTCACCAACGATGACGAACATGGAACGGTGTCGTTGCTTGACACCATTTTCGATGAGAGTTCTGATGCGCTCGTCCACCTTCTTCCTCATTCTCTTTTTTTTTTTTTACGATATTGGAAAAAAGAAAAACAGGGAAAATAAATGTTCTCTGTTGATAAAATTAGTTATTATTAATGTGGAGGAAAAAGAAAAAGAAAAGTGAAGCCTTTGAATTTGCAGTAGAAGAGTGAATCTGTTCTGCAAATATTTGCTAGGGTTTTAGGGTTTTACTGAATCTTCCGAATGTAATGGTCTCTGGTCTGTTATTAAGGGTGCGTTTGGTACGTATTACAGGACAGGACAACGTGGGACAGTTTCCTCTTGTCCCACGTTTGGCACGACATTAGTATGGGACAGTACGGGACAACATGGGACAAGGTGAGACAAAAATTAGGAAAAACTGTCTCACCTCATACCATGGGACTACTTGTCCTATGGCATGGGACAGATGTGAAAAAGACCAATTTACCTTTGATATGTTTAAAAAATTACAATCATATCCAATATATTATATATATATATATATATACTACAATAATATATATATATATATATATATATATTATAATTACATATATAATATCATATTATATATATTATATAATAATATATTGTTATATATATAATATTATTTAATAATATATATATCCTATATATAATAATATTTAATATATCATATATATTATAATCTTTAATATATTAATATATATATATAATATATATAATATATCAACATTCTTATATATATAATAAATATATATATATATATATATTAATACATAATATATATGATATATATATATTTAATATATATGATATATATTATAATAATATGTATATCAGTATATATATATATATTATAATAATATATATATATTATATAAAATATGTATGTAATATATATTTTATAATATTTTATTATTATATATAATAATATATAAAATATTAAATATTATTATCTATATATATTATTGTATATGTAATAATATGTAATATTATATATATAATAACAATAATAATTAATATATCATATATATATATATTATATTATATTATATATTGATATATTATATTATTATATATAGGATATATATATATAATTTATAATATATATTATTAATATATATATATAATATATATTAAAATATAATATATATATATATATATTAATTATACTGTAATATATATATATATTATACATTGTATAACATATATATATATATTATATTTTTTATAATTTTTATATGTAGTAATATTTAATATTGTATCTATATCTATATATATATAAGATATATATATAATATTATTGTATATTAAATAATAATATATATAATATATAACAACATGTTACATATTATTATATATTATATATAGTATTATTTAATATTATTATATATTAATATATAATATTATAATGTATATTATTATATATAAGGAGGGCACTCTGGTCATTTGAACCTCTTGTCCAGTCATGTCTCAGCCATACCAAACGCATAACAGTACAGTCCATAGTTCTGTCCCAGGTATTCCAAACACAATACCGAACAACTGTCTTGTCCAATCCTGTCCTGTCCTGTCCAGTCTCACGTTGTCCTGTCCCGACCCCGTACCAAACGCACCCTAAGGGCTTTAGCCTAGTGCTGTCCACGGTTCCGGTTCGGGCAGGTTTCGGTTCGAAACCGGCGGTTTCGGTTCCGTAGACAGCTCAAACCGAAACTGAACCGGAAAATTTCGGTTTTGGTTCGGTTTTTAACCACCGGTTTGGCAGTTTTGGACGGTTTTTTTTATATATATGTAAACCGGCGGTTAAACCGCCTGGGTATCCACTGTTACTACTCTTAACCAAGAAACACCTTTCTTTGACTGGTATGCAAATCGTAAGCAATTCGAAGAACAATGTTTGGTTTTAAACCGAACTCACAATCGCACCTATAAAACAACATATGGCGAACAAGTTCAATTTCATCCTCCCCCACGAAATTTTGACATTGACATTATTAATGAAGATACTGAGGCACTCACACCTACAACTACTAGCTGTACTCCATTTGTTATCATGGACTCCGAGTTATCCAATGATATACCTTCCTCTTCAGCCCAAATTGTTGCCGTCATAAAACAAAACAATTACACTAATGTTTTCCTTAACACTCTATGAGAACAACTCGACAAAATTGAACTCAACATAACTACATCCTCCCTTGTTCTCCAAACCACTTCCAAAACTGACAATCCTCAGGTCTTTGTTCCCCAGTCATCCAATAGTCATCCTAATAAACCTACCCAAAAAATTGATCATGATTCATCCGCTCCTAACATTTTACTATTTCCTGATCTCACTGGGATTGAAAAATGCTTTGATCATTTTCTAAATGAAGAAGAACTTCTTAAATCCCTTGAAGCCAGACTCAAAAATCTACCCAAACCAGAAATCCATACCATGGATGAAACTATTTCCCTTTCAGAAGTTGATGATATTGAACAAATGGTTAACAAAATAACTTCTACAGACAAAGTAGACAGTTATAATTATGATCGATATTATCATAACACAAAACCTTATTATCCACGGCCTACTCCTCCAGACCTCCAATATGAAGAAACTGTTCCATACAGAGCTTACACTGGTAATGCTTGTTACCAGTTTAACATTGATGGTCTGTCTGAATATCAAATCATGACTGTCCTCAGACAAATGCATACTATAGGTTATATTTATATCAAAAAAACAAAATATGACCCATGCTGATGCCGTCACTTCACTAGCCACTGCTTTGAAGGACAATTATTTGGTTGGTGGACTCATACTATGAGTTCTTCAGCTAGAGAAACTATCATCAACCACACCAAAGAAATTATCACAACCACTACTCCTTCTACCACCTTTACGCCTTCCACATCAGCCGCTACAACCACTACTTCACAACCTGATGGCATCGATGTTCTCTGTTACACCATCCTTATGCATTTTGTTGGAAATCCGAAACGTTTCCAAGGAAAAGAATTTTCAAAACTCCAAAATCTTAAGTGCAAAAAGTTAAGTGACTTCAAATGGTACAAAGACATATTTTTAACTAGAGTCCTCCAGAGACCTGACAATGCTAATTCTTATTGGAAAGAAAAATTTATTTCTAGTCTACCTACCTTTTTCTCTACTAAAGTCAGAGATAAAATGGTTGAACAAATGGCCAGTTCTGATTGGTCACAAATTGACCTAAATACCTGGACTTATGGTGAGATCATTAGCACTATAAATATTGTGGCCATACAATTATGTACCGATATTAGACTCAAAAGTCAACTTAAAAAACAAAAGCTCACCACCAAAAAAGAACTTGGTTCTTGGTGTGAACAATTTGGGTTTGATAGATTACCTATACCCAAAAGAAAACATCACAAAAATAAAAAAATGTTTAAAGGGCCCAAACCCACCAATAAGGGTAACAAAAAATACCAAAGATGGTATTCCCGGCAGCCTTCCACAAACCAATCGAAACCTCATGTTGCTCAAACTAAGGCCAAGACTGTTCCTCAAAAACGAAAATCAAAAACATCTCCCAAATCCACTAAATGTTTTAACTGTGGCCAAGAAGGACATTATGCTAATAGATGTCCTGAAGTCAAAAATAAGATCTAAACCCTTAATATCCCTGATGAACTCAAAAACAAACTTGTCCAACTTCTTCATAATGATTTTTCTTCTGATACTTCCGATTCCTATTCTGAAAACGAAATTTCTCATTCTTCTGACAATATTATTTTAGTCATCGACCACACTTCTGATTCCGACACCACTTCTTCCCTTTGCCTATCTGATCGATATCCTAAAAAACAACCCTGCATATGCAAAGAAATAAATGTTCTTGATCAGGATGATTATACTATGATTATTGGTATGATTGATAGTATTGAAGACCCCTCTCTAAAGGCTAAATATCTCATAGAATTACAACAAAAAATTTCTAGTGGACGGACCTAACAACCCACTATTTCTTCTCCTCCTACAAGTATTCCTTTCAGTACCCCTGATTTTGATTCCAATGTCATCGGACGCTTTCAAACCAAAACCAGAAAAATAACTATTTCTGATTTGCAAAAAGAAATCCAAAATCTCAAAGACGAGATCAAGATCATTAAGACCACCATTTCTAAACTCGAGCATCCTACTTCCGTTACAAAAAACGACCATCGTACCCCTCTTCAAAAGAATCCTAGTTTTGCTAGCTCCAGTGATTCAGATGATCCCAATATTGCTGACCAACCAGGCTTGACCACTATCATCAATCATCCCCGTTCTCCTGGCCATCTTAGCCAGATCAAAACTTATAAGATCCAAAAATGGTACATTGAAATTGACATAAGAATCTCCCAAGATTATAACCTTATTGTTAATGCTCTCGTTGACACCGGTGCAGACCTCAATTGTATAATGGAAGCACTTGTACCTACTAAATATCTGGAAAAAACCACCGAGTCCCTTTTTGGTGCCAATAAGCAGCAGCTGGATATTCAATATAAACTGGCCAACTCCAAAGTTTGTAACCAAGGTGTATGTTACATCACTGACTTTGTCTTGGTTAAAACCTTATCCCAAAATGTCATCCTCGGTCTTCCTTTCCTCCATCTCATCTCTCTTTTTAAGGTGACCAATGAGGGAATTATCACTGAATATCTTAATAAAAAAATTATTTTCCCTTTTATTTATCCTCTGATTATACGAGATCTTGACACCCTCAAAAAAGAAAGCATCTGTTTTAATCCTTCTCCCATTTCATCCTTGGACCAATGTATTGCTAGTTTAAACGTTAAACAGAAACAATTATCTTTTCTAAAAGATGACCTTGTTTTTGAGAAACAGGTGATTCGTCTTGCTGATCCTCAAATGCAAGAAAAGGTTAAACAATTTCAGGCCCAAATTGAAAGAGAAGTATGTTATTCTTTTCCTAATGCTTTTTGGGACTAAAAAAAGCATATAGTCTCTTTGCCCTATAATACTGATTTCTCTGAAAAAGGTATACCCAGAAAAGCTCGACCCATACAAATGAATGCCGACCTTGTAGCCTATTGTAAATAAGAAATCAATGATTTATTACACAAATGTCTCATCAGACCATCCAAATCTCCTTGGAGTTGTCCTGCCTTCTATATTCAAAAGAATGCTGAAATTGAACGAAGAGTTCCACGCCTTGTTATTAATTATAAATCTCTTAATGAGGCTCTTCAATGGATCCGGTATCCCATCCTCAATAAATCTGACTTATTGAAAAGACTTTATGATTCAAAAGTTTTTTCTAAATTTGACATGAAATCAGGTTTTTGGCAAATTCAAATTGCAGAACAAGACAAGTACAAAACTGCATTCACCGTCCCTTTTGGACAATATGAATGGAATGTCATGCCCTTTGGCCTAAAAAATGCCCCTAGTGAATTTCAGTGCATTATGAATGACATCTATAACCCTTACTCTGATTTTGTCATTGTCTATATTGATGATGTACTTTTATATAGCAATAATATTGACCAACATTGGAAATATTTGCATATTTTCCTCAAAACCATTAAACGACATGGCCTTGTGGTTTCTGCTCCAAAAATTACTCTATTCAAAACCCAGATATGGTTCCTTGGCCATCACATCACCAAAGGTACCATCATCTCAATCCAAAGAAGCCTAGAATTTGCCAGCAAATTCCCAGACATTATCAAAGACAAAACCCAGTTACAAAGGTTCTTAGGATGTTTGAATTATATTGCTAATTTTTATCAAGAAATCCGCCTTATTGGCAAACCTCTTTTCCAACGCCTTAAGAAAAATCCCCCTCCTTGGACTGACACTCATACCCAAGCTGTCCGACAAATAAAAACTCATGTTCAGGCTCTTCCTTGTTTACATATCTGCCATCCTACTGCTCTAAAAATTGTTGAAACTGATGCTTCTGATTTAGGGTATGGTGGAATCCTGAAACAAATCATTAATGACAAAGAATGCTTAGTCAAATATGTTTCTGGTGCTTGGAACGAAATCCAGTCAAAATATTCTACAATCAAAAAAGAAATTCTAGCAACTGTTTTGACCATTCAAAAGTTCCAAGATGATTTAATTAATCAGCATTTTTTGCTCAAAGTTGATTGTCAATCTGCTAAATTTATCTTAAAAATGATGTTAAAATTTTAGTTTCCAAGCAAATCTTTGCTAGATGGCAAGCCCTTTTATCTGTTTTTGATTTCTCTATTGAATATATTAAAGGCTCTGATAATAGCTTACCTGACTTTCTAACCCGAGAATTTTTACAGGGTTATGGCCAACATTAGAGGACGTGGTCGCGAACGTGTCCGAAGCCGTCGTGGCAGGGGCCCAAGCATTCAACCTAACCCTTCAGACATATTAGAAAATTTTTATCCCACTGACTTATCAACCGACTTATCTTTATCTATCGACTTATCTTTATCTATCAGTCCTTCCTCCTCTTCCAGACCTAATCACAAATATAAATATGTTATTACAGATTTCCCAGAGCTTAGCTCTCCTCCTTTGACTAACACATTCAGCCCATTACAACTAGACTCTCCCTCTTTTAAGACAGTTACTTCCTCTCGTATAAGTCCTCATTCCATCAAACAAAACAAAGCCCAATCTATTATATATCAATCACCGACCCAAACTTCTCTTCGACCCATTACCACCTCTTACCCGTATATTGCCAAACCTTTCTTTGACCGATTTTGTACTATGGAAATCCGTGTCCTCTTGGAACAATACTTTGACGAACCCAAAAGGTTGGCCGATGCCCTCGTTAACCCTTTGTATTTTAGATTTCCAGAAGACCATTCCAAAAGACATGTTTTTTTATGAATTCATATTAGTTGATACAAACTCTGTCTTCATCTCTAATGTTTTTAACAAAATTGATAAAGACAAACTTCTTTTTCGAAAAATCAAACTTTGTAAAATTCTGACCCAAGAACAATGGGGAAATCCTAATTCAAAGAAACTTTTTCCCAAAGATTCCCTATCCCCGATTTCGACTACTGGGACTATATTAAGGCTTGGACTTATTTATTATATGGCCAGAATCCTGGTAACTCTCTTTTTTGGTTCATATATTTTGACAAAAATTTCCAACTTGACATTCTCTTCTGGTTCTTAGAATGGTGAGATAAATATTGCCCTACCACAGACATCCTTCCCCCCAATGTTAAAGAAGGATATCAGTATTAGATATCTCATTTTGACAAACCCTCTGTCTGGGATTTCATCCCCGACTTATTAATTTATTTCAAACATTTCAGCCTCACATGGATCTTGATGCTCGAATATGCCATCATGGATAAACTCATTGGAAATATTAATGTGCCATATTTTGGCCGCCAGACCAAAATCAAGTGGTGGAGTGGTATGAACATTGCTGATCTAGGTACTAAGAGAGTGGCCTCTTGGTTCAATGAAAACCCTACTCTCTGCAAGACCCTGATTGATCAATCTCCCTTCCTTATGGCCAAATCACAATCAAGAGCACAATTAGCTGCTGCAAGTTCCAGATTGGCTATTGCCAGCACTCCTGAAGAACTCCTACTAATTGCTAAAGACATGAACAAGGATATGTCTACTATTTCCTCCCAAATGGAAACCGAGTCTAGTGGAAAGAATGACAGAGACTTTAGTGATGACGATGACCCCATCAGATTCTTTTGCCACGACGAATCAGAGTCACAGCATCTTTAGCCTTATCAGGATCACGAGACTTATCTTATCCTCCCATTATTATCATCTTCCAGATAATGTGTCGGCAGAACACGACAAACGATTTGTCGGCAGAAAATGACAGACAAAATGTGTCGGCAGAAAACGACAACCCTTGAAGAATCTACTTTTCTCTTTCAACGACATAATTATTAATATTCTCATAATGTATGTTTACCCTGGTTCAGTTTACCAAGGTTAACTTGTACCATAGTTTCTTTCCCTCTTCTATTTAAGGAACTCGATTTTCCTGGAAGAGGCAGAGTTGGTTTTTCATTTTGCTTTCAGTGTGTTTAAATTCCTCTTTTGTAATCTTTCCTCTCCTACTGTAAATATTTCCTTTCACCTGTAACATATCCAACGGATTGCGATAAAGTTTGTGACACATTTCTGTATACTTCTTTGCTGTCAGACTATATCTACTTTGTAAGACTTTCTAACCTATCCTTCTAATTTATGTTTCTGTATTTGCTATATATTATCTTGTGGTGTTTATTGTATACATTAGTTCTACGTTTTGGTATACCGCCGGTTTTTGGGCGGTTTTAGTCGGTTTTGGACGGTTTTTGGGTGGTTTTGGACGATTTTTCCAAAGGCTAAACCGAAACCGAACCGGCTTCAACCGGTTTCCAACCGGTTCTGTAACCGCCGATTTCGATTTCGGTTTCGGTTTCAGTTTTCCAATTTTGGTTTCGGTTTTTAACAGCCGGTTTAACCAAACCGTGGACACCTCTACTTTAGCCTTTATGCCCTATTTGGTGGGACCGTACAAGGGATGATTGATCTAATTTTAATCCTCCCTTGGTCCTGTACACTTATTTGCACCCACCACGGTCTTATCAGTTTGATATTGCCGCAACTTTTATAATAATCGTTATTATACCTAAAAAACAGTATACATATGTATGGTAATTTTATAGTAAAAATGATGGGATTAGTTATAATGATTAAAATATACATAATTTTATAATCCTATTTTATTTTTTTCATTAATTATATATATCAAATTAATACTTAAATATAATATTTAAATTAGAAAAAAAAAATCTATAAGAAAAATAAAAATATTTTTAAAAGATTTTATAAATCAAATCAATATTTAAGTAGAATTATTAATTTTGAGATGAAATTATAAGGATGATAATGATATTAACTTTATTTCATAAGGATAATAATGATATTTTAAAACATTCATTAAATGCAGAAATAGATTATTCCATAATCACTTTCAAAAAGTAACTTCTCACCTGCTTCTTAAAATCACTGTCAAAACTTGTCAGATCATCATTTAATCACTTTTGGAAGTTTTACCAAAAATATTTTTTTGTAAAAATTATAAAATAAGCTGATTTTAACTTTTCAAAAGCAATACCAAACTAATAATGTAAAAAGGGGCGGGCTCGGCCCGACCCATTTCAGCACAGCCCACTGGGCCCGTTTTCCTAAACGGGGGCCCGACACGGCCCCCCGTGCCATGCCGTTCCGGTCCATGGGCCTCACTCGGTGGGCCAAACGGGCCGGCCCATGCCCATTTCAATTTTGTTTTTTATATATTTTAATTTAATTGTCATAACTATTATATTGTTTTAACAATTTAACTTATGTATTTATAATTGTAATTAATTTATCTTAATTATTATTTTAGTATAATAAAAAAAATGTTTATAATAGATTATAGATACATTTACTATCTTATTTAATGAATTAATTCAAAGAATAAATAAAGATAAAATATGAAAGAAACTAAAAGTAGATAAAAATATGAAATGAAGAGTTCTTTATTTATTTCGGACTTACATATTTACATGATTGCCTCATTAAAAACCTTATCAAGAAAACTCAATGGGATAAGAACTTGGTAAGGGAAAAAGAGTGCAATCGTATTACAAGTAAATATACATGTACAGCCTAGTTCTGGACCTGGTTACTGCAGGAACCCTCATCGACATATAAGTTGGAGAAATTTTGAATAAATTGTTCGTCTACAGTTTCATTTTGCATCCTCTTTCGAGTATGCTCCCAATCTCGAACGCATATTAATACCTCCACCATCTCTGGAGTCAAACAACTTCTTCTTGGTTCAATAATCTGTCCACGTGTGCTGAATGCCTATTCTGAAGACACAATGGACACGGGGATAACTAGTATGTCAAGTGCTAGGTGTGACAGGACCGAATACCTGTAGCTATAGGTCTTCCACCATAACAACAGATCAAAATTCTCTGTGTTTTCGTCGGCATCGAACTATGCTTCAAGGAACCTATTCAGTTCGGCACCAGAAGATGCGGCAAATCGTGTAGTTAAAGAAAAAGAACTTGCTGATTTGTCTTTTTTCTGGCGTTTGAGAATGCTCCAACTTGTCGGCAACGGCTGTGTGTCCGGTTCTGGAGATGGTTCTGTGTCAACGCCTCCAAACCTGCCTTCATAAATACTAAAAACTTCGAACAATTTGTTTCGATTGTCAGTAATCTGGTCGGAATAATCTACTGACAATTTATTACCAATAAACTCAAGCAAAAATTCTAAACCATATAATTTATTTCTAGGATCTACTATAACACCTAAGGCATAAAGGAAAGGCATTTCAGACCAGTATTTTTTAAACTTGGTCTCCATGGCAATAACTGCAGGGCCAAGCATGTCATTTTCCCTATAAGTGTTTAACAGGTCAGACATTTCCACAATCTGATAGATTGCCTGGGAAGATGTGGAGTAATAGACCCCGGAAAGAGTTACAGTGGCATTGTAAAAAACCTTTAAAAATTCAACAAAAATCATTGCCACATACCAATCGTCTGGTGTCAGTGATTGAGCAGGTGGACGGCCACTTTCAGCCAATTTTATGTTATAAAAACCTGAAATAGTTGTATCATGTTCCAAACAATTTTTCAGCATTAAGTAAGTAAAGTTCCACCTTACCGGCATATCAGTTTGGAATCGTCGGGGTCATAGACCGTTTAATGTACAGTGTCTGTTGAATTCTTGAAATCTTGGATTAGAGCTACCGATCCAAGAAATGGTATCTCTGATGCGTTCTATACGATCGCTTACTTCCTTCAAACCAGATTATACAACTAAATTTATGATATGATATGACATGCACAACTTGATGGAAGAAATAACCCCCAGCTTGCGGGATGTTTCTTTCAGTAAACAATGCAATATACCTAGTATTTACCGATGCATTATCTAATGTGATAGAGAGGATACGATGAGTTATTTCATAAGTTTCTAAAACAAAAAGAATGACAGCAAAAATATTTTTTGCGGTATGTGCAAAATCCATAGGACGAAAACCAACAATTTTTTTTGTATCCTACATTCAGAGTCTAAATAGTGTCCCGTGACACATAAATAGTCATGTTTGGAACATGCGTTCCAAATATTAGAAGTTGTTAATAGCCAAAATTGGCTAATGACAAAAGGAAAATTTTCCACCTCCCAAACCTGGTCCCATACCCGAGAGTTTCCACCAGGAGACCTCTTTATCCAGAGCCGAACTACGATACCACCCCAGGAACAAGGACGGGCTCCGGAAACATCCGGGATAGAGCTCGGAACGATCAGATCTAGCCCGCATCACCAAAACTAGAAGCTCCCCGAAGTCGAGGTCATCTCGCAAATGCTCCAGAGACTCGCATATACCTCGTTGACACAGAAGAATGTCCCTGGAAGGCCGCACCTAGCTCCGGAAGGTCAGGGGAAGCCGCACCTAGCTCCGGAAGGTCAGGGGAAGCCACAACTAGCTTCAAAAGGTCAGAGGAAGCCACACCTAGCTTCGAAAAGGTCAAGGGAAGCCAGATCTGGCTCCAAGCTGATGAAACTTCTCAGATATCGAGGCCAGAACACTAATCAACCTCACTAGTTGATGCACCACGCCATATTCAACGACCTCTATAAAAGATCATGCTGAAAAGGTACGAAGATACACTGGACCATATCTGGAAACATTACCTATATGGAGAACAAGTAATAGTATCCAAAAAGGAAACAAACTGATCTCCATCACGATACTCTCAATCCGGTTGTTAACTCAAAGTCAATGACATTAAAGCGAGAAATCCCGCCCTATAAGGAGGGGAGAGACTGAGAAAATCAAGGGGAGAATCAATCTGTTTGACTTACAAAACTATGTATAAATAGAAAGAAAGAAAATGAAAAAGAGGAGACTACTATTCGACAGGCATACGACAAATACTCGATCATACCATAGAGAGAGTTGAGAGCAAAAAATAAAGAAACTTGTATTTGTATACCATGCACGTTCAATAAAAATATTCTTGCTTTCTTTTGGTTAAATGGTATCATCATTTCTTGGCATTCTATAAATCATCATTACACATACAATCAATCTTGGCCACCACCTACGTGGTAGTGGTCTCGAGGGCGTTAACTGAGATTTCTCATCCCGAGCAATATTTCCGTTAACAGAAGTTAATACAATAGAGACAGTTAGATGCTGTAATTCAGCCGTCAAGTCATCTCGTTGGGTTTTAAACATTCATATCAAATCGTTTCTAATGGTGGTTCTAGAAACAATTTGCATTTGGGGGTTGTATGCGGATGTGATAAATTTTTGAAAAAAAACACAGTCACTGAAATTAATAGGCTGATCAGTTTTTGCAATGTACCGTGCCAAGCATTCTCTAGCATGTGCAGCGTCGTAACAGACCCATATGGCTGTCGTTGTAGTTGTGTCTGGGTTGTAGTGTCTACGTGTACGTGTGCAGGCATGCATTTTAGCATATACCTTCTCAAATAACCGGTTCCACCCCTAGTAGTGGTATAGTTCTTAGGACAAGACTTACATTTAGCTCTGAGGCCGACTGTACCGTCTAGGAGTGTCATTTCTACTACGTCAAAACACTGCCATACGCCTGATGTTAACCTCTTAGATTTGGTACATGATGTCGGTGTGGCGCTGGAACCAGAAGGTCCTGCTACAGTTTCCGCCGGTCCAGAAAGATCAAAATCATCGTTCAACATGTTCAGACCATCTGGAAAATAAGGAAGGTTATGATCCATTTCCTAGAAAAGAAAATATTAGCTCATTAGTCATTAATAAATATTAAAATTAACTCCTAAACATAAAAAGCTTAATTTATTAGCAAAATATATTAAAATTAACTCATACGCATAAAATGATTATTTTACTAACATAAAATATTAAAATTAACTTCTACACATAAAAAGCTTAATTTACAAACAAAATATATTAAAATTAACTCATACACATAAAATGATTATTTTACTAACAAAAAATATTAAAATTAACTCGTACACATAAAAAGCTTAATTTACTAACAAAATATATTAAAATTAACTCCTACATATAAAATGATTATTTTACTAACATAAAATATTAAAATTAACTCCTACTCATAAAAAGCTTAATTTACTAACAAAATATATTAAAATTAACTCCTACACATAAAATGATTATTTTACTAACATAAAATATTAAAATTAACTCCTACACATAAAATGCTTAATTTACTAAGAAAACATATCAAAATTAACTCCTACACATAAAATAATTATTTTACTAACATAAAATATTAAAATTAAATCCTACACATAAAAAGCTTAATTTACTAACAAAATATATTAAAATTAACTCATGCACATAAAAATGCTTAATTTACTAACAAAAAAATATTAAAATTAACTACTAACATAAAATGCTTAATTTACTAAAAACAAAAATTAAAATTAACCCCTACACATAAAAATGATAAATTTACTAACTAAATAAAATTAATAACTAAAGTATAAACATAAAATGATAAATTTACTAACTAAACAAACATATTAAATTTAAAACATAAAATTAAATAATAACACTTAAAGAAAAATGTACCTTTGAACTTTGGTGTCTTGGTGGAGAGATTAGAGAATAATAGGTAGATAATAGTAAATTACTAATAAAGTATTATAATAGTATATTAGTAGTGTGGAATAGTAGAGAGAGAGTAAGAATGAAATTATGAAAAATTGAAATTGTGTAGAGAGTTTGAGAATTGAGAGATTGAGAGAATTAGAGAAAGTGAATGCAAAGTGGAATGGGTGGGAGTATTTATAGAAAAATTAGAAAAGTGGGTAAAATATAAAAGACAATAGTTAAGGGGGTAAAATGCAATTTTGGTAAAAAAACCAACCGTTTGAATTTAAAACAAAAAAAAAACATTCGGCTGGCCCAACGGTCAGCACGCGTGCCGGCACGGCGTGCCGATTGTTAGGCCTGACACGCTGTTCTGCCGTGCCGGGCCGGGTCAGCACGCCGTGCCTGGAACCACGACCCGGCACGTGCCAAGTATGGGGGTCGTGCCGGGCTCTCCAGGCCCGGCCCATATTTACACCATTATACCAAATTGACCCTAAGAAGGATTATATGGCCATGTAAAAATTAAAAAATAATAATATATTTTTTAAAAAACTAAAATTAATATTATTATTATTATTATTCATAAAAGATAATATATATAATTTAAAAATATTTTGTTAAATAAATTTTTTTAATAAATAATTCAAGATCAATCATGTTAAATAAATTTTTTATTCTAAACAATTCAAATTGAAAAATTATTGCAATTTTTTTAATTTTAATAATGTGTTCATTGGTTGGATATACTAATGTGTCTTTATTTGATATTATATATATATATATAATTAAATTTAAAAAGTTATATAAAAAATAAAATGAAAAAGAAAAATAAAGTTGGTGAGACCGTGGGACAACCTATTACAACATGTCTCACTTTTTTTGTTTTTGATTTCAACGCAGTCCGAGGCTTGAAGCTTGCGCTAAGTTGCGTGTTGTAAATCAGGTCCAGTCGTGGCAGGTATCCATGGTCTGGACCGAATAGTACTGCTGCATGGGCAGGATAAAATCCACTCAAAAAAAAAAAATACCAAACACTAGAATGTCTGGTCATCTTGTCCTGTCCAGTACAATTTACCAAACTAGCTTTATAAACCCACCATAATCCTGCATGGCCCAGACTAGAGGGAAATTCACAGTTCACCACGACGACACTTAAACTGCAAAATCTATTGGAAGGATTTTCGTGGTTAACCACAACGACACCAAGACCGTGAAAATGAGAAGAATGGGTCTTCTCAAGCGATCTAACACACTAACCTATATATATATATATATATATATGATGTGAATGTGTGAAATTGGTGTGATACACACTAAATGATAAGAAAAACACAAATGAATGAATTGTGTGTGTGCACATAATCTCTTCAAGAGAACAAGTCAAGTGATATACTTTTGAAGCTCTTGTTCCTGAAGCTTTGAGATGCCGGGAAGATTGTTAGTCACGATCACACTATTGTGCATATGAAGATCCTAATCCACCTATTATAGAAACATCCCAATATGGTTTGTCACAGAAATAAGCCAATCACAAAATAGAGGATCTTACAATCTCCTCATTTGCCTATTTCGTGATAAAACCACTTCTCACAAATAAAAATGAAAAAAAGCTATTGTCAACAATTGTTCATAATCTTACTATATTCTAAAGAGATACCTAAGGATTTAAATCCTCAATGTCTTCAACCTCTTGTAATAGAGAACTCATGTGAGACACAAAACAAGCAACTTTCCAAGACAACAAGTACATGTGAGATGATAAAAAACAAACAAAAGCAATACAAAATAAACATGCTCCCCCTAAATCGGTTATTCAAAAACAAACAAAGGCAATAAAAAATATGAATGCCCCTTCTTTTTGTCATGAGATAGGCAAATGAACTCCTCATATCAAGTTGCCTCAGTAAAGAAAACTACTTACAAGTCAAAATGCATAATCATATAGACAAACTTGATGCAGCCCAAGTTATTGAGAGAAATTCAATGAGATTTTATTTAGAAAAAGAAGTGTGCGTGTGGAAGTGTTGCTCGACATGTAATACAAGCACTATCAATCTCATGCATGAGGCAACAATCAAAAGGATTTCCAAATGAAGTCAAACCAATTTGAACCCTTTTATCATGATTATAAGATATATATATATATATATATATATATATATATATATATATCCAAGCATTTATGTGCGAAGTGATCTATTTGTATCAACATTATATATCAACTTTATTCATTGCAACACACATTATCATTTATTAAAATTTGAGGTCTTATTTAGTAATGCACCACACCACATCATCAACAACAATTTTCTAACCGATTATGTTTTTCTCTTTTATAAACCTAGAATGCATGTATTTCTGTTTTTCATGCAAAAGTAACTCTCTTTATGGCTTACACTCGATTTTACATAGGTAGCTTTTTCCTACATTGGACGGCTGCACTCCGTGCGTCAGTAGCCATTTTCAAGAGAGAGCTTAAGAATGTCTATCATAAGAATCATGGACATGGAGAAAAATTTGAGGTCAATCAAATTTACTATCAAAAGAACATTCCTCAAAAAGATAGGCATACTTGAGCAAACATAGAAAACATGCATTAACATAATAGGCAACTGTGCACGATTTCACAAAAAGCATTATTCAACATTATTCAATATTATTCGCCATGTATCTTAAGCAATCACAATAATGTATAGAATTAGACAACTTTTTGCGAACAAGAATCATGCAAATTTGCTCTCTTTACTTGAGCTCCCCTTATGAGGTCAATCCTACCTTCTCATGGCAAGTGACAAGTCCCTATAAACCGATTAAGTCCTTTAGACCTAGTTGCACCTAAGGGTGTCTTATAAGCCCTATAGCATGAGTGTTCATCTTTCCTAGTAAACCTAGGTACCACCTTTTCATTTCAAGTGGTCACTGTCTTCATGTTTCTAGGTTCTCTAGGATCATACAAATTTGCCCTACGCTTCAACCTTTTCTCTTTCATGCTCTATATCCTACACTAATAAATATAATTAAAAACAATTTGGTCTTACGTAACCAATCATACCACAAAAATAACATATAGGCACTAAATGAGAGATCATACCATTTTCTTAAGTTCTCATTGGGGCTTTACCATTCCGATGAGTTGCCTTTGGTGATGTACCGGTTGGCTTCTTCTTTGAGCTCTAGCCGATGGTTGGTGCATTTGTGGTTTGACTTGTTGAGGTGGTTGAGCCTGTTGATCATACCTCATAAGATGGTGGAACTTTGGTTAATGCATCTTTAAGGGTTAAGCTTTGCAAGGCTTCTTGCACTACAAGAAAAAATGGACATCCACAACAGGCAATGCCCGTGGTAGATGTGTATCTACCATGGGCACCACAATTGTGGTAGGTATAGCAGTGATGGAAAAGCGGGATTTCGACCACGGGCATTGCTCGTTTTAGCTAATAGATCTACCACGGGCATTGCCTATGGTCAATGCCTTACGTACAACGGGCAATGCCCGTGGTCGATGCATTTGGTACAACAAGCATTGCCCGTGGTAGTTATGTTACCCACTACAGGCAATGCCCATGGTAGAAATTGTTTGTACGATGGGCATGACCTGTGGTGGATGTTTTTTGAAAAAAAAAACAAAATTATTTTATTGAATTTATATTACCCTATTATTGGAGATAGATGGAAAATTAAACAAGTTCCAATGCATTCAATATCGTAATATATATATATATATATATATATATATTCATAAACATTCGATTAAAAATCCTTAAGTACCAACATTCTACCATAAACATTCAACTAATTAAAAAGTCCACAAGTCCTAGTATTAAGTTAACCCATAAATATTCACTAAAATCCTAATATTTAACTATGTATTTTGATGGCCAAGCAATGTAAGTGCATCTAGCATCTTCAAGAATATGCAGGTCACTACTCACTAGTACGGTGCATCAAAGGAACATTGCTCACCAATATCTTCTTTACGCAAACTCTCCAGCAATACGGTCCAAGAATCATGTGATGAACTAATGCTTTTGGATCGATGCAATCAATTTCAGCTTCTGCTCCTACTTCTTCACTACCAATCCAATGCAATAGCTTGAATTTATTACTATTTTGTTGTGAATTGTTCATTTGACTTGAAGAAACCCCAGTTTGTGACTGAAATATACACACAAAACTGTTAGGTTTTATATAACATATTTCCAATTTCATTATAATTATATATGATATAGAAATCTTTATTTTAATATATTACTTTTTTTAATAGCTTTAAAAATAAAAAAGAACCATAATCACTTCTCACATTGGTGTTTAATATCAATACTTTATTATGATATTAGGGTGATGTATTTATATATTATTTTTTTTATAGTGTTATGTGTGAGTTTTCCTGCTGCCCCTTCTATTTTTTGAAAAAAAAAACATTTTCTTTTCTTAGTAAAAATGAAATTTATTTGTAATCGAAGAAGAAGATCAAAATCATATGTGTTCATATATGATTATTATTTTTGGATTGTTTTTATTCCATATTATATTTTTAATTGTTTAACATGAGTATAAATGTAAAATTACTTAGTTTCAGACAATTTTACTTTTAAAACACAAACATGTTGACAATACATTCAGATGTGAGGAAAAAAAACAAACATATCATTCAAGTTCAAATTTCAGTCCATATTCAGTCCTCAGAAAAATTCAGAACTGTTCATTTTTCAGACAAAAAACCGACCGACTAATAATTTGTTACCTCACATTTGCTTTTGGATTGCGTCTTGAAGTCACTATATTCATGTTTTTCTTTAATAATTTAAATATCTGGTTAGTTTAATTGGTTCCTATATCATGAGCATAAATCAACACTTGATTCAACTCTATATTTCAAATATTTCGGAAATTAATTAATTTTGAAAAAGAATTTAAATTTTAATACGGTATAAATAAAATTAATCATTTCGTGTAATTATATTTTTTGGATTGTGGGATATCAACCTCAACACACAAATAAATAAAATAAATTTTAGAAATAATAATACTAAAATTGTCCAAATTAATTAGGAAATAAACTATATTTTGACAATATTAAAGCACTTTGAAGTACTCTTTCATGAATTTATGATTCTTGATAAAATTGTATACCGATTAACCTATCTTATTTAGACACCCAAAAAAAAATATATATTATGGAGTACAAGGAGATTTACCAAACAAATTGTATAATGAAGAATTTATACGGTCATGTTACCTATCTCAACACATGTTTCGTCTATAGTTGTCCTCCATGTTAAAAGAAATTTGTTATACAATCGGTTGAAATACGTGGAACATGATAAAGTCAATATTGTAGATAAATTTTGTGAATGTGGTTTAATAACGTTGTTGCCTTGTTGGTATTGTTTTAGAACACTTATGAGTTACGAGATAATGGAGCAATTTAGAGCAACATAATTAAGTTTCCAATTTGTTTCGCCTCTTAATATGTTGCAACTTGAGATCTGCAGAACGAAATTACTATATAGGAATGTATCATATAAAAACTGCACCTCTAAAAATGTCAGTTGGTTTCTTAGAACATTAGCTTCTAAAAATGTTTTAAATTTAATTTCCTCCTGATTTATTTTTCATTAATTGTTTTAAATTTTATTTGATGTAATTTTTTTTCCATAAAGTATAACATACTTTGTTTTAAGAATTAAAATTTTGAAGTAGATTATAAATTAAATTAACAATAAAGATTAAAAATAGAAAACAAAAGGGAAAAGAAAAAAAATAAAGACGAAAATTGAAAAAGGAAAAAGAATAAAATAAATAAATAAAAGGGAAAAAAAACAAAACAAGATACAAGAATAAAGAAAAATAATCATGAAGTAGACCCCACAAATTTTTACCATTTATTTGTGTAAATTGTGAATTTAAAAAATGATTAAATGGTCATGTTTGGTATGCGGAATTGGATTAGATATAATTTGACTATTTTTATAGAATTTGATTGAATTGAACTAGACTGGAATAAATTAGTATTGTGACGTGTTTAGTGAAGTACAAATTGGACTAAAATAATAATGTCTCTTGTTTGGTATAACTTAAAAAAAAAATTTAAATAATTTTTTTTGGTGAGAGGTTAGTATAAAATTATTTTTTAAATAAATAAAATCATTTTTAAATTAGCTCAATTCAAAGAAAAATAAAATCATTTAAAATTAAATTTGATTAAAAAATTATTTATTTATTTTAAAGGGATTTTAACAAAAAAATGCCACCCCAAGCTTTTGAGAGCTAGAGACAACTAGTGATGAACCTGAGATCCTGATTTAAAGAATAAAAAAAAAGGTAATAAACAAACAGAGGAAGCATATAGCAGACTGCTGTTATAAATAATATGAATAATATATGAAGAATTATGAAGAACAATGAAAAGAACAGATGAAACACATGAAGAATAAAGATGAAGAGAAAAGAGAGAAAATAGTTAACACAATAACACAAACCCTTTATATGACCTTTTGTTGATATTTTGTATTGATATTTTGTGATCAATCTTTACAAAGAAAGTTAAACATATATATAGACAAATGAATGGCTTGTGGGGGAAGCCATAAAATTACAACACTCCCTCTTGGATTTCCCACCACTTATATCTTAATTTTGCTAGGAAAAACCTAGTGGGATAAAAACCCTAGCAAAAAAATATATACAATGATCTTCTAGATCAAGTGATACTGGACATGTCTAGAACTACCTCATTAAAACCTTTCCGGTAAAATCCAGTGGGACAAAATCCGGTAAAGGAAAAAGAGTACAGTATGTCCATTCAAATTTTGCTCCCCCTGAACAATACTTCAATATCAACCTTGTACTTTACAGAGTCGACGCATGCCAATCTCATATACCAGTTTCTCAAAGGTTGATGTAGGCAATGCTTTCGTAAACAAATTTGCAAGATTATCTGTAGACCGTATTTGTTTAACATCAATTTGTCGGCTCTGTTGAAGTTCATGGTTATAGAAGAATTTAGGACAAATATGTTTGGTTCTATCTCCTTTGATATATCCCCCTCTAACTTGAGCAATACAAGCCGTATTATCTTCAAATATCGGTGTCGGCATTTCTATAGATAATGAAAATCCACATGTATTTTGAATATGATAAATAACTGACCTTAGCCAAATACATTCTTGACTTGCTTCATGAAGTGCAAGGATCTCTGAATGATTAGAGGAGGTAGCCACAAGAGTTTGCTTTGTGGAGCGCTAGGAGATTGCTGTGTCATTATAGGTAAAAACATATCCCTTTTGTGAAGGAGCTTTATGGGGATCGGATAGATACCCCGCATCAGCATAACCAAGTAAACCTAAAAAGTTGTTAGATTTTGAATAATATAATCCTAAATCTTTCGTTCCACGAAAATAACGAAAAAGATGTTTAATCCCATTCCAATGTCTTCAAGTTGGTGCTGAACTGAATCTAGCAAGTAAATTCACTGAAAATGCGACATCTGGTCTAGTACATTGAGCCAGATATAATAAAGCACCAATTGCATTAAGATATGATACTTCAGGACCAAGTATCTTTTCACCATCTTCAAGTGGCCGGAATGGATCTTTCTTAGGATCAAGATTTCTAACAATCATATGGGGTACTTAATGGATGAGCATTGTCCATATTAAATCTTTTCAGAATCTTTTCAATATATGCTGATTGATGGACAAGTATTCCGTCTGATTTATGTTCAATCTCCAGGCCGAGACAATATTTTGTCTTTCCCAGGTCTTTCATTTCAAATTCCCTTTTTAAATATTTGGCAGTTTTCAGGAGCTCTCCAGGAGTTCCAATTAAATTCATATTATCAACATAAACTGCTATAATAGCAAATCCAGATTCTGATTTCTTTATAAATACACATGAGCATATACGATTATTAATATATCCCTCTTTAATCAAATATTCACTAAGGCGTTTGTACCACATGCGCCCAGATTGCTTTTATCCATACAATGACCTTTGTAATTTAATCAAATATAAATTGCGAGGTCTCAAGCTATATGCTTCTGGCATTCTAAATCCTTCAAGGATTTTCATATAAATATCTGAATCGAGTGAGCCATATAGGTAGGCAGTTACTACGTCCATAAGACGCATTTCAAGTCTTTCTGAGACAACCAAACTTATCAGAAATCGAAACCTAATTGTATCCATCACTGGTGAATACGTCTCATCAAAATCAATATCAGGACCTTGTGCTACGAATCATGCCTTATATCGCACCACATCGTTTTTCTCATTACGTTTTCAAACAAAAACCCATTTGTATCCAACAAGTTTGAAGTTTTCAGGCGTCTCTACCGGTTCACCTCCATTCTTCTCCTACTCCTCCTCCTCCTCCTCCTCCTCCATGATAGAAACTTGGAGCATCTTCTCCATGACAAAAATTTGGAGCAGTCGACGTCGAAGGAGGTGAGATCCTCCTCCGGCTACACCAATCTATAGAGGAGGTCCTCTAAGAGCAAATCCACGACTCTCATGTCTTTTTTTTTTAATTTTTTTCTTTTTGAAAGATTTTAAATCTTTTTCTTATAATTTATATTTAATAAAAAATTTAAAATTTATAATTAATGTGATTTTCTTTCAATTTTTTTTAATGTTAAATAAAAAGTTTAACCAAATTGTTTTTAGGTTATAATGTGAAATAAAAAATTCTGACTTAGTTGATAATTATTTGGGATGAATTATTGTCAAATTTTGATATTTTTCGATTACAATCATTCTATTTTGTTCAAATTTGGTGCCCAAATGATGTGGTATCATTATAATCAATTCATTTAAATTGTATTAGATTTGTATCATTTAAATAAATAGATTATAATAATGCCACATCATTTGGGCAAAATAGCATTACTCTTTCGAATATGTTTTTAGTGTTTTTATTTTCATAACATTTCGAAATTGAAACAAAAATACTATTTTTATTTTTATTTTTATTTTTATTTTTATTTTTGAAAACAGTAAATGAAAAACGTTTACAGAACGTATATTTACTGTTTCTAATTCATGAACCGGTTAGTTCAGCATGACTCTGGTTCAATAAAACAATAACGACACCGTTTGATATCTTCTTAGTTCGCACAAAAACCCAGAGAGATTTTTTTGAACAGGCATTAAAACCCAGAATAATATTTTACAAGATAACACTAAACCTCACAAAAGCTCCTCTTCTCTTCAACGGAGAATCTAATATATTGTGTTTTTCTGTTCAATTCCTAATTTGACACTTGAATTTGGTCACCAAAAAATGAGTTCAATCAAAACGCTCTCTCTTTATTTACAATCAGAGTCTCCTCACCTCCCCAGATTCACAAACCTCAACAAATCACCACCGTCCATCAGCATCCCACTACACCACAAGCACAAACCACACAGACTCTTAATCCAACCCACCAAACCACTTAGCGCTTTCTCAATCACACCCACTTCAGGTTTCTCATCCCACAACAGATTTCTAGAGTTTTTGAAGGAAAAAGCGGTGGTCTTTGTAGTTGGTTCCTTCATTTTCTTGGGTTGTTTTGGTTTAAATGCCAGGCCAAGCCTGGCGCTGCCTTACACGATGAGTGAAGCCGGAGAGAGTCCAGAGGAGAAGAGAGAGAATACCCAAATGGGGAAAACTGAGGAGGAGTTGTGTGAGAAGATTTTGGAGACAGAGCCGAGAAATGTGGAAGCTTTGAAGATGATTGTGCATGGGAAGATGAGGAGAGGAAAGACCAAGGAGGCTGTGGAGTATGTGGAGCGGTTGATTGATATCGAACCCAAAGAAGTCGAATGGAGGCTCTTGCAGGCACTTTGTTATGAGTTGACGGGGCAGTTGAGCAAGGCCAAAAGATTGTTTAAAGAAATCCTGAGGAAGAGGCCTCTTCTGCTTAGAGCTTTGCATGTATGGTACTTGAATTTTAGTATTTTTTCTTTGTTGCTAAGTTTTGATTAGTAGTTTTTCTGCATAATTGTGCAATGCCTATGACATATGGTTAGTTGTGTATGGAAATGTAAAATTTTGGGCATGTACACATATCTTTTACATTTATGCTTATCGGTTCAAGCTGATGGGTTTATTTGAGTGATATATTTCATTGTTAAATTTAGTCATGTCTGACACTCAGCTTGGAAGTACTTGAACTTACAAGGTGCAGAGTCTATTATATATATGGATTAGTATTTTGTTTTTGACCAGAAATTCTTTACTCTGTCCTTACCTTGTTGACATGCTTCATTAAAATTAGGTTTAATCTCTTTATGATTGGCTCTATCCTTGGAAATTCTTGCTTACAAGTTTTAGCCCGACTCTTCAAAATCCTTAGAATGATATCTGATGACCTATTTGTAGCATATAGTGACTATAGTCAATAATTTACCATATTGTAGATCCTAAGATTTCTCATCACACTGCAGCATTTAAGTTGGGATGTTTTTCGGTCAAAGAACTACCGGATATTTTTTTTTTTCCTGTTGCATTTATTTTATTGTAATTACAATTATTGGTTAGATGAATGCATCAATATTGAATTGGTGTTGTTCTTGTTTAACAATTCATTTGGGTGTACTATATTGATTGTATCTGCAGTTTCTAGGATCACTTAAACAACATCGTTTTGAAATTGTATTAGAAGTCAGTTTTGCGAAATCTTAGAAGGGAGTATATGGTGATATAGGAACCTTTATTTGTCATGTCGAACCTGATCCTAAATGTACGTAACCTTTTCTAATTCATTCCTCAAAGCTTATTGTTCCTGCAGTTTCTAGGATCACTTAAACAAACATTGTTTTGAAGTTGTATTAGAAGTCAGTTTTGCGAAATCTTAGAAGAGAGTATATGGTGATATAGGAACCTTTATTTGTCATGTCGAATCTATTCCTAAATGTACATACGATGAAATGGATAAATTTTGATCAGCATTAGCTCTCTTGTTCATGCTCACTTCAACATTTGTATCGGTTCTAGTTATTGAGAAATGGTTAACAATTTTTTAACCAATTATGAAAGTTTTTCAGCTTTAGGGAGTATTCTTAGGGTTAACAATAGGATGGTATTCTGTTATTGAATCTATTCTGAAGTTTGGCCTTATTTCCATTGGCCTGAATGAAAAATTTTATTTTCATAATAATAAATATATGATTAATAAGTAGAAAATGATAAAAATAATTACAATAACGAAGCGTCATCAGCAAACTAATAAACTTCACCAGTAAATATTAAATTTAAAAGAAAAAATAAAATAATAGTCTGCTTAATGTTCCTTAAAAGGATTGCCATTGTCTGTAATAAGGAGTTTCCCAGATGCCTAATTGTCTTGATGCAACTTTGAATCTACTAGCACTGTGGTATAATTTTCCAAGTATCATATTTGTGCACTTTTACGCATTTCCAAGAGTGGTGATATCTCTAACTCACTTTCTCAGGGTCTGGCATTGGTGATGCACAAAAACCATGAAGGCCCTGCTGTTTTTCAGATGCTAACAAGTGCTCTAGAAGTTGCTTGTCGACAAAAGAGAGTAACTGAGGAGAGGAACATAAAACTTCTAATTGCCCAAATGCATGTTGTAAAGGTTTGTAAAATGATTCCAGCTTATTGAATGAGTATATGAGTATATCTGTAATCCTTTGGAGGGAAGAGAGGCTAGATTAAGTGAATCTGTTGCCATTTATCGTGCTGGCATTGGATCTTATGGACTGGTTCATTCTTTAGATTGGTGGTCTTGCAACCACTGCAAAGTAGAGTTGAATTCACCGTAAAGAAGAGAAACAAAATACTGTTCAATTTCTGCGATTTAAAGATGAAAATTAGAAATTTAATATATTCCATCATTCTTAAAATCAATTGTCCCATCTAAAACTATCACTTGTCTTGCAGGGAGAATTGGAGGAGGGCTTAAAGAAATTTCAAGATCTCATAAATGAAAATCCTCGGGATTTCCGTCCTTACCTTTGCCAGGTATTTCCCTTTGCACTCTTTGTATGCTGCTGGTATTTGGTTCCAGCAACGGTTTATCACAGAATAAGTCCTCTCTTTTAATCTGATTTAGGGTTGATAGTTCATCATTTTTTTATGTGACCACTTTATCCTCACATTTGAATTATGGACTCCAGGTCTGTCTCAATATTTTGTATCTACCGACAGTAAAAGCATATTCTAGAAAGGGTTAAAAAAATGGATGCCATATTAATACTATATGCTATATATTTATCGGTTCTTGAGAAGTTTACACTTATCAGTTGAATATTTCCTTTGAAACAATATCTTAGCTATAAGAGGATGACAAATTTTAGCTTCTGGTGAAATGAATGCTTTTCCATATAGGACATAGTGAAACAAGCAAAAGTTGAACAATTTTCTTATCAAAAAAGAAAAAAAGAAAAAAAGAAATTAAGTTCATATTGAGATTTTACAGCAAAACATAGTACATAACAAGTATTATCGAAATAATTTATGTAAATAAAACAGTGATTGCATTGAAATGAGTGGAGCTAAAGCAGAAGAAATAAAAAAATAGGAGGGATGATCGCTTTATGAAGTTTTCACCATTTATTTTGTGGCAGGGAATAATCTATAGTTTACTGGATAAAAAGAGGGAAGCTGCTGAACAGTTTGAGATATATCAGAGCCTAGTGCCTGAAGAATTTCCACAAAGAGGGTTTATGGACAATGTTTCCTTGGCCGCAAAAACGAAATCTAGGGAACGGCTGCAAAAGGAGTTTGAAGCTGAATTCTCATACAAGAAGTAAAGCCACCAGTACCTTTTGTTTTCCTTGCATAAGTTTTAGTCTTTTGGAGATGGGAGGGAAATGTTGTTAAATTATGATAGCAATGTATAGAATGGTTGGCCTGAGCTGTGACTCATTTGTGGAAAATATATGCATTTATTTTTATTTATATAATTTTTAAAATATTAACTTTTGTGACCCATTAGTTATCTGGTATCCTAAAATATCCTAAAATTGTAGAGCATAAAGTTGAGTTTGTGTCTCTTAATGTTACCCACCCGGGAAAACAAAGAATATCTTAATAGTGGATCCACGTTAACGGTTACATACATACAGTAGTAATCTGGCAGCACCATGAACACGTTGTCTCTAGAACCACCTTTGCTTACCAACTCCAAACCCGCTGTAAGTAGGCAAGGAGACTCAAATGGGTTGATCAAGAGTTTGAAATGTGTGTTCACTGATGATAATATCTTCAATCAAGCTCATGATGAAATGGTTGTGATTCTGCAAAGGGAAATGCAGATATTTTGGTGATTGTTGGTGTCACAAATGAAGAATCTGTCAAGTGGATTCAGGGCAACAGCCAAAACATCCCAAACATAATCACCTTTGACTCCTCTCCGACTTTACTGAATAAACTGAGAGGAACGAAAGAAAACGAGTGAATCTGTTGAAGTTATCTGAACAGTATCTGAGGCATGGGATCGACATAATTCTGATGATATAAGGTTCTGTTTGTTGGGGTTATAATCAATTCTTATATTAGGCCAGTGCCAATACTAAAGAACTTGAGGTCATAGGGTATTTCAACTATAAACTGCATGGTACAGAATTGTGGTCCTCAAATACTAAACTGCCTTTTCGATCCTGACTGTAGAAAAGCTCTTCAATGCTTAAACCAATGCAGTCCGGTATACAGGTGTGCAATTATAGATGCATTGCTTCATACGAAAGATTCCAGGGACATTTTACTTGAGTGTCCTGGTGGACAATTGTTGATGTATCTGATGATTTTAGTTGGGGTTTGTTTCATTATCAAGGCGCTGCTCGAGTTGCAGGTCAGTCTTATACCGGAGCAGTGCTTGTTAGCCCGGATGGGTGATACCCGAATGAGACAGAAAGAGGGAGATTGGTTTCTGCTTTGGAAAAATGTGGAATCAAACAATGGCAACTTTTTACAGTTGATAATTGCTCATGCCAGGATCCTCCATTAGGAATCCCAGAAGGTTCAAGTTTGCATTCCTAAAATAATGCCTGTGTTTAGCTGTGTATATCGTAAAGTTCCACGAAATCTTACCTCTGATAGTCTGATGGCTGTTAGATGATTCTTCCACTCTCGGATGCAGCACAGAACAATATGAGTATGCAACATTGTCTGTTAATATGCAATGTTTTTTATATTATAATTGCAATTCCATCTCTTTGAAAATGAAACATTGATTGAAATTACAAGTAGAAAAACAATGAATTTGTTTGTTTATAATAATGTAATATATCATTTTAACACAAGGAAGAATCTGTCTGACGAAACTCAAATGTATTCTGGCATTTGCAGCCACAAATTTATTAAACATTTGACATATGGTTCACAATAAAACTAACCATTAATATATCTCTCGGTCATTTCTCACATTCTTCAATTCACAAAGATCGGCCCAGAAGCAAAACCCGAATGGTAAAAAGTTAAAAAAAAAACAGAGATGCACCAGCCGGGAATCGAACCCGGGTCTGTACGGTGGCAGGGTACTATTCTACCACTAAACCACTGGTGCATTGTTATTTCTCAATTTCCACATTTACATTATTATCTATAACAATGAAAGGGTGGAATAATTGTTTTTTTTTTTTTTTAAAAGGTGAAACAATTTGAGTTATAACTTATAAGTAAATGAGCAAACCTTGATTGGAAGCAAATGGATGGTGGATAAGAAATTAAAGTAACAATTTCAATTTGATAGCCTAACCCAGAGTTAAAATTTATTCATCTTTTGTTTTTCGTAATTTGTTACTAAACGGTATTTGATAAGCATAATTTTAAAAGTGAATCTTAGACAATGCAAAGCCAAAATGGATTAAATTATAGAGTAATTGGCACAAACCCCCTAGATTATACCCGAATTTATATGTTGCCCATAAATTTTTTTAGACACTAGATACCCTGAACTTTCAAAAATCGGCAAAACTGGGTAAAATGCTAAAGCTATTTATTTTTCTGTCATGGAAAATTGCACTCAGTACCCCTTATTATATACATAATTACATCAAATCGGAAAATATATAATTGTAACATAAATACCCATATGACCAAATTTTTTAAAAATCAAAATTTAAAAATAAAAACTTAAAATTTAAAATTGAAATATTAGTTAAATAATAATAAAATTCTGAAGTTTTTGTTAAATAAAATTAAATAAATAGAGAAATGAAAAAATAAATTGATTTAACAATTATTTAAATTATGTTTTTTTTATTTAAATATCCCTAAATATAAAACCAAGATGAATATTTAAATCATTTAATCAGAATTATCGTTTAAACTATATTTTTTATTTAAATATATTTAAATATCACTTGATCATTCAATAACACGGTTATTAATTGTAAGGTCCAGTTCCAGAATTATATCCAAGACCCAAATCCAAAGTTGATCCAGCCATATATATATATAATACAAGCTCAAAAGATTTGACCCAAGCCCTAGCCCAAGCCCGTGCAAGCCCAAATCCAAGTTTAGTTTAATTAGTCCAAGCCCAAGATTGAGAGAGAGTAATTTGGTTATCAGGTAAGTGTAAAGTTTTTATTATATATATATACGATGAAGCGGTGCATGATGATGAGAGGTGGCAAGCTGTGTCAAGTGCATGTGTGATTAGTGGTTGTTTAATAAAATAGAATAATAATAATAAATAAACAGAGAAGAGGAGAGACCAGACCTGGTGTGTTCGAGAGAGGGAGAGAGAGCTTGAAAGAGCAAAACCAGAAATAGATAGAAGAAAGAAAGAGTGCTGGTGGGTGTGCGTGAGATAGTTAGAGAGAGAGACCAAGACTAGAGAGAGAAAGAAAGAGATAGAACCGGAGAGATATTGAGAGATCAACTTGAGAAAGAAAGAAAAACAGAAACAGAGGATGAGAGAAAGAACAGAGAAAAGAAAAGAGAAGCTGATCGTTAGAGAGAGAGAGAGAAATATGCAGGAGAGAGAAGCAGATTTCAGTTGGGTAACAAACAGAGAAAGAAAGAGGACCTGCACCATCAGATAAGTGATTTGATTGATTCCAGTTGATGATTATTTTAGATTACTAAATTATTAGTAAACGCAATAGATCTTAGATTGATTTTCATGTGATTATAGGATCGACTCGGAAGGAGATAAATTTGTAAACCGAATCCAGTCTCCGTTCATATTTTAGCAAGGAATATTGTGAGTAGAATCCTGTTTTAATTTGTAATTAAGTTAATTGTTTTATTAATCATTAGAGTTGAAAAAAAGCTTAATTATCAATTTGAAAAGTCTCTCCCCTAGTTCCTAGGGTGTGAGTTTTTTTCGGGCTGGGTTTCGTCTCGTGCCTGTTACACCCTGTCTCTTCCCATCCGGACCTTTACGGTGTATTTGGGAAAAGCTGTTTAGGCTCTCGCTTAGTTGTGTTATCCACTTAGTTTTTTACCATGAATGCAGACGAACTTGCTATGCTTTGTAGTGCGCTATCTGTTGAGGAACAAAAGCGCCCAGTGAGAATCCTTGACACAAAACTAAAAGACCAAGGTGTTCGAAGGTTATCCCTATGCTTGGTTGAGAAAATACTTACAACAAAACTGGTTAATAGAGTCGCGTTCATTAATGTCATGACATCGATTTGGCGGGTTAATGAAGGGGTGGATTTTGAATGGGCTGAAGGCAACACTTTTGCGATCCATTTCAAGAATCTGGAGGTCCGTATCCGCATTATTGCAGGGGGACTGTGGAATTTCGATCGAGCGATTGTCGTTTTTGAAGAACCATCCGGAGATAGGGACATCCTAAGTATGAGTTTCAGTCAAGCTATTTTTTGGATTCAGATACACAATCTTCCCTTAATCTGTATGACTGAGGAAATAGGAACCTTCTTGGGGAAGATGATTGGTGAAGTTCGTGACATTGATTTGGAATCAGCAAGAGAGGGAAATGGCCGCTTTATTCGGGTCAGAGTGGTTCTTAATGTGAACGCCCCACCGATGCATTGTATAAGGGTGGACTTACTTGGAATAGGGAAGATAACAACCATGCTGTTACGATATGAACGACTCCTTGATTATTGTTTTAAATGCAGTCGGTTGGGTCATACTATGAGGGACTGTATTGACGCTGGTGATTTTAAAGATGTGTCCTCCGAAGCTAACTTGAGATTGAATGTTTGGCTCCATACTGTGAGTCCTCCTAAGAGGTTCCTGACCCGCACTGGAAGATCTGATAATAGATTTTGGGGTAAACAATCTAGTGATACTGCTCGTTCCAGTGAACACAACAATAATAGTATAGCTGGTGAGAAGGGGTAGGGGAAACCCTCCGTCGTTGAGGATGGTGCTTCCGGTGAACGTTGGAGAAAGAAGTGCCAACCAACCGTTCAAAGTATGATGGAGGGGTGCTCGTGGCCAAGCCGAAATTACGTACGAACTGACAAAGATAGAAATTATCTCGAGGAGAAGATTAGACGTGGGGAAAAGAATTTCGGCGGCAATATGACAAGATATGGGGAGAAACAAAATGCATTAATTAAGGGGAACGATAGTCGAGGCGGGCAAGAGTTTGGGATGCCTAATGTCTTAAAAAAATTGGCCGAACCGATTGACAAGGAGGTAGGGGTGGAGCCTGCCCCTCCAAATGGGCCGAACCAAGTTGGGCCTCCCTTAGCATCTTCTTCTGCTGAACCCATGAGCATTGAGAACGAGCCTGGGATAAATAACATGGGGCCTTCTCTTGTGTCAGAATTCAAACAACACGGGCCCAATATAAAAAATCTTAGACCAACCAGGTGGAAGAAAATATCTCGTGAGAAGGGATCCCTCGATAATGTCTCTGAATTAGGGGAAAGAGAAGCTAGGATACAGTATGATGATGGGAAATCTGAAAAAGGGATCGACGCATCCCGGAGGCGCCATAGGAGACACGAGATCGACGATGAGACTGCCGACCGGAAAAAGAAAAGTATGTATCTTTGCCACAATCGGATTCAGCGAAGGCGAATGCACATTCCCCTGACCTATTATCTAGGATAGTGGAACCAATTCCTGGTAAGAGGGTTCATGCACCTGAAAGAAGTAGCAATGATGGAACCTTGGCTTTAGAGGTGTCTATTGTTCCGAGTGGTGAGTGCCAAGGTTCTCCTAAGTGTGTTACTGTGCTTACGGTTTCACCGAAAACAGGGGAGGTCCCAAGTGTAGAGTTATCGGCCGGCCAGTCTCCACTGGCTCGCCGACTACAATGAAAATATTCGGATGGAACGCCCGAGGGCTGGGTAGCCAACAGGCGTTCAACACCATGATGTCCCATAAGTAGGAATCAAAAGCGGAACTGATGTTTCTTATGGAGACGAAATGCAAGCAGGATAAGATGGAAAAATGGCGTGTTAAACTGGGGTACTCAGGTATGTTAGTAGTGGACAGTGTGGAGAAGTTTGGTGGGTTATTTTTGATGTGGGACGATAGTATTGTTGTTGACCTCATGTCTTACTCCTCGGGTCATATTGATGTTAGAATCCAAGATAAAAGGAACAAGAGCTGGAGATTCACTGGCTTCTACGGCCACCCGGCTCAGTCTCAGAGGTTTAACTCGTGGATGCTTCTTCGACGACTTGCGGGATTGTACAATCTGCCTTGGGTTGTTTTGGGGGCCTTTAATGAAATCATGTGTGTTACGAAAAAGGTGGGAGGCACTGATAAGAAATGGCAGGAGATCACTTTATTTAGAGAAGCAGTTGAAGATTGTGAGCTTGAGGATATGGGGTTTGTGGGTGCTAAATTTACTTGGAGTAATAAGAGGGAAGGTGCAGCAGCGATTGCGGAACGCCTGGATATGAGCTTTTGCAATAAAGAGTGGAAAGACATGTTCCCCTTTTCCGTTGTCCGACACCTTGACTTCTGGAAATCAGATCATCGACCTTTTCTCCTCGAATGCTCCGACAAACCGATCTATGGAAGCAAGGAAAATTGAAAAATTGGTCGAAGATTCTTCTTCGAAGAGTGTTGGGGGGACGATGCTGATTGCAAGAAGATTGTTGAAGGGGTCTGGCAGACAATTTCGAACCAGGGTAATGGCTTGGATGAGGTGTTACGAAAGATGTGACTGTGGTAGGAAACTTGACATCTGGAATAGAACCAAGCGTGAAAGTATGCATAGAGACATAAAACTCAAGAGACTGGCTCTCCAAGAAGCGAATAGAACTGAAAAGTGCTGTCATGGAAACAAATTGTTGTGCCGGAGGAAAAGCTCGATTCTGCCTTGGATGTGGAAGAGAGATACTGGAAGCAACGTGCTAGAACGGACTGGCTCCAACACGGGGACAAAAACTCTTGGTTCTTTCATGCAAAGGCTTCTGCCAGGAAAGTGAGAAACAGGATTAGTAGCCTTCGGGATGACAATGGTCAATGGAAAGAAACTAGGAGGGATATGGTGAGTATTATATCCTTTTACTTTGTTAATATTTTTTCCTATACAAACCCTTCCCAGGAAAACATGGATAAAATCCTTGATAGTATCCAGCCGAAAATTTCAACTCAGCAGGCTTGCTTTCTGAACTTAAGGTTCTCTGGTGAAGATATTAGGAAGGCTGTTTTTGATATGAACCCCCTGAAAGCCCCTGGGAAAGATGGGCTTCCTGCCCTTTTTTTTCAGAAATTTTGGGGTACCATTGGTGAGAGTGTAATTACTGCTTGCCTGAGGGTTCTCAATATGGGGGGAACGGTTAAGGAGTTTAACAACACTGTGATATCCCTTATTCCGAAAGTTCAGAACCCTACTGCGATGTCTGACTACCGGCCTATCAGTCTCTGCAATGTTTTATATAAGATTATTGCCAAGGTAATATCTAAGGGTCTGTCCTGTAAGCGTTTTTCAGTGACTGTTTTTCGAAAATAAAAATGAAAATGAAAACAATGTTTTTTTTTGTTTTTCGAATTCTGAAAACGCGTCTGGTAGCATATACGGGAAACTGTATCCTGAAATTGAAAACAGTAAAAATGCGTCTGGTAGCTACACTGAAAGCTGAATTCTGAAAATGAAAACAGTAAAAACACGTTTGGTAGAATAACTGAAAAATATCAAAAATTATAATTTTTCTTATATTTTTTCTATTGCAATTTTTAATTTGAATAGAAGGGAGTCAATAATTCATCCCAAATAATTATCAAATAACTCATAATTAAAAATTGTTGTAAAAATAAAGAGAAAAATATAATAATGAATCAGAGAAGAAAATTGATTCACCGAATACATACATATATACATATACATATATATATATATATATAATTTGAATAAAAGTGAGTCACCAGAACATTATACATGAAATTCAGTAAACTGGAGTTAAGTTAACAAAATCTGTAGTTAAACGTGCTACCAGTAAACTCATATCTCCACATTTAGCAAACATACCAACAAGACTAGTTCCTACAAACTGATTAACACTAACTTCACTCTTTATAATCAATGCATGGTATCTTCTTCCCAGTTCAAGACATCTTTCACTGCTACAAAATTTTAAAACACCAATCACAAAACGCCTATCTAGTAAACTTCCTGAAGAAGAACATGTAGGGGCATCATTAGTACACACATCGTCACTGCAATCATCATGAGAAGTACCATTACCTGTAAAATAACCATTTTTAACCACCATTTTCAACATCAATCACATATCCAGCGTAGTTAATTGGTATCAATTGTTGAAACACCAATTCGTTTAGGGCTTCTATCGAACAGTGTATATACAACTTTTGAAGGAATAGGTTCACTAGCCATAGATGTCATTGGGAGGCTGAAATTTTTAAGCTTGAATGGGTCTTTTACACTGGAAGTGGAAGGAAAGGAAATTGAAAAGCTGGTATTCAAACAAAGTTCAGTAAAATTTCAAGGAAAGGAAATTTTTAACTTCGCTGGATGACTAATAAGTGAACTTGGCGAAGAAGAAGAAGATGAAAAAGAAGAAGGAGGAGAAGAAGAAGAAGCAGCGGATCGACGAAGAAGAAGAAGAAGCCGATCAGCGGTGAAGAAGAAGAAGAAGAAGAAGAAGATCAGCGAAGAAGAAGAAGAAGCCGATCGGCGGCGAAGAAGAAGAGTATGGCTGATCGACGGCGAAGAAGAAGAAGCCGATCGGCGGTGAAGAAGAAGAAGAAAAGGAGTCTGGAAGAAGATGAAAAAGAATAGTGACGGGAAGATGGAGAAAAGTAAGAAAAAAAATGATTTTTTTTATAAAAAAAAATAAGTGAAAAAAGAAAAACGAAAAACGAAAAACAACTTTCAAATGTTTTTCAAATTTTTCACTTTTAACACTAATTATGTTTTTCAAATTTTTTTTGTTTTTCGAAAATAAAATGAAAAACGGTTAAACGAACGCGAATTCGAAATCGTTTTTGGAAAACAAAAAAAAAAACAGCTGCAGGACGGGGCCTAATCGGTTCAGATGTGTTTTGGGTGATGTGATTTCTGAAACTCAATGTGCCTTTATCCCTGGGTGCGTGATTTCCGACAACACAATTGTGGGGTTTGAATGCTTACACAGACTGAAGAGACTGAAAAGGAAGAAAGGATCACTGGCCCTTAAACTAGACATGTCTAAGGCCTACGATCGGGTCGAATGACATTTTTTAGAAGGGATGATGCATAGGCTGGGGTTTCCAGTAAAGTGGGTGAAGTTGGTGATGGACTGTGTTTCGACAGTCAACTACTCCTTCAAGCTCAACGATGAAATCTTGGGAAACATTAATCCCTCCAGAGGTCTTAGACAGGGAGACCCACTGTCTCCTTATCTCTTCTTAATCTGTGCGGAAGGGCTGTCCAGTCTATCTACGAGGCTTTTTCGAGTAAAAAGATTTCCGGTTTCAAGTGTAGTAGGAAGGGTCCCAATATTTCCCACCTTTTTTTCGTCGACGACAGCCTCATGTTCACTAAGGCTGATGATAAAAATTGTTTGGAGGTGAGAAAGGTGCTAGAGACATACTCTAATGCTTCGGGCCAGCTGGTTAACTACAACAAATCTGCCATGTGCTTTAGTGCCTCCATTTCAGCCAGGGAAGGGGACAGAATGGCTTCTGTTGTGGGGGTAAATAGGGTTGACTGCCATGAGAAATACTTAGAGCTTCCTTGCTTTTCTGGTAGAAATAAACGGAAGATTTTTGCTGAGATTGTGGGCAGAGTTTGGAGTAGAATTAAAGGGTGGGGGGAGAAGCTTCTCTCTGTGGGAGGAAAAGAGATTCTGGTCAAGGTGGTGGTGCAATCGGTACCGACATATGCTATGGGCATGTTCAAACTTCCAAAAAGTCTAATTCAAGAGATCCACCGGCTTAGTGCTCGTTTTTGGTGGGGAGGAAATGAGAAAAACAGGAAAACCCACTGGTGTACTTGGAAAAAGCTGTGCAGATCAAAATTGGAGGGGGGTTTAGGCTTTCGGGACCTAGAGACGTTTAACAGGGCTCTCCTAGCTAAGCAATGCTGGCGAATTCTCAAATCTCCGGAGTCCCTAGCTGCAAAAACCTTAAAGGGCTGCTACTTCCCTAATTGTAATTTCATGGAAGCTACGAAAAAGTCTTCAGGATCCTTTCTTTGGAATAGCTTGTTGTGGGGGAAAGGCCTTTTGGAAAAAGGGTATAAGATGGAGAGTGGGGAATGGAGCTTCCATTCGCATTTACAAAGATAAATGGGTGCCCAGACCTAACACTTTCAACATTCTGTCAGCCCCCTCCCTTGATGTGAATACAACTGTGAACAACTTATTAACTCCCTCTGGCGGATGGAACCTTCGACTTCTAAGACAAAACTTCCTGGAATGTGATGTTGAAGCTATTCTTAAGATTCCATTGGGGTCTGGTTTAAGGGCTGATTCCGTGATATGGCATTTAGAGGGAAATGGGATATATTCGGTTAAGAGTGGTCATTGGTTGGGCTGTAATTCGAACCTGGATCCGAGCTCCTCCCATTACTTGAATGGTAAGAACTGGTGGAATTTGTTATGGAAGCTTGATCTGCCTTTGAAGGTGAAAGTTTTTTTATGGAAAGCCTGCAATGACTGGATCCCAACTCTGGCCAACTTGGAAAGAAGAGGGATGAAGGTTAACAAAGCTTGTCCTTCGTGCAGAAGAGAGGAAGAATCGACTATGCATGCTCGGTGGGACTGCCATAAACTAAGGTATGCAAGATCGAACTGGTTACCTAAGAATGTTGTGATCCGAAGAAACTATGCAAATTTCCTTGATTTCATCTCTGACATTGCTACTAGAATTGATAATGAATCACTGAGAACATTATGTATTATCTGGTGGAGAATATGGTTCCTCAGGAACTCCTTGGTCCATAAGAGCAGCATTCCAGAATACTCGGATGTGGTGTGGTGGAGTAGGAATTTCGCTGCGGAGTATCAAGCTACTAGATTTGTGAAAGACAAAGGTCTGATGGTTTCTTACAAGGGACCTTCCCGTTGGCAAGCTCCCACCATTGGCTTTTACAAGGTCAATTGTTGTGCTATTTCCGATTTGGGAAGATACAGAGTGGGTATTGGAATTGTTATCCGCGACGGCTCTGGTCATGTTATGGCCTCCTGTTGTCAATTTCTGGAAGCCGCATTCGATTCCCATGTGGCAGCGATTATGGCCATTTTAAGAGGCATTTTATTTAGTAAAGATTGTGGCTTGAATCCTTGTGTGGTGGAGTCTGACAATACGGTGGCGGTGGAGCGAGTGCTAAGTAACAACTTTCTAAATGCGAGTTTTGGTACCATCCTTTGTGAGATTGCGGACCAACGATCGCAATTAACGGGCATGAAGATTATTACTACCTATTCCTGCGTTAACCGCGCTGCAGCTCGTCTTGCTAAGCTAGCTCTGGAGACCTTGACGAGTACTGCTTGGATGGAAGATTACCCTGTCTGCTTAAAGGACCTGATTGAAGCTGATATGCCTTCTTAATTTCTTCTACTTCTTTGGTTCTGGTTTGTTTTTCGTTTGCTCTTCCTTTTGCCTGCCTTTTGGCCGTTGTT
Source organism: Dipteronia sinensis (assembly GCA_033220585.1). Lineage (NCBI taxonomy): Eukaryota > Viridiplantae > Streptophyta > Magnoliopsida > Sapindales > Sapindaceae > Dipteronia > Dipteronia sinensis. The sequence continues at coordinate 32,092,888 of CM065640.1, read as the reverse complement.
CCCTGCTGTTGTGCAGCATGTCAAAAAAAAAAAAAATTAATCATTAGAGTTGATTATTTAGAATTGCAAAAAAAATAAATGAATTATTCATTTGTTTAAGTTAACAGATATCCATATTTTACCATATCAGTTTTTTTTTATGAGAACATTCAACATAGAAAAGTATATTGATTTATGTTTTCAAAAAAAAGAAAGTATTTACACGAGAGATATATTTGGTGGATTATGATGAATCCAGACGGAATCCAGTCCCAGAACAGAATTGAGCACATGAGTTCTGTGAGTGGATAGATTTATTTATTTATGATTAAGTTAATTATTTTAGAATTATATGTTCGCTTTAATTATTAGAAATAAATGGTTTATTCATGTATTTAGAAAATAGAATTCCAGATGATTTAAGATATTTTAAGCAATATGTAGATTTCCAGAATCCAGAAATAGATTAGTTTAGGAAGAAGAATAGTTCACGTACAGTTAGATTTTCAGATTTCAGGATTTTCAGACAGATTTCTAGACTTGTCAAATTTTATGTTAGGTTTTCTGATAGATTTCTAGATTTCCAGAATTCTAGCTTTTCCAGATAGATATCCAGATTTTCAGAAAGATTACCAGATTTTCAGAAAGTTTTCCAGATTCAAGTGTTTTATGAGAATTTTTAGAAAAGAAAAGAAAAAGAAGATTGATTTATTCTTGTTTTCATAAAAGTGTTTCTAAAGATTATATATGTATGTTCAAAAAGTTAAAAGAGTTTTTAAAGATTGATCAGATTTTAAGATATCAGATGTGTACCCTCCCCAGCAGTATCAGATTCAGATTATTGGCCTTTGGGGCTGCTCTGCACGTGTATGTGAGAACTCTGCATGTGCGGAAATATCGCCATGTATGTGAGAACTCTGCACGTTTGATTTGATATCAACGTGTATGTGATGATTATTGGCCTCTAGGGCTGCTCTGCACGTGTATGTGAGAACTCTGCACGTTTGATTGATATCATCGTGTGTGTGAGAGGTTTTCCCCTGCTCTGCGTGTGCAATGAGATGCTTTGCCACGTACGTGAGAAATTTCCCCTAGGTACTAGTTTGGTAAAGAGTTTTCAGAATTTATATATTACTGATTATGATTAGTAGAGAAAAGTTTTCAGATCATCAGAAAAGATTTCAGATTATCAGATATTTTATATTTTATAAAATCAGAAAATGTTTTTACTATATTATATGCTATTTACCGACAAATGTGTATTAAAGAAAAGATACATCGTTTAGAATGGAATACAGATTCAGGAAGAGATTCAGAATTTAGAATGGGAATATGGAAATGTTTTCTACAGATTAAGTTTAGCCCAAGAGATACAGAATTCAGAAAGAAATAGAGAAGAGTGTTTTACAGATAATAGTTCCAGATTAAGTTTATTAAGTATAGAATGTCTTTCAGAACGAGATTTTATTTCCCGAAAGTAAAGAAGATACTTATGTTTTCAGATTTATTTAGAGATAGTAGTTTTAGTAAGTTTTAGTTTCAAAGTTTATTTCCACTCAGTGGGCGTTAGCGCTTATTCTTTTATTTTAAACCATTTTTCTCAGGTGATCACCAGGTTCGTGCAGATTCTTTAGTATCGTGAGATGAGCCACATGTGATAATAGAAATGGTAGTTGCATTATTTTAATTAAAGTAGCAAATGTGCATATTTTTCAGATGTCAATATTTTTCATATATATTTTTGAATATGTAAATATTCAGCATGATGAGTCCAACGCAAAGAAAGCAGATATATGATTTTATATATAGTATATTTGATGATGGGCCAAAAACCACAGTTTTAAATTGCACTTTTAAATTACAATGTGAGAAAGTTTGAAAAGTCAATGAGATTGTTAAAAATTTGTTAGAAGCCACATTGAAAATTATATGATTTTCTGTTATGCTTTTCAGAAGACTCATATTTAAGATAGAAAAATAAGATTTTCACAGGATTCCCTCATACTCAAGATAGGAGTCGGGGCGGGTCCTGTCATTAATAATGTCAAAAACAAAAATAAAAAATTAAATAATAATAATAATAATAATAATACTAATAAAATAAAATAATAATAATAATTTAAATATCCTATACTTTTTTTTCGCCTTTATCATTTAAATTATCTATTTTATTTAAATATCTCTAAATATTACTTGTTTATTTACAATAATATGGGTATTTAAATAAAAAAAGATAATTTAAATGATAATTCCCTTTAAATAATTTAAATATCCATTGTTATGAAAGTTCAGGGGTTTAATGGTGAAAAAAAGTACAAGGGGTAAGGTGCAAGGATATTTAGGGATATTTAAATAAAAAAGATAATTTAAATGATAATGGTTAAAAAATGTATATGGTATTTAAATTATTATTATTATTATTATTATTATTATTATCATTATTATTATTTAATTTTATATTTTTGTTTTCAACATGATCAATATCACTGTTATTGTAATGAACAACTGATATTAGGGATATTTAAATAAAAAAGATAGTTTAAATAATAATTCCCATCAAAGAATTTAAATATTCATCTGAGTTTTATATGTAGGGATATTTAAATAAAAAAAAGATAATTTAAATAATTATTAAATCAATTTAATTTTCTTTATCAAAAAGTTAGAATTTTATTATTATTTAACCAATGTTTCAATTTTATATTTAAAATTTTTGTTTTTAAAATTTGATTTTTTAAAAATTTGGTATGTTGACATTTATATCATATTATTATATTTTTTCCATTTTGATGCAATTATGTATATAATAAGGGGTACTTAGTGCAATTTGCCATGACAAAAAATGGACGGTATTAGAATTCCGTCTAGTTTTGCCAATTTTTGAAAGTTCAGGAGGTTTAGTGCCTAAAAACCATTTAGGTGGCAATATGCAAATTCGGGTATAATCTGGGAGATCTGTGGCAATTACTCTAAATTATAACAACTTTTCAAATTTATTATCTAACAACTTTTAAGGTGTGAATAATATGGGAAAATTTTACAAACTTTCTATGAGTTTAATCAATATTGCACCGACAATTTTTGGCAAAATTCCACAAACCTCTCATGATTTCTATTGACTAACCACTGACTTGACGTTTGACTAACTTTGAAATATGAAATGTCTAAATTGCTCCCGAATGATTGATTTTATTATTATAATAATATAAAAATTTTAAATTATTGAAAATTAAATTATTTAAAAAAAACATGGGAGGAGATCCAGGAGATCTAGGAGATCTGCAAATCTCCTAAAAATTGAAAAACAAAAACTTTAAACTTTTATTCGATTTTTATTAACAAATCTAATGTCAAATGACTCAAACCTAGATACGGTTTCAAAAACGAATCCCTGCAATTGTTTGCCAAATCTATTTCCTAAAGAAATTTATTTATATGTGATCTAAAAAACTCAACATTTTTTATTTATTTTAGATGACTGCTCCAATTCAGAGGGATTGCTCACTAGATTCTGACTTCTTAAGTTTAGATTGAGAGTTGTGTCAGGGAAGGCTTCTATAAACGTTAATAGAGAAAGTGATGGTGAGATGAATAGTGGTCAAACCAAGTCCAACTGGAATTTTGGAAATCTTTGAACACCTTACACCATGTTCTTTTTTAGTTTTTGTTGTTGTTGTTATTGTTGTTGTTGGGTTCCTTTAAAGCTGTCAATTGGGGTCTGGCCTGGTGTGCCCAGCCCGTTAAGGCCCTCCAAAGAGGCCGGTCGTGCTTGGGTTAGCACGGTATAAAGGTTTGTGCCATACGGGGCCGAGGGTATTGGCCCGCTGTACCGGCACGTCACGGCACACTAGGGCCACGTGCTATGGCCAACGGTCAGCACGCATGTCAGCACTAGGAATGTCAATTTTATCTGGACCCGTGAGTACATAACCCAACCTGAACCGCATGGGTCGGGTCTGGGTCCTCACATTCGGGTCGCGGGTCGGGTCTAGGTCTAAAATAAAAGACCGGATTCGAGTTCGGGTCTGGGTTCAAGTCTGGTCAAAAACCAGGACCCGAACCAGTGGACCTGACTAGTCAAAAACGATGATGAGAAATCACTGTTAGAGTCAATTCCTCTTCTGGGTTCATCTTCAATGCTTGAAATCCCATACAGAGGACATGCTTATTGTTGTTGTTGTTACAGGTACAATTGTTGTTGTAAATGGTGTTCATAGACAAGTCTCTGACATTTCTAGAGTAGTATCTCTTTCTTTAATGACTTTACTGAGAAAATCTTTAAGATGAAGTAATTGATCATCTCTCTTTCCCAGCTCTTCATGAACAACCACTCTAGTCTGCTCTAGCTCCAGAGTTGTGTACACTAAAGAATGCTTGATTTCCTTAGTCTGTCAAATCCAAAATTGACACCAACCCACGTAAAAAATTAGACCCAAAATTGCAAAGACAAACAAGAAATGAAGAAATGTAGAGTGTAGTAGTACATTTCCTTGGAAGTAGTAGGCAAAACGGAGAAGAGGGTTGTGTTGTTGATTGTCCATGATACAGTGATGAACAGAACAAGTGAGAACCAAGAAAAGCTGAGAGAGAGAGAGAGAAAGAGAGAGATGCAGGCATGAAGCTGGTTCGGCGAACCGAATCGGAACAGTATGAAAAAACCAAAATCGGAACCGGACCGGAACCGGTACCAGTCGGTTTCTGTTCCGGTTCTAAATTTTGAGGAACCTCCCGGTTCGAACCGGACTGGAGCCGACGATTCCAACATGTATATATATTTTTTATTTTTTTAAACCCACTACCCTACCCACGCCTATTTTCTTCTCTCTCTCACAGTCTCTCTTTCTTTTTTTCTTTCTTACTTTCTCATATCTCTCTTTCTCTCTCTTTCTCTCTTTCTCTCGTCCATTCTTCTTCCTGTCGCAGTGTCACCGACGGCCAATCTCTTCACCGCTGATCCCTTCTTCATCCCGTCGGCCGTCGCCGATCTCCTCTTCCTAGTCTCCGATCTCTGATCTCTTCTTTCTCTCTCTCTCTCTCTTTCTCCCTCTCTCTCTTTCTTTGATAGTTCGATCTCTTCCCTTTGATGGATTTTGGGTTTGTGCCTTTGTGGTGGTCTGTGTGTGTTTGAGTTTTGACTGGTTTGATTGGTGGTGTACTGGTGTGTGTGTGTGCCTTTGTGGTGGTCTGTGTGTGTTTGAGTTTTGACTGGTTTGATTGGTGGTGTACTGGTGTGTGTGTGTGTTTGAGTTTTGACTGGTTTGATTGGTGGTGGTGTACTGGTGTGTGTGTGTGTGGTCTGTGTGTGTTTGAGTTTTGACTGGTTTGATTGGTGGTGGTGGTGTGTGTGTGTGTGTGTGGTTTGATTGGTGGTGGTGTACTGGTGTGTATGTGTGGTCTGTGTGTGTTTGAGTTTTGACTGGTTTGATTGGTGGTGTACTGGTGTGTGTGTGTTTGGTGTGTATGTGTGGTCTGTTTGTGTTTGAGTTTTGACTGGTTTGATTAGTGGTGTACTGGTGTGTGTGTGTGTGTGTGTGTGTGTGTGTGTGTGTGTGTGTGTGAGTTCAAACACACACACACACACACACACACACACACACACACACACACACACACACACTTTTGAACTGATGAAGGTGATTAGGGATTAAGAATTTAGGGGGTTGGGTCATATGGATTGTGGGTGAGCAGGGATTTTGGGATTTTAGGTATTTCAGGCGTAGGGTTTGATTGGGTATTTCAGGTGTACGGTTTGATTGAGTATTTGAGATTTTAGGTTGTTTTTAACAAATAAAAAAATAAACAAAAACTGGTTCCAAACCGGTAGAACCGGAACCGGAACCGGAACCAGAGTCATGTCTAGAGAGATGTCTGTGTGTGTGTTGGGGGGGGGGGGGGGGGGGGGGGGGGGGGGTGGGATTTAAGTAGGTCTTATAAGTGATATTTTATTATTTTAAAGCTTTTTCAGGTCTATGGGTCTACCGTGAAAATTCACGGGTCCTTGGGGCGGGTTTGGGTCTGGTTTAGACCCGAATCCGAACCCTCAAATTTTCTTGGGTTCGAGTCTGGGTCTGGGTCCAATATTTTTTGATGGGTCTGGGTCTGGGTCTAGTAGGACCCGACCTGACCCATTGTTATCCCTAGCCGGCACACTGTGCCAACCGTTGACTCGTCAGAATTTAATTATATATATATATATATATATTATTTTTCCAATTCTAACTGTTTTTTTGGGTCTGTCTTGAAAATTCACGGGTCCTTGGGGCAGGTCTGGGTCTGGTCTATACCCGAGCCCCGAACCCGTAAATTTTCTTTGGTCCAGGTTTGGGTCTGGGTCCAGGTCCAATATTTTTTGATGGGTCTAGGTCTGGATCTAGTAGGACCCGACCCGAACTCGACCTATTGTCATCCCTAGCAGGCATGCTGTGCCGACCGTTGGCCCGTTAGAATTTAATTTTTTATTATTTTTTTCCAATTCTAACCGTTGGAATATTGAATTATTTTTTTATTATTTGTTTTAAAAAACTCGACCGTTGGCTTTAGCCACCAACGGTTGGGTGCTCAATTGTTTTTTTGAAAACATAAATAAACAATTCATCATTTCATATTTTCATTTATTTTTTTATTTTTCTTACATCTTACATCTTACATCTTTAATCTATATTTATTCTTGGAATTACTTTATTAAATAAATCTATCTATTTTTTACATTTTATTTTATTAAACTAAAATAATAAATAAGATAAACAAATTACAATTAAAAATACATAAGTTAAATCGTAAAAATAATATTATAACAAATAAATTTAATACATTAAATTTTAAAAAATAAACTTAAAACTTTAAAAAAATATATTGAAGTGGGGCCGGCATGGCCCCACCCATTGGGGTTGTGCTTGCAGGCCATGTCGTGCCCCCCTTTTCCTTAACGTGTCGTGCTTTGCACGTCACGACACTTTCACGTGCCGACACGACACGACACGTTAAGACGATTGTGCCTTAAGGGACCGTGCCGTCACGTTTTGACAGCTTTAGGTTCTTTTTTTTTTTTTGGTTGAATGAGGAAGAAGTGCAATTGATGGTGGTAGAGGTGCCCACGGTTCGGTTAAACCGTGGGTATCAAACCGAAACAGGCCCCCAAAAATCGAAACCGAAACAGCCGATTATGGAACCGGTTGGAAACCGGTTTCGAGCCGGTTCGGCTACTATTAAAGATGTCCAAAAGCTATCCAAAACCGGCGGTTTTGGACGGTTTATATTTATGTATGTATATATATCCAACCAATAAAAGAGCGCCATTTGGACAAAAAAATTGAAAAAAAAGGGGAGTGGGTGATCGTTGGAGACTTGGAGTGTTGACATGTTTATATATATAAAAAAACAAATTGGACCAATAGCACACTGCCACGTGGACGAAAAAATTGAAAAAAATTGAAACTGAAACCGTTCAAAACCGAAACTGAAACTCCTAACCGACGGTTCAAAACCGAAAACCAAGCCGGTTTTCTCGGTTTCGGTTATGGTTTGGGGTGCCCATGGAATCGCAGCTCACTAAAGGATGAGCTTTTTTTATTTGGGTTTTGATCAAATATGCAGATCTCCTCCCATTGAAGAGTTGCCAGATAGCCAGATTATTATTATTTTTTAAATGTTTTTAATTTTTTTTTTGTTCTTTCTTTGGTTATTTCAATAAATAATTTTAAAAACTTTTGGGTCTCTTTATTATTTACATCTCAGTAGATTTATAATTAAAAAAATGTTTGGGGTTGTTTCATAATTTCTTACTTTTTAATTATTTATTGTTCTGTAAAAAGACACTTTTACCCCTAAATTATTAAGTCAAACCGTTAATCAGTTGTTAGTCAATGGAAATCAAGGGAGGTTTGTTCAATTTTAGCACAAGTTGCCTGTGAGTGCAATATTGACTAATCATGGGAAGTTCATACAATTTTCCCAAATTATAAATACTAAGGATTATGTGATTAATCATTTTTCAGATTAATTATCTAAATCTTCTAATATGAAATTATAAATGATTTCAGCAACAATCTCAAATCCACCCTTAGAACTTAGAAGGTGTTAGATAGATTTACACTATAACAACAATCTCAGGTTAAAATCACAACAATTTAACAATGATTTTATCCCTCAAATTTGGATGTTCATAATTGAACACTTCCCACCGAAGTAATGCAATTACGAGTATGAAACAGATAGAAATTAAGATCATTGCTGCTACAATTATCATTGATGAGCAATAATTAGATAAAAACTAAGATCACTGCAATTAGCATTGATGAGCAATAAATATTTGAGCTCAGAAAACTAGTAAACAGATAAATCAAATTGTATAAAATTTTGGACACAGCATAGCTTAACACTTTAAACTCTACTAGCATTTGAAACTTTAGCCTACATTTATATCAAAAGTGAGCAAAATCCCTGAAGTCCTAATTTCTAAATTGTTTTACAGAACTCCATAAATATTCAGATGCACACAAGCAACAAATGGTTTTAGATACCCATGTCAAATGAGCTGAGACAAGCCCTGGTAAGTTCTTCGCAGGACCCCGTCAATTCTTGAGTTTCTTTCTTGCAAAGGTAATTCTGAGACGAATGGTTGACACACTTTAACTGAACCGATCTTGTTCAATGGGGTGATCTGATCTTACACACTTTGGCAAGAAACTATAATAATCTATCACTTTATTGTATCTGAGGCTACTCATCCAGGATGCTTGGGTGTTCTTTCCAAAAGCTATGCTCAATTATATTACAATGCGATACCATTACTTTGTTCCGTAGTTTTTCTGCAGGAGACCCATTTTCAAACGCCATAGTCTTCTCAGCCTGCATAGAATAAGAATCTATCAGCTCAAGTAGCCCTAGAAGTAATGAGTAAAATTACTCTAGGGTCACCACCCGTCTTATTAGATTTAATATATATCCTGCTTTCGGTTTCTGTAGTTGACATTATCAGAGTTTCATCTAGAAATGTCCTCTCTCTGATAGAAGGCAAGAACCAAACATGATCTTTGAGCTATGAACATGATCCGGGAAGCAAATTTTGAACAAACTACAAGCTGAAAACTGAATAAAGAATTTGAAGGGCTTCTGTTAAACCACCAATAGTATGCACATTTGGCCTCCAAACTATTTGGTGTATAACTGTTGAAGAGAGCATTAATTAGCCAAATCTTAGTCAAGAATGTTTGTTACTAGCTTATGGTGCCAATGTATAACAAGTGCTATTAACATAAGTGAGTAGCGAGAAGAAAAAATAAAAGTGAAGGCCTAATTGACATAACTACATGGAGCTGATGGCCTATGAAATATCAATTCAGCCCTGATTTGGCACCATCCTACTGGGTGATAAGCCTAAAAAACCTGTTCAAAGGCTGGACTCCAAAGTTCGGTTAGCAAGGCAATCCAGGTTCCAGCACAGGTGATACCCTATCTGCTTCTAATAAAGTATGTCCGAGTATATTTCCATTGATAGTGTATATAATACTTCGGAGTTCAGCAAGGATAAAAAGTAACCTCAACCCGAAACACAGACGAACCCTGGCGGAACATGATTGGCAATAGGTTGTAGTCAATACCAAATTTTTGTATAAGCAGTTCATTCTTCTCTTGTGTTTGAGTACCCTGCAATGGGAGAAAGTGGCCAAATAAAATTAAATAAACCAAAAGGTTGACATGTCATGCTTCAATTTTTCACCTAATAAGGATTTCACCATGCATCAATAACTAAAATGCATGCATAATAATTCTGCTATACTCAATGGTGTGTTCTTTCAAAGATTCCTACTAATATAGTATGAATAGAAATTACCACCATCCTCGGAGGTCATTCAATATTACTATTGTTTGGGTATAGAGTGGGACTAGTGAGCTGTGTGGAAAGGATTTTCTTTTAAAAAATAAATACATAAATAAATTAAAGCACCACCTTTAAATAACCTTGAGCCTCACTTTTGCTTTTCCCAGACATAACAAGCATCCAGAAACAAGTATTGTACTGATTATTGATGTGACCTGCAACATCATAATATTGTATCGTGACCATTGGCATTCACAAATTTGTTGAAATTCAAAATCCAAATTCACAACCATTTTTCAGAAAGATAAATAAAGAGTACTCACAGTCAACTTGTCTCCATGCCAGATAATCTCGAATAATATTAGATGATGGGTAGCATATAGCTCGTCCATCAAAAGAGGGAGGATACTTCAAATCTTTATACGGGAAAAATTCTTTCCACTTCATTACGTACATTGAAGTGAAGAAGGATACAATGACAGATACTATATCACTACACAGATTATATTGAGAATAAGTCAAAGTAAGTCAAATGCTTCTCATGCAATAGGTCGGGATGAAATGACTACAATGTCATGTTTGGCATAGTTATGTAATAACTCAAAAAGACTATTAGGGCACAAGAAATCTTCTTCTACCAAAAAAGACAGCAGGATGAAGAGAGACCGAGGTCTGTAATTGAAATTGAGAAATTTTTTTTTTGAAATTCCCATATTTCTTTAACAAAAACCATAGTTGACACCTAAATTCTTTGATAAATGTTTTAGGCAGAATTGATCGTAAATATTTTTACTTTACTACCAATTCATTCAACAAACATCAACCAAGAGTATAACACAGGAAATTCCCAGAGGAGATATCACCATACATGACCTTGTCAAAAAAATGTCCATAAATCATATGTAAAAATGCAGAAATTTATATAAGCCAGATGAGAAACCTGGCTCGCCTTTGATAGAACAGAGTTTCCTTCTTCAAGACAAAGCTGGAAGTTACAACACCAATGACAATTAAAATATGGCTGAAACAGAAAGCTAAACCAACAAAAAAATATGATAAAGATTTGATACCTGTACTCATCACTGACCCCATAAGAGAAAGTAATATCCTGAAACTCTTCTAACACGGCCTCTGCACATGAATTCATAAGGTTCAGAGCCTGCTTATCGTTGGGCTTCTCAAATTCATGAACTTCAGAAAATCTACCAAAAGCCATAAGAAGTCTTGAGTTCTATTTGCAGCATCTTAGGAGTGTAAATCAAACAACAAAATCTCATGCATTCTAATGCATCAAGTTAGTGTGCGCCGTAGTAATTTATTCATAGAGAATAACAATAGTTACCATGTTTAACACACCTGGTTTTACATTAATTTCATGGTGACTTCTCTAAAATTTGAGTGTGAATTATACCAAAATCATTATACTTTTAAAAGCATATTCCAGCACCCATAGATAATAGGTAAGAGAATAGGAGGATCAAGAACTTCTGCTTGAACCTTAGATTGTGAAAGCCTAAGATAAACACTTGATTCCTATATAATATATTATTAACATATCAAATAAACATAAAGGATCCTTTTATATATGTTAAAACTCAATATCTGAAAAAGAAACATCAACAAGCTTTACCTGTGAAAATGACAGCCATCAATTCTAATTACAATCCATGTACATCAGTACATGGCATCAATTTGCTTTCAAATAAAAAGGACCTAACATAATCTGGTTTAATTTTGCTAACATCCTCCTCAAAACCCCCCAGCTCTTTAACAAGACACCGATGTTCATTCCAAAACTTTTTCCCAGCTATATTCCCTGAGTGGACTATTCTTGCCTTTCTCCTCAATCTTTTAACAGGAGCCCCATTCTCATTACACTTGACTATCTTCCACCTAAATGAAGTTCAAAAAGGAAAAAAGAATCAAACCAAAAATAAATGAATGAATCATATCAGCTTGAGAAGTAAGAATTCATACAGGGCACTGTAAACGGTAACAATAAACATCAAGTAAATGCATCATAATAGCAGATGTAGGCCAGCACATATCTGATTCAAAATATATCATGGATCCATTTTGAAAGTGAAATGCTGACTCGGTGGAATCTCCCAGACACCAATACAAAACATTTATGATATGAATAAGGCCAAAAGATTTTAACATGATGATGGGGTGAGATCACCTCTGTTTTGAAAACACAAGATCCCTGACGAAACAACTCAGGAAGCTTTTTATAGTTTATACCAAACTGTTGAAAAAGAAGCTCATTTTTCTCTTGCTTTTGAGTTCCCTGCAGAGTTGACAAACAAAATATAAGTTAAAGGAATGAAGGGATTTGATACAAAAAATATTTTATCATGCGTATTCTTGAAACGAGATTTAGAAAAAGAAAATGGGAGTAGGGGATTGAGATTAGTTGATAATTGGACACAAGTTTTGAAAATTCAACAAATTAATAAATAACTGCAATAAGACTGGATGGATTTCGATCTAGATAACAGGTATACATATAAATGAACACAAGCAAGTTTTAAATCAATAATTATCACCTTCAGAATTTCCAGTGCTTTGCTTTCAGTCTTTCCACATTTAACCAGCATCCCTAGACAAGTTTCATATTGATTATTGATATGACCTGCAAAACCAAGCATATGGACAGTACCATCAAATTCATATAATCTGTAAACGTTTTCTTTATCTTCAAAATTTTTTGAATGCATTCATAGTTTTATTATCTAGAGGAAGAGAAGAAATAAGACACATTATACAAGTCAATATTAAAGTTCGAAGAGAGATACATGTTAATAGGTTTAAATAGTCTCTCTAAATATCGGTACTACTTACAATCATTTTGTCTCCACGCAAGATATGCTTGAAGTATCTCTATTGATGCACAGCATATGGCTCGTGCATGAAACGAAGGGGAATATCTCAACTTCTTCGAGGGGAAAAACTCTTTCCACTTTGTGACATACACAGATGTGAAGAATGATACAATGAGAGAGAGTATTTTGCTGCATTTCACGTAGCGCATAAATGCTATATTATTCAGTCCAAAGGGGAAAAAGGTCTAAAACTCATTTAAAGCTAGATGAATTGACTATTAGGATAGGGGACTGGATGTACTTGAAAACTCTGCTGTTATTCATTCCAGCTTCCAAGTCAAGCACTCAGGTGTTCATAGGTGCATAGAATCCTATTCTTGAGTTTAGCACTAAGCGAAATGAACAAATATCTCTTCCGTTACTTGTCTAATGTTTCAAATGCACTGCTTCTACTCATCTAATAAACTTATTAAAGTAAATTAAATCTATAGATAAGTGAGTTTAGAATGTATCTAATTGATTGATAAGCAAAAATTAGAACACAAATATGGGCACAAACTCTCATCAAAGACAACAAACGAGATGTACCAAAAGGAACCGAGTAGTGCACAGGTGTATAACTCAAGGTCAAGGACAAAGGTAGATAAAACTTCAAGATATATATATATATATATATCTATATTGTTTTCATTTCTTGATTGAATCTTTCAGCAGATTATATTGAGAACACTTAAAACTGCTACCACTCAATTGTCAAAGCCACATCATGAATGCCATTCCTATTACGTGGCCAAGACTTGATATTTCTTATAGATGAGATGTTACGAAGTTAAGGGAAAATAATATAAACCTGGCTCGCCTCCGATAAAACTTAGACGTCTTCTTGAAAACGAAACTGTAAATCATATCGAATTCAAAAATTAAGTAAGCTGATAATGCATTCAGTACACAGAATCAAATTACGGAGCATATAACAAACCATTTTACCTACCTGTATTCATCACTATAACCATACGAGAAGACTATATCAGGATACTCCTCCGACACAGAAACCGCACACGAGTTCATCAAATTCACGGCCCTCTCATCATTTGGTTTCTCAAAGTTGTGAACTTGAGAGAATCTACATAACATGAAAAAGCAAAAAAGGAAGTACCCATTAAACTGAAAAGTAAAACCAACCTATGTAAGCAAATCACATAACAATTGTCTTAATTGTGAATTGTTTTAGTTACATTGATCACAAGCCAACCCAAAAGCTTTTTTTTATTTTTATTTTTTTTAGAAAGTGTGTTTAGACTGAAAAGTAATTTAGACTACCAATGACTAAAGAATGCTAGATTTTATGGATAGCAAATAGGAATAAAGCAAGTTAATAATTTTGGTTTTCAATTTCTAAAGTTCGATGAAGAACCCAAAATAATTTTATAATCAGAGTATGTATACCATAGCATAAAAATGTTACCAAATACTAGCATTATAACTAATGTAAAACTGATCATATAACAATTGACTAAAAAGTAAAACCAACCCATGTAAGCAAATCACATAACAGTTGACATATAGTGAATTATTTTGGTTAAACCGATCAAAATCAAATGAAAAAACTTTTTTTTTTTATCAGAAAGAATGATTCTTCACCTTAGAAAATCGCGGCCATCGATTCTAATAACGACCAAATTTGGCATGAAAACCTCATCTTCAACTTCAAAAGACTTGACGTATTCGTATTTGCTGTTTGCCATGATTGTTTTTCAACACTTTTTTCTTCTCACAAGACTTTTATCAAACATCTGGTGTTCATGATCTACGAAGCATCCCAAAACCCACAACACCGATTCATTCGGTCGGACCCAGTCACTATTCACTCCAACTCATTTTAGCAGCTGGTGGACCCGGTTCCTATTCAAGTATACTAAAGAAGGAGTACAAAAATCAGGTAGATTTTTGGTTGTTTGTATTGGGTTTTTGGGTTTTTTTTTCCTGTTGGAAATGGGTGTTCGTGTTGGAAATGTCTTTTTTTATTTTATTTTTTATGTTGGAAATGCTTTATTGTTTTGATTTATTGCGGGCTTCTGTTTTTTTTTTTAAAACAGAAAATGGGTAAAATTGGTAGAAGAATATATGAAAAAGTTGATAATTAATTTGTTAACCCGAGTTAACTCTTGGATATTTGGCATCAAATGGGGAGGCCCTAGTTGATGGGAGATTGGGAGTGATCAAAATTGAAATCATAAACAATTGTACAAAATAATAACAAAGAAATTTGTCAGATACAGATCCCACTGCCTAAAAATGTTCTTTCTCTCACCCTCTTGACAAGGAATGACAATGGTCAAGTTCGGAAGGGTTTTGGTAAACTCAAACCTGAACCTGCCAACAATTATGAAATCCAAACCCCCCGTGAACCTATAAAATGTAGCGGGTTCAAGTTCAAGTTTCACCCACGAGTTTTAACAACACCCATACCAGTAAACCTGCAAACTTCTAAGTAGAGGTGCCCACGGTTCGGTTAAACCGTGGGCACCAAACCGAAACCGGTTTCGAAAAACCGAAACCGGAACCGTAACTGTAACCGTCGGTTACGGAACCGGTTCCGAACCGGTTCGGTTACGGTTACGGTAGGTTGAAAACAGATCAAAACCGACGGTTTAACCGTCGGTTTTGGGTAAAAACCGACCAAACCGTTGGTTTAACCAACGGTCAAAACCGTCGGTTAAACCGCCGGTTTAATCGTCGGTTTGGTCGGTTTTTGCCCAAAACCGACGGTTTTTGCCCAAAACCGACGGTTTAACCGGCGGTTTCGACCGTTGTTAGTAAAAAAAAAAAAAATTCGACGAATCACGGATTGCCACGCGTACCACATAATTGAAAAAAAAAAAACAAACAAACGAATTGATGACC
Organism: Dipteronia sinensis; assembly: GCA_033220585.1. NCBI lineage: Eukaryota > Viridiplantae > Streptophyta > Magnoliopsida > Sapindales > Sapindaceae > Dipteronia > Dipteronia sinensis. The sequence goes on along the minus strand of CM065640.1, from coordinate 32,077,360 downwards.
GTTGGGCGTTGGGTGAGATGACCAAGGGTCATCTACCCATCTCCCAAGTCCCAACGGCCATATATATATATATATATATATATATATATATATATATATATATATATATTATTTTTTTCCCTTTATTTCTTAAAATTGTAAATTCGCCCCTCCACTATAATCCTATAAATACCCCCCCCATTTCAATATTCTTCACACCACTCTCAACTTCTCTCAATCTCTCTCAATCTCAAATTCTCAATTCGTTCTAGTCTCTACATTCTACAATTTTCTTTATTTTTCATTTTTCATAAAAATTAATATCTATTTTTTTCTTCAATTTTTTATAATCATCTATTTACAATTTTCTTTAATTCTCATTTATTATAGAAATTAATATCTATTTACAAATTCTATTTTTTTTACAATCATCTATTATTTATTTACAATTATCTATTTTTCTTAGTGTTACCACTATTATTCCAACAATATTTTGAGTGCCTCACATATCTATATATATTTTTCACTATTAGTATTTATAATTAATTATTCATTGGCAAGTGGGGGAGAAGGTTCAAGAAATTTGAACAAGGGAAAGGGTCAATTGCAAGATTTGTTGGAAAACCAAGGTGATGATGTCAGTTATAACGACCGACTTTACCACGAGTTCCTTCAATCTCAATTTGGATCCGATCTCCCTCGTAGTCCTAATCCCCCTCTAATAATTTCCGACGAACCCGACCCCAATCTCTATGACCCTGATAGTAATGAAAATCTATCTACCCCCCAACCCCCTTCAAATGAATTTGTTGCAGGTGAAGAAGAAAAGCCGATGAAGTCCGATCTCTTCAAATTGTATATGAAGAAAATTCAGTTAGATGACGGGATGATCCAAATCAAGTGCAACTACTGCTCCAAAATATACAGGACCAACAAATCATTCGGATATGGCACGTACTGGAACCATATTAGGAAAAATCACCCTTCTGAATTGGTAAAGACTAGTAACCAATCCCAAATCTCCAGGTACGGAACCCCTACTAATCAACTATTTCATTATACGTCTGAAAAAAACAAGGAAGAATTAGCAGTAATGGTTACAGTTGAACATTTACCTTTTAGTTTTGGTGAGAAAGTAGGTTTTGTTAATTATTGTCAAAATGCATTAAATCCTGCAATGCAACGTGTTCCTAGATCCACTCTCACACGTACAATGTTTTCCATTTACAAAAAACAAAAAAAATAAATTGAAATCATTTTTTTATCAATTTGAAGGTCGCGTTTCCGTATGTGCCGACATATGGACCGATAATTTTGGTAGTCACCATTATATGGGTGTGACATGTCATTATATGGATAATGACTGGGTCATGCAAAAAAGAATTATTGCATTTCGTGTTTTCGATGAATCACACACAGCTCAAAATATTTTTCGACTCCTTAAAATTATTTTTGAAGAGTTTCATATCCAAAACAAAATTTTTTCGATCGGTTTTGATAATGCTGCAAGCAATACCGCATCTATTCCTATGTTGCAGGATTTGTGCAATCCCTATTTTGGGGGTAAATTATTTCATCAAAGATGTGCATGCCATATTTTAAATTTGTGTGTTCAAGCTAGATTACAAATTCTTTCTGTTTATATTAAACCAATTAGAGATAGTATTAACTATATCTGGAGGCAAAACAAACTCCAAAAACTATGGTTAAAATATTGCTCTCAAAATGGTATGCGTCCCATTAAATTTTCTCGGGACATTAGTACTCGTTGGAATTCTACTTATAAGTTGCTTAATGAAAGTGTTGTATATAAGGAATTATTAGTTTCTTTTATTACTTATAACGTTCCTTCAATTTCTCTTCAATTGAAGCATTGGGATATATGTATAAAAATTCTTGAATTGTTACGTGTTTTTAATGATGCTACTAATGCTTTATCTGGTATTTACTATCCCACTACTCATTTATTTCTTATTCAAAGTGTTAATATTGCTGGTGCATTCAGTGAGTGTGAACTCGATGTTCAATTGAGTGAATGTGTTGCTGCCATGAAAAAAAAATGGTTACAGTATTATAAGGAGATTCCAAATATTTATTTGCTTGCATCATGTTTTGATCAACGTTTTAAATTAGAATGTTTGCAAGATTATTTAACTCATTATTACAAAAGTTTAGATTTAGAAGTTGATGTTCTTAGTTATTGTAATTCCATTAAGGCTTTGCTTTATGAATTATATGATGAATATCTTAAAATATATGGTCCGTCTTTGAACATGCCGGTTTCACAACATCAACCGACATCTGATAGTACTGGTACTTCCTCTACTTTTAAATTAAAGGGTTTAGGGGATCGATTGTTTTCCCAAAGAGCCAAAAAATTAAGAACATCTTCTTCATCCTCATCCGGCTCGATTTCTGAGCTTGACCGGTATTTAGAAACATCTCATGAATTTTTAGAAGATAGTGAATTTAGTATCCAGGTTTGGTGGAAGGATCATGAACAGATTTTCCCAATTTTGGCTATTATTGCCAAACAAATTTTGGGAACACCGGTTTCTACCGTAGCTGTGGAACAAGAATTTAGTGCAGGTGGAAATATTTTGGAACCAAGACGGTCGGTTATGTGTCCGCAGAAACTTGAAGCTCAGGCGTGTCTTGATGATTGGACAAAGGCAAAATACAGACAACAAGAAATCGAGGCGGAGATAGTGAATGATTTTTTCGAAGATGACCAAACCACGGGAACGGAAGGCAGCGATTAGATTCCATTCCAACTTCCAACCTTCAACACCGAACATCTAATTAAAGGTAAAAGAACTACGTGGTTTTTGATTCCTCTACTGCTCAACATTTATGGAGGATACGTAGGCAACTTAATTGAGGTCAAATTAAGTGCAAGGCCGATTTTTTTATTTTTTATTTTTAATTCAACTTTGTTACATTGTATATTTGAATTCAATATCCATTTAATTATTTTTTTAATACATCTGCAATTGTAATTTTGTATCAATTTATCAATGTCAATTTCTTTTATTTTCAACATTATTAAATACCTAAATGCTTCAATTGTATATTATATATTTATATAATTGTATTGAATATTTTATATTAATTTCATTTTATTACAAATGTTTCATTTTATTACAATGTTTCAATTTCATTTTATTACAAATGTTTCAATTTCATATTATATTTTAAATTTTATTCATTTGTCAAAAAAAAATTCTGGAACATTATTTTTCCCATTATTTTAATTACGTTTAGTAATTATTGTAATTAGGTTTTGTTTGGAAAAAATAAATAAAACCGAAACCGAAACCGAAATAAACCGAAACCGAAACCGAAATAAACCGAAATCGAAACCGAAACAAAAACCGACGGAACCGAAACCGAAAACCAAACCGGTTTTTTCGGTTACGGTTACGGTTTGGGTGGCCACGGAACCGAAACCGGCGGTTTCGAAACCGAAACCGTCCCAAAACCGAACCGTGACCACCTCTACTTCTAAGTGTTTGCAGGTGGGTCACACGGGTTACCCACAAACCCGCGGGGAACCCAGTTGCAATGGACCGTAATTGTTAAGGTTAGGATTTTAATTTCTCAACTAGTGATCATTTGAGATATCACAAAGAAAAAGGGACGGCCAATAAAAGATGCATCAAACGAAATAATAACGGTATAATACATTCGATATGAGACGAAACACACAAATCTCAAACCAAAGGAAATCAAACCGAATTTGTATATGCTTTATTCCATTTCACTATACTCAAACTATATTGGAATTTGGAAAACAAAAACAACGACAGAACTCTAATATATTCTACAAAGGCCGACAAACAAGCTATAAATTTTTATTTTTTTAGTTGCCTAAACTTTACTTTCATCGTCTCACAAAAAAAAAAAAAGGGTATATTGCCGCCCATATAATATCTTCATATACCTATATTTTAATAAAACCTTTTAATTTCTAAAATACCTCTACATTTAATTACTTAAAATACATAACTTTATAATTAGAAATTAAATTTACTTCTTACACTCATAAGTTAAACACTTAATCTATTATAAACTCTAATAATATATACTTAATCAACCAGAAAATATAATATATTTTTTTTCCACATATAGTCAAAGAATGGATGAACAAAGAATTGTTTTCATGGATTCCGACTCCATTTAGGTATGTTTACTTTCATTTTTATTATTGTTTTGTGATTGAATAAAAAATTGTTTCAGTTGTAGTCTTATAGAATTTTTTTGTTGAAGCAGTTGTAGAATTCAATCAAGTCTACATGATTTTCAAACACAATCCACCCACTCACTCACTTTACTTTAATTCAACTACAAATTCTTATTAATTTTGTTAACGGAAAAAATCCACTCGGGGTGAAAATCTCAATCAACACCCTCGACCCGCTACCCCGGAGGTCGTAGCGGGTGTAGGTACTTCGTACCGTGGTTCTGACAAGGTGATACATCAAGGTGTGGTAGGTACCTCGAGGTACCGTGGCTCTTGTATAGCTGAGAGAGGCAAGGTGAGGGCGAGGTAGGTAGGAGAACTATCATCCTACCCACCTGGTGTAGTAGGCTGGTACCCGGTCTAGGTATCTGATCCAAGTACTTGGTTACCTCTCTAGGTGCCCTCCATAATTCCCCGACCTAGATAACGTGCAGGGAGGGGTACAAGAGAGTTAGGACCAGTAGGGTCGGAACCTAGCTTCCATGCATTCATAATAAAGAGATAGATGGGAGAATGACAACTCATTTGGTAGAGGTGGATTGACCTAGGGGGAAAAAGCATCACGAATGATCATATGCTGAAAACCCCCCAGGCAGTATCCATAGGAAGGAGAAAGACCCTTATGTATGTATATATATCACGAGAGGTGCTTCGGAGAGCTTACATAAATACAATCTGGGACCTAGTAGGTCACCAATGGAGGGGTACCACTAGGTACCGATACATTCATGGAGAAAATAGATATGTACAGTAGTCGATAAAACGATGGTCTAGAGGGAATTCAGGCAGGGTCCCTTTTACACTTCAGGTGATGGAGAACTCATGGAGTAGGCGATAAGTAAGTATTTTTCTGTACCATGATGGTGAAAACTCTCTGTAGGTGATGATGACTGTATCTCTAGTGGAGAAGTGTTTTCGAACCCTTTCCTTGGAGAGTGCCTTGTTATATTTATCTCTTCTCATTCTTGTTGCCCACTCCATTAATTAATACGCAACCAAAGGAATGTTGATACGGCATTAATGGAGTTGAATATTCTCTCATTAATGGCGTTATGAATGACCATTAATGGAGTTGACTGCTTCCTTCATTAATAGTGTTGTGAATGGCCATTAATGGAGTTGACTGATTCCTTCATTAATGGCGTTGTGAATGGCCATTAATGGAGTTGTGAATGACCATTAATGGAGTTGAATGATTCCCTCATTAATGGAGTTATGAATGGCCATTAATGAGGTCAGATGGTGTTGCATGCTTCTTTCCTTTAGGCGAGGGTACTCTGGTGTACCAGTCCCTTCTCGTTGACGTGGCACTTGTTCTAGCATGCTAGTGGCTTCGTGGCGACATTCGTCCTGCTGGGTAGGTAGGATACCTGTCTTGGACGGGTTTTGGGTGGATAGCGAGGTACCCAGGTACCAGGTAGATGTCGAGGTACTTGGGCGCTAGGCCGCTATCGAGGTACTCCGGTACCAGATGCATGTCGAGGTACCTAGATGCCATAAGAGAGGTACCAGGTACCGCGAGGTACCAAGTATGGGATATCGTGGTACCAGCTTTAGAGTAGATACATAGTGTGATACCTACTCTTTTTGGTTCGTATCTCTGGCGCTTCATCTAGGTAGATAGGTAGTCAAGGTTCTGGCCCTACCATGTATTGATTCCTTCAAGGTCGAGGTATCGATCCCGTTAGATAGCTGGGAGCTGGGAATGGTCCCTACCAGGTGGTTACTTGATGGAAAATTCTTCTTTGGACCCCTACCAAAAAACACTGTTAACAAATTTAATTGGTTTGTAAACCGAAAAACTTGGTGGATGGATTTCAATAAAAAAACAAATTGTTAAATGAAAAAAAAAATGATTTGGTTTGTGGAGAAAAGCTTGAGTGCATCCGATGCACCACAATGAAATCTGATGGTGTGCATCGGATCCATTCAGTGAAGGACACGTGTCTCTTATTTAAATTTAAAAAAAAAAATCATTTTTTCTTTTCACTTTTTTATCTCTTCTCTTCCATTTCCATCGACAAAACCCATTTCCTCTCCCATTTTTTCAGTGGCTCTCTCTTCATCTCCGCCCAGATATCAAAATCGACTTACCGTGATCATCGTCGTCCTGTCCTCGCTGTCTCCGGTGACCACTTACCCAGATCTCGACATCGACTTACTTTGTGATTGAATCAGTTTATTTGAAATTTACTTTTTTTTTCCAGAGATAGAAGGGTTAAAAAATTGAGAATTTTGGGATCTCATGCCGTCGAAGATCGCAGATACGCTTTTCTCCTAATTGCCGATTAAGATCCATGGCCACGTCGAAGTTATTGCGGCTGAGACGATTTGCCCTATGTTGCCCGATGAATAAACCAGTTCCAATATTTCCATCCACCTACCCAAAAACGTCACTGGTTTTGCCTCCTATATGGGTCTTCCATTCATTTCAGGTTTGCATTTATGCTTTTTCACATTAATATATAATTTCTACTGTTAGTTTCAATAGATTTTGTTTAGATTTTATTTCAGTTTATGTTGCTTTTTTGCTTTACACACCAAGTCACATAACCTTCTGTTCGTGATTGTGTTATCTCGATCGTTAGTGACTCGAAGACTGCCGTGTCTTTAATAAATAATGATGATTTGGTAGCCTTGACCATGTTGATTTGATTTGCCATATTCGGTGATGTGCTCCTCTGTTATGTTATGGTGATTGTTTAGAGTAGTTGCTTGTCTGGTCCTCTGTTGTTGCTTCTTTTTTCTTCTTGTCTGGTGCTGTCTGTGTGGTGTGTTCTGGTGGAAGCAGGGTGTTGTGGTTTGGTGGGGTGATTGGCATGTTGTATTGTGTGGTGACGCACTCGGTCTTTGTCTGTGTTTCTTGGATCCCCTGTAGTTCCAGTGGCTAGTGTTGTGGTGCATATGGTCTTTGTTATTGTGGTTTGCTTGGCAGGGGTCTTTTGTTTGCTGTTGTTTTCCTTTCTTTTCAGGTTGCTGTTGTGCTTTTTTATGTGAAGAACTCGCATTTCGGTATTCATATTGTTCTTTGTTTTTGCTTTGTGATGTCTAGGCACACTATCACCAGATGATTGGGAAGTGGCTCAATGTCGAATACACACAAAAAGGGGGAAGAGATGGAGAAACAAGCAGATATATACAAATCATGAAAAACCTGAACAAAACTACTTGTAATAACACCATTAGACTGTTGTATATTTATCACTTGGATACAACTAATTAGCTACTTACAATTAGCAGTGTAATGGCTTTTTTCCAAGAACATGAGAAAACAGAGAATGCCTCCATATATTAGATTTTTTCTCTGAAATGTTGTATAGTTTTATCAATATAAACAAAGTTGAATTTTTTTCAATACAGATGTTTTTTCAGCACTCTCAACCATTTTCTCTCCTGTATTAGTCTCTCTCCTTACAATTAGCACCAAAAAAAAGAGAAACCGAAAATCCAATATAGCAATTCACAAACCACCCAACTAATCTTAGAATTGTTACAATCCAAAAGAAAACCTTGAACATGTGCTAAAAAAAGATTTGGTCTTAGCAATGGCATCATCGATTAACCTTCATGAACTCCATGAGTGTAAACCTACACACAAAAAAAAAACATAAATCTATACCCGTACAAAAACAAAATCATATACCTGTATGACTCTCAAGATCATACAATTTGTCGAAAAAGTATCCAAACTAAAAGCCGGGCACCATTTCTTTCAAAGATCGTACAATTTCTTAAGCCATGAATGACTCTCAAGATTGAAACTTGTAATCATCTCATTCCTTGAGGCTTCAAATTCCAACTTATTATAACACCCATAAAAGCACTTGTTGAATTGCATGAACTCAAGATTGTTATAATAACTACTAAGATGTTGTGCAGCATTCTTAGAAATGTGCAAAGTGCATAATCGATGACGTGTTTCTGGAAAAACTATTTCAATTGCCTTTGACATTGCTTTGTCGTCGTCGGTAAATATAGATTTTGGTTCTTTATTTCTCATCGCTTCCAAAAATGACCGAAACAACCAAACAATTGACTAGGTGCTCTCATCTATTAGAAAAGCACAACCAAACAAAACATTCTTCCAATGGTGATTAACCCCCACAAATGGAGCACATATCAAATTGTACTTACTAGTTCGAAAAGTAGTGTCAAAGCAAACACATCACCAAAACAATCATAATCTAACTTTGCCATACCATCTCTCCAAAGGAAATTGGCCATTCGATTGTATTGGTCCACTTGTATTGAGTAGAAAAATGCCGGATCCTCACCTTGTTTACATTTCAAATAATCGAGCAAACTTTGAACATCTCCCGCTTCTATCATTTCCTCCTTTTGCAAATAATTTCTTGCGTCTTTTTTAGTGAACCCAATATTCTCAACGCCTCCAACTTCATTTGCTAAATAGAAGTATGCTTGTGTTGGTCTTACACCGGCATCAACCATAGAACTAATGACATTCCCATGAGATTTTGGTATTTTTCGACCGGATTTCAGAAATTGTCTTTCTCCCGCTTTAGCAAGTTCATGATTATGATTAACATTTATATGAGAAATTGTCCATACCCCGCTAGTCACAGTAAATCGAATTAGAGCTTTGCAACCGGTTTTTGTCTCTAACTTATTCACTTTCTTCCCCTCATATAAATCTTCATCCATCTGAAATCCTTGCTTTGAACATACATATTCCCGTTGTCAAATATTATTTGATGAATCTCTTCTAATGACATGTTTCCGAACACTAGAACCTTTTTCCAAAGCATAATTATTGTACAAATCATAGGCTTCAGCATCAGAATGTACCTCCATTCCCACCTTGAGTTCTCCATCATCTTCTTTCTCAAGTATTTCATCCATGTCCCTGTTTTAGTTTTAAAAAACAATCATCACTGTCTTTTAAATGCTCAACTTGCAACATAGAAAAAATTATTTCAACTTGCACAATCAATCATCAATCTCAACTTGCACAATCAATTGGTGGACAACTTTTAAAATTGGCTATCAAGTGTACATTTACGGTTGAAAAGTAAAAATTAAACAAATAAAAATAAAAAATGGATACAATTTGGATACAACTAGATGCAACCAGACAAGTCTTTTAAATGCTCAATTTTGCACGTGTTGTTGGCATCTATAACATATGTTGATAAACAAGAAGGATTTCAAACATCTCTTGAAATTTTAATTTTCAATTCCAAACATTTCACCAAAACCCAAATTTAAAACTCAACATCATTGTATATAATATTACACATTCATTATAAAATATTTCAAATAAATGTTGTTTCCAACAACCAGTACACAATTACATATAAAACAAAATTATTGATCATTAGAAAACAAATAAGAATGATTTTGGAAGTAAAATATGTATAACTAAGAAAAGATTAAAACTTTAAGCACTTACATAAATAAATAAATAATAATCACCTAAAAGTCTGAAACAGTGGTCATCGGAGACGGCGCGGACAGGTGACGGTAAGGACTGAAGACGGCGATGACTCTCAACGGTTGCTGTAAAAGAAGAGGGAAAATAAGAGTCAAAATGAAAGTGGAGGGAAAATGGGTTTTGTCGCTGTAAGTGGAAGAGAAGAGACAAAAAAGTGAAAAGAAAAAATGATTTGTTTTTTAAATTTAAATAAGAGACACATGTCCTTCACTGAGTGGATCCAATGCACCACCATCAGATTCTATTGTGGTGTATCGAATGCACTCAAGTTTTTCTCTGGTTTGTGATTGAAAAAATAGTTTTTTATTTTTTTTATTTTTTATTTTCGTTCATAGTTTTTAGACAAAAGAAGCTACATATTGTTGTTTTCTATGACCATGATTAAGTATATAAACCATTATATTTTCATGGTTTTTTAGATAATTTAATACATTGATTCCGTAAGTAATAACGAAAAAAATATTAATAGTTATATTAGAGTTGAATTTGTATTTCGTTTTTGCCTAAGTAAACTCTTAGTTGTAGAGTTTTATTTAAATATGATATTTTTTTATTAATTAAATTATATATTATTTTTGTTAAAAGAAACGAAGAAACTGTACGTATTGTTTTTTGAAAGAAGAAACTGTACGTACAAGAATTATATATATATATATATATATATATATATATATATATTTGCGGTGGTGGAAGAAAATGAAGAGAAATGAGTGTAATAAGAAAAAATATGTTTAAAATAAAAAAAATACAGAAAGTATAGTGGGCAGTAAAATTAATAATTTTTTAATTGGATGTAAATAAAAAAATTGGTGTATGAAGATATTTTATTGGGGGCAATAGAGCCACCCAAAAATAAAATATGTAACTATAATATTTACTTCATCTCCATTTAGACATGACGCCAGTTCTGGTTTCGGTTCGGTTCCGGTTCCGGTTCCACGGTTCCGGTCCGGTTCCTCCGGTTCAATCGGTTCGGAACCGTTTTTTTATTTATCTTTTATTTATTTTTTTTAAAACCTAAAATCCCAAAATATTCAATCAAACGGATCAAACCCTACAGTCCTACACCTTAAATAGCCAAATGACCCAACCCTAAATTCCCAATCCCTAATCACATCAGTTCAAAGTTTCAAACACACACAATCACCACAAACCCAAAATCCGAAATCACACAAAATCGCACAAAGTCACAAACTCAAAATCACACAAACACACCAGAAGGTCTAGAACTCAAACACAAAGAAGAAAAGAAGTCATGCTGCGACGGAGATCGAAGAGATCGAAGAGAGAGGGAGAGAGAAAGAAGAGATCGGACTATCGGAGATCGGAGTCGATGAAGAGGAGATCGGCGACGGATGAAGATAGGATCGGCGGACCAGCGAGCAGCGACGGGATCCGCGGCTGTCGGCGACGAGAAGAAAAGAAGAAAAGAGAGAAAGAGAGAGAGAGAGAGAGTGAGACTGAGAAAGTGAGAAAGAAAGAGTCTGTGAGAGAGAGAAAGTGGCGTGGGTATTGGGTAAGTAGAGACAAAAAAAAATTATATAACTTTGAGGAACCGTCCGGTTCGAACCGGACTGGAACCGGACGGTTCCTCAAAGTTTGGAACCGGAACCGCCCGGTACCGGTTCCGGAACCAGAACCTATTTTTTCGGTTCCGGTTCCGGTTTTTTTGGGACGGTTCCGGTTCGGTTCCCCAGTTTGAACCGAACCGGCGTCATGTCTATCTCCATTTCTCCTGTTCTCTCAACACTACAAATCAAAGCACTACAACCCTAAACAAAAAAAAACAGAAACTAAAAGTTCAAAGTTGGCAAGATTACAACACCAAATAAAACACATCTGAAATCTTTTGGGTTCAAACCCATCTCTAAAGACCACACAGATTTATACAATACATTTTTTCAGCTTGATTCTTGATCTAAAATGACAACTACCTCAAACAGGTTTGAGCAATTTCTAGTGTAACAATGATGAAATTGGAACAAAGTTCTCGCTACCTAAGAATGTCAGCAGAATAGCAAAAGATATGGCCAAATATGATGGAGAAAAAATAAGTGAAAATATTGCATATGAACAGAATCACCATTCACCAGCACACTTAATACCTAAATCAGCATCAAATAATAAGATATCAATAGGTCCAAATCAAACCACTGAACAGATTTATTTTTTCTTGTCTGAAAAAGTGATCGAAAACATTTGTACACAATTGCATTAAATCAAAGCTAAAGCTAAGAATAAGAAAGAAAACTCAAAAGACAAAATTAAAATGAAAATAAATTGAGATATCAATTAAACTTGTAAAAGAGACAGATTACGAGAAGTATCCCTGGAAAACTTTGAGATGCAGGATTGATAAAACCAACAAGTGAAATGGGTAAATAATCAGACAATAAGTCAGTCCATTGCAAAACCTAGAATAAGTCGCAGTAAGAGTCGAGAATAGGAATCGGAAAACATAACCCTACTGTAACTAAAAGCTGTGCAACAATTACAAAGAAGAAATACAGTACGTGGAGTGATCAGTGAAGTATATATAGTGGAAATAGATGAAAATGACCACTCTCAAGTTTTAAAAACCAAAAATAGCCCCTCATGGAAATATTTGCAAAAATAGTCATTCTTAGATTTCACTTTTTCCAAAATAACCCATCAAAGACTAAAATGCCCTTTCCATTTAAAAGAAACGAAATGATGAAATTGCCCATTAAAAGTTCAAAGGGACCAATATACCCTTCCTTTTCCTGGCAATCGAATTAATTTCCAGCCAGCAGGGGATTTGATTTTTGTCTGAAACCTAACCCCCCCCCCCCCCCCCCCCACCCATCCATCCTCTTCATTGACCTCCTTTCCCCAATCTTCAACTCAATCCAATTAATTTCCAGCACCGCAGAAAGGTGATTTGTTTTTTGTCTGAAACCTAACCCCCACCCCCATCCATCCTCTTCATTGACCTTCCTTTACCCAATCTTCAACTTCCACAACCACCCACAGAGCTTGTTCAACCATTGTCGTTTCCGTCCAGTCGTCCTTGTTCAACCGTGCCATCCAAACATTTCCGTCCGTACTGTCCAGCTCAGAACGGTACACATCGACTTCTCTCTGCTTTTCATCTTCGTGTTTGTAAAACTTGGCTGTTCATTGTGCAAAGACAACCTATTTTTTTTTAGAATTGGATTCAAATATGTTTTGTGGTTTTTTGACTTGAGAACTTGTTGTTGTTATTGCAGCTTGGAGGGACTGAAAATTCTGCATACCTTGACATGCTTTGCTTGTTTGCTCACGGAAGAAGGTGGAGTGACTATAAGAGTAAGCCCCATACAAAGTTTTGTTTTTGTTGATATTAATTGGTTTGATCATTCGCTTGTTCATTACGGATAGTATTGATAGTCTTCCTTTTTTAGTTTTTTCGTTTTTGTTTTTAAGACCTTTTAATTCCCGTGTCGCTTCCTCACCTGTTTTGTGTTAAGAGTGGATGATTTTCATTATAAAAATACTGTTTCAAAATATGTGGCATCTGTTGTTTCATCTGCATCTGATGCTTGTATGGATTGATTAGACGATCATTGCTTATTGATTTCTCTGGTGTAGACTTAGTTAAATTGATAATTTTAACTATAATGTGATGCTTTACATGTTGTTAAATTGGTAAAATAATCATAGCTTCACCTATGTGGAGTTTTTGATCTAAGCATCCTGTATCATTTTTTTTAGCTTACTTCTGCTTATTACAGTGACATGAATCGCACAATACATTGATAGATTTTTTGTTGTATTTTTTGCAGGTTGATCATTCTGTCTATTGTGTTCCTATTTGATAGATCTTCAAGGAAGATATATTGTAATTATTTTGTGTATTCAAATTAAACGGCTCATTTAGATAGTGAATTTTACCTGGGAGAGTTTTTAGTATAATGAGATATACATTCTGATCTCTTCGTGAATTGACTAAAGTTATAGTCTCTGCTTCTCATCCACGAGTGAAGAAAGTTAACTATGTTGGTCTCCTCGGTTATCTTGGACATTAGCTACACTTTTTCAGGTGCTGTTAAATAGGTGGACATTTATGGTTATGACTACAAATTTATAAACAAATCATATTATTAATGCCTTGTGTTTGCTTTTGCAGTCAAAAGGGGCATGATCTTTGCTCAGCTGTCAAAGCATATTACTGAGAATACAAAGTACTTCAGCATTATTGTCAGTTCTGGTAAGTATACTTTAGTTTTTCTTTGTGTGAAGAAAACATGTCTTTAGTTTGTTTTTTAACAAAGTATGGGATTGGATGCTTGTGTTGTGACATCTTTTCAGCATTTTTTTATTAATTAGATGAGACAAATTAAATTCCAAAAGATATTGGGTTACAATATATAATTTTCTTGTAGTTTCAATAATAAAAAGACAAAAACCCGTAAAAATAGTGACTGAAATAGCATTTTTCTGAGAGTTTTAAAGCAGATCTAGAGCCGTAACATGTTATCTGTAAGAAGTCATTATTCTACACATGTTTTAGTTGCATTGCATGAATGTGTAGTTGTAATTAACTTGACTTTGGAATCTTTTTAGCCCGGAATCAATCTATTTACATTTCTTAAGTCACTTTTTTCTTTTCTTATTCATGGTGTAGTTATTTCAATTTTGTAATGCTCATCAAGTATCTATTTAAGCGGTCAATATATTAGTGCCGAATCCTAAAGATATAGTGCTAAATCCTAAAGATGTAGTTATTTCATCATCTGAATGAGTTTAATACTGTTTTTCAGGGTCTACGGATACGATGGCCGGCTTTGTAGTGCACTGCGGTGGATATTGGAAGGGTAACCAATTCATTGGTCCAAATTCTTTTGCATTCCGTCTAACCAATTAGGTGGAAAAAACATACAGTGAATTGTCGGAAAAGATATACCATCGGATTGGGATCAGTAGCGACAGATTTGAGCTGAAGATAAGTTCATAGCTTAAAAACGAGACTGGGGGATTTACATTATCCATTACAACTGACGACGATGTAACTTGTGTGCTTAGTCTTAAGCAATCGGATTGGCTAGATGTTCATGTCGAAGTGGTAGATAAATCTGTACCAGCAACGGCAACGGCAACTGAAAATGTATTTCAAACTCTAAGAAAGGCAACACATACAACAATCAATGTAGCATGTATACCGTCTCCTTTGAAATCCAGTGATCAACACTCCCCAGCTGGTACTCCACATTACAAATCAGTGAGCGGTAGCAACCACCTGTCTGGGTCTGTGGCTTCACTTGTATTTACATCAAGAGGGAGTGATCAAGGGACTCCAACATCAACTAACAAGCAGGCAAAGGTGGATGACAAGGATGTTTGTGAAACTGCTGAAAGAGGGGATGCGTATGGTATTGGTGGTTATACTAGTGATGGTCTTAATAATTATCTGGAAGTTGGTCAATGTGGTGGGCAAGCGGCAACATGTGATGGAGAACTGGCAACAGGTGTTGGACAAGAACCAAGGGCTAGTGGAGCAGCCAACAATTCTACACCTTCTATGGCATCACGGTGGACAATACCGGGGTCAGAACTGTACTCAATTCAACCCGTTCGATCAAAGGATTTTTTTAAAGACCGTGACCGAGATCCAATATACAAAGGACAGATTTTCAAGGACAAGAAAACGCTGAAGCGGGATATAGGGATGTATGCACTAACAGAGAGGTTTAAGTGGAAGGTTAAGCGATCGATAAAGACAAGATTCACCGCAACATGTAGAAATAGTAATTGTGAATGGGTCATTCGAGTAGGGAAGCTGAAAAATGGGACTTACTGGCATGTTAAGTCATTTGTTAAGGAGCACACATGTATTAATGATGACAACTATAACATGCAGTTCAGTCGGGTAAGTTCCTTTGTAATAGGGGAACTGTTTGCAAAAAAGTTATCCGATCCAGGATGCACCATTCGTCCTAAAGATATTGCTACTGAAATGAGGGAGCAACACGGCATTAATCTCAAGTACAATAAGGTCTATAGGTCGAAGAACCACGCTTTGAATACGGCATTCGGCGATCCGTGGGAATCCTTTAAAAGGTTATCGGAATTCTTTTACATATTGGAACAATCCAACCCTGGGACGGTAACTAAGATTGAGACCGACTCGGAAAATTGGTTTGCATATGGATTCATGTCACTTGGGGCTTCTATAGCAGGATTCAATCAAGTTATCAGACCAGTTATCGCCATTGATGCTACCCATTTGAAGGCAAAGACCAGAGGTGTTTTGTTAGTTGCGGCGTGCAAGGACGAAAATGAGATGATATACCCTTTGGCATTTGGATTTGCAAATTCTGAATGCATGGAGTCCTGGACATGGTTCTTGAGTCAACTACGCAATGTGATAGTGGATCCCAAACGTGTGATGATAGTTTCGGATCGGTACACGGGTATCATTGGAGGGATGGCGGAAATTTTTCCCGATGCAGCCCATGGATTTTGTGCATACCACTTGGCACAAAACCTGAGAAAAATGTGCAAGCAACGAGATGATGTGATTAAGTTTTACTACCGTGCTACTTATACATATTGTATCGAGGAGTTTGAACGTGAAATGGCTGAGTTGAAAGACACCCACCGTAAGTGCTACGATTATCTCCTAGAGATTGGGTTAGAGAAAATTACACGTGTACGTAGCCCCAAAAGGAGGTACAAAATGATGACCACCAACATTGCCGAGTCAATGAATTCATGTCTACTTGCAATCCAAAAATTGCCTATCACATCTATTGCTGAATTCATCAGAGATTTGTTGCAAAGATGGTTTCACGACCGTCCGACAAATGCACGTGAAATGTCTACATACTTGACTCAGTATGCAGACGATCACATCAAAGAGAGGGTATTACAATCACAACGATGTGAGGTTCACCCTATTGATTGCAATAGATTCAAGGTATACGACAAATGGACCGACACAATCGTTGACTTGGAACAACGTTCCTGCTCATGTCGTCAATGGGATCTAGAGGAGTTGCCGTGTATTCATGCAATGGCGGTTGCTAGGTATGCTGCATGTTCTTCCTATGTTTTATAATTTTATTCAATTGTTTTATTTTATTTTATTATCTGTTTGTTCGTGTGCTTTGTACTAGGTTGAAAGGTATGCCCATGAATGCACTGTGTTCTGACTTTTACACAACGGGATGGCTGATACATGCTTACAGCATGGTTGTGAACCCTGTTCCGAAATCAGAAACATGGAACATTCCTGATGAAATTCGTGATCGCATTGTATTGCCATGGGAGAAGAAGCGTTTGAGAGGAAGACCAAAGAAGTTGAGGACACCATCTGCTGGGGAGTTTTGAAAGAAAAAACAGTGTTCGAATTGTGGTGAAAAAGGACACAACAAAAGAAGCTGCCCGAAGCCATCATCTAGCACAAGCAAACCAGTAAAAAAAGCACGTGCTTGTAGCGTTTGCAAGAAAGAAGGACATAATAGACTGAAGTACCCAAATAAGGCACCAGACACCAGTTCGGATGACACAGACGATGAAATCATTGACCGATAGGTATATTTTCGAAAAACTCTTCTTGGACGGTTAATTTGAGTATGTATCATTACTATTTGTAGCACATTAATATCCATTTGTGAGGATATATCTAGTTTAAATTTATTTGATGTATACATTATAACCGGATATGTTCTTGTGGTGTTGTGTTGTATGTGAAAACTTGGTATTTATGTTTTCTGGAATATATTTGCAAGCAGGTGGTTACAAATATTTGCGGCGTTGTGTTGTATGTGAAAACTTGATATTTATGTTTTCTGGAATATATTTGTAAACAGGTGGTTGCGAATAATTGTGGTGTTGTGTTGTGTGAAACATTGGTATTTATGTTTTCTATAATATATTTGCAAGCAGGTGGTTGCAAATATTTGCGGCGTTGTGTTGTATGTGAAAACTTGATATTTATGTTTTCTGGAATATATTTGTAAACAGGTGGTTGTGAATAATTGTGGTGTTGTGTTGTATGTGAAACCTTGGTATTTATGTTTTCTGGAATATATTTGCAAGCAGGTTGCGGTGTTGTGTTGTATGTGAAAATTTGGTATTTATGTTTTCTGGAATATATTTGTAAACAGATGGTTACGAGTAGTTGTGGTGTTGTGCTGTATGTGAAAACTTGGTATTTATGTTTTCTGGAATATATTTGCAAGCAGGTGGTTGCAAATATTTGTGGTGTTGTGTTGTTGTATGTGAAAATTTGGTATTTATGTTTTCTGGAATATATTTGTAAACAGGTGGTTGCGAATAGTTGTGGTGTTGTGTTGTATGTGAAAACTTGGTATTTATGTTTTCTGGAATATAGTTGAGAATATTTTGGGCCCAGTTCTTAATATTTTGAGCCCATGTATAAAACGTTTGGGCCCGGTTATTAGTTTTTTGGGCCTGGTTCTTAATATTTTGAATCCGCATCCGAAATCCTGCCCAAGCAACAAAGTGCATAACTTCTAAGGATATTAAGCGTATGGAGTAAACTAAGGGAGTGGTGAATGAGCTTCAGTTCTAAATATTTTGAGTCCGGTTATTTTTATTTTGAGCCCGGGTTTTAATATTTTGAGCCCGGTTCTTCATATTTTGAGCCCGGCTATTCATATTTTGAGCTCGATACTTATGTTTTCGATTAAATTTTGATTTTTTATATATTTTAATTATTTTTCAAGGTCTGCGGGATACTTCCCACATGAGCTAACTATCGTCTGGTTTGAAAACCCGCAGGCGAAATCGTGTCTGAGAGACAGTGCGTAACTCCAAGGGACATTATGCGTGTGTAGTAAACTAAGAGTTGTAAATTAGCTTCGGCTGCAGCTTTTCAAACCAAATGATAGTTAGCTCATGTGGGAACTATATCGCAAGCACGGAACAATAAATAAAAATATAGTAAAAGTAAAATTTAATCGAAAACATAAGTACCGGGCTCAAAATATTACGAACCGGGCTCAAAATACTAAGAACCGGGCTTAAAATATTTAGAACCGAAGCTCATTCACAACTCCCTTAGTTTACTCCATACGCTTAATGTCCTTAAGAGTTATGCATTTGTTGCTTGGGCATGATTTAGGAAATGGACTCAAAATACTAAGAACCGGGCCCAAAAAACTACAATCCGGGCTTAAAATGTTTATAACCGGGCGCAAAATATTTAGAACCGAAGCTCATTCACAAATCCCTTGGTTTACTCCGTACGCTTAATGTCCTTACGAGTTATGCACTTTGTTCGGAGTGGTTAATGAGCTTCGGTTCTAAATATTTTGAGCCCCGGTTTTAATATTTTGAGCATTTTGAGCCCGGTACATATGTTTTCGATTAAATGTTACGTTTTCTATATTTTTAATTATTTTTCCGGGTCCGCGGGATAGTTCTCACATGAGCTAACTAACGTCTTGTTTGAAAACCCACAGGCGAAATCGTGCCTGAGAGACAGTGCATAACTCCTAGGGACATTATGCGTGTGCAGTAAACTAAGAGTTGTAAATTAGCTTCGGCTGCAGCTTTTCAAACCAAATGATAGTTAGCTCATGTGGGAACTATCTAGCAAGTACGGAACAATAAATAAAAATATAGTAAAAGTAAAATTTAATCGAAAACATAAGTACCGGGCTCAAAATATTACGAACCGGGCTCAAAATACTAAGAACCGGGCTCAACATATTTAGAACCGGGCTCAAAATATTTAGAACCGAAGCTCATTCACAACTCCCTTAGTTTACTCCATACGCTTAATGTCCTTAAGAGTTATGCATTTGTTGCTTGGGCATGATTTCGGAAACGGACTCAAAATACTAAGAACCGGGCCCAAAAAACTACGAACCGGGCTCAAAATGTTTATAACCGGGCTCAAAATATTTAGAACCGAAGCTCATTCACAACTCCCTTAGTTTACTCCGTACGCTTAATGTCCTTACGAGTTATGCACTTTGTTCGGAGTGGTTAATGAGCTTCGGTTCTAAATATTTTGAGCCCGGGTTTTAATATTTTGAGCCCGGTTCTTCATATTTTGAGCTCGGCTCTTCATATTTTGAGCCCGGTACATATGTTTTCGATTAAATGTTACGTTTTCTATATTTTTAATTATGTTTTCGGGTCTGCTGGATAGTTCCCACATGAGCTAACTAACGTCTTGTTTGAAAACCCGCAGGCGAAATCCTGCCTGAGAGACAGTGCGTAACTCCAAGGGACATTATGCGTGTGTAGTAAACTAAGAGTTGTAAATTAGCTTCGGCTGTAGGTTTTCAAACCAGATGATAGTTAGCTCATGTGGGAACTATCTAGCAAGCACGGAACAATTAATAAAAATATAGTAAAAGTAAAATTTAATCGAAAACATAAGTACCGGGCTCAAAATATTACGAACCGGGCTCAAAATACTAAGAACCGGGCTCAACATATTTAGAACCGGGCTCAAAATATTTAGAACCGAAGCTCATTCACAACTCCCTTAGTTTACTCCATACGCTTAATGTCCTTAAGAGTTATGCATTTGTTGCTTGGGCATGATTTCGGAAACGGACTCAAAATACTAAGAACCGGGCCCAAAAAACTACAAACCGGGCTCAAAATGTTTATAACCGGGCTCAAAATATTTAGAACCGAAGCTCATTCACAACTCCCTTAGTTTACTCCGTACGCTTAATGTCCTTACGAGTTATGCACTTTGTTCGGAGTGGTTAATGAGATTCGGTTCTAAATATTTTGAGCCCGGGTTTTAATATTTTGTGCCCGGTTCTTCATATTTTCAGCCCGGTACATATGTTTTCGATTAAATGTTACGTTTTCTATATTTTTAATTATTTTTCCGGGTCCGCGGGATAGTTCCCACATGAGCCAACTAACGTCTTGTTTGAAAACCCGCAGGTGAAATCGTGCCTAAGAGACAAAGTGCATAACTCCTAAGGACATTAACTATCATCTGTTTTGAAAACCTGTAGCCGAAATCGTAAGGGCATCACATACAAATACAGAAACAAGCATGATCCACTACAATAATAAGAATAATAATAATAATTTCTAAGCAAGATTAACTACCCGGATTCTAAAGATTTATATCTGGACCAATATCAATTATCAGTCTTGAGGGTTTAATTAATAAGTTATAAAAATTCAAGACAATTGACCACAATCGGCGATAATTATGGACTTGGATGTCATGCCAGATCTGGAGCCGACCTTCTCGACGGCCTTCATTACGTCAAATCCCTCAACGACTTGACCGAAAATGACGTGCTTGCCATCGAGCCACTCGGTCTTGGTGGTACATATGAAGAATTGGGAGCCGTTTGTTCCTGGGCAGGTATTGTCCATGGAGAGGATCCCTGGACCGATGTGGTGTTTAACGAATTTTCGTAGGCAAAATTAGCGCCGTAGATAGACTCGCCTCCGGTTCCATTTCCCTGACCGATGTCTCCTCCATAGAACATTAACTCGGGTATCACGCGGTGGAAGGTTGTTCCCTTGTAGTGGAGTGGCTTTCCGGTCTTGCTGATTCCGTTCTCGCCAGTGCAAAGAGCTCGAAAATTCTCTACTGTTATCGGGGTACTGTCGGCGAAGAGCTCGATAACAAGTCTACCTGTCGGATGGCCGCCGATGTTGAGGTCAAAGAACACTCTAGGGTTCGCCATTCTCTCCTAATTCAACACAAAAACAATCATACACGGGCTCAAAAAATTATGATCAGGGGTCAAAAAAAATTAAAATAAACAAGCATGATCCACTAAAATAATAAAAAAAAGGTTGATAAAAACTGTGGCTAAAAAAACCGATAATCGGGCTCAAAATATTAATATCCGGGCTCAAAAGACTTATAAAATTTAAAAGAAAAATAATTAAAACTCTGAAAAGGTAAAATTTAAAGAAAAACATAAGAACCTGGCTCAAAAGATGAAATTCCTGGCATTAAATCAAATACCCCATTCAAAGTTTAATTAAATTAGGAGAGATTATCCAAAATAAAGGCATGACATACAAACATATAAAATAGCATGATCCACTACAACAATAAAAAAAATTAAAAACAAAAAATCATACCCGGGCTCAAAATATTAAAAATCCGGGCTCAAAATTAAGATCCGGGCCCAAAATTAAATACCCTAACTGAGATTTTAATTAAATAAATTAGGGGGACTAAATTAGAGACATTATCCAAACTCAATAATGAGGTCAAAGAAAACTATAGGCATGCTAATCTCTCCTAATTCAAAAGAAAATGTAGCTTGTAGAATAGATGCAGTGATGTATAGATGTAAAGATGTAGATTTGTATGCAAAATTAATTTTTTAAAATAAAACAAACATTAATACCTGCAGATCTGGCAAGCGTGAGAGGAGAAGTTGATAGTGAAAATGGAAGCTCGAGAAGAGAGGAGAAATAATGATAAGATGACTTTTTGGGTGGTTTTTGATAGAGATCTAGGATTTTAGAAGGTAGTGGGATACATCTATTTCAATACCCATAATAAGGGCATGACATACCAACTCTCCTGGAAAAGTAATTAAAAATATATAAAAAGTAAAATTTAATTGAAAATATATGTACCGGGCTCAAAATATTAAGAACCGGGCTCAAAATATTTAGAACCGAAGCTCATTCACAACTCCCTTAGTTTACTCCATACGCTTAATGTCCTTAGGAGTTATGCACTTTGTTCCTTGGGCATGATTTCCTATGCGGCCTCAAAATATTAAGAATTGGGCTCAAATATAAAAAACTGGACTCAAAATATTTAAATCCAGGCTCAAATTATTAAAACCGGGCTCAAAATATAAATAACCGGGCTCAAAAGGCTGATAACCGGGCTCAGAATATTAAAACCGGGCTCTAAATATAAATAACTGGGCTCAAAAAACAAAAAAACCGGGCTCAAAATATTTATAATCGGGCTCAAAATTAGACTAGATGGGGCATCAGTTATAAAGCCCCTAATAAGCAAAAAGTGGGGGCAGTTATAATTAAATAAACAAGAAGTGCTAAAGTATATGCATGTTATGTGCGGTGTGCTATCTCTACCCATGCTCCTTTCCCTTGGACAAACAGGCTGCCTCTTCCTCTGCTCTCTTCTTCTCCGCCTCCTCCGCGGCCCTCTGAGCAGCCTGCTCCTCAGAAACGGAGGTCCCTACGGTCGACCCCGCTGTCCTCTGAAAACTGGCAAACCAAAATGGCTTCTGATCTCAGCTGCGTCTTGCCTCTGGTCTTTCATTTCAGCCTCAAAGAAATCCATTCTGGTATGGAGCGACTGAACTGCAGCTAAAATCTGATCTAGCTTGGAACTCCCAGCATCAGCTTCATAATCTGCATCCTCCTCTTCTGACTCTGGACCAACATCCTAAAAATCAAACTCCGGATCGGACCCGGTAGCACTGGACTGACCCCTGTCAGTTCACTGTCTCTTTTTGCCTCTTGTCTTGCTGGTGATGTCGTTCCAAGATCTGAGATTTAGGTCTCCCATTTTGTTGCTCAGCAACTCATTAGTGTCGAGCTCTATGACTCCATCTTTCTTTAGAAGGGCAGTTATGAGGCTGGGAAATATGATCGGCTTCAGCTTTGCACCCCTGTGAACATTGATCCTCCCGGCGTCTAAAATGGCACTTAGAATCACTTGTCCTACATCTATTTTTGTGCCTGAGATGTAACTGTAGAGTAAGTCTGCACGGTGCTCTGCAATTGTAGTTCTGTGCAAAACGGGCATAAGTGAATATGAATGAAAAAGGTTCCAGAACGCCAGCAATTGGGGGAGTTGAGACTGCTTTAATTCGTACTTACTGTCCCAACGGCCATCATCTATACCTCTAAGTGCCCTTGCTATCTCAGATTTCCCCAAGCTAACACTTGCATATCCGTTGCTGAGGTTTTCATAATTTGGTGTTTCTAAAAGGTCATTGATTATCCTCGCGTCTATCTTGACTTCCCTGTCTCTCACCAAAACTGGTCCATGCTTCTTAACCACATCCGGATCCATACTGGCGAAAAATTCCTTCACAAGAGTGATATTTGCCATTCCCGGAGCCTTTATAAAAGATTGCCACTTCCTCTGTTCTACAACTACCGGAATTGGGGTATTCTTAAAATCTTCTAAATAAATACCCCTTTCAAAAATGATTTTTGTGATGTTCAGCTTCTCCATTCTCTTTGATAACCACGATTCCGCACACAAATTGTGGGATCCCTTGAAACTGAACCTACTTTCCTCTTTCCGGCAGGAGTAGTTTTCTTTGTTCCAGCTTTGCCCATGGTCTTCTATGATGCTTCAATTGGTGTCTAAAGGTAATCACACAAAACACAACCACTCTTAAAAACTAGCTCTTAGTTGAAATTTCGCAGACAAAAATTGATTCCAAACACATAATTCACCAGTTACTGACAATAATATGTATAAACTTGTACATATATACATCCAGAAGAAATCAAAACACAATGTTTCCAAAGACCCAAACTAAGTTCGAAAATGTACCAAGAAAACAAACCAAGAATTCTCAAATCAAACCAAACAACCCAAAAGAAACAAAACTCATGCGTTTCCTCATACAAATCATGCTTTAGAAACTCAAGGACACGAAACAAATCGAGTTCAAGCAAAAATCCCCAATTTCGGAACCCTAACCTTAAAAACCTCATTTAATCTAAGCCATAACTTGCTCAATTCATGGTAAAAGGAGGCTAGGATGTGATTCAAAGATAATAACAAGTGATAAATAAGGGGAGAAACACGTACCAATTAAATGCTTGAAGAAAACTTGAGGGAGAGATTCCATGTGGCCGTGAGAGTGAGAGAAGAGTTTTAGAGAGAGCAAAGAGAGATTTTTAGAGTTTTAAACTTACTCATTTAACGTGAAACGTAACGTACCTGAGATAGCAAAAATTACCAATTCATGCGGTTCTCTTTAACGAACCCCAACCGCGAAACCTGGCAGTAGCACCACCTTGGATTTCCGCGATTTCACTAGCGGATCTACTTAACGGTACCAACCGCGAAACCTGGCAGTAGCACCACCTTGGATTTCCACGGTTTCACTCGCGGTTTTACTTAACGGGACCAACCGCGAAACCTGGCAGTAGCACCACCTTGGATTTCCGGGATTTCACTCGCGGTTCTACTTAACGGGACCAACCGCGAAACCTGGCAGTAGCACCACCTTGGATTTCTGTGATTTCACTCGCGGTTCTACTTAACGGGACCAACCGCGAAACCTGGCAGTAGCACCACCTTGGATTTCCGCGGTTTCACTCGCTGCTCATCTTTTTGCCTGGCGCGGTTCTCTTTGACGAGATCTGGAAATTTGTAAACAAAATCTTGCGACTTTTCATGCTCCATTTGAAACCAAAAGCTATCCATCTTTGTTTACTCGCCTGCATCCTCTCAAAGGCCAAAATAAAACATCAAACGCATGGGCGAGCCAAATGGCTTCAAACAAAAAAGAATAAAACATATGCTAAAATATCAGGCCGCCCAGTCCTTGCTTCGAACCCCGACCGTCTTTTCGAAAATGCTCTTTAGCTCTCTATTAGTCACTTCAGCTTGACCATTGGCCTGCGGATGATATGGAGTGGTAATTCTGTGCTTCACTCCATACTTCCTGAGTAAAGCTTACGGATGCGGGTTCGAAAACCAAATGCTAAGTAGCTCATGTGGGAACTATCCCTCGGAGCCGGAAAAATAATTAAAAATATCGATTATAATACTAAAATAAGAGCATGACATACAAATATCTAAACAAGAATGATCCACTACAATAATAAAAAGAATTATAATAATTCAACACATATACAAAATCCCGGTCTTAAAAGATTTTTACCCGGACTTAAAAAATAGAGCCCTGGGCTGAAAAGATTATGAACGGGTCCTAAAATCAAATACCCCTCCACAGGACAACAACTATTCTATACCAAAACCGACCTCTGTTATTATAAACATCATCCACCACAAAAATTCTATACACCAGTGCCATTCAAATATACTAGTGACCTATGTTAGTCCAAATTAGAACCACCCACATTTTATAACTATCGTTCTATAACTCCATTTATAAACAAATCCAATGCCATTGCCTCACGAATGGCAGGTATATCATTTTGGCCAAATTTGTTAATCCATGGTAGAGAGGTGCCAGAGAGTAGAAGTTCTGCAAACTTAAGCATGAACGCACCGCAACTTTTACTGCAAAAATGGTAATGGACAAAAATAAATATAAATGATCCAGAATTAAGAAATTCTCTTAGTTCAAGTAATCAAAGACCAATACCCGTCTTCCTGCTGCGGAATGTGTATTTTGTTGACGTTTTTTTGCCAAGAATGCTTTATTTCTCGGTTTGATTCCCAATTCTTCATAGTATCCTGCCCGGTGCAAAATGGAGGGCAACAGATAAAGAAGGCAACTGATTTCTCTTAACCGGTCATTTTTATTGTTGCGGCCCCACATTGAATCGAACAAATTTACCTTTCCTTCTTTCAAAAGTACTTGGCAAAGAACCCAGTGCCCGCTAGTGTTGCATGGTATCAAAACCTGTATACACAAGACAAAGGTTATGACTAAAAATAAATGTTTAATCTATTGACATGTGATCAAAGAAATAGAAACTATAATCTTTCCTCATCCTCAACAATTTTCTCTTGAAGTCACCAATTCTAAGCATACAATAAGTCAAGGCTGGTTTTATCAGGTACTTACCGATTCCATTGTCCACCAAGGCACGTTGTATAAAGAATCATCACCGCGAACATAAGTGCAAAAATGTTCTTCGGGCTCGAATTCTAAAGGTAAGAACTCCGGGTATTCATCCCAAACTTCTAAAACCTGAGGAGTAGGCAATATCTTATTTCTGCCCTTCGGTTGACCGTGAATCGCCTCATTTTCTGTTTTCAGCGCGGTCCTATCAATTTCTTTTACATCCCTTTCAATTTGTATTCTCTCCATTTCAAGAGACCATACTTTTTTCAATTGAACCTGTATAATGAGTTGAGTATACTTATTTCAATGTTACAATGATTATAAGTTAGTTATTGCTCGGAATAGAGTGATGAACTTATGAAAAACGTGCACGTGGCAAATGTGATATTCTGCAAGTAGTTAGCAATTCTTGTCGAACGTCTTCTCCATAAAATATCCATGTAGCTGTCAATGTGCTGTGTAAATCGAACGATGAACATTAGTTAACTAGTGACATAAATCCATATTAAAACCATAGAGAAATAATAAAAAAAATTTACCAGGTTCGACATCCATTCATTCTTGTCAGCTATCTCCTTGAAGTCTTGACGAAACATATACTGCTGCATTTGCCCGACATATACCCTGTTATTAATTTCTGGTTAAACTTACTTTATATTGGAAACAAAATTTCACACATTAAAATATCAATATAGAGGCTGAGATGAGGGGATTATTACTTAGTTGGGTCTTTGCTGGCCAGAAAAGAAGCGAATTCAATGTAATTAGAATCAGCTTGAGTTGATAGTTCCTCCGACTGATTTGACTTCCCTTTTTTCTTTTTGGGTATTGGATCAGCCCATAGGCTCCCAAGAAAACTTGATCGCTTTCGAACTCTAATCTTATCTTGATCCTTGTATTCAACATTAGGGTCAGCCTTGTCAAGACCTATCACACTTTGATCACTGTTGGGAACCAACATGTTCGCTGCCGTGATGGGTAATCGTCGACAACTATTCCCTGAACCTTTACCTTTGACTGTGGCACAAGCTGCTGTGTGGCAAGCAGAACGGAATTATTGATCTCATTCATTTCAAATGAGTTGAATAATACATATTCAGCTGATACCTGCACCGATGATATTTATTATATATAATGCAAGGTATATAAGGACAAATATAGGCATACAAGACATGTTCACATAATCCATAATAAGTTTCATGTACCTGAGCCACTGCGTCAGAAACGACACTTGCTTCCATTTTGGCACTCAAAGCAGTCTTGGCCATACTGGCATCAGGATCCTGCGCCGAAGCTTCTCTTGAACCCTCGGCTAGAACATATGTTTTGTCTAGTAGTGCATCAACAATTTCGGTTGGAAGGTAACTCTCATCCAGTTTGGCATCGACTCCAATGTTGGCTAGAACATCAGGCATTTCAGAATCGATAGCAGAATCGACAGCTGTTGGAACATCACTCTTACCAGATCCTTCCGATGGTGATTTTTCACCGGATCCGATGTTGCTTGATGGATGTATATGTTGTTCAGCTGTTACCACCACATGTGTATCTCCAACCTTCTGTAACGCCGTCGTTTCTTCTCTAATACTTCTAAATTTTGCTCTACAAAATGCAGTCATCCGTTCTTCGCTTTCCTTTATCTGTACAGCCACAGCTGAATAGAGTTCAGCGATATTGGAAGGCACTGAAGTCTGAATTTTAGACTGCAAATCAAAAAACTTGTAACTTTCCAAAAATAAAATACATCACATGTAAGATACAATAAAATTAGTTGGTAAAACCACTAAACAGAGGTGATACCTTAGGAGTTTGATGTTCTCTTGTAAATGGGAAGAACTGTTTTTTAGCCGGGGGTTCTGATATTGAGTTTGAAGATCTCATGACCGATGCTGTTCTTTGGTGGTTGGAAAAAGTAGCATCTCCATCATTGATATTTGCGGGATCTTCCAATTTCTCATCTCTCTCCTTATCAGAACCGACATCCTCTTCGTCATCAATTACATCTTCAACCACCACCACCTTACCCTTGTGTAGTAGTTTTCCACACACATTATCCGGGTCCAATGACTTGTAGTAATCCGTCTCTATTTCCTTCGGGTCAACTTTCCAATTTACCAACGATATCTGCATTTAGGGAACAAACAATGTCATAGCATAAACTTATATTCACTAATAATAGTTATGTAATATATAGTGTAAGTATATTGATCCAAGTGCTTATTCATCATCATGATCCAAGTGCTTCTCTAACAAAAATTTATATATTGCAAGATAAAAGAAATAATATACGAGAGAAAAATTAATGAAATACGCACCCCCCTGATGTGAACTTGTTTACGATCTTCACGGCTTTTTTATTGAAATCCCAATTCTTTATCCTTGGAAACCCCTAGCCAATTCGTGTACCGACGAGATTTGTCAACTGAAGTATAGTCTCAATAGCCCATACCTATACAATAACAACCATCAAACAATGTTATTGTTTGTATTATTGAAAGGACCATAATATGATACTCATACCTGAAAGGCTAAAGCAAATCCATGTAGGTTGTATGTAAAGGTCTTATTCTTCTCCTTCGGCACTACATCCGCCTTTTGCTTTCCTTTACTTTTGACTTTCTTTCCCTCCGCTTCACTATGTTCTTCTTCATTATATTCTTCTTCATTGTCTTCTTCTTCTATTTCTTCTTCATCTTCTTCACCGGGTTTCCTTTTCCCCATTCCCTTTGCCATCTTCTTATTTCCCCCGCTCAGTCTGTTAAGTCATTTCTC
This sequence comes from Dipteronia sinensis, assembly GCA_033220585.1. Taxonomy (NCBI): domain Eukaryota; kingdom Viridiplantae; phylum Streptophyta; class Magnoliopsida; order Sapindales; family Sapindaceae; genus Dipteronia; species Dipteronia sinensis. Next base: position 32,048,226 of record CM065640.1, on the reverse strand, counting down.
AGTTGAACAATGAAGCAAAAACAGTGTCATACTGAAGATATATGTTCCCCCTGGAAAATTTGTAAATGCTTGTTCATTATCGGCTAAAGCTATCAACCAACCCGGTACGGTGCTCCTATGGTCATCCTTGCCAAAGAATTGGCATACCATTAAGATGTAAGCCATCTTTAACAAGTCTTCACCCTCCGCTTCCGTTCCTTGTGAAAAAAAGCTTTCCAAAACTTCTGGTGTCGGCCTATGTTTGAAATATTTTGTATACCAATAACCCTCTACATCTGGTTTCATCTTCATACACCCTTCAGGTATCAGGCCCATTTTCAAACCACTGCATACAAAAAACTGTTCTTTGCCAAAACAAACTTTCTTGTGTCCCAAGCCGAACCACATTTCATCCTCTCTTACCTTCGGAAGAATAATCTCCTTTTTAAGGAGGTTGTAAATCAGCATCCCGTGAACTACAACGGGTTGTGGTAAATCCAAATAATGTCCAAACGGTCAATTCCTAAACCTTTATAACATCCCACACTTACTAAGAACGTCTTTAACAACTTGAATAATCTGACCTTTACTATTACTGTTTATTCTTGCACGAATCCATGTATTGTGGTCTGGGAACCGCCAGTATTTGTTGTTAGGATCCTTAGGCATCTGGTTACAAACAAAACAAAGAAGAGTCAAAATCAGGAGGAGACTTGAAGTTAGCCTTTATGATTAGTAAGATTAGTATTACAAACAATGTTGACATCAAAACAAATTATGATTGACATCAAAATAAATTATGATTATTATGAATTAATTATAATTAGTAGGGGTATGAATAAATTATAATTAGTATAAGTCTGATGTGTTGTAGATGGTCTCAATGATTCCATTTGTAAGACACAGTCACACAAAGAGGGGCTTTGTATATTTCACCAAAACAGACAAAGTTGCGGTGGTTAAAGCAAACTCAATTATTTGAAAAAGAAAATAGACAAAACAAACATTATCCTATTCACAGGACATATAAATTGCAGATACTATAAAAGACAAACATTATGCGGGATCCAACACCAAAAGATTGCCACCTTATGTGGGAACCCTCCTAAGGTGTCGGAAAAATAATTATAAAGACCGGGTTCAAAAGATTAATACCCGAGCCTAAAATCAAATACCCATATTGAGAGTTTAATTAAATTAGGAGACATTATCCAAAGTTATGGGCATCACTCACCATGACATGCCAATATCTAAACAAGCATGATCGGCTCCACTAAAAAAACATTCAACACACATACAGAATCTCGGGCTCAAAATATCAATACCCGGCCTAAAAGAATGATTTCCAGGCCCAAAATTTTAATTCCCGGGCATAAAAGTTTTCCCTAATGATGACATATGACAACTTAAACAGAGTTATTACCTCAAATCCCATGTGAAAGGGGGCATGGGGGAGGAACCCCCCAGACACAGTTTAACCTATAGTCCAATAATTGATATCAAGATGAAACTACACTCTCAAACAGAGTTGTCATCTCATTTCAAATGATGATGCTAATATTTTTTCCGAGAGAAGGAGAACTTCATGCTTTACCCGAGAGCTATACTAGTACAGACCTTCTACCTCTACCCCCGATATGCATGCACACGGATACACACACAACACACAAAGTGTTAATTAACTGTACATACAGAGTACTTCAGATTCACCCAAAACTGTATAATTGAAAAACAAACATATGAAGACCAATCTCTGTGCAGATTGATAATTCCTTTTGACTTCATATCTTACACCTTATGAATCTTGACATCTTAATGTCTAACCCCACGCATTCACTTTCTAATATACTCATTTGGGGGATAACAAATCACAGACAAAAATTAAGGGAAATTAATAGAAATAAAAGTTGAGTAATTTGGACTAGAAATACTGACATGAGCTACCGCCCGAATTAAAATATATATGATCGAAATAAAGCAGCTTTGTAGATCCAACAAAATAGCCTAGTAAAACCATCAAGCATGGAAGCAAATAAACAATATAGAAATACAAGAATTTGTAACTGAAAGAGGAGAAGAGAGCTAAGTTTACAGAGAGTCAGAAATATATGAACTGTTACAAGTAAAAGTGTGACTCTGGTAGATACAATGAACTATGGTCAGAATCAGACCTATTATATTGATCAGATACAGTTTATACAAATATTACAGACTGATGGAACAAGTCCCGATTTGTATCTCTTAATATGTCTTTTCCTAAAAGTTAGCCAAAAAGCCCCTTTTGTGTACAAGTAGTGGGATATATATAGGCTTGGCTTCTAACCAGGCGACTTCGTGGCTACCTGCGATTGGCTGGAAGGTGACAGGTGTTTCTGGCGTGTCAGATGTACGTTGCTACAAGCATACCTTCCGACGATTGGGTCGGATGGTAAGGTATCCGATGCTTCATTCGAGGGGCCTCAGCCATAGTCGGTGGACGATCAACTTCGGAGGACGTGGTACGGTGACTCCTCTGCTTTGGTATTTGTAGGGTGCCAGAGAGGCCTAACAGTTCCCCCTCAAGCTTGTCGGTCTGGGTTAGACGGTCTGGATTAGAAAGGATGGGAGCGATCCGGTGGCCGGATGTGGATCGCATGCTTGATCACTGGGCCCCTTGGGCCCTTGCAATTGAGTTGAGGCCCACTTGTAACCCCACGTGGTGAACAGTGGGAGGGGTTCACTTAGCTGTCATCTAGGGGAATGAACCGCCGTGTCGTTTCGTTTTTGCTTGAGGCCTATAAATAGGGGTCTGGAGGACCAGGCTCTTCATTAGCAAGTTTTCAAGCGATCAGCGATACTTTAGGGGACGTTTCAAACACACATCTATTGGGTAAGGTTATCCTATGAACTGACTTCCTTCCTTTTCACTTCTTTTGTTTGCTTTTGAGCTGTTTATCCTATTCGCCTTCGGTACTCGGCATCATGTTTCGGAAGACCGGCCCCTCAAGGATTGCTACCCTTTCGAGTTCATCAGAGTCATCCTCTGGGGATACATCGGAGGGTAGCAGCACTGCCAGTGCCTTTGAAGCGCCGCCTGTCGAAGTTTCGATGACGCGTCGATAGCGCGGATGGCACCCGGAGCTTACGAAGTCGGTTACAACTCCGAAGAGTACTACCGGGACCGTATGGACCACACATGGTTTGCCATAAACCAAGTTGAAAATAGGATAACTGATGCGAAGATTAAACAGCTCAAGAAGAACTTCTCGATTCTGGAGTCGGTGGGCCTTAGGCTGCCTTCCGAGGGTGAGCTGGCTAGCAACCCTACAGGATGTTCGGTGGCATTTCATCCGGCTTTCTTAGAGATCGGCGCAAGATTATCCTTTCCTACTTACATTAGGAGGATGCTAATGGAAGTCGGGGTCGCTCCTGCGCAGTTGAACCCGAACGGGTGGAGGATCTTGATCGGGATGTTTGCTTTATGGAGAAGCAGGGGTTTCCCTGCTCCCACCTTTGCGGAGATTGGACACTGCTATAGCCTCTTTTCCCATAAATCGGGGGGTGATGGCTGGTGGGGCCTCGCTTGTTGTGACAAGCAAGAGGGCGAACCTCTGATCACCAGGCTACCGTCTTCCAATAAAGAATGGAAAAAGACCTGGTTCGTAGCGGACGGAGATTGGGGCAAAGACGTTGAGCTCGGTGGAATGCGTCAGAGTGTTCGTTCGGTGTTCAATCTCCTAGGTGTTTGTAGGTTCCCTTGTACTTCAGTGGTATTTTCATTTTTTGTCCGGATTTCAGTGTTATTATCTGACTGTGTGGTTTTTGTTTGGTAGCTACGTGGGATCGGGTTCAACCGGAAGAACTTACGAGAGAGGAACGGATTCATATTAAGACGGCGTGGTCTGTTCCACCGGGAGGAAGGCATATTGACGTCTTCATCGACGACAGGAACTTACACGCATTAGGTTTCATCCCCACGTTATCGGAGGAGAGGAAGGAGGCTACGAAGAGGACTTTGGCGAAGAAGAGTAAGTATACTTCAGTATTCACCATTTTGGGATTTGAGCATTCCTGTTGTCTTACCTTCTGTTGTCCTGTGCAGGGAAACTAACTGTCGGAGCAAGGAAAAGGATGGCTGATCATGGGCGGGATATGGAGTCGCGGAGAAAAAAGCGACGGATCCCCGCGGGGCCGTCCTTGCTGAGGAAGACGGCATCATCCGACACGGAGCACATGCCGAAGAGATCCTGGATCGATGGCGCTTCGGCGTCTGCCGTTACTATATCCGAGCCCGGGGCTTTCCATCCGACCGGGATTCCTTTGGTGGCCACGGTCGAGGAGCCGGGGGGAGGGCCCACACTTTTTGTGGACGTGGAGTCCTATAAGGACACACTTCCCGAGCTCTATATGCATGATCCGAGGATCTCTCCAAACTATTACGTGGATCCTCCGACTCGTACGTATGACCCATGGGAGAGTCTGATCACTCTCGACACCGGCGTGCAGTTTATGTGTTCGTACGGGAAGGATTTGTTGAGGAGTCTGGAGACCAGCTATTTCGGGAAGATGTCAAATGCCGATCGGATACGCCAGTCTCAGGGCACTCTTTGGCAGGTAAATATTTTGATTCGGGGTCCCGAGAGCGGGTCAATCATTTTTCAGGTACTGATTATCTGTATTTCTTTACTTCGGTGGATAGGCCGTTGGGAACCTCTTGGAGATGGAGAAAAGATATGAGGCCAAACGGGAGAAGTACGAGGAGCTGGTGGCGACCAAGAATGAAGTCGACGATAAATTGCAGACGTCGCTAGGCATCGGCGAGTCATTGAAGACCCAAGTCGGGAAGCTGTCTGCTGCATATCGGAGGGCGAAGGCAAGATGCAGGGAGAATAATGCCAAACTCTGTGACTACCGCAACCTCGTAAGATCGGCCAACGAAACCATCAGAAGGTTGAAGGAGGGTCTTGGAGAAAACGCGATCGAGGTGTTTCTGGCTTCCGATGAGTTCTATGCTTCACAGTCAGAGACCTTCGACCGCGCGGTAGAAGAGTTGAATGAGATGCTGCTCAGGCTTTGACTTTACCGAATTTGAAAGGGAGGTGCAGAGGGCTATCGAATCTCGAGAGAGACCAGAACAAGACCCTGTAGAAGATATTTCTGCAGTCTTTGCTGAGGTACATCTTTCGGATGATGAGCCTAAGGAGGTGTCGGATGACAATGAGGGGTTGGTCGATACGGCTGAAGGTCCGGTGGACAAGGGCAAAGCGGTGGTCGAAGATTGAGGGTTTTTGTTGTTTTTATTTATTTATTTATGTTATCTAGTTTCAGCAGTGTAAGCCTCGGATGGGAGGAATTTTTGGGCTTTATACCCTGCTCTGTTATCCGACTTTAAAATTTGCTTTTGGAATGAATGAAACTTCTTCGGACTTTAAGATTTATTGTTTGGCCTTAATGTTTCTAATCACTTCCAAGTATCCTATCTAGGAGTGCGGGATTTCTTATATTAATCAATATTAATCATGCCTCATCTTTAGGAGGTCTTTGTTGTTGTTGTTGCACTCTTGGTGCTAATCTCGGGGTCTTGGCCCTCGGAGATACATCGTGTCTTCGCTTAGGAGGTCTTTGTTGCACTCTTGGTGCTTATCTCGGGGTCTTAACCCTCAGAGATACATCGTGCCTCCACTTAGAAGGTCTTTGTTGCACTCTTGGTGCTTATCTCGGGGTCTTGACCCTCGGAGATACATCGTGCCTCCGCTTAGGAGGTCTTTGTTGCACTCTTGGTGCTTATCTCGGGGTCTTGACCCTCGGAGATACATCGTGCCTCCGCTTAGGAGGTCTTTGTTGTTGCACTCTTGGTGCTTATCTCAGGATCTTGACCCTCGGAGATATATCGTGCCTCCGCTTAGGAGGTCTTTGTTGCACTCTTGGTGCTTATCTCGGGGTCTTGACCCTCGGAGATACATCGTGCCTCCGCTTAGGAGGTCTTTGTTGCACTCTTGGTGCTTATCTCGGGGTCTTGACCCTCGGAGATACATCGTGCCTCCGCTTAGGAGGTCTTTGTCATTGCACTCTTGGTGCTTATCTCGGGGTCTTGACCCTCGGAGATATATCGTGCCTCCGCTTAAGAGGTCTTTGTCATTGCACTCTTGGTGCTTATCTCGGGGTCTTGACCCTCGGAGATACATCGTGCCTCCGTGTAGGAGGTCTTTGTCATTGCACTCTTGGTGCTTATCTCGGGGTCTTGACCCTCGGAGATACATCGTGCCTCTGTGTAGGAGGTCTTTGTTGTTGCACTCTTGGTGCTTATCTCAGGGTCTTGACCCTCGGAGATACATCGTGCCTCCGTGTAGGAGGTCTTTGTCATCGCACTCTTGGTGCTTATCTCGGGGTCTTGACCCTCGGAGATACATCTTGCCTCCGTGTAGGAGGTCTTTGTCATTGCACTCTTGGTGCTTATCTCGGGGTCTTGACCCTCGGAGATACATCGTCCCTCCGCTTAGGAGGTCTTTATCATTGCACTCTTGGTGCTTATCTCGGGGTCTTGACCCTTGGAGATACATCGTGCCTCCGCTTAGGAGGTCTTTGTCATTGCACTCTTGGTGCTTATCTCGGGGTCTTAACCCTCGGAGATACATCGTGCCTCCGTGTAGGAGGTCTTTGTTTTCATTGCACTAGGGATTACCCCAGACATAAGCTCTGTTCCTATTACTAAGTGACTAAGTGTTCAAAAACATTCTGATTCACATGCGTATATATAATTCATACCTATTGATAGTACCTCTTCAGGTGGTCCGCGTTCCAAGGGTTCTTCAAGGGAGTTCTGTCCTCTGTCTTGAGTTTGTAGGCGCCTTTCAGGGAGACGAAGTCTATGATGTACGGTCCTTCCCAGTTATCCCCCAAGCTGCCAGAGGCTGGTTTTCTAGTGCTGGGCATCACCTTTTTGAGGACCTGGTCCCCCAGGTTGAATCTTCTGATGCGGACCTTGGTATTGTAATATTTGGCAGCCTGTTGTTGACGGTGGGCAGCTCTTATTCTGGCTAAATCCCTTCGTTCTTCCAGCTCATCCAGGCATTGGCGGAGTTCTTCTTCGTTATCGCCAGGATTGTAGCAGGAGACTCTGGGAGTCGGAACATTTGTTTCGACCGGGATAACCGCTTCTAACCCGAACGAGAAGGAATATGGGGTTTCTCCGGTAGTTGAATGTGGAGTAGTGCGTATTGCCCATAGAACCTCGGGGAGCTTATCGACCCATGCCCTTTTCCTGAGCTGTAGTTTCCTTCTGAGTAGATTTTTGATAACCTTGTTAACTGCTTCGACCTGTCCGTTGCTCTGAGGATGTGCTGGGGAGGCGAACCTTAGGTCGATATTATATTCCGAACATAGCCGCCGGAGGTTGGCGTTGTCAAACTGGGTTCCATGATCGGCGACGATGGTATTCGGTACGCCGAACCGGAAGATGATGGAATGCTTGATGAAATTGGTGGTGTTTGCTTCGGTAATATGCTGCAGAGCCTCCGCCTCCACCCACTTGGTGAAATAGTCGATTGCTACTACGGCGAATCTTTTGTTCAAAGCTCCTCTCGGAAGCGGACCTATGATATCGACCCCAAATCGGGAGAATGGCCATGGAGATGTCATTGGTGTTAAAGGCTCGGGATGGTAGTGTGAAATGGGGGCTGTCCTCTGGCAACGATCACAAGATTTAGCATGCTCTTTGGAATCTTTAAAGATAGTAGGCCAGTAGTACCCCTGTCTCACTATTCGATGACCCAAGTTCTGTCCGGCCGAATGACTGCCGCAGGTTCCCCCATGTACTTCTTCCATGACGCGGTGTGTCTGCGGGGGTGCTATGCATCGGAGGTATGGCAATGAGAACCCTCTACGGTATAAGATACCATTAATTATGAGGTAAATGGGAGCCTGTCTTCTGATCTTCTGCGACGCCGTCTTTTCTGAAGGGAGAGATCCATCCTGGAGGTAGCTCAGAAGGGGAGTCATCCAATTCTCCGTTACACTTTCCGTATCGGGAGTTAGGACGTTCGCGTGATGTTCTTCGTTAATGCTAGACTGCGGTAGGCGGAAGATCGTGACCGTTCGGGGTAATTTCATGTCAGTGGTTGAAGCAAGTTTGGCCAGTGCGTCTGCTTGTCCGTTGTAGTCTCGGGATATGCGGAAGAGGTCGCATTTGGTGAATTTTGACATTAGGCTCTTCACTTGCCTCAAATAACTGATCATTTCGTTGTCCCTAGCCTGATAGTCTTCGTTCACTTGATTGACCACCAACTGGGAGTCGCTATATACCGTAACGTGCTCAGCTCCCATGTTGAGAATAATCTTTAGTCCGGTGGCTAGAGCCTCATATTCTGCGACGTTGTTGGTGGCTTTGAAGTCAAATCGGAGGGCCATCTGGACGGTGCTCCCATCTGGGGTTCTAATGATTATTCCGGCTCCACTTCCGTGCCTGTTGGAGGACCCTTCCACAAACATCTCCCACCTCGGAGTCATCTCGTTCTGGAGACTTAACACCTCTGATCCGGCGTATTCAGCGATGAAATCGGCCACCGCCTGACCCTTTACGGAGGTCCTGGGCTTGAACTGAATGTCAAATTGGCTGAGTTCCTTGGCCCATTTAATCAGTCTTCCCGCTATTTCCGGCTTCTGAAGGACTTGCCTCATTGGCTGGTTAGTCAACACGACGATGGGGTGCGACTGGAAATATGGACTGAGCTTCCTTGACGCGATGATGAGGTTGAATGCCAGTTTCTCAATTTTCGGGTACCTTGTTTCAGCATCCGTCATGCTCTTGCTCGTTTAGTATACCGCTTTCTGAGTTACTCCCTCTTGTTTGATCAGGACCGAGCTGACCGCGGCTCCAGACACTGCCAAGTAAAGGTACATGGTTTCACCGGGTGCGGGCTTGGCAAGCATCAGAGGATTTTGCAAGTAAGCTTTCAGCTCTTTAAAGGCAGTCTGACATTCGGGAGTCCAGCAGAAGTCACCCTTTTTGCGGAGGGCTTTGAAAAAGGGGAGACACCGGTCCGTTAATTTCGATATGAAGCGGGAGAGGGCGACAACCATGCCGTTCAACCTCTGAATATCTTTGCTCTTTTTGGGGGGCTGGAGGTCTATCACTGCTCTGATCTTGTCGGGGTTCGCTTCGATTCCCCGTTGATGGACGACAAACCCGAGGAACTTTCCGGAGGATACTCCGAAGGCGCACTTCGAGGGGTTTAGTCTCATCTGATACGTCCTCAACAGCAGGAACGTCTGACGGAGGTTCTGAGTGTGTTCAGCTGAAGTAACGGATTTAGTGAGCATGTCGTCCACGTACACTTCCATCGTCTTCCCGATGAGTTGGGCGAATATCCGATTCATGAGCCTTTGATATGTGGCTCCCGCGTTCGTCAGCCCGAATGGCATCATTCGGTAGCAATACACTCCACGGTCGGTGATGAACGCGGTCTTCCTTTCATCCTGTTCGTTCATTCAGATTTGATTGTATCCTGAGTACGCGTCCATGAAGCTTAGAAGTTCGTGTCCGGACGTTGCATCAATGAGCTGGTCAATCATTGGTAGGGGAAAGCTGTCCTTCGGGCATGCTTTGTTCAAATCCGTAAAGTCAACACACATCCTCCACCTTCTATCATTCTTCTTTACTAGGACGACGTTCGATAGCCACTCGTTGTAATCGAGGGTCCTGATGAAGCCTGCGTTCAAGAGCTTCTCTACTTCGGAGGCTACCGCTTCATATCTCTCGGTGTTGAGCGACCTCCTTTTCTGGGAGATCGGCTTGAAGGTGGGATCAACATTGAGGGAGTGCGTGATAACCGATGGATCAATGCCCGGCATATCCGTGTGACTCCATACGAATATGTCAGAGAACTCTCGTAGGAGGAGTGTTATCTCTCCCCTAAGTCGGGGGGAGAGATTGGCACCAATGAAGACTGTCTTGTCAGGCTCCTCAGCACTCGGATAACCTTTATCAGCTGCTCGGTCGGTTCTCCGGCTGGTCGGGATCCGATTTCTCGTGGGTCCAGACTTATGATGTTCACTTCCTCTGTCGAGGAAGACTCCACCGCCTTGGCTTCTACTATATCTCTGAGCTGTTTCCTTTTCGGCCTCCGGACTTTCCTGCCCAACCTGTTGATGCCTAGGCTTGCTATCTGATTGCCGACTGTGAGCACCGGGTTGGATCCGATCTGGATACACCTCTTGTATTCTTCTTGGTCTGCTCTGGCCTCCCCTGGCCCATTCTCGGTCGGGAACTTCATTCGTAGGGAGTAGACACTTGTGACCGCTCTGAGGGCATAGAGGGTTGGTCTTCCGATCAGAATGTTGAAAGGGAACGGTATATCGATCACTTGGAAACTTACTCATATCGTCCGAATTTGGGGACGACTTCCGAATCTGACCGGGAGGTCGACTTGCCCGATTGGTGTCGTGCGATGTCCTCCTATCCCCCTTATGCAATACCTGGAAGCTTGCAACTGCGTGTGAGTATATCCGAGTTTCTGCAGTGGATCCCAATGGATGATGTCTAGAGATGACCTGTGGTCGATGAGGGTTCTTTTTACTGTACGACCCCCTATCTTCACAGAGATGACAAGAGCGTCGCAGTGCGGGTATCTGATTCCATCTGAATCGGATGGTGCAAAGACGAGTGGGTCCCAGTCCCTAGGGGGATCCTCCGGGGCTGATGTCAAGCATACTGTTGCTGGTGTGTTTCTGTTCGAAGTGGATCCTTCAGCCAACGGCTCGGTGATGATAAAATTAATTGGTTCATCATCATCCGAGTTAGGATCGGGATTTCGCAACCGGTCGCTTAGGGGAACGTCTCTTTTCGTTGACACGATGCGTGAGCTGCTGGAGTCGATGCAATCTTGGAGCTTTCCCTCTTGGATCAGTTCCTCTATTTGTTCCTTTAGGTCACGGCAGTTCTTGGTTTCATGCCCGTGATCCTTGTGGAACTTGCAGTAGACTTTCCGATTTCTATTCTCGGGGGCTGATTGCAGTGGTGCTGGCCACCTGAGTAGGATTCCCCAAGATGCAATCTCGAACACTCTATCGACTGCGTATTTCAAAGGGGTATACCGGTCTAACTTACTTCTCGGGAACCGGGTACCTCGGCCCGTAGAGCCTACGTTCACATGCCTCGGGGTTTGTGGCTCTTTACCTTTATCCTTGCTTGTTCTGGGCCATCTCCTTGATGATCCACTAGGTTCGGAGGAGGTCGACGATATCTTGGACTGATTTACGTCTTCGGCGGTGGCGTACTTCTCCGCTCGTTCCATGAGTTCTCGGTACGAGGGGGGCCCTTTTTTAGAGAGTGACCAACTCAGTCGTCCGTGTTGGAGCCCCTGGGTGAAAGCCATAACTGCTCCAATTTCGTTGAAGTCTTGGACTTGCCTCTTCGCTTCATTAAATCTCTTCGTGTATTCCCTGATGGTTTCGGAGCCTGTTTGCTTAACAGAGTTCAAGTGGACCATGTGCCTACGTCTTCGTCGGCTTGCGGCGAACCCACTACGGAGCTCTTGGGAGAGGTCGTGGACAGATGATATGCTCTGTCTCTTCAGCCCACCGTACCACGTTCACGCATCGCCGGAGAGCGTCAAAGGGAAGACCCTACATTTGATGGCGTCGGTTGCCCCTTGCATGTTCATCCAATCAAGGTAGGTGTCGAGGTGATCCTCGGGGTCCTCGGTGCCGGTGAAGCCGCACATGTCCTTTCTTGGCAATCTGAAGTTCGTTGGGACTGCTGTGGCGGTGATCTCGTCAGTGAATGGGCTCTCCCGGTGGCGGTTACGTCCACGGTTACCGAGGTTGATCTGATCTTGTATCTCCGCAAGCTGGTCTTGAAGGATACGGAAGGCTTCAGGGTCGGCCAAGGTGTTTCGTTCAGTGTCGAAGTTAGGTTGGTCCGCTCTCTCACCCAGTTCCTGCCGGTGCCTCGTTCGTCGAGGCATTTCTTCCTGAACGTGGCCGTCGCGTTCCTCTCTGCTGCCGGTAGTCCCTGCCACCCTTTGTGGCTGTTGTAGATTCATGTGTTCCCCCGGGTTTGGTTGGAATTGCGTGGTGTGGTGGTGGTAGTTTCTCCTGGTTCCTCCCGGAAGGTGTCCGGTATTTCCTTCCTCCGCACGGGAGTTGACCTCGTCGGAGTCTCCTTGAAGTCCCCCACCGTCAACTACGTTGATCACCCTGGTAACGTTCTGGCCAGCGTATCTAGGCGGCTGGTAATCCCACGTATTACCGGGTCGTCGGCTTGCGAGAAAAGTTGGTGAGTTTGTTGCGGGACGTACAACGGTGGAGGTCCTGCCGGGAAGTAGGAGTTATGGAACCCGGGAGGGTAATGCGATGGGTGCCCGTGGAATCCGGGCTGGAACCCTGACTGGTATCCTGGCTGATGGTACCCTGGCTGATACCCTGGAGGCATGTATTGCGTCTGATACGGGTAGTACCCGTAGCCAGAGTTCTGGGGCATTGGCGGGATAGCTGGCCCCGGGTGCGTAGGGGGTTGATAGGGGAGATGATGCGGTTCAAGCTGCTGTCCCTGCTGATCCGCGTTTGGGTCTTGTCCCCCTGGGGGTTGGAGTCCCAAGTAGAGGTTGGGATCCTGACCCCCCTGGTTCTGATTCATTTATGATTTATGCTGCAGAGGTGCTGGACACACCCCTCATTCTAGCGCCAACTGTTACAAGTAAAAGTGTGACTCTGGTAGATACAATGAACTATGGTCAGAATCAGACCTATTATATTGATCGGATACAGTTTATACAAATGTTACAGACTGATGGAACAAGTCCCGATTTGTATCTCTTAATATCTCTTTTCCTAAAAGTTAGCCAAAAAGCCCCTTTTGTGTACAAGTAGTGGGATATATATAGGCTTGGCTTCTGACACGGGCGACTTCGTGGCTACCTGAGATTGGCTGGAAGGTGACAGGTGTTTCTGGCGTGTCAGATGTACGTTGCTACAAGCATAACTTCCGACGATTGGGTCGGATGGTAAGGTATCCGATGCTTCGTTCGAGGGGCCTCAGCCATAGTCGGTGGACGATCAACTTCGGAGGACGTGGTACGGTGACTCCTATGCTTCGGTATCTGTAGGGTGCCAGAGAGGCCTAACATGAACATTGAAGCAGAGAAGTTAGCTGAACTTCAGTTGTGATATTCAACTGGGTATCGATTTCTTTGGCTCAACACAGTTTCTAAGTAACCAAACAAAGGCTAAAATAAAAATAAAAAATTGGAAAACAATAAGAGAACAAAAATTCATCAAAACGAAGTGGGATATTTCTTCTAAAAGCAGGACAAAAGGCTGCTTACTGCTTAGATTACAGACGGTGCGTCGATCTGGCGACGACGAATGACAACCGGCGACGACACCTGCTTCTGAATTCCGACGGCTACGACAGGTGGTGGTCAACGACGAGAGACGTTGTTGGGTTTGGTGTAGGGTTGTGAATCCTTTTTTTTTCTTTCTATTTATGATTCATTCTCTCTTATCTGCATTGCAGGTCCATCCAGTTTTGATGGTGATCGGTCTCGTACTTTTGAATGGCGAAGGTATGGGGTAAGCAAATTCAATTTTTATTTAGGGATTCAGGGGGGTGGGGGGCAAGGGCGGGGCTTGGTCGTGTTCTGGGGAGGGAAAAGGGAAAGGGGAAATGCAATGAAGAGGGGAAGGGAATTTTTGGGAGAGAAAATTTGGTAAAGTTATCTGAGAAGAGAAGGGTAATTTAGTAAATGGTGTATTAAATGAGGTAAATGGTTGAAAAAAATTATAAAGGACAATCTGGTAAAATCAACTCTAAAAAGAACAAAAATGCAATATTTTCAAACATGGGCTATATTTGGTTTTTGAAAACCAAGCATGACCATTTTTGCAAGTCCCCTGTATATATACATATAAAAGATGAAATTAGTTATTATGATTTATAAATTTTAATTAATTTCCCTCCCAACCAACATGTTATTTATTATCGAAACCAAACAAAATCAAATTAACAATAAGTAACTATGATTTCCATATTTCTAACCTGACCGAGTGAGATTTGCAGCAAGTCAAGTTGAGTCGCAGAATCACAGTTGAATTAGGTGATAATAAATACAGATGTCCAAGCTAAGACTGTGTCCCCAAACCAACCCAATAATATTTAGGCTTTGTTTGGTAAGAGGGAAAGATGGAGGGAGGGAGAGGGTAGGAGGGAGAGGGATGAGAGGAAAGCTCCAATCCCTTGTTTCGTTGGAGAGAAAAGAGAGGGGAGAGGAGAAGAGGAGGGAGCTCTCCTCCCTTTGGGCCCACCAAAACCAATCCCTCCAATTATGGAGGATGAGAGAAGGGAGGAAAAATTGGAGGGAAATTACAATAATACCCTCCAATTTTTTATTAACCTCCAATTTATTAAAGGGCAATATAGTAATTTTATAAATTATATACCAATCTATCCATTCAACCATCTTTTCAATACCAAACAACACGAATGATTTATATTAACCTCTCCATCCTTCCTACTCTCTCTCCCCCTTAATCCATCCATCCCTCCTACTCTCTCTCCCTCCTACCAAATATAGCCTTAGAGTTGAGACACTCTCTCGATCTCAACTCTTAAGCGTATGCCTACCATTATCAAACAGAAATTGACATAACCGAAAATTATAAAAAAAATCTCCCTTAGCCCCCCTAAGGGCCTGTTCGGTAAATTTCTTATTTAAAAACGAGTAATTGATTTTCATGAGTAATTGATTTTCATATTTTCAATGGAAATGTGTCTAGTAGTAATAATTGAAAACAATATTCTAAAAAATAATTGATAATAGTATTATAAAATGCATTTAGTGGAATTGTTTTGATGATATATTTTAACATGTTGTAAATGTAAAAGTAATATAGTTTATACTTAAATTAATTTAAATTGATTTTATTAATTAAAAATAAAAGAAAATGTATATATTATTTTTATTAATTTTAAGAAAAATATATTAGTAAATATACCAATTAATATATATATATATATATATTATTTATTGTGTCTGGAAAAATATAATTTAGTAAACGAAACTAGGGTTTTTTTTTATAAAATAAAAAAAATGTTTATCTACGATTTAAAAGTTGCTTTTCTATTTAGGTAAAAACAAAATTGTTTTTTATTAAAAATATAACAGTTATTCATTAAATTGTGGATCTTAAAAGAGTCATTGAAAACATTGATTTGATATTGTAAAAAAAAAATGACTCTCTTTCATCTTGTTTTCTTCTTCTTCAATCACAGTTATTCAATCTTGATTCGACCACTAGGCTTAAAAGAGGAAAAATAAATGATTTGCGTGATTTTACAAACTTTTTAATAGAAATCTTTACCGGACACAGTTTTTGACATTTTTTCAACTCAAAAAAGGGAAAACAAATTTTGAAAATGTTACCCAACACCACCTAATTTTTCTCTCTTATTTATTTATTTATTTCTTCCTTCTTTCTTTCTTTTTCCATCTTCACGATTTCTTTTTCTTCCAATCGAAGCACCTCTTTCTTTCATCTTGTTTTCTTCTTCAATCACTGCCATTTCCTTCAAAATTGTGAACAAAAACGGGGAGCAAGAACACATACATTACAATGAAATGGAGGCATTTCATCAACTTTAAAGCAAGTTTTTGGTGGAAAAAATTGGATGAAAAGTTTGCAGAGAAAAATCATTAGTTATCACTCACTAGGGTGTGTAAATCTCTTATCTTTTCATTTAATTTCATTGCAAACACTCAATATATCTTGGGTTTTTTGAAATCGGTCGAAAATCACGAAGAACATGATTCCAGATATTTCATGTTTTGTTTATAATTAAAAAAAAAAATGTGACATTTGTTTTTAAAACGTGAAATTTATTTTTAAAAATGTGAAATATATTTGTTTCTAAATCAGTATTTTTTTTATGGTAAGACAATAAATACAAGGGCAAATTACATTGAACCTCTTGAGGTTTGGACAAGTTACATTTGGATGGATAAATTTCTTTATTATACACTAACACCCCCAAAATTTAAATTTGACTTTAAAAATACCTAAAATGCCCCTAGTTATATTATTTTACACTTTATTTTTTTTACCTTTTAATCAAACACTTTATAAACTTTAATAAAATAAAAAAATTAAATAAAAGATATGATTCATTAAATAAATAAATAGTTTAAATAAATAAATAGTTTTTTTAAATTAAATAAATAAATATTTTAAATAAATAAATACTTTTAAAAATAAATAAATAAGTAGTTTTAAAAAATAAAATAAATAAATAGTTTTAAAAAATAAAATAAATAATTAGTTTTAAAAAATAAATAAATAGTTTTAAAATTTAAATAAATAAGTGAAAAACTTAAAAACATTAATTTTTTAAGGATATCCATTAATAGGGACAAGAAAAACTCTAAATATCTAAACTTTTACTGTAAAGATGATGGTGAGAGAAGCTTCAAGGTTCTCAATACTCTTTAGATATTTAGAGCTTATATTGTTCCTATTAAAGGATATTCTTAAAACAATTAATGTTTATAATTTTTTCACTCATTTTTCAACTATTTATTTATTTAAAACTATTTATTTATTTGATTTTTTAAAACTTTTTTATTTAATGTTTTAAATTATTTATTTACTTAATTTTTTTAAAAATATTTATTTATTTTATTTTTTAAAAAATATTTATTTATTTTTTTTAAAACTATTTATTTATTTAATTTTTAAAACTATTTATTTATTTAATGAATCATATTTTTTATTTAGTTTTTTTATTTTTATTAAAGTTTATAAAGTTTTTGGTTAAAAGGTAAAAAAATAAAAATAAAGTGTAAAATAATATAACTAGGGGCATTTTAGGTATTTTTAAAATCAAATTTAAGTTTTTGGGGTGTTAGTGTATAATGAAGAAACTTTTCAATCTAAGCGTAACTTGTCTAAACCTCAAGAGGTTCAGTGTAATTTGCCCTAAATACAATAATAAATACTGTCTTTTATTTTCATTTTTAATTTATCAGGTGTCCTAAGAAAATATGTTAACACTACTTTTAAAAAAAAGTCAAATCATTAAGAAGTTGACAATTTATTTCATATTCCAGATAAACCGACTCGAATGTCCAAACCCATGTGGTAACCGAACCGGTCAGACATTTCAGCACCTCTGTAATTCAGTACTAGTCAGTTCGTAGACCACGGTGCAATGCATGTGGAATAGTCGGTTCGTTTTATTTATATTTGTATATTTAAATTCCGAAGGAAAGTACCTACTATTAAATATTTTATATATAAATCATGTATTGCAGAAACTAATATTCACATTTTAATTCTGAACGGAAGTACCTACTTTTTATATATTCACATTTTAATTCTGAACCCAGGTACGTGGTTTTTTTTTTTATATATATATTTAAATCATGTACTGTAGAAACTGATATTTACACACAAAAACCTGATAATTACACAAAAATCTGCATGCCTATCAGCTATCTCACAATTGGTGCACTGCCAATTTCATTACGTATACGCTCAGCATCCTCCTTTGTAACTTTGTAAGCTGAACAAGTCTCCACATCCGAGGATGTTATTAATATATTTATATACGAATGCCTCTATATAAACAATCTGGATTTATCTGGATAACAAGAATATTAAATATCGATTGTTTGGACATAGAAATAAATTAAAATTAAAATTTCACTCTTTAAAAAAAAATAAAGATTTTTCATGTTATTAATTGTATTTCACATTCCATTTTTATTTTTTACGTTTTTTAATTATTTTTCAGGTAATTTTATTTTTCATGTTTTTTCTACTGTTTCACGTATTTTTTTTTTTTTTTCATATTTTTTAAATGTCAATGTGTTTCATGTTAGCCTTTAAAGAAACGGCTTAGACCGGTCACTTTCGTCTCTCCAACAATTCCTTCGGTGGCAGCTACTTCTGACATTATTCCTCAGCAAAAGCGATCTTAGATAGCTGTATTGTTCATAAGGGTCTCTTTACCGTCCAAAAACAGAAGTCTTGGGCAAGTGGGCTGGTGCAAGGGCATACCTTTGCCCGGGCAGCCTCATTGAGAAAAAAAAAAAACTATTATCGTACAATTTCCTTTTAGCCTTTTTATTATTAGTAAATTATATTTAATATTAACCAATATTACTAAACTTACCCTTAAATTTAACATTATTCATTACATTACATTTTATTTTCATCCGATATTATTTTCATACTCTACTTTTAATTTTTTTGTATTCAGCTTATGATATTCGTTCATTTGTTTGGGTTGTGATTTTTATAACTTTAGCCTTAGATTACTTCTAATTTATAGGTTTTAGTGTGTTTAATGCTTGATAATTTACCTATAATAAAAACCACATTCAATCAATTACGAATTACCTATGCTAACTTAATATTAAAACATTGCATGCGTTAAGTAGTCTTTACAAATATGTAATTTTATAAGTGTTTCATGTAAAATATTTCCCTTATTTTGTTTCTGCTTGATTATACATTCAATATTCACCTGATTTTGTTCTAATTGTTAGACTAAACATTTCATATTCACTCCATTTCTTTTTAATTGTTAGATTAAACAATTCAAACTAGTCTTTTAAAATAAATTTTTATGTGTAAAATATCAAAGAAGAATCTATTTATATCCCTATGCCTATATAACTTTAGTCCGGGTAACAAATGATTTCTAGGTCCGCCCCTGGGTTGGTGCATCCGTGGAAGATGCAACTTGGGAGAACCGTTGGCGTTTCTCGAAAGCTTACCCTGATTTCGACCTTGCGGACAAGATCGTTTCGAGAGGGGAGGAATGATAACGTCCAACTCTCCGCATCCCATGCAGTCCATGTTGAGTCGTGCGGTCGCATGCAAGTCATACAGTTCACCTATTCTAGCCTTCTAGGACGTGAGTTAGTTGCTTTGAATTGTTTAAGTTGTTAGAATCAATAAGTGGGTGCCACTTGATTCGGTCCACCGTTGCTCTAGTGTAGCACCTTCTCCACTTTTGTTGCCTTGTTGTTCTTATTTTTTGGTCGTCAGTTATTTCTATTTTCCAGTTGTTATGGTGAGGGATTCGCCTCCAGTGTAAGGCATAAATAGCCAAGCATTGTTTGAATAAAAGGACATGAATTACAGTTCCTGCTTTTACAAATTTCTTCTCTATTGTTCTCTTCTCTCTTACTCTACAAATTTCTTCTTTGTAAATGTTTTACATATCTAGATGGACCATGGATCTGGGTGGATCTCCACCCATTCATTTTTTTTTTTAATCAAATCAGCTGTTCAAAAATTGTGTCTCAATTTATATCTAACAAACCAAATTGTGATATATGTCTATATTTAATTTTTTTTTTTTCAATTTCTTTCATAAATGTAGACACATGTCCCAATTTGGGTTGTTAGACACAAATTGGAACACCATTTTTAGACGAGTCCATTTTTGCTCACTCCCCTTAAAGGTGGGTGAGCATTACCCCCCTCCCTATTTTCTGCCATGTGTCCATATTTTAACCAGGGTTAACTAATTAACTCTTTTCCCTTTTTAAAAATTGTTTTACCAATATTACCCCATGTTTCAGTAAAAAAAAATATATATTGAGAAGCCAAAAAGACACTTGCCCAGTAGCTGACAATCTAAATAAAAATAAAAATAAAACTCGTCCAAGTGAACAATAAACAGCAAGAACAACTTTTCTATTTCACAGGTACTCCACATTTTGTTTTATCAATTAATTATTCTGCATACAATTTGTAATTTTATTTTAGAGTTTTTTTTGAAACAATTTTTTCCATTGCTTGCTTCTCATATGATTTTCCCCATATTTGGAAAACACTTCATTGACTATTTCTACTGAGTCAACACTTCTCTGATTCATACTAAATTCAGGGGAATAACTTTAAATGATTTTGTAAAAATTAATCATCATATGATTAATGATTAAGTTTATAATTTGTGAACATAGCAACTGTAAATAGCATACAGATTATGTTGCAATATATTTGTCGAAACATATAACAGCATAGTAAGAATCTAGCAATGCAGGTTTAAACTCTATAGGTGGTCCTCCACCAGTCACTCTAACACTATTCGATAATACGATTTTTTTTTGAAAAAAAAAATTTGAATGTTGGGTGGTATAACATAAGCAACATTTTCATATGTAAATAAGCTGATAATAACAATAACAGAGTAACAAGATACGCAGTTACCTACTTTTCACTTAAGTGGTCAACATAACTTGTAGAATCTGAATCTTTGTATCTACAGTGACAACTCTTTTCACGCACAATATTAGTAACAAAGTAAAATAAAGTTTGATGTGGGACATACACTAAACTATTCTAAACATCATTTTGATATGTTCTAAATCAGTATAATGTAGTTAGTTTTTGTTCTTAGAAAGGAAATTTAGCATAATTATTTTTTAAGAACATGAAAGTTAACATGGTTTGATTTTTATTTTCTTTACAAAAAGAAATAAATTCAATGGTGTTAAAAATTACAGGTTCATGAACTGTTGTAATTGTATTTATGGACAATCACGAAGATGAATTTACTTAATACTCAAACAACATTGAAGAATGTTATATTGAAGAATGTAATGATGATATGCATTCAAATTTTGATTTTGGAAGTGTTAATATTTTGGATGATGGTGAGGAAAAAGGAAGAGATGCCAATGAAGTCGGGGTATGGGAGACTCTGGTACTTGGTATGGTTTTTGATAATGATGAGGATGCATATGAATATTACAGCTCATATGCTAGAAGTGTTGGTTTTAGTGTGAGAAAGCAAAGACTAAATAGAAACAAAAAGGGTATGGTACGAAAAAGACAATTTACTTGCTCTTGTGAAGGTTCTTATAGTAAAAAAACAACTCCATAGATAAAAGAGACCAAAGAAGATTTGTATGTGAGGCAATGCTGGAGATCAGAATTAACAAAAATGGAAAATATGTTGTGACAAAATTCATTGTCGAACATACTCATGATCTTGTTCCTACATCAAGTTCACATATTTGAGGTCACAACAAAAAATACAACTTTCGCAAGCCGGTTTGATTAATCAAATGCATTATGCTGGATTAAAACCATCACAAATTTTCTCATACATGGCCACAGAAGCATGAGGGTCTCAACACTTGAATTTCATTGAAGCTGACTGTAATAATTTCATAATGAGGAAGCACACTGAATTTCTAAAAAAAGGTGATGCGTAGTGTTTGTTTGAATATTTTAAGCAAAAACAAATTGGTGATAAGTCTTTCTTTTATGCCATTAGAACAAACAATGAGAATGAAATATGTGGTTGCTTCTTTTGTGATGGGAAGTCAAGAAGAGACTATGTTATATTTGGTGATGTATTATGCTTTGATACGACATTCAAAACGAACAATTACAATATGGTTTGCGCTCCAATTGCTGGTGTTAATAATCATGGTCAGAGTTTGCTATTTGGACATGGTTTGTTGGATGGAGAGACAATTGAAGCATGTAAGTGGTTATTCAATGTTTTTTTACAAGCTATGGAAGGAAAAGAACCGGAATCTGTATTTACAGATCAAGCTCAAGCAATTGCTGCAGCCATTAGTGAAGTGTTACGTAATTCTAATCATCGACTTTGCTTATGGCATATATTTCAGAATGCTGCAAAGAGATTGAGTCAAGTCTTTAATGAGTTTAAGACATTCTCAAAAGATTTCAAAAAGTGTGTATACCACCCGAAAATTGTTGAAGAATTTGAATCAAATTGGCAAGCTTTACTTGATGACTATGGATTGGGGGAAAATGATTGGTTGGAAGGTTTATATAAATTGCGTGAAAACTGGGCACAGGTATATGCTCGGTCTCACTTTTGTACAGGCATGACAACATCACAACAAAGTGAAAGCAGAAACAAGTTTTTGAAAAAGTTTTTAAGAAAAAAACTTATTCTTCGTGAGTTTGTTGTACAATATGACAAAATTGTTGCACATCGAAGAGAAAAGAAGAGGCTTGTGGAAATTGCCACCAAGCAAACGAAGCGTAACTTATTTTGTGCTTGGAGTGTGGAGGATGAAGCATCAAAGTTGTATACAAGGAAGATATTTCATAGTTTCCAAGATGAGTTGAAGAAACTAGTAGATTAGAGGTTGGAATTTGAAAGTGATGATAGGGTATACGTAGATATAAAGCTGTGAAATTAGTGACCAACAATTTAAAGAGTCGAGAAATAAAACGGTAAGTCATTTATATCCCTTCTACTCAGCCAGTAAGCTGTGGTTGTAGAAAGTTTGAATTTGACGGTATCCTTTGTGCACATGCATTGAAGTTATTCAGTGAGTTAGAATTTTCAAATTTACCATCTAAGTATTATTTAAAGAGATGGAGCAATGATGTTACGAATGGACTTGATTTTGATATTCATATGGAAGCATTTAAAAGTAATTTGGATTCATCTTCCATGGTTCAATATAGTGAATTATCTCATATCGCACAGAGGATAATAGCAAAGGGTGCTAGGAATGACCAATCATACATTTTTATGAAGCTAGAATTGTTGAAATTGGAGGAAAAAGTGAAAAGTTTTAAAAATTCTGAACAACAACATGCTCGAACAAATGATGATATAAATTCTCACAATCATGAGAATGAAGATGGTGAAAATATGAGGTTGTGTGATCTAAAAATTCAGAAGTCTACATGCCGAGGTAAGGGTAGAATGAAAAATTCATTGGAAGCTAAACACTCAAATAAGAAAGTGTCATCTAAAAGAAAGGGTACATGTTAGTGTGTGTGTATATATAGTTAATTTATCTTGTTTAATTTGATTGTTTATTTTATAGTTAATTTATCATATTAAAAGACTGTGAGGATCCTACCCCTCCCAAAAATGCTCTTGAAAAGCATATACATGGAAATGATCAGGTTTGTGCTTATCAAATTTATATCAACATGTTCACCTTATTATTGTTATTATTATTTTGGAATTATTCGTAAATGGACCTTCAAAGTTGAAATATATTACTGATGTTTATATTGTATTAATAATTAGGGATCAATTGGACTAGCAAATCAAAACCACGTGAGTACACATTATTCTAACATATTTCCAATTGTTCCCGGTGGTCAAGGCATTCTTTATCAAAACCATCCGAGAACACATTATTTTAATGGATTTTCGATTTTTCCTCATGATCACGGCAATACTCCTCAACAAAACCACCCTTATACACATTATCCTAATGGTTTTCCAAATGTTCATGGTGGTCAAAGAATTCCTTATCACACGCATGGGTATCAAGTTGAACATCTAGTGGTTTACCATTACTTACATTCACAGGTTTGTCTTACTTATTTCTTATATAAGTTCCATTGCAATTTTTATTTATTTGGCTAATTAACTAATAATTTTTTTATTATAAAATGATAGGGACCAAGACCATAATGACCGGCTCGTCAACTGATTTTTTCAGACCAAATGAAAACACTGCTATGAATGCTGTATAAACCGGATACAAATCAAGATGCACATGGTCTTGAAAAAAATACATTTTTTTTGGAGTGTGTAGAGAACTGGTCTTGGATGGATGATTTACCTCTTTGTGTAACTGGATAATATTTTAGTTTCTAGAGAATTGATTTTGGATAAATGATTTACCTCTTTGTGTGAGAAAATTTGCAATGGCAGATATGCATGGACAATTGTTTTTATTTGTTTTAGTTTTCATTGTATGTTTCCCTTTCAAAAAAAAAAAAACCTACATACAAATTATTAACTATAAAGATTTTGTCACCAAAAAGTAAGAACTATTGTTCTTATCAGCTTCATATATCACAGAAGTACACATTGCAGTTTACAATGGCTACTGAATTACAATGGATAGGAACAAATCTAATATCAACAATGGTGCAGAGTGGAAACACTCAGCTAAGAAGGAAAGCATTCAAAGCTCTAGTGCAAATCTCATCTTACCACCCAAACATCAAATTACTTGTAAAAACAGGTATAGTACAAATCATGGCCAAAGAGATTTTCAGTGAACCAATTAACTCAAAAGAAGCAGCTACAGAAATTGTTGGAAATATACTTTTTTCTTAAACAAAAACATGATCTTTGATTTTTATATTGGTAAATGTAAATTATATAATCGATACAACACAGATTAAGCATGATGTGATACAAAATTCAAGAAGTACAGAGCTTAGAAATTCAATATAGAGTCTCATATTTGCACTTTTGTCATTCTCTGAGGTTCTTGCAATTTCATCCATATCTAGGAGTTCTTTAGGCAGGACAACTTTGAAAACAGCATAGCGATGGTTCAAGCTTTTCTCCCCTTGTAGTCTATGAACACTGCCCAATGCGCCAGCGTGTGGATTCGGGAGGGCGTAAAATATCCGCCTAATTCTTTGATGAACAAGTGCTATTGCACACATTGCACACGGCTCCCAGACAAGGCATATGTCATAACCAGTACAGAGATAAGGTCTGGCTGATACGGATGCGAGACCTTCAATTGTCGCAAATATACTTGAATCTGGGATTGAGTATGAGAGTCTCCAAGTAAACACTTAGGGCCACACGATGGCATCAGATTATGTTGTTACAAGCAGTTTCAGTAAAATTTCTTGCAAAACTCCCCCACCATTAAAATATCTGACCACACCCAATGCATCTGACTCCACAGTCAAATGTACCAGGCCCCAATTGATCGTCAGTTGAATGTCTTCTAGATTTAGTGCTAATTTCCAGATATGCAAATCTTCAAAAAAAAAAAAAGCTAACTAATTTCACAAATCAATCACAAACCAATGAAAATCGATCAATCAAATTAACCAAAGCAAAAAAAAAAATTTCATGGAAAATTTGTCAGAAAGATCAAAAGTTTTAAACATGAGTTGGGTCTCAATTAAAATTGACAATAAACAGACCTCTTCAAACCTCTTCTATTCTCGTCCTTGTCGGCGTCATCGCCGTGCCAGCAAAGCTCATATTCGCCATCGGAATATCCAGCTTTGTACGATGATGAAGAACAACAATAACATAACCCAGTGGGTGGGTTTTGGAGACCAAACCGAAAAGGAGAAGATGGAGACGAAGAATACTGTGACAACGAAGAAGAAGACGACTGAAACATGACTTTTGCGAGGTTTTTGTTTCCTAAGAGCGTATTTTGGCTTCTCAATTTTTTTTTTACTAAAACATGGGGTAATATAGGTAAAACAGATTTTAAAAAGTTAAAAGAGTTAATTTGTTAACCCTGGTTAAAATATGGACACATGACAGAAAATGGAGAATGGGGCAATGCTGACCCCGCCCCCACCCTAAGGACTCAAATCACCTGTTCAAATTGGGTTTCAGTTTGTGTCTAACCAACCAAATTGGGACATGTATCTACATTTATGGAAGAAGTTGAAAATAAATAATTAAATATAGACATATATCCCAATTTGGTTGGTTAGACACAAATTGAGACATCATTTTAGAAGAGATGATTTGAATTTAAGATGCTTCTTGCCATAAATTGATATACCTCAGGGTGTAATTTCCTCTTTCTATGATATTTGCGTTAATTGCATATTTATTTCATAATTTTTTTTCTTTGTTAACATATTTACTTAAATTATACATTTTGCAGGATAAGGGATATCTCTCTGTTAGGTGCATTTTTTATTTTTTAATTATTAATATTTTTTTACCATAGAGGTTTAATAAGAATTTTTATTCTAACCTCCCTACCAATGAATCCTGGTTACGTCCGTGTTATATTCATGTCAAATTTAACGGTCACTTCTCTGGAACGGTGTAAATTTGTACATACTGTATATACAATATATACTTATTTTGTAGTATTTAAGTAATTCTCGAGTAACTGCATGAATGTATCAGATTTAGGAATGTTAAGCTATGTTTGGGATTGCTTTGATTTGGAAAAAATCTGCTTATAGCTTAATTTTAGAAATAAATTGGTAAGTGTTTGGTAAACTAAATTTTAAAAGTGCTTAATTTTTAAAATGATGGAAAATGTATTGGACAAAATTACTAAAATAGACATCATTAATAATATAAATATAAAGCATATATAAAAAAACAAATAAACAAATTTAAACAAAATAAAAATGACCGAGTCAACTCAGCTTCTTCTCAAACTTGGCCTGAGTCAACTCGCTCAACATATATGAAACTCAGCAAATGAGAACCAGCCTCCGCCGGTGGCGTTGGAGGAAGAGACTGGTTTTCCTCCTGCAGTGGAGGAGGCGACGAACAGTCTCCTCCCATTCTCGCGACAAACTGCCTCTCCGGCGCTGATTTTCGATTGCGGCAACCGAACAACGTCCTCAAGCTCTCGCGATCGCTGGAGCACAACAACTTTCCCGGTGACGCTGGTGGCCGGTTCTACTCCAGCGAGCCTCCTCAATCCTCGCAATCGAAAATGCGACAGAATCTCACCGTTTTTATTGCGACGATCGAGAATGCGATGAAATCGAGAAGGTGACGATCTATCACTAACGGAGGAAACTGGCGATGTCGACGTCACCGGAGAAGTTCGATTAACCTCCTGCAGCTTTTGTCGGCGACGATGGTGGCCACTCTCGCCGGCGACGATGGTGGCCATTGTCCTTCAAGTTTTTTTTTTTTGAAAAAATGTTTATTTTTAATTAAAAATAATATTCTTTTTTATTTTGAATTTTGAATTTTGAATTTTGAATTTTTCTGAATTCAAGGTTTCAAAAAAAAAATGTCATTTCAAAAGATAAATAGTTGTGAATTATATTTTTTTTTAAAATACAGTTTCTTAATGCGATGTCATTATCGTCATTTTATTTAAATAGTGGGGTATAATGGACATTGTATAAGGAATAATCTAGTTTCTCTAATAATCAGTTTCCAAAAGCAACCCCCACCCAGCTTCTCAAAAGCTGATTATTGGAGGAGCAAATTGTGAAATAAGTTGCTTTTGGGAAGTTTACCAAACACCAATTTGTTCAAAACTTGATAAATAAGTGATTATTTCTCGAGTAAAAGCAATCTCAAACATAGCCTTAATTGGTTGGTTTTTCGAGGTGTAAGAATCCAAGAGGATAGCCAATTTCAGTGTTTGAGTACGTGAACGGTCTTGTTGTAGAAATTTTATTTATTTACTTAAAATGATAAGATTTAATTAAAAATATTTTCAACTTTATTAATAAAATAAAAATTAAGTTTTTATCAGAAAAAAATAAAAAAGAAATTAATTTACATTGTTTAATTTGAAGAACTTAAATTAGCTGTCAAAAAATAGTGTCCCAATTTGTATATAACCAACCAAATTAGGATGTACCTACATTTACGGAAGAAGTTGAAAAAAAAAAATTAAATGTAGACACATGTTTCAATTTGGTTGGTTAGACAACACCATTTTTGGACAGCTGATTTAAGTCATAATTTGAAATTGGACAACCGCCCACATATCTGCAAATTTTATTGAGAACCATGCAATTAAATACAATTAAATTACATATACACGTATAACATATTCCATTACAGCATAATGAAGGTATTGATGATTTCAACATTCAAAAGCAATCTGTCTTCTTGTATTTTTAAAGATACAAATTTATAATCTATCATCCCAAAAATAAAAAATCATATTTTCTACGTATACATATTTCCACCTCTCCCTTTGATAAACCTTCTTATTCATTATATAAACTCTTTCTTGAGTGTATATAGTCATATAGATTTCTTTTGTTAATTAGTTATAATTATATGGGTTCAAGTTTTACTTTATTCATAAAATAATAAACGCAAGAGGGAGATGGCTATGGTACAAATGGAGCCAAAGCTTTGTACCGTACAACAACCAAAAAAGCAACATAACAAATAATAAAAATAAAAATGAGTGCTTGACAGCCACAAAAAGCAATCGGTTTCAACAGGTTGCTGTAGGTTTTAAATTTTTTTAATATTATATATATATATATATTAATAATGTAATTATATTATATTACATAATAATTAATAAAAAATAATTTTATGCAAAAAAAGTATTGAAAAAATTCATTTAAAATATATGAAAATTAGAAATATTATTATTTAAGATAAATAAAATAAAATAAAAAGCATAAAAAATTTTGAATTTCAAGACCGAGTTGAACGTAGGTTGAACAAGTTTAACGTTCGTATTAACGTTAAACTTGTTCAATACGAATATTAAACTTGTTCAGTGAACAAGTTAACGTAAACCTTCATGAACAAGTTCAACGTTGGTTCAACAAGTTTAACGTTCGTATTAACGTTAAACTTGTTCAGTGAACAAGTTAACGTAAACCTTCATGAACAAGTTCAACGTAGGTTGAACAAGTGTAACGTTCATCTGAACGTTAAACTTGTATATTGAACAAGTCAACGTAATTCTTCGTGAACAAGTTCAACGTATGTTGAACGAGTTTGACGTTTATGTTATAACGTTAAACTTGTTCAATGAACAAGTTAACGTAAACCTTCATGAACAAGTTCAACGTAGGTTGAACAAGTTTAACGTTCGTATTAACGTTAAACTTGTTCAATGAACAAGTTAACGTAAACCTTCATGAACAAATTCAACGTAGATTGAACAAGTTTAACGTTCATCTGAACGTTAAACTTGTACATTGAACAAGTCAACGTAATTGTTCGTGAACAAGTTCAACGTATGTTGAACGAGTTTAACGTTTATCTTATAACGTTAAACTTGTTCAATGAACAAGTTAACGTAAACCTTCATGAACAAGTTCAACATAGGTTGAACAAGTTTAACGTTCCTATTAACGTTAAACTTGTTCAGTGAACAAGTTAACGTAAACCTTCATGAACGTAGGTTGAACAAGTTTAACGTTCGTATTAACGTTAAACTTGTTCAATGAACAAGTTAACGTAAACCTTCATGAACAAGTCCAACGTAGGTTGAACAAGTTTAACGTTCGTATTAACGTTAAACTTGTTCAATGAACAAGTTAACGTAAACCATCATGAACATGTTCAACGTAGGTTGAACAAGTTTAACGTTCATCTGAACGTTAAACTTGTGCATTGAACAAGTCAACGTAATTATATGTGAACAAGTTCAACGTATGTTGAAGGAGTTTAACGTTTATCTTATAACGTTAAACTTGCAATAAACAAGTTAACGTAAACCTTCATGAACAAGTTCAACGTATGTTGAACAAGTTTAACGTATGTTGAACAAGTTTAACGTATGTTGAACAAGTTTAACGTTCATCTGAACGTTAAACTTGTACATTGAACAAGTCAACGTAATTCTTCGTGAACAAGTCAACGTAATTCTTCGTGAACAAGTTCAACGTATGTTGAACGAGTTCAACGTTTATCTTATAACGTTAAACTTGTTCAAGAAACAAGTTAACGTAAACCTTAAAGAACAAGTTCATTGTACGCACTCGTTCAGTGAACTAGTCCACGTATACCATCATGAACAACTTGAACGTGTCTCATATTAAATGAACGCATACCATCATCTCTGTAATTGTTGGCATAAATTATTAAATGAATGAAAGTATCATTATTTATTCATTTTGGTCTAAACTAATTGTTTTATAATAATATCATTCCGAGCATGATTTATGCATTGCAAATTTTGTTTTCAACTATTAAAATATTCCGGGCTTATGAAACAAGAACATGACTTCACGATATAAGTGTAACGTTTCTGGCATTATGAAGATTGCTCAGTACAGATATCAGAATAAATCTTTATGAAGCGGTGGTTATTGTAGAATAAATTAGTAGAGAAGATCTCAGGTGTATCTAGTGCATGTTGCATCCCTAATGTAATTACTGTATAGATATATTATAATCAAAAAATTATATTTGTAATTAATGAAATTATTAGTAATCAACCAAAATTAGAAATGAAAATTAAAAAAATTTATAAACAGCTATACCCAAAAATCATATTATATAGTAAATAATTTATAAATTCCATATAATTGACTAAATTTTTTTACAATGAGATGCATTTGCTAGTGTTAATTAGTTTGTATTTATTATTTTCAGATGACATGATTATGTGTCACACCAAGCAGAACCCATAATGCAATTACCCTCCCAGTGTAGGAGATGTCATGCAGACCAAAACGGAACTCACACGCGTTCGAACACACAAGGGTTTCTTTGATCTATAATTCCACAGAAAAACAAGTTATCTTTTATTGTTCAGTCGAATCTAAAAATATCGCTGAGCGATTACAACCAAATAAATATAAAAGTATAATAGCAATAATATTTGACAACAAATTGTTTTTAAGTTTAATTTTCTATACGATTAACCTATTTTCTGTAATGGTTGAGAATAAAATAATAATTAAAAATAAGTTATTGTTTAGTAAAATTAATTATATGGTTCACATACCTGAGACAGTCATAATACAGCGTTGGACAATCAATGCCAAGGATGTCTCCGAAGTGGATTCGTCTTCCTCTGCAGCTCCTACAAATATAATTCAAATTGCCAGGTTTGCATCCTCTCATTGTTATTATAGCATAAATTCTATATTTCTTTTGTTCATGGTTGGGTACTATTGTTTATTCATGCCTGTAGATATGGGGCCTTGAGTTCAAAATGTAGCAAAATGTGCTATTATGCATCAATGTCAACTGAAGGTTACAAAGAAGCAAACATGGCAATTGATAAGTTAACAATTCAAATGAATGGATTATTGCCATCATCAAGTAGATCAAGGGAAGAACATGTACATCGTAGAAGTAAGCAATCGACTGTTCAAGTTAAAGATCCAGTCATAGCAGCAACAAGGGGGTCGATGAGGCAAAACAAAAAATCTAGTGGGAAGACGCGTAAATGTGGGAAGTGTGGCCTGCCTGGGCACACAGCCAAGACATGCCGTGCCCATGTAAAAAATGACATGAGTGCAATGGCCAGCAATGGAGTTGCTAGAACATGGTCCACATTACAACCAACTGCGTATGCAGACTTACTGCGGACGTGCGAATCATGATATAATTTGGACAATGACGGTCATTGTCAACCATTTGATTTTCAAAATACTGAGGGTATAATGGCACAATTTACCACTCGGAGGCATTAGATTTTGGTATGACACAAAATTGAAAACTGTCATGACTTGTACAATTTGGAATATATTAATGAAGTTATGTTCTGAAATGAATGGTGTTGGTTGGACTTCAAGTGGAGTAGAAACAGACTAACAAGCAAGAACAAATTCAGAACCGATCTCAGAAGACGAGAGGATAGCGACCTCGGCGCGATCTGGTTGATGTCGCCTCGAGGTCGCTATCCTCTCGGCTTTTGAGAACATATGACCAGAGGCAATAGCGATCTCCGGGTGACCTTGTTCAGATCGCCGTGAGATCGCTATTGCCTCTGGTCAAATGTTCTCAAAAGCCGAGAGGATAGCGACCTCGGGGCGAACTGGTTGATGTCGCCCCAAGGTCGCTATTCTCTCAGCTTTTGAGATCTCATTGAGACCGTGTGAAGATCGGCGTGAGTTCAGTAATGCAGCTGGTCAAATGTTTCATAAGCAGAGAGAATAGCAACCTCGGGAAGACATCAACCAGATCGCCCCAAGATCGCTATTAGCTCGGGATAGAAATCCGTTTTTACTATACTGATAGCAATGCGACTCCAAATTCTATTTATTAAAAAAATTAAAATTTTTAATTCAATTTCTTTGAAAAAAGAATATATTTTTTATATATAAAGAGATATTGAACTTTTTAAATTTTTTTGAACAGATTACACCAAATTAGGAAGGGATTGTGATTTGTGTTGTTGGTGGAACAGGCGAACTGGCTCCATTTTGGGAAGAAATCTGGCTCAATCTCTCATGGAAGAGATTGAACAAATTAGGAAGGAATTGTGATTTGTGTTGTTGGTGGAATTGGCGAACTGTTAAAGGTATTGAGATTTTTTTTATTTATTTATTTTTTAATTTGAATATCTTTTAAATTAGATTGGACTACCCGTTTTTTTAATGAAAAATTCCGTTCTTTTTTTTAAATTCATAATTTTTAATTAATCCTATTTTTCTTTCCAAAAAATTCTTAATTTTAAAAGCAGTTTTTTTTGGTCCACTTAATCTTCATTTTAAAATACCTTAAAAAAATCTTCATTTTAAAAATATTTATTCAATTTTTTAAATATATATATATATATATATAATGCTTCAAATGACTAAACTATCCTTAGTTTTGATAGTCAAAATTGGTCTACGGTTTAATTTGACCAACTTTGACTAATGGTAAGGGAGGTGAGTGTCCTTTATCAATGAAGTTGTTTCTCTGTGTTAAAGAACAAACCTCATGAGAGTTTGATGTAATTATTTCTTTTATATTTTTGGTGAATCAAGGGTATTTCAGTCTTTTATCATTTTTAACGGTCAACTCTCACACTTAACGGTCAAACCTTAACGGTAGGGGAGGTGAGTGTCAATTAATGATAAAGTTATTTCAACGTGGGTGTAATTTGTTCTAATATATAATATAATATAATATAATATAATATAATAATAATAATAATAATAATATATATATATTGCAGTTTCTTTCCACACATGGTGGTGAGGGGTTCGAGTCTCATCATAGTATCATACACATTTTATAAACATGTGTGTGGAGTTTTCTCTAGGTTTGTGAGAGTATTGTTTAGGGCAACACTTATATTGTTTGATCTTGACAAGTCCCGGCAGTCCTATTATAATACTTGTAACTTTTAATACTTTAAAAAAAATCAAAATGAATAACTTATAAAAATTATATAGTTATTTTAAAAAAAAATATCAAAACTTGTAGAATGATTAATGGTGTCAAATAAAATAAAATGTTTAACCTTTATATTTTTTATATTTAAATAATATATTTGATTAATAAATATATATTTAATAATGTAAATTTCACTACATGTTAATGTACATTAAATTTGTTTAGTGAACTAGTTTAAATCAATGCATAAATTATTAAATCAAAATATCATCATTCATTCATTTTGTTAATTTTTCTTAATAATATTATTCAGAGCATAATTTATTTATACTATTTTGTTTTGAACTGTTACTATATTTCGAGATTGTGAAATAAGGACATGACTTGACGATATAAGTTTAATGTTTCTCTCATTGTCAAACTTGTTCAGTGAACAAATCAGCATAAATCTTTATAAATTGGTTCTTATTGTAGATTAATTTACTAGGAAAGACCTTGGGTGCATCCAAGGCATGAAGCATCCCCCAGTGCGATCACTGTATAATTATATTATTATTTAAAATTTATATTTTCAAGTAATTAAATTATTATCATTCAACCGAACACTTCAAAACAAAAATCAAAATTATTTACAAACATCTATTCAAATCCGTAAATTTTTAATAATTTATTCAAATCATCTTAAATTTTTAAATATTTTAAATTTTTTATATGTTTCACCTTTTTCCTTAATGCTTGGTAATACATTAATTAGAAAGAAATTATATGTTTAAGTAATTTGGAATGCATTGTAATAAATACATTTGGGCACAAATTAGGGTGTTTGTAATGTTTGAAATCCATCATGTGGTGAGAATGTAATTTATATATTTGCTTGCATGATCATTTTATTTGCTCAAGTGAATGCACAATCCACTAAAGAAAAAATGATTGAATTATCATTTACAAGGAAATTACATCCAACCATGGGTGTTTTTTTTAAGATGTTTTTGAAATTTTGGCATATGTTGTGTAACATGATAAGAGTAAGAGAAGGTTTTATTGATAAAATTCACATTGCCAAAAATAAGATTTTTCATTTGGGACATTTGAATTTTAGAAGCTTGCAAATCTTGTCTAATCAAAATTTGATACATAGAATTCCTTCAATTAAACCAATCGAAACAAGAATTGTGTATTTGGAATGAGCAACTAGACCAATCTAATTGGTGCATGCGAAAATTTAAAAGCTTTTTGAAAGATGAAGATTTTGCATAGAGATCGTGAAAGTATATACATCAATGTAACAATTTTCATCAATGTATATATCAAGAAGGATCACCTTTGAGGCTCCGAATAATAAAACTTAAAACTAATACAGATTAACACAATTTAAACTTTATACATTACTGAACTTGCATTCAAGTTACAACAAAACAGACAATCAAGGCGGCCAATCTTGCATGGCACTTTGGCCGCGCTATTCCTTCTGGTACAATGAGAGAACAAGATTATGGAGGGAGTTCTCTCAACAGCATGAACCTAAAAAAGGCAAAAGGTATGTGTAATAAATTTAAGAAGTGACAAATAGAAAAGATGCACAAATGACTAATTTGTGTAATATACTCACAATAAAACTCAGAAATTCACAAATAAGAGCAGCTATCATTACTAATAACATCAATATACAAAATTTTTACATTTAAAGCAACTATCATTACTAATAACATCAATATACAAAATTAAATCATCACATTACACATGAAACAATAAAAAACTAAATTCATTAGCAGAACCTCTCAAATATGACAACTTTTGCACCTTTAACAACTCATTATCAAATCCAAAAACATGAAACTGAACCATAAATCAAGAATTATACCTCCATCTTATTGTCATAAAAACTGAATGAAATTTTGAAACAAAAATCATTACCCAACTGACCACCCTGCTCTCTCACATTCCTTGCTAGGAAAAGGTTTATTGGTACATAAAAATTCCCTATTCCTATAAGAAATAAGTGACTTATAATGCATACATCATAACTGTAGGATCTGCAAATATATAGTGTAATCGTGAACATGAGGACCAAGTGGGAGGACATTGAGAAGATTTAATTAAACCCAGTGTAATCGTGAACATGAGGACAGTCAAGACATGAATGCCATTCTAAAGCATCATCCTTTTAAAAAAAACACTTAAAAGGAATAAAAGGCATTTTCCAACTTGATTAAACCCAGTATAAAACAACAGTAATCAACTTAACAAACCATTCATCAAACAGAACAAAAATACTGCAAAAACAAGAAAAACCAAGAGAGGAGTTTGCCTAGTTAATCTACTTTATTCATTCAAGCTCAGATTAGCAGCTAATCACCTATTTTTCCCAAAATAAATAGCATTTCCCTCCTGAAAATGTATATATTGAATTACCGATACTACATTTCGGTCATGAAATCATAACACAAATAAAAAACCTAATATACCAATAAAATTCCACCATTCAGACACTAATAATAACACAAAAACAAAAACCTGTCAGTAGCCAAAACAACAAAAATGCAACCAAAAAACCAAAACACCAGTTACAAACTTGCACCAAAACAAACCTCCAAAACACCAAAAACCTCATTGATCACACACAAATCTGAATTCTAAAAGCATATTTTGATCACGATAAAATAAATAAAAAAATTAATAATTAAAAACCCCCTAATAGACCACTGCAATTCCACCTTCCAAACACTCACAATAAACAATCCAACATTACAAAATCCCAAAAATCATAAAGAAGCTACATGAACATGAATCCCATTTTCCAAAAGAAAAAACACAAACATAACTTAAGAACTGAACATAACGAAACTGTTGGATATTTTTCCAAAGGAGGCTGCAAGCTCTTTGGAAAAATAATTTAAGCTTAGTTTGATTTATTCTAGAATACATTGAGGAAATAATTTATTTCATTTTGGAAAACTGAATAATTATATTACCAAAAAAATAAACAAGCTGACAAAAAGAGAAACCCATATGCAAAGGATAACCAAAAGAGAAACCCATATGCAAAGAGAAACACCTCTATTTTCAATCACATCAACACATGCAGTATTCTAGTGCATCTCAAAATTGATTTGCATAATCATTTCATCTTCCTTTTTTACAGAACTCCACACCAAAAAGTCTAAATATATTAATATTGACACTACTGTAATAATTCCAATATCCAAATGCAGTGTATCAACTCCGAAAATAATAGAAACATAGGATATGAATCATGTTATTAAAATAGAAAAAAAAATCACCAACAGTCCTTGATTGTCTAACAAATCCACCACCCTTACCAGTTTTAACCAAGAACAAAATGAATGTAAAAGACATGATTACAGAAAGGTTAATTAAGAAAACACCATCACAGCCATATAAATCAGCACAGACTTCATATATATTGAACTAAACTTAGAAATCTAATTTTCAGCTAATTATCACAACTAACCAACATCTAATCTACGATTTTTAATTAATTATCTACATATCCAAAAATTACGAAATTCAATATAGATGGTCTAGATATATGGCAAATACTACAGTAAAAGTTTCAATGTAATATATGATCGATAGCATAGCCAAACAATCTTGTTTGTCCCAAATCTGTCTAGTAGAGACCTTATCTGACCTCTGTCCACTCCGAAATTTACATCAATATTTCTACCCATGTATAAGTTACGAAATTTTCTAGATTTAATCTAGACATATAAGTTAATCTACAGTAAAAGTTTCAGATCAATACGAAGTCATTAGAACATACAAAAATACCAATCTTTCCAGAAACTGTCTTAGCAGGATTCTAATTATACCTCTGTACTTAGAAATCATGAAACTGTCTTAGCAGGATTCTAATTATACCTCTGTCTATTCCAAAAATCATAACAATATTTCTACGTACTTAGAAATCATGAAACTTTATAGAATGATACTAGACATATACATCTACCGTCATATAAATTTTCATAGTTTTTAACAATCATTAACCAACTCAAAACAATTTTACGAAACCTGTCTAGTCTTGTAAAAACAGGGATCTCCAGAAATCTTCTTCAACGGTCCGAAAATTCTAATTAAAAACATGCTAACGACCATGAACTACGGAATGACTATAAATCAATCCTATACATACTTATTCTCATAAATAATTCGACCAAGAACAGCCTACTATAGTTAGGAAATCTATGACATGAAAATAATACATGATAAGAAGAACACTTACTTGGAACCAAGTTCTTCAAACTAGTGATATGCTCCTACTTTCGTTGAGCAAAGAGGAATGGAATTGAGTAGGAAAGGGGGAGGAATTTATTCTGTATAATTTGGTTTAATAAGGACAGACGAATAGAGGGGGATACATAACAACTAAGGTCTGAAAAGGAAACAATAATTGGCAGGGAATATAGCACATGCTCACATACATTCTCTGTCCAACAAAGGAGGAACAAGACACATTTGTCCCAGACTCCCACTCACTATTGCACTTGCTTGCATAATTCAACAACAATACCTACTTCTCTAGCATGGGCCACTATCACATGCCACCGGTGTGGCATGTAAAACATTACAATAATCCCAATAATAATAATAATAAACAACATTACGGTTATCACAATAGAACTACTTAGCATCTCTAAAATTAGGATGAATGTCCAACAACTACCATGCTCTCAAAAAGCCTTGATGGCTCTTTCAATGACCTATAAATATGATCCTGCAAACTTAAATAAGTGACTTGTTAAGAAAATACAATGAATAAGCTTTCAGTCTCAGATGATACAGTTAGCATATCATATGGAAAGGGTTTATAGAAGACTATGACATTGGAAATCAAGCAATCAAGCAATCAAGCACTCATTACAACCCCATACTAGTTAAATATTTAATAATTAACAAAAAGAAAAATATTTGAGTGATCATTAAACTAGCAACTAGATTAAATGAAATATAAGCTCTAAATTCTGGAACTAAGGATTGAAAAATGCTTTGGTAGACACTTGCTGGAAAATTTGGTTATTAGGAAGAGGCACACTTGAATGAAAATGCATACCAAGTAGCAATTGACAGCTTGATCAGATTAAGATGCTTCCTTGACAAATGAATCATGAAATTAAAATAGAGGATGACTTTCGTTGAATTCAATTGCTGGGATTTCAATTTTCCACAATACATGAACAAATCAATTACTCAATTTACTCACATATTCATACTCCGTCCCAAACAATTATCCAAGACACAGCAGCACACCTAGTTGCTACAGACCCAATCCATGGCCCAACAAACCAAATATACACACTTAACACCAACATACCCAATCCATGGCCAAATAAGCTACATTTTTTTTGAACATCATGATATTATTAAAAGCCAACACAGGGCACAGAGAAAGACACAAAGAAGGGGCAGAACCAACAACAGCAGCAGAGCCAAGAATCAAACCCCCACCTCCAGAACCAACAGAAACAAAACAGAAACAACAGAGAAAAGGAAAAACAAAAGACGCACTAAAACACACCAAGCTCAGGAGGTCACTTCCCAGCTCTCTCTGTCTCGCGCCAAATAAGCTACATAAACACACCTATTTCATCAGACCCTAACCTTGGCTAGATGAACCACCACCAATACACACTGAACACAAACTGAGAACAAACTTATTAGAGGAGTCTAGAAAACTTGCAATTACGGTGAAGGTGAAGGAGAAGCATCAAGTGATGGTGAGGTGTCTCCTGGCTCAAATCGAAAGCAGAAGAGATCGGATGGCCAGCTCTGCGTCTTTCCGGTGACTGACCAAGCTCTGCAATGGAACCATCACCGAATCCGGCCTGCTCTCCCTCGCTTCGCCGCCGCCGCCGCCATTGAAGCCCTCAAGGACTGCTCTCCACACCTACCAGTTGCAGAAAGGTCTGATGACACCTAGCTCAGATCTTCTTCGTTCGATATGAGAGAATCGGTTTCGGGTCTTCTCAATGGCCGACCTTGCTCTGAATCCGCTCCAAAACCGAGTACTCGCCAGAAACCAAAGCGAGATTGAGAAACGATCTAGAGAAAGAGAGAGTCTGGAGGAAAACCTAGATGGAGAATGAGAGGAGAGAGACAATTTGTTTTGTTTGGGTAAGAAACCGGTGTAACCGGTTGCTGGTGAAATTTATTTCCTGATTTTCTCATTTAATAGGTTGAAATTTGATCAAAAGTGGTGGTGTTGTACGGTACAACACCACTCTCTTATTTGCACCGTAGCAAGACCCACGCAAGAGACCTCTAACTCATATACCGTCAGAGTAAACTATATATCTGAAGTTCTGAACAATATAGTAATTAAGCTAGTATAGTGTGTTAATCATTCAAAAAATAAAATAAAAAACCACCAGATCGAGTAAATTAGAGAGAACATTTATTCCAGAAAACTTGTCCTTACATTAACATGAAGAACATGGTTAAAATGGCAGCAATGATCCCTCCAAATCCAAAGCTGAGCCTCTCCCCAGCACCAACATCAATCATTATAGGAAACAGGCACTGTCCCTGCGATGCATTCTTATCGACAATCATGCCCAAGCCCTCGAAATCGCAGGCCTCTTTCTTCTGATTCCTCATCTGATAATACATGTTAAACGCATACGACACATGCGAGATGTTGCTTATATTGCTACATGACGATCCTGGCGTCAAGCTGGAACAATCTCCATTGCTACAAGCCAAATCTGTTTGCTTTTGAACCATCCAGGTTATTTTGTTGTCCACGATACTTGTATCTAATACGCACCACTTTTGTTCCATATACTCCACATTTTTCGCGCCTATCGGCATCTTGTTCTGCCCTTTACCCGTAAAATCAATAGGAAACTTTGGCATTCCATCTAACCGGAAAATCCCCCAATGCCTCTCGAAATAACCCGGCTCAAGACTTTTCTGGTCCTCATCTAGCAAACCGAAGAGATACACATCGAATTTAGCTGAGGGTCGAAGTGGGGTTCCTTTGTTTTCGTTCAATCTTTTGAACAAACCATCGTAGAATTTTTGTGCATCTTTGGTTGTAGCGTGCTTGTTTCCATCAGTAGGCCACCCGATTTCTCCGATGATTATCTTCATATCATCTACACCGATCTTCTTGAGCGACCAAAGGAGAGTATCGTAGTTGGCATCGAGCACATTTGTGTAGTGATAGTTTTTGTCATCCACCGGCTTGGCACCGTCTTCGAAGAAGGCGAATTCAATGGGGAAGTTGTCGTCTTGGTAGAGACTGAGGAAAGGGTAGATGTTGACAACAAAAGGGGCTCCATTGTCTTTGAGGAATTTGACGATTTGGGTAATTAAAGTTTTAATGTCTGAGCGGAAGTTTCCGTCGGAGGGCTTGGACGAAGCAGATTCGTAGACATCGGCATTGAGGGGTACGGTGGCTTTGATTTGTTTGCCGAGATTTGCCTTGTCCAAAGCCTTTTGAATGTTTCTCAACGCCGGGAATGTGTGCTTCACGAACGTACCATTGTACGATTTCAAGAATGGTTCATTTCCAACGGCTACGTGGCTGCATACATGCAAACACTTTACATATCGTGCGACCTAATTAAACCTAAACAATTGCACTAAAATAAAGTGGGATTGTGTGAAAAAGTCGGTTATTACTTTCAAAAAAGTATTACATAGTGTTTCATCAGTGTATTTACCCCTTTGTGTTTCAAGTTAAATACAATCACATTGCACATGAAAAACAATGAATTGTATTTGAACTTGGGAAAAAAAAAATGGAAAAACAAGGATCTACTTACCTGATATTGACCTTATCGACAAAGTCCAAGAGATTTTCGCTAACCCAATCTTCTGCATTAACAAGACTATCTGCCATATTTGCAAGTTGGAGATTAGGAATTGCAACCATGACCTCAATCCCTGAACCTTCCAGGGCAAGTAACGTTTTCGGATCGCAGTCGAAGAGCTTCACCTTTCGGATTCTGTTATCCTTGAGCAACTGGACCACCGTCTTGGGTGGCAAAGGGTGGGTGGCTATGTTCCCCCAGTTGACACCGACGTCTAGGGAGCCATTGGCTAGAACCACCAGCATACACCACCAGTAGCATAGCACGAACACGGCTCGACCCATCTTTGTTGAGCCGTGTTCGAAAATTTGCAAACTACAACTCAATCTTCAAATTTACTAATATATTTAATGTTTGAAAATAGAAGGCTATGCGATAATTTAGACAAGGCTGTTTCATTTTTGTGTTCTTGAACAACTTTTTCATAATTTTATTTTTTAGTTTCTTGTTGGTGAACAAAAGGCCTCCAATATTGCTGTTTGTTAACAGTCTCAATGGGCTATTCTAAGAATTTTTCTATTCTAAAATTCACAATTTAGAAAATAATTTGGTGATGATTAAATATTTAAATTTTATATAACCGAAAATATCGATGATGATTAAATTTTATTTACTTAAATTAAGCTTAACTTTGAATTATTACTCCATTAAGTTGGTTTTGATCGGTTTAATCAAGTTGAGTTTGAATTATGAATCGTATCGCTTCAATGATGAAGATTGATTAAGCAATCACTTCTTAGGAGGTGTATTCAACCTAGATTTCGTTGGAGTTTGATAACTTTGTTTTAAGTAATGGATTTCGGTGGAATTCACAAATTTTACGGATTTCATTAGATTTGGTAGGAATTGTATAAAGAGTTCGTTGGAGTTCGTCGGAATTCGTCATATAGAATTGGATGAATTTAGATAGATTTGGATTAAAATAATAATAAAAAAATTGGATGGATTTAGATTAAAATATTTTTTTTTAAATGAATATATTTGGATTAAAATCCCACGTTTTTCTCTCTCCCTTCTTCATTATCTCTTCTCTTCATCTTCATTTTACAATCTCTCTCTCTCTCAAAAATCTCACAACCCACTTCTTCTTCTTCACTTTCTCTGCACATCCTATCATGCCCACTTCATCTTTTTCACTTTCTATGCACACCCTTTCTTGCCCACATCTTTTTCTTCCTCCTCATCCTTCACCGATCTCCTCCAACAGGAACCCAACACCTCCTCCCATGCCGCCCATGACTGCCAACAACCCAAACACAAGAAATATGGAAATCTGATTTTTTATTTTTTGATTTTTTTTCTCTTATCTTCTTTATCAGTCATCATCATCAATTAAAATTAAAGGAAATGTGATTTTGTGATTTTTTTTCGATGGACTTTACAAAAATCTAGAAACAAGAGATTATATGTGAGAAACTCTTGAAAAAAATCTGGAAACCGAGAGAGAGAGAGAGAGAGAGAGAGAGAGAGAGAGAGAGAGAGAGAGAGAGAGGTGAAGTATGGAAAAATCTGGAAACCGAGAGAGAGAGAGGGAGGGAAATTTGATATGGGCATAAGGGAAAATTGCATAAT
The DNA here is from genome assembly GCA_033220585.1 of Dipteronia sinensis. NCBI lineage: Eukaryota > Viridiplantae > Streptophyta > Magnoliopsida > Sapindales > Sapindaceae > Dipteronia > Dipteronia sinensis. Next base: position 32,006,154 of record CM065640.1, on the reverse strand, counting down.
TTTTAGGTAGAGATTCAACAAAAGAATTGATATTTGTTTGTGAAGAATGAGTTGATTTTTTTTTTGTTTATTCATAGTTCTTGAGCTGAGAGCAAATCCATCCAAATCTTGGCATAAATGGCAAGATTTGAGAATTACTTCTCTATTTATATTTTTCCTTCCCAAATCTATCCAAATCCAACCAAATCCATCATTTAAACAAATCCATTGGATTTTGAATATACTTAGATTTCATTGGATTTGTTTGAAATCCTTCGAAATCCTTCGAAATCTGAGTTGAATACACCTAGATTTCGTTGGATTTGTTTGGAATCCAATGAAATCTAGATTGAATACCCCCAGACTTTGTTGGATTTCAAACAAATCCAATGAAATCTGAGTTGAATACACCATAATTTCTAAAATCCAATAGAATTTAATCAAATCCAATAAAGTCTAAGTTGAACACACCCTTCCTATCCACATAAGTGGTGAGGGGTTCAAAACTCACCATACACATTTTACAAGCATATATGAGGAGTTTTCTTTTCGGGTTGTGGGAGTAGTTATCTCCAGTTATGAGAGTAGAAATTCAGGCCGCACATGTATTGTTTGATATTAGCAGAACAATCTTGTCGTAATAGTTCTTGAAATACTACAAAAAAGACTAGAGTTTTAATTAATTAGTTAGTTGAAATGATATTTATTTTAATTTTATATTTTATTAGATATTGACAAGCTTATATTCTAGTTAGTTATCATTACTTTCATATATTGAAATTAACATGTTAAATTTAAGTTTGTTAAAATACTAAAAAAAAAACATAAACATATAAACAAAAAGGGCATTGAATGTTGTCAATTTATGTCCATTAAAGTGTATCACTCTGTAATAGGAGAATTCACTAACTAAACTAATTTAGCACACACAAACTAAAAGAAATCAATACTTTAAAATGAAATGAATATTAAAAACAAACAAGTTATTTAGGACTTGTTCGGTAAAGTTTTCTATTTTATCAATTTTCAGTTGAGAACAAGAAATTGATTTTCATATTTTCAGAATCTAAAAATACATATGGTAAAGATGATTGAAAACAATATTTTAAAAAGAAAATCATTAAAATGTGTCCGGTAACAATACTTTAAAATGAAAAAAAAAATATCGAGAACTAAATAAAAAAAATTAATATTATAATATGAGATTCAATTTTTTTTCTCTTTATTATTTTGTGCAACCAAAAAACAATAGATAATATATGGTATAAACATGGGGTCAAAAAATAAATAGCACTATTTGGGGTAGGTGTTATGCAAATAGCACCACATTACTAATTCATGTTTAAAATGCACAAATTAATGTAACCAGACAAATATACCCCTTCCACAGTTCCACGTGACTTGTGTCATTTTCAAACTTAGAGAGAAAAACAAGAGAGAGAGAAAACATCGGCTGAAAAAAGACGGCGAAGTAACCGGCGGTGGGACAACAATGCGCTTTGGAGTTTTCAGACGAGCATTTCAATCGATTGTGGTAAGTTGAGTTAGTTTTTGTTGTGGTTTTGTTTTTGATAAGTTGATGTGCATGGTGATGTTGGTTGTTGATTAAACTTGTATATTAGGTTTGATTTGTCGATCTGAGTATGGTTGTGGGTTAGGTAAGGGTTTGTAAATCTATTGAAGATCTGGGTTTCCAAGCTTTTTTAAACTGTTTCCGACCTTTTTCAAACACTGTCCGAGCTTTTTCGTTATGAATATTAGGTTTGTATGATTTTCTGGGTTTCCGAGCGTTTGAAACTGTGTCCGAGCTTTTTCAAAAACTGTCCAAGCCTTTTGAAATCCTTCCGAGCTTTTTCGTTATGAATATTAGGGTTTGTAATATTTGAATCTCCGAGCCTTTTGAAACTGTGTCCGAGCTTTTTAAAAAACTGTCCGAGCCTTTTTGAAAACCATTTGTGCTTTTTTGTTATGAGTATTAGAATTTGTTAGATTTGAATCTCCGAGCCTATTGAAACTGTGTCCGAGCATTTTGTCCGAGCCTTTTGAAAACCGTCCGAGCTTTTTTGAATTTTAGGATTTTTAAGATTTGAATCTCCGAGACATTGTAACAAGTGTCCGAGCTTTTTGTTGAAAGGCTCGAGTTTTTTAAAACTGTGTTCGAGCTTTTTATGAAATGGCCGAGCTTTTTTAAAACTGAACCCGAGCCTTTTGAAACCGTGTCCGAGCTTTTTTGAAACTGTGTCCTAGCTTTTTTTGAAATACCCGAGACATTTGAAACTATTTTTCGAGCCTTTTCTTGCAATGCCTGAGCATTTTTAAACTTAGCTCGAGACTTTTCTTACAAGGCACGAACCTTTTGAAACTGTGTTCGAGCCTTTTTATATTATGTCTGAGCCTTTTACAGTTAACTGATGCATTATTTCTGTGAAAAATGATGTAGGTTCCAGGTTTTGGATTACGCAGTGGAATGGGGTTTTAATTTTTTTTTTATGCAATCATCAAGTAAATCAATTTGTACAGTAATAATCGAAAACAACAAAGAAGGTGAAACGATTTCATACCAGCGTTTGAAGGCTCCTTCTTTCTTTTTTCGATCTACTTCCGGATTTGAACCACAAGATCTTCCTGGCTATGTCCCACGATTGAAAATAGCGTGTGGGCGCGTCACGGGTTTCAGGAGCTTGAATGGAGGTAGAAGAAACTTACGAAAACGCTCATTCCAAGCAAGAGAGACAAGCTCTCCTTTATGAAATCCAGAAGCAAGGAAGCGTTAGCTTAAGAAAGAATGCTTGTTTTCTATGTATGGAATTCGGCCACCATGAATTAAAAAATAAATTGTTTTTTTTTTGTTTTACCTTGGCCGCACACCTCCTGTTTTTCTTCTTTTTAATTTCACGCAACAATTGCATGCAATGCAATTAAGAGAACTGATATCTTCTCATCTCTGCGTATATCAGTTTTTAAACTCTTTAATTAATATTTGTTAACTGATAACTTTAATTAATTAATCCTTTAAAACATCTTATATTTATAAGTATAATTAATAACTTTGAATTTAAACTTTTTAAATTCAAATTTGACATTTAATTTAATAAAAATTAAATAATAAAATTATCTTATCTTCATTCAAACACAAATATCAATCAACACCCTCTAACTAATGGTTAATCGCATAATTAAATAATCTTATTATTTAATCAATTTAATTCCTAATATTCTTTAATTAAATAATCTTATTATTCAATTAATTCCCAAATAGATATGTGTCACTTTCGTAACACAATTAACTGGACAATCCAATTAATCAGCTGTGACCTTTGTTATCTTAAATCATTCGGGCTAGTAAGGGGACCTAATAGACCTACAGTATTTCGAGCTCCAATAATCCTTAGAAATAATTAATTAAACTCTTTAATTAATATTTCATGATTATTAACTTCGGTGTTATTCCACTAAAAATCCGAAGCTGCATTCTCTCAACTGTAGATGTTTTTACACAAAGCAATAACTTTCGGTGTCCATCGATATAGCTATTACATATGGTATAATCCTCCACAAGTAGTTCATAATTAGAGCTGGGTCATAATTTCGTTATACCCCTCTAATTACATCTTTTCCATTAAGTACCATTGATTCTCTAATGAACAATAAATCCTACATTCCTCACGGAATTAAGAGAGCGCTCATATTGTTCAAGCCCTAAATCAACCCTTAAGGGAACTACTATCTACTTCTCGTAAGAAGGAGTGGATTCCACTATTGTGTACAAACATTCCCAGCCACAAGCCAAACCGCGATCCTAACATACGGAGCATATTGATCGGGAATGCAACTCCAACCTCACCCATGGTACATCAAAATTACGATCTAACCTGAAAGAGTCGATAAGACACTCAGGATTAAGATCACCCATTTATAGCCATCATTTGTCGATATATATGAATCTTAATGTAAACGGATCTTAGTGAGAGATTCATATAAATCGTGACACGGTCCTATATGATCACATCATACAAGGTGCTTCCATTCTCATATCACCATATGAATGATCCATGATAAGATCACCGTACATTACGGAATGTACCGCAGTTGTAGATTAACCACAAATAAAGTACCCAGCTTTATTTGCTATCTACAGACTCTTTAGATTGCTCGTTTCAAACAGAATCTATCTGTATATGACATTCATATACTCATTTCGAAATTACATCCGGCAATCTTGGATGTTAAATAACATGTTATATAAAAGTATGAAACAATTTGAATGAATAAACTACTTCTTTTATTTATGTTCAATTCACATTTACAAATTACAAAATTTAGGGCAAAAATCCCAACAAATGCAGATGGAGAATCAACTAAATGATTTGCTTAAAAATCCAGAGGGGGAATGGTACGATGGAAAAATCACTCGGCATGACCATTTCGGTGACCTTCGAGATATCGACGTCGCACTGGACAGGGTACCAGAACAATTCACGGTTTAAGACCGACGTCTGTATACAGAGTCTTGTTTTGGTCATTTCCTTCGGATGGATCGGGGGATGAAGTTTTTGGCTAGCATAGTCCATCGGCTAGCATAGTCCATCGGCTGCTTTTGCATGAGCTACATCAAGATGGCCCGGAGGATGAGATGCAATTTATGTTAGGTTGTCATTCGGTCCGGTTCTCCAAAGTTGAATTCTGTCTCATCACAGAATTGATGTTCGGAGTGATTCCCGACACGACGAGGTATGAGATGGTCCAGAATGGGATACACCAACGGTATTTCAGTGGTGTAGATGAGGTGGATTATGAACATCTGAGAGCTGTTTTACAGATCGATATATTTAAGCAGCAGTACGATGCTGTGAAGCTGTGCCTCATTTATATGCTGAACTGGATATTGATGGGGTTGGGCGAGAGTGAGAAAATTCCAGTATGGCAGATCCTGCTAGTCTAGGACTTGGGCGTTTTTGATGCGTTACCGTGGGGTGCCCACGTGTATAGGCAGTCCATTTTTGGTTTCAAGCATGCCTTGGACTGTCGATATGAGCGGTTCGAGAGACGACAACAGGCAAAAGGGCGTCGACGTTCACACGGTGGAGACGTACAACATTTACGGTCTACCTCACACACTGTTGGTGAGAATTTAGAATTTCAATCCGTTTGAAAACCTGAATTTTATTTTATATGAGTTATGGAATAAATGATTGGATTTTGATTTTTTTTGTACGCAGATATTTGTGTATGAGGTTATTCGCGAGCTTGGGGACCTAATTTGGGACCCGCAGAGAGATTGACTTGTCCCCTCATATTCTGAAATAGGAGTTGAGTGAGCAACCAAGGTTGGAGAAGCTGGACAAGATTTTCGCATCTAGGGTAAGGATTTATTGTGTTAAAGTTTATACATATTAGGACGTATACAAATACAATGGTATAACTACGATTTTAGATATTTGCGAGGACTGCACAGGTGCCGATGGAAACTGAGAGGGTTGCACAGTACTACGAGGGCATAGACGAGGGAGGCAGTCTGTATACGGCCGCCGATAGAGACGAAGTCTCGGTACCAGATCCCGTAGATCATACGACTGCCGAACCCAGTGATACAGAGGGTTCAGACCTAGAGTTTGGCGGTGGGAGACCCATCAGGCACAGGCCGGATACGGAGGGTTCATAGCCTAAGTTTGTCGGTGAGAGTTCCCTCAGGCATAGGCAAGTTCGATTTGCGATGCCCGGATATACTAGTAGAGTTCATTCACTAAGAGGCGTTGGAGGGCATCACCAGGTATGTAAAAAATGGTGTAATGCATTATTTTATTCGAAACGAGTGTATGGTTTTAGTACTGACAATTTTGATTTTGTTTCAGGACCGTTTGGAACGTAAAATCCAAGATGTGATGGATGCCATCGCTACTTTACGGGAGGATCTCCAGAAGAGTGATGAGGAACGAGATAGGCAGTATAGAGAGGTGATGGACTTTCTCCGGAGGCGACGGGGTTCAACATCATAGTCAGACAAGGATGGTCCACCGTCCCATGACCGAGACTCTCCACACAAAGACAGAGACGGGCGTGGTAGTCATGATGAGGGGACAGACCCAGCCACTAGACCTGATATGCAGGGTATAGGACCTCAGACGTAGGGTACCGGGGCTGGAGCTACATGACGAGAGCAGCAGTCGCAAGTCTCTGGTGGCGCAGATATATCAGTAATTAAGGAGACACCTACCTAGGGTTTACCCGAGTTTCCGATGCTTATGGAGGTACAACATGTGGATCCTCCTGTTCATATCCAGGACCACACAGCGGACCCGTCCGGTCCATTGGGTCAGAGTCCCTCCTCCCCTCCGGTCCACACTCCGGACCCGACCAGGCGATCCATACAGCATACCCCTCCAGTCCATCTGAGAGCACCGCTATCCTCTATTCGATCCCGTCACACCCCACCCCCAATGACACCTTCGGTCCATCCCTTGGCAACCCACCCTGTAGGTCTATCAGGCCCCATCGTAGCCCTCCACGTGATCCATGGGGACAGAGTTCCTCCTTCCAACACACCCCAGCGGTCCACGATCAGCATAGACAGCAGGTTCACAAACGAGGCTGGCAGTTGCTGAGCCCATACACTGACCCCTGTCGGCCGAAAAAGGCAACGACACTGCCCTAGTCATCAGCACATACATTCAGGTCCAATGATTTGGTAGACGCTGACCAGCTTACCGGTTACCAAGCTTACAAAAGGAACGTGACGAGGGAATTGTGATTATAATATTGTGAATTTATTTTGAAACACCTCAGTTAAATTACTTGGTTATCTAAATAATTGAACAATTACGCAGACGTGATGTGGATCTGATGACCCCCGTGCCTGTGACTTGGTTCCACCTGTTGCTAACCAACTTCATGGAGTTGGAGGACATGGTATTTTCCTTACTTTGATTATCTTTTAAGTTTGTTTAAGTTATGGAAGAATACTAACAATGTATAATGTTTATATTGTCAGCATATCAACGCGTACCTGCATATTTTACGGAAGCGTTAGCGAGCATACCCCAATGTCTACATTCAGAGGATAAACGTACTGGATTCTCAGTTCTATGTAAGTGTTTATAATGTACTGTTTTCGCAGTTGCGTTGTTGTTTTTCATCCTGTTCCTAACGTTTCAGTTCATTATCTATTTATAGTCAATGCAGGAGTTTCAGTGGCGGAGAATCATGCCTCGTGATGCTGTGGGCAAAGCCCAAAGAACTGGTATGTGTTGAAGTACAGATGGTCCCCTGAGGACCTGATGGCGGTGCTTGGATTGCTCCCGTCAGGGAACCGACCATGGCATGAGGATGACGTGGTGAGTGTTATACAATTATGGTTCCAATGTGTTTAATTAATAAATCTTATTTTGATCATAACAGTTTCTTGAAACACCTACAAGTTCTGATTTCGTGCAACAGTGGTCGCCATCATTGGCTCGTGGCCAGCGTCGACCTCACTGTCGGGAAGATTCACGTGTTGGAACCCTGTTCACTGGTAACGCAGCGGAAATAGGTTTTAAAAATTTTATACAGATCGTAAACAATCTGAAACCAGTGAACTTGGGATCGTACTTATTTATCCGGAACTAATACATACAATATGTAAACACAGAAAATTGTAATCAATATATTAAAAAAAAATTAGAACCTTACCAACGTTGGAGGCTCCTTTACTTTACGATATGCTCCTGATCTGTACCACCGATCTTCCTAGCTATTCCCGAAACTGGTAACTGCGTGTGAGCTCGTCACGTACTCAGGAACTTAAGAGGATGCAGAGAAAAGAAGATGAAACTATTTCTTCTAAGAGAAAAAAAAAACACTTAGAACAATTCTAGTTGTTCAAAAAATATATATAAATATATATATATATATATATATATATATATATATATATTTTCTTTAGTTTTAACGGTGGATGACAGCACCAATTCTTTTTCTCTCTTTAATTCACGCACACAATGACACAATTTGCACAACTTTGAGCTGATGTCTTTTTTTTTTCTTTTGATTGCCAATCTTGTGTCCCTCTCTTGTTTTTTATTGCCTGAATCAGGTTCACCCAAAAATAGAGAACTAATTGCTTTATTTTAGTTTTTTCTACTTTTATCTTTCATCTAGTTATATAAAAAATATCTCTATATATTTTTCAAAACTAGACTATTATCTTTTCCCATATATATCTCCATATATTCAAAAGATAATTAGTATTTAAGTATCCTAGGTAGATTAGGATTCTAACTCCCATATAACCCTAGTTGACTTAAACTTAAATACTATACTTAACTAAGAATAAAATAATCTAATTATTTTATGTCTCAGTTATGATTTGAATTTGCAACATCCAATTAATAATTAAATAATAATTCATAATTATTAATTCATTAATTAAATAATCTAATTATTTAATTAATTTAATTATTAATATATTAATTAAATAATCTTATTATTCAATTAATTCCTGAATGAATACGTGTCACTTTCGTAACACAATTAATTGGACAATCCAATTAATTAACCGTGACCCTTGTTACCTAAATCGATCGGGTTAGCAAGGGGACCTTATGGACTCAGTATTTTGAGCTCCAATAATCCTCGGAATCATTAATTAAACTCTTTAATTAAAATTCCTTGATTATTAACTCCGGTGTTATTCCACTAAAAACTCGAAGTTGCACTCTCTCAACTGCAGACGCTTTTACACAGATCGATACAACTCGGTGTCTATCGATATAGCTATTATACATGGTGTGATCCTCCACAGTAGTTCATAATTAGAGCTGGGTCATAATGTCCGTTATATCCCTCTAATTACATATATCCTTTAAGTACCGTTGATTCTCTAATGGACAATAAATCATATTTCCTCACGGAATTAGGAGAACGCTCATATTGTCCAAGCCCCGAATCAACCCTTAAGGGAACTACCATCTACTTCTCACAAGAAAGAGTGGATTCCACTATTGTGTACAAACCTTCCCAGCCACAAGCCAAACCGTAATCCCAACATACAGAGCATATTGATCAGGAATTGCATCCGATCTCGCCCATGGTATATCAAAGACCATGATCGACCTAAAGGAGTCGATATGACACTCATGATTAAGATCACCCACATATAGCCATAATTAGTTGATATATATGAATCTCATCAGTAAACGGATCTTGGTGAGCGATTCATATAGATCATGGCCCAGTCTTATATGATCACATCATACTGTTAGAATTATGCTCAATGGCAAGAGTGTAAAATTGTAATTGACAATATTCTCATATTAATAAAGTGAATTCTGATTCTTACAAGTACTTATAGCATTTATTATTATAATTGTCAAGGTAAATAATCATAAGGTCAAAAGACTATGAGACATGAAGATTGTTCATACATCCGGATATGTATGAGGTAGACACAATTCTTTAGTTAGTCTTGAATAAAGTTCACAACTTAAGTTAAAGGTTGGGCACCTCTATCTTGTTAAAGTTGTAGAATTCTTTTACTAGCATTTGAGTGGGATCAAATGAATATGATGAGTCTAAAATCATCGAAAGGTTTTCGAGTAAAAGAATCTAGTGCACTAGGTGCATTGAACTGGATCACAATGAAATACTTTATCTAGAACTGTCACTAGATAAAAGTCTTTTCATTAAAGAGGACAATCGGGGAGTCTATCTTAATCCTGAGATAAATGATGGACTTATGGTTGCAAGTGTTATCATTAGAGCTATCAATGAGTACGATTATATAGCATAGTCTATCCTCGAGAGTTTGGTGGTATACATTTGTTAATCGATAGAGGACTTCATTTATAGATATGGACATCGTGGCTCCATTTATTAAATGAGAGTATAATATCATCATATGGATGTTTTGACGTATTGGATATTAAATCTCAACGTTGAGTTTTCAATAATGATTATTGAAAACATGGCTTCTAGACAAGTCAAAGTATCCAAGTTCGAAATGTGGTCATATGAGGAAATATGGTAACTTGGAGAGCTATAGGCGGTCTATGAGCTCTTGGCGATTACTGATATTATTCACGAGGATACACCATCTCCTATAAGATTGTCTAGGGTATGAATGAGAAACATCTCCTTATTCTATCTTTATTTAAGAGTTCAATTTTAGCTCTTTAGTGGAATGAGTTAAAATTAATAGATTGGACCTAAGTGAATCATTTGTTGATTGTGATTAGGTTGTGTCTATTGAAGCTTAAATTTAGATAGCCCGCCAAGATCCCCAATCCACACGTATTTGCATGGATCACTTGATATATTCTACCGGACCGATTTAAGGGTCCATCTAGAATTGTTTTTAATATATCAAGAATATAATATGTTTATTATTTAATTAATGGGCTGCACTATTATATTAATATATTAAAAAGAGACATGTGGGCTTGTTTCTTTTAGTAAGAATGGATCTGGTTCACATGTGGGCTTTTATTTAAAGTCCAATGGATTAAATGAAATAAGAAAATAATATATGGCCCATTTATATAAGTGGGGCGGCAAGGTGTATATATTAACCTAATATATTATTTTGTTTCATTGTTTTAATTAAATAAGAATTAGTTAATTTATTAATTAATTGTTTAATTAAGAAACAAATCTTTTTCTGATCAGGAAATATATTTCCTAAAGTTATACTATTGGTAGTAGTATATTAAAAGTAAAAGACTTGTTTGATAAGAAAATAAATAATTAATTTTATTTATTTAATCAAATAAGAAGTCTTTTTATTTAGTCAATAAAAGAATAAAAATATCTATGAGTTGGATTAGGTTTTGAAGTCTAAAGGTTGATGGAAATTAGGGTGCAACACAAACTCTTTTTGGTATGTGATTTGCGGCAACCCTAGTCCATTTAGAGGAACATTTCGGCAATTCTAAATAGAAGAGGAAGCAAAATTTTGGCCACCTATATAATACCACATATAGAATTCGGCCACCATAGTTGATTGAATGATTCAATTTTTCTTCTTCTTCTCAATTCATAGAAAAGGATAATTTTTATTCTAAAAAAACATAAAAGAGAGAAGAGATTATTCTTTGATAGTACACTGATTGCTTATTCATCAATAAGCTTGTGTGTACAACATCGAATTAGGTTTATACGAGTTTCGATCATTAGATTCAGAACTCAAAAGTGACCGGAATAATTTTTGTCTTCTTTTGATTGTTTTGTGACTAACAAAAGAAAAAGAAAACTTTGTTTATCCATTCTCTGGTTTGCAATTCAAAGAAAAAGGGAGACCACGCTTCTAGGTGATTCACGTACGTGTTCGGATTGGAAGATCACGCGGTACTGTTCACGGGGGGGGGGGGGGGGGGGGGGGGGGTGGTATTGTTCAAGATCACTGTTCACGCGGGTACTGTTCACGGGCATCGGAAAAGATTTTACGGATTACCAATCGACGTAAGTCAATCGGATCACGCGTCAAGAGGTATTTAACTCTAACCGTATATATTTGAGTTTAATTAATTAAAAGGTTAAGGTTCAACTTTGAGAAAAAATTTAAAACCATACGAAATCTATTTTTTGTTTCTTCCGCTGTGTTTTATATCGATTTTTCCCTACAATTGGTATCAGAGTCTGGTTGTACCTTTTAATTAATTAATGTATATATACGTGAATCTATTTCTTTTTTATTGTGATTATACATGTTTTAGAAAGAGATGGCACTCTAGGTATTCGCATATATAATTACATGTTGAATGTATGGATTTATATATGTTTTATAAAGTGAATTGTTATTGCTCGATTTTGGTCCTAGAATTTCAATGTAATTTTTGTTTCGGATTTGTAACAAGAAGGGTGGTCTATTATCGCCATAATTCCTTCTTGGTAGTTGCTAGGGTTTTATTTGTTTTGTATGTAAAATGTGTGCAGTATTTTTTTTTTGTAATCAGGTGCAGTATTTTTTTTTGTAAATCTTACTGCAGTAAAATAAAAAATAAAAAAAAATTTGCTGCAGTAATTTATTCGTAATATGATGTAATGTATTCGGGTATTGAAAATTCGAAGACACGAAAAAAAACGAAGCAACCGGAACTGAGAACGAGCACCGTGCACACCCTAGGACTGGATTGGGTTGCGCATGGCAAGCCCAATCCTTGGTGGGCTGCGCACGGCAGCCTTGTGTGGCCTTATGGGCTACGCAAGGCAGCCCCTTTGTGGGGTTGTGGGCTGTGCATGTCCATGGGAGGAGGCCGAGGGATGAGTGTATGGTTGATGGCCACCTGAAGATCTTGTATTCCTAACAATTGTAATTTACTTGCTTTTCTAGGATGGGCGAAAATTGTTGCTATTTAATTTTTGCTTAAATATTACAATATTTGTTGTTGTATGATAACATGACATTTTAGAATAGGAGTGCCACTCATATATCTCTTTTGGTATGAACATGCATTGAATGATTTAGGTATCTAATTGGCATCTAGATAACTTGGTAAAAATCATTCTTTGGGATTTAATCACATGCCTTAAATAATTGAGTGGGAGAAGGTGTGCAAGAACGCCTATGGCCTCCAAGATTAGTTGAGTTTAATTATTTTTGGTAATCCCCCCAAGGGGCGTCCATAAATGGAATTTAACAATATACTTCCTTACAAGGATAGACTAAACAATTGACTTAAACGAAATCTACTCCCCAAGGAGGGATTTTCGTGAGAGAAAATTGAGGGTCGATATCTTGGTAACACACTCAATGTAATTTTATTAATATCCTCCCAAGAGTTCTTGTTAATAAAAATTACAAGGCTAAAATTAAAAACGCTGGTTGTTGTGTTAACAATTAGGTGGGACCTTGTCTAACTAGTAAATAATGTGAACTCCCAAAGGAGGCGTAATATTTATGGGTGTTGGATCACCGTTGAATTTTTATGATTGAATTATTTATTTTAATTCAAGATAAATTTTTAACAGTGCTATTATCATGATTATTTACTTATATATGTTTTTGTTTTAATCAGAAATCATGACCCCATCATTTATAAACATCCTGAAAGATAACACCTTAACTGAAGATAACTACGTAACATGGAAAAGGAAAATTGGGTTGTTGCTGCAAAGTGAAAAACATAAGTTTGTTCTGACCACTCCTAAACCACCCCTTCCTAATAATGAATCTAATGTGATGCAAAAAGATGAGTATAAGCAGTGGAAGACTTCTGATGATATGGCAAAATGTTACATTATGGCCACTATCTCCGACGTGTTGCAACAGCAACATGAAGGAATGGAGTCCGCTGCTGATATAATGATGTCTCTAGAGGAAATGTTTGCTATGAGGTCTAGGACGACTAAGAGAGAGGCAGTGACTGCTTTTATGAATCTTAGGATGAAACCTGGACAATCTGTGAAAGATCACATGATGAAAGTCATAGCACATCTCAATATTGCTGAACTAAATGGTGCTGAGATTGATGGTGAGACCAAAATTGATATGGTAGTTAACTCACTATCAGATTCCTTTGATCAGTTCAAGTTGGACTACACCTTGAACAAAAAGGAATACACCTTACATGGCCTGATGCAAGATGTTCAAAGCGCTGAAAAGATCCTTGTGAAAAACAAAGGTCAAGAGATTCATTTGGTTGGTAAAGTTGCTACTGTTAAGACCCGTAAGAAGGTCAAGAAACAACAGAAGAAAAAGCAACTTGGGCCTACCAAGAAGGAAACCAAGAAAGTAACAAAGATTAAAGGGAAATGCTTCCTTTGTGGTGAAAAGGGACATTGGAAAAGAGATTGCCCAAAGTCCCAGAAAAAGAAGGAAGAAGGTAATGTTAATTATCTAGAAACATGTTTTCTGGCAGATTCTACTGATTCTTGGATCATAGACTCTGGATCCACTAATCATGTTTGTTATTCCTTGCAGGGGTTTCAGGAAAATAGAAGGTTGAATGAAGATGAAGTCAATTTGCGCTTGGGCAACGGAACGTTAGTGTCTGCAAGTGCAGTGGGAGATATTAGAGTTATTTTAGATTCTAGTAGGCATTTAGATTTAATAGACGTTTATTATGTACCTCAATTCAAGAGGAATTTAATTTCAGTTTCTTGTTTAAATAAGTTTGGATATTCGGTTACTTTTAATAAAACTTTTATTATTAGTAAGAATGACAAAGTTGTTTGGAAATGTACATTGGAAAACGGTTTATTCTTTTTTGCATAGAAATATCTCTCACTCGTTAGACACAGAAATAACGGAACCTAATCATAAAAGAGTAAAATTATCAAAAGATGAAACCTATCTTTGGCATTTACGTCTAGGTCACATTAACCTTAATAGGATTAAAAGATTGATATGTGACGGACCTTTAAGTGACTTAAAGGTTGATGATCTACCAACTTGTGAATCTTGTTTGGAAGGTAAAATGACCAAAAGACCGTTCAATACCAAAGGTGCAAGAGCCACTGAATGTTTAGGACTAGTACATACTGATGTATGTGGTCCTATGAGCATTCAAGCTAGAGGTCGATATGAGTACTTCATCACCTTCACAGATGATTACTCAAGATTTGGTTATGTGTATCTCATGAGACATAAGTCGGATGCATTTGATATGTTCAAAGCATTCAAAGCTGAAGTAGAAAATCAGCTTGAGAAACATATAAAAATCTTGAGATTTGATCGTGGTGGAGAATATCTATCTGGAGAGTTTCAGCAATATCTTATTGATAATGGGATAGTTTCTCAGCTTTCGCACCAGGTACACCTCAACAAAATAGGGTAGCAGAAAGGAGAAATAGGACTCTTTTAGGGATGGTTAGATCAATGTTGAGTTATTCAACACTTCCTATTTCTTTTCGGGGATATGCTCTACAAACAGCAATATATATTCTAAACGATGTACCATCTAAATCTGTCCCTAAAACCCCACATGAATTGTGGACTGGGCGAAAGCCTAGTTTACAACACATGAGGATATTTGGTTGTCCTGCACATGTGTTGAAAGGAAAGACAGAAAAGATGGAGTCCCGTTCGGAAACATGTATATTTGTGGGGTATCCAAAAGGAACTAAAGGATATTATTTCTATAGTCCTTCTGATCTAAAATTATTTGTTTCAACAAATGCTTCATTTCTAGAAAAGTACTATATGAATAATTTGTGCCCAAAAGTAGAATTGTCCTGAATGAGATGTCAGGAGATACAATTCCACAAGAGGTTTCACAACCCAGCCCAATTGTAAGTTCCACTCCAACACAAGATCAACAACCTACCATTCCTCGTCGTAGTGGGAGGGTTAGAACACAACCCGAAAGATACATCGGTCTAGGAGAATCTGTTGAGAATCTCCCGGACGATGATGATCCCTACACGTACAAGGAAGCTATGGAGGATGTTGATTGTCGTCATTGGCAAAAGGCAATGCAATCTGAGATTGAATCGATGTTCAGTAACAAAGTCTGGTCCCTTGTAGACTTGCCTAAAGGGATAAAACCCATTGGGTGCAAGTGGGTATACAAGAGGAAAAGATTTATGGATGGTAAGGTGGAAACCTTTAAAGCTAGACTAGTAGCTAAAGGTTATACACAGAAAGAAGGTATCGATTACGAGGAAACCTTCTCACCTGTGGCCATGCTTAAATCCATTAGGATACTCTTATCCATTGCAGCATCTCTAGACCTAGATATTTGGCAAATGGACGTCAAGACAGCTTTCCTTAATGGAAGTCTTGACGAGAGCATATACATGATGCAACCAGAGGGATTCATTGAAAAAGGCAAAGAAGAAAGAGTATGCAAGTTGCAAAAGTCCATATATGGACTAAAGCAAGCATCCAGATCCTGGAACATAAGGTTCGATCAAGCTTTAAAGGGTTTTGGATTTATTCAAAACCCTAACGAACCTTGTGTATACAAGAGGATCAAAGGCGACAAGTTGGTTTTCCTCATTCTTTATGTTGATGATATACTACTCATTGGAACGATAGAGGTGTATTGACATCAGTGAAAGAATGGTTAGCAAAACAATTTGATATGAACGACTTAGGAGAATCAAGTTATATTCTTGGTATCCAAGTAATAAGGGATAGAAAGAATAGAACGATTGCATTATCCCAAGCTTCATTCATTGATAAAATCTTGTCTAGATTCACCATGCAAGATTCCAAGAAAGGTATGTTACCTTTTAGACATGGAATCAAACTTTCTAAGGGTCAAGCACCTAAGAATGTGCATGAAGAGCAATTCATGAGTAGAGTTCCATATGCCTCGGCAGTTGGAAGTCTCATGTATGCAATGCTCTATACTAGACCATATATTTGTTTTGCTGTTGGCATAGTTAGCAGGTTTCAATCGAAACCTAGTCCTGATCATTGGACGGCAGTCAAGCATATTTTCAAGTATCTCAAGAGAACTAGAGATTATATGCTTGTATACTCTGGAGGGGATTTAATTCTCGTTGGGTATACAGATTCTGATTTCCAGTCGGATTCTGACTCCAGAAAATCGACATCAGGATCTGTGTTTACCATTGGAAGAGGAGCAGTCATATGGAGGAGTATCAAGCAATCTTGTATTACTGATTCCACCATGGAAGCTGAGTATGTTGCTGCATGCGAAGCTACCAAAGAGGCTGTGTGGCTCCGCCAATTCTTGATTGACTTAGAAGTGGTTCCTAGTGCGAATAAGCAGATCACTATACACTGTGACAACAGTGGTGCAGTGGCTAATTCGAAAGAACCAAGAAGTCATAAGAGAGGTAAACACATTGAAAGGAAGTATCACCTTTTGAGGGAAATTGTTCATAGGGGAGACGTGACGATCACCAAAATCGCGTCAGCAGAAAATCTAGCGGATCCTTTCACAAAGGCTCTACCTCAGAAGAGCTTTGATGGACATCTAGAGAACATGGGAATGAGAGATATGACACACTTGCTATAGAGCAAGTGGGAGATTGTTAGAATTATACTCAATGGCAAGAGTGTAATATTGTAATTGACAATCTTCTCATATTAATAAAGTGAATTCTGATTCTTACAATTACTTATAGCATTTATTATTTTAATTGTCAAGGTAAATAATCATAAGGTCAAAAGACTATGAGACATGAAGAATTGTTCATACATTCGGATATGTATGAGGTAAACACAATTCTTTAGTTAGTCTTGAATAACGTTCACAACTTAAGTTAAAGGTTGGGCATCTCTATCTTGTTAAAGTTGTAGAATTCTTTTACTAGCATTTGAGTGGGATCAAATGAATATGATGAGTCTAAAATCATCGAAAGGTTTTCGAGTAAAAGAATCTAGTGCACTAGGTGCATTGAACTGGATCACAATGAAATACTTTATCTAGAACCGTCACTAGATAAAAGTCTTTTCATTAAAGAGGACAATCGGAGAGTCTATCTTAATCCTGAGATAAATGATGGACTTATGGTTGCAAGTGTTATCATTAGAGCTATCAATGAGTACGATTATATAGCATAGTCTATCCTCGATAGTTTGGTGGTATACATTTGTTAATTGATAGAGGACTTCATTTATAGATATGGACATCGTGGCTCCATTTATTAAATGAGAGTATAATATCATCATATGGATGTTTTGAGGTATTGGATATTAAATCTCAACGTTGAGTTTTCAATAATGATTATTGAAAACATGGCTTCTGGACAAGTCAAAGTATCCAAGTTCGAAATGTGGTCATATGAGGAAATATGGTAACTTAGAGAGCTATAGGCGGTCTATGAGCTCTTGGCGATTACTGATATTATTCACGAGGATACACCATCTCCTATAAGATTGTCTAGGGTATGAATGAGAAACATCTCCTTATTCTATCTTTATTTAAGAGTTCAATTTTAGCTCTTTAGTGGAATGAGTTAAAATTAATAGATTGGACCTAAGTGAATCATTTATTGATTGTGATTAGGTTGTGTCTATTGAAGCTTAAATTTAGATAGCCCGCCAAGATCCCCAATCCACACGTATTTGCATGGATCACTTGATATATTCTACCGGACCGATTTAAAGGTCCATCTAGAATTGTTTTTAATATATCAAGAATATAATATGTTTATTATTTAATTAATGGGCTGCACTATTATATTAATACATTAAAAGGAGACATGTGGACTTGTTTCTTTTAGTAAGAATGGGTCTGGTTCGCATGCGGGCTTTTATTTAAAGTCCAATGGATTAAATGAAATAAGAAAATAATATATGACCCATTTATATAAGTGGGGCGGCAAGGTGTATATATTAACCTAATATATTATTTTGTTTCATTGTTTTAATTAAATAAGAATTAGTTAATTTATTAATTAATTGTTTAATTAAAAAACAAATCTTTTTCTGATCGGGAAATATATTTCCTAAAGTTATACTATTGGTAGTAGTATATTAAAAGTAAAAGACTTGTTTGATAAGAAAATAAATAATTAATTTTATTTATTTAATCAAATAAGAAGTCTTTTTATTTAGTCAATAAAAGAATAAAAAATATCTATGAGTTGGATTAGGTTTTGAAGTCTAAAGGTTGATGGAAATTAGGGTGCAACACAAACTCTTTTTGGTATGTGATTTGCGGCAACCCTAGTCCATTTAGAGGAAGATTTCGGCAATTCTAAATAGAAGAGGAAGCAAAATTTCGGCCACCTATATAATACCACATATAGAATTCGGCCACCATAGTTGATTGAATGATTCAATTTTTCTTCTTCTTCTCAATTCATAGAAAAGGATAAATGAAATAAGAAAATAATATATGGCCCATTTATATAAGTGGGGCGGCAAGGTGTATATATTAACCTAATATATTATTTTGTTTCATTGTTTTAATTAAATAAGAATTAGTTAATTTATTAATTAATTGTTTAATTAAGAAACAAATCTTTTTCTGATCAGGAAATATATTTCCTAAAGTTATACTATTGGTAGTAGTATATTAAAAGTAAAAGACTTGTTTGATAAGAAAATAAATAATTAATTTTATTTATTTAATCAAATAAGAAGTCTTTTTATTTAGTCAATAAAAGAATAAAAATATCTATGAGTTGGATTAGGTTTTGAAGTCTAAATGTTGATGGAAATTAGGGTGCAACACAAACTCTTTTTGGTATGTGATTTGCGGCAACCCTAGTCCATTTAGAGGAACATTTCGGCAATTCTAAATAGAAGAGGAAGCAAAATTTCGGCCACCTATATAATACCACATATAGAATTCGGCCACCATAGTTGATTGAATGATTCAATTTTTCTTCTTCCTCTTAATTCATAGAAAAGGATAATTTTTATTCTAAAAAAACATAAAAGAGAGAAGAGATTATTCTTTGATAGTACGCTGATTGCTTATTCATCAATAAGCTTGTGTGTACAACATCGAATTAGGTTCACACGAGTTTCGATCATTAGATTCAGAACTCAAAAGTGACCGGAATAATTTTTGTCTTCTTTTGATTGTTTTGTGACTAACAAAAGAAAAAGAAAACTTTGTTCATCCATTCTCTGGTTTGCAATTCAAAGAAAAAGGGAGACCACGCTCCTAGGTGATTCACGTACGTGTTCGGATTGGAAGATCTCGCGGTACTGTTCACGGGGGGGGGGGGGGGGGGGGGGGGGGGGGTACTGTTGAAGATCACTGTTCACGCGGGTACTGTTCACAATCACTGTTCACACGGGTACTGTTAAAGATTTTGCGGATTTCTAATCGACGTAAGTCAATCGTATCACGTGTCAAGAGGTATTTAACTCTAACCGTATATATTTGAGTTTAATTAATTAAAAGGTTATGGTTTAACTTGGAGAAAAATTTTAAAACCATACGAAATCTATTTTTCGTTTCTTCCGCTGCGTTTTATATCGATTTTTCCCTACACATACAAGGTGCCTCTATTCCCATATCTCACATGAATGATTCAGGATAGAATCAGCGTACATTACGGAATGGAACACAGCTACAGATTGACCGCAAATAAAGTACACTGATTTATTTGTTATTTATGGACTCTTTAGATTGCACGTCTCTTACTGTATCCATCCGTATATGACACTCATATACGTAGTTCGAGATTACATCCGGCAATCTAGGATGTTAATATATGCACAAGTTATAAAATGAACAACACAACAAGAATGAGTTGAACTTTTCTTTTTATTTATTTCATAAATCCATTTACAAATTACATCTTTAGGGCATAAACCCCAACATCACGATGCCAAACCAAGGGGCAAGGTGAAGTACGACAAGCGGAATAGGCCTTTTGGGTTAAGCATGGTGTCTACAACACATGTGCCACAACAGACTGGAGGTTATGACTGTTTGAACATCATTTAAACTTAAAATTGGTTTTATTAACATTCAATTGTAATGGTTGTTCATGTGGTACATTGCAGGGGTAACTGTGGTGCCCATACTTTGAGATTGATGAAGTACGTACTGGCGAATAGGGAGACGTTCGACTGGTCAGAAAACGATATGGGCACCATCCGGGAGAAGACGGATGTGGAGGTTTTTTGTAACTCCAAGCCCTAGTATATGTTATAGTTGTCGATGTAGAAATTAGTTATAGTATTGAAACTATTAATTTTTTAAAAATTTCAAATGTTTGCAATTACAAGTACAATACACAAATTTCATACCTTCAACAATAACAAAACTGATAATTAACAACCCTATTTAATTAAACAATAAGTTAATGAACAAGTTATACAATTCTAAATAATTAAAATTAAATCAATATCAACGGCTCGATTCAGTCAACGGTAGAGTCCTTGTCAGGGCACGTCTGTTTGTTATGTCCAACTGAATGACATATGCTACACTTGAGATAGTAATCCTCGGGAACAATTCTGCTCAAACATTCATTAATCAAGGGCAGATTAGAACACCTCATGCTATTATGACCTGATTGTCCACATCTTTTACACGATTGGGTGGTTGTCCTCTCCGAAGACGAGGCATGTCGACCCTCTATCGGGTGACCTGATTGCCTTTTAGACTTTAGATTTAAAACCACCCTCTCATCGATGTCGGATGGCACTACCTATGAAGAAGGATGGCCAACCGGCGTAATAGGAACTGAGTATGTATCAATAAATGTCTGTCTGTCACTTTTGGTTAATATAGCGTATGACTCTAAACTTTTAATGTACCTTGCCGATGTGAGTGCGTGAGAACACGAAAAATGGTCCATTTGGAATTTGTTGTATGTGCAAGTCTTTCGGGCTAAGTCAACAGTCCACTGCTTTCTGGACCGTTTGACAGAGAATATGTTCCAGTCAAATGGATTGACGCTCATACAACCACACTTCTCGACATGTTTCAGGATCACAAGATGTGTTGCGTCGGTCAACTGATGACGCATGGATCGTGCAACTCAATAACGATCGTGAAACCAGCGCTATAACATATTCCTAATAAACTCTGCCAGTGTCAACATATGGAGTTACAGTGTAAATTTCAAGCATGATTTTATGCACTCTGCAACCTTTATTGTCATCACCCTATACCTTCATTGGGGATAGTTTACACGGGACCATTTGTGTGGACCGGTGGCTTCAACATAATCAAATGCATTCTTGTGCAAGTTACGTAACTCGTCCATGTATTGATTATATTTCAATTCAATGTACGCTCTAGCTGTTTTATCCATTATGGCAGTAACATCCTTTCTGTGAAATTGTTTTTTTTAACATTTTCAGCAAAATGCCAACAACATATGGTATGGGTTGCCTAAGAGAACACTTTAGAAATCCCTGCTGAAATGCTTGCATGTCGATCCGAAATGAAAACCAGATCATCTATATGACCAGGGGCACCCTTCAAGCAATCCAAAAACCATTCCCATGAAAGGTTATTTTCTGAGTTGTCGTACCCAAAAGCAATTGGATACACCTGTTCGTTTCCATCTTGTGCAGTTGCAACAAACATTGTACCCTCGAATCTACCCTTCAAATGGGTACCATTAACTGCAATAACATGACGCATGCACCTCTAGAAACCTCTAAGTGAGGCCCCCTAATGACATGAAAAAGTAAAGAAATTTACCGTCGCAGCGCACTGTAAGTCCGTGATTGTGACAAGATTTTGGACAACTGTGTTTGGACAAGATTTTGGACAAGATTTATAACTGCACTAGCTTATAGTGCGCTACGGTGAATCTCCTCCAAGGGACAACTGTGTTTGTTAACAAAACTTCTTACTCGGAAGTACGTCCATTCATCTCTCCTTACCGCTCTTAATTTCCATGTACATTTGTCAATCAAACAAACCAGATGTAACGTTGTCTTATTGGACCTTTTCACATTCCATTCGAAGTTCTACCGCATTGCAAAAAGGCCAACTAGTCTCTTCAAATCCTTTTTAGTCGGAAAGAATTGACCTTTATAAATCATGCTTGTAGGTTCTTCTGCTACCAATGTTCTGTTTTTACCAATCCCAAACAAGTATGAATCTGCTAAGGGAATAACCCACGTTGTGGTATTACCGGACCTTGGAAGTACCAGACATATCTGCTCCAGTGTAACTAACTTCTTATACACGTCTTCCACGTCTTTGAATTTGGACAGGATTTTCATCACTGTTCTCTACATGATCTACAGGATCAATATTTGCCTCATTATCCACCTCCTAGTTCGGCCCAAGGTTCTGTTCAGTGTTCTGCTCATTGCACATGTCATTGTACATCTCATTGTATTGCTCATTGTACTGCCCATCATTCATCTCAATTCGACAACCAAACACATCACCGAATTGAGGTTCAACTACATCTGTATGGTCGACCACTACCGGTGGGACAACATGGTTGACCAATACCGGTGGGATAACATGGTCGACCATTACCGGTGGGACAACACATATGTTTTCCCCACCTTCGGTGGCACTCCTTTGTGTGAACACTTGGTTGCTACCGCTAACGGATCCAAACTGTTTGGTATTTTCAAGAGGAGGAATATCATTCCCTATCACATCTCCAGCTGCCCTCTCAATTAAACTAACACATACTTGAGGGATCACCCGATCTTCCCCTAGTATAAATTGAACATCATCGTCATTTCTTAAAAATGTACGACATGTAGCGTCAGGAACGATTGATATTGACTGTAGACCAACACTGTATTTGTTTACGTCATACTTCACGATGATATGCACGATTGACACCAATTCTTCATAAGTCATATTCTTTGACACATACACTCCTTGGTTATCGATCCAACAAACCTCTGACTTCCGTCGGGAAACTGTTCCCATCGATCGTTGTAAGATATTACTATTCTCACCCGATTCATTCTCCTGTAAAATTCATCGTCACAAATTGAGAAACGGTTTTCGTGTCGTTTTAAAAAGATCAATTCGTCAACAATAATTGTAAAAACCTCACGAAGCCTAAATTGGTTTGGAAAAACACACGTATGGTGGCAAGTGGGGTGTCGTCCATAGGGAGCGGAGCTAGCTAAGATTAGTCATGGCTAAAGTAATGTTAATGTATATATATATATATATATATATATATATTAAACGAAACATAAAATGATGAAGATGTAGATGGTGAATTATCCTACTACTAACACTAACTTAACAATGCAAACTAGAGGAAAGGAAAATGGGATGTAGGATAAAAAGATGATGGGAACTAAGGAGTTAACGGATTCGAAAGTCAATATTGGGCAATGCAACAACCTATAAATAGGCACGTCTATTCAAAGGTATCCGAACTAGGATGTATAGAGTCAGTTATTTATCCTTAGAAAGTGGTCACCTAGGATGTATAGTGAGGACCACCTATTAGGAATTAATCCGTCGTAAACCACCAACCTAGGATGTATAGTGTTGGCTGTTCATCGGATTCTGAAAATGAAGCTAGTCTACCTATCAATGACTCAACCGATTGTAAACGTAGTCAACCTAGGATGTATAGTGATGACTTCTAATACTCTCACGGGCTCCGACCTAGGATGTATAGTGCGGAAAACTCGATCGAGGTTAGATTAAGACCGCGGTTTAAGAGTCGGAATTCATGACGTTCCGTCCATTTGTTAGAGTAAGAAACAACTAAATAGGATGTATATCTAGATGCAATACTCATACATAATCCAAAGAGATCTTGCTAAGAGGATGTATCTAAACAAGAAATCAATGATAACCATTCATAACAAGAATAGAAAAATGAAAGATAGACATGAATATAAATATCGAATCAAGTTTATGTACATGCCCAATATCCAACTGACTACTCCATCAACCCCTTAGAAGGGATTTAGCTACTCATTACAACTAGAAAAATAAGAGAAATGAAAAAGAAAGAACCCTTGGAGAACATCCCCTTCCTTGAAGTTGCTTCAATCTCCTACCTTCCTTGAAGTTGAGTAGAGAATGTAAGTCTGTAAGAGAGAGAGAGAGACTATAGATCTAAGTGTGTAAAGCCTTTGAAAATCTCGGTCAAAGGCCTTCAAAAACGTTATCCAACTATTCTATTTATACAATATACAAAAATAGGTTACTTAAACTTCAGAAAACAAACTGGCGTACGCGAAGTGCGGGTGGAGTGCGGGTGAATTACCCGCACTATATGGGTTGTCTTCATTTTCAGTTTTCAGATCTGGGAAATAGTGCGGGTAGAGTACGGTTGGATTACCCGCACTTTACCCACACTATACTCGCACTCTAATATCAGGTGTAAATCCACTCCTCTGTCTAGAGCAACAGTGCGGTTGGACTACCCGCACTTGACCCGTACTTGACCCGCACTTTAATGTCAAGTGCAAGTCAGCTTCTTTGGTTTTGGCAACAGTGCGGGTGGAGTGCAGTTGGATGACCCGCACTGTACACGCACTCTACTCGCACTGTACTAGCACTTTAACGTCAGGTGCAAATCAGCTTCTCTGGTTTTGGCAACAGTGAGGGTGGAGTGCGGTTGGATGACCCGCACTGTACCCGTACTTTAACTCTTCTTCAACATCAAGTCCCAGCTATTGGAATGAGTGCGGTTGGAGTGCGGTTTTGACCCGTACTTGACCCACACTGTAGAGCTGCTTCTGATCCTTTATCTTTCCCTTAGCCCATTTTCTTCTGAAACCACCGCAACATGCTTCCAAACCCATAATTGCACCATTTCCTACAATTATGCACATAACAACCCATTAGAGATACCAAAACACACGATAACAGAACACAAGATATGGATTTGAAGGCCTAAATATACTACATATTTGGCACGATCAAACACCCCCAAACCAAACATTTGCTCGTCCTCGAGCAAACGTAATCTAAAACAATCAAACACCAACTGAAGGTAAATCCTAGACATCTAAGCAATAGTTCAACAATGCCGCAAGTCCAATGTGTGATATGATACACATAGGTGTGATAGAGAGGAGAAAAACATATGCACAAGATCAAGAGTAATTTTGAGACACCAAAGGGAGGCTCGTACGAACACGAATCCCACACCTAAAGGCATTCATGAATTAGGGACAACTTACTCCCATACCTTGAGCATAATTCGTTTCAATTCTAAAGCTCGCATGGATTCTCTCTTTTCTTTCCTCACAGAGTCCTAAGTTCCACACAAACGAGTATGCAAAGATGAATTCTGCACAAAATTTAAGCAATGAACTATCCTAGGAAAGAGTCACTATGCCATAGACGTGAAAGATCGTGCTTCAACCGACATTCCCAAACTAGACTTTATATGGATCAAATAGGGCTTTTCCACCGGTTATAGTGTGGCTTTGGGGTTTAATGAGGTTACATAAAGAATAAGGACATTTGGAGTTCAAACTCACCAATCATGCTAGAATATATCCCAACATCCATACAATGCTCTTTTATCACTCATACGCAAACCTCTAGGCAATCGTTTAACCCATATTTTTTTGACCTTTGTTGTTGTGCTTCGCTTTGAGCGTATTTAGCATAACACAATCACAATTATGGCACACAAGTACAATTTCCCTTTGAGTTTTACAATTTCACAATCACAATGTTGTACTCCGTTTTGAGTTGTACAATTTCCCTTTCTTGGGCACTTATGGCACACAAGTACAATTCTTAGCCCATTCCTTGCATATTTTCAACAATTATTTCATTTTACCTTCTATTTGACCATTTAGAGCTTAACTCCTTCATCACCACCATTTCACATCCTAACATGATTAGTACAAGGGTAGGCATGTGTTTAGGCTATTAGGTATATGGTTGAATGTGGTACCAAACAAAAGAGTAAGTGTTTGGCCTCAAGCTTGGCTTTGGAGCACACAATATGGTATGAACGTGTTTAGGCTGTAATGGTAATTCAGTGCACACACATTCTCTAATATCACCTCCACAACCATCTAAAAAGGGAATGAAAGCATCCATCATGCACTTCATAAAATGATATGCAAGTCCTATGGCACATGACATAAATGACGAGAGGCGTGTTTAAGAATAATCAATAATACACTCAAAATACGCACTTTAACGCTTGTGTTTGTGATCTCACGGGCATCTCCACTATTAGAACTAGGCATGGGAACCTTGAGTCCCCACTACTTAACACCAACGGGTGGGACGACCCCATGGCAGTGCAAAGCGAACCCTCAAGTAGCACCAAACTAGGTCACAAGGTCAAAGTACATACAAAGAACTCGCCAAAAGTACACGCTAAAGGCATCATACCCATACTGCTTACAGTTTGAAAATTGGACAAGTGATAAAATTGAAAAATTGGATACTAAAAGACTACAAGGATGACTGTACAAGGCGTAACACACCCCCAAACCAAAACTCAACAATGTCCCCATTGTTGGAATTCACAAGGTATGTTCTAACGGAGGTGAAACACCATAGACGACTCGAAAATTATGAACATGCATAAAGCGCAACCAATAACAAGCATAATCACAATAATTTACGGAATGAGGGTTCAACACCCCCAAACCGGATCTAGACATAAGCTCAAAACGCGCACACGTATATGATCAATATGCTTCAACCATGCTCATTTATATTAACAAAATCTAAATTCGCATTCAACAAAATTTAAGGCAATGAAGTACAAAATCGAAGGTAGAAACTCCCTTTAGAAGGAAGCTAAATCGTTGTCCGTGCGTGTTGTCGTGTGCTTCCCAAAAGATGCACAACCTAGCTTAAAACACACAACAACTCTACCAACCGAAAATCAAAAGCGAAATAAAACCAAAAAGTCCATGCCGTCAAAGGAAACTACAAATAAAAGAAATAAAACTAAATAGTCCTAAATTAAGAGCAATAAACATAAAGGAAACGGATGGCTAATCCTCATCTGAAAACTTATTCTCTGGTTCACTGGATATCCCTTTTTCCCCTTGGGATCCAGTTCTGCTCTGATCCTATCTTCATGTTCCTTTCTGGATATCTCCATTGCAAATCGGAGCTTGGCCACATGTGGGTCAATGGTTGGGCCTCCTGAAGGTGGTGAGAAAGCAGCTGCCATCTTCTTCTTCCGTGGATAAATTGCGAGATTGAGCACCTCCCTCATGTCAGTAAGATTGCCCCAAATGTCAGCATAATACTCACTGGATTCTGCTCTGCCCTCAACAATCTGCTTCCTGTTCTCAATGACCTCAGTCTTAAGGTTCTCTAATCCCGTAAGAAAGGTTTGCCAAGGGATCTCACCAGCAGTCTCTTGCTGGGGTGAGGGCATCTGACTATAATCACCATATTCTAAATAAACCGGTTCCAACTCCTGTGGTTCTGGAACGTCCTCAGCCTGCCTGCTTGTGCTTCCCCCTTGAGCAGATTTCTTTCTCCCTGTTCTTACTCTAACACCAGAAGGGTCTCATTCTCTCAATTGGTCATTCCATGTGAACCACCCAACATGCCCCAAACCACATTCAAAGGGATCGGACCCAAAATCCACCCCTTCCTCTCTGTAAAATACTGTGATTAGACTAGGGAAGATGAGTGGCTGCTTGTCTACTCTGACACCTCCCAGTTCAAGTATCTCTCTCTTGGCCAAAAATTCAATGTTGACCAATTGATTATGAAGTATACAATAAAGGATCATTGCTGCATTGAAATTGACTGAAGTCTTGTGCTTCCTAGGAATCAGGGAATGAGAGATGAACACATGCCAAAAACCTAACTACCTTTTCAAGGTAGTATGCTTCATGCGGTGATCTGGTGCCACCCAGAAGTCTATTGGGTGGATCACTAACTGGTTGGCAAACTCCACATTCTGCGTCACAAAGAAATCATTCCAAGTTACCCCATGTCGTAGTCTTCCGACCACCTCTGGATCAACTGGGAGCTCCATCAGATAGTATTTGTTGATATCCGTGATAGTCATTCGAACCTCCGCCCCTCGGACCAAAATGGAGGATGATCGCTGAAAAGTATCTGGTACCATTCCTGCGTAGAATTCCTCCACCACGCTTCTGCAATACATAGAAGGGGGGCTAACGAAAGTTTCCCATCCCCTCGTTTCAACTACTTGAGGTATCGATGTGGCCGCTAGCTCTTCTACTGCTATCCTTCTTTCAACCACAACGTCTCGTTCCCTAAAATATTCCAAACGGTCCTCAAACTCTGGATGCCTGACGCATGGTGGCGGAACCTGAGGTCCCCTCCTCGGTTTTCGCTTGGAAACCTGACTGCCTTGCCTAGTAGAGTGCCCGGTTCTCCCTGACATCTGCATAATAAATAATAGTTTTAAGGGAATACTCATATCAAGGAACCATGAGGTTATGATGAAACAATTTAAAAGAACGATTCTGCCAAATTGATAGAGTGCGGGTGACTGGCCCCCACTGTACCAGCGCATGCAGAATCACAATCAACGCACACACTTCACACCCACAGCAAATCATAGACCCAACTCACAATAATATGGCTCTAACCCATATATAGAAATTCCATTCAATCATATAAACCCTAAATTCAGAATTTGAACATCTAATTGCAATAGATAGTTAAATCAATAATAACACTTCACATGCATAATTAGACAACAACCCATCATTCAATCCTCATAGGTATTCAATAACAAGTTCAAAATCACAAGGAAAAAGGGCACAAAATCGTGGCCCATCCTTGAACAATGAAGTTCATGCAAAATAGGGAAACAATTGTTGATGAAAGGTTGAGAATTGAGATTAGAGTGATAGGTAACGAAATTAGAGGAATATTTCATACCTTGGTTGCCGAAAATTGGAAACGTGGCACACACGGAATACCTTTCAGTTGAAACGAGGGAAAAAAATTTGAAAGTTTCGGTTTGTTTGCTTTTGTGAAAAAGGTGGAGCCCTAGAAAACGACAGGCGGTATGTATATAATGCGACCAAAGTGCGGGTGGAGAGCGGGTGACTGACCCGTACTTTACCCGCACTTTATTACCTGATGCTTACGGAGTGCGGGTGGAGTGCGAGTGAATGACCCGCACTCTAACCGCACTGTTTCCTTGGACTGATTCCTGGACTCTGTATTGCAACTGTTTCTGCACCAAACACCACACACAACATATTAACAAGCACTATGTTCCAAAAAATTTCTAAGACAAATACTAAAACTAACTTAGAAATGGGTGTAATGCATTCAAAGTGGGACACGGTCAACCAAATGAGGTTTGACCGGAATGGGGAGCACACTCAACTTGGCCACCCAAACCGGTGCCAATGGCTTACTTACTGCATCTCTCCCCACTTTCCTCACTTGCCCAACTAGGTCCTTTCTAACCCATATTTGCTTGACCTTTGTTGGGTTCATCCGAGACCAAACTCGACTTGTTTTGAACCTTTGAAAACTAAAGCAATAAGCCTTAGTGTGCCCTCTTTTGGCATAAAAGCAACAAGTAAAAGAACGGTTAGGGAAACTCCCTGTTCGGTTGTTGATGTGGACCCCTTTTAGGGATTTGTCCTTGTTTTCTGTCACATCAAGCTGAACAATCAAATCACACTCCTTGACTTTGGCCCGCTTCAACTCATCTTCCTTTTTGTTCAACCATTCTTGCAATTCTCTTACGGTTTTTTCAGACTCCTCGACACCTAATAGCATTTTCCTTGACCTTCTCCCATTCTCCTCATCGAATTCCTCTGAGAGCTTTGCCAATTTTTCTAGGTTCTTGGAGACTAACTCCTCCTTTTTAGCAAGTTCCACCACTTGCTCCCTTAGATCCTTGTTCAATGTTGAGAAGTCATGCAATTTCTTTTTCAACATTCCATTCTCGGCCTTGAGCAAATATACCTCTAGCTTGATCTTCGTGTTATCTTGCTCAAGCTCACCTATCTCCTCAAAAGTAGAAGTAACTAATTTCTCCTCTTCAAGTTCACATTCTTGTCTTTCCACCAGGCAATCGTGGTTGCCCCTTTCCATCTCATTCAGACCCTCAAAAGCTTGCACAAGGGTGAACACCCGGCTTCTATTCTTTCTTGAATTTGGTGCTTCCAAAACCAAGCAATCTTTTACTTGGCTTGCTTCTGGGGAATTCACCTTGAAGTTAACACTCTTGCCTCCACAGCTGAAGGAAATGTCCCTAGAACGAATATCTATAACCATACCCGTTGTGGCCATGAATGACCTTCTTAAAAGCAGTTTCCAGTCCCTACCACTAGATTATCCTTTGCAATTTAACACAACAAACTCTACCGGCACCATCAACCCATGCATATTCACATAGACTTCCTCGACTATACCAACTGGGGTGATGGAAGAATTGTCCGCCATGATGAGAGTCTGAGAAGTAGGCTTGATTGACTGAATCTTCAACTTTTTGTATACCTCTAATGGCATCATATTGATGCTAGCCGCCATATCAAGCATTGCTCCCATCCTAGGTAAGTGTTCAATGTTTACCTCTATTACGAAACTTTCGGGGTCTGAAAGCTTAACGGGGGAGTTTATGCCACTTCCCCCATCTTCACTATGTGTGACCTTCACCACACTCTTTATGGTCTCTTTCCTGGAATTGTCTAAAATATGGTATTGGCTTGGGGTAGTGTCCTCTTCTAACCCCTCTTCAGCTGCTAGCTCGACTACCTCTAACACGTTAACGTGCTCATCAGTGCTTGATGCCTTACCAATGTTCTTAACCAATGCATCAAAGATTTGTGCCAACTGAGTTTCCATCTTTTTCAGTGACGCTCCATGACTATTTGCCCTCTGATCATTGGACTACATGTAAGGGGTCATTTGTTGCTCAGATGCATGCAAGGTGTTCTTGAGGGCTTCTGACCCGATACCAACCATTTTGATCACTGTGCTCACTATCTCCTCTAGGGAATTGTCCTTTGGTTGGCTAGCCGGTGCTTTGGAATTAAAGTTGGTTGGTGGGTTACTACTAGAACTTCCCCACTGGTTGTTGTTGCTAGGCCCTCCTTGGTTATACCTATTGTACCCACTGTTTTGGTACCCCTGATTGTTGTTTCCACCTTGATAGTTATTGTTGCCACCTTGGTAATTTGTTGCCCCTATGTGGTTGTTGTTGGACCAAGACAAGTTCGGGTGGTTTCTAAACCTTGGGTTGTATGTGTTTGAATACAAATCATTCATTGGTCTTTGGAATTCCCCAAGGGCCTGTGCTTGCTCTTCTTGACCAAACTGCCTTTCTCCTCCTTTTATCTCCCCCATTACTTGACTCACTCCTTAGAAGAACCCTGGTTTTCCAGTTATAAGCTCATTGATCGATTGGAGCTCTTTGTTCATTCTTGACATCTGAATTTGAACTTGGGTATCCTGACCAACATCTATCCTTCCGCCCTTTCTCACGTGTGATGTCCTCTACTGTGAGTTCTGGGCAATCTTCTCCAAGATATCATATGCCTCAACTGCTCTTTTGTCTGCTATTGTACCCCCACACGCATTGTCCACGAGCATTTGTGTGATAGGTGAAAGTCCGATATAGAAGGAATTCACCTTCAACTCTGGGTGGTATGTATGCGGCGGCATTTGTGCTAACAACAAGTTAAACCTCTCCTATGCCTCACGGAAGGGTTCACCGTCCTCCTCAACAAAGGATGCTATTTTCAACCTTAGGTCCTTCGCCTTTTGTGACGTGAAATACTTGTTGAAAAAGACCTTGCACACCTGACTCCATGTTACTTGTGATCTTGGCCTCAAATTCATGTACCATGTCATGGCGGCATCCTTTAAACAGTACTGGAAACACCTGAGGTGAAACTGCTCTCTTGTCAGCACTGCTTGGCGAGCCATTATCGGAAAGGTTTCTAGGGTGGCTCCATATTGTTTCATAAATTGAAGGCAATCCTCGGTAACTCTCCCACTAAAAGATGGTAGGAGGCTAATATGCATAGTCTTCAACTCGTACTGTCTTGTCACATCATCAAGTACTATGGCAGTGAGCGCATTACCTACAAACGGGAGTGTGTACTTGCCCATGGTGAGACCTAGCTGTTCATCTCCATGTACACTGCCCTCATGCTCACGAGCTTACTACTCATTCTGATTCGGATCATTTCTGTCTCCCCTATTCTGCTCGGGTTGATCCATCGGAACACCGTCTTCCATATTTTCCTCTAACTGAACGGCTCTTCTACCCAACTGATTTATATTGTCGTCACCTGGCAATATACCTAGAACCCTGAAATTCAGAAACAAATAAAGTACGAAGTAACGGGACACAAACAAGGTATATCAGAAATGTTATTAGAACTAACTACTACTCATACAAATCTAATCAAACTAAACCCACCGCTCCCCGGCAGCGGCACCATTTGACTAACGGTTTTCGTGTCATTTTAAAAAGATCAATTCGTCAACAATAATTGTAAAAACCTCACGAAGCCTAAATTGGTTTGGAAAAACACACGTATGGTGGCAAGTGGGGTGTCGTCCACAGGGAGCGGAGCTAGCTAAGATTAGTCATGGCTAAAGTAATGTTAATGTATATATATATATATATATATATATATATATATATCAAACGAAACATAAAATGATGAAGATGTAGATGGTGAATTATCCTACTACTAACACTAACTTAACAATGCAAACTAGAGGAAAGGAAAATGGGATGTAGGATAAAAAGATGATGGGAACTAAGGAGTTAACGGATTCAAAAGTCAATACTGGGCAATGCAACAACCTCTAAATAGGCACGTCTATTCAAAGGTAACCGACCTAGGATGTATAGAGTCGGTTATTTATCCATAGAAAGTGGTCAACGTAGGATGTATAGTGAGGACCACCTATTAGGATTTAATCCGTCGTAAACCACCAACCTAGGATGTATAGTGTTGGTTGTTCATCTGATTCTGAAAATGAAGCTCGTCTACCTATCAATGACTCAACCGATTGTAAACGTAGTCAACCTAGGATGTATAGTGATGACTTCTAATCCTTTCACGGGCTCCGACCTAGGATGTATAGTGCCGGAAACTCGATCGAGGTTAGATTAAGACCGCGGTTCAAGAGTCGGAATTCATGACGTTCTGTCCATTCATTAGAGCAAGAAACAACTAAATAGGATATATATCTAGATGCAATACTCATACATAATCCAAAGAGATCTTCCTAGGAGGATGTATATAAACAAAAAATCAATGATAACCATTCATAACAAGAATAGAACAATGAAAGATAGACATGGATATAAATATATAATCAAGTTTATGTACCGGCCCAATATCCAACTAACTTCTCCATCAACCCCTTAGAGGGGATTTAGCTACTCATTACAACTAGGAAAATAAGAGAAAGGAAAAAGAAAAAACCCTTGGAGAACATCTCCTTCCTTGAAGTTGCTTTAATCTCCTACCTTCCTTGAAGTTGAGTAGAGAATGTAAGTGTGAGAGAGAGAGAGAGACTCTAGATCTAAGTGTGTAAAACCTCTGAAAATCTCGGTCAAAGGCCTTCAAAAACGTTCTCCAACTATTCTATTTATACAATATACAAAAATAGGTCACTTAAACTTCAGAAAACAAACTAGCATATGCGGAGTGCGGGTGGAGTGCGGGTGAATTACCAGCACTATATGGGTTGTCTTCATCTTCAGTTCTCAGATCTGGGAAATAGTGCGGGTAGAGTGCAGTTAGATTACCTGCACTTTACCCGCACTATACTGGCACTCTAATGTCAGGTGTAAACCCACTCCTCTGTCTTGAGCAACAATGTGGGTGGAGTGCGGTTGGACTACCCACACTTGACCCGCACTTTAATGTCAGGTGCAAGTCAGCTTCTCTGGTTTTGGCAACAGTGCGGGTGGAGTGCGGTTGGATGACCCGCACTATAAGCGCACTGTAAGCGCACTTTACTCGCACTGTACTCGCACTTTAACATCAGGTGCAAATCAGCTTCTCTGGTTTTGGCAACAGTGCGGGTGGAGTGCGGTTGGATGACCCGCACTGTACCCGCACTTTAACTCTTCTTCAGCATCAAGTCCCGGCTATTGGAATGAGTGCGGTTGGAGTGACGTTTCGACCCGCACTTGACCCGCACTGTAGAGCTACTTCTGATCCTTTTGTCTTTCCTTTTGCCCTTTTTCTGCCAAAACCACCACAATATGCTTCCAAACCCATCATTGCACCATTTCCTACAATTACGCACATAACAACCCATTAGAGATACCAAAACGCACGAAAACAGAACACAAGATACGGAGTTGAGGGCATAAATATATTACATATTTGGCAAGATCACAAACCATTATTACAAAAAAATTATTTTAATATTTTCAAAGATGTTTGAATAAGATGTTAACAATAGGCTCTGGAAAAGGTTTATAAAAAAACGCTCGGGTCAAGTATTTAAAAGTCTCGGAGACTATTCAAAAAGTCTCGGACGCTCCATAAAAAGGCTCGGATACTATTTAAATAGTCTCGGATGGTCCATAAAAAGGCTCGGTGACTATTCTAAAAGTCTCGAACACTTCACCAAAGGCTCGAACACTTAACCAATTAAAAGTCTCGGAGACTAATGTAAAAGTCTCAGAAATTTATGACAAATATAAAGGCTATGGAAAAGGCTTGAAGCCTATATTAAAAGGCTCGGAGCCTTTAGTAAAAGGCTCAGAGACTATATTAAAAGTCTCGGAGATTCAAATTTCACAGATTCAAACTTCACAAAATCTGCTTCATGTTTACAAAAAGAACGGTTAAAGTGTTACAAGACTCAGACTTAGAAATGCAGGATAAAAAAGAAGTATTTCATAAATATATTACCTTGTTGTGCTGAAAAACGTTGAGAAGTTTATTTTCAGACAAGTTTATTGTAGAGAGAGAAAGATAGGAGTTACTGAGTTGAGTGTTCCAAGTGTGGAGATGGAAGTATAAAGACAATAAAAAAATGATTATTTAAGGGCAATTTTGATAGTTCACCATAGTAGATGTCTTCTAAACATAACTTATTAAAACAGTGACGTGAGTGCAACACACCTCCAAAAATGTGACATTTCTCATCATTTCCACGTATAAACATTATAATATTGTTTTATTTAACTTTATTAACCTTTTTTGATTTAAAAACAAAATTTACATTATAAATAATAAAAAAAATTATATTATTTTTCAAAATATTACGATAATTCAGGGCTTGGGGAGGGGATGCAACTAGAACTCACAACCTCATGGTATAAGTATGAGGAATATATCAGTAAGCCAACTTCATCGAGTTAAATTTACATCTTTAATTTATAATAATTAATGTTCTAAATTAAATAAAAAATGACAAATATCAATAAAATGATAAAAAAATATATAAATATTGAAAAGCATCCACAACAACCCAAGTACCCAACTAGTTTCTATCGACACCCAACCCTATCTCCCGACTTCCATTTCTCTGTCTTGTTCCAGTCTAGCTCTTTCCATTGCTCTCTTCTAGCCATTTACGACAAAAAAGTCGTTCCCTCTCTTCTAACACCATTTCTTTCTTAAAGTGAGGGATTTTTTTTTCTTTCAAGTTATTTTGTATGATTTAAGTGTGACAAATTTAGTACCAATAAATTAAACATTTGTAGTTTTAGCGGATGAATGAATGGTTGGGTTTTATGAGCAAATTACTTTTAAACATCATTTGGGTTATTATTATTATTATTATTATTATTATTATTTTAACTTTTTAGTTAAGGCTTTGAAAATACTATAAAGCGTGTGTCTACTAACCTAGAGGGGAGTGAATAGGTTTTAGTTGATTTATTACCAACTTTTCGACTTAATCAATTTTAATAATGCTACCCCATATTAGCAATCAACCAATCCAAAATAAACTGCGGAAAACAATAAAAACACAAGAATTGATTTACGTGAGAAACCCTCCAACTGGGCAAAACTCACGGGCTATCCTTCTAGCCACACACTGTCTTCAAATCCACTATTTGAATGAAAGTTTACAACCTATATTGACCTCAAGTCACACCTACTTGGTCACTAACCCTTTCACTCTACCCAATGGACATTTAATAGTGATCCTAGACCAACAAGCTTGCGCACTAATCCACTTAGTCACAAAGCTTAACAATAAATGAAGAGATTGAGCAACCTATGTGAATATGTGATAATATTCTATCATGCAATTAATGCTAGACTACACTAAATGCTTATCTATGGATTTAAAGACGTCAATGAGTGCAAACCCTAGATATCAATATCTAAATGCAAATGCATGTAGATTTAGCTAATGGGCAAAATGGTCCTAAAAGATAGCTATCAATGAACATACAATCTCAACCAACAAGCAAACTCACAAACATACTCAAATCATGCTAAACAAATTAAACATGCAGTTAATCAACTAATAATTGCTAATGCTAGGTAAACTAAGAACATAGAGATGAAACAAGAAGTTTTAGTTCATAGTTAATTACCCAGTCAAGAGAAGCATGAAGACCCATGAAGAATAGATGCAAGAATGGAGCTAGATGCACATGGGTATGAGTTTGGTTGAGTAAAAATTGGTTCTTAGAGCTCTCTCTCTCTTGGATTCACTTTCTTTCACTTAAATATTTAATTTTCAGAGCTCTAGGTTTAAATAGTGGAGAAGATGATGTATTTATAGGGACCAAAAAAATGAGCTGATGTGAAAAACCCGAATTGCCCAGTTCGGGTGACAAAGGCGACATGCAAGGCGACATGACCAAGACGCCTAACACACTGGAGGAAAAACACCTTGCCTAAGGCGATATGTAAGGCGACATACACAAGTCGCCTAACACAGTGGAGGAAAAACAAGATGTCAGGGGAGACATGTAAGGCGACATGCACAAGTGGCCTTGAAAGTCGCCTAACACACTGTGAGAAAATTTGAAGACTAACACGACATCAAAGGCGACATGCACAAGTGGCCATGCATGTCGCCTAACACACTTGAGGGAAAATACAAGTCTAAGGCGTCTTGTTAGGCGACATGCACAAGTGGTCTTGCATGTCGCCTAACACACTGGACAGCCCATCAACTCCAGATTTAAACAACTCAAATGCAAGAAGTGTGTGTGTGTGCAACAATACATGCATGTCAATACAAATGCATAAGATGTGAGTGTGTGCAACTAAAACCTCTTCAAGGAGAATTAAGCATGCAATATACCTTTGAAGTGCTCTTGAGAAAGATGATGCCCTTAAAGCTTGATCATACCCAAATAGGCCTAAATTACATTTACAAAATAAATCCCCAATGTGGTTTGTCAACAAAATAAGCCAATCAAAATATAAGGAACTTACAATCTCCCTCTTTGGCTATTTCGTGACAAAACCACCACTCACAAATCATCCTCACCAATAAAAAAAATAAAAACAAGAGGTCAACAAAAAGAAATTTTACGTTACAAATAGATACCTAGATACTAGGTCTTCAAATCTTCAACCTCTTGTAGAATAGCCATCCCTACAAAACAATGATACTGCATTTTCCAAGACAAGTGTATGTGAGGTGATCAAGAGAGATAATAGATAAAAGCAATTTGCATAAAAAAGAACATGCAACCAGTGATGCAAAAGCAAATGCTCCCCCTAAATGGGTTACTCCCGCTTAACAAGACAATCTCCAAATATTCAACACTACTCCCCCTTTTGTCATGAGATAGGCAAATGAGTAATCCCCAAACGGGTCACTTTAGCAAAAAGAGTTATTTGCAAGATAAGTTCATAATCATATACAACAACTTTTTGCAACACAATTACAAGGAGGTTTTATTTTAAAGAGATGTGTGAGATTTTTGCTTTGGATGCAAGACATGCAACATCAAGGCTCAAGCAAATTCTATTTGGCAAAGTGAACATCAAAAGATTTCCAAATGAAGTCAAACCAATTTGTACCCGTTTGCCCTAATTAAACAAGATATAGCTTTAAAAACTTGTAGCATACACAAGCAACCGTCTTAATCCTTAATGGTCAATCAAGACATGGATATAAAATCCTTATTAAATGAATGGATATAGAATCCTTATTAAATGAATGGATATAGAATCCTTATTGGTTGTTGTCTTGTTCAACCATTAAGAAAAGAGACAAAGCTAAATTGGATGAAACATCCTTATTTATTGCTTGGACATGAAGTCCTTATTGAGTTTAGCCTTGTCAAGTTGCTACCACACACACACATTTGCACACACATAGCTCATGCATAATATTTAAGCATGTTAAAAACAAGTTTGCATGTCATAGAGATAAATTATAGGTCTTTCAATTGTACTACCCTATCAATTCTCCTAGTCTAAAAATGCATGTTTGAACATAAATGTGACATGGATTACAAACAAAGCAAGTGGCACACTTATTGAATAAAAAAGCCATATAGATATATATATAAGCACAACCAAAATGCTCAAGCAATTAATAAAGAAACATAAAGTTGATTAAATTTTTGCTTATTTCAACCTGCAAGGTTGCTCTCTTTGCTTGAGCTCCCCATATGGGGTCAATCACCAAAAATCGTCAAGGCATATGACAAATCCCAATAGACCTACTAAGTGCCATGAACCTAGTTAAATCTAAGAGCTTTGTGAATAAATCCGCTAGTCGATCATTTGTGCCAACATGTTCAAGTGCAATGCATTTGTTTTCAACTAGCTCTCTAATGAAGTGATGTCTAATGTCTATGTGCTTTGTCCTAGAGTGCTGAACCGGATTCTTTGAAATATTAATTGCACTCAAGTTATCACAATAAAGGGTTAGAGTACCTTGATCAAAGCCGTAATCCACAAGCATTTGCTTCATCCAAAGGAGTTGAGTGCAAGCACTCCCGGAGGCTATGTATGCCACTTCAGCTGTGGATAGAGAGATGGAATTTGCTTCTTGCAAAACCATGAGATCAAGATGTTGCCTAGGAAGAGGCAACCGCCCGATGTACTCTTCCTATCATCACAATTTCCTGCCCAATCTACATCACTAAAGCCAACTAAGCTAGCATTAGTATCAAAAGAGTACCATATCCCATAGTTGGATGTCCCATTCACATATCGGATGATTCTCTTTACAGAAAAAAGATGGGACTCCTTAGGATCTGCTTGGTACCTAGCACACACACCCACACTAAAGGCTATATCCGGCCTACTTGCGGTCAAGGATGCTAGTGGGAAAAGTGTGGATCAAAGTCTTTATCGTGGCATGATAGGTAGCTTGCTTTTTCACTAGGTTCTTAGCATACTTAGCTTGGGATATGAAAATCCCATCATGCAATTGCTTGATTTGCAAACCTAGGAAGTAATTGAGCTCACCAACCAAACTCATCTCAAATTCATGAGACATGACATCAACAAATTGTTGGACTTTGGACTTGTTGGTGGAGCCAAACACAATATCATCAACATATATTTGAGCTATAAAAAGCTCATCTTTGTTGCCCTTGATGAACAAAGTCTTGTAAACACTACCTCTTAAGTAGCCATTGTCAACAAGATAGAGAGTGAGACGCTTATACCAAGCCCTCGGTGTTTGTTTCAACCCATATAAAGCCTTATTGAGGCGATAGACATGGTTGGGGTGGTGTGGATCCATAAACCCCTTGGTTTGCTATAAAACAACTTCCTCATGCAAGAAACCATTGAGGAAGGCACTCTTAACATCCATTTGATGCAATTTGAACTTGTGCACACATGATATGGATAAGAGAAGCCTTATGGACTTAAGACGGGCAACCAGAGCAAAAGTCTCCTCAAAGTCAATACCCTCAATTTGAGAGTATCCTTGTGCTACAAGTCTAGCCTTGTTGTGTACAATATTGCCATCCTCATCCGACTTGTTCCTATACACACATTTGGTGCCTATGACATTAGTGTCCTTAGGTCTAGGAACTAGAGTCCAAACCTCATTTCTTTCAAATTGGTTTAGCTCTTCTTGCATGGCAAAAACCCAAAACTCATCATTCAAGGCATCATCAACCTTTTTGGGTTCAATTTGAGAGGTGTAACAAGTATAGCTAATTTAATTAGCTATTTGACGCCTAGTCCTAACACCCTCATTCACATCTCCAAGAATGTCATTCTTGTTGTGGAGATGTCTAACCCATGGAGCGGGTTCTTTAGAATCCAAAGATGGATCTCTATCAAGAGGTTGAATGACCTCTTCATCAAGACTTAACTTTACATCAATTGAAGTCTCACCATTCTTCTCCAAAGAAGAATCATCAATCACAATAACCTCCTCATCATGATCTCTAATCTTAGGCCTACAATCATCTATGACAACATTAGATGATTCCATGACACTTGAGTTTTTAAATTGAAAACTCTATAGGCCTTACTATTAAGGGCATAGCCAATGAAAATTCCCTCATCACTCTTGGTATCAAACTCGCCAAGTTGATCTCAGTCATTTAGAATATAGCATTTGCTCCCAAATGAGTTGAAGTAGCTAATATTTGGCTTCCTACCCTTCCATAATTCATAGGAGGTTTGCCTAGTACTGGGCCTTAGGAAGAATCTATTTCCTATGTAGCAAGACGTATTGATGGCTTTGGCCCAAAGGTTTCTGGGGACATTGTTGCTAAGCAACATCATACGGGCCATCTCTTGAAGGACCCTATTCTTCCTCTCAACCACCCCATTTCGTTGAGGTGTTCTAGGAGCCGAAAACTCATGGGAAATGCCTTAGTTATTGCAATAGCTTTCAAAACAAGCATTCTCTAATTCCCTCTCATGGTCACTCATAATCCTTTTAATGCTTTTAATGTGTGAGT
Source organism: Dipteronia sinensis (assembly GCA_033220585.1). Classification (NCBI taxonomy): domain Eukaryota; kingdom Viridiplantae; phylum Streptophyta; class Magnoliopsida; order Sapindales; family Sapindaceae; genus Dipteronia; species Dipteronia sinensis. The sequence goes on along the minus strand of CM065640.1, from coordinate 31,965,126 downwards.
TCTTTTCATTTTGACTTTTAGTGCAAAGCATTTTAAATTTTTCAAAAGTTTCAGATTTTTCTCTAAGAAAATAAGTCCATGTGAACCTATAGAAATCATCTACACAAACAAAAATGTATCTCTTGCCACCGAGACTCTCGGTTTGCATGGGACCCATAAGGTCCATATGTAGAAGCTCTAATGGCTCCTTAGTGGCGAGATACTTGCCTTTCTTATGCATACTTTTGGTTTGTTTCCCTTGTTGACAAGGTCCACAAACACCATCGACTTTCTTCCCATGCTTATGGAGGCCACACACAACCTTGAACTTATCTAAGATACTCAAATCTTGATAGTTCATGTGACCAAGTCTTTGATGCCACAACTCAACTTCCTCACACTTGGACACGTTGCAAGAGATAGCACTAGCTTCAAGACAATAGCAATTGTCACTAGATCTCTTTCCTTTTAGCAAGGTTTGTCCATTTAGCATTAAAATATAGCAATCTTTATTGTTAAACAAGACGGAAAGTCCATCATCATTAAGATGAGAAATGCTTATAAGATTGGCTTGCAAGCCATCAACAAGTAAAGCATTGGACAAGGAGGGTAAATCGGGAATGGAAATGGTTCCTTTCCTTATGACTTTCTTTCTAGATCTATCACCGAAGGTGACAAATCCTTCATCCTCTATGACAAGAGATTTAAAGAAACTCTTATTCCCCCGTCATATGCATATAGCATCCACTATCCAAATACCAAGTGTTGGAGGCATTTGCCTTCAAGGCAGTTTGAGCCACATAGCAAAAATAATCATCTCTTCTAATCAACCTAGGTGAAATATTCTCTTTCCTAGTGGTCATAGTCATATTGGCTCTAGATTTCCTAGGATCATGCAAATTGGCTCTAGATTTCCTAGAAACATGCATTTTGGCTCTAGCTCTATTTCTTTCAATCATGCTCTTGATTCTACACATTTCAATGTATTTGAAGCAATTAGGTCTAATGTGACCATCAACACCACAAAAATGACAAGTGGGAATGAAATAAGAAGACATACCATGCCCTTGTGAATACAAATGGGCTTTCCTACGCATTTGAGCTTGTCTTTGGTGTTGGATTGGTTCTCTCCTTCTTTGTTGTTGAGTTGAAGTAGATTGTTTCCTTAGTTGAGCTTGCATGAATAGTTTCTTGACTTGGTGGTATTTGGGTTGAGGAAAACTTGTTTGATGAACCTTTGTTGGTTGAGCTTGAGCTTGTTTCCCTTATGCCACCTTGACTTGGGAGTCCTTAGAGCACTCTCCTAGTTTAATCTTTTTCCTAGGATGTTATGGAGGTGGAGGCTCTTTGATGTCCAAGCTCTTGACAAACCCGGTCTTGCTTGAGGATGAGGTCTCTTTGTTATCTTCATAGCCAAGACCTTTCTTATCACTTAGCCTCTTGCCAACTCCCAACATGTGGTCAAGTTTCTTCGTACTTGAAGTCATCTTAGCAATGATGTCTCTTGCTTCTTCAAGCTCATTTTCCATCAATGCTTCATTCCTTTTTGCATCTTCACTTCTCCATTTAGGTGAGTAACTTCGGTAGATAGCTTGAGATTCACTTCTTTTAGCCTTATAATCTCTGTCTTCGTTTTCAATCTTGAACTTTGAAAATGCTCAATGAACCCTTCAAGGTCCATTTCTCCTACATCCATATTTATTGAGTGGGATGAAGAGTCACCATCACTTGAGTCATCTTCACTTTGTTTCTCTTCCTCTTCATCATCTATTGATGCCTTACTCTTGAAAGAAGATGCAAAGGTAATAAAATTTGCCACATGGTCTTCATCTTCTGAGGAACCTCCTTCCGAGGAACCTCCTTCCTCTTCCAAGTCATCATTATTGCTCCACGTGGCGGCCATGGCTTTTCCTTTCTTCTTATTCTTTAGATTGCACAAACCGTGGAGATATGTCCAAAGCCTCCACATTCAAAGCATTGGATCCCTTTCCTTATGGGCTTGTCTTGACTTGATTCAACCTTTTTGAAAGGAGTCTTCTTCTTCATTTCCTTTCCTTTGGATCCAAAGCCCTTCTTCTCAAATTTGATGAATTTCTTGAACCTTTTGACCATGATGGCCATTTCTTCATCCGAGTCTTCCTCCTCCTTCTCACCTTTAGAGGTCTTCAAAGCAATACTCTTTTGCTTCTTTGGAGGTGTAGGTGTGGGAGTCCACCTAGACTCATATGCTAGAAGTCTTCCAATAACTTTACTTGGCTTCAGGTTCTTGTAGTCACTATTTTCTTCAAGAGCCGTCACCTTAGACTCAAACCTTTAAGGGAGCAACCTCATAATTTTTTGCTTGATCATCTCCTAGTTGATGGCTTTGATTGACAATGTCCATCAACTTCACCTGAAAATCGTTGAAGCACTCATGATCCTCCATTCTAATTTGATCGAATTGTTTTTGGAGGACTTGAAGCTTGGAGTCTTTGACTACCTCGGTTCCTTCTTGAGCCGTCTCTAGAATCTCCCATGCCTTTTTAGTAATCCTAGTTGTTTGAATTAATTTATATTGATTGTCATCCATTGCACAAAGAATGGCATGCATGGCCTTGTTATTCCACTTGGATGCTTCGAACTCTTGAGTTGACCATTTTGACTTTGGCTTGGGAACTACACTATCGTCCTCAAGAGTTGTTTCCGGAGGAGTGTAGCCATCTTCTATTGCCATCCATACTCGGTCATCTATTTGGCAAATATACGACTCCATCTTGCCTTTCCAAGAGGCATAGTTCACTCCGGTAAGCAATGGGGGTCTTGTGCTAGATGCTCCCTCATGTCCACCTCCGTTCCCACTCATAGTGATTGGGTATGAATGAGATGAATGCTAATGTATGCAACAAACAACATACAAAAAAAATGCACGACACACAAGATAAGAACAAGGATCACCTAAGTATGTCTAGGAACCCGCTCTGATACCAATTGAAAATATTATAAAGCGCGTGTCTACTAATCTATAGGGGGTGAATAGGTTGTAGTTGATTTATTACCAATTTTTTGACTTATTCAATTTTAATAATGCTACCCCATATTAGCAATCAACCAATCCAAAATAAACATGCAGAAAACAATAAAAACACAAGGATTGATTTACGTGAGAAACCCTCCAATTGGGCAAAACTCACGGGCTATCCTTCTAGCCACACACGGTCCTCAAATCCACTATTTGAATGAAAGTTTACAACCTAGGTTGACCTCAAGTCACACCTACTTGGTCACTAACCCTTTCACTCTACCCAACGGGCCTTTAATAGTGATCCTAGACCAACAAGCTTGTGCACTAATCCACTTAGTCACAAAGCTTAACAATCAATGAAGAGATTGAGCAACCTATGTGAATATTTGATAATATTCTATCATGCAATTAATGCTAGGCTACACTAAATACTTATCTAGGGATTTAAATATGTCAATGAGTGCAAACCCTAGATATCAATATCTAAATGCAAATGCATGTAGATTTAGCTAAAGGGCACAATGGTCCTAAAAGATAGCTATCAATGAACATGCAATCTCAACCAACAAGCAAACTCACAAACATACTCAAATCATGCTAAACAAATTAAACATGCAATTAATCAACTAATAATTGCTAACGCTAGGTAAACTAAGAACATAGAGAAGAAACAAGAAGTTTTAGTTCATAGTTAATTACCTAGTCAAGAGAAGCATGAAGACCCATAAAGAATAGATGCAAGAATGGAGCTAGGTGCACATGAGTATGAGTTTGGTTGAGTAAAAATTGGTTCTTAGAGCTCTCTCTCTCTTGGTTTCACTTTCTCTCACTTAAAGATTTAATTTTCAGAGCTTTTGGTTTAAATGGTGGAGAAGATGATGTATTTATAGGGACCAAAAAAGCGAGCTGATGTGAAAAACCCGAATTGCCTAGTTCGGGTGACAAAAGCGACATGCAAGGCGACATGACCAAGTCGTCTTGTAAGTCGCCTAACACACTGGAGGAAAAACACGTTGCCTGAGGCGACATGTAAGGTGACATACATAAGTCGCCTTGGAAGTCGCCTAACACACTGGAGGAAAAACAAGATGTCAGAGGCGACATGTAAGGCGACATGCACAAGTCACATAACACAATGTGAGAAAATTTGAAGACTAAGGCGACATCATAGGCGACATGCACAAGTGGCCTTGCATATCGCCTAACACACTTGAGGAAAAATACAAGTCTAAGGCGACTTGTCAGGTGACATGCACAAGTGGCCTTACATGTCGCTTAACACACTGGATAGCCCATCAACTCCAGATTTAAACAACTCAAATGCAAGAAGTGTGTGTCTGTGCAACAATACATGCATGTCAATACAAATGCATAAGATGTGAGTGTGTGCAACTGAAACCTCTTTAAAGAGAATTAAGCATGTGATATACCGTTGAAGTGCTCTTGAGAAAGATGATGCCCTTGAAGCTTGATCATACCCAAAGAGGCCTAAATTACCCTTACAAAATAAATCCCCAATGTGGTTTGTCAACGAAATAAGCCAATCAAAATATGAGGAACTCACAGGCTTGTTCAGTAATATTTTTGTTTTTTATTTTAAAAAAAATCATTTGAAAGCAAGTAATTGATTTTCGTATTTTAAGAAGTTTAAAACATCGAAAACATGTATGGTAGCAATAATTGAAAATAATATTCTAAATTTTATATTTAATTATATGAATCAAATTAGGATTGAAAAAAAATATGAATCAAATTAATTAATTTTTATAAATTTGGGATTAACAATTAAAATAAAAGAATGGAGAGAAATAATATATTATTTTAATATATATATATATATATATTTTTGAAATATTTCAATAATTCGGGATTTGACTCGAACCCACAACCTTATAGTTTAGATGTGAGAGGGTCAACCACTAGGCCAGCCTCATCTTATCAATCGAGAAAAATAATAATTTTTAAGTAATAACCTTAAAAATTAAAATTGTTAATAAAATAATTATTATATTTAAATATATTATAGTATCAAAATGAGATAATTTTGAATTTTTTTTAAAATATATTCATGTATAAAATTATTTAAAAATAATAATTAGAATGATAAGATATATAAATATATATTATTAATTAGAAAAAGTCCTTTAAAAATATATTTTCAAAGTTTAATATTTTAATACGGTAATAAATAAATAACTATTGTTGTAGGTCCCACACCTATAACAAGATCAACTAGTGTGTCAACTCGTGCAATGAACGAGCTTTTTTTTTTTATAAATATTTAATACCATATGATTGTTATTAAAAACATTATCGTATCGTATAGTTGTTAGAAAAATGTAAAATGTATGAGTTTGGTGTTTGCTTGTTTTCTATAAAAGGCATGCATGTAAATTAAAAAAATATATATTTTTAAATATTGATGTTATTCCTTAGTTAATGAAGGAAATTATTTTCAACAACTTAAATTTGATTAAATTAAAAAATTTCATTAAAATGGGTATAGGGAGAACATTTTTTGGTAGTAATAGAGCAACCCAAAAGATTAAGGGTACATTAAAATTATAAAATCAGAAATTAAACCAAATTGAACTTAAAGTATAACATTGAGGTTCAACTCTTCTTTTGTTCTTTATATTGTTGTATTTGAAACAAAAAGTACTTCTAGATTTAATTATTATTCATCTACAGTAAAACCCCTCTAAAATAATATTGTTGGGACTAGGAAAAATTATTATTTTAGAGGGGTTATTTATTTATCGATAAATGAATATTTATTAATTTAAAAGGGAGTTTTATGTTTTTTCTACTTTTTTTTTAAAGTTTTTTGTTTTTACTTGTACATGTAGTATACATTGTTGACGGTGATTTTTGGATCGAACTATGTGGATCATGCGTCACACAAAATATATCGAACTAACAGAATAAGAAATTATAGATAACCAACGGATCAAACAACAAAGATTTTACGTGGTAAAACCTCAAGGTGGGGAAACATCCACGGTTGCCAGCGACGGCGAGAGAAGAATTCACTATGTATAATTCGATTACACACTCTGCCTTACTTGCTCTCTTGAATATCTAATGATTCATTAACCCTCTTTTGGTGTTTTCAAGGGCTATTTATACATGTATAATCCTTAATTATCGGAATACCAATAAGGAAAAAGGTAATACAGGTTTAATAAACCTCTGAATTATCGGAGTTGTTTACATTCTGTGTAAATTGAATGACTTAGATTTGCTGCTTGATTGAGACTCTGCTACTTATTAGGCGGTTTGTTTCCTTATCAGAATATACTTCGAGAAGTCTTATTTAAGTTAAACTCTTTATCTGTGTATTTGAGTCGTGATTGTGTTGAATTATGAGTTCTTAGTATATCAGGTCATCTGAGGACATCCTTACACTGTACATGTGTTGCTTAACCAATCATCTACCAGACACGACCAGATCTCGCTCACCCCCGATCAGGGATTCATTTCCGATCGAACTGCTATAGCCGATCAATCTATTCACCTTGGTCGGGGATTTCCCAACCCGACCATCTAGGTGATTTTGATCAATCGTGCGGGGTTGTTTCCTGATCATTTTAGGTTGGCTTATTTTAACTCTTCTTTGTTGACACGTCACTTGTTTTTCCCGCAATTCACGTTGCTTATGCTGGCGTGTTATCTTTCCAAATTATAGCAATAACATACATATTTTTGATCAAAATACATAAGTACGTAGAAGTTAATAAGTACTTACATATTAAAGGTTATCAAAGATTTGAAAAATGTTGAACTATTTTTATTGCCTCCTAATACAACATCAAAGATTCAATCAAGCTCTGCTGGAATTATTCGAGTACTAAAAATTCATTATCGATGTCATTTTTACTTTACCATTTTGGAGTGCTACGAGGTAGGAGCAATAAATCCCAAAAAAATTAACATATTGAATGCTATGAAATTTATTAATACGGCTTCGAACATTGATATGAAAACAACAATCATTACAAATTGTTTTCAATTTTTTGTGAAGCCATTGTTTGTCTACACTATAAAAATGTGATGGATGTTAATTATCTTTTGAATTATCCTAATGAAAAATGATGTATTGATGAAATCGTCTACTGATGAAGAAATTATTCAAGGGGTAATGAATACGCCTACCGATGATCATGATCAAAATGACAGCAGTGTTTTTATCAATGTTTCTCTAAAAGAGGTCTTTCAAGCAATAGTAACATTAAATAACTTCTTACTACAAAATAAAAAAAATACCAATATGGTGTATGATTTGCAAAAAATTAAGGATCAGATTGAGTTCAGTTTCAGTGCAAAGAAAAGATAAACGACTTTAAATGAATATTTTAAGAAAGATTTGAATTGAAAAAATAGAAGTTAAGTTTTTTTTTTTGAAAGGAAGTTGTTAAGTTAAAATTTTATTGATATGTATTATGAATTTTTATGTGTTATATTTTTTTTATGTATTTAATCAATTATTAATTTATATATCTTGAAGCTTTAAATATTTTTTTTATTCCTTTATCAAAAGTCCAAATTACTACAAATCACATAATCAAAATTAATAAATTAAATAAAAAGAAAATTCAGTTGAAGTAATTAACAAAAAAATATGGAAAACTAGTTTAAAAAAAATAGAAAAGTGGAAAACCAACTAAACACACATGCACCACAGAAAGAGATGAGTGAAGAAATTACATGTATTGTCAATTCAAGACTGGTAAAATCTTGTCATTAAAAAAATAAATTATAAAAATTCAGATTAACATAATGTAATTAATCAAAAAATTATAAAATTAACTAAACACGCACATAAAGAAATAGATGGATAAAGAAATTACATGTCTCGTCAACTAAAGTTGCGTAAAATCTTGTCATAACACCTACAACAAAAGTCATATTCTCATGAGAGAGATGATAAGACGAACAAAATATTAATCTATAAGTTCCTCAATTTTAGTGATTGGTTTATTTATGTGACAAACCACATTGGGTTGATGTTGTACGAGTAGATTAAGTGTTCGTATGCTCATTCTCGTGATTGTGATCAACACTCTTCTTGGCATCCTCAAAGCTTTAAGAACCGTAGCTTCAAAGGTATATCACTTAACTTGTTCTCTTGAAGAGATTAGATACGCGCGCGCGAGCACACACACACACACACACACCATTCTGAAAAATACAAACACGGTTAATTTGGCTTGAGCTAACTTATAGGGATGAGGGGTGTGAATAGGTTACTACACCTTTTTCGCTCCCTTGAAACAAACACAAGTTTGTCCCTCTAAGCAGCTTGTATCACACTTTAAAAAGTAAGAACAAGTACTATCAAATCAATTAAAGATATACTTGGTCAAACACATTCAATGTAAGATATAACTTGCAAGTGATACAAGCTCAATTTATACATTGGCTTTAAATCATAAAGCTCCAACAAATACAAATTTGATATATCATGAATATCACTTACAAAGATATCAAACAAGATTTATATCAACATATACACAAATATCAAGAGATAAGGATAAAGAGAATTAACACATGATTTTTACGTGGTAAAACCTCCGAAGAGGGAACATTCACTGGTTGATTCCACAACCACCGGCAAACACATTTCACTAGTAAGATGAAAATATACAATCTTTCAAGTGACCACTTCACCTAGAAACCTACCCTTCAACCCTACACAATGAAAGAAATGCCACCTTGCACAAATTGACGAATCACTCACCAAAATGTTACTTCCATGCTCAAATTAAAGAATCACTCTAAGAAATGAGACTTCCAATGCACAATCCAAAGAATCACTCTAAGGAATGTGACTTCCAATGCACAACTTGAAGAATCACTCTCCAAATGTGACTTCCAATGCTCAATCCAAATAATCACTCTAAGGAATGAGACTTCCAACCTTTTCACAAGGCATGTGATCTAAGTGAATGCAAATTATGCAAACACACACAACATAGTATATATGATCAATATATCCTATGGAAACTAGAATTGAATCAACATGCACATGTCATATATATTCTAGTTTACAATCCTAAAAACAATGCAATCACGGAAAATACTACAAAACATATGTCTAATAACCTATAGAGGGTGAATATGTTTTAGTTGATTTATTATCAATTTTTCTTAATTAATCAATATTCAAAGATTACCCCATATTAGCAATCAAACAACCCAAAATAAAATGCGGAAAGCAATAAAGACATAAGGATTGATTTACGTGAGAAACCCTCCAACTGGGCAAAACTCACAGGCTATCCTTCTAGCCACACACGGTCCTCAAATCCACTACTTGAATGAAAGTTTACAACCTAGGTTGACCTCTAGTCACACCATCCTTGGTCACTAACCTTTCCACTCTACCCAACGGGCCTTTAACAATGATTATAGACCAATTGCTTGTGCACTAATCCACTTAGCCACAAGGTTTAACAATCAATGAAGAGATTAAGCAACCTATATAAATATATGACTATTCTATCATGCAATTAATGTTAGGTTACACTCAATGCTTATCTAGGAATTAAAGATGACACTAAGTACAAATCCTAGATATCAATATCTAAATGCAAAAACAAATAGATTTAGCTAAAGGGCAAAATGGTCCTATACGCTAGAGGGCAAAATGGTCCTATATGCTAGCTATTAATGAACATGCAATCTCAACCAACAAACAAAGTCACAAACATACTCAAATCATGCTAAACCAAAGAAACATGCAATTAATTAACAAATAATTGCTAACTCTAGGTAAAACAAGAACATAAAGATGAAACAAGAAGTTTTAAGTCATATTTAATTACCTAGTCAAGAAGAGCATGAAGACCCATGAAGAAGAGATGCAAGAATGAAGCTAGATGCACATGGGTATGAGTTTGGTTGAGTAAAAATGGTTTCCTGGGAGTCTCTCTCTCTAGAAAATCACTTTCTCTCACTAAAACACTATTCTGGACTCCTTAACATGAAATGGAGAGAAGATGACATATATATATATGAGGTCACAATAAAGTTACGTTGTTTTGGAAAAGTTTGCAAAAAGACAAAATAAAACTGACTTAGTGCGCGGGCAGGGTACCCGCGCATAAGCAGATCTAGAAAAACTTACCCTCAGTGCACGGGTACTGCACAGGTAGGATACCCGTGCAGAAAATAGACACGGGAACACACAAAGTCAGTGTGCGGGTACTTGCGTAGGTAGATGAACCTCGCACAACCCGTACACTTGAGAAATCCGAGGATACCCATCCTCAGTGCACGGGTAGGGTACCCATGCACAACCTATGCAGAAATAGACCAGAGAATGCTCAAGGTCAGTGCGCGGGACCCTTACACAAAGACCCGCGCACATACCTTATCAAGCGCACACATATAAAAATATAACATAGTGATGCACGTTTGAAGTGAAGAAAATGCATACATGCAATGAACACAAAAGCAAGACAACTAACGCATGCATGAGAAGTGTGTGTGTGTGTGTGTGTGTGTGTGTGTGTGTGTGTGTGTGTGTGTGTGTGTGTGTGTGTATGTGTGTGTGTGTGTCTGTGTCTGTATGTGTGCTACTAGTCTCTCCAAAGAGAGTTAAGCAAGTATTATACATTTGAAATGCTTTTGAGCTTGAGGATATCATCGAAGCCTGATCACTAACAATGAGGCCTAATCTACCCTTACAAGCAAATCCTCATATGGTTTGTCAACGAAATAAGCCAATCAAAATTTGAGGAACGTACAATCTCCCCTTTTGGATATTTCGTGAAAAAACCACCACTCACAAATCATCCTCACAAAAATAAAATAAAAACAAGAGGACAACAAAAGTTATTCTACATTACAAAGAGATACCTAAAATCTAGATCTTCATGTCTTCGATCTCTTGTAGAATAGCCATCCCTACAAAACAATGAAACTACACTTTCCAAGACAAGTGTATGTGAGGTGATCAAGAGAGGTAATAAATAAAAGCACATGCAATGTAAATGCTCCCCCTAAATGCGTTATCCCCCTCAACAAGAAAATCTCCCCTAATATGCAACTCTCATAAAATGCACACTACTCCCCCTTTTTGTCGCGAGATAGACAAAGCAGCTTTCCCTAAACGAGTCACTTTAGCAAAGAGAGTTATTTGCAGGAAGTGCATAATCATATACAACAACCTTATGCAACATAATTAATTAAGAGAGAATCAAGGAGGTTTGATTTTAAAAAAGTGTATGAAATTGTTGCTTTGGATGCAAGACATGCAACATCAAAGTTCAAGCAAATGGTATTTGGCAAAGTGAACTTCAAAAGGTTTCCAAAGGAATTCAAACCAATTTGTACCCTTTTGTTAAACAAGATATAGCCTTAAAACTTGTAGCACACACAAGCAACCATGTCAATCCTTAATGGTCAATCAAGACATGGATATAAAATCCTTATTGATTGAATGGATATAGAATCCTTATTGGTTGTTGTCTTGTTCAACCATTAAGAAAAGAGACAAGGCTAAATTGGATGGGACATCCTTATTTATTGCATGGACACAAGGTCCTTATTAAGTTTAGCCTTGTCAAATTGCTTCCACACACATTTGCACACATATAACTCATGCATAATATATAAGCATGTCAAAATCAAGTTCACAGGTCATGGAGATAAATTATAGGTCATTCAATTGTACTTCCCAATAAATTCTCCTAGTCCAAAAATGCATGTTTGAACATAAATGTGACATGGATTACAAACAAAGCAAAGGCACACTTATTGAATAAAAAGCCATATAATTATATATATGCACAACCAAAATAATCAAGCAATTAATGAAGAAGCATAAAGTTGATCAAATTTTTTCTTATTTCAACAACGCAAGGTTGCTCTCTTTGCTTGGCTCCCCATATAGGGTCAATCACCAAAGCACATCAAGGCATATGACAAATCCCTGTAGACCTACTAAGTGCCATGAACCTAGTTGAATCTAAGGGTTTTGTGAGCAAATCCGCTAGTTGATCATTTGTGATAACATGTTCAAGTGCAATGCATTTATTTTCAACTAGTTCCCCAATAAAGTGATGCCTAATGTCTATATGTTTTGTCCTAGAGTGCTGAACAGGATTCTTTGAAATGTTAATTGCACTCAAGTTATCACAATAAAGGGTTAGAGTACCTTGATCAAAGCCGTAATCCATAAGCATTTGCTTCATCCAAAGGAGTTATGTGCAAGCACTCCCGGTGGCTATGTATTCCGCTTCAGCTGTGGATAGAGAGATGGAATTTTGCTTCTTACAAAACCATGAGACTAAGTTGTTCTCTACGAAGAAGCAACCTCCCAAGGTACTCTTCTTATCATTATAGTTTCCTACCCAATCTGTATCACTAAAGCTAACTAACCTAGCATTAGTGTTAAAAGAGTACCATATCCTATAGTTGGATGTCACATTCACATATCAAATGATTTTCTTCACAGAGGAGAGATGAGACTCCTTGGGATATGTTTGGTACCTACCACACACACCCATACTAAAGGCTATATCGGGCCTACTTGCGGTAAAGTAAAGCAAGCTACCAATCATGCCACGACATAGGCTTTGATCCACACTTTTCCCATTAGCATCCTTGCTTAATTTCAAAGTGGTACTCATGGGTGTGTCACAGTGTTTGGCATTCTCAAGGCCAAACTTCTTCACTAGGTTCTTAGCATACTTAGCTTGGGATATGAAAATTTCATCGTGCAATTGCTTGATTTGCAAACCTATCAAGTAATTGAGCTCCCCAATAAGACTGATCTCAAATTCATGAGACATGACATCAACAAATTGTTGGACCTTAAATGTGTTGGTGGAGCCAAGCACAATATCATCAACATAGATTTGAGCTTTAAATAGCTCATATTTGTTTCTTTTGATAAATAATGTCTTGTCAACACTACCTCTAGACTAGTCATTATTAATAAGAAATTGATTGAGGGGCTCATACCAAGCCCTCGGTGCTTGTTTCAACTCATATAGAGCCTTCTTGAGGCGATAGATATGACTGGGGTGGTGTGGATCCACAAACCTCTTGGGTTGCTCAACAAACACTTCCTCATGCAAGAAGCCATTGAGGAAGGCACTCTTACCATCCATTTGGTCCAATTTGAACATGTGCACACATGATATGGACAAGAGAAGCCTTATGGACTCAAGACGGGCAACCGAAGCAAAAGTCTCCTCAAACTCGACACCCTCAATTTGAGAGTGTCCTAATGCTACAAGTCTAGCCTTGTTGCGCACAATGTTGCCATTCTCATCCGACTTTTTCCTATATACCCATTTGGTGCCTATGACATTGGTGTTGCTGGGTTTAGGAACTTGAGTCCAAACCTCATTTCTTTCAAATTGGTTTAGCTCTTCCTGCACGGCAAGAACCCAAAACTCATCATTCAAGGCTTCATCAACATTTTTGGGTTAATTTGAGAAGTGTAACAAGTATAGCTAATTTGATTAGCTATTTGACACCTAGTCCTAACACCCTCATTCATATCTATAAGGATATCATCCTTGTTGTAGAGATGTCTAACCCATGGAGCGGGTTCTTTAGAGTCCAAAGATGGATCTCTATCAAGAGGTTGAATGACCTCTTCATCATTATTTGACTTCGTCATGAACAACATCAACCTCCTCATCATGGTTATTAGTTCTTGGCCTACAATCATCTGTGACAACATTGGATGCTTCCATGACACTATGAGTTTTCAAATTGAACACTCTATAAGACTTACTATTAAGGGCATAACCAATGAAAATTCCCTCATCACTCTTGGCATCAAACTTGCCAAGTTGATCTCGGTCATTAAGTATGTATCATTTGCTTCCAAATGAGTGGAAGTAGCTAACATTTGGCTTTCTGCCATTCCATAACTCTTAGGAGGTTTGCCTAGTACCGGGCCTTAGAAAGACTCTATTTCCTATGTAGCAAGCTATACAGCCTCGGTCCAAAGGTGCCTAGGCACATCGTTGCTAAGCAACATCACACAGGCCATTTCTTGAAGGACTATATTCTTCCTTTCGACAACCTTATTTTTTTGAGGAGTTGTGGGTGTCGAAAACTCATGGGAGATGCCTAAGCTATTGCAATAGCTTTCAAAACAAGAATTCTCAAATTCTTTCCCATGGTGCATAAATTCTTTTCATTTTGAATTTTAGTGCAAAGCATTTTAAATTTTTCAAAAGTTTCAGATTTTTCTCTAAGAAAATAAGTCCATGTGAATCTAGAGAAATCATCAACATAAAAAAAAATGTATCTCTTGCCACCCAGACTCTCGATTTGTATGGGACCCATAAGGTCCATATGTAGAAGCTCTAATGGCTCTTTTGTGGCGAGATACTTGCCTTTCCTATGCATGTTTTTGGTTTGTTTCCCTTGTTGACAAGCTCCACATACACCATCGACTTTCTTCCCAAGCTTAGGGAGGCCATGCACAACCTTAAACTTATCTAAGATCCTCAAATCTCGATAGTTCATGTGGCCAAGTCTTTGATGCCATAACTCAACTTCCTCACACTGGGACATGTTGCAAGAGATATCACTAGCTTCAAGACAATAACAATTGTCACTAGATCTCTTTCCTTTTAGCAAGGTTTGTCCATTTAACATTAAAATAGAGCAATCATTTTTGTTAAACAAGACGGAAAGTCCATCATCATTAAGATGAGAAATGCTTATGAGATTGGTTTGTAAGCCATCAACAAGTAAAGCATTGGACAAGGGGGTTAATCAGGAATGGAAATGGTTCATTTCCCTATGACTTTCTTTCTAGATCCATCACCGAAGGTGACAAATCCTCCATCCTCCATGACAAGAGATTCAAAGAAACTCTTGTTCCCCGTCATATGCTTAGAACACTCACTATCCAAATACCAAGTGTTAGAGGCATTTGTCTTCAAGGCAATTTGAGCCACATAACAAAAATATTCATCTCTTCTAATCCACCAGGTGAAATATTCTCTTCCTCAGTGGTCATAGTCATATTGGCTCTAGATTTCCTAGGATCATGCAAATTGGCTCTAGATTTCCTAGAAACATGCATTTTGGCTCTAGCTCTATTTCTTTCAATCATGCTCTTGATTCTACACATTTCAATGTATTTGAAGCAATTCGGTCTAATGTGACCATCAACACCACAAAAATGACAAGTGGGAATGAAATAAGAAGACATACCATACCCTTGTGAATACAAAGGGGCTTTTCTATGCATTTTAGCTTGTCTTTGGTGTTGGATTGGTTCTCTCCTTTTTTGTTATTGAGTTGGAGTAGATTGCTTCCTTGATTAAACTTGCATGGATTCCTTTTTTGCTTGGTGGTACTTGGGATGAGGAAAGTTAGCTTGATGAGCTCTCATAGGTTGAGCTTGAGTTTGAGCTTGTACCATTGATGTTGTCTTCATTTGGACACCTTTTGAGCATTCTTCTTGTTCAATCTTCTTCCTAGGATGTTGTGGGGGTGAAGACTCTTTGATATCCATGCTCTTGTCAAACACGGTCTTACTTGAAGATGAGGTCTCATTGTCATCTTTATAGGCAAGACCTTTCTTATCACTTAGCTTCTTGCCAACTCCCAACATGTGGTCAAGTTTCTTCGTGCTTGAAGTCATTTTAGCAATGATTTCTCTTGCTTCTTCAAGCTCATTCCGTCAATGCCTCATTCCTCTAGGCTATCTTCACATCTCCATTCAAATGAGTAACTTCGGTTGATAGCTAGAGATTCTCTCATTTTAACCTTAGAATCTCTTTCTTCATCTTCAATCTTAAGCTTTGAAAATGCTCAATGAAACCTTCAAGGTCCATGCCTTCTACATCTCTCTTACTGGAGTAAGATGAGGAATCACCATCACTTGAGTTGTCTTCACTTTGTTTCTCTTCCTCTTCATCATCTATTGCTTTTTCGTTTTTGAGAGAGGATGTGAAGGCAATGAAGTTTGCCACATGGTCTTCATCATCCGGGGATCCTCCTTTCTCTTCCAAATCATCACTATCGCTCCATGGGGCAGCCATAGCCTTTCCTTTCATTTTTGTTCTTTAAATTGCCATAATCTGTGGAGATGTGTCCAAAACCTCAACATTCAAAGTATTGGATCCCTTTCCTTATGGACTTGTCTTGACTTGGTTCGACCTTTTTGAAAGGAATTTTTTTTCTTTACTTCCTTTCCCTTGGAGCCAAACCCCTTCTTTTCAAACTTGATGAACTTCTTGAACCTTTTCACCATGAGGGCCATCTCCTCATCCGAGTTTTCCTCCTCATTCTCAACCTTGGATGTCTTCAAAGCAAAGCTCTTTTGCTTCTTTGGAGGTATAGGTGTAAGAGTCCACCTAGACTAATATGCTAGAAGTCTTCCAATGACTTCATTTGGCTTCATGTTCTTGTAGTCACTATTCTCCTCAAGTGCCATCACTTTTGACTCAAATCTTGCCGGAAGCGACCTCATAATCTTTTGCTTGATCCTTCTATCAAAATAAGGGTCACCAAGTTGATGACTTTGATTGACTATGTTGATCAACTTCACTTGAAATTCGTTGAAACATTCATCATCCTCCATCCTAATGGTCTCAAATTGTATTTGAAGGACTTGGAGCTTAGTGTCCTTGACTACTTCATTTCCTTCATGAGCCATTTCTAGAATCTCTCATGCCTCATTTGCATTCCTAGTTGTTTGAATTAACTTGCATTGGTTGTTGTCCATGGCACAAAGGATGGCATGCATTGTCTTGTTGTTCCACTTGGAAGCTTCAAATTCATGTGAGCTCCATTGAGACTTATGCTTGGAGACTTCACTTCCATCTTCGACGGTCATTGTTGGAGTGTAGCCATCTTCAATTGCCATCTATACGCGGTCATCTATTTGGCAAAGATACGATTCTATCTTGCATTTCCACGATGCATAGTTCACCTAATTTAGCAAAAGGGGTCTTGTGCTTGAGGCTCCCTCTTGTCCACCTCTGTTTCCACTCACAGTGTTTGGGTTTGAATGGAATAAATGCAAATGAAATGCAACAAACAAAATGCAAGATGCAAGACACACAAAGGGCAAGGATCATCTAAGTATATCTAGAAACCCGCTCTGATACCAATTGAAAATACTACAAAACATGTGTCTAATAAACTAGAGATGGGGGGGTGAATATGTTTTAGTTGATTTATTACCAATTTTTCTTGATTAGTCAATATTCAAAGATTACCCCATATTAGCAATCAAACAATCCAAAATAAAATGCGGAAAGCATTAACGACACAAGGATTGATTTACGTGAGAAACCCTCCAACTGGGCAAAACTCACGGGTTATCCTTCTAGTCATACACGGTCCTCAAATCCACTACTTGAATGAAAGTTTACAACCTAGGTTGACCTCTAGTCACACCATCCTTGGTCACTAAACTTTCCACTCTACCCAACAGGCCTTTAACAATGATTCTAGACCAATTGCTTGTGCAATAATCCACTTAGCCACAAGGCTTAACAATCAATAAAGAGATTAAGCAACCTATGTGAATATATGACAATATTCTATCATGCAATTAATGCTAGGTTACACGAAATGCTTATATAGGAATTAAAGATGACACTAAGTACAAATCCTAGATATCAATATCTAAATGCAAAAACAAATAGATTTAGCTAGAGGGCAAAATGGTCATATATGCTAGCTATTAATGAACATGCAATCGCAACCAACAAACAAAGTCACAAACATACTCAAATCATGCTAAACCAAAGAAACATGCAATTAATCAACAAATAATTGCTAACTCTAGGTAAAACAAGAACATAAAGATTAAACAAGAAGTTTTAAGTCATATTTAATTACCTAGTCAAGAAGAGCATGAAGACCTATGATGAAGAGATGCAAGAATGAAGCTAGATGCACATGGGTATGAGTTTGGTTGAGTAAAAATGGTTTCTTGGGAGTCTCTTGTAGGGAAAAACATGTGGCGGAAGAGAAAAACTTGGTTTGTATATTTCAAAAAATTTCCTTTAAAAGAAAGAACCTTAACCCTTGATTAATTAACATATAATAAAAGTATCGTACATTTTTCACGTGACGATTGATATTGCGTTGATTTGAATCCGCTTGCTTCGAATTGAATCCGCAAGATCTTCCAATCCAATCACGAACGGGAATCACCTAGGAGTGTGGGCTCTCTTTCTTTGAATTGTTGATGTGTAAAATCGTGTTATTAAAAACTATACTCGCAAGTGCACGAATCGTGAAGATAAGCACAAAGGCAAGTAAGGATCGTTCCCACGAGGAAAAGTGATTTACTGATTGAAAACTAATTTTAATTAAAGTTAAACTAAAAGTAACCAAAGATTTGTTTGAGATTTGAATTAAACTAAACTAAATTAAGAAAGCAATTAAAAAGAATGGTGTTTGTGATCAATGGAAAGAAAACACTAGGTCATCAATGATCCCCAATTATGAACACTCAATGTATGGAATTAATTTGTAAACAAGATTTAATCAATTCTAGGGTTCATTCTTTGTCTTTAATTTGACTATTACCGTATGGTCATGGGATGAGTCACGTGCTCCTAACCACTATTCACCCTTGGTCTATGGTGTGAACAGTGATCGAAAACCCTTTAAGCGCAAGAATTAAGAACCAAATTCTATACTTTGCTTGGCCTATGCTAAAGATAAAATTCATTCATTCAAAAGAGCATTAATCAAGATTAGGTTTGGTCTATACTCTAACCCTAATTCTCAGATAGTCTTAACCCTAAAATCATGCCAAATATTTATTCACCCTTGGTCTATGGTGTGAATAAATATTAAAACTAATGAGGATTAAGCAATTAAGCATAATGAATAAATCAAGAATTAAGTTGATAAATTAATAATTAATCCAAACATGAGCATTCATAAAAGGTTCACATTGATTCCCTAGTTATGGGATTAGTTACACATCATAGAAAAAGAAAAGAAAAGAGATTGAGTAGAGAAAACCCGATATGATCATCAAAGAGCTCCTCCAATTCTTCTTCATCTTCTTCTACAATGGATGGATGGGTCTTGAGGTGATGTGTGGTGATGGAGTGATGGGGGACGGCCCCCTTGGTGGCTTGGGACCTCCCTTGGTTCTCTCCCGAAATTAGGGTTCACAGGGGTTTAAATAGGCTTTAGATGATAAGTCAAGTCCTTAAACGACAAGGAAATTGGTTCCCTTTTGGAACTCTACCTTTTTGGGATTTAATTCTTTCCTAATCCACTCAAATTGATTACTTATTGAAGGATGATAAGGATTAGGTGTCAACTTGCTTTCCAAGACTCACACTCATGTCCAAGAAGGTACTATTTCCCATTCCGACAACTTGCAAAATAAATCCCGTCACTATTTGCGGAATTATGACTGATCTGACCATTGGATACTAAAACGGACATTACTTCTTCTAGAAATATTGGAATTACGATCCGAAAAGTGCGCCGGAAACTAGACTTCCGGGGCTTTCCATCCATAGGTGGTAGGACACACAATTCAAACTGAGGAGAGAGATATGGGGCCCGAAATCTGGGTGATCCGCACCGGCCGAAATTCAGCTTTTTGCTCATTTTCTTCAAAATAACTTCTAACACCTCTTTAATGGAATGTGATCTATAAATGCTCAACAAACACATAAAATACCTAATTTCACCCAAGAACAAAGCACAAATAATAGGAAATGGGGACCTAAAATATGTATAGAAATAGACCGATCAATTGTAAACCTGAGGATGGAAACAAAAATATTTTTCTTTTTGTTAGTCACAATAATCCTCGTAGAGAAAATAAAGAATGTTTAGTCACTTGTGAATTCTCAATCTTTTAATTGAAAACTCGCGTGAACCCTAATTCGGTCTTGTACATAAAGCCTTTTGATGTAAAAGCTTTTAATGTACTATCGAAAATAAAACGCACATTATTCTTCTTCTCTATAACCGAATTCTATACCCTTTTCTTGAGTTGGAAGTTTGTTTTTTATTCAAAGCAAGAGAATAAAAATTTTTTCTCTAAAAAAAAAACTTTTTTTTTAACTCTCATTATTAATCCCGAATTTAATAATATATATATATAGGTATACAAATCCTTTCCTAAAGAGGATTTACTTTGTGGTCAAGAATCCTATCTCTATGTGGATTTACTTGGTGACAAAGAATCCTTTTTCAAAAAAGATTTATTTTCCACACTAAGACTCCTAATCCAACTCAAATAGTGTATTTATTCAATAACCAATTATTGAATATAATTAAATTGTGACTAAATCAAAAACTTCCTAATAAAAATCAAATACTTCATAATTTGACTAGATAAATAAATTCATATTATTTATCTACTTATCAAATATAGTATTTGATACTTATCATATTACCAACAATAATATGACTCTAGGAGACCATCTCCTACTAGGAAAAATATTTTGACTTTTAATTAAATAATTAATAAATTAATTAATTTCTATTTAATTAAATAATAAAATAAAAACAATATATAAGACTAAGAAATAGTCTCTTGCTGCCCAAGCCAATATATAAGGGACAATATTGTTTTTTCTATTTTATTAAATCCATTGGACCTTAATAAAAAGTCCACATGTGAACTAGACTCATTCTTACTAAACGAAACAAGTCCACATACCTTAATACAATTCTAGATGGACCCATAAATTGGTCCGGTAGAATATATCAAGTGATCCATGCAAGTTCGTTTGAATTGGGGATCTTGGCGGACTATCTAAATTTAAGCTCCAATAGACATAACCTAATCACAATCAACAAATTATTCACTTAGGTTCGATCTATTAATTTTAGTTCATTCCACCAAATAACTAAAATTGAACTCTTAAATAAAGATAGAATAAGTTATTATTGCTCATTCTTACCCTAGACAATCTTAATAGAGATAGTGTATCCTCGTGAAGAATATCAGTAATCGCCAAGAGCTCATAGACCGTCTATAGCTCTCCAAGTTACCATATTTACCCATATGACCACATTTTGAACTTGGATATTTTGATTTGTCCATAAGCCATATTTCAATTGACACTATTGAAAACTTAACGTTAAGATTTAATATCCAATACCTCAAAACATCCATATGATGATCTTCTACTCTCATTTAATAAATGGAGCCACGATGTCCATATCTATAAATGAAGCCCTCTATCGATTAACAAATGAATACCACCAAACTATCGAGGATAGACTATGCTATATAATCATACTCATTGATAGCTCAAATGATAACACTTGCAACCATAAGTCCATCATTTATCTCAGGATTAAGATAGACTCTCCGATTGTCTTCAAGTGAAGACTTTTATCCATTGATGGTTATGGATAAAGTATTTTACTATGATCATATTCAATGCACCCAGTGCACTAGATTCTTTTGCCCAAAGACACCACACTTTGATGATTTTAGACTCATCATAACACATTTGATCCCACTCAAATGCTAGCAAAAGAATCTACAACTTTAATAAGATAAAGGCGCCCAACCTTTATCTTAAGTTGTGAATATTATTCAAGACTAACTAAAGCATTGTGTCTACCTCATACATATCCAGATGTACGAACAATTCTTCATCTCTCATAGTCTTTTGACCTTATAATTATTTATTTTTGACAATTATAATAATTAACCTATAATTGCTATAAGATTTGTTAAACTAGAAATCACTTTATTAATATGAAAAGATTGTCAAATACTTCATTACACCCTTGCTATTGAGCATAATTCTAACATCTCTCACTCTAGAAAATCACTTTCTCTCACTGAAACACTATTATGGACTCCTTAACACGAAATGGAGAGAAGATGATATATATATATGTATATGAGGTCAAAATAAAGCTACGTCGTTTTGGAAAAATTTGTAAAAAGATAAAGCAAAACTGACGTAGTGCACGGGTAGGGTACCCACACACAACCCGCATATAAGTAGATCTGGAAAAACTTACCCTCAGTGCACGGGTATGGCACAGGTAGGATACCCGTGCACAACCCGTGCAGAAAACTGACCCGCGAAACACAAAGTCAATGCATGGGTACTTGCGTGAGTAGATGACCCGCACACAACCCGCACACTTGAGAAATCCAAGGATACACATCCTAAGTGCACGAGTACTGCACCGATAGGGTACCCGTGCACAACCCGTGCAGAAACAGACCCGAGAATGCTCAAGGTCAGTGCGCGGGTACTGCACGGGTAAGGGACCCTCGTACAAAAACCCGCGCACATACTCAATCAAGCGCACACACACAAAAATATAACACAGTGATGCACATGTGAAGTGAAGAAAATGCATACATGCAATGAACACAAAAGCAAGACAACTAACGCATGCATGAGAAGTGTGCATGTTCTACTAGTCTCTTCAAAGAGAGTTAAACAAGTAATATACCTTTGAAATGCTCTTGAGCTTAAGGATGCTATCGAAGCTTGATCACTAACAATTAGGCCTAATATCCCCTTACAAGCAAATCCCCATTTGGTTTGTCAACGAAATGAGCCAATCAAAATATGAGGAACTTACAACACTCAATGATGCATGTACATATGACATGTGGTGATTAAGCACAAATCATACGAATCTAGATATTAATCAACAAAAGCTCAAAAACAAATTTATCTAGAACTTATAACATGAAAAATTAATCTAGAGTATGTGAAACATCTAACACACACAAAGATCTAGATTATGTTCAATCACATAAAAATGTTAAAATCAATTTGATAAAACCAAAATTGAATCTCTAGCAAAATAATAGAACTTAGATTCTTAAGATAATCATACAAATCCAATCAAGCCCTAAATCATCAATCAACTATGTTATTTCAATAAATCTTCAATTAAAATGACCTAGCATATGAAAAGACTATCAATCAACAAAATCATGTTAATAAACACACAAGATAGTCCTAGATTTGAAACTAGCACAATTCAACATCTCAAACATGTGAAAACATAGATTTAGAAATCTAACTCAACATGTAAGTCAATTAAAGCTCAAACTAGCTCTATTAGAGTTCAATACTATAATCAACATTAACACATCAAACATACATATATTCAAGAAGAAAACCCAAGGTGATTGAAGACTTGAAGATCAAAATCAAGAAAGAAATCAATACATTGAAGAAAAACTATATTGTCACATTTTTGTGAGTGTAGCTACTAGCAACCTCAATCAAATGACTCCAAACTCTTATGGAAATGATAGAGGATTGATAGATGAAGATTCTCAAACTTCAATCACTTAAAAAAAAGTTTAAATGAGTGAGTTATGGTGTTTGGAAGATGAGAAAGTTTGAGAGAAAATTCTGCACAATGTTTTTCAAATTTTTTCTTCTTGTTCAAAAATGAGAGGGAAAGTGATTTATATAGGAGAGGGAAGCAAAAGTGAGTTGAGGAGCCAATAGGGGGCTGCCAGCTCTGCTTCCCGTGGAGGTGTGTGGCCTCCACGGGGGCAGAGTGTAGCTCTTCTCGTGCCACAGGGAGAGATGCAAGGCACCCCTAGTTTGGCCCTTTAACTCCCCTCGCACACTGTTTTATTCTTCGACCATTCTCCGGCCTCCAAACTTCAATTTTGAACCCGTTTTTGGATTACGGACCAGGACTCCCTCACGTACAAAAGACATCAGACAACTTTCACAAAAAATATGGAATTCAACTTGAAAAATAAGGATGAAAACCATGTACGATAAAATCACAGAAAGTTTCTTAACCTCCTAATTTGAACTCGAAATTTAATGAGTGAGTAATCGAAACAACTGGAACTCAATGAGGAACTATATAAGCTCAAATTCAAGTTCAATAACACACAAACAAAAAACAAATAAACACAAAAATACACAAGTATGCTATTTCCTAGAAATAGTCCTCGAACATGCAATTTATGAAATTGTCAACTTTAAATCTAATGCATATGCATACGTGTATAAGTGTGTGTATTGTGTTAAAACAAATTATGCACAATGATATAGTGACACATATGAATACAATATGAGTGTGCTTATACCTTGCAAGAGGAAAGATGTCTCGATATACCTTTTACTAAGCAATTTAGCTTTGTTCCTATTGAAGCCATCACTTTGCTTGAATGTTGTCCAATTTTTCTTGATGCTTGATTATCCACAAATCCTAGACAACTAATCAATACAAAGAAAATGTCATTTTGATATAAAATTGTGCCAACACAAGACTCAAGAAAATAACAATCTCCTCCTTTGGCAAATTCTATATCAAAACACTTATACAAATACTAAAACATACAATATGAAGATTGGTCACTAATCACACCCTCACATTACAATGAGTTAGTTCCCTTAGACTAATCTTCATCAAGTCCTGAATTCTTCCATGTAGTCTTCTCTTGTAATCACCTAGAATCAACGTGAAGCACAAGGTATATACAAGAGAAAGATACATATATATATATATATATGTATGTATATATATATATATATGTATATATATATATGTATATATATATATAAATGGCAAGATAATATTTAGATACATATCAATTAAAGTTCAAATGGATACACATGTCTCCCCCTAAATACATGCATACTATCCATCAAAAAAATATTATCAATATCCAAATATTAAAAACTAAGAATTCAAGATACCAAATGAAATAAAAACAAAATATACCAAAAACTAGACAATTCCTAAGATTAAGAGCATATCTAGTATCATTGTTTTTCTCCCCCTTTTGACATAAAATGAAGCCAAAAGGTTAAGATAACATTATACCTCAAGATCAAGCATCATCAAAGAAAGTTCTTCTTGTTGATGATCTCACATAATGCTTTGTAGTGGATGAATTGCTAGAGGCAATCTTGTCTTCCAAGTCCTTGATCTTCTCATCTTGTTGAATCACCTTAGCACTTAGTTCCACCACCTTAGCATCAAGCTCTCCAATCTTAGTCTTAAGCCCCTCTTGAAATTGCATGGCCCATTCCGGTAGAAGATCTATACTTGTCACAACACATGACTCATGGTGCTCACCAAAAAGCCTACAAGTGTCACTTGCCTTCCCTTTTTCTTTATATGACATAAACATTAAGCGTTTGTCTCAAAATTTCTCCAAGGGAGGTAGAAGCACATCATCTTGTTGCATCGGAACACCTTCTTTCATGCAAAAATGAGTTAGGAACCCCGGAAAAGCCAGCTTCTTGTTCAATCTAGACGAAGTAGCCGCACTCTCTATTTGCCCTATCAAAAGATCACCAAGGTTCAAAGGCTTGTTTGCCACCAAGGCATACACAATCTTTATCTTTTCCTTATTAAGCTCGGAAGCATTTGTAGATCCTACAAGATTGACACATACAAATAGATGCCAAAAGGCATTAACATTGGTTAACTCACTTTGAACTATAAAAGCTCTCTTACCACATTCAAATCCATCATCCTCACATAAAGTCCTCCTCATGAGATTTAAATGATCAGTGTTATCTACATCAAGTAGTTCTGACACAATTTCACTTGAAATACCAAGGAACTCGTTGATGCCATCCTAGGAGATTCTAAATGTTATTCCTCTTACACTCATCAAGGCATTTTCAAAGGTTGTACTCTCCTTATACTCAAAATAAAACTCTCTTATAAGGCTCTCATTAACAACCCCAATAGATTTTATCTAAGTATCCTAATGCCTATCATTTATAAAGTGATAAATGTAAGAATCCTCAACCAAATCAACACCCATATCTTGAATAAGCTTTTTGGTTCCCATAACACCTAAGGCTTTCAACTTGTTGGGTTTGGGTTTCTTAGAGGTGGTTGGAGTAGATTTGGGTTTGGCTATGGGTTTTGATGGATGAAGAGAATTAGAAAACCTTATTTCTTCCCATTTCTTTGTTGTCAACACTACAAAACAAAAACACATGAGTTGAAAAGAGACACAAGTGAGTATTAGTTAACAAAAATAAACATAAAATAACATATGATGAATTAATGAATCTTAAATGCATAAATGTTCTTTTTCAAGCACATTGGTACACTTTACCAAATTCAACAAATGCATTTAACAGCATGATTCATCCACAAATGGACGAATTGGTATCAACCACAATTATTAACAACCTCAAAACATGAAGGAATCGGTCGTAACAACAACTACTATCAACCCCAAGCAAGAAGGAACTTAATCAACCTCAAGCTAGGAGGAATCAGTTGTAACTACAACTACTATCAACCTCAAGAATGAAGGAATTCATTGCAATATCAACTAATATCATCCCTAAATTAGGAAGAATTAATTGTCAACACATTCATACAATTATTTCAAAAATAGATAGCATGCATTCTCATCATTCAATTATTCTGATCATTTCATATGTCAACAAATAACAAAGCAAATCATGTGAACATATCATAAAAGAGAACAAAAATTTAACATACTATGTTCCCCCTTGATAAATGCTCTATCTAAGATCAAGATAGAATATTGTTCACAATGATATTCACACATTCACACATTCAAGCAATTTTTAAATAAATTTAACAAAGTAAGCTTCACAAGCTATGAGAGATACACTAAGATTTTCAATCACTCTCATAATTCTTCTCAAATTGCTAGAATATCAAAATACTTATAAACAAAAGTATGTGTGGGTGAATTTTGCTACACACATATGTAGAAGAGTAATTTGATAATCAACATGCAAATCATATCCATATCTATCCATCTTTATCTTTTCCATAAAAGGTCAAACCGATTATCATCCGGAATTTTTGCTTTAAAGAGAATAGATTTCAACATATGAGTGTGTGTGCTTGTGGCTCATTATCCCATTTATATTTTTCAACCCGAGCATTCATGATTTTCAACTATACTCCTTTAAGCCTTTTATTTATTTATATTTAGGCTTTGAATCAAAGATTTTTTTTTATTGATTCTTTTCAACACTTCTTTGATTTTTCTAACATAAACATATACTCTTCATGACGGATTTTACTAATCACAATGGTGTAGCCCTTTCCTACATCGGGCGGCTGCACAACCAAAGTGTGTAGCCCTTTCCATGAAGGTGCTAGTTGAATTCTATGTAGTTGCCGAAGCAAATGGATACTAACCATAGGTCATCTTTAATGTACTAGTCAAAAGACTTCAAGGTGCATCCACAACTTACATATTTTCAAATTCAACTTACTACAACAAAACATACAAGAGAAGTAAAGTGCATTTTTGAAAACCATGTTTTATGGCTTAGAAGCACATGATCTAAAAGAAATAAAAGAGATTTCCTTAAGATCATGACTTCTCAAGAGAGTAGCTTTCAAAGAATATGAAGCTCATATTTTTCAAAATATATGTCACTCATCATTCAAACGAATATTTCACACATCATATATAAGACATTTGTGAACAACATCACTATAAGATCTTTATAGAGCAAATGTCAAAGAGAACCATATGTATATTATACTAAGTTCTCTAAAAATGGCATGCTACATGATGTAGTGCAAACAATGAGTTGAGAGATGAAAATCAAAGTTTGCAAGCATTAGGATTTAGAAATACCTTAGCAAGCATTTTTCATCAAATGCTAAGTCTCGCCTTTTTTATGAGCTCTCTTGGCTTGTTTGTCCTCATGACAACAAGTTATTGGTGTGTCATCCCAAGAGAATAAAACTAAACATTTTCAACTCAAACAAACATATAAAAATGACTTTCTCTGAAAGTTTTAACAAACATTCAACACCATATAGAGTCCAAAAATGAGTTTCTCATAAAGTTAACCAATAGATTTCGACTATCATAACAAATGTGTGAGATAGATAAGTTCATCTCAATTTATAAAGAGACAAAGCTAGCTAGCTTAATTTCTTAACAACTTGACATTAACCTTAAAGTTAACTCACATATGCAACTTACACTAATGGTAAGAGCACTCACCCTTAACCCATTTGGTCTTGGGTGAACTTACACAAAAATCATCATTCTTGACTTTAATATTGAACCTAGAGTAGAGATTTTCAGCAATTTGATTCATAAGAATATCATTAATACTAATCTCCTCAACATTACAGGAACACATGCTTTGTCAAGATTCACATATCCATCACATTTCTTCATCCAATTCTTTCTAACATGCATCTTTGAAATATCATGCTTATCAACATCTAAAGCCCTAGCATGCTTCAATTTAAATTCAATCTCATTATCTCTAGATGCGTTTCCTATTTTACAAAATTCAGTGTACTTATAACACCTTGGTTTGATATGACCAACGGTCTTACAAAAATGACAAATAGGAATAAAAGATGAGATTGTACCTTGTGGATTTGAAGAAGTGCTGAGAGTTTGTGAATATACCTTGTCTTTCTTTTTACCTTTAGCTTTGGGAGGATTATTCTTAGGAGACTTCTTGACCTTAGCCTTCTTTGAGGGAGGTGATGCTATCACAAGCTTCTCTTTACCTTTCACGATGATAGGTTCTCCTTGAGGTTGAGCAACATCCATGCTATTCTTCATGTTAATCGAACCATTGACTAAGTCTTTGATTGTTTGCTTAGCAATGTTGATCTCTTCAATATATTCTTACTCTCTAACCTTCATCTTAGAAATAATCTTCTTGTACACAAAGACAAGTCTCTCAACCTCAACATATCTCTTTATGAGCTCATTCTTTTCACACATCAATCTATGTGAAGTCTCAACAAACTCATCCACTTGAGTTTTGATCAAATCATCTCTTTCCTTAACCTCTCTCAATGCTTCATCTCTTTGCTCCTCAAGACTCCTAATCTTTGCCATTAGATCGAGATTGGTTGCATTTGAACTTGTATCTTTTAGATGACTTTGATCAATCTCTTTGTCCACGAAAACTATACAATCTTCTTCTAGCTTCGTGAAAGAAGCCGTAAGAGCAACAAAGTTGCTAACATGTTCTTCTTCACTTGAGGACTCATCACTAGCTCTCCGCATCGCTAAAACCACTCTCACTCCTAGTGGCCGTCATAGCTTTGCCCTTCTTGTCTTTCTTGGACTTCTTTTTAGTGCACTCATTTGTAAAATGTCCAAATCCTTGACATTTATAGCATTGAACATTCCTCTTGCTCTTGGCTTGACCATTCCTATCAACTCTTGGAGAAGATGGTTTCTTGATTTCCCTTTCCTTAGAAAAGCTATCTCTAGGCTTGGTACCTATTCTTAGAAACTTCTTAAATTTTCTAACCATAAGAGACATTTCTTCATTCTCATCATCACTTTAACATTCAATAGCTTTGAGAGCAATTCCTTTACTCTTGGCTTTTAGCTTCAAGTACATCTCATAAGTTTGGAGTGACCTAAGCAATTCATCAATGCTTAAGCAATCTACATCATTGCTTTCTTCTATAGACGTAACCTTGGCCTTGAATCTCTTGGGGAGAGATCTTAGGATCTTACAATTAAAACGCTCTCTAGAGATTGGTACTCCAAGTGCTTGACATTGGTTAGCAATGTTAAGAGGATGAAATTGGAAATCTTCAAACTTATCTTCATCACTCATTTGCAAGCTTTCAAATTGTGATGTCAACATTTGATGCCTAGACTTCCTAACCGCCAAAGTACCTTCATTTGTGACTTAAAGTGTGTCCTAAGCTTCTTTGGCCGATTCAAGATTTTGTATATAGAAGAATTGATGTCCATCAACTCCTCAAAATATGGCTTTCATAGCACGATGATGCCATTTACCAACTTCAAAATCATTAGGTGTCCACTCACTTCTAGGTTTGGAGATTTCGGTTTCATCTTCAAGAACCTTACTAGGAGAAGTATAGCCTTCTTCAACTACCATCCAAGCTCTTTCATCTATAAAGCGAATGTAGGACTTCATCCTCAATTTCCAAAACTCATAGTTGTTACCTCTAAGTAATTGTGGCCTTGTATTTGAAGCTCCTTCCGCCATTACATCCTCTTGAAGTCCCATTGCTTCAATAGCTCTACAAATCAACGTGAATGTATACCGGGATCTCACTAAGTACAATCTAGTGACCCGCTTTGATACTAAATGAAAAATACAAACACGGTTAATTTGCTTTGAGCTAACCTAGAGAGGATAGGGTGAATAGGTTACTACACCTTTTTTGCTCCCTTGAAACAAACATAAGATTGTCCCTCTAAGTAGCTTGTATCACACTTTAAAAAGCAAGAAAAAGTACTGTCAAATCAATTAAAGATATACTTGGTCAAACACATTAGATCTAAGATATAACTTGCATGTGATACAAACTCAATTTATACATTGGCTTTAAATCATAAAGCTCAAAGACTTCATTTTTATTGCATGTTTATTGCAAAGACTTCTTTTTTATTGCATATCTTATGAAGTTATGAAGATTATCGGGGTTAGCTAATAACTAGGTTGTTAGATTTATATTCTATATGTCTAGTTAAGCATTTTGTGTGTTTTTCTAGCACATACTTGCGTTGAACATGCATACATGTTCACTTAGGCATTAATTCTCTTCTAAGAGTCTAAGTCTTGTGGCTACATGTGGTAGTTGTATAAGCAAGTGTCAAGAGTCACTATAAAAGATTTACGAGTAGATAGGTTTAAGTTACAATCCTTAAGAACGTGACTCGGTTGTTAACTTAGGATGTAATTTAACTATCATATAGTGGATTTCTATGACTAAGTGGCTACCGAGGCTAGTCCCGTAGGTTTTTTCAATTGGAGGGTTTCCCACGTACAAAGCAAGTGTCTGTTTACTTTCCGCATTATTTACTTGATTTTTATTGTCTTTGTTGATTTGTAGGTTTAAACTTTGACTAATCAAAAATTTGGTAACTTAATCGATTAACAACCCATTCACACCCCCCCCCCCCCCCCCCCCCCCCCCCCCCCTCACTTCTCTAGGTTGTTTAGACACAATTTTAGGTAGTTTCAATTGGTATCAGAGCGGGTTCCTAGACATACATAGATATATCCTCGCTTTCATTTGTGTCTTGTATAGTGCATCTTATTCATTGCATCAAACACACTGAGTGAGAATAGAATGCACAAGGAGGGTGATTCAAATGTGAGACATTTGCTATTGACTGGAGAAAATTACTCCTTCTGGAAAAGGATATTGGAGTCGTACTTGATGGCTATTGACAAGCATGTGTGGATGAGTATAAAATATGGCGACTCACCACCTACCATGATCTTAGAGAGCGGAGACACTGTTTCTAAGCCCAAAGCACAGTGGACTCCTAAAGATTTTGAATCGGCCAAGTGGAACTCTAAAGGAATTCATGCCTTGTTCTGTGTTATGGATGAGACTTAGTACAAACTCATCCAAATTACAAGGAAGACTAAAAAACCTTGGAAAATTCTTCAAACTACGCATGAGGAACTCACACCGTGAAGAAGTCCAAGCTCTAAACTCTTTAAGCTCTGTTTGAGACAATCAAGATGGGTGAGTATAAAACATTCAATGACTTCCAGATTAAGTTGATGGATATACTGAATCAAAGTTATCAACTCGGATATCCTTACTCTAAATCGAGGGCTTTTCAAAAGATCTTGAGATCCCTTCCTGATAGGTTTGAATCCAAAGTCACTCCCATCGAAGAAAATTGTGACTTGAATACTATGAAGGTGAATCAACCATAGGAAAACTTCAAGCCTATGAGTCTAGGAAGCTTCCTTCATCCTTAAGAAATCAAAAAGAAGTTGCCTTAAAGACCACCAAGCATAAAAGGGAAAAGAGTGACTCAGATGAGAAGATAACTCACATGGTAAAGAGATTTAGAGGGGTGCATTTGATTGGGATTTTAATAAACAATTTTGGAGTGCAAAGATTTTATGGATTTGCAAGACTATTAGAATTATTAGGATTGTTAGGATTGTACTTTTAGGATTATTATGATTATATGTACTAGACTTTTAGGATTCTGAAAGAGTCTTTGAACTTTATTTATAGACTATTAGGATTATCTAGATTTTATTTCAAGACTTTTTGGACTTTAAAAATATGGACTTTCAAGAGTCGATTGTAGTATTTAATTTTCTCCCCAAGTTCCAGTGCTCTATAATATTGTTGAGGGCAATCACTAACAATAAAAATTGAATGAAAAACATGTATAAGCTATGAAGAGAAGTAATAAAATTTTAAATACCACCAACCAACACATAACCTTCGGCTGGTTCATATGGTGTAGAAAATGTCACCATATGAAATAAATATAATAACCAACAACCTATCCCCTGAACCACCACTACCTCACTAGAAATGACATAAAACAGAGAAAAACAATAGCTTGAACATTGAAGTATTTCCTTTTTGCTTGTTGGACTTCATTAATTCATATGTTATCAAACTCCAATACTCACTGCTCTTTAATCTCTTTTTTTTTCTCTAGTGGTGTGTACAGTGTATGTCCCCAATTCATGTTATCAAACTCCAATATTCACTGTTCTTTAATCTCTTTTTTTCTCTCTAGTGGTGTGTACAATATATGTCCCCCTTTCATGTTAGTGATAAATGATTCAAGTCGGATGAGGTGAGTTGATATACAGACTATGCAGGCATTGGTTAAATTTGGAGGATTGGGTTATGACAAGAATTTTTTTAATATAAATGTAAATAACAAAAAAAATTGATATATAAGATTTAATTATACATATTTAAAAAAAATAACTCCAAACGGTCAACTAGTGCTTGCTCTCGACAGGTTTTGGCATACCCTTCCGTTATCGGATTTCAAAAAAAAAAACATGTATCTAAATTTTATAGAAGCATGGTTTTATGCGAGGCACATAACTTTTTAACTCGCTTAGTCAATAAATCAATAGAAATTGTGACCATCTTCTTTTGTCTTTGAACTCAATCTACACAAAGGGCGATATTATCAGTATTGGACCAGCTCTTTTTATCAGCTGTATATATACATACATATATATATATATATATATATATTTAAAAAAATCAACTTCCTCTTTATCTTTACTTTTTGCCAAATCCATCTTTTATAGATATAGATAAAGCATTTGATCAATTTTTACTAGTGGTCCTAAAGATTTTAGATACCGGTGGTGGTGGTGAGATCATGGAAATCTAGCATAAAACTATTTTTAACTCACATAGGCATTTTATCAGTCATTTGGTACTCGACTTTCAAGTGTAGTTTTATATTGTATTTTGCATGTTTTGCGCCACATTTATTATATGCAAATAGACCCACCAAATATTTGAAATCAAATAAAAAGTCTAGAAAGTATTGAGGGAGAGGGCAAGACAATTTTGGGTTCAAGCTATTTATACATATCACTAAAAAGTATGGAAAATCCATTTTGTCATAAAATCCTAAAAATCTTGATCTCAATTCAATATCAGAAGACAATTTGCTGCCTCTTGAAAGTCTATATCCAATACCACAAGACAATATGGAATTTTTTAAAAAAATCTAAAAAGTCTAGATCCAATACCACAAGATAATATGGACTTTTAAAAAAAACTTAAAAGTCTTGATCGAATACCACCAGACTTATCTAACGTGTTAAAAAGTCTCAATCCAATACCACCAGACTTTTACTGCCCCAAATTGTCTAATAAAATCTTGTACCAATACACCCTCCTTAGAAGATTTTTAAAGCTAGAAAAGAGAGGTTACAACTCAAGAGGAAAAGACTTCAAGAAAAAGAATGTGTTCAAGAAGTCCGAGCCAAATCATGACAAGCAAACTCAAAAAGGCGTACAATGCTTCGAGTGTGGCGGGATTGGACACATAGCTCCTGATTGTGGCAACTTGATGAACAAGAAGAAAGGGAAAGCGATGGTAGCCACTTGGAGTGACAATGAGGACCTTGAATTCAAAGAGGACTCTTCTGATGATGAAACAATGTGGCTAACTTCACTGCATTTGCAACATCTCACATGGGTGATAAATTGGGAGAGGCAAATGCCTTGAATCTTAATCTTGAAGAAGAAGTGATAGTTGATGACACTAGAAGCGATCAAGGTGTGTTATAGGGATTTTTTGACAGCAAGACAAGTCAGCATGGTCACCTGAAAGTACGGTGATTAGATATGCCACATCATCAAAGTCAGCCAGGAAAGATCAACCCAAGGCGACCAATAGATGATTTCAAGGATTGATCAAGTTTACATTAGATGGTCAGGGAAACTAACCGATCGGGTATGAATAACCTGGTTGGGGAAGTTACCTGATCGAGTATAGATAACTTGGTCGGGTAAATACAATCCGATCGAGGTAAAAGAGATCTGGTCGGGTTAGGCAGCTGGTCAGTTAGATGACGCATGGAAGATATTAAATACAGTCACGACTCAGATACGTAAAAGAAGAGTCTTATTCAAATAAGATATCACGAAGTAAACTCTGATAAGGAAACAAACTTCCTTATAGATATCAGAGTCCAAATCAGGCAATAAGTCTAATTCATTCAATTTATGGAAGACGCGAAACAGGAAAGAATATAAAGACGACTTCAACAAGTAATCAGTCCTAATTAGATACCGATACCTTTCCTTATTTGTATACCAAGATTTAGGGTTCTATACACATATAAATAGACCCTAAAACGTCATTGTAAAATATAGAAAATACACAGACATACCTAGGGACAAACAAAAAAGAGAGAAACAGAGTGTGTAATCATATTATTCATAGTGAATTCTTCTCTTCGCCGTCACCAGCAACCGTGGATGTTTCCCCGATTTGGGGTTTTACCACGTAAAATCTGTGTTTTCTTAATATCTTCATCTTTCTTATCCATAACATTATTGTCAATTCACCATAACTTGTGTGACGTGTGATCGACTTTAAGTAATCTAAAAATCACCGTCAACAATTAGCGCTAGAAGGAGAGGGTCGTGAACTAACTTTTACTAAGTTAACCTCGAAGAACTTGTGAAGCGGTGACATGGCAGACAATAGGGATGGAAGTCACTCTCCGCCTGATACTGGCACCCCACGTGGTGTCAATAATTCTGGCCCAGTGAGCGCTAGTATCGCTGGAGGAAGCTTGCCCTCCGTGACTCCAACCTCAACTGGTCAAGCCGATATGACCTCCATAAACGCTCCTCCAGGAATTTTCCCAGATGCATTCCAACAGGTCCGAGAGTCCATGTGGAGAGTCATTGAAGACGCCACTAAACAGGGAATAAATATAATAGCAACTGCTAATCTAACCTCACAATACCAATTATCTACACCTATGTTGGCCCAAGACCCCAAGGTGCATTCTGAGATAGTGGGCGTGACCCCAGGCGGGCCCCGTAAAACTGGTAGAGATACGTCGGATCACCTTGGAAGAGGTAAACACTCCCAAAGGGGAGATGAATGAGTTAGTGGATGGGGAAGGCAAGATCGATATCAAACAGACTCCGAACCGGAGGAAACCCATAGAGATGTTCATAGGCAGGATCAATCTAGTTCGTCAGATGACAGTGATCAACCACCCCGCAGAACATGCCGAAGGAGCAAGTCCCCGCAGAGATTCGATACCCCAGGTACCCGAACTAAGATGGGCACCCACAGAATCCAGCAAGGACTCACCGACTGCCAGCGACCGGAAATAGATAATGAGCCAGAAGAAGAGCGAGATATCCTAATACGGAAATTTACCCAGAAGATAGAAGCATTAGAAAGTCGCCAAAGGCCACAAGATTTGTTGAACGATGATTCTAAAAGTCCCTTCGTGAAAAGCATTCTCCAAACCCAGTTCCCGGAGAGATTCAGAATGCCTCAGGTTGAGCAATTTAAAGTAGACACGGATCCAAAGGAACACGTGAGACATTTCCGAAGTGCAATGGCACAATACGCTTACAACGACCCATTGTTATGCTTGACGTTCCCTCAAACGCTCAGAGACTTGAGGTCCAGGTGGTTTGGAAGGCTCCCTAAGGGAACAATCAAGAATTTCAGAGAATTGGTCCAAGCTTTTTCACGACAATTATTGGGAAATATACAGAGGAGGAAATCAATAGTTCACATCGCCACCCTCAAACAGGGAAAGAATGAATCATTAAAAGATTACTTGAAAAGGTTCTCTCAGGAAGTGTCAGGGATCCATAATCCCAACGATGAGGCTGTGGTGGCTACCTTCACCAACAACCTACAGAAGGGTAGGCTATCCTTCGATTTGAGAAGGGAAAGCCCGAATACATACGCCGACCTAATGGATGTAGCAGGCAGTTATGCAATGGTTGAAGAAGATGAGTTGGTTCAAGGGGGTAGTTATATGCACGGGGGTCGCCCTAGGGAGAACACCAATGTAAAGAACCAGAAGGGTGATCGCTATAAGAGTGATGGAAATAACGATGATCGTAGAAATAGTCGGAACGACAGGAAGTTCCATGGTCAGTACACCAACTACACTCCCCTCACCAAGAGACAAGAGGAAATCCTAGCGATCGTAGAAGACAGGAAGCTAATCAAGTATCCTCCTGAACAGTCGGCCCACGACCGAAGAGACACGACAAAATATTACAGGTTCCATAAGGAAAGTGGTCACGATACATCAAAGTGCTACCAACTAAGAGATCACATCGAGACACTTATTAGGGAGGGTCATCTCAAAGATTTGATTCTTAAAATGGCAGACGACTAGTAAAAGGATCCCCTCAGGGACGATAAGTCAAGGGGAAACCAGGAAAGGAACCGAAACCCGGGCCGAGGCAGTAGTGAATGGACAGTGAACACTATCTTCTGAGAACCCTACAAAAAATGAACTGCTCCAGGGAGAGCTAGCTTAGTTGCATTCAGTTTTTGTTTACGATATTTTTTAGCTTGTTTCTGATTTTTAGTTTTTCTAATTATTTTTGGTTTTGATGTTGTTAATTTGCAGACCAATTAATAAAGAAGCCAAGAGTGGTGTTCAATTTTTTTTATATATAAATTATCTTTAATATCAAAGATAAAACTCGCAGCGCTGACACCTGCCATGGTGGGTGAAAGTGCCCGAGAGGCTGAGAAGTCGATTGTTAGAGATCCGACGCACCTGCCGAACTGACTGGGTGCATATAAAGCATTGTCAGCAATCCGACCACCCTGAAGTGCCGGTTCTACAAGGAAAAAACACTCGGGTAGGCCATCGGGAAAAACCTTGTGAGATGCGTTCAACTGTATTAGTATTGCACTAAAGATTCGGCCAAACCC
The DNA here is from genome assembly GCA_033220585.1 of Dipteronia sinensis. Classification (NCBI taxonomy): domain Eukaryota; kingdom Viridiplantae; phylum Streptophyta; class Magnoliopsida; order Sapindales; family Sapindaceae; genus Dipteronia; species Dipteronia sinensis. Next base: position 31,928,032 of record CM065640.1, on the reverse strand, counting down.
TTGTAAACAGAAAAAACCGGGAGACGTCCTTGGTGACTTGTTTACATGGGAAAAGCGGGAAGAAATGGGGCAAAGTTCCCAGAACACCTCTTGGCTGAAGATCCAAGACGGTTAGGAATTATCCTCAACAAGTAATCGGGACACCGACTGAATCAACTTCAAGAACCAAGATGGTCGGGAATTATCCTAGGCAAAGAGCTAGGACACCGACCGGTCTAGCTATAAGGCCGGGAATTATCCTAGGCAAAGAGCAAGGACACCGATCAGTCCAGCTATAAGGTCGGGAATTATCCTAGGAAAAGAGCAAGGACACCGATCGGTCCAAGACTGATCAGTTTAATAAGATACTTGATCAGATCAGCAACGAAAATGATCAGTTTAACGAGATACTTGATCGGGTTAAAATGATAAGATCGGAAGCACCAAAAAATCAAGTGTTCAAATCCCCTTCGACGAGATGCTAGGAGCTCGTCTCACGAATTTGAAGGGGTATTGTTATAGGGATTTTTTGATAGCATGACAAGTCAGCATGGTCACCTGAAAGTACGTGATTAGATATGCCACATCATCAAAGTCAGCCAGGAAAGATCAACCCAAGGCGACCAATAGATGATTTCAAGGATTGATCAAGTTTACCTAAGATGGTCGGGGAAACTAACCGATCGGGTACGAATAACCTGGTCGGGGAAGTTAGCTGATCGGGTAGAGATAACTTGGTCGGGTAAATACCATCCAATCAGGGTCAAATAGATCTGGTTAGGTTAGGCAGCTGGTCAGTTAGATGACGCATGGAAGATATTAAATACAATCACGACTCAGATACGTAAAAGAAGAGTCTTATTCAAATTAGATATCACAAAGTAAACTCTGATAAGGAAACAAACTTCCTTATAGATATCATAGTCCAAATCATGCAATAAGTCTAATTCATTCAATTTATGGAAGATGCAAAACAAGAAAGAAGATAAAGACGACTTCAACAAGTAATCAGTCCTAATTAGATACCACTACCTTTCTTTATTTGTATATCAAGATTTAGGGTTCTATACACATATAAATAGACCCTAAAATGTCATTGTAAAATATTGAAAAAGATACACAGACATACGTAGGGACAAACAGAAAAGAGAGAAACAGAGTGTGTAATCATATTATTCATAGTGAATTCTTCTCTTCGCCATCACCGGCAACCATGGATGTTTCCCCGATTTGGGGTTTTACCACGTAAAATCTATGTTTTCTTAATATCTTCATCTTTCTTGTTCATAACATTATTGTTAATTCACCATAACTTGTGTGTCGCATGATCGACTTTACGTAATCCAAAAATCACCGTCAACAAGGTGAAAGATATGAAAATGAGGTCAACTCGAATGATCAAGAGCCAAGTGATGTGAAATCCTCAGCTTTAAATGATGAAGATAACTCTGATTTTGAGATTTCTAACAATGATGAATATAGGTTATAACCGATTGAATTCCTCTGGAAGTATGGAAGATTCTTCAAAAAGGCAGCTCTTACCTTTTCAAGACTCAAGAAGGTAAATTCTTATCTTCGACGTAGATTGGAAATAAGCATGGAAGAAAATGCTACTCTAAGTCGATTCACAAATGGACTTCGAAGGAATGTTAGTGATCAGACTATGACATTTTCCAAATGGTTAGGAAGGCTTGAAGAGCTCAAGAGCCAAGTAGAAGTGAAAAATGAAGAGTTGAGACTTAGTAGAGAGAATGAAGACAAGTTGAAGAAAGAACTTGAGGAAGTAAGGGAGTCACTTGTCAAATTGAGTTCGAGGTCTGAGAAGCTCGACATCATGCTAGGCTATGAGAAGAAGCCTGTCAACAAACGAGTTCTTGATTTTGTAAACAACAAGGAAACACTATCCTCAGGCAAAACGGTATTTGTAAAAGGAAATGACACCAAAAGGCATTCACCTTTTTAACACCCAATGAGGATTACTGAGCTATGAGAATCATCAAAGACCGTAAATTTGAAGATGCTTCCAAGAAGCCTTGCAAAAGCACAACCCTCAAAGATGCCTCAACCAAAGTTCCACTAACCACAAAAGCACCAACCATGGGTTCAAGCTCAAAGAAGAAGCCAACCGAAGAGGAAAGAACAGTCGGCTCTACTATCTCAACTGGTCAAACCACAAAGCATCAACCATCAACTCAAACTCAAAGAAGAAGCCAACCAGTGCATCACCAATGTTAACCTTATTGGAATAGTAAAGCCCCGATGAGAACTCAAAGTAATGGTATGATATCTCCTTTTGTGTATATATGTCCTTTTATGGTATAATTGGTCACATAAGACCAAATTGATTTAAATATATTAAGAGGTGTAGGATAAATACCATGAAAGAGAAAAGGTTGAAGCTTAGGGCAAATTTGCATGATCCTAGGGAACCTAGAAACATGAAGACATTGACCATTAAAAATGAAAATGTGGTACCTATGTGGAATAAGAAAGAGGAACACTCAACCTATAGTGTTCATAAGACACCTTAGATGTAACTAGGTCTAAAGGACTTAGTGGTCTATACGGACTTGTCACTTTGCCTTGATATGATAGGTTTGACCCTATAAGGGGAGGTCAAGAAAAGAGAGAAAGCTTGCATGATTCTTGCATGCAAAAAGTTGATAAATTTTATACTCTACTGTGATTGCTGATGACACGTTGTTGAAGTGTTGTCAAAAGATTGAACATTAAGTTCGGTCTCGCAAACGCGTAGGCCACAGGGACTAGCACAGTGGCAAGCAATGATCATTTCAGGGAGGTGAGATCCGTCGACCACCACTAGTTCTAGCTATTATTACAACACGCCGAGCGAACTCATGTGTTGTGTGTACGGAAAAGTAAATAATAATATAACTAAATAAATTGCATAAATAATATTTACATGGATAGGATGAATTGGAGAAATGACATGAAATGTATGTATACGCTAAGGAAATGACTCAACTGTAACAATCCTCATAATTAAGCACTAGACTTACATAGTCCCTCAAATACGTAAGTATATCATAGGCTTGTGTCCATCTCTAATCTCTCTCAATGTCTTAGAAATCACATCCACATAATTGCATGGATTCATTAAGTGATTTGGGACACACACACGAGCCTTGTACGCCAACATAGTGATCTCTTAACTTTCTTGTCAAATACAGTGGTTATTTCGTTAGGCATGTAATGCGCAACTGGGTGGGCTATACTACAGCCAATAATTCATCCATGAGGCTAACTAAGTGAAAACATTAGAAATACGGGATGACAACCAAGTGAAAACATTAGAAATACGAGATACCCTTATAACACGTATGTTATATGCTCGTGTCCCATTAATTAATCTCTACCCTCTCTCGAGCTCATAGAGATTGCATCCACCCATACAAAGTACGCATGAATCCATTAAGAATGGTGGGACACACACACAAGCTCTACATGTCAGCCTAGTGATCTCTCAACTTTCTAGATAAATGTAGAGGATACCACGTTGAGCATGTTAATGCAAACCACACGATATATAACACACACCTTATATATCATTTACAAGGTGGCTAACCGAGTGAAAGCATTAAGCAATGAAATGTCCCTATAACTACACGAGCACAAGAGGAATTCGGTTGTCTTTACTCTAAATAAGGATTCGATTTTATCAATCTCCCTAGGATGACTAGACATGGGAAACAAGTTTACCTAACACTAATGTGCAAACAGTTGGTTGTTTAACATTAAGGACATTCAATTTAAGTTAGGGGTTTATCCTCTTGATTAGGTAATTCTTGAAAACCAATTCATTACCAACCCCAAGCCATGGGAGGGCAATTGTGCCTTTGAAACAAAGACCCATTAAAAACAAGGATTTGAACCAAGACCAATTTAGCAACTAAATGCAAGAAATAAAACCTTTCCCACTCATTGGAGCTAAATTCTCTAACACTCAAATTACTCTAAACATGGTATTTTAGTCATCCACCAATATACAAATAATAAGGGAAGCTAAATTACTCTACTCCTAAATTAAATTACTCTACTTCTAATCCTAATCATAATCATGCATACATATCAATTTCAACCCTCCATACACATGAATATCACAATAAGAGTTTAAATCATGAAATTAACAAAGAGTAAAACATAACTGTTATAGGGATTTTTTGATAGCATGACAAGTCAGCATGATCACCTGAAAGTACGGTGATTAGATATGCCACGTCACCAAAGTCAGCCAGAAAAGATCAACTCAAGGTAACCAGTAGATGATCTCAAAGCTTGATTGAGTTTACCCAAAATGGTCGGGGAAACTAACCGATCGGGTAGAGATGACCAGGTCGGGGAAACTAGTCGATCGGGTAGAGATGACCTGGTCGGGTAAAGACAATCCGTTTAGGGTAAAAGAGATCTGGTCGGGTTAGATAGCTGGTCAGTTAGATAACGCGTGGGAGACATTAAAGACAATCACGACTCAAATACGTAGAGGAAGAGTCACAATCAAGCAACAAATCTAATTCATTCAACTCATGGAAGACGCGAAACAGGAAAGAAGATAAAGACGACTTCAACAAGTCCTAATTAAACACCGCCACATTTCCTGACTTGTATACCAATATTTAGGATTCTGTGCACATAAATAGACCCTAAATAATATTGTAAGGGCGATGAATGGTAGAGTACTTGAGAGCAGGAAAGTTTGAGTGTGTAATCATATTATTCATAGTGAATTCGTTTCCTCGCCGTCACCGGCAACCCTGGATGTTTCCCCACCTTGGGGTTTTACCCCGTAAAATCTTGTACGCATGACCTTTTTTATTCTTCTTAATTCATTATACAATTGTTAATTCAATATACCTTGTGTGACGTGTGATCGACTTTACGTAATCCAAAAATCACCGTCAACATAAGGAAAAAAAAAACTAAGACATGCTTTAGTTTAAAGCCCATAAAATTGAATATAAAAAACTGTCAAATGAAGTAAAAATATTATATAATAATATGAAAAAAATGATTGTTCTAGAGAATTATTTTATCAATCTTCGAGTGAGATCGAAATATATATATATTATTGAAAAATAGAAATTGAAGAAAGGGGAAGTGGAATAGAAGGGGAGGGAGACGAAAAGGAAGAGGTAAGGAGGTGAAAATAAATAATATTTTTAATTTATTATTTATTTTAACTTTATATTTTTCATAATCCATTAGTTTTTTTTCCTATTTTTAAAATTATTATATTTTTTGTTTTTTTAAAAAATAAATTTGTGTTGTTAATTTATTTCAATAAACTATTTTAATATTATTTATTTTTGAAACTCAATAAATCATTTTGACAAGGATGAAATTATACTTTTATTTATATAATTATGGTTGACTATTTGTATTTTGGTCAAATGGACTAAAGTGATATATTTTGATTTTTTTTTTGGAAAAACATGAAATTTAAGTTGCTAATATGACAAAGTCGTTTAAATATGTGATATTTCACCAAAAAGTGAGAAGTTTAGTGAAATTACCCCATGCATTAAATATATAAATAACACTTGAAATTAACATTTTATTAAATGTGGGAGTTTCATCTGAAATTTAAAAAATGATAAGAGCATCTCCAATGCTATTATGTATTTTTGAGTTTCTAAATATTGTCACATCGGTATTTGTATTCAAAATGGGCCCACTTTTGAAAATTTTATTGAGAAATGCATATTCACATCTCCAATGCAATTATCTAAAATCAAATATGTATCTATTTTTTGACCAATCATAATAAAACAATTATGACATTCTCTCTCCTCCTTTATTTTACAATTAAATGAGCTTTAATATTATTGGTGGAAATAGTTAGAAATCCTAGTCAGCATTTCTAGGAGAGTTTCTAGAATTAGAAACTCAATTCCATATTCTCTAACTTTTGTTTTGCCACATCATCTCCATATTCAACTTAGATAATTGCATTGGAGAGAGTTTTTCTAACTTCTGTAGTATCTATCCTATGTGGCACTCAATTTTCTCTAAATGCATAATAGCATTGGAGATACTCTAAGAAAAAACCAAAAAAAAAAAGAGATTTCAATGGACAAAAGCATTAAATAAGAATATAAATAACATTTGACATTAGCATCTTATTAAATGATGGGAGTTTCATTTTTTATATTATTATATATGATATGATATAATTTTATGACACATCTTTTAAGAAAAATTAAAATGACACATGGCAGGTTAAAAAGTAGCTATTATTTTATTATTATTATATATGAATTTTTTTTTATTAATATTGGATATGATTATATGGAATAATAATTTGATATGTTTAAAAAGTAGATGGAAAAATAAGAAAAAAAAATGTATTAGTAACATTATTCTAAAAATAAAAATAATATGATTATATATGATATATGATATATGATATTATAATTTTTTTTTACAAAGTTATAAACTATTATATGATATATAATTTTATGATTATTTTGTAAACATTAATTAAGATGACACATGTCAGCTTCTGGTTAAAAAGATTATTATATATATATAAATGATATGATATGATTATTAATAATATTATTATGAAAATAATAATAATATGGTTATATATGATATATAATATATTATAGATGAGATTATTCCCCTTTTTCTGACAAAGTTATAATCTATTATATGATATATAACTTTATGATTATTATGTAAGTATTAATTAAGAAGATACATGTCAGATTCTAGTTAAAAAAGGTTATTATTATATTATTATATATAATATGAATTATTATTTCAATATTAATATTTGATATGATTATATGGTATAATAATTTGATAAGATTAAAAAAATAGATGGAAGAATAAAAAAAATTATAAAAATAAAAATAATATGATTATATATTATATATGATATTATAACCTTTTTTTTTTACATAAGATTATTTTCTAAGCATTAAACAAGATGACACATCTATTCTTAGGCGAGCTGGTAGTGCACCTCTCTTCCACATAAATGGTGAGGGGTCCAAATCTCACCATGCACATTTTACAAACATGTGTGATAATTTTATTTTTTCTCCGGCCGCACATGTATTATTTGATCTTGGTACTTATCTCCTTTTATGTGAGTAGATATTCAAGCCGCACATGTATTGTTTGATCTCGGTAAAAAAAATTATTATGACATATGTCATCTTTTGGTTAAAAAAAAACTATTATTATATTATTATACATAGTAAATTGCACTAAACCTCCCTAAGGTTTACCCTCTTATACCCATAAACAACTTTATTATAAATTGACTTCCACACCTCCTGCTGTTAATCAAACTTGATCAAATTTAACTCATGACTAAATTTGACTGTCTTTTTTAATGTTTGACATTTCAAACATTAAAAAAGTATTAAAATTAAACAAAATTATTAAAAATACAAATTAATTAAAAATAATAATTTATAAAAAAATAAACAAAAATGGATATCCACCATCCAAAGATGGATGGTAGAGGTTAAATAGATTTTTTTAAGAAAATGCAAAAAAAGAAAAAAAAAGAGGTAGATCTCCACAGTCCATCAAGATAAATAAAGGGTGGAGATCCAATCTCTTGATGGACGGTGGAGATCCAATCTAGAGATTGGATCTCCACATGGGTCCATGAAGATCTCCCCCGAATAAAGAGAGATCATGAAGATGTTGGTGTTGAAGATCAAGCGTTACTACGGTTTCGATGTTAAAGATCCAGGGATGCATCTTTGCTGGTGATGGTGTTGAAGATCATGAAGATGGTGGGGGTGATGCTGTTAAAGATCTGACTTCATTTGTTTTTTTTTCTCAAAAAGCGCCATATCAGAATTGAAGATCAGAAAAATTAGAGAATTGAAAGGTTTTGACTTTCCAGGAAAATTGTTTTTATATTTTTTTTTAACTCAGCAATTGAAGCTATTTCACCGGGATCTAACTTGGAAACATTATGCGAGAAAGACTGAAATTGAAAGCACTTTGGTTGTTGGAAGTAAAAGAGTTAAAGAAAAAGGAATCAAAGACCTTAAAGTGAATCTCAACTTCAATTCCAAAATCAAATCTGATAACAATCCACTTTCATAATCTTGAATCTGAATCACTCAACTGAAGAAGACGATGATAACAACAACAATAACAACAACAACAATAAAACTTTGTTTTTGAATTTTTTTTAATCCAATTAAGTTTTCAATTCTTTAAAATTTTATTTGATCTCCACCATCTTGTTTGAGACAGATGGTGGAGATTCATTTTGTTATATATATATATATATATAGTCCTTTTCCTATCGGTGCGCACTGATATAATTATATAAGGACATTGAATGTGAGCCACTCATTTATAAAAGAGTTTTGACAAGTACATACATACCAAGTCAAAATATGTAAAATGAGTGGCTCACATTCAATGTCCTTATATAATTCTATCAGTGTGCACTTATGTGAAAATTATTGTATATATATATATATAAATATAATTTAGGGATAAGGGTAGTTTAGTCCGTTGAAGGTTAACGGTCAAGTTTAACTAACATCAAGGGGTGTGAGTATCAATTTATGATAAAATTGTTTCTAATGTAAGAGGACAAACATGAGGGAGGTTTAGTGCAATTTGGCTCTATTATATGATATATATATATATATATATATATATATATATATATATATATATGATATGAATTATTTAATTTTTAAACATTAAATAAAATAACATATGTCGGCTTCTGATTAAAAAAGTTATTATTGTATTATTATTATTATTAGTGAGTTAACCCGAGCAATGCAAGGGCTTTGTTTATAAAAATATTTTAAATACATTGTGATTTGAATACCGATAGTTTAGAAGCAAATATATTTAGATATAATGAGCATATACTTATTAATTTAGTCACCATGTAATTGTCATATGGGGTAGAATTGTCTTCAAGTAATGCTAACTTCAACGGGCGTTCATTTGTTATAAAGCGGTAAGTAGGGGTGGGCACTAAGTTCCGAACCGAACCGAATCGAACCAAATCGAACCGAAAAAAGGGTGTTCAGTTCGGTTCGTATAATTAATTTGGTTTAAACCGGTTTAAAAATTGAAAAACCGAAAAAGTTTTCGGTTCAAACCGAAAAAGTTTTCGGTTCAAACCGATAAAGTTTTCGGTTCAAACCGATTTGCTTTTCTGAAAACCGGTTTGAACCGATTAAACCCCCTATAAAACTATATAAAAAAAAAACCTCTAACATTTATAGTGTTCTTTCTCTTACACAACCACACAACATCTAAGTTCTATTTATTTTTGGGGAGGTATTATTATGTAGTGTACTATTATTAACAGATTTTGAACTTTTATTTACGAGTTCGGATTTTGGAATGTATTAATATGTTTTTTATGTTTTGGAACGGATTTGTTATTAACTTATTATTATGTATTAATATGTTTTGGAATGTATTAATATGTTTTTTATATTATGTAATATGTTATTTTGGCTTTGGGCTATTCAAATGGCCAAAATTAGGCTCATTAAGCTATTCATTAATATTAAAACAAATTAAAAAGACACATTATGTTATCCGGCCCATTAGGCCCAAAACCAAATTAAACTGAACCGAACCGAACCGATTAAAATCAGTTCAGTTCAGTTCGGTTCCCATTTCTTATTCGGTTTCAACCGGTTTAATTTTGGATGAACCGAAATATTTTCGGTTCAATTAGGTTTTGTCCAAAACCGAACCGAACCGAACCGTGCCTACCCCTAGCGGTAAGGTGGAAGGAATACCCAAATCTAACAATCTTTCATATTTTGAAAGTATAAACTACCGTATATAATATAAACAATACAATTGAAATAAAATGATCCAAGTTTAATTTAAAAATAAAACTACCGAATGAAAATTCTTTTCTTTTTCACCAGATTGTTTTAACTTTTTGATTATTTTTTCTTTCAAGAAAATTTTAGATTACTTTTTTTCCACTGATTGTTTTAATTAATTTTTTGATTAGTTTTCTTTTCCAACATTTTTTTTATTCTCTGATTTTTTTTCCAAATTTACTAAACTTCTTGATTACTTTTTTTTCAAAGATTATTTAATTTTCTTATTTTTGCCGGATTTAATTTAATTTACTGATTACTTTATTAATTTTATTTAATCAATTGATTAAATAAATTATTATTATTGTAAGGGTAAAAGTGACAATAGATTTTTTTTCTCCGGATTGTTTTTATTTTCCGACTATTGTTTTATTTTTCCATATTTGTTTTTATTATTAATATTCAGTTTTTATAAATAAAAAAGCATTTGTGATTACTTTTGTTTGCAAATATTGTTTTAATTTTTTAATTATTATTTTTTCAACTTTTGTTTTTTATTTTCGAATACAACATTCCTAAAATAAAGCTGCCTAAAAATTCTAAATAAAATGCCTAAACAAATACAAGATAGATTCTCTTTCCCTAAAGTTTCCCACCAAACCATATTAAGAGTGTGTTTGGTATGACTTTTCAAGTAAAACTTTTAGAGTAGATCTTTTTGTATTAGAACTTCCAACGAGTAGAGATTCTAATAAAAAAAAAAGGCTTTTTGTTGTGTAAATTACAAAAAAAAAATATTGACAATGTATTTTTAAAAATAGCTTTTGGTTGTGTGATTTACAAAAAGGGTGTTGACAATGTATTTATAGTGAAAGAGTTATATGGTGGAATATCTAAAATTTATAAAGGGCAGTTGAAACAATTCATAAGTTTTAAAAAAGCTCAAAAAAAAGCTTTCTGGAAAAGTCCAAATTTTGGGCTTCTCCAAGTAGATATAAAATGGCTTTCATAAAAGGTAATTGTGACAATTCATGTATTGAAAAAGCTATTTTGAATTTTGCAAAAAAAAAACTAAAAAAAAACTTCAAAATAATTGCTAGCATTCAAGCACACACTAAGAAGAGTCAAGAACATAAATGCCATAGGTTATGGCTCTCTATCTATTTATCATAAAAAATTTATTATATTAATCAGCAATTAATAAGAATCTAATTACAAATTTTTTGACTCTTTAACTTTTTAGCTAAACTTTTTTTAATATAATATATGATATTATATAATCCCATAAATTATGTTGAAGTCTTTTTTTTAGAGTAGTGCTATTGAGACACCCACTGTTGAACTATATATACCCCACTTTTAAATTTATTTAGTGTTATTAGTAAAATTCAGAAAGATGACACGTCAGCATAAACACCATGTTTCGTGGAGATTAAAAGTGACGTGTCAACGAATGTCGACTAGATTGAGCTAACCCAAATGGCTAGAGAATAACCTCATAATACCTGGTCAGGGTTACCTAGATGGTCAGGTAGAAAACATTCAACCAAGGTAATTAGATTGATCAAGTAAAGAAGATTCGGTCAGGAAAGCCCAAGATGGTCGGGGGAACCCAAATGGTCAGATCTAGTTATCAGATCTTGTGTAGATCCTTGGTCGGGGTGTTAAAGATGTTTGGTCGGGTTTGGCAGATGGTCGGCTAAGTGACACGTGGACATTTCTGAAAGATGCTCGAGTGAATGACACGTGGAAAACATGAAATTCAATATAATCACGACTCAAATACGCAAAAGAAGAATCTTATTCGAATAAGACTTCACGAAGCATACTTTGATAAGGAAACAGACTTCCTTAGAGATATCAAAGTCCGGAATAGACAAAAGACCTGATGCGTTTAAAACACAAGCAATGCAAAACGGGAAAGAACACAAAAACGACTCCAACAAGTCAAAGTCTCATTAAATTACTAAAACCTTTTCTTTTACTTGTACGCCAAGAATTAGAGTTCTATACATATATAAATAGGCCCTAAAATTACCTTTAAGGGGGTTAATGCAACCTAAATATACAAGAGTGCAAGGGAGGTTAAGCTTGTAACAGATTCATCATAGTGAAGTTTTCCCTCGTCGTCACCGGCAACCTTGGTTTTTTCCCTTCTCGGGTTTTCCATAAAAAAACTATGTTTGCATGCTCTTTTTATTTTTCTTGATTCATAATATTACTATCAATTCATCATAATTTGTTAGTCGCGTGATTGAGTTTACATAATCCTAAAAATCACCTTCAACAATTAACGCTAGAAGGAGGGGGGTAAAACAATAAAATCTCAGGGAATTTGTGAGACAGTAACATGGCAAATAGTAGAGACTGAAGTCAAACCCCACGTGAATCTGGCACCCCGCGTAGTGTCAATGATCCTGGTTTAACAAACACCAGCGCTGGCGGAGGAGATTTACCTTCCAGGACTCCGACGTCCACCGGACAAAATGATAACTCTACAGTTGCCATCCACAACATTTCCCAAGATGCTTTCTGGCAATTCAGGAGTCCCTACGGAGAGTCATAAAAGACGTAGTCAGGCAAGGGATCAACATAAATGTTACCACCAACTTAACCTCACCATACCAGCTATCTACGCCGGTGGTAACTCGAGACCCTAGGATACGTTCAGAAATAGTGGTTACGACCCTAGGCGCGCCGCAGAAATCTGGTAGAGATAGGGTAGATCGTTGCGAAAGGATGGAGCATTCCCAACAAAGAGATGATCGCTAAGATGACCACGACCGTAGGGAGCGTGAGGGCCGGGGAAACCATGAAAGAGGAAAACATACGGAGTCCAGTTTGCAGGAAGATGTGGGAAGGTACCACAGACGGGGAACGAGTTACGATCGTGATGACAGGTATGATGGACACAGAAGAAGATCCCGATCAGCTTCAACTGACGAGGAATCTCCGCCCAGGAGACGTAGAGAGACAACCCCCGCACATGAGTACAACATCCGTGACGCCCAGGTCATAGGGCGAGTTTCAAAGAACTCTTATGGTCTTACCATTCGCTAAAAGTTTGACGAGCACGTCGAACTGGAAGGTGAACGGGAAGTCCTATTAAGAAGGATAAAAGCATTGGAGCGAAGACAAGGTCACGGGAATTTGCTGATTGGTTACTCTGGTAGTCCATTCGCTGCTTCCATAAGGCAAGCTCGTATTTCAAAAAAGTTCAGGATGCCCCATGTGGAATAGTTCAAGGCCAATACCGACTTGCAAGAGCAAGTCAGAAGATACCAGAGTGCGATGGCGCAATATCACTATGTTGATGCACTCCTATGTAGGATGTTCCCTCAAACATTTGGGGATCAGAGGTCTAGATGGTTTGGCAGCCTCACTAGTAGATCAATTAGGAATTTTGAAGAATTAATACAGGCTTTTACCAGGGAATTCATGGGGAATGTCCAGCGTAGAAAATCAATATCCGTCCTTTCAACTTTGAAACAACGAAATGACGAGAAATTGAAAGATTACCTTACCAGGTTCTCACAAGAAGTATCAGAAGTACAGGATCCCAACGATGAGGCAGTAGTGTCTGCATTTGTCAATAGTTTGCAGCACAGCCAATTGTCAATTAGCCTAAGGCAGAGGGGGCCAACCACCTTCGCAAATTTGGTGGATGATATGGGAGGATATGTCATGGCCAAAGAAGAGCAAATAGCCCACGGAGGAGAACTTATACATGGCGGCCGACCGGGAGAAAGCCAAAAACCCAAAGATAATAGTTCAAAAGGAAGCAATAAAGCAGACCAAAAGAACACTTAGGGAAAAGGCAAGGAAGATCGCAATGAAGATGATCAAAAAGGCAATAGGACCTTCAAGAGGCAGTATACTAACTACACCCTACTGGCCCAGAAAAAGAAAGAAGTTCTGAAAGTAATAAAAGACAAGAACCTGTACAAAAAGCCCTCAAAGCAATCGAATTTTGCAAGGAGGGACACTTCCAAGTACTGCCGGTTTTATCGAAAGAACGGCCATGAAACCTCCAAATGCTACCAGCTAAGGGACTATATCGAAAAGTTGATCAGAGAAGGACACTTGAAAGATATGGTCCTGAAAGGTTAGGATGACCAGTAGAATGACCCTGTAAAGAGTGACTAAGATAAAAAAAGGCAGCCTAGAGGAAACTCAGATAGGGGAGCTATCAACACCATTTTCGGTGGACCATGCATCGGAAGAAGTAGCCGGGAAAGAATGACTAAAGTCTGGGAGGCAATAGATGGCCAGAGGAACATGGAGGTAAATTCGATAGGTCCCGACCAAAAGAAGCTCAAGCAAGGTTGGGACCCGATCGCTTTTTCTGAAGTCGATGCACAAGGACTTGAAGTCAGACCAAACGACGCAATTATGGTGTCAATTCGTATTGGTCACAAGGAAGTAAGAAGAGTGTTGATCGATGATGGAAGTCCGACAGATATCCTAAGTGTCAGGGTATTTGATCAGTTCGGGCTACAAAGGAAGGTTCTACCGCTGTTGATGATTCCGTTTAGAGGATTTGGTGGAGCGAAAGTAAGATCATTAGGAACAATTATACTGCCTATAGAAATAGGGAGCTTCTCATGTCAGAAAACAGTGTTACTCAACTTTGTAGTTGTCGACATTGAGAATTGACCTTACAACACCTTGTTAGGAATACCTTTCTTAAACAAGTCAAAGGTTGTCATGGCAACCTACGCCCTGACCGTCAACCCATATAGAGAAAACAGAGCCATATATGATGCAGATAGACCTTCCCGAGCGGGAAAAGTTTCTGAAGGTAGATAAAGAAGAGGAGAAAGCAGAGACACCAACCCATTTCCACCTGGACCGAAGGGAGACATCTCCGGAAGATGGGAAAGACCAAGAAGGGGTACCAACTAATGAAGTCATAATAGATGACAATAACCCCGAGCAGGCAACGAAGCTAGGATAGAACAAGTGCAAAATAAACTGGTCAACTTGCTAAAAGAATACAAGGGCGTGTTCGCATGGAAGCATGAAGATATGGCGGGGATTGACGCCAAAATAATTTCCCATGGCCTGGCAGTTGACCCCGAGCGGAAACCAGTTATCTAGAAGAGGCGACGCGTCAACCCTGAGAGAAGTCAAACGATCAAAGAGGAGGTTCATAAGCTACTAGCAGCTAGTTCAATCAGGGAAGTGCAGTACCCTGAGTGGATAGCCAATGTCGTACTTGTAAAGAAAAAGAACAGGAAATGGAGGATGTGCGTGGATTTCACGGACCTAAAGAAAGCATACCTAAAAGATAGTTTCTCTTTGCCTTGAATAGACCAGTTGGTCGATGCAACAGCGGGATATGAACTGCTGAGTTTTATGGATGCTTATTCAGGCTATAACCAGATCAGAATGTTAGGACCAGATGAAGAAAAGACTGCCTTTACGACCGACCATGGGCTTTACTGTTACACAGTGATGCCTTTTAGCCTCAAGAATGCCGGGGTAACTTACCATAGGTTGGTAAACAAGATGTTCGCTCGACAGATCGAAAGAAACATAGAGGTATATATATATGACATGCTGACAAAAAGCATCATAGAAGAGAAACATGCAACTGATCTAGAAGAAACACTAACGTGCTGATAAGGTATGAGATGAAGCTCAACCCGAACAAGCGTGTCTTTGGGGTACCAACTGGAAAATTCCTCATATTTTAGGTTCACCAATTGGGGATCGAGGTAAATCCTAAGAAGATAAAGGCCTTGGAGAAAATGAGGTCCCTGGTGACCCTAAAAGACGTTCAAAGTTTGACAGGTTGTTTGGCCTCGTTAAATCGATTCATCAGTAAATCAACGGACGGGTGCTTACCTTTCTTCAAGGCCATAAAGAAGGGCAAAAGTGTGAAATGGAACGAAGAGTGTGAATGGGCATTCCATAAAATTAAGGAATATCTAGGTAAGGCCTCAATTCTATCCAAGCCACTGGACGGAGAAGTGTTGTATTTGTACCTATTAGTCACAGTTGTGGCCGCGGGGTCAGTGCTGGTCAGGCTAGATGAAGAAGTACAAAAACCAGTATATTACACTAGCAAGGCCTTGCTACCAGTGAAAACAAGGTACTCGGCAGCCGAGCAGATAGAATTAGCACTAGTGACAGCAACAAGAAAACTGAGACCTTACTTCCAGGCTCACAAGATCGAGGTTCATACGGACTGTCTGTTAAAGTAGATTTTGTCCAAACTAGAAGTGTCAAGAAGATTGACAAAATGGGCAGTTAAGCTAAGTGAATTCGATATCACTTCCTTGCCAAGAGCCGCGATAAAAAGGTCATGCAGTGGCAGATTTGATCGTTAAGTTCACCGAACCGAATAGTGAAGTGATAAGAATGCTTGAAGACAAAGAAATGAAGGTTTTTTGCTTGAAGTTGTACGTCGATGGGGTCATCAAATACGCACGGCAGCGGGGCAGGTATAGTGGTATCCACCCTAGAAGGTGATCAGGTAGAATGTGCCTTACGATTTAACTTCAAAGCTACCAACAATATGACCGAATATGAGGCATTGTTGGTAGGACACAGGTTTTGCATGACACTAAGAGCGGACGAGTTAGAGATATTCAGTGATTCACAGGTCGTGGTCAACCAGGTCTTCGACGAGTACTAGGCGAAGGACAACAATATGGCGGCTTACTTGGAAATAGCTAAGGCTATACTCGGGAGATTCAAAACTTACAGAATCACTCAGATCCTGAGAGAGAAGAATGAGAAAGCCGGCGCTCTATCAAGATTCGCATCAGCGACCACTAGTATCTAGTCCAAAACAATCCCAGTGGCCCATCTCAAGAGACCTAGTATCAAAGAAGAGGAAAAGTTGATAGTTGAAGTAATCGAAGAAAGGCGGATCACCTGGATGACCCCGATTAAGGAGTACCTAGAAGATGGCACATTTCTCGAAAATATGGTCAAAGCAAAACGTATAAGGTACAAGGAGGCCCGGTATTCGATAATAAGATGAGAGCTCTACAGAAGAGGGTTTTCAAAGGCCTTACAGAAACGTGTCGGTCAGGCTAAGGGAGATAAGATTCTAGCAAGTATACACAGAGGTGTATGTGGAAACCACACTGGGGGAAAATTTTTTGCTTATAAAACCCTCAGATAAGGTTTCTATTGGTTAACCATGTTCCAGGATGAGCAATCAGTGGCTGAGAAGTGTAGTACTTGTCAACGAATTGCAAATGACATTAAGAAACCACCTGAGCGCTTGAAGAGTCTGACCTCGCCTTGGCCATTCGCAATATGGGGGTTAGATCTGATCGGCCCAATGCCGACAATGACCAAAGGAGGTGCAAAGCATGCCATAGTAGCAGTGGACTATTTTACAAATTGGGCAGAAACAGAGGCATTGGTACACATAACCCAGGCTAATACCACTAACTTCGTGAATAAAAATATCATCTACAGATTTAGAATCCTAGATACAATCATCATTGATAACGGGACCCAATTTGATAGTGATAACTTTAGGGAAATGTGCCAAAAGTACCACATTAAGAACTACTATGCCACGTCATCCCACCCTCAGACCAATGTACAAATTGAAGCTGTCAACAAGATCATCAAGCACACCTTGAAGGCCAAACTTGATGATAGAAAAGGAAATTGGTCAGACAAGTTGCACGAGGTACTCTAGGCATACCGGACGACTGAAAGAACGTCAACATGAGAAACACCCTATTCCCTAGCGTTCAGGACCGAGGCAGTTATCCAAGACGAAATAACCCACACTTCCCATAGAGTCCAGCTATACCACCCTGATGAGAATGTAAGGACTCTAGAACATAATCTGGATGAGTTGGAAGAAAAAAGGGACATAGTGAAAGTGAGAAACGATGCCTATCACCAAAGGGTCGCTAGATATTACAACTCCCACGTCTGGATAAGAAAATTCCAGCTCTGAGATCTTGTCTTCAGAAGAGTATCCCCATGCATAAAAGAAAAAGCGGCTGGATATTTGACAGATAAGTGGGAGGGGCCTTATCAAGTGGTCGGATTAGCTGTGGAGCGTATCGACTTACTCGACCATAATGGGAGAATTGCCCCAACCTTGCAATGCCCAGTATTTGAAGACATTCTACCCTTAAGGGGTTTTTCTTTCAGTTTATTTAGTTGCTCTGTTAAGTTTAGAATTATTGCAAATTTTATTTATTCATGATCAATTGTCGCTTTTTTCTAATTGTTTTATTGAAATTTTCAATAAAACCCCTTAAGGGAAGAATAGCTCAAGAAAAGTGTTCTAATATTGCTTTCGTTTACAAAAGCAATCTTGTAGCACCTAAAATCGTTAACACCAAATGGGTGCTCGGGGGGCCCAATGATGGGGCCAAAAGCATATGTCATAAAGACAATGCACATTCACTGAAACTAACTGGGTGTATATAAACACTGTTAGAGCGCCTTCAGATCATATGTACTTGATGGAATGCGCAGAAAGTTGGATGGGGCAATCCAATTCTCATACTTGAACACCAGTTAGCCAGATACTTGGTTGAGATAAGTTAAGTTAATGAGATACAGATCATCCCTATTGCAACGAATCTTGAACAACAGACTACTGGGAGACGTCCTAGTGACTTAGTTGACAAATAAAAGACAAGCGTCTATAAATTATATATCATGCAAATGGTTAATAAAAAGAACACTACTTGACAAAATATCCAAAAGCTACTGCGAATAGCCCAGGCAAACAAGGTCAAAAGATGTTCACGCAACAAATCAAAAATGGTCAGTTAATAACCAAACTGGCCAAACCAAGTTCGGTCAGTTAATAAGATAACTGATCGAGTCGATAACAAGCAGTTAATGAAATAACTGAACAAATAAAAAATGGTCAGTTAATAACTAAGCTGGTCAGACCAAGTTCGGTTAGTTAATAAGATAACCGATCTGGTCAATAAAGATCAGTTAATAAGAAAACTGATCAAATCAAAAATAATGATCAGCAAATATTATCGACTAAGGCGTAGAAACCCACATGAGCAAATGAAGATCCAATTTATTGAAAATGAAATAGTCTTTCATACAGTTGTATAGAAAATTTACAATATGTGTAACGATAAGGAATGAGTGACAAAAATAATGCTGCCAACAGTCAATGTGGACAAATCTGGCTCCGGGTGTGCTTGAGGAACCGCCGGGCCCAGAACTACCAAGAGGATTGCTTTCATTTTCATAGCCCTTAGTTAGGTCCCCAAAGTCTGGCTAGAAGATGTCATCCTCCAGGCCATCAGTCTTAAAGGGAGAGTATTCGGCATCAGGTAAGGGTCTAGCATCAGTTCCCTTGGTCGAAACACCACTCTCCATATCTGCCTGGAAAGTCACCAGAGAGGACTTGGAGGGGAGTTCAAGATGCATGATGAAGGGGTCCTTCCCAATCGATCTGTAGTAGGCCCTTCATCTTATCCTTTGATTTCTTATTGCATTAAGAGACTCGACTTTGTGTTTTTGGATCATCCGATCCCATTTTTAGCAAGCTTCCCTAGAAGACCTCTCATTGGCCCTAAAAAACATCCGAGCAGTGACAAGCCTTCACTCTAGCTCCCTCAGCATAACTGCCTCGAATGCAGGAGACCTATTGTACCGATCGACACTCTAGGCCTCGAAAGCCAGTTTAGCTTCCTAGAAAAGCACTTCCACGCTGAATTTTTACAGCTTCAGGTCTTCAGCCAACCTCTCATAACAAAGCTTGGCCTCCTCAGACTCTTACTGGGCCATGAGCATGGATTGCTGGGAAGCCGCCAAAGTTTCCTTGGCAACACGAGCTCGGCTTCCTGATTAGCCACAGCTTGTTCGGTCAGAATGATCTTTTGCTCTAAGGACATGGCACGTAACATGTCAAGGGGGTCAATCGACACTTCCCCTGAACTTGAAGAGCCAGCAATAGTATGTGGATTCATCATTTCTTGCCTCTGAGGTTGTAAACCAACCAGAGATGCACCAAAGGTGGTCGGGGTAGCCTTAGAAGTTGTTTCCAAGAACACAACGGCTTGCTTCCAATCAGTAGCACTTGAAGGACCCGCTTCAATATCACCAGCAAGTGGGGCCACTTCAACATTTGACAAAACCCCGAAGGGTCGGCCTAATCGCATAGTGATTTTATCAACATGGTCCACCCTCTAGTCTGTTTGGTTATCTTCAACTCCAAGAGCAAGAGGATCAGCTTACTCAGCATCAGAGCTAGCTTGCCCTTCGTCAGAGTCTGAGTCAATAAAAACTATCTGACGCTTGATGGAAAACTGCATCTGGCCTTACTAGCACGTTGCACAGGAGGCTCAGTAGGAGTCTGATCTATTGGGCGGTCAGTTTGAACGGAAGCTTGTCCAGATGGGGGTAGGGGTTATGTTTGTTCAGAGATAGTTTGCTCACTGACCCTATTAGGGGCTTGATTGTCCATTCTGGGTTGTTCAGGTGGAAGAGAGGTAGATGTATCAGAAACGTGATCAATTCTCCTCTTCGATCGTTGTTCCCTCAAAATTAGATCAGTTAACGTTTCCTGATTGTCATCTTCTTCTTCATGATCAATGAACCTGACCTCAGTGTGATAAGTTTCTAGACCAACTGCTATATGAACCTCCTTCTTTTTACGAGCAGTCTCAATGCGGAGGACCCATCGACAGTTTTGGTTACCTTTCTGGCAAGGGACCTTTCAGAAGTTTTAGCCACTCTTCGGGCAGCCGTCTCTTTGGTGAACCTCCTCTTCAAGCTCCTATGAGAATTCCTCCTCTCGCTGTCCTGATCAGAGGATTTATTTTCTTGTTCTCAATTGGTAGCAACCGAGGTTGTGTTGGGGTCGGGCTTGTAGGTATGCTCAACCAAGTTTGGTTGAGGGGGGGGAGGGGCAATTTCCTGAGCCAATTGGGTAGCAGCTTCCGTTCAGCTAGCCTTATCAAGAATCTTAATTTTCTCGGCTTGCTCGTCAGAACAATATCCATTTCATACACTGAAGAATTAACCAAATGAGTGTCAGAAAAGGGAAATACAGTTAATATAGGCAGAAATTGGGGGGAAGTAGAACTTACAGCGTTTGCGCCAGTTGGAAATAGTAGGAAATTATCCCAGCTTGATTAGGTCCCTTTCAGCAAGCAACACTCGACGATCTCTGGTCTCCCAAGTTATTTGGGCAGCATTGATCACATTATTGGCTTGTTCTTCAATCAGCACTGTAGGAGCCTTGTTCCACAGGTTGGGGTTGCAAAAATGACTAGGAACACTATTCCTAGCCAATTCTTGGCGAGGGTCGGCAATGATAGTTTCACCCTACTCACCTCGGACGAAAAACCAGATGTTCTTCCAATATTCATTGGATGAAGGGAAACCCCAAATGAAGCCCTTGTGATCCTTGGTAGATACGAGGGTGGGCCGTTGGTCATACCTATAGGGAATCCAGTGGGTAAGAGAGCTGGATTGAAAATGGAAAGTACCCTCGTTGTCCGATCGACCCAATGTATAGAAATTTCAAGTTTCCTAGGGGATTGGGGGATACTTGGCACCAATTCGCTTCTACAAGTGCCATAAACTGATCAAGACCAGATAAGAATTTGGGGTAAGTTGAGCATGAGCAATTCCAGCTTCTGCTAGGAATCGAACGATAAAAGGCTGCATGGGCAGCATTATAGGGAAAATACGAAAACGCAGCGGAAGCGTGACTAAAAACGAATTTCGTATAGTTTAAAATTTTTCCAATATTTGAACATTAACCCTTTAATTAATTAAACATACATATATTCAAAAGATATCATACCTCTTGTCGCGTGATCCGATTGATTTAGTGTCGATGGTAATCCGCAAGATCTTCCAATCTGATCACGAACTTGAATCACCTATGAGCGTGGTATCCCTATTCTTTGAATTGCGTACCTGAGAATGGAAAAATGAAATCTTCTTTCCTGATCGTTAATCACAAAAGCTCCAAGAGCCTAGAAAGATCGTTCCGGTCACTTTTGAATTCACAATCGTTATGATTGAAACTCGCGTGAACCTAAATCGAAAGTGTGCACAAAACCTTTTTATGTAAAGGCTTGAAAGTGCACTATCGAATTTAGAACTATCTTTCTCTCTTCCTCTTGGCCGAATTTTCAAAATGTTCTAGAGTTGGAATTTTTTTTTTTTAAAAAAACAAGAGAATAAAAAGTTCTTTCTCTAAAAAAAAACTTTTTTTCTCTATCTCTCTATTACTATTAATTCCGAAATTAATAATATATATAGGTATACAAATCCTTTCCTAAAGAGGATTTACTTGGTGGGCGAGAATCCTATCTCTAGGTGGATTTACTTAGTGACAAAGAATCCTTTTTCAAAAAAAAAGATTTCTTTTCCACACAAAGACTCCTAATCCAACTCAAATAGTGTATTTGTGATTATATTAAAGACTTCGTTATTTGATTAGATAAATAAATTCTTTATTTATCTACTTATCAAATTAAGTCTTTTATATTTATTATACTACTATAATAGTATACTACTAGGAAACATAATTCCTAATCAGAAAAAGATTTTGATTTTTAATTAAATAATTAATTAATCAATTAATTAATTTCCATTTAATCAAACAGTAAAATAAAATAATATTTTAGGCTATTATTATAGCCTTGCCGCCCACACACAAAAAATATGGGCCAAATATTATTTTCTTATTTTATTTAATCCATCCAGGCTTTAAATAAAATCCCACGTGTGAACCAGACCCATTCTTACTAAAAGAAATAAACGCACATGCCTCTTATTAATATATTAATATAATTTGAGCAGTCCATTAAATAAATAATGTGCAAATTATATTCTTAATATATTAAATACAATTCTAGCTGGACCCATAAATTAGTCTGGTAAAATATATCAAGTTATCCATGCAAGTCCGTGTGGATTAGGGATCTTGGTAGGCTATCTAAATTTAAGCTTCAATAGACATAACCTGATCACAATCAACAAATGATTCACTTAGGTCCGATCTATTAATTTTAGCTCATTCCACTAAAGAGCTAAAATTGAACTCTTAAATAAAGATAGAATAAGAAGATGTTTTTCATTCATACCCTAGACAATCTTATTGGAGATAGTGTATCCTCGTGTATAATATCAGTAATCGCCAAGAGTTCATAGACCGCCTATAGCTCTCATAGTTACCATATTTACTCATATGACCACGTTTTGAACTTGGATATTTTGACTTGTCCAAAAGCCATATTTTCAATAGACATTATCGAAAACTCAACGTTGAGATTTAATATCCAATACCTCAAAATATCCATATGATAATATTATACTCTCATTCAATAAATTGAGCCACGATGTCCATATCTATAAATGAAGTCCTCTATCGATTAACAAATGAATACCACCAAACTATCGAGGATAGACTATGCTATATAATCGTACTCATTGATAGCTCAAATGATAACACTTGCAATCATAAGTCCATCATTTATCTCAAGATTAAGATAGACTCTCTGATTGTCATCATAATGAAAAAACTTGTATCTATTGACGATTCTAGATAAAATATTTCATTGTGATCCTGTTCAATGCACCCAGTGCACTAGATTCTTTTACTCGAAGACCCTTTCGATGATTTTAGACTCATCATAACTCATTTGATCCCACTCAAATGCCAGCAAAATAATTCTACAACTTTATCAAGATAAAGGTGCCCAACCTTTAATTTATGTTGTGAACGTTTATTCAAGACTAATTAAAGAATTATGTCTACCTCATACATATCCAGATGTACGAACAATTCTTCCTTTCTCATAGTCTTTTGACCTTATGATTATTTACTTTGACAATTATCATTATAAATGCTATAAGATTTTGTAAAACCAGAAATCACTTTATTAATATGAAAAGATTGTCAATTACAATATTACACTCTTGCTATTGAGCTAAATCCTAACAATCTCCTACTTGCGCTATAGCAAGTGTGTCATATCTCTCATTCCCATGTTCTCTAGGTGCCCATCAAAACTCTTCTGAGGTAGAGTCTTTGTGAAAGGATCCGCTAGATTTTCTGCTGACGTAATTTTGGTAATTGTCACGTCACCCCTATGCACAATCTCCCTTAAAAGATGATACTTCCTTTCAATGTGTTTACCTCTCTTATGACTTCTTGGTTCTCTCGAATTAGTCACTGCTCCACTGTTGTCACAGTAAATAGTGATCTGCTTATTCGCATTAGGAACTATTTCCAAGTCAATCAAGAATTGGCGAAGCCAAACAGCCTCTTTGGCAGCTTCGCATGTAGCAACGTACTCAGCTTCCATGGTGGAATCAGCAATACATGATTGCTTGATACTCCTCCATATGACTGCTCCTCCTCCTATAGTAAACACAAATCCTGATGTGGATTTTCTGGAGTCAGAATCCGACTGGAAATCAGAATCTGTATAACCAATGGGAATTAAATCCCCTCCAGAGTATACAAGCATATAATCTCTTGTTCTCTTGAGTTACTTGAAAATATGCTTGACTGTCGTCCGGTGATCAGGACCAGGTTTCGATTGAAACCTGCTAACTATACCAACAGCAAAACAAATGTCTAGTCTAGTGCAGAGCATTGCATACATGAGACTTCCAACTGCCGAGGAATATGGAACTCTACTCATGATTTGCTCTTCATGCTGATTCTTAGGAACTTGTTTCTTAGAAAGTTTGATTCCATGTCTGAAAGGTAACATACCTTTCTTGGAATCCTGCATGGAAAACCTAGACAATATTTTGTCTATGTATGAAGCTTGTGATAATGCAATTGTTTTATTCTTTCTATCCCTTACTACTTGAATACCTAGAATAAAACTAGCTTCTCATAAGTCCTTCATATCAAATTGTTTTGCTAACCATTCTTTTACTGATGTCAATACACCTACATCGTTTCCAATGAGTAGTATATCATCAACATAAAGAATTAGGAAAACCAACTTGTCGCCATTTATCCTTTTATATACACAAGGTTCATCAGGATTCTGAATAAAGCCAAAACCTTTCACAGTTTGATCGAACCTTATGTTCCAGGATCTGGATGCCTGTTTTAATCCATATATGGTTTTCTGCAACTTGCATACCATTTCCATTTGGCCCTTTTCAATGAATCCTTCTGGTTGCATCATATAGATGCTTTCGTCAAGATTTCCATTAAGGAAAGTTGTCTTAACGTCCATTTGCCAAATCTCTAGATCTAAAGATGCTGCAATGGATAAGAGTATCCTAATGGATTTAAGCATTGCCACATGAGAGAAGGTTTCCTCGTAATCGATACCTTCTTTCTGTGTGTAACCTTTAGCTACCAATCTAGCTTTAAAATTTTCCACCTTTCCATCCATATCTCTTTTCCTCTTGTATACCCACTTGCACCCAATGAGTTTTATCCCTTTAGGCAAGTCTACAAGGGACCAGACTTTGTTATCGAACATGGATTCAATCTCAGATTGCATTGGCTTTTGCCAATGACGACAATCAACATCCTCCATTACTTCCTTATAAGTGTGGGGATCATCGTCGTCCGGGAGATTCTCCACTGATTCTCCCAGACCGATGTATCTCTCGGGTTGTGTAGTAACCCTCCCACTACGACGAGGAATGGTAAATTGTTGATTTTGTGTTGGAGTGGAACTGACAATTGGGCTAGGTTGTAAAACCTCTTGTGGAATTGTATCTCCTGACATCTCATTCAGGATAATTCTACTTTTGGGCACAAAATTATTCTTATAGTCCTTTTCTAGAAATAAAGCATTTGTTGAAACAAATACTTTTAGATCTGAATGACTATAGAAATAATATCATTTAGGTTCTTTTGGATACCCCACAAATATATGTGTTTCCGAACGGGACTCCATCTTTTCTGTCTTTCCTTTTAACACATGTGCAGGACAACCAAATATCCTCAAGTGTTGTAAACTAGGCTTTCGCCTAGTCCACAACTCATATGGTGTTTCAGGAACCGACTTAGATGGTATATCGTTTAGAATGTATATTGCAGTTTGTAGAGCATATCCCTAAAAAGAAATAAGAAGCTTTGAATAACTCAACATTGACCTAACCATGTCTAAAAGAGTTCTATTTCTCCTTTCTGCTACCCCATTTTGTTGAGGTGTACCTGGTGCAGAAAACTGAGAAACTATCCCATTATCAATAAGATATTGCTGAAACTCACCAGATAGATATTCTCCACCACGATTAGATCTCAAGATTTTTATGTGTTTCTCAAGTTGATTTTCTACTTCAGCCTTGAATGCTTTGAACATGTCAAAAGCATCAGAATTATGTCTCATGAGATACAGATAGCCAAATCTCAAGTAATCATCTGTGAAGGTGATGAAGTACTCATATCCACCTCTAGCCTGAATGCTCATAGGACCATATACATCAGTGTGTATTAATCCTAAACATTCAGTGGCTCTTGCACCTTTGGTTGTGAATGGCCTTTTGGTCATTTTACCTTCCAAACAAGATTCACAAGTTGGTAGATCATCAACCTTTAAGTCACTTAAAGGTCTGTCACATACCAATCGTTTAATCCTATTAAGGTTAATATGACTTAGGCGTAAATGCCAAAGGTAGATTTCATCTTTTGATAATTTTACTCTTTTATGATAAGGTTCCGTTAATTTTGTGTCTAACGAGTGAGAGATATTTCTATGCAAAAAGAATAGACCGTTTTCCAATATACATTTGCAAACAATTTTGTCATTCTTACTAATAATAAAACCTTTATTAAAAGTAACCAAATATCCAAATTAAATTCCTCTTGAATTGAGGTACATAGTAAACGTCTATTAAATCTAAATGCCTACTAGAATCTAAAAAAACTCTAATATCTCCCACTGCACTTGCAGACACTAAAGTTTTGTTGCCCAAGCGCAAGTTGATTTCATCTTTATTCAGCCTTCTCCTTTCTTGGAACCCCTGTAAGGAATAACAAACATGATTAGTGGCTCCAGAGTCTATGATCCAAGAATCTGTAAAATCTGTCAGAAAACATGTTTCAAGATAATTAATATTACCTTCTTCCTTCTTATTCTGGGGGGCAATTTCTTTTCCAATGTCCCTTTTCACCACAAAGGAAGCATTTCCATTTGATCTTGGTTACTTTCTTGGTTTCCTTCTTGGTAGGCCCAAGTTGTTTTTTCTTCTATTGTTTCTTAACCTTTTGACGGGTCTTAACAGTAGCAACTTTACCAACTGAATGAATCTCTTGACCTTTGATTTTCACAAGGATCTTTTCAGCGCTTTGAACATCTTGCATCAGGCCTTGCAAGGTGTATTCCTTATTGTTCAAGGTGTAGTCTAACTTGAACTGATCAAAGGAATCCGATAGTGAGTTGATAATCATGTCAATTTTCGTCTCACCATCTATCTCAGCACCATTAAGTTCTGCAACATTGAGATGTGCTATGACTTTCATCATGTGATCTTTCACAGCCTGTCCAGGTTTCATCCTAAGATTCATAAAAGCAGTCACTGCCTCTCTCTTAGTCGACCTAGACCTCATAGCAAACATCTCTTCCAGAGACATCATTATATCAGCAGCAGACTCCATTCATTCATGCTGTTGTTGCAACACATCGGAGATAGTGGCCATAATGTAACATTTGGTCATATCATCTGAAGTCTTCCATTGCTTATACTCATCTCTTTGCAAAATACTAGATTCATTATTAGGAAGGGGTGGTTTAGGAGTAGTCCGAACAAACTTATGCTTTTCACTTTGCAGCAACAACCCAATTTTCCTTTTCCATGTGACATAATTATCTCCAGTTAAAGTGTTATCTTTCAGGATGTTCATAAGTGATGGAGTCATGATTTTTGAATAAAACAAAATTATATATGAGCAACTAATCATGATAAAGCACTTTTTAAATATTTATCTTGAATTAAATAAATAATTCAATCATAAAAATTCAACGGTGATCCAACACCCATAAACGATACGCCTCCTCTGGGAGTACGTAACATTTACCAGTTGGACTAGGTCCCACCTAATTGTTAACATAACAACCAGCGTTTTCAATTTTAGCTTTGAAATTTTATTAACAAGATCTCTCTGGAGGATATTAATAAAATCACATTGAGTGTGTTACCAAGATATCGACCCTCAATTTTCTCTCACGAAAATCCCTCATCTGGGAGTAGATTTCGTTTAAGTCAATTGTCTAGTCTATCCTTGTAAGGAAGTGTTTTGCTAAATTCCATTTATGGACGCCCCTCGGGGGGATTACCAATAAATAATAAAGCTCAACTAACCTTGGAGGCCATAGATGTTCTAACATACCTTCTCCCACTCAATTATTTAAGGCATGTGATTAAATTCCATAGAATGATTTTACCAAGTTATCTAGATGCCAATTAGATACCTAAATCATTCAATGCATGTTCATATCAAAAGAGATATATGAGTGTCACTCCTATTCTATATGACATTTTATCATACAACAACAAATATTGTAATATTTACCGAAATATAAATAGCTACAATTTTGGTCCATCCTAGAAAAGCAAGTAAATTACATTTGTTTGGAATACAAAATATTCTTTCTTGGCGAACAAGTCTTCAAGCGACCATCATCCCCTTAGGTCCATAAAGGGCCACCATGCGCAACCCATTATGCCCAAAGGACTGTCATGCGCAGCCCATGACGCATAAGTGGCTGCCGTGTGCAGCCCATGCACCTAACAAGCGTAGCTACGTGCTAACATGCACGCACGCTTGTTGCCATGGTGCGCACAGTACCAAGCTTGTTCTGATTGCTTCCTCTTCCGCTTCTAATTCTTCAACTCTTCGAAACTTCGAAACTTGAATGTATTACAGCAGATTTTACACAATAAATTACTGTAGTATTTTTTTTAATTCACATCAGTAATTTTTACACAAGAAAAACGGCACTATTTTATACAAAAAAAAACTGCAGTATTTTTTAATACAATAAAAAAATAGAGAATCTAGCAACTACCAAGAAGGAATTTATGACGATAATAGGCCACCCTTCTTGTTATAATTCCGAAACAAAAATACATTGAAATTCTAGAACCAAAATTGAGCAATAACAATTCACTTTATAATAACATATATAAATCCATACATGCCACATGTAATTATATATGCGAATACCTAGAGTGTCTTTCTTTCTAAAACATGCATAATCACAATAAAAATAAATAGATTCACGTATATATACGTTAATTAATCAAAGGGTACAACAAGGCTTTGATACCAGTTGTAGGGAAAAATACGAAAAACGCAACGGAAGCGTGACTAAAAACGAATTTAGTATAGTTTAAAAATTTTCCAATATTTAAACCTTAACCCTTTAATTAATTAAACATACATATATTCAAAAGATATCATACCTCTTGTCGCGTGATCCGATTGATTTAGTGTCGATGGTAATCCGCAAGATCTTCCAATCCGATCACGAACGTGAATCACCTAGGAGCGTGGTCTCCCTATTCTTTGAATTGCGTACCTGAGAATGGAAAAACGAAATCTTCTTTCCTGATCGTTAATCACAAAAATTCCAAGAGCCTAGAAAGATCGTTCCGGTCACTTTTGAATTCACAATCGTTATGATTGAAACTCGCGTGAACCTAAATCGAAAGTGTGCACAAAACCTTTTTATGTAAAAGCTTGCAAGTGCACTATCGGATTTAGAACTATCTTACTCTCTTTCTCTTGGCCGAATTTTCACTATGTTCTAGAGTTGGAATTTTTTTTTTTAAAAAAAACAAGAGAATAAAAAGTTCTTTCTCTAAAAAAAAACTTTTTTTTTCTATCTCTCTATTACTATTAATTCCGAAATTAATAATACATATAGGTATACAAATCCTTTCCTAAAGAGGATTTACTTGATGGGCGAGAATCCTATCTCTAGGTGGATTTACTTGGTGACAAAGAATCCTTTTTCAAAAAAAAGATTTCTTTTCCACACAAAGACTCCTAATCCAACTCAAATAGTGTATTTGTGATTATATTAAAGACTTCCTTATTTGATTAGATAAATAAATTATTTATCTATCTACTTATCAAATTAAGTTTTTTATATTTATTATACTACTATAATAGTATACTACTAGGAAACATAATTCCTAGTCAGAAAAAGATTTTGATTTTTAATTAAATAATTAATTAATCAATTAATTAATTTCCATTTAATCAAACAGTAAAATAAAATAATATTTTAGGCTATTATTATAGCCTTGCCGCCCACACACAAAAAATATGGGCCAAATATTATTTCTTATTTTATTTAATCCATTCAGGCTTTAAATAAAAGCCCACATGTGAACCAGACTCATTCTTATTAAAAGAAATAAGCCCATATGCCTCTCATTAATATATTAATATAATTTGAGCAGCCCATTAAATAAATAATGTGCAAATTATATTCTTAATATATTAAATACAATTCTAGATGGACCCATAAATTAGTCCGGTAGAATATATCAAGTTATCCATGCAAGTCCGTGTGGATTGGGGATCTTGGTGGGCTATCTAAATTTAAGCTTCAATAGACATAACCTAATCACAATCAACAAATGATTCACTTAGGTCCGATCTATTAATTTTAGCTCATTCCACTAAAGAGCTAAAATTGAACTCTTAAATAAAGATAGAATAAGAAGATGTTTCTCATTCATACCCTAGACAATCTTATTGGAGATAGTGTATCCTCGTGTATAATATCAGTAATTGCCAAGAGCTCATAGACCGCCTATAGCTCTCCTAGTTACCATATTTACTCATATGACCACGTTTTGAACTTGGATATTTTGACTTGTCCAGAAGCCATATTTTCAATAGACATTATCGAAAACTCGACGTTGAGATTTAATATCCAATACCTCAAAATATCCATATGATAATATTATACTCTCATTCAATAAATTGAGCCACGATGTCCATATCTATAAATGAAGTCCTCTATCGATTAACAAATGAATACCACCAAACTATCGAGGATAGACTATGCTATATAATCGTACTCATTGATAGCTCAAATGATAACACTTGCAATCATAAGTCCATCATTTATCTCAGGATTAAGATAGACTCTCTGATTGTCTTCATAATGAAAAAACTTGTATCTATTGACGGTTCTAGATAAAATATTTCATTGTGATCCTGTTCAATGCACCCAGTGCACTAGATTCTTTTACTCGAAGACCCATTCGATGATTTTAGACTCATCATAACTCATTTGATCCCACTTGTTGATGGTGGTTTTTCTTCGTCACTATCAACGAACTTGTATCAAGCGAAAATAAGAACAGATAGGTGTAATACCGCAAGAAAACAATAAATCAAGAGATATGAATACGTGGTAAAAACTCCTTTTAACTGGAGAAAAATCCACGGGTTGTTGCTTGAGCAACACAGTCAAATCCACTATCAAAAATTCAATTACAAAGTATTTCTCTCTGACTTATTCTGCTAATTCACACCTACCTCCATCATGTTTCTTACTGGGGTATTTATACACGTTATTTGCTAGGGTTTATGGTTGTGCTAGGGTTTGGTGTTGTGATACCCGCATTTTGTGTGATTTCCTAGTTCTAATTGAAGTCTGTCTCTTTATGGAATCTATCTTGTTTCCTGTTTTGGCTGAGTCCGAATCTACGTCGGATTCCTCGCCCTTTATCTGCAGGAAATCTATTTGCCTTTCAATTGAACTCTGATAGTCGTATCGTTGCTTATTGTGGAGTTGCTTGCTTCTGATTCTGTCCATATGTTTATGAAGTACTTGTCTTCGTTATCTGATCCCGAGTATGCCTGAGTATGCCGAGTATGCCCGAGCAGGTTTCTTCGTCTGTGGTCGGGTTGCTTTACTCTTTGCCGAGTAAATTCCCTTGGGAATTTCTGCCCTTTAACGCTTGACTTTTCTTCGACTTTGCTTACGTGGCCCCTTACTGTAATGACGTTTCCTTAATGATAATTTTTACTTATAACAATACCCCCTTAAATATTTGAACCGAATGCATCCTGCTTACTCGGGATAAATATTTAACTTTTCATAACTTTTTCTTGTTTATCGTCTTCTTCATCAATGTCGGATTTCAAATTCCTCGTTCGCTTCGAAACGTTAATGACGTGTCTTAATTACGCCTGCACGCGTTTGATTCTTTTCTTATTTGAAGATCTTTTGATGGTGACTGACTGTCTCTTCGACGGCTCAGTGCCTCTCTTTACTGCCACCTGTCTTCTTTTGTTTGGCCGTGGTACGCGGCATTTATGAGACGCGACCCTTCTGTTCGTGGCCGTACAGCTCACGTCATGATTCTTATCCCAATCTTTCCCGCTTCTCCTCACTTACCCTTTCTAGGGTTTCGTGTCTTGGGACCGGTGGCATGCTTATATATAGGAGTATTGCTTGAAAGGGGAAAACCCCTATTCAAGTTTTTACCATTACTTCCCATATTTCAGCCACCGTTTTCCAGACTTCTGCCATTGTTTCCCAGATTTCTGCCATTGTTTCCCTGCCTGTAATCTTGTCCTGCGAAGATTTATTTCTCTCTGTTTCCAAACCTTTTCTCGACCTTCTCGAAGATCCTGCCGTACCTCTCGTTTCTTCAATCCTTCAAGGTTAGTTCTCATGGATCCCTCTGCTAGACATCGTCTTTTTACTGTTCCTATGATTGCCATTGAACAAGGTGATACTTGTACTGTTGCGGCTGTCCACAGGTTGCTTGGTGATCCAATTCCCGATCAGCCCCGATTTATAGACGCTGACGTCTCCGGACTCAACTTATCTGGACTGTGTCGTGAAGTTTCACCAGCTTCTTCCAGTTCGTCACAACCTGAATCCTATCAGCCTGAAACCTATTCCAGTTCTGCTTCTGAGGCTTGTGATAATTCTCGGCCGTGGAAAAGAATGGGGAAGAAACAAAGCAATCGCGACATCAACAAAGGTTCCTTTGTTCGGGAAATTCGAGTCGGGCCCCAAAGGGTGGTCGATAAAGACATTGAGGACGAGCACAGGGAGGCTCGTATCGTCTTCTCTCCTGAGAGAGTTTGCGCTTACGACGTTGAGCCAAATGTGGTCGGCCCCGAAGAAGTCATTAAATATATGAACCGTTTTGATTTGGACAGCGACACCATCTCATTAAACCCTGCTAACGGTCGGGCTGCGTGGAACCCTCCGCCCGGTCAAGTGGCGATTTATGGGGTGATGCTTTCTTGCGGGGTGACGCTTCCGCTACAACCCTTCATTACGTGGTTTTTGGCCGAAGCTCAGCTCGCCCCCGCTCAACTAACTCCGAATAGCTATCAGATCTTGATGTGCATGTGGCACATGTGGCATAGGATGGGACGACCACCCCCAACCCCTCGGGAAATTAGTCACTTCTATTCTTTGAGGCCTTTGGGAAAGACAGGGATTTATTTCCTGCTTTCAACTCAGCCCCAGAGTTGGGTCCCCAAGGACGTGATCGTAAAGAACAGGGTGATGCCGACCGCTGATGAAAAGATGAAAGGGTTTGTTTGGGGCTTCCCCACCTCAAACAAGTTCGGGAAGAATAGTTGGTTCTTCGTGGGTGGAGACTGGGGACGGTCAATTTCTTTTGACATCGAGGGTTCCGAGATGACTCGCCGGGTGCCTCGGTACTTCTGCACACCCTAGTGGAACCACATAACTTCGTCTTTTACGGATGAAGAGCTCAAAACCATGACTCGGGCGGCCTTCCGTCCCGTGGAAAAAAGGGGCAGACCTTACCTCTTCGATGAAAAGAAGATGATAACTGCTCGCCTCTTCCCTCAACTTTCTGCACGCCGGCGTCGCTGTAGGTTCTTTATTTCTTCCTTGCTTTTTAGTTGCTTTATCTATCTGGCATTCAGCTTCCTAAAATTTTTTTTTTTTTTTTTAAGTGTACGACATAGATGTAGTGTGCGATGCCCAAGCCCGCCGAATGAAAGGTATTGTGGAGGCGAGCCGGAGGGAAGTTAAACGTCAACAGGATGCGGGGATAGCCCCTCCTCAAGGTGACTCTGATGGGAATTCTTCCGAAGACATTCCCGAGGGGGGTGCAGACGACATGCCGGATTACATGCCTGAGGAAACTCAGGATCAAGAATTGGCCGCCCACGCAACTGATGAAGGCAATCAAGCAGGTCCTTCGACAAAGGGGAAGGAGAAGGTTGGGGAGTCTTCCGAGCCAACTGCCTTCATGCGGAACTAGATCTCCGCGGCCTGCTGTAGTCGAGCCGAATACCACTTCCCCGGATGCGGAAATTGCCAGGGAGCATCCGGACGTGACAGTTCCAGAGATTCTGATTTCTACCGAACTGGACACTGCGCCGTTTGGAAGTGGTGCTGAAATGGGGCGTTCCGATCCGGATTTTGAGGACCCCACAGTGGACCTGAATACTCGTGGGAGGTAACCCGAAAAAAGAAAAGCCCCGTTCTCCCCTGGTCGTCCGGCCCCCAAGATTCCTCGAGTAGTTGCTTTCGTCGAGTCATCCTCGGATGAGGAGGGGGTAGCAGAGGCTGCTGAGAATGAGAGATCAATAGAGAATTCTCCTCCATGAGATCAGATGAGGGACGAGCCTGGCATCCCCCTTAGTTCCCCTCAGGCAGTACCTACTGTTAGGTTCCCCGAGGCTAATCTTGGCAGCCCTGATCCTTCGACCCAGTCTGGCGTACCTACCCCCGAGGCCATGTTGAAGGCTATGGCTTCGGGCCAAGCATATATAGGGGAGGATCGTTGGAGCGATCTCAGGGTCGGTTCGTTATCTGATCGGCTCTGCCATTTCTTCAACAGCGCTTCTTATGTGAGTAACTCTTGAGACTTTCATATTTATCTCCTTTATTGCTTACTTCATTTTTGTCACTTGTTATCGGCTCGTTGCAGATGGTAGCCGAGATGACTGAAGTCTGCCAGACTAGTGATGGTCAGACGGAAAAAATAAGGAGGCTTGAAGCTCAGTTGAAGGAGAGTGAAGATCGCCGTGCTCGGGCCGAACTGGCTTGTCAGGAAGGGGCCAGGTCGGGTCAGGTGCTTCTGGACCAGTGCTTAGCGCGTCAACTAGAGGCTGAACAGAAGGCATCTTTCGCTTCTGAAGAGGCCCAAACTTTAAAAAACTAGTTGTTATCTACTCAGGAGGCTCTACTCCAGGCCGAGCAGACAGCTGAAGATGCCAAGTCCTCCTACGAGCGCCAGATTCAGGACTTGGAACGTCAAGCCTTGACGATCAAGTCCCTGTCGAAGGAAGCTAGGCTGGAGTTGGAAATTCAGGGGGTCGATCGCTTCAAAAGATCTCCAGCCTATGATGCTTTACTTCTCCTGGAATTTCAGAGGGGAATGTTCTCGGCCGGAGAGTTTTTCAAGAAGAAGAACAGAGCAACCGATCGGGCCAGGGCCAACTGGAACCTCTCGGTCAGAAAGCATGTGGATGCCTCTCTGGAATCCCTCTGGCTCCAGATGAAGACGTGGCGAGCATATTGCAGAAGTAAGGGAAAAGAGCCACACCTCATGCACCTGGAAGTTCCCACTGTTGATTCCTTCTCAACTTTCCACGCTTGTGGGAAAGTGGGGATCGACGGTGAGGCTTCTGACGTTGGGCCCGTTCCCGGGGTGGATTATAGCGCTTGGATAGATGATGACACCTCGGAAAATGTGATTGTTTGGCCTTCTGATGATAGTCTCATGAACGAGTACGTGATGGAACCGGACCCGAGCATTGGTGGAAGTAGTTCTCAACCGCCGGCATCTTCTTGATTAATTTTCTTCTTTTTTTGTAACAACCATTGTATATTCTTTCGCTCATATATAAGAAATCTATTCACTATTCTGCCTGTCCAGTTCCCTGCATGATAAACGTATAAACAAATGAAGCATAATTTGTTCGGTCACCTATACTCGGCTCGTAGATCTTAAGAATTTTTGGGACTCTTAATTTCAACCAAGTGCTTGGCGACCACCAAAGTTAACCGAGTATCTTATTCAACTGGCAACTCGTTTATTAAGCCGAGTATCTCATTAAACTGGCCGTTGATTCATTGGACCAAGTATCTTATTTAACTGGCAATTTTTTCTTTTAAAGTCGAGTATCTTATTTAACTGGCAATTAATTTCTCCGATCTTGTGAAGATCGTTTTACCCTGACGTTTCGTCGAGGCTCACCACAACCATACGTCAAGGTCCTTACATAAGTCACCTAGGACGTCTCCCGGTTTTGTCTATGCAAGGTTTCGTCGAATCGTTGGTGGTTATGTTGACCAGCCAACACGACTGCACATCTCACCAGTCTTCCTGGCGGCGCTCCGAGCAGTTTTCCAGTTATCCTGGTGCCTCGGTTTTGCCTTTTGGTTAAGAAGTGCATTTGCACTGCTTAAACTAGACGGGCACGCTATTCCAGCTTCTCAGCCCTTCAAGAACTACTTGTCCGCTCTCCCGCGGCCTCGTAGCGCATGATAATTTTTGAACGAGATTTGCTCCGACCGGTTTGTTTTAGGTGACTAAATTTAGTCTGCTTGTTCTCGGACGAAGTGGCCACTGTTGTTTTTGCTTTATTTGAACATTCTTTATCGTGGATTTCATCGTCTTCAATGAATAACTTCTTTATTAGCAAACAGAATTTATTAGATAACAATAAGAATTAGAAACCTCTTAACTTGACTATAAGTTAAAGCAAAGCTAAAATAACGTTAAACATGAGTGAGTTTGTCAGGGGTAGAAAATCTTGAGATACTGAGCGTTGCATGGTCGGGGTACTAAGCTGCCTTCTGGGTGAGCTATCAGGTAAGCTCCATGCCCTGCAACTCCCTTGATGATATACGGGCCTTCCCATTTGTCGGCGAGAGATCCTGCCGACTTGTCCTTAGTGTTCTGGGATACCCTTCT
The DNA here is from genome assembly GCA_033220585.1 of Dipteronia sinensis. Taxonomy (NCBI): domain Eukaryota; kingdom Viridiplantae; phylum Streptophyta; class Magnoliopsida; order Sapindales; family Sapindaceae; genus Dipteronia; species Dipteronia sinensis. The sequence continues at coordinate 31,891,388 of CM065640.1, read as the reverse complement.
TAGCACCAAATCTCTGAGCTGGAATCTACGCACACGAACATGGGAATTATAGTACCTTACAGCCCTTTGCTGATACGCTGCATTTCTCACTTGAGCTGCGTCCCTGATTTCTTCAAGCTCGTCTGAGTTCTGCTGCAACATGTTGACGTTGTGCTCGGGGCTATATAGTTGCACCCTGGGTGACGTAAAGGTTGTTTCCGTCGGGATTACGGCCTCTGTTCCGAATGCTAGTGCAAAAGGGGTCTCCCTGTGGATGACCTGACAGTCGTTCGGTATGCCCATAACACCTCTGGTAGTTTGTCTGCCCAACTGCCTTTCTTTGATTCCAGCTTTGCTTTTAGTGTGTGCTTGATCACCTTGTTCACAGCTTCAGTTTGGCCATTGGTTTGAGGATGTGCAGGTGACGCATAATAGTTTGCAATCTTGTACTCAACTTGCTGTTGTCGAACTGAGTTCCGTTATCCGTTATAATGATGCTCGGGATTCCGAACCTATATATGATGTTCTTCTTGACAAAGCTAGTGGTGTTCGCCTCCGTGATGTGCACCAATGCCTCTGCTTCTGCCCACTTGGTAAAGTAGTCTACTGCCACAATTGCGTACTTTGCTCCTCCCCTTGTTCCTGTGGACATTGGACCAATCAGGTCGAGGCCCCACATGGCAAAAGGCCAAGGGGAAGTTAAGCTTCTAAGTAACTCCGGGGGTTGCCGAATGTCGTTTGCTATCCTTTGACATGTTTTGCAACTTTCCGCGAATCGCTGCGCTTCGGCAAATAAAGTCGGCCAATAAAAACCCTGCCGAAGTACCTTGTGTGCTAGGCTCTTACCCCCAGTGTGGTTTCCACACACCCCACTGTGAACATCTTTCAGAATCTTGTAGGTTTCTTCTCCGGCAACACATCTTTGTAACACCTTTGAGAACCCTCTTCTGTATAGTTCTCCCCTCAGAATCGTGTACCGAGTTGACCTGTACTTGACGCGTTTTGCCTCCACAGCATCCTCCGGTAATATGTTTCTCTCCAGATATTCTCTAAGCTGGGTCGTCCAATCACTTGGACCTAGCCGGATTTCTGACACCATGACCTCTTCAGATTCTGCCGTACTTGGTTTGGTCAGGTGCGCCACTAGTATTGCTTTCGACCTAATACTCATGGTGGCTGAGGCTAATTTAGACAAATCATCTGCTTTTTCGTTCTCCTCCCGAGGGATTTGAAGGATCATGTACGCCTTAAACTTTTTAAGCAAGCTCTTTGCAATGTCTAAGTAAGCTATCATATGCTCCTCCCTCACCTGGTATTCATCCAGCACCTGGTTAACTACAACCTGGGAATCGCTGTATACCGCCAACTCATCTGCCCCCAATGCTATGCAAACTCTCAAACCAGCCAACAAAGCTTCATACTCTGCTTGGTTATTAGTTGCTTTGAAGTCGAATCTCATGGCGCATTCCACAGCATCTCCTTCTGGTGTTGTTATGACTATTCCTGCCCCACTGCCATGAGTATTTGACGATCCATCCACATGCAACTTCCATTGGAACTTACTCACTTGTTCGCCTTCTATCATCCTTTGCACTTCCATATCTAGCTCGGTGAACTCTGCTATGAAATCGGACACTGCTTGTCCCTTAACTGCAACTTTTGGGGTATATTTGATGTCGAATTCACTCAGCTCAACCGCCCATTTAGTCAATCTTCCCGACAGTTCTGGTTTTTGCAGGATGAGTTTTAGCGGGCAGTCGGTGTACACCTCTATTGCATGCGCTTGGAAGTACGGCCTTAGTTTTCTGGCTGCCGCGACCAGGGCGAGTGCGACCTTTTCGGCCGGTGAGTATCTAGTTTCTGTTGGAAGCAATGCCTTGCTGGTGTAATATACCGATTTTTGCACTCCTTCCTCCATTCGAATCAACACCGAACTTGTCGCTACCTCTGTGACTGAGAGATACAAGTACAATGTTTCCCCAACCACCGGCTTTGAGAGGATGGGTGCTCGCCCTAAATACTCTTTCAATTTCTGAAAAGCAGCTTCGCATTCTTCACTCCATTCAAGGCCTTTTCCTTTCTTTATTGCCTTGAAGAATGGGGCGCATTTATCTGTCGACTTCGCTATGAATCGGTTAAGTGACGCAAGACATCCCGTTAGCCTCTGTACATCCCTCAGCGTCCTTGGCGAAGCCATATCTTCCAACGCTTTGATCTTCTCGGGGTTCACCTCAATCCCTCTTTGATGCACCTGAAAACCAAGAAATCTCCCTGATGGCACTCTGAACACACACTTGCTCGGGTTAAGCTTCATTTTATATCTCCTCAGCACTTCGAAGGTCTCCCTTAAGTCTTCTGAATGCTTCTCCGCTGTGACACTCTTGGTCAACATATCATCCACATAAACTTCCATGTTCCTCCCGATTTGCCGGGCAAAGATCCTGTTTACCAATCTCTGGTAGGTTGCCCCAGCGTTTTTCAAGCCGAAAGGCATCACCTTATAGCAGTACAAACCCTGATCTGTGGTGAAGGCTGTCTTTTCTTCATCTGCTTTATTCATTCTGATCTGATTGTATCCTGAGTAAGCATCCATGAAGCACAACAATTCGTGCCCAGCTGTTGCATCCACCAGTTGGTCTATTCTCGGCAATGGGAAGCTATCTTTCGGGCAGGCCTTATTCAAATCGGTGAAGTCTACACACATTCTCCACTGATTATTTTTCTTCTTAACCAGCACCACATTGGCCACCCATTCTGGGTATTTGACTTCCCTTATCGATCCTGCAGAAAGCAACTTGCCTACTTCATCCTTAATGGTCACACTCCTCTCTGGATTGAACAGCCGTCTCTTTTGCACTACCGGGCGGAACTCTGGATTGATGGAGAGGCAATGTGATATCACTTTCGGATCTATCCCGGGCATATCTTCGTGGCTCCAAGCAAAAACATCCTTGTAATCCCTTAGTAGTGAGACAAGTCGGGCTTTTATACATTCACTCAAATTTGCCCCGACTTTCACCGTCCTGCCTGGATCTTCTGGGTCCAATGCCACCTCTTCGGTCGGCTCATCTTTCTTAGCTTCGGGCTCCTCTCTGGGATCCAACTCAAAATCCTTCGGTACTTCTGATTCTTCAGTCTCATCGGTTATCAGCTTGGTTGTCACATCATATACCTGGTTCACTTCCCTGTCCTTGTATACTGACAAATTTGCCCTTCGGGCCATTTCTTGCGATCCTTTGACCATTCCAACTCCAAACTCCGTTGGGAACTTCATCATTAAAGCATAAGTCGCCGTCACCGCCTTAGCTTTATTCAAGAACGGTCGGCCCAATAGGGCATTGTACGGCCAATTTTCTGTGTCGACGACTATAAAGTCGAGTAACACTGTCTTTTGGCAATGAGCCTTCCTGACCTTCACCGGTAATTTTACTGTGCCGAGCGACCTTACCTCCACCCCACCAAATCCTCTGAGAGGTGTAGGAAAAGGCTGCAGGTCTTTCCTTTCCAGCCTCAGCTGGTCATAAACTTCTGTACTCAAAATATCTGCTGAGCTTCCATTGTCGATCAAAATCCGATGGACCTCCCTATGGCCAATATGTGCGCTGATTACCAGTGCATCGTTTGGTCTTACATCTACTCCATGTGAGTCAGCCTCTGTGAATATGATGGGATCCCAGCCTCCCTTGATCTTTTTTGGGTCGGGTTCAATGGAATTGACACCTAGATCTCTTCTAGCCTCTACGGCTTCCCGAATTTCCTGGGTCCTCTCCCTATTACTTTTGCTCGTTGATGGTCCACCAAAAATCGTGTTGATCGCTCCTTCATCCTCAGCTTTCTTGGGGCTAAGTTTTCTTGCCCGACCATCCTGTCGGTTATTTCTCTGTCCGTCTACCTTGTCGGTTTTCTTCAGGACGATATCTTTCAAATGTCCTTCCCTAATGAGGGTCTCTATGTGATCCCTAAGTTGAAAACACTTGGAAGTTTCATGTCCATTCTCCTTATGGAACCTGCAATACTTGGTGACGTCCATCCCGGCATAGGATGACTGCCTAGGAGGTTCTTTAGACATGTTCTTCTCCTCCAGGATTGCCAGAATTTCCTCTTGATCCTTCCTCAGTGGGGTATAGTTTGTATATCTGCCTTGGAACTTCTGCCGCGGTTGATCCGTCTTTGGATCATATGCCCGACGACCATCCCGACTATCTCGTGTCTTATTCTTTTGTTTATCACCTTTCGCATCGGGCGTCTTCGCTTGGTCCTTGGCTTTAGACCCTTCCGGGCGTCCGCCATGCACGAAGTATCCTCCCGTGGCGATTTCTTCTTCCTCTGCCAAGGCATAGCCCCTAGCCATATCCATCATGTCAGCGTAACTGGTCAGACGGGCTCTTCTCAGGTCAAATGACAGCTGTCCATTCTGGAGGTTATTGATGAACGCTGCAATTATAGCTTCGTCGTTTGCACTTCCGATCTCAGACACTTCTTGACCGAACCTTCCCAAATATTTCTTAAGTGATTCATCCTTTCCTTGCTTAAGTTGGGACAAGTGAGCCACCGACTTCTTCCTGTGCACATTCCCGAGGAACTGCCTTGAGAAAGCTTTACTCAGCTCGCTGAAGTTACTTATGCTGGCCGTCGGTAACCTGCCGAACCACCTAGAGCCCAGATCCTCAAGAGTTTGAGGGAAATTTAAGCATAGTAGGGCATCATTGTAAACATACTGGGCCATGGCACTCTTGTATCTTCTGACATGTTCCTTAGGGTCCGTGTCCTTTTTGAATTGCTCTACATGTGGCAGTCTAAACCTCTCCGGGAATGGCGTCCTCAGGATCCTATTGGTGAAAGGACTCCCGGATTCATCATCTGACAACTCGTTACGCCCATATCGCCTGACTAACGCATCCATTTGTCGGCGATTATTCTCCACTTCCCGGGTCAAACTCTGTATGAGTATATCTCTGTCTCCCTCCGGCTCCCCCACAGCATTGAAATTCTGACTTATAGTCAGTTTTTGGCCTCTCTCTTTCGGATTCGATTCTTTTTGATCCCGATTTAAACCGTGCAGTCGAACTGTGCCCCTTTGGCGCTTGTGATGATAGTTCTGCTCACTCTCTCCCGAGGACGACGATCGATCTCTCCGATGAGTACGCCTCCGTGGACGGTCTCTATCCATTGCCGTCTGGTCATGACCATACCTTCTGTCCGAGTCATTCTCCTCTCTACGTTCTCCGCTTCTCCTGGTTGGCCTTTCAGAAAAAATCACCGGCCTGTCAATCGGGTCACGGCTTGCCTTTATGGGTGCATCAGGCGTTGGTATCACTACTGTGGAGCGCAACCTAGTTGCTTGCTGATTTGGAGCAGAAAGATTGTGAGGTGACGTCAAGCCTTCCGTGGCGGAGAGATCAACCCCTTGCCTTGCAGCGTCAGATATAAGTTGCTGCAAGGAAGCGCGGAATCGTTGCGCAATCTCTTCGTTGGTTGGAGGAAAACGCTGAATACCAGCCAGGGCAGTTGACTGATCTGCCGTTGCCAAGGTTACCTCTGCAGTGTTAAGGGTGGCATCATCATCCAATTCATTGATTGGCAATCCTTGACTATACCTGGAATCGCTACCATCTCCTTCGCCAGCCATTGTCACAAGTTTTGTTTGATCCCCCTCCTTCTAGCGCCAATTGTTGATGGTGGTTTTTCGTCGTCACTATCAACGAACTTGTATCAAGCGAAAATAAGAACAGATAGGTGTAATACCGCAAGAAAACAATAAATCAAGAGATATGAATACGTGGTAAAAACTCCTTTTAACTGGAGAAAAATCCACGGGTTGTTGCTTGAGCAACACAGTCAAATCCACTATCAAAAATTCAATTACAAAGTATTTCTCTCTGACTTATTCTGCTAATTCACACCTACCTCCATCATGTTTCTTACTGGGGTATTTATACACGTTATTTGCTAGGGTTTATGGTTGTGCTAGGGTTTGGTGTTGTGATACCCGCATTTTGTGTGATTTCCTAGTTCTAATTGAAGTCTGTCTCTTTATGGAATCTATCTTGTTTCCTGTTTTGGCTGAGTCCGAATCTACGTCGGATTCCTCGCCCTTTATCTGCGGGAAATCTATTTGCCTTTCAATTGAACTCTGATAGTCGTATCGTTGCTTATTGTGGAGTTGCTTGCTTCTGATTCTGTCCATATGTTTATGAAGTACTTGTCTTCGTTATCTGATCCCGAGTATGCCTGAGTATGCCGAGTATGCCCGAGCCGGTTTCTTCGTCTGTGGTCGGGTTGCTTTACTCTTTGCCGAGTAAATTCCCTTGGGAATTTCTGCCCTTTAACACTTGACTTTTCTTCGACTTTGCTTACGTGGCCCCTTACTGTAATGAAGTTTCCTTAATGATGATTTTTACTTATAACACCACTCAAATGCCAGCAAAAGAATTCTGCAACTTTATCAAGATAAAGGTGCCCAACCTTTAATTTAAGTTGTGAACGTTTATTCAAGACTAACTAAAGAATTGTGTCTACCTCATACATATCCAGATGTACGAACAATTCTTCCTTTCTCATAGTCTTTTGACCTTATGATTATTTACTTTGACAATTATCATTATAAATGCTATAAGATTTTGTAAAACCAGAAATCACTTTATTAATATGAAAAGATTGTCAATTACAATATTACACTCTTGCTATTGAGCATAATCCTAACAAGCATAACCCCAGACGTGAGCATGGCCTCGTAAATGGCCATAGCGCTCCGATGGGGGTTCCAGGTAGCGCGTCGACCGCTAATGAAGAGTTCAACCGATTGAGGAAGGTCAAACCTCTCGATGTACGTTATTATTTCTTGCTCGGTCACCACATTCACTTCAAAATCAAAGGCGCTTCGACGATCAGCAGAAAACTTTAATAAGTGTATCTGACGCCTTTTGGGAACGTCTTCCATCTTTTGCAACTGGGAAGGAATCTTCAAATCAATCACTAGGGAATCCCTTACAGCCACTCTGCTTCCCCGACCGGATCTTGATGTCCTCGACATATCTGGGCATGTATTAGCAGAAGTAACGTTTGGCTTAGCGGTATTGGGATCAAAATAAGAAGGTTGATATTCAGGGTGAGCATTTGAGTAATCAACGTTAAGAGTTGTGGGTTGAGTTGAAGGGGTATAGTCTTGAGGACGTCCCAGTAAAATAAACTTAATCCTATCAGCGTTCTCTTTGGCTCCAGTTTAATAGCACGCATTAATAGTTCATCAAAACGGTGTCGGGTAATAGGATCCATACCTGAATAATTAGAATGGATGAAAAGTGAATGTTGACGACGATGAAGTTGAAGGTCCGAGGAAGATGAAGAGTTTCGAGAAAACTTAAGCGAAGAAAAGCTTCAAAGAAAAATAGGGTTGTAGTTTTAAAGAAGAGAAATACAGAGATCGTGTGAAAGGGAAAATGAAGAATTTTAAAAATATATAAAGGTGACAGTGACGTCATGCGAAAGTGGGGGTTGGTGTGCAAATCCCGGAGATCACACGCAATTTGAAATTCAAATCAACCGCCGTCAGTTTCGTCACTCACGTCAAATCACCTAGGCAAATCAAACGCTTGTGGTTAAAATTTAAAGCTTAGTTGTTAAGCATTAGTAAGCATTATGAGCTACAAGACAAAAATACACCCGAGTTAAACATATCTCACCGAGCGAGTTCTCTTTGTTGAACAAGATACTCGGTTTGAATGTTTAAGGGGGTATTATTATTGGGAAAATCTGGAAAGATGACACGTCAGCATAAGCACCATGTTTTGTGGAGATTACAAGTGACGTGTCAACAAATGTCGACTAGATTGAGCCAACCCAAGATGGCTAGAAGATAACCTCATAATACTTGGTCAAGGTTACGTAGATGGTCGGGTGGAAAATATTCAACCAAGGTAATTAGATTGATCAAATAAAGAAGATCCGGTCGGGAAAGCCCAAGATAGTTAGGGGAACCCAAATGGTCGGGTCTAGTTATCTGATCAGGTGTTGATCCTTAGTCAAGGGGTGAAAGATGTTTGATCGGGTTTGGCAAATGGTCGGCTAAACAACACGTGGACAATTATGAAAGATGCTCCAGTGAATGACATGTGGACAACATAAAATTCAATGTAATCATGACTCAAATACGCAAAAGAGGAATCTTATTCGAATAAGACTTCACGAAACATACTTTGATAAGGAAACAGACTTCTTTAAAGATATCAAAGTCCAGAATAGACAAAAGACCTGATGCGTTTAAAACACAAGTAATGCAAAACGGGAGAGAACACAAAAACGACTGCAACAAGTCAGAGTCTCATTAAATTACTACCACATTTTCTTTTACTTGTACGCCAAGAATTAGGTATCTATACATGTATAAATAGGCCCTGAAAATACCTATGAGGGGGTTAATGCAAACTAAATATACAAGAGTGCAAGAGAGGTTGAGCTTGTAACAGATTCATCATAGTGAAGTTTTTCCCTCGCCGTCACACGCAACCGTGGTTTTTTCCCTTCCCGGGTTTTCCAAATAAAAACTGTGTTTGAATGCTCTTTTTATTTTTCTTGATTCATAATATTACTGTCAGTTCACCATAATTTGTTAGTCGCGTGATTGAGCTTATATAATCCTAAAAATCACCATCAACATTTAGTATTTTTTTTTCCTTTATCAAATTACTTAAGGAGACATACTATTTTCATTAAAAAAAAATACCAGACAAAATAAAACTAATAAAACCCCCCACTTTCCTTATTTCAAAACCCTAATGACATAGATTATTTCAAATCGTTGAATGTTTAATATTTTTCTTTATATTTTCTTTCAGATCTCGATCTCATATTTCCTATGTTTATTGTTTTTTGATTTTATTGTTTCACATGTTTGTTTTGTTTTTCTTTTCAAATTTCAAAATCCATGTTTGCTATGTTTTTTCTCTTGGTTTATTTTCTTTCATATCTTCTATACATTCTATGATTTGAATCAATTCTTTTGTAGATTTTATTCCGGAACTTCCAAAGTTAGTTTAATGTTATTTACAAAAAAATAAAACGAAATCGTACCAAGAATCGCAATGAAAAAAATATAATCTCTGACGAAACAAAACCACACAAAAACCCTAACTCAATCGCTCAAAATAAATCATGAGAAGATTAATATCATATTCAAAATCTACCACCAAAAATTCAATCGACTACAGAAAAAAAAAACATGCATCTAATAAAGATGGTTTCACCATGAAACAATAAGAAAAAACAAGTTAAGAAAACTGTATATAAAGATTAGAAATTAAGTGTATTTTTATTTTTATTTTTTTGAAAAAGATATGGGGTGTATTACATTTGAAAAATATGTAAAAGGGTAATCCTGGAAATAAATCAAAAAAATTAATAAAACAATTTAATTTTGAGTAATGCTACTTTGTCCAAATTTGGTGTCCAAATCTGGTGCCCAAATGATGTGGCAACACTCTAATCCCCTCATTTAAATCATACAAATCTAATATAATTTAAATGAATGGATTATAGTGTTGCACATCATTTGGACACCAAATTTAGATAAAGTAACATTACTCTTTAATTTATATAATTAAATCAAATTTTTAAAAAAATTGGGCATAAATAGTTCAATAGTGGGGTTAGCACCACTCTTTTTAAATTATTTTATGATTACTTTTTTCCCAGATTTGTTTTTATTAATTGATTACTTTTTTCCATATTTTTTAAATTTATTACCTTTTTTCTCAAAAATTTTAACTATATATTATTTTTTTCCCCACATTTTTAAATTGAGTGGTACTATTGGTACACCCCTAACGGTCTATTTATGTTCAACTTCTTAAAATTTTGATTTAATTAAATAAAATTAAATGTCTTTATTTATTTGTTTGATTCATTTCCAAAACTATCATTTTTACTTATTTTTCAAATTTAATATACCCTATCTCTGATCTCTCTATCTTTGATATTTGTATATGTCTCTCTTTCACCTCCATTGAATGATTTATTTTTTCTTCTTATTTCCTTTTTTAAAAAGTTTTTTTCTTCTTCTTCTTTGGTCATGGTGGAAAAGAAAAAAAAAATAGGTTCCTTCATAAAGTTAATCAAAGAACCATAACAAGAACAAAAAAAAAATTTCCTAAAAAACTCATATCTTTACATGAGTGTCAAAAATATAAAAACAACGACATACAAATATAAAAGTCTCAATCTTTGTGTTTATTTCTTGATATGCTTTACTTTGTACCACCCTTTTTTACAAAGTCTCCGACAATATTGCCGTCTTTCTTCAACAATATCTTTAGCCTTATCACTCTCACCTTCACTTATTGTTGGAAACCGGCCTTTTTAATTTCTTCGACAGAGAGATTTTTGATTTTTTTTTGACAAAAAAAAAACTTCAATGCTTGATATAACAATTTCTGTAGATGATTTATATCATTCTCAAACCATTATTTATGGCCTCCGGATGTTTGATATCGTTCTCAGACAATTCTTTCATATGCCTAATATATTTATTGGACTTTTCTATAATATTTTGTATGTTTGTAAGAAGCGAATTTAGGGTTTAAGAGTTGAATTTTTTTTTCAAGAAAGGGATTACAAGAACGTGAGTTTTTTTTTTTGAAAAGGAACGTGGGGTTTTAATAGATTTACTTTGTAGAAGATTTTTTTCCTTAAATTATATGTCTCTTTAAATAATTTTGATAAATGACAAAAAAAATACTACATAATTTAAAAAGTTGGGCATAAATATACCGGTAGGGGTGTGCCAATAGCACCACTTTTTTTAGTTTTCTGATTACCTTTTTTCCAAAAATTTTAACTTTGTTATCCTAATTATAATGGACGTGGCTTTCTATCTATTTATCCAAAAAAAATTATTACATTAATCAGCAATTAATAAAAATTTAATTATAAATGTTGTGAATCTTTAAGTTTTAACCAATTTTTTTAAATATAATATATGATATTATATAACCACATAGATTATGTTGAAGTATTTGTTAAAAAAAAATTTTATGATTTTTTTTCTCAGATTTGTTTTTATTAACTGATTACTTTTTTCCATATCTATTTTTAATTTATTACTTTTTCCCCAACATTATAAACTCTATGATTATTTTTTTCCCACATTTTTTAATTTTCTAATTACTTTTTTCCTAAATTTTTTTTAACTTTTTGATTACTTTTTTTCTTTCCAGTTTTTCTTTTATTAACTGATTACTTTTTTTTCCAGATTTATTATTTCCAGTACTTTTTTCCCATATTTTAAAACTTTTTGATTACTTTTATTTTCGTACATTTTTAAATTTACTGTTTACGTTTTTTTTTTCCAATTTATTTAAAATAATTAATTTGTTTTCTTTAACAGAATTTAAATTTTTCTGATTATATTTTAGACATAATTTTTTTAATTTTTGATTATTCTATTAATTTTATTTAATCAATTGATAAAATTAACTATTATTGTTGTAAGGGCAACAGTGAGATTAGACTTTTTTTAATCCAGATTGTTTTGATTTTCTTATTACTTTATTATTTTTCTAGATATTTTTTATTCTCTGATTCCTTTTTTTTTCCAGATTTTTCATAATTTCCTGATTACTTATTTTCCCTATATTTTCTAAATATTTTGATTATTTTTATCCAGAATTTTTTAAAAACATTGTTACGTTTTTGCCTTGTTTTTTAAAAAATTTCTGATTACTTTATTAATTTTATTCCATTAATTGATTTAATCAATTATTATTGTTGTAAGTGCAAACGTGACATCAGACTTTATCCGTAATATAGTAGTTACCAATTATTATTTTTTAAAAATTAGATACATAAAAGATAAAAAAAAAATGGGTTAACACAGACATTTTCAAAATGTAAAAAATTTGGAAACTACAAGGATTTACAATTTATTTGTCTTATTGTCTAATGTTGATTTATTTCCCCCTTTAATTCATCTTGCGAAACTGTACAACCCTAACCTGTTAAATCATTTCTTGTTCAACAAGATGATCAGGTTGCCACACCTACATTAAAAAGTTGTGAGTTTGAGTCTCTCTTCCACCCTAAAACCCCGAATTATTGTAATCTTTCAAAAAAAAAATAATCATTTCGTGTCCGTATCCATATCAGAGATTTCCCTAAAAAAATTTTGTACATATTTGTACCGGGGACAGTTTGGTATTATTGTAACTTATAGAATAATTGATGTTAGTTGCTGTGAAGTTAATCAGCAAATGTTTGGTTACTTGTAGTTTTAAAACTACTGTATATTTCAAAAGCAGTATATATATGTTTGGTAATTTTATCGTAAAAATGCTGGGATTAGTTACAACTTACAATAACTAAAATAGACATGCTTTTAGAACCATATTTTTTCCATTAATTATATAAATAAAATAATATTAAATAGAATATTTAAATTAGAAAAAAATCCATAAGAACAATAATGATATTTGAAAAGATTTTATAAATCAAGTCAATATTTGAGTAGAATATTTAATTTTAAGATTAAATAAGGTATAAATAATTTCATCTTGATTTCGTAAGGTTAATAATGATATTTTAAAATATTCATTAAATGTTGAAATAGATTATTCCATAATCACCTTTCAAATAGTAACCCCTAACCTACTTCTTAAAATCACAAAAGTCAAAACTTTTAAAAGTTTTACTAGATTATCAATTAATCACTTTTGGAAATTCTGTCAAACATTATTTTAAGTCAAAATTATTAAATAAATTGATTTTAACTTTTCAGAAGTAGTATCAAACCGGCCGATATCATGACAATACCCTTAACCCTAACCCGCTGTAATCAACCTTCTGTTGTAGTTTGGTATTTGGTTGGGCCTTGGCCCGATTGAAGACCCGGCCCATATCTAATAATCAAGAAAACAAAAAAAAAACAAGACAAAAGGGTCTCTCTGGTCTCTATCTCTTCCTTGGACGACACTACCGAATTCCGCTCTGCAACTGTCACTGGTAAGTCACCAACTCTTCACATTGTTACTTTGCTTCTTTTTCATATTTACAAAATGTTTAATTATTACATTGTTTTTTTTATTAGATTATCAGTATGATTTTTTGAGCAATATTGTTGTCAATTTAATTAACTTTGCACTTCAGTTGCTTGTTATTGGACCTCAAATGGGTCCTCTAACGCTCTCCGCCGATGCCAAAACCTCATCTGCAGCTCCTTCAGGTCATTTTTTTCTGTATATAATCAACAATGGCCTATGTTTTAAATTTATTATTATTAATTATTATTATTATTATTATTATTATTATTATTGTATATGTGTGTTTTACCGTAATCACTTTGTAGACATTTTTGTAAATGATTTTAGTAGCCTTATTTTTGGTTAGTTTAAGTGTTAAAATCTAATATTAATTGTATATGAAGGTCAATTTGTGTTGATTATTGTCATTAGTTTGGATTTAGACAGGGTACAATTTATATTCTATTGTTTTAATTATGCATGATGACGATAACAATATGCTTAATGCTTTATGTATGAATTTATTAAGAATGAAAACTATACTTTTCGCTTTCAGAAGAAAAGAAACAAAAACTATACTATTTCAATTTTGTTTTATTTTTGTTCATTTTTCTTGTAAAGGATAACTTTATGGTTAAGTTTCATGTATTACTTTTTAATTTCAATTGTGGAGCAAAATGTGGTTAAATTGCATAAAATTTTGTCTTGCTTTATTTTTTTGGATTAGATGAACTTGCTGTGCCGTCTCTTTAAATGCTCTGTCATAAGATCTGTTGGGGGAGTTATTCTATGTTACCTCTATACTTTTGTTTGCACGCTGTTGTTTATTCTTTGAAAAGGTGATGTGTTTTTGCAGATTTATCTAATAGGAGAATGCAAAATTTGCATCTTGAACCAAGAAAGGCTTTCGCATCGGTTAGCATGGGAGAAGAAAAGCCTTTTGATTTCTTTCGTATTCTATTCGGTATGTGCAGTTTACCTTTAAGTCTCCTGTGATGAACATAAATTACTATTGAAGCTGGGTAAGTCAAAATGTATGGGGTTTTACTTTGTGGCTGCTATGCTAGATAGCTCCAAAAACCTTGAGCCGTAAAGATTATTCTGTATCTTTATGAGAGATTTTTGTTCCAGTTTTAGTTTTTTTTTTAGATAAATTTACTCAGATATTCTTATTATGGAGCTTTCAGCTTTTGCATCTTCATGTGTTTGTTAAATCTTAAAAGCTGTAGAAGAGGTACTTGTTTGATTGGGCTTTCTACTGCCTCAAAAGCTCTACAAATCTCTATTTGAGTTTTTTAAAGTTGTTTGGTTGGGCTTTAGAGATTGTCTATTTTAAATTCAGTAGAGGCTAGTAGAGTTTAAATCTCTACCAGACAAAAGCTTATGTGGAGGAGCTTCTCCAAATAGTTTTTTTAAAGAAAAAAGTCTACTAGCCAAACAACTATAATTTTTTTTTTCAAAAACTCTATTTCTAGTAAATCTACTACAAGCAGACCTTTCACAAATAGATGTTTTTCAAAAGCCCAACCAAACAAGCTTGAAGTAAACTTACCATGGTGGATGTATGGTAGCAAGTCTTAGTTTGGGTAGAAAAGCAATGCTAAAACTTTTATCAATTGCAAATATTTCTATCCTTGAGGTTCCTTAAAATGAGTGAAACCAAAAATCTGGTAGTTCTACTTTTGTTCTTGTAAAATTATTCTGAATTTGGTGTTATAACATGTAATTTTCATATATTCTTATTAGTAAGCCATAATTTGCAGAGGGAGTTATAGCTGGAGGTACAGCTGGTGTTGTTGTGGAAACAGCTTTATACCCGATTGATACCATAAAGACCCGGCTGCAGGTAGGTCAACCATGCAGTTACATAATAATTTATATAATGTGGATGGTCTCGAGAGATTCTTCTATTTTTATCACTATATAGGAGGGTTATTTGCTTCTCAATGACTTTTTGTTTTTTACCAGAAAGAAGATTATTGGAAAGTTCTCTATATAACTGCTTACTTTCCAGCATTTTCCTGAGGCTAATGTTGGCTTCTTTTGTGAGATATTTTTTTTTTTGGCCTTTGGCTAGGTTAAACAATTGCTACTACTTGCCTCTTATATTTCAACTCGGGCAATGATCAAAATTGAGTTCTATACAAATCAGTCCAACTTGATGAAAAATTCTTTACTGACTATTAATGTGTCCTCTTTTCTTTTTTCCTCTTCATTTTGGTTTACATTGAGATGCATTTTATTCTAAGTCATACATATAATGCACCAGAAACCCCATAAATGGTGAATCTAATACTTCCTTTTGTCCTGTAAATGATTAAATCCTACAACCAAGTGACAAGCCCGCTTTCTGAAACTTTCCCATTTATACCGTAGGCTGTTCGTGGTGGAGGAAAAATAGATTTGAAGGGCCTTTATTCTGGATTGGCTGGAAATATTGCTGGTGTCTTACCGTAAGTACCTTTAATTTTCCAGGAATCATGCGAGGAGTCATATTACAGCCTCTTTTTTTTCTTATAAATGTGGAAATGGTCGTGAAGCATTATTAATCAAATTTTAGGTACCAAATTACTCGGTTTTGTTTTTGTATCCCATCCCCCCCCCCCTCCCCCTGTTTTTTTTGGGCTGTATGTATTGTATGAAAGCTTATGGCTGTATGTATTGTATGAAAGCTTATGGCTGTATGTATTGTATGAAAGCTTATTGATGAGTAGGTTCTATATCCGATAATAAAGTAGACTGTGACCAGATGGTCCCATTAATATGTTGTCTTATATACTATGGAGTAAAATTACCTAGCATGTTGTTACAATAATGAAGCTTTGAGAATTAGCATCTGCATATTTTGCGCTTTAAAGGTCACAAGCTTGGTGGTTGCACATTCATCTTACAGGGTTTTGGATGATTTCTCGTAGTTGGTTCTTTTGTTTGCTCCTTAGCTATGTGTCTGATTCAGTAGGCCTGTAATGTACAAGTAGTGGAAGTTTCTTAGTGATCATGGCTTAAAATTGCCACGGTACTAGGTTAGAAGTGTGCTCCCTTTCAAGTTCTAAGTTCTAGAGATAATAGTTTCTATTTTTATTCCTTTATTGTAGCTTTATTGTCTTTCTTATTTTGTTTCCTAGATTAGTGGGGTGTGATTTCCTAGGTTAGTGGGATGTGATTCCTTGTATAGTTTTGTACAGCTGTAGACTGCTTGTGTCTATATATATATATATATATATATATATATATTTTAGTATACAGATTAATAAAATTAAGGCAATCAAGCCTAATTCTACATGGTATCATAGCACTCTCTGAACCCAAGCAAACCCTAATTTCCTAGCTGCTCTTTCCGGCAGTAAAACGCCAAACAATATATATTTTTTTTGTTCTATTCTACTGCTCTTTCCAGCAGTAAACCACCCTTAAACCACTCCAAAAATCAGTCATGTCAAATGACTCTAAAGAGGCTGTTTTCGGTTCAGATTTCCCTAAAACCGACAGCAATGGTGGAGGAGGTTTGGACCAAAACTCCTCACACCCTAACCTAACCATAACCGGTCACAAGTTGACTGGAAAGAATTATCTTCAGTGGTCCAAGTCTGTCCTCATTTTCATCAGCGGCAAAGGGAAGGATGACTATTTGATGGGGGTTATTGTCAAACCTGCCATAGAAGATGCTGGTTACCGTCGATGGAAAACGGAGAATAATCTTGTAATGTCCTGGTTGCTGAACTCAATGAACAACGACGTTAGCGAGAATTTTCTGATGTACGAAACAGCACAAGAGATATGGGATGCAGCCAAGGAGACATTTTCCACTTCCGACAACACAACAGAATTGTTCGCGGTTGAAGGAATTTTGCATGATCTTCGGCAAGGGGACGACTCGGTCACGCAGTACTTTACAAAACAAATCCGATTATGGTAGCAAGTAGATACCTTTGAAAAAGATACCTTCGTGAACCCTACGGATAAGGCTACACACAAGAAAAGTATTGAGAACAAGGGGATCTTCAAATTCCTTCTCGGACTAAATAGAAATCTCAATGAAGTGCGAGGTAGAATTATGGCAATAAAGCCTATGCCTACTCTCTGAGAGGCCTTCTCAGAAGTCATTCGTGAGGAAAGTCGGAGGAAGGTGATGCTCGGATCTGACAGTAGCAACACCCAGGCTGATAGCAGTGCGTTGGCTATTCGAGGAGGTCAACCTCCCTCATTTGACAAACCACGAAAGGGTTGCCTTTGGTGTGAACACTGCATGAAACCTGGTTAGCTTAAAGAGACATGCTGGAAGTTACATGGGAAACCAGCTAACTGGAAACCTAAGGCAGAGAGGGAAAGACACGGAAATATGACCATGACTGAGGGAGAAACATCTGATCAGGCAAAACTGTTTAGTAAAGAATATATTGAACTCTTCAGATAGATGATAAGTCAACAACCGTCTTCCACTATAGCAACTGGATCCTTGGTTCACTCAGGTAATTTTCTACTAGCCATGAATGCAAAACAAGTGTCTAGTCAAACCTGGATAGTTGATTCTGGTGCCTCAGACCATATGACTAGTGATTCAAGTGTATTTAAGACCTTCTCACCCTGTGTTGATAATCTGAATGTTCGTATAGCAGATGGAACACTATCGAAGGTGACTGGAATTGGTTCAGTGGCTGTCACTAAGGATTTGGTCCTGAAATCAGTTTTGTTTGTTCCTAAATTAAATTGTAATTTGCTGTATTTAAGCTGACCCAGGAACAGCGATGTATTGCTAATTTTTCTTCTTATGCATGTATTTTTCAGGACTCGGATTCGGGGAGGACGATTGGCAGTGCTAAAGTCTTGTTTGGATTCTACTTTCTCAAGGCAGAATCCTATGTGAAAAAGCAATCAGATCCAGTAGCATGTGAGGTTGGTTATGAGGTGTTTTCTAGATATCAAAGTCTCTTGTCGAGGTCTAGTGATGATAGGCAGGTTATGATCTAGCATTATCGCTTAGGTCACTTGAATTTTTCCTATTTGTCCAAAATGTTTCCCTTATTATTCAAAAATAAAAACCCCAATTTGTTTCAATGTGAAGTGTGTCAATTTGCAAAACATACTCGCAATGTTTATCCTATTTCAACTTATCGAACTTCGAGACCTTTTTCAATGATTCATAGCGATGTATGGGGACCCTCACTGGTTCCAAACATCACAGGATCTAGATGGTTTGTTACATTCGTAGATGATCACACTAGGATCACTTGGGTATATCTCATGAAAGAAAATCTGAAGTTACACGTATTTTTAAAATTTTCAAAACTATGATTCAAAATCAATTTAACACGTGTATTTGGATTTTAAGGACCGACAACGGGAAAGAATTTTTTAATTCAACTCTCAACAATTATATTTCTGATCAGGGTATCATTCACCAAAGCACATGTGTTGATACCCCTCAACGAATGGAATTGCTGAAAGGAAAAACCGTCACATTTTAGAAATTGCCCAATTTTTACTTTTTCCAGCAATGTTCCTAAAACCTTTTGTGGTGAAGCAGTTGTTACTGTTGTATTTTTGATTAACAGAGTTCCTTCAAGTATTTTAAATTTTTCCACACCCTATCAAGTTTTTATAAACGCTTTCCCTCATACCCGGCTTGTAATTGATATCCCGTTAAAGATTTTTGGGTGCATGGTTTTCATTCATGTGTATCAATATCACCGTAGTAAATTGGATCCTAAATCTGTTAAGGGAATCTTTATTGGATACTCTCCTCTTCAGAAGGGATACAAGTGCTACTACCCAAAGACTAGGAAAATTTACAGTTCAATGGATGTTACGATTTTTGAAAACAAGCCGTTTTTTTTTTCCAAAAGCGATATTCAGGGGGGGACACAAAATCAAGACAGTAAATATCTGTTTTGGGATACAAATCCTGATCAAATTATTACTTGTCCTAGTCAGATTGGTCATCTCCATGATAATAGGAATCTCAATCCTAGTCAATCTCTCAATCCAAATCAATCTGGTCAATCTCCTAGTCAATCTCCTAAAAATCAGCCACAAGATCTTCAATCCTCTCTTAGAAATCAGACCTTAATCAGTCCTAGTCTCCCTAGGAATCTGCTACCGCATCTTGTTACCAATTTTCCAATAAAACAGCTGCCAGAAATCAGACCTAAATCTTCTAGGAATCAGGCCAGTTGTGAGGATAATTCAAATCAGCCCCTAGACACTAAAAATCAGTCCAGTCAGCCTACTAGTCATCAGCCTTTAGAAAGTCAAATAGAGTCTAGTCATCTTGCTAATACACCTCACATGCAAAAAGATCTGATTGTCTATCACAGAAGAGGAAATATGCGAGAAACAAGAAATCAGACAGATTTCAGCTCTATCCAGGATTCTGAACCGAATTCTATAGTCCTAAAAGCTAACTCGTATGAAACAGTATCAGTTCAGGATCAACCTATTGCTGTGAGAAAAGGATACCGATAATGCAGGGATTGTTCGTTGTATCCCTTAAGCAATTATGTTTCATATGAAAAACTCTTACCTCAGTTCCAGGCATTTGTTACCAGACTTGCTAATATTCCAATTCCAAATAATATTCAAGAGGCTCTAAAAAACCCTGAATGGAAGAAAGTAGTTATGATTGAAGTTCAAGCCTTGGAGAAGAATAGGACCTGGGAACTAACGGATTTGCCAAAAGGAAAGAATCTTGAGGGATGCAAGTGGGTATTTACAGTAAAAACACGAGCTAATGGAAGTGTTGAAAGACTCAAGGCAATGTTGGTGGAAAAAGGGTTCACACAGTCATTCGGAATTGACTATCAGGAGACTTTTGCACCTGTAGCAAAATTGAACGCTATTCGGGTCTTACTATCTCTTGCTGCCAATCTCGACTGGCCATTGCATCAACTGGACGTGAAGAACGCTTTCCTGAATAGGGATTTGATAGAAGAGGTCTATATGGAGGTACCACTTGGACTAGAGACAGCTGCTGAAGTTAATAAAGTATGCAGACTCAAGAAATCACTATATGGCCTCAAACAGTTCCCTAGGGCCTGGTTTGAGAGATTCACTTGCGTGTTGATGAAACATGGGTATTTCCAAAGTCAATTGGATCACACCATGTTTATCAAATACTCTCAGAAAGGGCAGCGAGCAATTTTGATCGACTATGTAGACGATATCATCTTAGCAGGAGATTTTCTTGATGAAATACCAAGAATAAAGGGCTGGTTAGCTGAGGAATTCGAAATCAAGGACCTAGGACATCTCAGGTACTTTCTTGGTATGGATGTGGCTCGGTCAAAGAAAGGTATTATGATTTCACAGCAAAAATATGTGTTGGACCTACTGCATGAAACAGGAATGCTCGACTGTAAGTCAGTTGAAACTCCTATGGATACAACCATGAAACTTGGAGCTGACACTGGGAGTGCACCGGTAGACAAAGGAAGATACCAACGGCTGGTGGGAAAGCTCATTTATCTCTCACACACTAGGCCGGATATCGCTTTTCCAGTAACTGCAGTAAGTCAATTCATGAACAATCCTACTGAGGAACACATGACAGGTGTACAAAAAATCCTACGATACCTGAAATTCACATCTGGAAAAGGACTGTTTTTTGCAAAAATAGCAAATAGGGAAGTAACTCTATACAGGCAAGATCAATCACAGATAGAAGGTCTACATCTGGGTATTGTACGGTTGTTTGGGGGAATTTAACCACAATGTGAAGCAAAAAACAATTAGTTGTGGATAGGAGTAGTGCTAAAGCAGAATTTCGTGCTATGGCACATGGAATATGTGAGGGGCTTTCGATCAAAAGAGTCCTGACCGAACTTAGGGTGCCTATAGAGAAGCCTATAAACATGTTCTGTGATAATCAAGCTACAATAAGTATTGCTAAGAATCCGGTTCATCATGATCGAACCAAACACATCGAGATAGACAGACATTTTATTAAAGAGAAGTTGGAAGCTGAAATTCTAAAATTGTCCTACATTCCAACTGACCAGCAAGCAGCAGACATATTAACTAAGGCACTGATTGTAAAATCGTGTTATAAAATACTCACTCGCAAGTGCACGAATCGTGAAGATAAACACAGTGACAAGTAAGGATCGTTCCCACGAGGAAAAGTGATTTACCTATTAAAAACTAATTCTAATTCTAATTAAACTAAGAGTATCCAAAATATTGTTTTGAGAATTGAATTAAACTAAATTAAACTAAGAGACTAAATTAATTAAAGGCAAGTAACAAGAAATTATGGATTGTGATAAAGGAATGAGAAATACTAGGTCATCAATGATTCCCAATTATAAACACCCAATGTATGGATTTAACTTGTAAACAAATTCAATTAATTCAAGGGTTCATTCTTTATCTTTAATATGACTATTACCGTATGATTGCGGGATGAGTCACGTATTCCCAATTATTATTCACCCTTGGTCTATGGTGTGAACAACGATCGGAAATCCGTTAAGCGTAAGAAATAAGAACCAAATTCTATACTTTGCTTGGCATATACTAAAGATAAAATTCATTCATTCAAAAGAGCATTAATCAAGGTTAGGTTTGGTCTATACTCAAACCCTAATTCTCAGATAGTCTTAACCCTAAAATCATGCCAAATAATTTATCCACTCTTGGTCTATGGTGAATAAATATTAAAACTAATGAAGAGTTAAGCAATTAAGCACAATGAATAAATCAAGAATTAAATTGATGAAATAATAATTAATCAATTCATGAGCATTTACAAAAGGTTCACATTGATTCCCTAGTTATGGGATTAGTTACAAATGATAAAAATAAGAAGAGAAAAGAAAGAAAAGATAAAACCGATTAAATCTTCAACGAGTTCTTCAAATCTTCAACGAGTTCTTCAAATCTTCAATGATGAATTATTCTTCGTATTCGAATCTTCAATGTGTAAAGATGAATGAAAGTTGTGAGGTGATGTATGGTAATGGAGTGATGGGGGCGGAGCTCTTTTCTTAAAGAAACTCATGTTATTTATAGGTGATCATACCTTATGGACTCCCAAAAATTGCTTTGTTGTAGGAAACTTACAAAGTAGGAAAGTGTAATGAAACAAGGAATTGGAATCCTTTCCTAAATTGGATTTCCTCTTTGATGATTGACTCATAATTTGAGTTTAGGAAGTTTCCCAAACATGTTTTGGTCTTCTAAAGTCATTAGAATTTGATTTGGGAAATTTTGAAACAATTCTGGACCAATTCGGAGTAGAATCCGCCAAAAATACGTTAAAACTGCTGCCTAGGTCCCTCCGTGGGTCGCCCGCGATCCACACCGCAATGTTGTTCTGTTTTGTACCGCTACGTAGGTTACTGCACAAACTGCGGTCTAGCCCGCGGTAGACTTCTTCAGCTCTGACTTTCGGTTACTAAATTGGGCATAACTTCTTCTAGGAATATCAGAATTGTGATCCGAAAAGTACGCCGGAAACTAGACTTCCGGAGCTATCCATCCATAGGTGGTAGGACACACAATTCAATCGGAGCTGAGAAATATGGTCCTCGCAATATGAGTGATCTGCACAACCCAAAATTCATCTTTTTGCTCTTTTTCTCCAAAATAACTTCTAACACCTCTTCTATGGAATGTGACCTACAAATACTCAACAAAAACATAAAATACGTAATTTCACCCAAGAATAAAGCACAAATAATAGGAAATGGGGACCTAAAATATATATTGAAATAGACCGATCAGGCACTACCTCGGAACAGATTTGAAGAGTTAGTGTCAAGCTGGGATTGACCAACATCTACAACCCAGCTTGAGGGGGTTTGTTAGTTATTATGCTGATTACAAGAGATTATAGTTTCTACTTTTATTCTCCTTTATTGTAGCTTTATTGTCTTTCCTATTTTGTGTCCTAGGTCAGTGGGATGTGATTTCCTAGGTCAGTGGGATGTGATTCCTTGTATAGTTTTGTACAGCTGTAGACTGCTTGTATATATATATTTTAGTATACAGATTAATAAAATTAAGGCAATCAAGCCTAATTCTACACTATTATTTCCTTGGCATGTAGAGACTTGTGGATAGCAGATGCAAGAAACAAGTACAATTTTTTTCTTTTGGTGAGTCATGAAGTATTATTAAAGAATATGTGGAAGATAAGGAATGTTTATTTCCTTGGCATGTAGAGACTTGTGGATAGCAGATGCAAGAAACAAGTACAATTTTTTTCTTTTGGTGAGTCATGAAGTATTATTAAAGAATATGTGGAAGATAAGGAATGTTGATGAAGTATTATCAAAGAATATGTGGAAGATAAGGAATGTTGTCAATGATTAAAAATGTTTGGTAACAGATATATCTATAAATTATTTTCATTGCATCTTGTTCAGCAATATCTGGTAGTCTTATTACTGTATATGTGTTACAGTAGTGATATGAGTTCTTTTTCATTTGGTTGGCTGGTTATAACAATTCTTCTTTTATGTACAGGGCTTCTGCCTTATTTGTTGGTGTGTATGAGCCTACGAAACAGAAATTGTTGAAGATGTTTCCTGAAAATCTTAGTGCTGTTGCTCATCTAGTAAGAGATCTTCAATTTCCTCTTTTTTTGTCTTGGGCATGTGGTTGATGGTTGCGCTAAAAGTAATCTTACAATTTTGTAAATCCATGTATTAATGCTTGTCATAACAAAAATATTGTTCTTTAAGTAAGGTGTTTGAAGTCTCCATGTACATTTAGATGCACAAATAATATGTTCTCTCCAAACTTTTCCTATGGAATCAATTCCATATTTTGAATCTATCTTTTTCCCCTCTGTTTAATAATCTTCATTTTCCTGTTGCATCAGCCCCCAACTGAACCATCCCATCTATCATCCTGAATGATTTGTCCAATGTCTATCCTGAATTCTTTTAAGTTTTAACTCTTTCAATCTTACTTTGCCCAAAATTAATCCTAGTTTTTGTCCCTTTTATTAATTTCCTTTTCTTGCAATAAGGCTGTTGAATTTTATGCAGACAGCGGGTGCCATAGGAGGGCTTGCTGCTTCTCTTATCCGTGTTCCAACAGAGGTAGATTCTCTACCTAAACAATTTCATATCAAGAATGCTTAACTAGCCATCAGTTGTTTGATAAATTTTCCCCTTCAACAATCCATAGGTTGTTAAGCAAAGGATGCAGACTGGGCAGTTTGCTTCAGCTCCCGATGCTGTTCGTCTTATTGTTACTAAGGAAGGACTTAAGGGTCTTTATGCAGTATGTGATCACCTTGCCTCTCTGTCCCACTACCTGTCATGCTCACATTTTTTAGTATCTATTCTGATCTCTGTTACTTGATGTAGGCATGTAGCATATTAGATTATGAATCTAATCTTGCTTTTTAGTTTGAGATCTTCTAATGCCTTAATTCTTAACTGCAAGCTTGTAGTCATTGCATTTAGTTAATTATTTTGTATATGTGACTTGGCTGTCATCTCTGAGATTGCAGGGATATGGATCTTTTCTATTGCGGGATTTGCCCTTTGATGCAATTCAATTCTGCATTTATGAGCAGCTTCGGATTGGCTATAAGGCAGCAGTAAGCTCCTTGCCATGCATCATTGCTTTTTAACAATTGTATATTTGACTCTATGATGGAATTTTTTTTTTCTATTAATTATTTATGAATTTCTAAACTATATAATTTAATTATATTAAAAGTTACCCTTATAATGAGTTCTAGTATACTAATTAGACTAGTCATTCTAGTTCGAAAAGAAAGTTTCACATTTGTTTATTATAATGAGTAATGATAATGATAAGTCGTTTCTTCAATCGCCCAATATTTTTCTTTTCCATTATTCCAGTCAAATCTATTGTAAAGATTAGAAATCAACAAAAGAATAAAGTAAGTGGACCTAACCCATTGAATCATGGCTATATCCACTATTATGATATTAAAATTTAAAATTCGATAGATAGGAAATTGGAACCGTAGATCTTTTTTTATTTCATATTTCTTTTGACTCTGCACGAATCTGTCGATATTTCCGATTCAATCTTCTTGTTCCTAGACGTTCATAAGGAACTTGCAAAATGGATCTGTTTATCATAAAAAGATTTGTTGTTCCTGACCCTGCTTCACCTTAATTGTTATTTGAACAAGTATAAAGTTATGTCTTGGTCCGAGTGGGGATAGCATTTCTCTTCTGCATGTCCATGAAGTTTTGAAAAATACAAACATCTCAGAGAGATATATAGAGAGGTAGGAATTTTTCGAAGGAATGGTATACAAAGTCAACAGATCTCAATGAATACAAAATAGGATTTATGGCTGCACAAACTGTTGAGTGTAGTTCTAGATCTGGTCCGAGACGGACGTCTGTAGGGGCTTTATCCTCAAATATAGAAAATGTTGCTTAAATGATTCTTTACAGGGGATGATTTAATTACTTTTCCATGTATCTAGGAGCTGTGAGTTCCTTTCATATAAATCCTTGTGTACAGAATATTAGCTGCAAAGCAGTAGGGTCTTTATATCATGGGTTGATGTTAGAATTAATGAATTATAGAAAATCTTGAATGTTATATAAGAAGAACAATCTTGAAATTAAAACTAGTTTAAACCTGGGAGGCATGGGCTATATAATTAGATGATTTTGCATTTTAAATTCAGTGTACATCCTTAAAACATTAATCAAATCAAAGCTGGACCAAGCCTGATATCTATCTATGAGTTCTAATCTGGGTAGCATTGGATTTGGCAAGTTTTTTTTATGGAGAATTTCGGATTTATATTGTTTGCTATGTTTTGTACATGGAATTTCAGTTTTCTATAAGAACCATGTATACTCCTTAGCAATTCCATTACCTTATGTACTGTGAAATCCATAATGCCTATATTCTTTACCTAGAACAATTCTAACCTTGTTATCAGTAGTATTGTAACTTAGTATCAAGCATATTGTTTTATTTTAACATGTGGTTTACTCTGCCAAATCCAATGGTCCTGTATCTTTGAAGTCATTGAATTTATAACTCCATATGTAACAAATTTGGCATTTTAAAATCAAAAGACCTGTATCTTTTGATAAACTCAATACTAAGATTATGCAGAGCTGAGTCCACCTATTCTAGTTCTTTTGGGAGAACCAGGAAGTATATGAAACCAACAAAAGTTTAGGTAAATTTAAAATCCCCTAATACTCCTTCATATGCAGCTCAGCCCCTTCAGAACAACTGGTTATGTATAGTATATCAATCGGATGAGGAGGATCTACTAGAGGGCCAAATAGGGACATGCTTTGATACCATGATGGAGACCGGTACCCGAAAGCTTAAAAAGTGAAAAAGACCAACAGTTACACAAAGTTATATCCCAGAATTTAGTCAGATGTTCAATTCCCTGACAGTCATTAATTTCGGCTATCTTTAATCTGAGAAATTGTAATAGTATTAGTTTCCATTTTCTTTGACTGACAACACAGTAAAACACAATATTAATCTCAAGCACTACACGAATGTAGATAATCATAAACATTTAATTATTGCCTAGTTAGGGAGGAAGTTAATGCTGCAGTCAGGCTACACGCTGTCCTCCACACTAGTAGTTGTTTTGACAAATTTTGTTGAGTTGATAAATTTTTATGTTTTTTTTTTCCTGGTAGGCATGTAGAGATCTGAACGATCCTGAGAATGCTGTCATTGGTGCTTTTGCTGGTAATGACATCTTATCAATGATTGAGTTATTCTTACAATAACGTTTTACAAGATACTACTTTACACTCTTCAACTTTAGAATCATGTCATTTGCAACCACACATAAATATGTAAAATTTTGTTACTCCATTATCTAAATTGCATACACTAAATTTGGTTTACTTAATGCAGACTAGATTGTTGGAACTTAGTGCTAGGCTGCCTCATCAAAGTTTGGCACAGTTCCGAAGAAAAACAATAATAATAGAAGTTATTATAATAATTTTGATAATGATGGTGATATTAATAATAATTAATAAATAGACAATTAATTAGTTTGAGAGTTTGTAAGGGAATCCAACTAAAAAGCCTAAACAATTCGGTTGAGGACCCAATTGTAATATAAGCAGCTATATTGAACTCTAAGTTTGATCCAAGTGGAGTACTTCAACACTCACATGCAGGCTGAATGAACACGCTTGTTTCAGATTTCTAATGTGCCTTGAATGTGCACCTGAAATAGAACCAAACCCTGGTAACCGGATGGAGAAGCACAAATTCACTTGGTTTCAGATACAATGCTAAGAAATATAACCCAAAAATTTAAGCTATTGGGCAGAGGTCCCAACAATAGTTTAGGTGGAATGCTAACTAAATTGATGTAAAATACCTTAATAGAGTGTTAAAAGGAGTAATAAAGAGTGTTGGTTTTATTGTGTATGATGGTGTCTTGTGTGCTCTCTCTCTCTCTTTTATAGGTGCACTAACTGGAGCTATAACTACTCCTCTCGATGTGATTAAGACCAGGTTAATGGTTCAGGTATGGCCAATCCTTTTTCTGCCATTCTTCTCAATATAAGCAGGGTGTTATGCAAGTCCCTTTTATTCCTTTGTAGGGATCAGCAAACCAGTACAAGGGGATCATTGATTGTGTTCAAACCATTGTTAGAGAAGAAGGACCTCCTGCTCTTCTGAAGGTAGTAATCTTCCATATTTCCTTTATTTTTATTTATTTTTTATTTTTCATTCTCTCTGTAGTAGAGCTTCAGTGCAATGTATTCTGTATGTGTGAGCATAATTTCCAGATTTTTTTACTCATATTACAAAGAGTGACAATAGGGGATTCAACTTCAATCCCAGTGAGTATGACTATTAATTGGTTTCTATCCGGTATGACACAAGCAGTTGAAAATTTTCAATTGGTGCTAAGAAAACCTTTAGCTTACATGGCTCCATGCACTTGAGGATATATTGGAGTTTATCAATAAAAGGTAATAAAGGTAGGCTCTCATCATTAGGTGAACGTTATTAGAAATGGACTCTGCTAGAACCTACAATGGGATACTATATATTTGGCCATGCAAAGAAGTAAAAGGAATTAAACTTTGAGTTGGTTGTGATTTTTCAAATTTCTTTAAGATATACAGGCACACATTTGAGAGTTTCAAGTTAGTAACTTAATGAGTGCAATAGTTTGATTTTACTTTATTTTATTTTCGGTTAAAGTTATTTATTAATATCAATGTCATCACTGTGTGGGATAACTATAATAGAGCCTCTAAAATAAACCAAGGCTCGGCCCTACCTTATTATTTGATCTCTAAATACACAGTTATTTCCATCCTTCTGTCTATATAAACTATATCTTCCTGTAGGAAAAAAAATTAGATTATGACAAACTTGAGTAACCCTAGGTCAGAAACATATATATACATGTATACAGAAACTATTGTAAGCATTCAAATACGATTTTAGGGGATCAAGTGTGTTGATAATTCTGAGAACCATCTTAAAATTTGTAATGTCTCTGCATTCTACAGGGCATCGGGCCAAGGGTACTCTGGATAGGAATTGGTGGTTCAATCTTCTTTGGTGTCCTTGAACGCACAAAGCGAATGCTTGCTCAAATGCGTCCTTTGCATAGTCAACAGCCAAAGCAGGACTAAAATTTGGAAAGCACATAACAAATGCTTAGCTCAGAGGCATCACGTAGTCAACAATCAAAGTAGGACGAAATTCTACATCCCTGGATCCCTTTTACAATACTTGTTTTTCAATTCCTTCAACATCACTTGGAATCTGAAACTAAATGATTCCTGCTGCTACTCATGCTGTCTTGGCATGGTTAGCTTCACACATAGCAAGTTTCATTTACTTTTGGAGAAGAGGATCAGATAGGAGTTCATAAGTCCATCTGGATGCGGCATTTCTATCATGATTGACAACGAGCCTCATCCGTAATGGAGTATTTAGTTAAACAGTTGAGAGAGGTATATGTACTGGGTTGATTCTTTGTAGAGAAACAACTTCCTGTAATAGAGTTCATTGTCTGGGACATGCAATCTGCTTCCAGCAATTTGTTCCTTTTGTTAAGTCTTCATTTTTCACCTTTTAGACAAAGCTTTACATTATTATTACATGGGTTGAATCAGCCAAGAGAGGAAAAAATGAAGATGGAAAAGAAAATTCTGCCAAGACAAAAAAGAAAAAAGAAAAAAGAATTACCATGGAGGAGCTCCGCCATCTTCATTGGAGATTTGCGGATCTCCTTCCATTTGTTTTATAAAAAATAAAATAAAAACATTTGGGTGCTTTTTATATCTTTTTCAATTAGATTTTGTAGTTAATGAAATGTTTGTGGTTGTTTCTTAATTTTTTTGTATTGTTTTAGGGGTCGTTTGTTTTTTTGTCTGAAGACTGAATAGTCCTGAATTTTTCTGAAGACTGAATGACATGTGTTTTTTTTTCCACACATCTGAATGTATTGTCCACACGTTTGTTTTTTAAAAGTAAAATTGTTTGAAATTAAGTAATTTTACATTTATACCCATGTTAAAAAATTATACATATAATATGGAATAAAAGAAAATCCAAAAATAATAATTATAAATGAACACATATGATCATGATCTTCTTCTTCGATTACAACTAAACTTTATTTTTATTAAGAAAAGAAATGTTTTTTTTTCAAAAAATAAAAGGGACAGCAGGAAAACTCACACAAAATACTCTTAAAAAATGATATATAAATACATCACCCTAATATCATAATAAAATATTGATATTAAACATCAATATGAGAAGTGATTATGATTCTTTTTTATTTTTAATGCTATTTAAAATAAGCAATTTATTAAAATAAAGATTTTTGTACCATATATAATTACGATGAAATCGGAAATATATTATATATGGGGGATGGTATCAGCGGAAAAGATTTTGGATTACATTTAATGCAATTTAGTAATTTGCAATTAAGTGAAAATTCAGGATTTTTTACTTTTTATTTTAAGTTGTTTATTGTTATTTTTATGATGTTTGACCACTTATAAAAACAAACAAAACAACTTAATAATTATGATTCAAACCTATTAAGTTTTAAGTGGAAAAAATAAACGACTCCTTAATTATTTATTGTTGTTCAAAAAGGCTTTTTTATCCTTAAATCATCAAGTCAATAGTTAGACAACGGTTGGTCAAATGGAAAATTCGTGTAATTATGTCAAAGATTGCTACTACGTACAATATTACCTAACATCTAAGGAATTTGCTTTTTCTAATTCACTATTCAACTGGTTTATAATGTTTTGACAGTATTCTAAACGTTCTTTTATTTTGTTTAATTCAGTGTTCATCTAATCAGGTTGATTTAGCATTGATGATGATGATGAAGATGATGCTCGTTGGGAATACTCTTTTCGAAGTTGTTCTAATAATTTTATTTTATCTATAATACTGATCAGATTGTCTAAATGCTTTATTTTGTTTTCACTATTGGTCTTTAAAGTTTGTAATTCTAATATTTCTTTTTCTAATTGTGGAAAATTATCTTGACTATTCTTAAGACAAAAATCTAAAGCTTTATATAAGTTTGGTAGGCGTTTGTTAACTAAATCTACGTGTTTTAACTGATGCTTTTTTATAGATTCTAGGCTATGTGGATCATTAACTGCAAGATCTATTAAAGCTATATCTATACTATTAATAAGATCATCCGTATTCATAGAGTAAAAGAGACACAATATAATAAATAAAGAAAATAAAGACACAATACTACAATAATACAAAAAACAAGGGATACTAAAGGCACAATATAATAATAATAAAGATTAACACTCATATCCAAAGGTAATAATAAACATTACTAGTAAAATAAGAGTAAACAACATATCTTGAAAGAGCATGTATCATGTAAAACTTTTATAGTAAAAAAGAACTGGATTGTTTTCAGATGGTGTAATATGAAGTCTGCCGTTCTGTAACTACTCATATAAGCTAAATAATAAATTTAAAGGTAACTTGGCTCTGATACCAAAGAGAAAAAATGGGTGGCTGTCTACACAGGTCTTTCAAGATCCCATGGTTTTTACTGCCTCAAAATGATTTTTCAAATGTTCCTAAAGTCCATAAATGCCTATTAACAGGACTTACACACAGGACCACCAAGGAGTTTTTAATAGAAAATTATTAAATCTTGTTTCAATAAAAACGGGACTCTACTAGACACGTTTACAGTATAAATAGCCTCAGAATTTTTCAACAAAATTACAAGGACCCAGTTACACTAGAAATTTAATATTCATCTTATATTTTCGTTAACCTGGCAAGACTTCCTAGGTTTTAAAACAGATAAAAAGAAAAGATTGAGACTGGAGAATGCTTACTTTGATCGGATATATAGAAAATTACCAGCTTTATTGATGATTGGGAAAATAGTACATTAAGAAAATTACAGGGGAGTTATTATCTTTTAAATTATTGAAAGTCTTCGATCTTATCTTCTCGTCATTCGTGATCTTCATTATTGCTATGCTTTTACTATTTTTGTCTGCTGCTGCCGACGCTTTACTGTTGACTAACTTTGTCTTGTTCTGCCAACACTTGCTTTTGACTTAAGTGTTAAGATTATGATAGGCTTCATCATCTAAATTATCGTCTTCTTCTAAGAGAGGATCGTCTTCTAGAAATGTAGGATCACCAAAGGTGTTTTCTTCTTCTTCCTGGAGATCTCTAAGAGCTTCATCTGTTTCTGGGCTGAGAAAAATCCAAGGAATTGGGTATTTGAACCACACTGAATTATTTCTTATGAAAATGGACATGTGTGGTGTTTGACCAACCAGCTTAGGTCTTATAGAATTTATGCAGAGAAAATATTTTTCGGCCCTGTACCGTTGAAGATATTCAGGGCAAATGTCATCACATTCTAAAGGAGGATTTCCTTCATGCATAAAAGAGACAGGGTGATCATATGGGACTATCATAATATAGTGATAGGCTGGGAGAAAGTTTGTCATCCTGTAGGGTTGGCTGATGATCCATTCACAAGGAAGGGAGTCTATGTCTAAACAGAAACTTTTTCGCCCTCCATACATTCTTAGTGACTGTTGAAGTTTATCTGGGAGGAAAGCGATTTTTAGTATGTTGGTAGCATGAAGGCTATCAATCATACCATAGCTAAATAGTTCTTCAATACCAACTTGTCAAAGATCTGAGATATTAAATTCGAGTGGGGAAATATC
Organism: Dipteronia sinensis; assembly: GCA_033220585.1. Lineage (NCBI taxonomy): Eukaryota > Viridiplantae > Streptophyta > Magnoliopsida > Sapindales > Sapindaceae > Dipteronia > Dipteronia sinensis. The sequence goes on along the minus strand of CM065640.1, from coordinate 31,859,233 downwards.
CAGATTTACTTGAACTGTTATAAATTTATACCAAATTTGCTGATATCGTAATCGTTCGTGTAACAATGTAGTCATACCGTTAGGTATTCCTACGCTTTGAGCTAAAAACTTTTGTATTTTTAGGAAACGCTTCAAACTATCATTTTCAGCATAGCCAAAAATGGTTTGCTTTAATTCAGTAGGTAGATTTTCTACCGCTTTATATATATTTTTTGCTTGATCCCTCATTAGGGTAATATTTATAATATCAAGGGGCCTTTCAGAGATTACCTCCTTGTCTTTGCTACTATTCTTTTGCTTTTTATCTATAATATCTAGCTTCTGGATCTGATCAGTTAACTGTTCAGCTTCATCCAGCTTATGCTTTAAGACTTTATTTTCAGCTTGTAGCTTATCCAAAAGTTCATTCATTGTAGCCTTACAATGGTCTAATTCTTCAGAAATTGAATTTTTTGCTTCATTTATTCTTTTAATATGATTCATAAAACTTTGGACTTGGTTCCGATCGTAAGTGACTCCATTAAATTCCAAAATAGGTTCGAAACCATCTTGATTTTGCAAAAATATTCTTAAAGAGATGTTAGCTTCTTCTAAGGAATAAAAGCCTTTGAAAATGGGATTTGGAAAATCTTCAACATAGCTAGCAGTTTCTTGCCATGTAGAATAAATTCCAACTTTTCTTCCTTTATAAACTACGTAATAGGAAAACTTACTATTTTCGACAAAATACTGGCTTAAAATATTAAGCGAGTTTAGAAAACATTTGTTATCATTTCTAAAAAACCAAATGTTATTAAGTAACGCTTGTTGAGGGTTTGTAAGCTTGTCTTTTAAAACTTGTAAAGGTTGGAAAGGGACTCAAGGACTATAATTAATAGTATAAGATCCTATGCTAAGCTTTTCTGTATTAATGCTTGATGCTGGGAAACTAAAGCTTTTCTGAACATTCTTTGAGCTTCCTGCCATTCCTGCAATAGTTAGCAATCTATTAGTCTTGACAAAATATCTGCTACTGTATTATCTTTTCCTCTTATATGTTCAAAAACAGCTTTGTATCCTCTACCAGTTAAAGTTTCTAGAAAGCTTAACCAACGCTTACTAATAAAAGAATTCTTTTTCTCAAAATTCTTCTTTTGAACCTTTTTATAAAATTCTACAATATTATTGCAATCTGTTCTAACTGTAAAAGACTCATTTTGTATATAAATATGAAAGGTATTTAATGAGTTTATTATTCCTAAAATTTCTAGCTCTGTGCTAGATTTTCTACTTTCTGATTCAGTAAACTTACCACTAGGATATTTTGCTATCTCTTCTGTATTCTTTAGGCTATTATTTGTGGGCTTTTGGATTAGTATTCCGGCCCATCCTTTACTACTGGCATCTGTTTGTACTATCTTGTAATAACTATCTATTGGGAGTGAAATGGGCTTTAAAGTTTTTACTATTTCTTTTATTCTTTTTACTAATTTTACGTCTTCAGTATTAAAATATTTTTGACCGTTTTTACTAAGCTTATTGTAAAGTGGTCTTACTAGTGTACTTAAATTAGGAATAAACTGTCGTCCATAATTTAATAATCCTAAAAACTTTTGTAATTCTTTTGTTTCTTCTATTTTGTCGGGGAATCCTAAAATCTTTGTTGTAATATGCGGTTGCAATTCTATCTTCCCTCTATCGATAGTTAATCCTAAAAAGTCTATCTTATTTTTAAATAATTCTACTTTCTTTTTTGAAATTATTATAGTATTATCCTTTAATGCATCAAGGACTTTATTAACATGAACGGTATGTATATATCTATTGTTACTAAAAACAAGAATATCATCTATATAAACAATACAAAAGCTGGAATATTTTTTAAAAACTTTATCCATTCTAGCTTGAAAAACTTGAGGTGCATTTTTTAATCCAAATGGCATGACTAACCATTCAAGATGACCTTCAGGGCAACTAAAAGATGTCCAAGCTACTGACTCTTCGTCTAACTTTATTTGCCAAAATCCGCTTTTGCAATCAAACTTAGAGAACCAAGATGCTTTTTGTATACAGTTTACTAATTCATCTTTATTAGGGAGTTTATAGCTATTTCTTAATGTATTATCATTTAGTCTTTTATAGTTAATTACCATTCTGCTTTTGCCTCTTTTTTGTTCACTATGGTTTGATACTATAAAAGCCGGGCTTCTATGTCTACTAGTGCTCCTTCTTATTACTTTTAAATCTAATAAATCTTTTATATGCATTTTGCATTCTTTCCTATCTTCTAAGCTATAGGCTAAATCTTGAGTTATGATTGTAATATCAGGGTTTATTATTTCTATCTTATAGATTTCTTTACTTTCTGTATTTATTGGATTTTCACCTATTATGTTTAGGGTTTCTAATTCTTCTAATTTTTGTTTTATTTCAGTTGGCCAATTTTTACATTCCTCTACTCCGCTTATATTACATTCTTCTTTTAAATATTCTTCTAATTCGTATGTGCTTAAGATTCCGTCGGTTTCGCTTAATTCTAATTCTTCTAATAGATAGTCAAAGTATTCTAAAGAAATGGGTTCTTCTATATTATTAGTTTTCTTTATATACGGTAGGTTTTGTGTTTCTAGCTTTCTAGTTTCATCCTTTTTCATGTATTCTCTCCATCCTAAATATACTTGTTTTTCATTGTATCCTAACGTACTTTCAAGATATACTAATTTATATTTATAATCTACAATACTACTTAAGGCTTCCATAGAATGTCTAATTAAATTTCCTTCCCATTTATTAAATATGGTTTTCCATTCACTAGGCCTATGACCTTGTAGACTTAATATTAATATATCTTTAGCCTCTGG